>BSDF01000018.1:2417500-3626250 GCA_027925045.1 Hypotaenidia okinawae
ACAGCAGGCCCTGTGCAGGCTCCTTGCAAGTCACAGCATCCAGTCCCCATCCCAGCGTGTCCTGCAGGACCACTGCCTCAGCGCCAGGAGGGGTGGGTGGGCTGGATGGGTGCAGCTGCCTTCACACCAGTGCTCCCCATGGCCACACTGGTCCCACTGGGGACACACCTGTGGCTCTCACTGTGTGCCAGACACCACTCATGCTGTGCCTGTGGGTTGGGATGCTGTGGCTCCAACATCCTGCTGCTCTGCGCCAGTCCCAGGGAGCTGCACCCACTGCTGCTTGGCAAGATCCTGCCTCGTCCCAGGGGAGGAGGAAGGCTCTGGAGAAGTGCCCTTGCCCCAGGGGATGGAATTTGCCCTTCCTCCTCCTCTTCAGCTGTTGCTCCTCTCTCCCACACCACACAGCACCGGGTATCTGCAAGGAGGGTTGCTGGGTGCCATGAACTGCTAGAGACCAACAGCACTGGGAGCTCTGAACCGCCCAAACCCAAGCCCTGCGAGGAGGAGGAGGGTCCAAAGCAGGGCTGGAGCGCCTGGCCTGGCATGGAGCAGCTCCTGCTCCTGTGCTCTTGGGGTGCTGAGGGTCCTGGGGGGGCTGGGTTGTGGCTGGAAGGGGGAGCGTTACTGGGAGGGCTGGAGGGGCCCAGCGACCCTGCCCCTGGCTGCTGGCAGTGGGGTGACATCTCCCCTCCAGTGCCAGGCAGCTGTCCCCATGCCAGCCCCCAGGAGAGCTCCCAGGGCCCTTCCTGCTTCGCTTCTTGTTATGTTCTTGTGAAGGACAAATAAACAAGCGTGGCTGCAGCTGCCCAGAGCTGGCTCAGGGCATCAGCGTTGTCGTGCCACGTGTCCTATTTCATCTTCAGAAACACAGGGGGGCACAGCACCCTCAGACAGCTCCTTGGAGGCGGCTGCAGAAGGGACAGACAGACAGGCTGACAGAGCCTGAGCCTTGGTCAGCAAGACAGGGCTCTGCTGAGGAAAGTCATGGGGAGCAGCAGCCCCCCAGGACCCTGTCTGCTGTCAGGCCCTCTCTATGGCCAGAGCTGCCCAGCGGCTTTCACCCCAAAACCAGCCCATATCTGGTAAGGAAAGAATCTCCTCTGGCTGCCCCCCCGGGGCTGGGGTGGCCATGGGGACTGGAGTCCCACGGGGGCACCCTCACCCCCCGAGTCAGCTCCACGCAGGGTGCAGAGTGTGGGGTGCATGGCCTGGGGTCGGGCTGGTGCTGGTGCCCAAGCAGCATCACCACAGCCCGGACACCTCCCTCCACAGACCCCTGGCTCTCTCAGGCAGCCCGTGGCCCCCCGCCCCGTGCCAGCAGCACACACTGGGATGGGTTCCTGGGAGCTGTTATGAAACAGATCCATCACTCACCATGAGGGATTTCAAGGAAATCCACTGCAGCAAAAGCAGTCATTACCGGGCTGGATTCACCGCCGCCCAACAGATGGATGGGCTCCTCGGTGTGAGCAGGGCCAGGGTCAGAGGGGCCGCTGCTGTTTGGCCTCTCCAGCCAGGCAGAAGCTTCGAGGGGGGATGCACTGTGCTGCCCATCACTCCCCAGAGCTGGTAAAGCCTCTGGCCGGGACCTGGCAGCACTGAAGGGAGCAGCAGCCCTCCCTGGTCTGGCAAACACATCTCAGACCTGAGACTCCTCCATCCCCCCTTGCTGCTATTTTAGCACCCCCAAGAAGAGGCAGTGTGGTGTAACAGTACAAACATCTATGCAAAAGCAAAAATTTGGGGTTTTCCATCCCTTCAAGGCTCTATTTTTTTGGCAGAACTTGGTGCAGCAGCACTTTGGTTGCATCCTCACCTTAGGAAAGGCAGGATGAAAGGAGGGCTGCAGCCCAGTGCTGGGTGGGTACAGCCCCACGGCCCCCCAGGGATGTCTGTGTGGAGCCCAAAGTGGGGCAGCCAGTGCACAGACAGGCTCAGAGGAGGGATTTTAATGTGTTTACCTTGTTCTTGCCCTTTCCAACGTGTGACCGGTGCTGGCGACAGAGGGGGTGGCCCCGGAGAGCCACAAAGGGACTGTGATGGGTCCTGCCAGGGAGACTGTTCCCTACCCAGCTCTGACCTGTGCCCACCCGCCCCGGGGTGGGACCCGAACTGCAGTGGGGTGGGAGGGACACGACCTTTTACCATGGGGACAGTGTGGTGGCCCTGGCTGATCCCCACCCTGGGGCGGTTGCGGTGCCCTGGTGAGGAGCAATGTTCACTCTCCTGTCCCACCTCTTCCCCTCCCCCCTCTTTCCCCAGTTGGGTCCTGTGCCTAATTAAACCTCAGTGTTTGGTAACGACCCTGTGCCACTCATGGGCTAATTCTGAGCAGGGCCACAGCAAGAAGCAGAACATTTTCCCAACCCTATAAAATCCCCCCTACCAGTTCTGGAGCGTTCTCCCTGATGTGGATTTGGTCCCTCAGTACTCTCATCTGATGGGGACCGTTTTGGAAGACCCCCCTCCCCCTCCCCGTAGCAGGAGAACCAAAGAGAAGACAGGGTGATGCCTGAAGGACCCTTGAGCATCCTTCAGGCTGCGGGGGTTGTGCAGGGCACAGCACGTGGGGTGAGGATGGGGCTGGGATGTCCCAGCCCGGCTGCTCTGTGTGGCCGGGGTCCGGAGAGGCAGCTGCTCCCTGGGAAGGGGTGCAGGTGCCCCCCCATCCCCTTTGCTGGAGGGGGTGGTGATGGGGGGCACCTGCCCTGTTTTCGGTACAGACCTCGGTGTTGCCAGCCAGGCCCCGGGTGCGGGACAGCCCCTGGCCGGGCAGCGGGGGACACGCGTGTCCGTGAGCCGCTGGCACCATCTAGTGGGGTTTCTCCGGGGACTCGCGGTGCTGCAGCCGCCCCGACGGCTGGGTCCGACCCTGAGATGCACCGGCTGCTGACGGCTCCGGGGAGCCCCCCAAACCCTGACACTCCGGGGCTTTTCCTCTCCTGGAGGCATCGAGCAGCTCTCCCAGGGGCTGTGCACTGCCCCGACCTCGCACGTTCCTCCCAAACTGGGGGCACAGTGCAGCCCCGAGGAGCTCGGGGTGCAGGAGGGTGCCCAGCTGGCCCCGGCGCACCCCAGGTACCCCAGCTCAGCACCCACACTGATGCGGGGGCTCCGAGCGCCTCCTGCACTGCTTGGGCTTGAGCAGGGATTGACTCTCCATTCCCTGCCTTGCCTGTCTGCTGAGCAGCAGAATGAACCTGCCCACACAGCGATGGGAAGAGCAAAGTCCTGGCTGCTCCCGTGGGCAGCGATGTGGGACGGACAGACAGACAGACAGACAGCGCCAGCCCCTGCTCCAGGAGCAGGGATGCTCGGGGACACTGTAAGGGCAGCTCAAGACCCTTTTGCCTTGGGTGAGCACTTATGGGCTTGTTTGCAAACCAGAAAGGGAGGAGAGGGAACCCCAGGTTTGTGGGGAGCTGGGGGTGCTGCCCAGGCAGGCAGGTGGAGAAAGGGCAGGTGGAATTTCACAGGGCTCAACAGGGAGAACACTTCTCCAAGGGGAAGCACAGGCCCTGCCCGCTCCCTTGGCACCAGCTCAGCTCAATTAAAGCCTGGCTGTTTTAATTGCTATTCAAAAAGAGGAGCATTGGTGGGGGAAGGCAGCATTGCCACTGCCTCCACAGGCATGGCACAGCCAAACAGGCAAAACCACCTTCTCCTACAACATCTTTTCAAGGGCTTTTGCATTTAGCAGCCTCCAGAGCAGCAGTACGTCTCTCCATGATAATTATGCCCTGGCATAAAAATATTTGCCACATGTTAAAACTTGAAGTAGGTCAGGCAGCCATCTGGTCGTGCTGACAGACCTCCACCACCGTAGTTAAAGATTCTCATTTTAGAAACTTTAAAGCTGGGATAAAATCTGAAAGTCCAGCCAGAAATGGATGTTTCAGCCACAGCTCCGAGTCTGGGGCTTAGAAAAACCACAGCCTGATGTTTCCTGGCTCCTGTTTTAAAAATAGCTAAAGCTTTGCCTACTTCTGCTACTAAAACCAATAATCTTAATTCCCCAAAAGTGATTGTCTCAGCCTCCTGCCTGAGAAGGCGTCTGGCTGAGGCTGCTCACCTCCTGACCCCCCTTTGGTCCCATCTCCTACCTGCTGGGGGTTCTGCTCCCCACACCGGATTGCTTCACTGAAACACCTCCACAGTGGCACCCTAAATGCCTCCCCAGTGGCACCCCAATCACCTCCCCAGTGGCACCCCAAATGCCTCCCCAGTGGCATCCTGCAGTGGCACCCCAAATGCCTCCCCCGTGGCATCCTGCAGAGGCACCCCAATCACCTCCCCAGTGGCATCCTGCAGTGGCACCCCAAACGCCTCCCCAGGGGCACCCCAAACACCTCTCTAGTGGCACTCCAGTCACCTCCCAGTGGCACTCCAGTCCCCCAGTTGTCTCTCCAGTGGCACCCTAAACACCTCCCCAGTAGCACCCCAATCGCCTCCCCAGTGGCACCCCACATAACACCTCTGGCAGACTTAGAGTCAGCAGGGAAAATAACCTGGAAGCTTTGCACCCCGTGAGCGACAGGCAGAGGCTGAGCCTTTTTTCCAAACAGTTCACATTTATTGATAACAATAAAAAAATCTTTTAAAGACTATCTGTATTTTATTACCAAGAATGAGGTATTATGTATACAAAACATTTACAGGATTTGATATGCAGTTGATGAGTACAGACAGGAAAGTGCAGGAGGACAAGGAGAACAAGTGGGGAAAAAAAGCCAACAGAAGAGTTGTTGGCTGAGAGAAGAGTGAGCAGCAACACCAGCACACAAAGAAAGACCAGGATATGGGAAATTAATTAGTCAGACTGCAGTGATCAAGTCATATTGCCACAGCACTTTGCTTAGGGGAGGATTAACTATTGTTTTTCTGGAATTTTATCTCCCCAGATAAAATGTGCTGTCATGTGCTTTGAGCTCTGAAAGATGTGTTAACAGCAGGAAGAACCCTAAGTGCCACTTTTGAGCCAGCTCAAGTGAGAAACAAAAGAAGGATCTTCAGACTTGAAAAGTGACTGCAACTCAAAAAGGTCTAGAAAGCCAGACACCTCTGGACAGATGTGGAGTGTTGAATGAAGCAGTTTCCTTACAGTTGTCAGCAAAATCGCCATCTGAGAGAGAGAGAGAGAGAAAGAGAGAGAAAGGGGACCATCTTCAGCCCTCACAGCCTGGTACAGCGGCGCTCCTAGCGAGCCCTGAGTGTCACTGAGCCAAGCTCGCTGTGCCTCCTGCTGCACTCCCAGGAACGTTGCTGGGTGTCAAGGATCAAACCACCTCTGCAGCAAGCTGGGTCCCTCCTCAGCAGACTGGCTGTGGGGCAGGCAGGTGGCAGCCCCCTGACACACAAGGGGTGGCCTGTCCCCCACAACAGCCTGCCTGAACGATAGTGTCACCTCCATCTTCAAATTCTAAGTCCAAAAAGAAAAGACAAAACTGGCCAGTTTGTTTGAGTTTAAGGAGACTGGCCTCAGCTCCTCTACAGCTGTTACTAGAACACTCCACCAGCTGCCTGCCACACTCCTCAGCCACATCTGGCCCCTGGGAGGACGTGCTCCTAGCTAGAGGTTTGTGTAGCCAGCCTCATGCAAGCTTTGCCTCACAAAAAAAGATCTATACAGAGTTTGGAACCAGCTTCCCTCAAGCAGGACATCTAGTATCTTCAGTTAGTCCTGCTCTGGAAGTGCAAGGCCTCCGCCAGCTCCTCTGCTGCTCACTCACACAGGTAACGACCCTCCCCAGGATGGAGCAGAGCCCGTCCAGCTTCCCAGCAGCAACTGCAGCCAGCACAGTAGCTCCTTCTGCCTGGGTGGACAATTTAGCTCTAAGGAGGTGGCAAAAGACCAAGCAGGGTCTAACTATGGCAATCCTGCTGCACTGCAGGCTGAAATCTCTGCCCCACTGCCAGTCAGGTCTGTAGCTGTCTGGGGACAGCTCAGCACTTCAGGCTGCTGTGCAGGAGGGCTCGAAGACAAAGAATGCCTGAACAGACTGGAGGAGAAAGAGTTCAAGTAGGATTGTTTAGGCTTGGGTAGGACAGGGACAAAGTCCAAACTGGCAGTAACAATAGTTAAAAAGGTGGAGCAGGCACTGCTGGAGCGTCTTTGACTGTATCACTTTGCAGAGAGGTCCCTCCGCTCCCTGTATTACATCACACTCCTGCTGCATGGGACTGAAGCCCTCTGGTTGGGACCCATAGAGGGAAGGAGGCAAGAGGGATGGAAAAGTGCACAGGAAGGATGAGAAGCCATACCTCCTTCAGACTGATTTAAGAAGCAAGCTTAAACTCTGCATTGATTCCTGGTAAGAACAGAGTCTGGGTAAAAATCAGTTCACGTGGAGTGTAGTAAGGAAGTGGAATGAAGCTCCAGCACAGAGCTGGGAATAAATCCTCAAGCCAATTCTGGAGCAGCCCAGCATGACACAGTGAGGGAGAGCCTGCTCCCTGCCTCTCTCCCAGCAGTGCTTCAAGCGCAGATCCAAGGAAAGAACGAATTGCTTTAACCCATCAAGACCCAGAGCTCAAATTTCCACCCCCCCCCAAAAAAAATGTGCTCATACAAAAGTTGTTAGTGTTGGCAGCCTGGCCACAGCTCCGTGGGCATGCTTTGAAAAGAGTGGACTCACAAAGTCAAGTATCCAGCAACTGCTTTGCTTTGTCTTGGACATCACTGAGAGGCAAGGGGAGGAGAGTTTGCAGCACTGGAAGATCACAGGGGATTTCTCAAGGTGGCAAGGAGTGTCCTGACAGGAGACTTGCAGTTGGTCTCTGATGAACTATGGAGCAGTTTTTGGTAGGGTTTTTTTCTCTTTTTTTTTTTTTGCTTTTTAACATTTACACAGCTTAAAAAAACAGTAATATTCTTAACTGACACACTGGTTATTTTTCCTTTCAGTGAGAGCCCTTGTGTTAGGAGTTAGGATCTGTGCAAGCAAGCTTGCAACAGTATTTATGGCTGAGTTAAGAAAAAGGGTTAAAGTTAAGAGACAAGCTGTTGGATCTAACAAGGACCAGACCCACTAAGTTTAAAATTCAAACAGCTACTTCACTATCTATATAAAAGGCTTTTGTGGGGTGGGGTTTTTTTGCACAATTGCCAGTTGAATACGCTGTATTGCAGTCAGCTGCCATAGGTGAGGGTCCAGCCAGCTCATCCATTTGCTTTTCAGCTGTTGTGGCACTACCTGGAAATCATGGAGCTGGAATGGGACTGGCTAGAAGAGGTGGTGGCAGCACTGAGCTGGGAGAATCCACTGTGGCTTGATTCAAGGCTGGTCATAGATCCCCTGCAATAGAAAACAAAGTAGTTTTAAGCTTGAGGACAACACAGAGATTTTGATTTCTGCTCTGGGTCTGTATTGTATTTGTTTGCACACCACATAAAAAGCAAGGAACAGTTTTGGTGCTGACATTCAGAAAGCTTTTCTGCCTCATCACATGAGATGGGGACAGAGAACACCTTGCAAACACAAATACTGTTCAAAGAGACAGAGAACTAGTTTCAGTCAGGTGTATCACCTGGCAGCCAACTGAACTGGCTCAATTCTGTTCTGAGTTGTGCCCATTTCTCCCTCACAACCTGCCAAGCACAACTCCTCACACAACACCTTCAAAGCAGAGCAAAGTGATGGTTACAGTGAGATAGCTCATTAACCCCTTTTATACAGCAGTTACCCCCAGTGTCAGTACTGGTTGATTTTGTTGTTTGGGTTGGGTTTTTTTTGCCTAAGAAAACACAAGTCTTCACAATTTGCTTGTATCTAAGTGAACCAGACACTGGTTTCATCACTGTCCTTCAAGTCCCTGAAAGGTGGCTATGAGAAAGCTGGGGAAGAGCTGATCCCAAGGGCAATAGGACGAGGGGTCATGGTTTAAAACTTGAAAAAGAGAGATTTAGGCTGGGTATTAGGGAAAAGTTCTTCCCTCTGAGGGTGGTGGATCCCTGGCACAGGCTGCCCAGAGAGGTGGTGGAGGCCCCATCCCTGGAGACATTCAAGGTCAGGCTTGGTGGGGCTCTGAGCGACCTGCTCTAGTGAAGCTGTCCCTGCTCACTGCAGGATGGGACTGGATGGGCTCTGAAGGTCCCTTCCAACCTTACACATCCCATGATTCTACGCTCTAATTAACAGCAGAAAGCTTTGGCATGGGCTGACCTTTGTGAACCTCAGCCAGACGTACCTGAAATCTTCTGATCCTATTACTTCTGTGTAGTACATCACTTTACACTTGTGAGAAGAGACCTGTAGAGATGCTAACACATCATCCACACGAGGCAGGTTGGTTGCAGCACAGGCAGGCATGCTGTGAAATTTCCACTGGAGAATATAGAAGCCAGGCCACCTGGTCACATGCGACCCCTGGAAGCAGCCACAGCAAAAATGGGAAATCAGCTTTGTTAACACAAAGATCTGAAGGTTTAAAATTTCTTTTCCAAGCTTAGAAAAACCTGCCTACATGCCCAGAATTCTTTTTCCCCTGTGCCAGTATTTCAGCTCCTCAGCCAACTGGCAGCTTCAGTCAACTCTCCCTGCACAGCATGCTTATAGAAGTCACGCCAATGCCAGCTGATCCTCCTCCTTTCTGACAATGTCAAGGGGTTAGGATTTAAAGAGACCAAAAGGACAAAGTTCTTGTTTAAAACAAGAACCATTTTTTTCCATTTATTTTCATTAACAGCTGTCCTTTGGGACTGGAAAGAGCAGTCAAGGCTTGTGCCTCATAGAAAAGGAAAGTGCAGTTCAAGAGGTCACTGCCCATATTTCCAGTTTAATGCTGGAAGGGGCTGACTGAAGGAGCTCCTTTTTCAGAGGCTTCAACCCTTAGTTCAAGTCAAAAGGACCAGCAGTGATTGTAAACATGCTGCACCTAATATCAAACATGGAAGTTAAAGGACAGGTGGCAAATATCATCAAAAAAACCCCTTCAGGAACCTTGAGCACAGGGACCTCCTCCCCTCCCAGCAGATCCCACGTTCCCTGCAGCATGCAGCTAGGAACCTAAGCTGAAATGTCGGCCAAAAGCAAGCAGACAGCCCAGAGCTGAATCACAACTCAGTCATCAATAACAATTATGAATTAGAACATCCAGTTTTGGAGCTGGCCTCCAGCTCCTCCCACGCCAGGATGCAGCAGTCTCACCTGCACGCTCTCCCCTTCTTTGCAAATAAGGGGAGACTCCACCATGCTGTAATCGCGCCCCAACTGCCAGACTTTATCTATCAGCTGGACGTTGTTCCCACCAGGAGATGTAATACTGTGAGCTCCCAGAGAGTCCTTTTTAGGGGGCTGAGGGGCTCTTTTGGAATGAAAGATGTTAAAAACAATGTCACCCTTGCACACATCAAAGTCCCAGGTGATCACGGACGAGGCATCCACGATCTGAATGAGAACCTGAGACAGAACAGTCGTATTAGACAACAGCAATTCACTCAGTAAAGACAAACTCCCACCAGAGCAGGACACAAACAACAGACTTTTTTGTTGCTGGGTTTAGTTCTGACTGTTCTAAAGGATTGTAGATACAAATTGTCTCCTGATGGAACATCTTTAACATGATTTTCAGAAGCTCTCAAGTTGCTTCTGAGAGTGTTGTTTCTCTTTGCTTTAGGATATGGCTTTGAATAGAACCAAAGCCAGTGATATTCTCCAAAAGGCAACAAGATGATACCAGGAATGGTCACAGATTTCAGCTACTAAAGCATCACTGTGCACCAGAACTACAGAACAACAAGGTGGAAGCATGGCAACTGAATAATCAAGTTCTAAACCATTTTCAGTCCAAGGGACAGAGTCCAGAGCAGAGGGCTGAAGTGAAAGAAAAGCAGGGCAGTCTGCAACCATACCTCATGAGGAGCTCCTTTGAAGACACTCGCAGACTGGTAGATTGTTTCAGTCCAAAGCTTGATGTCTTCGTTCTCCAACTCTTCTGCTGTTCGGTAGAGGGACTTGGGGACCAGCCCACCCTCTGGCACTTCACACTAGAAGCACAAAGAGCCATTAAGAACTACCTGCCAGCTTCAGAAACAAGCTCACATCCACCAAGTACTCTTGAGACCAGAGTTTGAAAGCAATTCTATAGCTTGGACATCATCTGTATACAAATTTGAGTGTGATGTGGTTCAGGTGAGTGTGCAGAACTAGACACCAGAGGAACAGATCTCAGCTATACACAGCCACCACCACAGAAAACAACTGTGCAAGTGCAATAGTTCCCACTCACACTGCCCTGTGCTAAAGAAAGATGTGAGACACCTAAAGAGCCTGAGGGAAGTGGCAACTGCATCTCAGCTTAAAAAATAGAGAGACCTGAAAGAACCAGGGTAGCTATAGCCAGCAGGAGCAGGGCAGTGATAGTTCCACTGCACTCAGCTCTGGTGAGGCTGCACCTTGAGTGCTGTGTCCAGTTTTGGGCCCCTCACTACAGGAAGAATGTTGAGATGCTGGAGCACATCCAGAGGAGGGCAAAGGAGCTGGTGAAGGGTCTGGAGCACAAGCCCTGTGAGGAGCAGCTGAGGGAGCTGGGGCTTTTTGGTCTTGAGAAAAGGAGGCTGAGGGGAGACCTTAATCGCTCTCTACAACTGCCTGCAAGGTGGTTGCAGAGATGTCGGGGTTGGTCTCTTCTCTTGGGTGACAAGCAATAGGACAAGAGGGAATGGCTTAAAATTGCACCAGGGAGATTCAGGTTGGAGATCAGGAAGGATTTCTGTACTGAAAGGGTTGTCAGGTGATGGCACAGGCTGCCCAGGGAGGTGGTGGGGTCACCATCCCTGGAGGGATTTAAAAGGAGTGTGGATGAAATGCTTAAGGACATGATCTAGAGGTGGGCTGGGCAGGGTCAGGCTGTGGTTGGGCTCAATCTGAAGGGTCTCTTCCAGCCCAGGTGATTCTATGATTCTATAATAGCGGGGACATACTGTAAGTTTCCAAACAGGTAAAAGGATATTGTAGTCAGGAAGTAACAGTTTTCAAGTTACAACTATTTCTCAACAGCTCAGCACTGGAATGGGTTAGACAACTTCCCTATGCAACCTTCTCATTTAAGTTGTCTCTGGTAATGAAGATGGACAACTACCTGAGCAGGAACATGTGCCACAGAAGTGTCCAGGGCATGAGAAGCATTCAATAACTCAACTACAATAGAGAATGGGAAAGGATCTTTGGAAAGTCATCTTTGTTCAAATATCCAGAAGTAAAGAGGAAGAGAAAGAGACTCTCTTATTGCCTGTGAGCAGCAGGAAGCATTGCAGCAATTTGCTTTCTGGTAACACTGGCTTTTGCTGACAGTGGATTCTGCCAGCTTCTCAAGCTCCAAATTAGATAGCACAAACTCTCTCCCCAGTGAAAGCTACTGCTGCAGCAAGAGGCAGCCCACTGAAGATATGCTCTACTCCGACACATCTAACAGTACTTCATTATCATTTGAGACTGTATTTGAACAGACCTAGATGTATTTTCAAGAATGGTACAGAAATCAATCTAGGAAGTGTACAGGGACTTAAAAAGCAAGCCTGAAATGATATTTTAACACAGCTGACTTCAAAAAAAACCCACCCCAATCATGTTTTACTGTAATGGAAGCTCCAGAAGATGCCTGAGTAGCACTCCTACACCTCAGTCACACCAGTGAGCTTTGTGCTGCCAAGACCATCACAGAGAAAACAAACCTTACAGTGTGGTTGAGATATTAACATTACAGATTCGACTGACACCCATAGCCTAGGCAGAAAGCAGACATTAAGGCACACAAGGGACTGAGAACTTACAGTATCCTGCAGTAAGCCCATTTTTGGTTTGTTGTGGTCAAGATGTGTATTGCACTAGGAGCCTGGCTCTTTGCTAAGCCCTGCTAGCAAATGCATCACAATTTCCTTGGGCTCCTGTGGTTATCAGTCCTTGTAGGTGACACAGGCTCCCAGTGAGCCAATGGTGACTGCTGTGCTACCACGTCTGCTTGAACTGGACAGGTAACAGAGACTATGGCTTTGAACCATGTCTGCCTACTTTAACTTATGTGATCCTCACTGTAAAGAAGTACTGTATTTCTCTTTTTAATGTGGATCCAGAAGAAAACACTACACCTGGAATCTCACATCACAACCTCCTCCCCTCCAAACTACATTAGGAATCATTCTGTGCTTCTAGACTTCTTTGTTTAGAGGAACAGGGGACTTAAAACCCAAGCAAACAAAAAACCCCACAAATAAGTCATTATAGGCACTAGTTTATATTCATACCATGCACTCTCCACCAAGAAAATCAGGGATAATTTCTTTATCGATGTAATCCAGCAGTCCCCCAGGACCCTGGTAGTCATTCCCAGCATAAATAAGGAATTTCTTTCTAGTGTTGTCATCGATGAATGGACTAACCTACGAAGAAAAACAGAACAGATCAGGCTCCAGTGTTTTCCTCAGGTCAATTCTGAAGGACTCAGTTCAATTAAGTGTTACCATCCCTGTTCACACTACAAAGAAGCTAAATTAATTATGTAAGCAAGTTCTGAGGTAGTGGTTTTAATCCCTGCCAGGAATCCTATCAAAGAGATGTTTTCAAATGCTAACATTTCCTGCTCATAAAGCCTGATCTCTAGAGTGCTTTTACAAACTACAGGTGCAGGGTGAGAGCTGAGCAATACCTTGAATTACAAACATACCAGTGTCCAAAGAACTGGGAATACTCGAGGTGCTCTTAGGATAAGAAGACGACCCAAAGTCTCAGGGTAATTAGCTTCAACCACCTCAATGATTCTTAGCAATGCTTTGACACCAGGTCTCCACAAGTGCCGCATGTTCAAGCCTTCTAGATCTACCAGACAGGTCCAGGAGCTGAATGTGAGAAAGGCAAGAAGAAATAGCATCAAAACTCTTTCTTATACGAGTGTGCAATGTCCTGAAACACACAGACCCCACAGTAATTTTGATTTCACAGAATCACAGAATTATCAAGGTTGGAAAAGACCTAAAAGATCATCCAGTCCAACCATTCTCCTATTTTACCTCCTTGCTCTGTAGACACTGGGATTTAAGACCCTTAGAGTGGGAATGCTTGAGAGTGGGCCAAGCAGGATGTCATACAGAGGATGTGCAATGATCCCTTGGACATCACGTGCATCTGCCCCCAAAAGACATTTCAGACTGTGGGTGAAGGTTAATATAAAGCCAAAAAAGATCCTGTCAAAAGCCAGCCCAAATGTTAAACGACTGCTTTTACTAGGAAATCAATTAAGTGGCCACACTGCTGCTATGAAGCAGTTTAACATTCCTGGCGTGGATTTCCTACTAATAGAGTAACAGTGTCATCACACATTGAAGTTAATTCTGTTGTCAGATCTCAGGGAGGGAAGCTTTTTCCATAGGAAGAGATATATTCTTAATACTAAATACTGAGCTCCAGCATATGCTGTAGTTACTTTCCAAGTTCAGGTCTTGCCCTGGGCATGAATTCAAGCTTTACAGCTGTGCAGCACCAGCTAGCATCCACAAAATTATACATAAGGATACTATGAAACAGCGACCACTTCTTTGTTTTGCTTTAAATGAGTGTTTAACATGCAGCTCTTTAAGATTAATTCTACAAAGAGCAGAGCCAGCAGGCAGCACAATTTCATAGTTAAACACAGGAAACCCATCTCTTGGATTTGACCTCCCCCTGAGAGCTAGGACAGCAAGTTCCTTAACAGGGAAAAGATAAGCAGACATACCATGCATCCCTGAGCTCTTAGAGATTAGGGAACGGAGTCACAAACTGAAAGGAGTCCAAAAAACACTGTTTCTTTTCAGGCCCAGTCCTGCACTCATTCCACACCCTGAAATCCATTTTGCAGTTAACCCTTTCATAAGTTACCCCTCTAAAGACTTAAGGATGGAATAGCAAGCCACTGCTGGCAAAATTTTATGTGATGTCTCTGGACCCCAGGTCTCACAGGAGGCCCCATCCCTGGAGACATTCAAGGCCAGGCTTGATGGGGCTCTGAGCAACCTGCTCTAGTGAAGGTGTCCCTGCTCACTGCAGGGGGTGGGACGAGATGGCCTCTGCAGGACCCTTCCAACCTAACACATTCTGTGATTCTATGTTCCCCACACCCCATGTGAAACCAGGCAATTCCCAAAGAGCAAATCAAATCCACTTGTATCTTACCTTATTGGCCTGCCAAACACCTTTGTGTTCTCCTCACACCGCCTCAGTCCTTCCTCGTTTATCGACAGAACCTGTCCAGACACATTGTTTAGAGAAGACAGTCTATAAATCAGTGTATGGGATGAAGGAAAAAATAAGTTCATCTCTGAAGGCTAATTAGAACTGCAAATCAACTAGCATAAGCTTTCTTCATGCTAAATGCCCAGCAATAGCTCCCAAACCAAAGGAGCCAGGACTGAAAGACATACCTGGCCTGAAACCTCCCCATGGAGCCCACAAGCAGCCCCTCTGACCTTGGGACTCAGGGCTTTCCTTTTCCAAGGAAACCTCCTCAAATTATTTCTAGCTCATTAGAATGAACTAGAAATCATCACATTTACCTCATTGCTTGATTTGTAAAAAAATAAATATGCCTTTCCATAAAAGCAGCAAAATGTAAATGAAGATCCTCTGGAAAACTGAGACCCCAGGAGTGGTACAGACATGAAATCTTCCTACACTTCTGCCCTTTGAGCACTGATTTACTATTTACTCAAAGCCCCTTTTTAAGCTATAGAAAGTAACCCTGAAACAGAACGACAACAAACAAAGAGAATTCAGTAGGTGCCTGGAAATGCCACTGGAAGAGGAAAAAGGCAAATCCAGCCCCTGCTTCTCATAGTTACTATGGCCATGACTAGGAGTCAAAAAAACAGTATTGCAAAGCTGGAATTCTGCCAGCTTTCTGCTTGGAAACTGAGCAAATCCACAAATCCTGGGCTCCATCAGCAGAGGGGTGGCAGCAGGGACAGGGAGGGGATTGTCCCTCTCTGCTCTGCTTTTGGGAGGCCCCAGCTAGAGTCCTGTGTCCAGAGCTGGGGACCCAGGACAAGAGAGATGTGGGGCTGTTGGAGAGGGGTCAGAGGAGCCACAGAGATGCTCAGAGGGCTGGAGCAGCTCCCCTCTGGAGAGAGGCTGAGGGAGCTGGGCTGGGTCAGCCTGGAGAAGAGAAGGCTGTGGGGGGACCTCATTGCAGCCTGCCAGTCCCTGAAGGGAGCAGAGGAACAGGAGGGGAATCAGCTTGTTCAAGGGCAGAGCCTGGCAGGACAAGGGGCTGGAGTGAAGCTGGAGGAGGGAAGGGGGAGAGGAGATCTTAGGGGGAAGTTCTTTGCAGAGAGAGTGGTGAGGGGCTGGAAGGGGCTGCCCAGAGAGGGGGTGGGTGCCCCGTCCCTGGGGGTGTTCAAGGCCAGGTTGGCTGGGGCCCTGGGCGATCTTGTGTAGCTCCAGGCCTGGAGGTTGGTGTCCCTGCCTGTGGCAGGGGGTTGGAGCTCTGTGACCCTTGGGGTCCCTTCCAACCCAGACCAGTCTATGATTCTATGAAATCCACAGCCTGAGTGATGCCTTTAGAGAAGGCAAAGTTACAGGCAAGTAGTTTTTCTTTATAAACAAATTTTTCCTATCCTTGGAGTACAGGCTGGAACCTCAGCATGGCATTTTTCTCTTCTGTAAAAATGCAGAGACTTAAGTTTGGAGCACTGCACAAACTGCAGCAGAATCTGTGAAAATGCTAACTAGTCACTACAGGCTTTGCCAAGGACTACGCCTTTCCACCATCAGTTTGCAGTTGGAAAGAATGCAGAAGATCAACTACCAGGAGCTTTCAGATGTATTCAAACCAAAAACAGGCGGCCAGAGAGTACATCAAAACACCCAACGTGATGAAGAGTCTGGCAGAGGAAGACATTTCTACATGAAAATATCACATTGTTAGCAACTTGCTGGCTCCAGAAATACTTACGTATCGAAGCAAGGCCTCTTCCCCAAGAGCTCGCACTAAGCCTTTGGTATCCATCTGTCCCAGTCTCAGCACATAGAGAGGGCGACCATCTGATAATGAGAACAAATCTATCAGCACAACCCATGTTTTTACAGCCACAGACAATCAGAGAGAACTTGTTTTGTGTTAAAAATCCTAATGGAAACAAGCTGTAGCCAGGTGAAGCTTTGTTGTACAGCTGGAAGAGGGAGAACCTAGAGCAGGTGGCAATGTCAACTTTACCCTGTCCAACCCCACCAAAGGTTGCCTGTAACTGAAGTGCATAGCTTCCCTATCTGCAAGGAAAGTTCAAAGGACTTCAATGAGCACACTGGTATACACAAGACCTTCATAGACACAATTAAAGACACAGGAGTATAATTAGCTTCCAGGAGAGGAAGATACTCTAGTGGACTAGTTTTTCCTGTCACTGAAGAGCCCCAGTGAAGGCTGTAAGCTTCCTATCATACATGATGCAATACTGCTTGGGATAAGTAACAGCAACCCTTTAGGAAAAGCAGCTACACCAAGCTGTGCAAGGAAGGAAACAGAGTGTTAACCCAGGGACTGGCTCTCTGCAGCATTTGCTGGAGTCACACCTTTCAGCTGTGTCATTACAGATGATGCGGAGCTGGCACGCAGCCTCCCTTCTGCAGGTTAAGCCTGGTGAGAACAGACTCTGTTCCAGAGATGAGCTTCAGATGGACCCTGTGCATGCAAAGCCTTGCCTGTCCACCGTCATCTTCCTGCACACTGCAACACCCCGACACTCACCAGGATGCAAAGGCATTAAGCTTAACGACTGCACTGCCTGAATGTGAGAACCAAAGCTTGCATTCAGGCTCTTTATAATAAGAACTTGTCTGAAAGAGCTTCCACACTCCTCTGCCCTCCTGAGGCCCCAGCTGGAGTCCTGTGTCCAGAGCTGGGGCCCCAGGACAAGAGAGATGTAGAACTGTTGGAGAGGGGTCAGAGGAGCCATGGAGATGCTCAGAGGGCTGGAGCAGCTCCCCTCTGGAGAGAGGCTGAGGGAGTTGGGCTGGGTCAGCCTGGAGAAGAGAAGGCTGCTTCTGGGGGGACCTCATTGCAGCCTGCCAGTCCCTGAAGGGAGCAGAGGAACAGGAGGGGAATCAGCTTGTTCAAGGGCAGAGCCTGGCAGGACAAGGGGGCTGGAGTGAAGCTGGAGGAGGGAAGGGGGAGAGGAGATCTTAGGGTGAAGTTCTTTGCAGAGAGAGTGGTGAGGGGCTGGCAAGGGCTGCCCAGAGAGGGGGTGGGTGCCCCGTCCCTGGGGGTGTTCAAGGCCAGGTTGTCTGGGGCCCTGGGCAACCTTGTGTAGCTCCAGGCCTGGAGGTTGGTGTCCCTGCCTGTGGCAGGGGTTGGAGCTCTGTGATCCTTGGGGTCCCTCCCAACCCAGACCAGGCTGGGATTCTATGATTCTCCTCTCAAAGCAGTTTTTAAAGCTTTGGTCCACCTATTCTAGTACACAAGCTAAATAACAACCAACTTATAAAGCTGAGTGTGCTAGGAAACAAAATTAAAAAGAAAAAGCAAAAAAAAGAAAATATCTTTCTAGAGAAAAATCTCCCCAAAGCCCCATTGTCTGTTTAGCTTCTCTTCTCTCCAACAACTGCATGGGGAGGCATCAAATTATCATTAAGTCCTTTGGGACATAAGGAAAGAAACTGTGAAGATAGACTATAAAAACACCCACCCTAAAACCCCAAAGAAACCCAAATCCCCACACCAAAACTGCAGAGACACTGCAAGCTCTTTAAGGAAAGACACTGCCCCCAGTAAATTTCACACCATTCTGTATTTTATCAGGTGGTCTAAAGGCAAATGTTATTTTACCATCAGCACAGGTTTATCTTGGAACACACTGTCCAACTTTTGAAACACTAAGCACAAAGTGCTATTAAGCTCCATAGGTCTCCTTCCCTCCCAGATCCACACACATCCAGAGCTGAACTCATAGTTTACTAACCCCAGTCTACTAACCCCAGCCCACTCAAACACTACATGAAGGAAATTCTCAACCAGCAGTGCTGTGCTATCACTATTAGAGCTTTGTGATTTCAAAAGGCATTTGACTGAAGCATTGCTGTCAAAACACAAGGCACTCAGATGTAGAGAAAGCCATGCTAATCAGGAGCAAAAGAACAACACTTATTCTTTTGTGCTAATAGCTTGTTCTAGGCAACATGCTTCATAATCCCTGCTGCCTTTGCTTCAGTGCTAAAAGCTATTCAGGATTCAGCTAGCTAAAGTTTGGCACATTTAGCACATGTAGGAGGAGAGGAGCACTACTAGAAGAGAGGGTTTTAAAAAAAGAACCCAGCACTGTCAAATTTTAAATTATATAGAACTGCTCAGTTTTGAAATTCTGTTTCCTTTTCTGAAAACCCCATGTTTTACTTGTGGGCGTGCTGCAAAAGAGCCCAAAGGAACTGGAAGGGAAGGGAGCAGGGCATGACATTCATAAGAGTGAAGAACTCCTCAGCAAAACATTAAACCACCCTTTGATGCATTCTGTACCTTTCTACTCACTGTCAGGGCCCAGAGACATGCTATGAGAGAAGAAGAATCTCTATGATCCTTGGGATCCCTTCCAACCCATGCCATTCTATGATTCTATGTTTAAATTAGATCTTAGGGGGAAGTTCTTTGCAGAGAGAGTGGTGAGGGGCTGGAACAGGCTGCCCAGAGAGGGGGTGGGTGCCCTGTCCCTGGGGGTGTTGAAGGCCAGGTTGGCTGGGGCCCTGGGCAACCTTGTGTAGCTCCAGGCCTGGAGGTTGGTGTCCCTGCCTGTGGCAGGGGGTTGGAGCTCTGTGACCCTTGGGGTCCCTTCCAACCCAGACCAGTCTGTGATCCTATGATTCTATGAAGTCTTTGCAAAGGAAGGACAAGGAACTGACAGAAAGGGAGAACTTATTCACAGATCTTTCTCCCTACAATCTTTGCAAGCATATCCTCATTTTCCATTCTCTCAGTTTGAGGCCTGCCAAACCCCAAACAGCAGGGGAGAGCAGAGCCATTCAAGCTCTTCAGCTTTACACTGATTAAACTTCTGCTGTGGCCTCCTGGCTACTACTGCTGACAGCTTCCTGTCCTGCTTCACAGGCCTCTCCTAACAGGAAGAGCTAGCAGAAACAATGGTGCCTAGTGAGGAAAAGACTAAATCAGAACACTGATAGCTCACAGTAAGAGAGCTTTTCCTTATCTAAAGAGCCCAGCTTGCCTCAAGCAACCAATACCAAAATGTTTTCACTTCTGTGTGCGTATTAGCAACAAGATCAGCACATGATAAAGCAAGTGGAGGGGCAGGGGACTGCGTCAGGCACAGTTGTTTTAAAGATCTGGCTGTGGCTCACCATGCAAAGGGAATTCAGCCAGAGCTTCTTCCCTTCTTAAATAAACCTGCTCTACTTGATGTTTTTGCAGCATCCCACTTCTCATGATTAAGCTGATTGTCATGCCAAATAAGTATTCATTTATGCCATCAGCAGACTTATACAACATCAGAAATAAGTTGATTAGACAGATACACTTATTTACAAACATCTTTTAATCACTGAAAGAGAATACTCAGCATTTGCATAACACCCTTCTAAGTATCTCAGAGCACTACACAAGTGCAATTAATAACTTTAAGCTACTGGCAAAGCAGAACTCTTTAGAGACTTAAATATGTCGCTATCAGTCAGAAAGATAAGGACCTAGGAGTCTGCCTCCACTAAGGACCTGGGAACATCACTGTAGTACATAACGACTGAGAAGTCCTAGCACTCTTTCCAGTCACCACCAGTTCACAGAGGGACAGCTATCAGCTTTAATTTGGAACATGAAAATAAAAAGAAAGGCTGTTCAATATCCACCCAATAGAGCATACCTTTGTCGTGGTGATGCCAGCCTCCTGCATAGTAATCTTGGAGTACCTGAGGAGGGTTCCAGGTGTCTAGAATATAGTCCACCTGGTGCTGCTTACGCCATGTCAGAGACTGGCAAAGGATCTCTCTTGCTTTATCAATGTTGAAGTCCCTGGCACGCAGGAATCTTAAGATGTGCTCATCCTTTGGGATCTATTAGGGAAAACAACCACAACAGGCTGTTTTGTATGCAAGGTTTGAAAAAAGAACAGAAAAACAAACAACAGAAGGTGAAAAACATGCAGCCCTGTACCAGTGCAAGAAGATGGCATGTAACCCTGGAACCTCCTCAAGCAAATCAGTCTTTGCAACAAAAACATGAGCCCTGTCAGGCACTGCAGTGATCTTCATATGTGGGATATAAAAGTTTCCTGAACTCTCATAACCATTTACACCTGTATGCCCATACTAAGTCGGTCCAACTGAATCTAGGGACAAACCACAGACTGTATTTCCCTGCTAAGTAGAAGGAAGCTGAGACATTCATGCAAATCACAAAGCACTGGAAAATCCCCAGCCTTGCTATCAGTGATTTAACTGGCCACACTACTTCCCCTTCAGTGCTGCCCTTCCAGGACACAAGATTTGGGAATATTATGTTTGGCCAAAGCAAACAAATGTAAAAGTAAGTTGTTCTGGAACAGGGCAGACTTCTCAAACTGATGGTTTTCCCCTGAGCTGGTTTATTGACTTTGTGAGAGGCAGTCATGCTAATCATTTCAGTGTCTCAGCAGGCAAAGTCAGCTGGACAGTCACAACGGACTTTGTCACCATGCAGACTTAATTGAGGCACTCTGAACACAGAGGGCCATTTAACAGAGCAGTTAGCCACAGGAGGTGTGCCATTATGTTTCATCAGGTCCACCCAGCACATCAGATTCTGAGATAGAGCCACAGGAGACCAGCAGTAACTTACTTTGCCCTTGTGTGTCTCCTGGAGCCACTGCCTCAGTCGAATGAGGCAGCTCTCCTGCATCGGTGTCAGGTCACCCAGATACCTCTTGATGTAGTCTGCATCTAGCTTGTCTGGAAAGAAAAGGCACATGTGGTTAGAGTGGTCCTCAACTGACCTAGTCAAAGCAGCAAATGATCTTACATGCTGGTATCTGATGCAGAGAACGAGCTGCTCTGTGTTCTGCACAGTCAGAATTGAACTCTTTGAGAGCAAGCCAACACACAGTTATTGTAATGTTAGTAAGGGTAAACAAAGACTATTAATTTTCCTTCTACAACTCAGAAAGGAGTAAAACCAGGTATCTGTAAAAGCATTTTGCCAGTATATTCACATTTGGCAATCCACAGCACCATAGGCTTAACTGCTTTGGTAAATACTTAAGAGAAGCTTTGATATAAATCTCCCAGTGGAAGAATCTTCCCAAATTCTCTTATTAACAGGGAAAGGAAGATACAACCAAAGACCATCTCTCCAGGGAAGCTTCAAGCCCTCTCCTCCCCATGGTTCCTACAGTGACACCCATTTTCAGCTGCCCAGGAGAAGCAGCACAGTGCTGAGAGCCTCTACAATACAAAGAATCCCACTAAAACAAGTCAGACCAAGATACCATCAGGTGTTCCTGCCGTGGGCTCCGAGGGGCTGCTTGAGGTGTTGAGGTTCTCCTTGTTGTTCAAGCCCTCCTTTGTGGCAGAGTCTGGTATATTGATAGCAGGTGAAACTGGTCGTCTTGTGTGGGACGTGCTGCTCTCCAATTTACAGGCAACAGGAGGAGTCCATCGAGGAACAAAAGTGATTCCTTCTTCCTCCAGCTGCTTCAGGTAGTATTCTATTATTTCTTTTCCCTTCAAAAAGGAAAATATACTTTACTTCAGCTACTAAAAACACAGAAAGGATCAGCCTGAAAACCCACTAAGTGGCCAGATCTCTCTAAAGGTTCCACTTGAAAATACAGACCTACACACACGCTGCCCCCAGCTAATGAGCCAAAGAGCTCAGCTTTCAGAGCTGAGCAGCCCCCTTACTTCATAGCAGCTACAGAACTCCTTCATGACTGCAAGCTCACCTTTTTAATATTGCTGGTGTACTGCTTCATGGCAATCTTTTCCACTGTGCTTTCAAAACCAAAGAAAGATTTTATATCCAGACTTGCTGACTGTTCAAAACAGGTCCAGTCTTCATTGTCAGGATGAACCTAGGAGTTAAAAGGAGGTCACACAGTTTAACTCCCCATTCAGTAGGGGTTTTTTTCCCCTCACCATACTTGAAATGACTGTCCTTTTACAGGTCCATGCAACCAAAAATGTTCCAGTGGACTCTGCAGTCTTGTACTTTGTTTGCAGACAGGGTTTGGGAAAGGTAACACTAGAGAACAAGAAGCTGAGAAGCCCTCCTACAGCCTCATGGCTAGCACAACCTTTCTTAACCAGAAAGGAGAGCATAAATACCTGGTGCACCACACAATTAACACTGTCTCATCCTAGATAGGGGCTGCAGTCATTGTGTGTCTGTGGAAAAGGGCAAAACACTCCTCAGTGAGCTTTCTGCTGCTGCAGGCTAGTGACAGAGCGAGGCCAGCCAGCTCAAGGACCACAGCAAGTACAGTGTCAGCATTTCCATGCACTGCAGTCTAGACATGTCTGTAACAGACATCCTGCCAGAGAGGGCTCCCTTCTCGACCTACCAAGTACCTCAGTGTTCTGCAGACAGAAACCTGTTTTACTTTGTTCACATAGAGCAATGCTACAGGAAGTGTAGCATTCAGCTGACAGCTCATTAGCTTAGGGCACTCCCCACTTTCTTCTCAGCTTCTATGTTAGCTTGCTGAGATGATCCTGGAACAGAGATGTTACTGCTCTGAAGGAAAGCTGTTTTCTGAACGTCCTCCAGATGAAACAGGCTGGGAATCTCCAGGCTCAGCTACAGGAACAAGCAGAATCACAGAACAGGGGGTTGGAAGGGACCTCTGGAGATCATCCAGTCCAACGCCCTGCCAGAGCCAGACTGGCTAGAGCAGGCTGCACAGGATCACATCCAGGCAGGTTTGGGATCTCCCCGGAGAAGGAGACTCCCCAGCCTCTCTGGGCAGCCTGTCCCAGGGCTCCATCACCTGCATGGTGAAGAAGTTTTTCCTCATACTGAGATGGTGTTTCCTGTGGTCCTGTTTGTGTTCGCTGACCCTTGTCCTGTCACTGGCCACCACTGAGAAGAGTCTGGCGCTATCCTCTGGACACCCACCCTTTAGATATTGATAAGTATTGGTCAGATCCCCTCTCAGTCTTCTCCAGGATAAACAGGTCTCTCAGCCTTTCCTCATACAAGAGATGTTCCAGCCCCCTCAGTATCCTCAGACCCTCTGCTGAGTTCTTTCCAGTAGTTCCCTGTCTTGAACTGGGGAGCCCAGCACTGGACACTCATCATATTCCTAAACTGTGGCCTCACCAGGGTGGAGCAGAGGGTCAGGAGAAACTCCCTTGACCTGCTGGCCATGCTTTCCTTAATGCCCCCAGGTACTGTTGGCCTCCTGGCCCTGAGGACACACTGCTGGTCCTGGAGAGCTTGCTGCCTGCCAGGACCCCCAGGATTCATAGATCACAAACACCACAGAAGGCTGGGTTTCTGAGCATGCAATTGTCCTGATGCCTTGAGGTTCCCTTCCCCTTCACAACATGCTAAAATTGCCTGGGAACAGCACAAACATTGTCTAATGAGACAGCTACAGGGGAAAAAAACCCAATCCCCTTCATCTGCTTCTCTGCACTGGGGGGTGTGTGTACAAGAATGGCTCATAGGAATCATAACAACAGCATGTAAAATCTTTCTATCCTTCCATAAATTCAATTATAAAGTCACTTGACTAGGAAAGCATTTTAAAAGCAATTTATTCTTGAATTGAAATTGTATTTCCCTAGAAATTCCTTGACTGAGTAAAGCATGGACAAGAAGTGGTGTGTTTTGTGCACATTTACCACATATACTTTTCTATGGAGCATTTCCCCTGTTTAAACAGAGCTTCCACAGAACAACTGCAGGTGGAAAAGTATTTAAGTGTGCCTTGGAAATAACTGCAGAAATAATAATTGTTAAAACCCTCAGGTAATAGAGTCATGTGGGTTTGTCCAGTGACCTTTTCACTGTGGTTCTGTACACAACTGAAAATGTTATCAACTGCACATAAAGAATGCTGCTATAAAAATAGATTGTTACATTTGTGAGGTTTTATTTAACCTTTAACATTGATTTGAAGTTTTACTGCCTTACATGTCTATAAGCCTATGAGTAGTGGCTAAGTCATTCAGAAAACAACCACCAGAAACAACCTGCAGTAAGCAGGCCACCAGATTACCATTTCTTTCCTGGGTTTTTACAGTTTTCTGTATTGGAAAATGTCTGCACTGAAGACAAGGAACAGCCATGGCAGAAAGAATTAGCTTAAAATATAACTAACTCAATGAACATTTGCCTGAGCTGAGCAGAAGGCAAATAAGGGAAAGTTCAGCGTAGTTTAACAGCTCTGTCAGGGTACCACCAGCCTCCCCAGGCCCCATGCTGCTGTTACAGGCTGCAGAGCTGCCCAAACAGAGCTGTCAAGCACAGCAAATTACATTGTGTTCTGCTCTCTGAGAGGATGCTCAAGCAAGAGGGTGCCAAAGTCGTTTCAGCTCTTCAAGCAAGTGTGCTACATTGAACGCTAGCAACAATTATCACTCGTGGTGGTGTGCTGGCTGCTTTTTCTTGCAAGGTAAAAGCCAAGAACAACACAACTTCTGTCTATGAGTCCTGAAATCTAAACACTGACTTAACTCCATCTGTAGCACCACCAAAAGCCTGTTACTCACTGTGTAACAGCAGTGTTCGTTAATAATGACTCTATTAGAGAAGGTTTCATTGTAGGCTTCTATATGCAAAGTCCTTTCTCTTCTATTCAAAGAATTCTTCTGGACAAAGTAGACATAATCCACTCCTGCAATCTGAGAGAGACAACATAGATCCTGTTAAGATATAATACTCATGGGAAAGGAGACCCAGAAGTCTAAACCAGGCGCTTCAAACCTAATCACCTTTTTCAGTAGCCGCGGTGCGTCTATATCCAGCTTGCAGCGCCGTTCGATCACGTGGATAGCTTCATCCTCACTCTTGTATTCATTTACAGTGTCACTGGCTACAAACATTGGGATCAGAGGACACGTAGGAAACCTTCTTTCATATGCCTATAAAGATGGAAAGAGAAGAAAATAATAATGAGAGTTTATTCCTAAGGGTGTGCACAGGGTTCCTCCGTTGGCATCACCAGCATTGGGAGGCACAGTGCCCTTCATACCTGTCATAGAAGGGATCAAACCTTCCTGGAGACCAACGCTGTGGTGCAATCCAAACGATCCATTTATTAATACAATCCTAACACAGCCCTTTCCAGGTAAAACCATTTTTTAAACACATGCAACACCCCATTCCTCCCCTCCCTCCAAAGAGGAAGCTGGTCATTATGCACAACCACGATCTTCTTGACAGCAAGAAGAGGAAAATAAGACCCTCTAGTCCTAAAATACCACAAGTCAAAACAATTACATGTTGGATTAAAAAACCCCACCTGCTAATTATTAGTGTTTCACTGAACTGGCTTGAGTTTTCCATAGAGCTCCCAATAATAAAAACACTTCAAAGCCTGTTTTCTTAAGCTAATAGAGCTCAAGCTCCCTGTGCAGGGAGAATTTCAGAGGGATTTCACCCCACAGTCTATCAGCTTATGGTTTTGTCTGACAAGACATAATAAGACTTTCCAATGCTTCTGAAAATTTAAACTTTCTGCAACAATGCAGAGCCAGCAATGGCTGGAAATTCCAGTTAAAGAACAGTCACATAAGTAAGTTGCTCTGTTAAATACCTGACACACACAGAGCAGATGGTGTTAAACCAGATACCTGTTTGACTGATCCTGGTTTAACTACCCTTTCCAAGTGTAAGAGGAAGATGGGAGGTTTAGGGGTTTTTTCCCCCCACTAATAAACTCTTTAAAGTTTAGTTTTTGAATCACTGTAGCTGGAGAATACAGCACAACTGTTGTATTTTTAACTTTTCTTTCATAGTCACCAGTGTACCCCCACTTCTCTTTGGCTTGCCCTCCACTGCCCACGCTGCAGCAGTGAAGTTGGGGGTTGGAGCTCTGTGATCCTCGGGGTCCCTTCCAACGCAGCCCATCCTATGAAGTGACCAGTTCTTAAGCTGCCTTCTCACATTCTGAATCCTCTCATTTTTGCTATTGTCAGAACTTCAGTGCAGAGGTAGAAATTGCAAGACAACCAAGTGCAGAAGAAAACTTCAGTAACAAAGTAAATCCGAGCGCAGAACACAAAACAACTCTTTAAAAGAGCAAAAATATCCACTTTGTCCTCTTAAATAATGTTAACTGCTCTGAATATTGCTGGGTCCCAGCCCAGGAACTGCACCAACAAGGAGAGGGGGTGGAAGAAAATAAGCAGCAGCTGCAGAAAGTACGTAATGGTAGCAGTGGAAGAGAAAAGGTCCCTTAATTCTCCCTTTATGAGAATAAAAATACTGAATTTGAACAGTGTTACTATGGTGACAGTGGTGCAATGCACTAAAACAGTGTCAGCTATTTCCCTCCCCCCATTAATATTTTTCAATCATTTCTGCAGCAGGATTGTCCTGAGTTCACAAAGCTCCTCTGTAACATACCCAAAAGTACCAGCAGTGAGTGAGTACACACGCTCCTTTCCTCAAACTTCTCATCTGAGCCCAGCTGGCTGTGTTTAAATTGAGAACAGGAGTTAATTTCTGGGTTCAGAGATGCGTGCACAATAGAAGTGACAGAGCATTAGTGTTGTAACACAATAGCAAGCAGGGGGGAAAAAGCTTTCACAGCTCCAAGGGAGAGGGAGGATGGGTCCTATTAGTATGGTACAAGTAGCTGCTTACTTCTTTTATGAGGCTCTTGTTCTGGCCAGAAGGCTGGATATTTTACAGTCATTCAAGAATCCCTCAGCCCTTTCACTGAATAAGTCTGAGCATTCTTTCTAAATCAATTCCTAGTTTAACTCTGTTGGCTGGAGGGGTTGGACTAGATGATCTCCAAAGGTCCCTTCCAACCCCTATCTTTCTGTGACTTAAGATCTTAGTCAAAAGGAGAAAAGACTTCCAGAAGCAGCAACCTTGAGAAGTACTTCTGCTTGATTCAAGCAGTATTTTTATTTCATTTAAGTACCTTGTAACAACTGTTTTCTAGACAGAAGGGGAAGTAGGTATATAACATTTTTCCCTACTATGTTAAAAGTATTTTTACTTTTGGATCACAGTGAATTTTCCCTGTCTGAGCAGCCTCCTCTGTGCCAAGCCTGTGTACACACTGATGCATTTCTCATCTCAAACTGCTTCCTATCTGCCCTGTGAACACTTGCAAATCACAGCATTACCTGCTCAGAAGTGCTTACTGAACTGCAAGCAAATAAACACCCAAGAAGAATCTGTTGTTCTGAATGGGAAGACTCAATTGACTGCCTTCAATTTGGAAGGGAACAAAATAATCATTTGCTAAAAGTTGGCAAGCTCAATGCTTACAGCAAGAAAGCACTTGAAGGTTTCAAAGAGATTAACAGCAACACAGGATGCTTTCTCCATAAAGAACACACAGGCAGAGTACTGAAAACTGTTCAGAGTCAATTTTATTGGGCTCTTAAATTAGGCTGGGTTTATTTCTTTATGTACCACTGCCAATATGTTCTTGTAATGCATCATTTCTCAGCACAGCCTTGTTCGAAGGAAGAAAGCTGTGATAGTAAACCACAGCCACATTAAAATATCCCATCTGATTTAACCATTGTGCTCTGCTTACTGCAGGGGAGGTGGACTGCATGACCTTTAAAGGTCCCTCCCAACCTAACACACTGAGTGATGAGCAACCTCTCCTTCCACACGTGCAGAGGAGGCAAGGAAAAGCTGCTGAAGACTACAGGAGGCAGAGGTCTGGCTTCATCATGGGCTGAGGCAGCACGGGAAGAAAGCCTGTAATTTGTGGTCCAACACAGTATGAGACACATGAGTCAAAGCAGCACACGCACCACCAAGACTGGAGCTATTAGAAGACCATAAGAAGATTAAACTAACATGAAACACTGCTTTTTCTTGTCTAATAATCAAATTGAGTGAGTCAAAGGAGGGGATCCTCCCCTTCTACTCTGCCCTAGTCAGGCCCCACCTGGAGTGTTGTGTCCAGTGCTGGGCTCCCTGGGATAAAAAAGGACAGGGATCTCCTGGAGAGAGTCCAGAGGAGGCTATGGAGATGCTGAAGGGCCTGGAGCATCTCCCCTGTGAGGAAAGGCTGAGGGAGCTGGGGCTGTTCAGCCTGGAGAAGAGAAGACTAAGGGGGGACCTAATTAATGTTTATCAATATCTTAAGCAGGGGATGCAGGGGGAAATGGGCAGCCCCTTTTCAGTGTCTGTGGGGACAGGACAAGGGGCAATGGCTGCAAGTTGGAGCACAGGGAGTTCCACACCAACCTGGGGAAGAACTTTTCCCCAGTGAGGGTGAGGGAGCCCTGGGCCAGGCTGCCCAGGGGGTGTGGAGTCTCCTTCTCTGGAGAGATTCCAGCCCTGTCTGGACACCGCCCTGTGTGCCCTGTCCTAGGGACCCTGCTTTGGCAGGGGGTTGGACCCCATGAGCTCTGGGGGTCCCTTCCAACCCCTGTGATTCTGGTATTTTGCTGTGTTATTGAGGTGTTTTGAACCAGAAATTATGTCTCAAGTCCAGCTTTGCAGGCAGGAAATAACTGAATCACATTTGCCAATGTTCCTTTAGCAGTCTGACAGAGCAGAGTATATTACACATTTTCCTGTATGACAGGTCTCTTTACAAATAAATCCATTAGATACAACACCCTTCTCTTAGGATTTCAATTTTACTGAATAGCTACACTCACAAAAGACAATTAGTTCCTCAAAAGCAAAGCAGCTGCAGTGATCCTGATGGACTCCACACCGGAGGGAAATGCTGTTGCTGTAGAACTGAAGATATCTAAGAAGAGTGCAGCAAGCATGGTACTTCATTTCTTCTGCCACAGTTTAAAAAATACAGTGTGTGGAGATTCTGATACATAACACAAGTGAAAAGCACAGATATGATCATCCTCAAAACCTCTACAACCCGTGCTGGGCTTGGCATGAAGGGTTGCAATGCCTCTTCAGCCAAGAGACACATCTATGTCCAAATCTTGTGAAAAAGAAATTCTTTTAAGCCTGCAATTCTGTTGTTCCCTAATAAGGTACTTTTCCAATTTCCCACCAGCCTCTGAACATTTGTGTACTACAATATATTAGAAGTTGGCATTGTGCATCAAGAAAAACACGGTATGGTGAAGCAGCTTGAACTTCAAATTAAATGGGCTCATTATATAAACCTGTAACTTCCTTAATGCACGTTAACAGTAAGAACACTGACAAGCATAATTTCAAACAAAATAGCACTGTATTAAAGCTTCTTTTCCAACTGCTTCCCTTGGCAACTCCTGTTCAGAGTAGAGTCAAAATAAAAGGATTTATTTTACTTTTATCTCTGCTAGTATTTCAGCTGTCTTTAAAGACATGAAAGCAATTCAAAAGTGAGAGTATTTTAAACTCATTGCAGTCACTTTTCCTACCCAAGGGAATGATCCTTGCTGCTGCAGCCCATAGATTTTAGGATTCTAGTATCAGCAATAACAGGATCCTTTCAAAATGCCACCTTCAGAAGAACATTTAGGCATGACCCCAATCCAGTTCTCAGGAGGACCAAAGACTCTCCTTGCTGGCTTTTTGCTTCTCAAACCATGCCTAGGGCTAATAAAACACCTGGGTAATAGGCATGTACTCAGTCCTCAGCAAAGAGAGTCAGTCATTAAGGCAAATAAGTTATTCAGCTTCTCTGGCCAGATGAATATATTCCCAGTCTCGTGCCTTAAAGGACAGGGATTGTTCAATAATTCCATTAGATGACTCAAAACTAAGAAGAAAACAAGATCTGACAAAACTTGCAAGTGATCTTACAGTATGCTGGTATTCTTATGGATGCTGAAAACAGAACATCTGCCCTGCTGAAAATAAGTAGGACTTAGCCACCATTCAGAAAGTGAAGCATATAGAGTGATTTTTTTAGTAGCTTAATTGCATTAAAAAAAAAAAGTCAAAGCTTATTTATGTTTCCTGCTCAAAACTGTTACAGCAGCAACCTTCTAAGAGTAACACAACATTCTCCAAGGACACCCCAAGAGATCCATCCTGCAATCTACCCTCGCTGCATTTTGTGTGTGCCACAGAAGCTTCTATTTTGGCCAGCTAGACCTGACCACACTTGGGTACTGATCTGCAGGTGCACACAACAGTCACCATGCTTTCCTAGCTGTGTGAAGATGTGGAATGTCGGAGTTATTCCTAAGCAGAAAAGAAACAAGAAGGGTCAATCAAGCAGGATGCTGCCCTGACTTGACGGGCTGCATCACTCCTGCAGCCAAACACCCCTGCCTATTGCTCTATCCCCTTTCTCCCCCTGCATTACAGCACTCTGGATCAATAGGAAAAACATTGACTCATGGGAGGCCAACCAAGGGGTTTCAAATTCTTGGCAGCTGCATTTGGAAAGAAACAATTCTGAATTAACTCTCACAAATCAGCAAATACCTTCTCATCGCCCATATGCTGGTGCTTATAGGCTCTTTACCATTCTCTTCGTAACACATACATATATTTAAAGATACTTGTGCAAAGAAGCAGGTGTATCAGTGCCAGTGGATGTTAGTAATCAGGTCAAGGGTGTCTATGTGGAAGAAACCAGATGGGCAGAGCAGATACACCTCAAAAAGCTCTAGAAATAGTTTTTTGGTAAGGTTGCGTTCCCAGCACCAGGAAGGGGGAAATGAACTGGACTGCAGCTTGGGAAACAAAAACCTACTTTAAAATATAAGTAGTCAGCTTTTTGGAAAGGAACGTTCCTATGAGGCCAGTTCTGGAAGGATGAACACTCCTCTTAAAGGATACCTTCACTGCTACAAGCCAAAACCACCACCAAGCAAGCAGCAGAGTTAGACTTTCCTTTTATACAGTTCACTTCCCCCATCAGTATGGCTCTCCACAGCAGCCCTTTTTCAAAGGAGGCTTAAGGGTTTGGCTTTTTTCTCAGCTGTGTTTTCACTTCATTAAGTGTTCTCCTTTACCAAGAGAAGTTATTTTCTTATTGCTGAGAAACAAAGGCTGCTTGGCAGTGACTCAGGAGTAAGAACTCTCTCTCTGGAAAAGACAAAGCAGGGTTTAGTTACACAAGACTACAAATGAGGCTTAGAGGGACTACCAACCCACCCTGCTCCAAAGAGGCAGATTCAGACCTCTGAATGAATGGCTGGATATCATCTGAAACACAACTATTTTCTGTGGGCACATTTCTGGTCTGACAAATATGAAGTCGTTTAACCAACCTTATTTTTGCTCTTCTCTATGTCTTGGCCCAGTCTACACCATCAAGATGACTAGTTGGGTTTTCAAAGTACTGGGATGATGACCCCTTGCACAACTGGTAGCTGTGAAAGTGGGTATTGGATGGAAGACCACCTTCCCTACTACTTTTCTTAACAGAATTGAGAACACTATTTTAAAAGGGGAAAAAATAAAAAAGAATTTAAGCTTTCCATTGCAATTTCTACTACAAGAAGTGCTTAACAAACAAAATTAGACCTAGAACACAATATGCTCCTTCAAAGCTTTCCCAGCAAGACTCAGCAATGGTTAACCCACTGGCTAGCACAGCAAGATCCACCAACAAAACGTTTGCCCATCGACTTATCACTGAACTGAATTTAAGCAATGAGAAGGTAGATCAGGAAATACCTTGTGTGGAAGCCCTTTGTCTGAACTAAAAATTATAATCTGGCACCTGAATGAGAGCTACTTCAAAGACTTTAAAGGTTAAGGAAGCTGAGAGCACCCATTAAAAAGGAAGGCTCTGTGTCACATCTTGTTTTGTTAGGAAACAAACCAAATCCCAGTGCCCCACATTTGAATATACCTTCAACATATTAACTGTGTGGAAGGGGAAAAACCCCTTCCACTCCAGATAAAGAGCAGAATTTCACCAAAGAGAGGAAAACCCAGCCTTTACAAAGGGAGCTCTACTTGAGAAGGGTGTGAATAGCAGAGAACTGGCAGAACATTCAATGTGACAGCCCTGCAGATGGCTCTGAGGGGACAGCTGCATGGTGCAGCCGGATGGATGCTGGTGAATCTCTCACAGTGAGAACTGACATTCACCAGGCAAATGGGAGCAGCCCCTTACCCTGAACTATAGGCAAAGACCCCCCAAACTCTCTCACCATCACACTTTACCCCACTGGTAACTGTGTCCTGGTCTTGTTTTACTTTGTCCCTCTTCTATTGCCCCTCTGTTACAGTCCAAAATCATTTTGCCCTGTTGGAACAGGCTCCTCTGCCTTCCCCCTTCATTCCCTGGTACAAGATGCCATTTGGCCTCTTAAGTATTAACGATGGCTATTAAGTATATCCAAGGTAAAATAAATAATCCTTCTGTAAATTACACAGGAAAAATCAATAGGACAAATCAGTATCAATAAGACTAGCATCCTGCTTCATTTTAGAGGCTAAGAAGTTATTGTTTACTACACAAGTGTTCAAAATGTTATTGACCTGGGACCTTCTGATTAAATCAGTGCATTTAGAGCACAAGCTTCAGCACAGGGAACAAGCAGTGCCCACACTGCTCACATACAGTCTACCAAAGCATTCCCAACTACCTGCCCCAAATGGCCCAACTGCTTCTCCTTCACAGAAACACACCCCAGCTGTAAAGTTCCAAAACGATGGATTTAAGTCTAAAATTTTCATAGAAGGGGCTGTTAAAATTTTATGTAATTGTGCATCCAATCTTTGAGCTACAATGGCTTTTCACTTTTCAAAGTTTTCATTTTTGTGGGTTTTTTAAAAATACAGACCACACAAATGCACATTATTATACAGATTATGTGACAAGTACTAACAAGAGTCTACTCTGCAGAGATTCTGTTAATGAATTCTAATTGAGGGCTAATTAATTTCTCAGCAAGAGAAGCAAGCTTGAAAAACACTCTCAGATGTTCTCCAGTGTGATGAACAGAGCTTTCAGGTAGAGCATCTGGGAAGAACAACTGTCAGTGGTTCAAGAACTTGCTGCAGCAGGATATTCAGATTATTGTAATGCCATATTTATTGTACAGCACTGAAGTGGCACTCAGATTTATAGCTCAGGTCTACATCTCTTATATTCAGATGATCAACGACCCAACTGACTGAAGAGACACTCACATGCTGAGCCCTGACCATACAGACGTCACTGGATCCTGCACAGGGTTTCAATGTATTCCCTGTTTTTCCAACACCCCCAGGCATTAAGCCAGCTCAGTGCTGAGCAGCTCACACGACCCTAAAAGATCACTAAGGAAACCAGTTCATTAACATCATCAGGGCTTCACTTTACCTCGTTAGCTTATGAAGTGCACAGGTGACTTGACTTGCTGTTTACAGCACCCTTGTCTCCAGAAAAGCATGTGAGGCCAGTCAAACCAGTAAATTGAGCTCTCTCACTTAGCCTCTCCCTTTGTGGAATGGAAATGAAATTCCTGAGAAGTTCTCCAGGAAACCAGGAGCTGAGGGAAATTAAATCAACTATAAGCAGAGGGGGACAAGGGAAGATTTCTTTCCCTGGCATTCACCAACGCCATGGAATTCTTGCCACTGACAGCTCCTCTGTCACTCAGGAGTCCTCCTGCATGGAAGACAAGTTTTTGTTATATGTACAGAAGACCATAATCCCTACTCCTCCCTGTCTTTTGATGCTTGTACTGTTTAAAGGCATCCTCTTGATTTAATCAGGTTGCACTGGAAAGGATTTCAGACCCTACACTGCTATGAATGACCCGCTTAGACCTTGCAAACATCCACACAGCAGAAGGGGGGTAAGAGAGATTTACTCCAATACATTTAAATTCAGCCCTTAGCTTAACTATACAAAGCCTTAGGTTTTGATACCTTCTATGAAGAAATAGAATTGGACAGAACAGCCCTGTCCTCCTTTAGCTGTATGAGAAGACAGCAGTACTTCAAAGTTAAGTAAACATCCAGTTATGTTTCTTGCATATATTAACTAGACCCTGCTCCTAGCTGGTATGAACAGAGCTAATGAAAATCTGTTAGTAATCCTGTGGATGTCACCACAGAATAAACAATGCCTGTTTGCTCTACCAAAGAGGTTAGCAGGCCTGCCACTTGCAAAGCCAGCACAGCAATTTGCTGCTCAAAGCCCAGAAACACAGCAAAGAGCTTCTGACCTTCACATCCACCCTGCAAATTCCTGAGACAAAGTGTCTGAAAGCCAGGAGGACAGTGCCCACATTACAAAATAATCCAGCATACAGACTAAATTCACATTCAATAGCTACTTTGTAGTGTCCTGTGAAGAGCTTTGATTAAAAAAACTCTATGGAGCCAGGGAACAGCACAGAAGCAATTTCTGGGCTTTAGCTCAAGCAAGTTACTCCAGCCAAGCTCAGAACAACAGAGCAGCAATTTTTTGTTTGCTTCTGGAGCACCATCACTTCCCACCAGACACCCAAATCATATAGGGATGTACAAAGGGGAAGCAAAACAACCTTTCAGAACAGAGACCCTGTGGCTTTTGACAAGGAACAAAGCTCTGTTATACCTAACAGGAAGCATCAGGCAGCTCTGTAGACACAGTCCAGGCTACTTGACACTTATTTAATCTCTCTGAAGTTCTCTGCAGGGTAAGAGGAACAGCTTCATGTTAAATTTCAGGCATAACAATAGTTTGTAAACACCACCAACCATAAAAAAAATCATGAAACACCACTGAAATTGTATTACAAATGAAGCTATTCTCAGTAGCTTGCAGTTAGAGCACTGCTTACACAACACATCACACACCACCCCGGGTTTCTGACAGCAGGACCTCTCATGTGTTAACACTGCTACAAAGCATTTTCAAGCGAGTGTAATGGCACCAACACACAAATACTGGGGGTTCTGTTCTTCTCTTTAGTTCAGGCAGCATTTCCATGGTTACAGGGCTGATCACTATTGGCTTTAAGTACATGCCAAATATAGACCAAATGCATAGCATGGCATTTTAAACAGCCCTGATAGCTACCCCGCAGGCTGGTTCTTGTAAAGGAGCTGTGAGTCCCTGGGAGGTGTAATGCTCTCACAGACAGGCTGTAGTGGTGCCTGGAAACTCAGCACAGCACACACAGTATCATCCAGCTCGGCTGTGAACACACACACTGAAACCGGATGGATCTTCAAGCAACCCCCTCTTCTGGGGGCACTGGGCTGGTTCAGGCTGGAGAAGAGAAGGACCTCATTGCAGCCTTCCAGTCCTTGAAGGGAGCAGAGGAACAGGAGGGGAATCAACTGTTTAAAAGGGTAGGTAATGGCAGGACAAGGGGGCTGGAGTGAAGCTGGAGGAGGGAAGGGGGAGAGGAGATCTTAGGGGGAAGTTCTTTGCAGAGAGAGTGGTGAGGGGCTGGAAGGGGCTGCCCAGAGAGGGGGTGGGTGCCCCATCCCTGGGGGTGTCCAAGGCCAGGTTGGCTGGGGCCCTGGGCAACCTTGTGTAGCTCCAGGCCTGGAGGTTGGTGTCCCTGCCTGTGGCAGGGGGTTGGAGCTCTGTGACCCTTGGGGTCCCTTCCAACCCATGCCATTCTATGATTCTCATCACAGCATCTTCACTGGACTCCAAAGCTTTGGCACCCATCTTTACAATAGGTTTGTCTTGCTTGTGCTTAAACTCCTTTCCATTGAGGCCACTGTGCAGGGAGAGTATCTTACTGAAATCACAATATCCTTTCTGCACAAAATCTCACCCCAAACCATGTGTACTTCTGGGATGTTATCGTAGCTGTCACTCTCTGTTGGTGGCACGTACATCTCTAGGTAGATGCTGCAGAGAACATTCTGGAGAAATTAACACTCAGTATGCATGGACTAGACAGGATTATGCATATTAGCATCATGTTCATTAACAGGATTTACAATGAGTTATCTTCTACTGATACTAAGAGTTATAGAAGACATCAAACCCTACTTCAAGAGGAAACAATTTCACAAAAAAAAAAATCCCTTTTCCTTGTAGCAATTTAAAAAGTTTACACACATTTCAGAGCTTTATCTCACATTTGCTATGAAGTGTATGAGAACCAAGGGAGTGCTGATGTTTTTACCAGCACACAAACCAGACATCAAAAGGACTTCACAAGCAGGTTATGGAAAGGATGCTCCAGTTAGATAGCACCTACAACTAAGTATCACCAAAGCTCTAAGCTTATCTAAGCAAATAATTTATATTCATAAAGCGTTCTTGACAGATTTGAGTTGTACTTAAAAACCCATTATAACATATTTGCTTAAGAGTGCCCAAAACCAATCTAGGGGGGAAATGAAAAGGCAAAAAGTAGGAACAAGCAGTTAGCAGAGGACAGGAAGGTCTGAAGCAAACTTCCTCTCTGTTGGAGCATAAATGTGTATACTACCAAGGTTGTGAAGCTCTGCTTCCAGTGCTCTCAAGCAGGAATAAAGCTACTTTGTTATTTTAATATTTTATTAAAATAATTTAGACCTTATAAATAAATCAGGAGGTTCAAAACAGGCTATGAAGCAACCTTCCAGATAAGTGGAATTTTACTGGTAACTCACTGGTGAGTTACACAATCGTGGTAACCAGCTCACCAGGCTGAGCAAAGAGCCTCTGCTTTCTCACACCAGAAGCAGCAGCCAGACACAGAAACCTCTATTCTCACGAGGGATGTGACCAGCCAAGCCACCCACGTAGGCTCTTTCTATACAGATCTGTATCCCCACACCCCCCAGCACACCCTTCCTGCAAGGATACTATGCAATAGCTGAGCATTTTCATTTCAGAGAAGCGGTCACATCCAGAAGCTTTGCTACCAACATGAGAGTGGCCTGAGTGTGCCATAGAGTGCAATGAAACTGGAAGGGGACTGGCTCTTAGCCACCCAAGAACCCCTAGAACCTCTCTGCTGCATGCAGAGACACAGTGTTCTTCAGATAAAAAGTAAACTTTTCAATGGTTTAATCCAACTTTCATCAAGTGCTTGGTGGTAAAGGTATGGAGATAAAGAACCTGACCCCAAAACAAAGGCTAACATCTTGCATCTCTGGAGATGATCTTTAATAACCACAGGTATGACTCAACAGTACTTTAACTGGAAGAGTGGTTTCTTTAAAACAGATACAAGTCACCTGTGGTTTGCTTAAATAAATTTGCACAGCTGGAACGGTGTAATACTCTATTCTGTGTCCAAATGTCCATCTTCAGAGAGCAAACCAGTCACCAGGGTGGGATTTGAGGAGAAAGCAGACAGCCATTTTAAGTGTTGAAGAGCTACACCTGCCTGCTTGCCCAGACACTCACAAGAGGATCATTAATTCTCTTCTGCCCTTCAAGGAGAGCCCAAAAAGAGCCCAAGGCACAGTGTCACTCCACTGAAGGGTGAGCAAGGCAGGCAGCCTCTGCACAACCCTGAGACGTGAACCTCTAAAACGAGAAGCTAAAATAGGGAAGTTGGGCAAGTACTGCTTCTTCCTCAAGGAAAATACGAGGGACAGAAAACCCAAACATGCTGAATGCAAATAAAGTAATTTAAAGCTTCCTTTCCTTTGGAGTGAGCTGGGACAGCACAATCACTCTGGTTATGCTGGCTTGGGACTCCAAGAACAGTATCAACTTGCTGGTTAGAGAAAAAAACCATAACAAACCTGACACTGGTCTAGGTTGAAGGTGCAACATCAAGGACACTTTATAGCCATGCTGCTCCAAGTTGCTCTTCAGCATACACAGACCTTAGCTGCCTTAGTGGAGACAACAGCAACATCAAATTGACTTGCAATTTTGCTTGAACTTGTTTATATTAAATGCATGTGCAACACTATTCCACAGAGAAAAATGAACATTTGCTCTACCCATGTTCCAAGCAAGACAGACAGAAATGAGTTCTGGCCCAGAAGCCACGTAGCTCTGAGCACAACACTTTGAGAGAACACACCCTGCAATTAGAGCCAACTTCAGTAGTTTCTAGGATGGGAAACGTGGCTTCTGACCCCAATTGCACAGGGCACGACTGCTCCAGCTCAAGGTTAAAGTCCTATGGAGAAGAGGCTGACCTCCAAAAAGAGCATCACGCTGGCAACAAGCCAGTGAAAGCTTAAATGCTTGGAGACTGACATGTGATTACTGGGGAATGTGAGCTATTCTCAACGAGCACTTCCTATTTCTCTGTAACAATAGCAATATATAAACCTTTACACAACACAGGAAAGTATCTGCCTTGGAAATTTTTAAGATACACATATCAAAGTGACTGTAAGCCATTAAGCTTGTCTTACTGTTGCTTTTAAATAACAGTTACTTGTCTTACAGCAGCTGAACAATGACAACTATGTTCTGCATTGCTAACAGCATTGCACAGACACATAGGATACTACCACACTGAAAGCAGAATTTGGTACTTAGCTTCCCCATTCCTTTCCAGTTAACAAAATTGCATGTCTGGTTCCTCTGCAGTCAGTTTTACTTTAAAATTCAGCTGCCATCCTACTGTGTCCACTGAGGATTTATTTTTGGAACAGTCAAACACTCCTTGCTGCTCTGCTGTTCCATGCTTAAGCCTCACTTCTACGAGCCCTACAACTGGTATTCATCACTTTTTTGGTCTTAGAATCACAGACACTTTCAATAAGCAGGTTTGTTAAAACATGTTTAACATCTGGCATATGTTGGGGTATTTTAAATAAAATTATTACAGGGTAGACAAAATCTAATTTGAGTGGGGGAGGAAAGGATGACTAGAGCACTGCTACAGTACAGACTCAGAATTCCTCATTAAGCCATTGTCTGAAAGGTTGAAGACTTGTACTACCACAGAGAGCAAAGTCTCCTGATCTCCCACCACATGCAGGTTCAGTGAAACAGGTCTGACTTCATTGTCTCACACTGCACCCACCAGGTTGTAATTTGGCCCAGAGGCAACTGGCCTGGAAGAACTACAAGCATGATTTCACTCTACCAAGAGTATAATCAGTAAAGAAAGCTTTGCCAAAAGGGCATCATTCAGCAGAAATAGCATGGCTCAGCCATAAAGGTCTTGGTTTGGCTTTTGGACCAGCAAAATATCAGCTTCCAGGTAGCTAGCAGCTGTATTTAGCAAACCAATTACATTTTATTAAGTGCAGCAATTAAATCTTGACCATTTACTGATGTCAACAGAATGTCATCAAAATGTTGCACAACAGGGTCTGGGCCCTGCAGCCAATTCACCTCTTAAGCTAGGAAGTTGAATGTAACATTTAAACAACAAATCTTAACCTGTTTGTGATATATCAGGAGATGCCTCAAAAAGGTTAAAAATCGATGCTGGAAGATCAACAGTACAGTGCAACAGTGGTTCCTCATATGGAATCATAAACTATTCAACACCCAAAGACTCACCACCATGAAAAAGAACAATTTAACATCTGAGGGAGATGCCTTAGAGATCCAAGAGGGCAAAAGCAGCAGCAAGAGCGTGAGGAGGGTTTGATTGCATCTTCCAGCGCAAGGAGCAGGTGGTGTGAAGCTGAGCAAGCAGGAGCCAGGCTTTGGATAAAGGATACTTCTCTTGACAGAGCGTGTCAGGAAGCACAGATTCCTGCTGGAGGGTGTCATGACAGAGTTCACTCGGCTCCAGAAAGGAATTGGGCAGGCACAAGAAAGCAAACACATGCGGTGCTATTATAGACAACAGGCACATTCTGGACCAGAAGGGCTGTCAAGACACATCGCTGTAGGATGAAACAGTATCCCAAGAGAGTGTTACCATATGTTTATCTCATTCTTCTCTTCCCCAGAGGCACACACTGCCCTTGGCCACTGCCAGATACACAGCACAGGAGCTGGATAGGCCTTATGGTGCCGTTCAGTACTGCAGCTCTCATTACAGTTCTCTTCCCCACATCCAAACACATCATTCAGATACTGATAACCAGGTAACATCACTGCTAGACACGTCACTGGCATGGTAAGGTGGTACCACTTCTGCCTCCCCCCCAATCTGCTCCCCAATAAAATAGGAACAGGAAGATTCCACCCAGGTTCAAAAGATCAGCTGATTAAAAAAACCCACCCAGCAACCAGGGTTCCTTTGATTCTTTTCTAAAAAGTAAAGAAAAACACAGATTATAGACCATTGGTTCTTTGTTCTTCACGCCCTTTCACAGCAAAGGCAGACAAACAAAAGCAAGAATCAGTTTAGTCCACGCAGAACAAACAAGTGAAATTGCTTTAAACCCTGTTCATTACAACATCAGTGGCTGTACCACACAGACCATGAAGCACTTCAATGGAAATAAGTAATTTCATAGAGCTATGAATTCAGTAATGAAGAATTTATCCACAGGCCAGTGAATTGCAGAGCAAAGAATTTTGCAAATTAAGTAGCATAATTTACACATTGAATGAAATAGCCTGAAAAACGTCCTCTGGAAAGGATTCTGCTGACTGATGTTCCTGAACTGGACTTAATGCCTCTGACATTCACATTTTACACTAATGGAGGCACAATGCACTTGAGAAAGGAAGTGCTCTCATCAGGAAACTAACTGTTCCCCTTCTGTCGTGGCATAAACAAATACAAATGATACATCACCACCCTGACCACCGCCAGAGAAATACTCCTTTTAGCAAAACGAGATCTATTATTATCAAAGCAATGTGATATAACATTACAGCAGAAGCAGGCAAGGCAGCAACTTAACGTCTCAGCCTCTCCAAGTGACAGGAGGTCTGCAATATAGTTTGGAAACTGTCATAAAGATTGATCTGCATATATTCCATAAACCACCCAGACCCAAGTTTTGAGAATATAAACAAGCCAAAATGTGCATAACCCCACAAATATAGATATTTAACTTCATAAATCTGACCATGACAATGTCTGGAGATGCCAATTTAAGAGGATCCAGACATAATAAAGAATTAGAACAGTTTAAATAAAAAAATCATTTTTCATATAAAAGGGTTGCTTCTCATTGCTCCCTCCCACGATCCCTCTGTTGTCACCAGTTAAAGCTGTTAGGTTCCACCAGTCCTGTGATATTTTTATTTTCAATTTTCCTGGTATATAGCCCCCAAACTTTATTACCATAAAGTAAACCCCAAAGGAATCCAAGCCAGAAAATATTCAAATCTGAAGTTTCATACATGAATACAAAGCAAGACAGCCAGCCACTCAGCTCACTCACTGCCACAACAGATCATAGAAAATACTTTCTTTTTGAGGGTTTTTTTTACATTTTCATTTTCCTAAGGTAAGGACAGACTCCTCTTTATGCCAAAGCAGCTCACAGAATGCACAACTCCAAGCTGCTAAGCAAAACTCACCAATACTTCCCACTGCTGAAGAACACCAGACTGCTGAACCAAGTCCCCAGCAGCCCCTTCGTTACCGTTCCAGCAAGGGGCTCAGGCATTTCTCAAGCTGCTGATCCCCAATTATTTCCCAATGGAATTCAGGGCTCCCACAGTGTAACATGTACTGACAAACAACCTGCTGATTTGCTCGCTCTTTCTTGTGGCCAGCTGCCATCAGCTCACTGACAGTGCAGGGGACCAGCACCTGCCCAAACACACGGGTGATGGTGCTGAGGAAACCACACTGACAAGGTATTTGTTCTGTTTTTCCAAGACAGCTTTTGACCAGCCCATCTCCCTGCACTGGCTTGCTGAAGAATGTGTCTTCACAAGACTGCAACAAGACCAAGCTCGAACACCACCTCAGCTGTAAAGGGAAACCACAGGTTCAGTTATGTTCCTCTGACACTTAAGAGGAATGAGCCATGAAACACAACCTGAAAGCCTCTGAACTAGCCAGAAATCAGTATTACTTGAGCAACTGAGGCTGAGAGAGTTGGGCTTATTCAGCTTGGAGAAGAGAAGGCTCCAGAGGGACCTTATAGCGACCTTCCAGTCCCTGAAAGGTGCCTGTAACAAAGCTGGGGAAGAACTGTTCATGAAGGCATGTAGCAATAGGACAAGGGGTGGTGGCTTGAAACTTGAAAAGGAGAGATTTAGGTTGGGTATTAGGAAAAAATTCTTCAATATGAGGGTGGTGGATCACTGGCACAGGTTGCCCAGAGAAGTGGTAGATGCCCCATCCCTGGAAACATTGAAGGTCAGGGTGGATAGGGCTTTGAGCGACCTGGTCTAGTGAAGAAGTCCCTGCTTTAAAGGTCCCTTCCCAATACATTTTGTGATTATCAGCATTACTTTAGCAAAAGCAGTGCAGAGAAAAGCCAGGACTCCAGAACCTCATCTCCCATTCTGATGGCTCATTGCTTGCTTGCACTCTTTTGGTGATGCTATGACACACTGCAGGAGAGCCCAGAGGATGTCAGTCCTTCCAACACAGGCTCTCCAGCCACGTAGCCACCAGCACCATCCACCAGCAGTTCTTGGCATGACTCTCACCTCCAACATCACAGGTCAACAGCCAGTAAAACAAGCTGCATGTGAGCTGACTGCGAAAAAGGTGAATTATTAAATTACCTGTAATAGGCCCTACTTAACATTTTGCCTGAGCTGCTAACCTGACCTGTCTTAATGATATCACAAAAATGAGACCGAGTTAATAATTCAGCTTAACAGCCTACTGCTTCATTTAGAATATATACACAGCAATTTTAAACTACATGAAAAACTGGAAGACAAATTCACTTGGGAGAAAAGAAAATAGACCATTTAAGACTAACCTGTAATTAATTTTAACTTGGAGGTAATTAACAGATTTCCTTGCAAATTCTCAGAAGATTTATTTTATATTCAGCATGCTTCAAGATCCTATCACTGCCTTCCTTCCTGAATTCAAACTAAGTGCCAAGCAAAACCTATCTTGGTTAGGAAAATCACCATGAATACCCCTCAATTCTGCATTCCAAAATCTGGACTCTGATTTCATATGCTTTGTGGAAAGTCATCAGGGGGTTGCTTCCAATCCCTCAGGCTCCCCTTCTACTCATTCTTTCATGGCGTGTGTTATTCCCAAAAGCATCACAGCTCCTATATTCTGCTCCAAGAGTGCCACAGGAACAGGAGGCACGGATTGCTCATGCTGGATGTGCACATAACCGGTCACACCATGCGGAAACACCTCATACTCCATCAGTAGCCAACATTTCTGATCTCCAAGCAGCCTCTGACTCCTTGGGCATATTTTTAAAATTAACAACAACAACAAAAATAAACTGTATCTCCTTTCCACAGGGTTTTGAAGGCTTTAACATAGGCTTCTTGATGGCTAACTAAATTAAATTCTGAGCATTAAGCTGCAACTTTTCCAGATGATAACTGTAGTCTCACAGGTGTCTGGGTCTCTGCAGAATGTTTAACCACTTCACTTCTTTTTCTGCCAGGTTCCCCCATGTTTAGCTTTGACATTTTTAACTCAAAAGCAGCATCATTTGGCTGACCAACACATCCCAGAGCAGCACTTCCCACCAGTCTCAGAGGTGAAACACCCGCAAAGGGTGAAAAGCTTGGAGTGCTTTCGGAACAGAGCAACAAGAACTGTTATGACACATGCTTTTCTTCTATTGACACCTTTCAAGGTTTGACAGGAGAGGTGGTTTAGCTTTTAAAGCTTAAAAGCCTTGTTAGAGCACTTACTACAAGCATTTGGTGAACCAGAGAACTGCAGCTGTTCACTACAGCCAGGTCATGTGTTTGCTCATAAAAACAGGAAGCAGCTAGCCATGGAAAGATCTGAGCACACCATGAAACACCACGTAAACTGCTCAGTAAGCAGGCAGCTAAGTCAATATTTTTCCCCTAGTGCTCAACTTAACTCTGATGTTTGTTAACCATGGCTCATTCCCACCAGCTGGCCAAAACCTCGTTTGTTCTTACATCGTGTGCTCACAGAGGAGACCAGCGATGACAACACAAGCCAGCAGTTAAACTGCAGACCCTTATTAAAGAAATAATCCATACAAGGCACTGTTCCACTGCACTTCCAACAGTAAATAAGCCTGAGTTTTCAACAAAGGCAGGAAACAAAGTGAATGAGAGTGTGGGAGTCACAGAAGGGAGAACCGCTGAGCTGCCCGAGGAGCAGGCACACGGTTTGCTTCCATCCCCAGGCTTTGGCTATCCAAGACAAACCCTGAGGAAGGCACATGGCACTGGGGGAATAAATTACTCCTCTGTATATTTAAAGCCTACTTTGTGCTTCCTTTTTCTCATCTGCCTGTCAGCCTCTCTTCACATGATGTGTGGAATGCATTTTTTCCAAGAAAATAAGACTGGGAGGAATAAAATCATAGGGATTTTAGCAAGTGTGGCACTTAGCTTGATATATTGTTATTTTTTTAAGTGACATTTTAAAACAATAGCCTTTAAATGAAAAGATAACATACTGCCTGATCAGGAAACTCATTACAATCTAGATCAAGGGATTATACTTTGATTTCTCAATCCAAAACAGCAGATCATTTTTTCTAATCTACTCTTATCACTGAAGTGTATTTATGCTATCTACAATCTTATTACTTCCCTATATTTTAGGCATACTTTAATTCATGGAGTTTTACCTTAAAAACTGGGGTTGGGTTTTTTTTTAGATCTATAAAACCCAAAGAAAGCCAGACAGCCTGTTGTCCAAACACAGCAAATTTAAACCACTACAATTACAGTATAACCAAAAGGGCACTACATGTGAGTAGCAAAGGGACATGCTTCAGATGTGCTCAAGGCAGCACAAGATAAAGTGCTATTTTTAATTTAGAAATTAAAATTAAATGCATTACTTCCACAACTCCAAGCTCCTGACCTTGATGGCTACTTTACCTACAGACTCCTCATCGTGTGGCCCCACTGGAAGCCACCACATGCCAGGTACTTTAATGAAGAGGAAACATATTCCAGGTATTGAAAAGCCTGTGAAATACCTCTGAAAGCCTTACTTGTCACAGGCAGGTTTGAGAGCAGTCCTTTTCACAAGTTCTTCAAGTCAACATCAATTTGACTACCCACACAGGCCAGGTTTAGAGCACACTTACTGTGTTCAGCCACGTTAGTATTCATATTTACTTCTGAAACCAAGTAATTTGTGGCTCTAAATAGAGCAGTTTCTAAATGGGCTGAAGAGCAATGCATTTTTCACAGCTCCCAGAAACTAAAACAACCCCTACACCAACCCTCTAGTCAATGGGTTCAATTCAATGTGGTTTCTTCAAAAAAATCTTACTTATTTTGCATTTGCATAAATCCCACCCTTGGAATGCCAGAGCAGTTGATTATTCATCATTTAAATTTACTTTGGAAATTAAACTCAAGGGGAATTATCTAATGCATGTCAGACTGAAGATGAATTACAATCTCCAAAGTTAATTTTAGCCTCGTGTGTTAAAGTTTCAAGTTCTTAACTGCCTTTTAACATTAAGAAGTACTTCTCCAGCACAGTCCCTATATTCCTTTAAACATAAGCCTCTTTAAAGTGAGTATCAAAAATTGACTCTATAATCATTAAAAGTTTTATAAAAGCAGCTTCTGGGTTTTTCTCCAATATATTTAACCTTGGTGACTTGACAAGTGAGTCTAAGTAAACAGTCATTTTTCCACATTTCAGCTGCTTCCAGCATTACACAAGCTTCCACAGGGACAGGAGGAAAGCTGAGGTGAGATTCTGTTCAGCCTAATAAACAGCTGTGCAAGTTGTTTTGTTGCCTTTAAAAAAAACACAAAGACACAGAGTTTTCCATCTGTTGCTTGTAACAGATATGGCAAAAGCCCTCCCATCAGCATCAGTAACTGTTTGGTGAGATCATTCTGCCTGTGCTAGGTGTGTCAGGCTCAGACATGGTAATTTCTAGACTGTGATTCTAAAATCTTTCCAAGTTAGGAGACAGTTTCATTAAAAGACTTGCATCCAGTTATTACTGTTTTCAAAGCAACTCAGGTATTATCTGAAACTACACAATTCAAACAGTAAAAGGAAATCTAGATTATATTAGGCTTGATATGGCATGCCTTTAACAACAACAGCAGGCAGAAAGCATGTAGCAATGGGTCTCCCAACTCCCTACCAACAGCACGACTTCAGTTCTCCCAGCCCAGAGAGATACAGGGTTGTGCCTTGAAGTATATTCTCAGTACACATCAGGGTTCAACTGATGATTTTTGGATTTCAGTGAAAGAGCATAATAGAGAAACTTATTTTCAACATTGATTCAACTTAAAAAGACTTTTTGCTGCAGCTATTTTAAAAAAAATCTTTATATCATAATTGTCTGCAAAACACTTGTCTTGGGTTTAGATCAAAGTGGAAATAAATCCAGTTTTTTGTCTTAATATAGCTGCGCTCACCCTTCAGAGAGAGCAAAGTTCTTCCAAGACACACTAGAGCAGCATGAATGGAATGCTGATTGTACTTTATTCTCCCTCAAGTACCTCTTTGAAACCCAGGAAAGGAAAAGTGGGCACATAGGAAGTTTGTCGTGTAAATGACCCATTCTGCAACTGGCATGCACTTGGCTGCTTACAGAAAAGAAGAATTTTGTGCTGATTTCTCTATCTGAAAGCTAAATATTAGTTTGATTGAATGCCTTTGGATCTGTACTTGGAACACATTATCATCTGGGAAATCTTTACAGTCCATGTGGGCTTCACTGACACTGGTGATCTTCATTACCACTCTCCAGAATTAATTGCCTCTTCAGTTCCATGAAACCTCTCAGGGAAGGGAGGACAGCTTTCCAAGTAGAATTTTAAAAAAGTACTCAAAGATGAGATCCCACGCAACAAGACCCAAGCTAGAAACTGTGATTTTTGTTACAAAGCTCAGCTTAGAGAACACTGCCACCACACTGACCAAAGGTTTCTTTGAGGGGCTTTTTACAGACAGCTGAGTGTCTCTGGTGTGTGGGTTTACACTGCTATTTGAGGACACATTCTCTCTAAAGGCAGGGTGCAAGTCAGATCATAGAAATTATCAAACAAAACCCTGCACTGTTAAACTCATTTGTTCAGTGCTTTAAATTCAAGCTTGGTGTATACCAGAATGCGTTCCTCATTTCAGCAGAGCTGCTGGCATTGTGAAAATAACATTACAGCACCTTTTTTTTCAGTGAGAATATGCAACATAGTGCTTCCACTTTAGTAAGCACAACGTTTGACAAGAATATTCCTTCCAGAAATACTCCCTCAGGTTATGCAATCACTACTAATCCAAGGGAAAACGGTAACAAAAAGCATCAAACTATCACAGGCTGTTTATACTCTTTAAAAGTTTGGCTCCCAGAGTCACCCCTCTGTGTACTTCAGAAAACACATGGCAGTTTTGATAGATCCCCACCAGGAATTTTACAGGTTTTAAAAGAGAGTAACAGAAGCAACATGGGAGGAGAAGAATGTTCATCCAGTGATCGCATTCTGAACAAGTTCAAATGATAACTCACTGCCCTGACAGACAAAATAAATGACATGTATTATCACTAATCTAAACTCCTAGTCTCAGAAAGCATCCTGCTCAGCTCTTTCTTTTTATAAACATTCTTCTCCTCTTAGTTCACTGTTTAAATTTTTCAACTATTGTTTTCTCCTGGTTTCACATCTAGTATATCCTCTTTCTTTCCAAATGAGGAAGAAATATTTGTTAAAGATTATTCCTTGAATATTACCTCCAGATTACAGAAGAGTTTAAGCATTCAAAGTTAATATTAATATTGGCAGAAGTGTTTCTGATTACACTCATTAAAGCATTCTGAAAAATCCTGATGTCAGCATTTCAATGCAGAATAGCCTTTAAGAAATAACCCCAAGGAATTTTTGCTTTCAGTTCAACAGCAAGGTAAAGACTCCTCAGTTCAGCAAACAGCCTGAGATTTTTGTCTGAGAAACTCAGTACTGATCTAAGAATAAGCACCAGTATAGCTCACCAAAAGCCAAAGTTACACACATAATCAGATGGAAATTAGACACCATCGGAAGCCTAGGTCTGAAGACTAAGTCTTAGAGTGTAGTAAGGTCCTAAAAGACCTTCCACATATCACAGGCAGACTCTTCACCACACATGGAAATAACCACTCTCTGCCTTGAAGTGTTTGCAAGAGCAAGACCTGCATGTGTAGCACCTGGGGCAGCTTTAGGAACAAGATAAAAAGAAGCTGAAGTATTCAACTTCTAATTCTTTTTTGCCCTGTGCACCCAAGAGCTTTTTGTCCATCTCTCTGGCCTCCACAACAACCTTTTCCTTCTCCTCCCACCCAAGTATTACCCATGCTCAGAATGCTTTCTCCTCTTTTGTTCAGACTTTATCTTTGCTGTTATGGCTTTCTCCATGCTCTCTAGTACTGTAAACTCAATCCTGGTTAAGACACAACCACAACAATTTTTTAATCAATGTCCTAGCCACTTTCTCCTGTGCCAGAATAGATTGCTCCCAGTAATCAACTGGGAAGTATGCTTTCAAGCTTACTTTTGCCCTGACTTTAAGAGAAGTCTCTGGACTATGCCTCAACTTTGAGAGAAAAATAGAACACATTAAAGAAACACTCTGATCAGAGAAGGAAATATCAAAACATATACAACCCAAATTGCGTGTATCATTTCAGATTTGCATCTGAAATACCTATCAGTGTCCAGAGGCTGCTCAGCAATACAAGGAACTGGAGAGGAAGAGGAATACAGCAAAAATTAATACTTACAGCCATTATTAACTCAAAAGGGTGTTTATACACCCGTACGGGGGACTGATACTTCTGCACCATAGCTGCAGTTAGTTAGATCCACTCAAACCTGAAAAAGAAATGTTTAAAACCATCTGTCAGAGGTAGGAAGCCATTTTCAACCTCCTTCTACAGTTCTTCTGTGCGCGGTGCCATTGCTAGCAAGCCTAGAGGAAATTCTTCACCAGTCCCTTTTCATTTTTAAGAAGATGCAATGGGGCCCTGAAGCTACGTGTATTTTTGTCAGAAATGACTTCTCACTTCTTCCAAAGATGACAAAATTAGCACCTTTTCAGACCGGTTTTAGTAACAGATCCCCCAACACGCTTTATGACTCCTTCATCAGGATGGTGAGATTTCCTGTGCTGCGCTGAGGACCAAACATTGACACATACCAGTTAAAGGCTGGAAAGCACTGCCAGGCTGCCCAGCATGGTAACTGGGCTGCCTTGTTTATAGGTCACCTCAGGACTGGGACTGGTTTGTAATTTAAAAGAAGGTTAAAACAGAAAGTGTTACACATTTGTGTTTTGAGAACGAAAGGGAAAAAAGTATCACTACAGCACACTGAGATGAAACATCCCTTCAGCATTTTTATATGATATTTATTTAAACTTTTGAGGGAGAAACTTAAGGGAGAGCTGGGAGAAAAAAAGCTTAAGAGAAACTACACACACTTCAACATATGGCCTGAAAAAATCCACTAGCGACACAGACAGGACTTACTCCAAAGGCTTTTGTGCCTGCTTTTCCCCAGCAAAGTGTTAGACTCCAACTCCCTTGAATGCAATTACGTTTATTGAAAAAACTACTGGCAGGAGCACCCGCAGATGAAACCGCGGGCTGCCAGCCAAACCCGTTTGAGAGAGAAACGGTTTTATTACAGTAAGTTAGCTGGTAGGGTTCGTTCGGTTGTGTTTTTAAACGAGCCCTCACGTTACCTACAGTGCTGCTGGGAGAGCGGTGAGGAGCTCAGGAGCCGGGCAATGGGCACCGCAGCTCCGCAGGCAGCAGGAGCAGCCCACAATGAATTCAAGACTCTCTGAAGAAAGTTCAGCCGGCATCCCATTCAGGGGAGGAATCTACCCGTGGCTACCCCGCATTTAAAAAAACCCAAACACACCTGAATCAGCAAAAAAAAAAAAGCCTCGAGCCATCACTAATCCTTGAATAAGGGGGCGGAAAAGAAGGAGTTATACAACAAAGAAACTCAGCGCTTGTTTCCAGCCCTGCCTCCGCCCCGCCGGGCCCTTGTCAGGCCGGGCCGGCCCGGGGACGCAGCGAAGATGGGGACGGGACCCGGCGGACACCTGTGACAGCCTCGCCGCGGGCTGCTCCGCGCCGGGAGAGCCCCGCGCTGCTCCTGAGAGCTCCGGACGGGGCCGCCCGCCCCGAGGACGGGGAAGAACGAGAACCCGGCGGCCGCGGCAGCGTGAACTCGGCGCAGGGCCCCGAGCCCCCGCCCCGCCACCCACCGCCACCCGAGGAGCGCCCCCCGCTCCTCAGGGCTCGCCGCTGGGCCCCGGCTCGCTGCCGCTAACACTGAGGGGAGCGGGCAGGGGGAAACTCACCGCGGGGGACAGCGACGGCGGGGATAAAGAGAGGGGACGGGGCTGAGGAGAGGGGACGCTGGGGGAGGGGGAGGGCAAGCGGAGGAGTTGGGGTGGGAGAAGGCTGGGAGCAGCACCCGCGCGGCGACCCTTACCGCCTCCCGTCACGACGGACGGCCGGGCTCTGGCCTCATGCCGGCGCGGGGCAGCGCCGCCGCCGGTTCCGGGGGGAGGGAGGGGGGTAGGCGGAGGGAGCGGGGAGGCGGGAGCGGGAGGAGCGGGGCGGAGGGAGCGGAGGCGCGGCTGCTGCCGCCTGCTGTTACTGACAAGGCAGGGCGGGGCTTGGCCCCCTGCCAGGCGTGCGCATGAGCGGCCGCCGAGTGGGGAGGCGGGGGGGGGGGCTGTGGGTGTCTTGTCCCCGCGCCTGCGCACTCTCGGCGGTTGTGGGAGGCAACGCATGCGCGTTGTTCGCGCGAGGGAAGTGTTGGGCCCAGCAGCTGAGGTAGCCCTCGGGATACCGTCCTTTCGCCTCAGCCCCCCTGAGCATCGCTTTTGTCCTAAGCCCTTCCTCACTCCCCTCAGCTTGAGGGTTCGACATCCAGTTACTTCCTGCAGGCGAGGCCCTGGGCAAGCGGCTCATCAGGGGTCTGTCTGGGTGCCAGGAAGTGGGACTTGAGGTTAGGCAGTGATGCCAGGTGGACTGAGGCACCTGGGCTGGGCAGCAAGCACGATGGAGGGGTGTGAGGCCCCAGGCTAGTAGCCACACCATGGGGCAGCTGTGGTGGCATCACTGGGCGTTTTGGTGCCAGACAAGGGACAGCGAGCATGGGAGAAAAGCTGCCCCAAAATCCCAGAACATTTGGAGTTGGAAGGGACCTCAAAAGATCATCTAGTTCAACCCCCTGCCAGAGCAGGAGCACCCAGACTAAATCACACACAAGAATGCATCCAGGTGGTTTGAAGGTCTCTGTAGAAGGAGACTCCCCAACCTCTCTGGGAGCCTGTCCCAGGGCTCTGCCACCCTCACAGGGAAAAAGTTTCTCCTTACATTCACATGGAGCTTCCTCTGCTCCAGCTTGCACCTGCTGCCCCTTGTCCTGCCACTGGCCATCACTGAGAAGAGCCTGGCTCCATCCTCCTGATTCTCACCCTTTACATATTTATAGACATTAATAAGCTCTTCCAAGCTAAAAAGGCCCAGCTCCCTCAGCCTGTCCCCATACGGAAGTGCCTCAGTCTGACCTGCCTCAGTCACTGCTGGAGCCTCTTGTCTATACCCAGCAGCCACCCAGCCTGGGTGCTTTGCAGTTGGGACTGTCTGAAAGAGCTTTTTTCTGCCTTAGGCCCAGTCTAGCATGGCTTAACTGTGATGTTACACCCAAGAAATAAAGACTTGAAAGTTAGGGTCCTATGCCTCTCTTCCCTTCAGTGGCAGTATTAACACAATTCTTTTCCCCAGAACATGTTTTATTCCTGGTTTACTCCCTCATAAAATAAATGTTTTTACAAAACTGGAGTTATTACCCTGTGCCTTTTGGTGCAATTCTTTCCCTAAGGCAGCTGAATTTGCAGTTACTATTAACATGCCATTTGGTTCCAGCTCTTTCCCTCACAAACTGTAACCAATGTTTAACCTTTGTAACCAGGGTGATGGGACCAAGGTGACGGGATTATTAACAGCAGCAAAGTAACATTTGAATATTTACATAAATTTTGCTAGCAACCAGCTTTGCTGTGGCGGCCCCTGGACAGCCCCAGCCCACCTAGACAATAGGCACAGGTACAGGTAGGGATATCATAAGCAAAACCATCAAGACCAGGTGGAAGCAGTGTCAGAGAAGGCAGCGGGCCTGCCAGCAACCTGACTCTCGTCAAAGAAGAGACTGGCCTTGACAACATCCTTGCATAGGAAAGTTACTCATGCTGAAGGAACACGGTGGCCTTGAAGGCCGGGGTGCCGACCACCCTGGCCCAGGAAGGAGCTGTAGGAAGGTATTTGGGAGTAAATGAGCATGTCATGAACCAGTCTTGATGAATGGTCGGCACAGCATGTATGTAGATATTTTTAGATACCACAGAGGAACTAATTATGCTTAGGCAAGCACCAAATAAAGAAATATGGTGAAGAATAACAAGATATGCTTATCAGAACCTGTTATATTTACTAACCAATCAACTTAAGGAATACAATACGTGTATTGCACATGATCAGTGTATGTAACCAGTTAACAAACACCTAAATACTACGTCTGCAGTAAAAAAGCTTATAAAATCTGTGTGGTTTTTCTCAATAAATGGCTTCACCTTGATTCATACTGAACTGTGTGTTGCCCATTGTTTTCTCTCCTCAAAACAGGAGTTCTATAATCACAGAATTGTAGGGGTCAGAAGGGACCTCAAGAGATCATCGAGTCCAACCCCCCTGCCAAAGCAGGTTCCTTTGGACATAATGCTGCAGTCTAGTTAGAAGGGATGGCAAATGAGTTAGCAGGTGGCCCATAAGATTTTTGTAGCACAGATACCCACCTTATGTAACTGTGACTTTGTGGTTTTGAGAGTATAAATGTGTGCATGTTTGTGGGCCAGGTGTGCATGTTGGGAGGAGAGATCCCCTGCGCACCCAGCGCTGAATAAACCACTGTTGGCTTTCTAAACTGCATTTCTGTTTGGAAAGTTTTTATTACCATCAATGCAGTAACAAAACCACATGTCTTTTAGTGAGAATAGTGTGTTGTCTAATCTGAGACTTGTCTTTACAAGAAGGTGCTTAAGCGTCAAATTCCTTCTCTACATCTGGTTTCTGTTGTAGGACTTGGCCAGCTGCCTTCCTGTAGCTGAAGTTAACTAGTTAATTTAGTAACTCTGTAATTAGATTGAGTTATCTGATTGATATTCTCTGCTATTATGCCTGTAATATCCTTTTCCTGCTCTGAAAGCCTGAGATAAAATCCTTACCAGCATAACAGGGGGAGGAATTTACACCCACTCAGATTCCTCTTTGTTCACAACATTTCTCTCTTTAGATTCTGGGAAGTGTTTTAATTCTTACTGACTGCCACTATTCTACTTACCAAATGGCCATACAACCAGAAAAGCTTTATTTAGACTTCTAAATGTATTTGGAGTTTATTGATAAAGGGAAAGTGTCAAAGTGGAGTCCATAACTTCATATCTAAATCAATCGCAGTCGATCTCTCGCCTGTTTTCTGCAGAAATGGTGGTGATGTTAACAAGATGGATACAGAAAGTGAAAGTAGTATGTTCTTAATTTTTTCTGTTATTGTTTATATTCCTGTTACATCCTCTGCTATGGAAGCTGCAGCAGCACATCATTAGAAGGGATACAGATGAAGAAACAGTTGGGTGAAGTGTTTAAGGAATGCTGTGAGGCATGCTGGAGACTGAAGCCCAGAGGGGACAGGCTGAAAGCGAAAACCATTCAAGATTTCCAGAAAATTAGGAAAACACAGCCAGCTAGATAGGAAGGGAAGTTGGGCCTTCAGGAGGTCCACCACTCCCCACCATCTGACCCCACGTTTCTTGGATTGCATTCCTTCACGTTAGGACCTTCGGTTACACAACTCACAGCCCAGTCGCTTACCTTGTTCCAGGTAATATTGCCATGGAAACGAATGAGAACTGTTGGTACAATCCTTTATTGTTAATATTAACTAACTTAAAGTACAAGTGCCTGGGAGCAGCACAGGGCTGATGTGTACAAGAACAGATTCAAAACGCCTTGGGGCCTTGCTGGAATTCAGTGTGAGCCCCTGGAATTTCAGCAGGCAGGGACTCGCTCTGGTTACTTTTATTGGCATCACAGAGAGTGAAGGAAAGAGAAGTGGTCCTGGCTTCTTACTGTCCAGCAAGTCTCATCTTTAAGGCTTTTGTACTAAAAAGAGGAGATTGTTAGGAGCTCTCCTCAAGAGGGAACATGCATTCATTCAAGGTCTTGCTACTCAGCCGTACATTTATTAAAAGTATGTGAAAGAGGAATGAGATTTTGAGTTCAGATATACTGAAGTACTTCAAGAGCCGTTCCCTAATAAATCAGCACCATCTGAGTCAGTGGAATTTGTGATGTACTACTGGCATTGATGTAAATACCTGCTTCCTAAACCTTTAAAACCAAGAAAAAAGCCCCAAGTGACAACACATCCAGCCAAAGTGAGCGTGGTGACTGACAAACAGCTAACAGGAGCCCTGGGGCCATAGGATTCCACTTCACATGCAGGTCTTACTAAATCCATTACAGGTACATAACCAGGTGTCACAAGTTTTCTTTTCCGTTGTCAGACTGGGGAGCCAGTGCCTGTGGTGCGGGATACAAGGTGGTCTCCATTCCTCCTTAAAACTCTGTCACCCAAGCTGAGTCCTCCAGACCCTTGACCTGAAGGTGCTCATCTGTAAGAGCTTATGTATTTTTGAAAGCTCCCTGTGTAGCCCGTGCTGGGGAAGTGGTACACAGGAGAAGTCTGTTTGTGTTTAAAGCCCTCTGTAGTGGTGGGGAAGATACCAACAATCACAACATGCAAATATAAATATATAAATACCAAGCCTCACCTAACACCATATAAAAATTCAGGCAGTAAGTCAGTATGAGGAAGCAGACAGGAGCACTTCAGCCCCAGGGTGATCCCTGGATCCCCAAACACTGCTGCCTGTCAGCTCTGTGGCAGTTTTCCATCACTGACGAGACTGGGACCAGGGTAAAGTATCTCCAGACCAGCCTGTGTTCCAAGATGATGCCAGTGGATGAAACCTAGCAGGCACTGAACTGCTGTACTGAGGTTTCTAGTTGTGATTAATCTGGCTTTAGTTACTGTAGCTCAGTGCAGAACACGTGAAGGCCTGTTACCTCTATATAATTACTTGATTTATCTGAATTTTCCCATATGTCATGGTGTGGAAAAGCCTTAAATGACCTTACAGACTGAAGCCCTCCATGTTTTGATGCCACAAGCAGTCAGAAACAGGCTTTTTTTCCTTTCTTCTGAAAGTGACTGATAGGAAAATTGAATTGTTGGCTGGGATCTGGCCAGAGACACCAGCTGCCAGTGCTTGGACTCCAGCAGCTGACATCAGAGCACTGACATAGTGAAGGTTACACAGACCAACATTAGCAAATAGGACTAAGCCCTGATTCATAAAATCCAGGAATTGGGACGAGAGGGTGGAGAGCATCCCAGCCCTTATTCCCACCCACTCACTACAGAGCCTGTGGCCAGGCGAGTTCCTGCATTGAACCCGTCGTCACTGCTTGTGAGCAGGGCAGTGCTAAAGCAAAAGTGAGCAGGTGGTACAGGGGGGCTGCCAATATGGGAATAATTAAAGCCTGAGGAGCTACCAGACTTGTTCCAGTGCTGTTGGGTATATGTAATGCCCAAGAGGCTGATAGCATGGCCATGGGAGAGCATGAGGAGAGGGAGACACCATTTTGGGCCCCCACAAGTTGATTTCATCCCTCAGGAGGTGGCAAATTCTTAAAGGAATCTTGCCTCTTTTCCAGAATAAAGGAAAAAGCCCCTCAGATGATAACTTATTTACTGAGGTATTGTATTGTTGCTGAATTCATCATGCTCATAATACCAGGAACTGGGGTCAGAAGCATGGAAGGGGCTAAGAGGCTATCAGAAATGCTGAGCTTTTCCCATTGCCTTTTTCTAACTGCCCCATTGTCTTTGCCTCCCACTGCCCAGGAGCTGCCTGGACCTGCCTCGCTGCAAACAGCCATCACATCTTTCAGCCACCCAAAGTACTGCCTGGATCTGTTCCGCTCGGTAATAGTGCTTTTCAGTCCTTAGGAAAGTGCCAGGCTCAGCCAAGAGGCACAGCAAACGTGAGGATGAATACATTTCCTATAAAAATACAAACAAAGGCTGCTTACTATCCCTCTCCTTAATGACTCCGACAGTACAAATGTTCTGATCTACTTCAACAAGCGTTAAATCAAGCTGTTGGGTCGCTCACCAGGTACTGGCTTTGTCCCCGTTTGCTTGTAAAGAGAAGAGTAATAAGTAACAATTACTTATTATTAAAAGCATTGCACAAATCCAGCTCGTTTTAAAGCATGTACTGACCCCATCAGCACTGAGTTTGCACCCTGGGGGCAAACACCTTGGTGCTGGAGCACTGTCAGGACAAGCCCCGGCCAGCGCCACGCTGCCTGCATCCATAGCTCATTCCTGTGTCCAAGGGAAAATGAGGCGTATCATTACGAGGCGCTTGCACACCAAAATAACTACCGGTATAGCTATTTCAGGGTTTATGTCTTAAATCACAGAGCCTGTGGATCAGGGCTGTGTTGGCAGCCTTCATCCAAGGATCTCCTAGAAAACACTTGGGGAACAGGAGTCTCATGATGTTGTTTTGAAGGCCCTGAAAATGCCAGCAGAATCCTTTTCCATGAATCCTGTATCCAAGGCAATCTCATTATTTGCTGTACATGCTCGATCTGTTTGCTAGTTTCTTTTTCCTTACTGGGGGGTAAGAACCTTGCCGTGCTCTGCAGGCATGCCTGTGGTTGGGAGATTAAAGAAAGCAAGCAAGGTGCATAAAAAGAATGTCACCCACTTGCAGCACCGGCAGCCTGAGTGGAGAGTGCAATTTGGAGACAGATGGTCCTTCCAATTGAATTGTCTGTCAGTGATTCCAGCGAGTTCAGTGCTCCTGAGAAGCATGAGGCAGAGGGCATGGCGGAGCAGAGGGGGCACAGCTGAGTGGCAGGCATGGCTGAGTGGCGGGCATGACTAGGCCGAGGGCATGGCTAGGCCGGGGGCTGGCTGCGGCCTGGCAGCTGGCATGCTGCAGGCAGCGGCTCGGATGATTTTGACGTGGCTGCAGCATAAACCTGTCTGGGCCTCAAGAACCACTGGCTGACTGTCCGTCCTGGAATCAATTTGGCTAATGTGCCGCACGATGGAAAGCCACGTTTGCAATCCCCTCGCTAGGCAAGACTCAACAGAGATTGATAGCATCCTCTATCCCTGCATAAGTGAACTGGCAGCGGAGCTCCTCTGAAGGGATCCCCACTGAGAGTTTGGCTCCATATGTCTAGGGATGAGAGGTGACACATTTAACACCTACTGGCTCTGCAACCCCTGTGCAAGCAGGATGTATAGGAGCTTCTTCTGAGGGCAGCTTCCAAATAGCTGTCTCAATACCTCGGTTTAATGAAGGGGATGATCTCCAGCACAGGGAGCCTATTTGCAGCCAAGGTTTTAAGCTGGTAGGTACAGACTAATGTGTGACCACTGAGTATCTCACATCCACTGACAAACAGCTGTTCGGTTGGATTTCTTTTGGTCCTAACCAGCCTGAGCCTGAATTAAACCAGAACCCCATGATGAAAAGAACCGATATGCCCCAGTACAGCTTCCTGGACAGAGACTGCCCAATGCTTCCTTAGCTCCCCATGCCCTGCACCCCATGTGCACCCAGGCCTTTGCTGCACCACGAGCAAGCTGGGGGATCCTGAGCCCTGGGAGGGAGGAGGAGGTCAGGCAGCAGCAATGGGAGCCAAGGCAGGACCCCCAGCTTCCAGGGCAGTGGAGGACTCTCTGCCCAGCCAGTTGTCCAAAGATGACATCCAGCTTAGCAAGCAGAAGAGGGTGCAAGCAGACGCGATGACACAGGAGGGAGGTCGCTCTATATCCACCATTAATGTAGCTCCAGCTAAACTAATTTTGTACCTCAATTGGTAAGAAAGGACTTTTCAAGGGGGGCTGGACACCCCTTTACCACCACTCTGTGAGATGCAAGCTCCACACCGAGTGAGCAACCTCGTGCCTTCCCTCCCCATCACTGCCCTGGCCACATTCAGCAACACGCAGAGCTCCAGGTGACTGCAGAAGGCCCCAGCGGGACACAGATGTAAGGCACATCAACAGCACAGACTAACCCAGGAGGAGGTAGGCAAGCTAACTGCCAAAAATAAACCCCAACCCACCCGGGCTGCTGTGCTGTGCCATGGGAACAATGCTGTGCGTATGATCAGATTCAGCAGGACACAAGCAGCCTAAGGGGCTTTTCACATTTGGCTTGAAAAGGCTAAAAATAGCACCCCAAACCACATTCCTTTTTTTGCATCGCCATCTCCTCCTCCTGCTCCTATTCACTGGCACTTTTTACATGCAAAGCAGGATTTGGGATCCAAGGCCCCGGTAATTAGACTCCAGCCTGAGTGGAACAGCTGGAGGTGTTATTTTTACGGGTTATTAATTGACTCCATGAAAAAAACCCTGAGCCCAGCAAACAGAGAGAGGCAGGGAGCTGCAGCCTGCAGGCACATGATGAGGTCTTAGCGACAGAAAAAGATAAAAGAGAGGGACCAGTTTCCTAAAGCCGATTAGTTAGAGCAATTTCTCCAAAGCTAAATATAGAGGAAAAAAAAATCCTCCCCCATCTTCAGTTCCGTTGGCGGAGATGAGAAAGCACAAGGAAGGAGATGGAGAGAAATTTCATTTTTCACTTAACCCCCTCCTGGGCTGTAGAGAAGGAATGCTGCTGCTGTGGTGACACTCCTCACACTTGGAGCCAGATTCCTCCTGACCACCTGTCTCCTCGGCACTAACAACTGCAGCTACAGTTTTCTCCAGCCATAAAGCCCAGGGCTGCTGAGCAGCATCACCACAGCAGGCAGGGGACCCGAGTGGGGAAGGTCTCAGTGCCAGCCCAGCCTCTTCCCTCCACCCATTCATTTGACTCAGCCAGGCCATTGCCCTGTGTCTGATGACAGAAGCAGCTGCAGCTCTGCACATGCTGCCATGGGAAGGGAATTCAGCATCAGGTGCATGACCCTACTCAGGCTGGGGGAGATGCTTGTTGCATGTGCATCCACAGGTCTGGCAGCACCACATCTCCCGAGGCTGCTTTCCCTAGTCAGGCTCAGCATATGCCATCTGTGTCACCACCACACCTGTGTCACCATCACACCTCTGCTGCCGCCACCATCACACCTCCCCACAAGACCCAGAGTTGTGGTTGCACTTGGGGGACAGCAGAAGGGAAAGAAGCTTCTTCGAGGGGTGTCAGAACCAGAGGTGACCTCACTGGAGAGCAGAGTGCTGCAGGCAGCCCCCTGGGGTTCCCAAAATCTTTCCTCTCCACAGCAAAGCACATGAATTGAGCTGAAGAATCATAGAATCACAGAATCACAGGGGTTGGAAGGGACCCCCAGAGCTCATCAGGTCCAACCCTCTGCCAAAGCAGGGTCCCTAGGACAGGGCACACAGGGCGGTGTCCAGACAGGGCTGGAATCTCTCCAGAGAAGGAGACTCCACACCCCCTGGGCAGCCTCACCCTCACCCTCACTGGGGAAAAGTTCTTCCCCAGGTTGGGGGGGAACTTCCTCTGCTCCAACTTGCAGCCATTGCCCCTTGTCCTGTCCCCACAGACACTGAGAAGGGGCTGCCCATTTCCCCCTGCATCCCATGCTTAAGATATTGATCAACATTAATTAGGTCCCCCCTTAGTCTTCTCTTCTCCAGGCTGAACAGCCCCAGCTCCCTTAGCCTTTCCTCACAGGGGAGATGCTCCAGGCCCTTCAGCATCTCCATAGTCTCCTCTGGACTCTCTCCAGGAGATCCCTGTCCCTTTTCTCCCAGGGAGCCCAGCACTGGACACAACACTCCAGGTGGGGCCTGAGCAGGGCAGAGCAGAGGGGGAGGATCCCCTCCTGGGACCTGCTGCCCACACTCCTCCTGCTGCCCCCCAGGATCCCATTGTCTCTCTCAGCCCCCAGGACACACTGCTGGCTCATGGCCACCCTGTCATCAACCAGCACCCCCAGGTCCTTCTCCACTGAGCTCCTCTCCAGCAGCTCACCCCCAGCCTGTACTGATAGGAACGGTTGTTCCTTCCCAGGTGCCAGACTCTCCACTTGCTTTTGTTGAACTTCATTAGGTTTCTCCCTGCCCAGCTCTCCAGCCTGGCCAGGTCTCTCTGAATGGCAGCACAGTGTTCCTGTGTCCAGGAGAGTGACATTCTTCTTCCCAGCCACTATATCCTTGCCCATGCAGGTGGCAGGATGGCTCCGTGCAGCTAACGATGAGACGTGATTAGTAAACAAATGATCTGGGGCCCCCAATACAAAAAAGATGTAGAACTGTTGGAGAGGGTTCAGAAGAGCCATGAGGATGATTAGAGGGCTGGAACACCTCCCCTACGAGGAGAGGCTGAGGGAGCTGGGCTGGGTCAGCCTGGAGAAGAGAAGGCTGTGGGGGGACCTCATTGCAGCCTGCCAGTCCCTGAAGGGAGCAGAGGAACAGGAGGGGAATCAGCTTGTTCAAGGGCAGAGCCTGGCAGGACAAGGGGGATGGAGTGAAGCTGGAGGAGGGAAGGGGGAGAGGAGATCTTAGGGGGAAGTTCTTTGCAGAGAGAGTGGTGAGGGGCTGGAAGGGGCTGCCCAGAGAGGGGGTGGGTGCCCTGTCCCTGGGGGTGTCCAAGGCCAGGTTGGCTGGGGCCCTGGGCAACCTTGTGTAGCTCCAGGCCTGGAGGTTGGTGTCCCTGCCTGTGGCAGGGGGGTTGGAGCTCTGTGACCCTTGGGGTCCCTCCCAACCCATGCCATTCTGTGATTCTGTGATGCATTTGCACTGGGAAGAAAGAAAGAAAGAAAGAAAAAGAGAGAGGCAGAGAGGAGAGAAGCAGGGAAACGAGCCCCATTTCGGGCCAGCAGCACACGCAGAGAGCTCTTCAGAAATCTGCTGAGGAAGGCACTTCCCAGCACGTGGTTTGGGCAGATCAATGAAGCTGCAACGCTGCCCGCCCCTGGCAGGCACACAAATCCACTTTCTAATGAAATTTACAGCCAGTGGAATTTAGGTCACTACTCGGAAGCATCCCATTTATTCCAGGCAACTTTTTAAATATTTAACAAATAGCTGTCTGGTTAAGCCCCTCACCTCTGGTCAGAAGGTCCCACTTGGAGCCACGACAGATTTCTTAGCTATGGATTAAAATGAAAATAAATAAAGATTTCAGCTTTCTTTGCTTGTCCCCACCCTGCATCCTCTCAGCACAGTGACTGAAACCAGGTCAGCTCCAGCCGTGCAGCCCTGGTGTAGGGGGAAACCGAGGGCCCGAGCGATGCTCTGGCTGTCCCCAGCTCACCCCCCAAACCTGCTGTTTGGGACTTTATCTGCTGCTCAGGGAAGGCCAGTGCTACAGCCAGACCTGAAAATGGCTCTCAGGAGAGGTGCTGAAAGCAGTTTCTTAGCAGAGGTGAGCCTTTGTTAAAGGCTCAAGGGGAAGGATCCGGGCTGGACTGGTGGTTGCTAGTGCTATTCCCAGGTGTCCCACTGTAAAGAGAGCTGCTGGAGCCTCTTAATGGGTGCTGGAGAGGGAGGAAAGGTGGAAGCCAAGCAGTTCTCTGGCTGTTTCCCCAGCACAGCCCCAAATCTCTGTGCTCTCAATTCCTGTACAGATCGGATCTAGGGACATTTCTGGCCATGCAAAGTTCCACACTTTGCATAACGTGCTGACAGCATTAACCGATTCCTGTCCCAGCCCAAGGTCCAGCCTGCCAGGCAGGGACCTCAAAGCAGGGCCTTGGGTCCAGCAGGATCTGCCCTTGCAGTAAGAACCATGAAATAACCCACTGAAAGGGCCACTGAGCAGCTGTGAAACAACCCATTGCTGCGGTTAGAAGCACGAGACACGACTGCAAGAGTGCCTGTGCTCAGCACCCTGGGCTGATGTTGTAAGAGAGCTGAGAACGGATCCCAATCTCCCCCACAAAGCCACAACCAGCAGAACTTTTCCCAAAAAGCCCCAGGCCGTGCAGAGCGTGACCTCACCCCTCAGAAATGGAGGAGCTGAGCAGGCTGTGCACAGCAGCAGGCTCAGACAGGCAGAGCCAGCCAACCCATGGTTCCCCAGCCCACAGAGCTCACAGAGGGCTTGGTGCTGCCAAAAGGTCTGCCTCACCCAGCACCCGCCGGGACCTTCTGTGGGCCAGCCCAGCTTTAACCGAGCCACAGCCAAATGGTTTTCTGTCAGGTGAGTGAGTTGCAGCAGTGAGAGCCAGCCCAAGCTGAGCATGGGGAGCACTGCAGCTCCCTCCCCAAGGTGCTGGGCTGCTGGAACAGCTCCCATCCCACGTCCCCAGAGCAGCTGGAGGAGCCACGTTAGGGGACAGGGTGAGACCAGCAGACAATCACACAGGCTGGGAAACGGGGACCCAAGAGTGAAAGAGAAGAGCAGAGTGGAGCTGAGCTGGCTGGGAGAAGAGGTCAGGTGCTGTGGCAGGGCAGCCCACCCACCCATGCAAAGGGTTTGAGCTGCTCTTGTCCGCAGAGCTGTCTCCAGGCCGGCTGACCGAGCCAGAGATGGATCAGAAGCTGCAGAGACACAGGGCCCACACGAGGAGTGAAGGCACCACACTGGGGCAGGGTAAAGCAGCATCTGGGGGGCACCAGGTCTGGGACCTGCCACAGAGCCGCGTTCCCTCCAGCAAGCGAAGGCCTCTGGCTCGCTGTCAGCACGGGGAGCCTGTCCAAGCAGATAGCACACTGCTCTGGGACTCACACTGCTCTGGGACTCTGAGATGTGCTATTCTTACTCCTGTGCCTGTGAGATGAGCTGTTCTTACCCACTCAGGAAGGAACGGCACAAAGAAGTGCACGGCTCCACCTTATCACAGCACGCAGGGTGCAGAGGAGGCCCCTCCAAAAACATTACTCATGCTTCTGTGGTGGGGTTGTGCTTGCAGAAACACAGGAGCCACAGCAGTGGCCAAACCACCTCCTTCCCAGCCAGGGAAAAATAACTGACATGAGCTTGGGGAGCACTGCAGGGCAAGGCACTGCTTTAGGGGCTAGACTGCATTTGGGTGCAGCTCACAGACACCCACCGTCCCTTCTCCTGGGTCCCTCTGCAGCTCAGGCAGGGCTCACAGCCACCCTCACATCACACAGCACCCTGCCCAGCACCGACCTGCTGGGGACACATGGAATCCTCAGAAAGGCCAAGCTGTTTGACGCTGCAGCAAGGGGGAGGGGGACAAGCACCTTGCCATTGAACCCAGCTTCTCTCCTGGGAGAGCCTGGCACTAACCACAGCAGGGATTCCTCTTCCCCAGTTAATGGGCAAAGCCAGTAAAATAGCACCAGCTCTAACACATCCGTGTGACACCCACACTGACTGGCTACTCTCTGCCTTGGCAGTGAAGTCTCAGTGCTATTTAAAAGGCTCACAGCAGCTTCAAGGCACAGGAAAACACCAAGTGATAAACAAACCTGGGAGCACCAGTCCTCCTGGGGCTACCCAAGGCTCAGAAGTGGGGCTAGGGGATGCATCACCCAGCTCCAGACAGGCACCAGCCACTCTCACCATGCAGTTTGAGTCACTTTAGATGATAGTGAGATGATTTGCCAGTTGCAGAGCCCCAGACATCCAGCTGACCTGCTTCTCCCAGGTCAGCCAGGCATCCCTCAAAAGCTGGCTGTGTTACCATCCCTAACCCACTCTGCATGTCGGTGCAGCAGAGACCTCAGCACAGGGAGCTGGCAGAGGCTGCACCCTGCCTGGACCCACAGCCCTAAGAGGCTTTTACAAGCCTAATGGCTTCAGCCACCAGACTCTTCACAGCAAGGCCCCAGAAGAGGTGTTGGGATGGGATAAAGACCCTGCTGGGCAGTCCTCTGTGTGTGACCATAGCACAGCCCAGTATCCCCCAGCAGATGCTGGGGAAAAGCATTTCCCTTTTTTTACAGGCAGTGCCCAGGCCTTTGCTGGCCCAGCCCAAAGTAAAACCTCAGAAGAGAACACAGACTTACTTCTGCAGAAACCACAAGGTCATAAAGGTGTAAAATTAGCAACAAAGAAATCCTGTCCTCAGCCCAAGGAGCCAGGGTGGCCACTGCAGCACTTCCTATGAGGAACAAGCCCAGGGAACACACACAACCCAGTGAAGAGCACAGCTTTCCCAGCACACTGGCCTCAGGCTTGGCTTGGCAGCTGCAGCTGAGTGGAAATTCCCTCTACCTACAACCAGAGATCTGGGAGGCAAGTTTTATGCAGCCCTGTTAGCAAGGATATGTTTTACCACCCAGGTGGAAGGGAAGAACTCACCTCTTCCAGGTACTGAGCCTGCAGCAGAGCTGCCTCTCCCCGGACACACGTGTTGCTCAGGAATAATCCCACCAGCCAGGGCTGAGCACCATCACATGGAGCACTGCAGCTGCTGGTTGTGTAACTTACAGGCAACATGGGCCACTGCCAACAGGCAGAACAGGGATCACCCATGGGAACATAATCCCACCACAGCCTTGCAGCCTGCACATCTGATTAGAAGAAGCAGCCTCCTGGGTTTTCCAGTTTCAGGGAAATTCAACCATTCTGCAGAGCTTCACTCCCTCTAGTGGAAGTGGGAGCTTGGCACATGGAGATGCTCTCCAATCCTTCAGCGCTGCCGAATCCAGGACTGGATTACCTTCAGATCCCCAGAGCACAGTGTCCACACAGCCCCAGGCACAAGCCCCAGGTGTCAAGTGTAGGAGCTTCACACCCCTACTTGTCCAGATGTGCACCTGGAGCACATTAAAAATCCTTCTATCTTGTTCACTAACTACAAAGAAAGGAAGAAAGCCAGCTTTGAGAACCAGGTTTTATTCGTGCTTACCATCTAGTTAGGCAAAACTACTTTCTGGGACCTAAGGAGACCACACAGGTATAATCAAATCACAGGGGCAGCACTCTCACCATCCTGCAGATCTCCTGATCCCACCACCTGAAAGGAAACAGGGACATTGTTACAGTGGGCACAAGGAGAGCTGGGCACAGGTGTTGGACCCACTCAGTGTGTGCCCCAGGTAGTCATAGAGCCCACAAGGGCATCACTAACAGCTTGTGATCCTGCACACATGAGGCTTTTCAAAGCTAGCCCACAGGGAAATCCTCAGCCTGGCCAATAACTCTGCTTTAAAACACAGATTTTGGATTTAAAGAACAAATAAAGCTATTTTCCAGGGGCAGGTGAGATTTGGGTATCTGCAACCACCCTGCCTAGGGCTCCATGTGTGTTTTCCTGACAGCACACAGGCCACAAGCTCCACCTGTAACCCAGGGAGGAGCGAGGTCAGTGAAAGGGAAACGCTGGTTCCACTAATAGCCTGAAAAAAGATCAGGCTGCAACAGCCCATACATGAAACATCTTCTCCCTGCAGCCTGGGACTGTCAGACAGCTCAGCCCAGCCCACATCAAGGCTGGAAACTCAAGGCATGTGATTTTTCAGCTGGTGATGGGAGCAGCAGCATCCCACCTCCAGCTCTCCTTCTTAAACACCTTCCCCACTACATTTCCACCATGAAACCTTCCCACAGCACACCAGTGCCCTTTTGGCACTGTCTCCTGTCCACCCTGGGGGAAGCAAAACTATGGTGAGGCTGCACATCAAATACCACGTTCAGTTTTGGGTCATCACCACAAGACAGACATAGGGGCCCTGGAGCGTGGACAGAGAAGGGGCTGGGACACAGGTCTGATGGGGAGAGAACTGGCTGAGGGAGCTGGGACAGCTCAGCCTGGAGAAGAGGAGGCTCAGGGGAGACCTTATCACTCTCTACAGCTCCCTGGAAGGAGGTTGTGGGGAGCTGGGGTCACAGCTCTTCCTGTAACCTCACGCTAGCAAGTTACCTGTTCTTCCCTCCCCTCAGCTTGGTTTCACTGGGTTAAACGAGCTCACAGTTGTGCCTGAAATATCCCAGTGCCAAGGTGAGGAGAGGAAATGTTTTTGAGGCAGGGTCTCCCATGTCAGCAGCAATGAAAGATCAATTCCTGCTATCCCAAGCTGCACTGAGAGAGCTTGCTGATCACCAGCAGATCGGCTGTGACCACAAACAGAAGCACAGTGTGATGGCAGAGCTGGGAGGAGAGGAACACCTCCTTCCTCCCACCATCTGGCAGCTCCTCGGTGGTGCAGGAGCAACCATCTGGGGGTGACCGTGTCATGAGCCTCATCACCCAGCCCACAGCAGGCAAGGAAAGCACTTCGGTGCCAGGCTCACAGGGCAGCCCATCCCCATCTCCAGTGAATGTGAGAGCACACTGGGACCCCAGCCAAACCCTCCAGCTGAACCCCCCCAGCTGCAGGAGGAAAACCAAACAGTAAAGGAACTCATGGACATAACTAGAGGGCAAAGTACACAGCTTCCACCACAGCCTTGCAGCTGAAGGACCCACCTATCAGCATCCCCTACAGCATCCTGGATTCAGGTAACACCAGTGAGAAACCAGCTGGGAAAAGATCCAGGAGGCGTGGATCTAAGCTCTGCTCTCCACTCCTGGGAGACCTGCCTGCAAAGGAAAGGTGCTGCCAGTTTCATTTCAGTACATGTCTGCCAAAAGAAGGCTCCCTGTCCGTCAGGGAGGTTAAGCTATGTATGCAGTATCATACATGACCATCAGAAGGCTGCATGGATGCTCACACCTGGTACTGCACGGGATGAACCCCGGCACGGCGGGGACTTGCTCTGGGACACGGGTAAGGCTGGCTGGGAATGAGGCCGGGCCTGTGGGCCCTGCCACCCAGCAGCCCTTCCCCAGCCCCGCGCCACCCCCAGCCCCCCACACCTCCCTCCACCCCCGGGGCTCGCCCAGTTCACACGCACCTGGCGCCACCAGGCAGGGCCGGGGCTTCCCTGGGGCCGAGCCCCCGGCGGGAGCGACCCGCACACGGCGGGGGAGCATCACGGCAACCCGGCAGTGCCGCCCCGGCCCCCGCACCTCAGGCCCAGCGCTGCATCCCCCTGCTCCCGCCCCCGCTGCGGGCCTGGATAGCCGGCACGGCCCCCGGATCCCCCTGACCCCCGCAGTGCCCCAGCTTCCCTAGCCCCAGTGTTCTCCCACCAGCCCCCAGCGCTGCCCCTCACCTCCCAGGACCTCCAGTAACCCCCCAGGACCTCCCAGTGCCCCCGCCGTACGTCCCAATAACCATCCCAGTACCACCAGTACCCCCTAATACCTCCCAGTAACCATCCCAGTACCACCAGTACTCCCTAATACCTCCCAGTAACCATCCCAGTACCACCAGTACTCCCTAATACTTCCCAGTGCCCCCTCAGAACGTCCCCAAAACCATCCCAGTACCCCCTAATACTTCCCAGTAACCCCTCAATCCCTCCAGCCCAAGCGCCCAGCGCCCACCACCTACCACGAGGCCCCGCGCGGCCGGAAACGGAAGGGCCGGAAACCCACCGAGCCTCCGCGATGGCCAGAGCGCCTCACCGAACACTTCCGGCCTCCCGCGGGCCTCCGGGCGCCGCCTTAAAGGGCCAGCGACAGCCGCTTCCCCTGCCTTCCCCTCCGAGGCCTGACCGGCGGCGCTACGGCAACCGGCGAGGCCCGAGCCGTGCGAACCGTCCCGGGTGTGGGGCAGCGCTGGGCCGCGGTCCTTCGGGGTAACGCTCCCCGCTCTGGGGGCGGGGGGAAACGAGGGGGCCCGCGGGCGGCGTCTCCATAAAGCTGCGGGGACCGGAGCTGGGAACCGGGACGGCGGGGAGCGGGGTCAGGCTGTAGGCGCCGCACGGCCGAGCAGGGCAGTGGCAAGGCCAGGCAGGGCAGGGGCAAGGCCAGGCGGGGCAGGGGCAGGGGCAGGGGCAGGGGCAAGGCCAGGCCGGGCAGGGGCAAGGCCAGGCCAAAAGCAAGGCCAGGCGTGGGCCTGGAGTGCATTAAATGCTGCAGAACATTGCTTTTGCAGACTACAGGGTAAGTCTAACGTTCTTCTATCCTGACACAAGGAATAAAGGACTCGCTGCCTCATCAAGAGTCCTGTACCAGACTCAGGCAGTCTTAGGGGAAACTGAGGCCCAAAGCCAAGTGTTAGGGTAAAGGGAAGAGAAAGGACAATTGCCAAGCAAGATTTGTTAAAGGGGAACAGTTAGGGCCTACCTCAGGTGAACAACAGTAACTTAGGAAGATAGTGTGTTTTGCTCAGGAAGCTCATGAGTACTCTTACCTTCACCCAGGGGATGACGTACAGAAGTCGACTCTATGACTGGACAGTTACACAGTAGGCATGTTTATTGCATGCAGAGGCATGGGGCATCGCTCCACCACAAGTATGCATACCCGAAGTAGCAAACCATCCACCCCTTGATACAATAAAACAATGGATACTCAACTAATGCCTAGACATATTCATTACCTGAACCCGCCTACTCTTGCTTCTCATGCTGATTAGCTTATCAGTCCTTGGCGCTTGCGCAGATCCTCCCCAGGGTCGTGGGCAGGGGTCTTTGAAATGTGGGCAGTGGTCTCTGGGAGGAAGGCCGTATGTCTTCCTCATGCTGTACTTTCCAACTCTTGCCTGTAATGTGAGGCTCTTGCCAGCTTGCAGTGTTCTCATCCGTTTGAGTTAATTTATGTCCTTGTAAAGAGGCCCGTGGACCTGACTGTATCATCCTGTTCTTCAACTCCTGTTCCCTACAATCACTCCTTTGAAATAATACAAGGTCTTTTATTCCCCACTACAATCAAGTCTCTGTAATGAGAAACGGGCCTTCTTGGTCTTAGCTGTTTCTTTAAACTGTGCGGTTACCTGACTTAAATTCTATGACTGTTCTTTTAGGTATACATATACAGTGGCATTTAGCTTATCCTTTCTATTTCTGTATGGCTCCATATATCAGGGAAGCAGGTGAGATCTCCCCAGAGCAGAGCAGAGGGGCACAATCCCCTCACTCGACCTGCTGGCCACACTCCTTGTGATGCAGCCCAGGATGCTGTTTGCCTTCTGGGCTGCAGGTGCACGTTGGTGGCTCATGCCCAGCTTCTCACCCCCAAGTCCTTTCCCTCAGGAATACCTGCTGAAGAGTCACCAAGGCTTACTGAGGTGTGCTTTCAGCTTTTCACAGCATCACAGCAGTAGCCACCGCTCGCTGCCAGGTTGCCCCTAGAACCTCTCACTGCAGGACATTGACACTAAGGGCTTGGATGTCACCGTGACTGCTCAGTTGTCCCACCAGCCTGTCCCCACGCTGCACCAGGGCACATTGTCCCACAGCTGAGCAGGTGAATCAATGCAGCCTGTGCTGTGCCACCTGCACGCTGCTCACAGCCTGTGCTGAGCACTGAACTCTTCATTTCCTTGTGGTTTTCCTGCTGGTCCCTGTCCATGTACACACAGGTGTCACTCTGGTCCCTGTGAAATCCAAGGTCGTGATCCCCATCACACAGAACTGGGACACAAGAGGGTGAATGAAACCAGACAGTACCCCCTGGATTTGAGGAGCTGGCTTTGCAAACCCTCTTTCTCCCATTACAAAGCCCTTTCCTGCTGTCCCTCATCCCAGCCATCACAAGCCAAGGGATATTCACCTCTCCCCCAGCATAGCCCAACATGTGTTACTGGTTGGATGCTGGTAACGCCCAGTAGAGTTTTTTTTAAATTATTATCAGAGTCAAAACCTTTGTGGGTGGCACAGGAGTGAGGTGGCAGAGCCCTGCCTGCCTTTCCTGTGCCCCCTCACACCTCTTTAGTCTCTCCTCTTCCTCATGGTGCAGCAGAAAGGAGCTGTGGGTCTGTGCAGCTGTCCAGTGCCAACCCATCAGCTTCCACACCCCCTCCCTGTGCTTTCCCTTTTCCTGCTGGGGCTGCAGGCAGCTTTCCCCAGTACCCATCCCCACTGTGCAGCATGTGCCACCCACAGCCCAGTGCTGGGACAGCCCTGAAAACAAACCCTTATTTCTTTTCCTTTTCAATAAGAGAAAACATGCCCTCTCCAAGACTGACACACCACATCAAGCACCAACCTGAATTATCTCTCTCTCATTTTTTTTTCCAGGGAGCAGATAATAGGTAGATCTATCCCTCTGTCTGCTTTGCCACACATTGCCCAGCTTGGCAGCCTTTCTGCTGCTGTTAAACCGTGTCCATCCCCCTTGACATTTAAAGGGCCTTTACATGATTACTGCCAGTGTCTCCTGCGTGGATCCTTAAACCGATTCTCTCCTCCTCTTCCCTCTGATGATGGATTTGCTCGTTTATGCCACAGTAATTTGTTTTCCTCGTGCTGTGCTCCAGCAAAATGCCTTCCCTGTCAAATCTGGTTTTCTGTAGAGCCCTTCCCCACGGGTACCACGTTACAGCCCAGCTGCTTCAGGCAAATTGGAGCTGCTCTGTCTTTCAGCAGCGACAGCAAAACAAAGCAGTGTGCACCTTCAGGAGCCTGACTGCACCAGGGCTGGATCTTGCCATGTTCAGGGAGCAGAGGCTTTGTGCTTTTTTTTTTTTTTGGATCTTCTTTTCCACCTCTTTTGGGTGGGAAGTGCCCTGGGCTGGAGGGATTGCAGCTCACCCATCAGGTCAGCACAAAGGAAAGGGTTTGTGGTGGTCAGAGCTCTTCCAGGTGATCTGGAAAAGGGGAGAAACATTTCGGTGTGCCAAGCCACATGAAAGGCCCTCCTGGCCTCCCCTGTGTTCTCCAGTTGGGCAGATGGGAAGCGCTGAGGGTGGTACCCAGCTCAGGTTGGTCTCAGAGATCTGTGCATCAAGTTAAAGGGATAAAAGCCCTTCCCTAGGAGCATGGAACAGAGCTGAGCCCCTGTTCTGTGCTTTGATCTGTACTCTGGGCAAGGCTGATGTGGAAACCCGGCTCTGTAGGTGCTCCTACCACATGCAGACTCCTGCCTTCCCTTGGACTGCTCACCCTGAGGGGCTTCATCTACCCTCCTGGGACCACTGACACATTCCTGCCACCCCAGAAAGGGGCTGGGAGTGGGGCTGTGCTTGCCCAGCAGAGGTCAAAGTGCGAGGGTCCCCTTGGATGGGGAGCGTGGGGCTGGTTGCGAGGCAGGTCCTGACACCCAGACACGGAGCTGAAGGCACTGGGAACGTGCACCTCTGTCCCACCGTGGGGCTGCAGTGCTGCTGAGCTGAAAGCATGGGGAGCTCTGGCTTACCCTGAAGAGCCAAGTGAAGGTTTCCTGCTCCATGGAGCTCAGTTCTCACTAGAATTGCTCCCCATCCCAGTGCCCTGCTGTGGAGAAGGCTGCAGGGGTTTGTGTATCTAAGGAATCACTGTTCAAACCCATTGGCTCCTGGAGGAACATCCTCCACCAAACCCAGTCATTACATGGTGGGTAACAACCACCTGCAACCAGCTCAGAGCCCTGGCTATGTGGGAGGAAGGCTGGGCAGTGCAGAGCCAGGGTGGGCCCTGAAGGGACCACAGCCATCCTGTGTGCTCAGGTAGCCACACTCTGAAATGCCTCTGAAACACTCCAGAGCACTTGATCCTTCCCCACCCTGGAGCTCCCTGTTCCCTTACAAGTGAGGTCAAGTCACCCAGCAAATGGGCAGCCAGAGGCACCCCTGGTGCTCCAGCCACTGACCTTATCCCCAGGGAGCTCCTCTGTATTGTATTCCAGGGACCAGACACCTCTGGCTCTGCAAAACCCCCAAGCCCTGAACATCCCCCTCACAACCAGCCAGGCACCAGCACCATTCCCAGAGCCCCGTGTACCCCTGGACAAGCTGTTCTGGACAGCTGGGGCCACACAGGAGACACGCTGCCAACACAGGCACCTGGGTGCCGCTTGCCATCTCCTCCTGTTGCACTCCTGTGGAGCTTGCCCAATTTGCATAACAACCACACAATGTAAGTGTCAGAATTGGCCACATCTATATCTTATTTTCACTTCAGATTCTAATTGCATCGTTTTGACTCTAACATGGCTTTGCAAACAGCCAGAGCCTGGCACACCAGGGACGTCACCATCCCAGATCCCCAGGGCTCTGCTGCAAGAGCCCAACATCCATCTTACTTACAGCCACTGAGAGCTCCTGCCTTGCTTGCAGATGGAATTAGTGGCTCAGCCACTGCTGCCAGGCACAAACGGACCCAGGGAAGAGAGAAACATATGCCTGGAGCCAGGAGAGTGACCTGCACAGCAGCCTGGGGAGACAGATAGTCTCTTCTGCATGCCAAGAGGGAAACTGAGGCAGAGCCACCCTGCAGATCTGGGCTCCCCTCCACTCACCTTGGTTTGCACAGTTTCTCATGTGTTTAACAGATGGGGAGATGAGGTGCTCAGGGATGTGGTTTAGCACAGGACAGGAATGGTTGGGCTTGATCTCAAAGGTCTTTTCCAACCCAGTCATTCTGTGATTCCTGAAGTGCCATGAGGATGGGTGCTCTCAGGGTGTTGCAGGGTGAGGAGAAACTGTTCCAGACCCTGGTCTCTTCCAGACTTATCCATGCACTTCATTCCTCCTCTGCTGAGCTGTGGATAAACCCTATATAACCCCCATATAAACCCACCTGCTGCTCCCCATGACAGCCCCACTGTTGCCTCCTGGGGTGGGGGGTGGGGAAACCCACTTTGGGTTCATCTCTGAGTGGTTCAGCATCCCTGAAGCACCCCTTTCCCTTCTTAATCCTGCAAATGCAAATGAGGATTTTACAGGAAACCGTTTGATTCACGGGTTCATCCTTTATTTTGGCAGATAGCATCAGTTAAACGCCTGCTTATTTCTGCTTTGTGAGAACAATACAAACCACTTAAGCACACACACAAGGCAGACAGATCTTGAAGTGCTTATGAGCTGTTTGATTTACCAGGGTGTCTTTATCTTTGCTGAGTATCTTGCAAAGTCACTTCTTATTTAGCAGTAAATTAAAGCAGAAGGGGGGTGATTTTCCCCAGCAGAAATTAATATCCCAGTGCTCCTTGGTACCATCTATATCTCTAATTTACCACGCTGAACTCAGCCAGATAGGGTTGCCAGACTATCCGTTTCCCCCTTCTCCCTTGTTACCTCCTTATTGCTGCTGCACAGAGGGAAATAAAAAATGGACTCAGAGGAGAGAGGCTCCAGTCAGTGAAGGATAGTTTTAAATTAAAAGTCCAGTTTCAGTGGCTCTCAGGAGGCCCCCTTTGCTCCCCACTGCCCTCCTGCACACGTTACTTATGGATAATATATGGAATGTGCTGGAATCTCACCTCTAGACTGCTGATTTTTAACCTTGCTGGTTCTATGCTTAGGGAATAACAATATATTATTATTATTATTAATAATAACCCACCTGCAAAGCCTCCCAACCACACACTGTGGGGTGCTTTGCCCGGTGAGGGGCGGTCGTGGTACCCACAGAGCTGGAGCAAGTGATGGTTATCCAGACACTCAGGCAGCAGCAGGGCCAGAGCTCTTCCCTCTCTAGCTCCAAGGGCTCCTAAAGCCTGTGGGTGAATTTAGGAGCAAGGGTGAGGGTGTTGCATTGGAGGGAAACACATCCTCTGAGCCAGCAATCCCTTCCTCTGGGTCTGGGCCAGCCCACCAGCAGCCTTGTGCCATGTTCAAGAGCACTAACGTGGCCAGGGAGTTTTATGGGCTGTGTCAGGCTCTGGCTGACACAAAGCAGCTAAGAATTTATAGCAACCTCATGTACTACCCAGGCAAAACATGTCCCTCCTGGATGGAGCTCGGCAAGCTGCAGGGATAAATCAGCTCCAGCAGGGAGCAAATATGAGGAAAGCAGAAAAATGACCCCAAATGGTCTCTTTTTTTCTTGGCTTCTCTGGAAGGAGGAGAGCAAAGGGGCCCTAAAACACCCTCCCAGCATGGGTTGTGTCCCAGCTGGGTCATACAGGTGCTGGGGCTGTGCTGGGGTTTCTGCTGGCATCACAGTGGGAACCGCTGCTCAGCCCTGGCTGCCTGGACACCCAACACCTCCCTCCATCTCCTGTTCATGTCCATGGGAGCCCCTGTCCTCCTGGAGCCCACCCAGCTGGCACCCCAGAGGTGGTGGTGGTGGTGGGGGAGATAGGGGATGCACCCCAGGAGGTGGCAGGGGAGCATATACCAGCCACTCCTTATGCTCCTCTGTGAAATGAAGCATCTATACAGCAAGGTCCTCCTGTCTGGGGCTTCTGTGGGGGCAGGATTTGTGACTTAGGCCAACAAATCCATCTTCTGGAACAATCCCTGGAAACTCAGCGCTACCCCAGGTGCTGCTACCCAGGAGCAGCACCCATGGGCACTACAGAGGCTTTCCCTCTCTCTGAGCATCCCCTCCCACAGCCACCTCTGTGTTGGAGCAGCACAAACCAACCTCCCAGCATCTTCCAGAGGTGTTTCCTCACACCACTGACTGGGGCATCACCATGCCAGGACCAGAGCTGCTTTCACCACGATGCTGCACAGCACCCTGCCATGAGAACCAGACTCCCCAGCCCAGTGATGCTGCAGCATCGGATGGGATGCAACACCCCTGTCACCTTATTTCCCCCCAGCCCCTCTCATCCCCTGCTTCCCCAGGCAGCTGTCTGGGCTGCTGCTGAATTACACAAGCACCTTTCAATTTCTCAGCTAAATTAAGAGTGTCATTTGTCTTGCAGTGAAGCAGATAAAGAGGAGGAAAGACAGCAGGAAATTCAGCCTTTCACAAGTCATGCTTTCACCCCTCTCTCCTTCTCAACACAGACATTTCCAAGGAGAAACCATTGCAGTGTTATTTGTCTTTGTTTTGGGGGAAAAAAAGCAAGCTGATTAAAAGCAAACATAAATCAAGAGCTGTGGAGTCCCAGAGGCTCCCATGCAGGAGTTCAAAGGGAAAAAGGAATAAAAACCTGGAAGCATTAGAGCAAGAGGTTCTGGCTTTGAAGATTGTATTGGTCAGGGATGAAATAACCCCCAATAATTAGCACTGAAGGCTACAATACCTGAAGAGATGGGGGAAAGTGGTTTCTTCCTGCTCATGAATCCTTCCAGAGATGCTTGTGCCAGGATGGGTTTACAGGCCAGGAGCCTGCAGCAGCAGCAGTGTCTGTGCATGGCTTGAGCCAGGCTGGGCTGGGCTGAGGGTTATCAGTGGGAAACACACTGCCATTCGCATGGCTGGGGCCCTCAGACCCCCTGCCCAGAGCAGGGATGGGGACAGCAGCCTGTACCATGCCTGAAGTGACCTGGAGGTGGAGATAAGGTGGGAGAACAAAGCTGCTCTGTGAGCGTTGGAGGCACCTGAAGCTTATCTCCTCTGCACCTGCCACTGGGAGATTACAGCCTTTTATTTCTTCTTCCAAGGGACAATAAAAGAGAAAGAAATAGGGAAAAACACCCCGGTGCTGCATGCAAAACATGAGCTCCAAGGAACTCTCACTTCTGTGTTCTCCCATTAGGGAAGAGTTCAGCTTTGAACACCTCAGGCTGTATGATGCCAGGCTCTGACCGTGCTGAGCAATGCCAGCACCCTCTGCCAGCTGCTGTTGGCTCTTCAGCAAACCCTCTCCCCTCTATTTGGGCAGATTCTGGTTTTTAACAGACTTGCCCAGGATTAATTGGGTTGAAAATTAGCAAGTTAGATTAGGTACCTCATAGATCAGGGCTGAAGAAGGGGGTTCCCAGCTCTTCAAGGGTTTCGACTTTCCCCTTTGGAGTCAGGTCAAGCTTCCCCCACCCTGCTCCTCCTGCTGCAGAGTTGGGAACAGGGTTTTCAGCTGCTAATCCCTCCTCCAGAAAGGGATGGCCAGACCACTGTGGCCTGAGAGTTCTCAGAGGGCAGCAAACCAACCCAGTCTCCAGCAGATGAGGGGGAAGGAGCAGCTTCCCTGTGCCACACACGAACCAGGGCAGCCCGTTCCAGAGCTGTGGGGCTGTGGCACAGGCTGCCCAGGGAGGGGGCTGAGTCACCTTCCCTGGATGTGTTTAAAAAGGGGAGATGAGGTACTTAGGGATCTGGTTGAGCTTAGGATGGGAATGGTTGGACTTTTCCAACCTTGTGGTGCTGTGATTCAGGGCAGCAATGGAGATGTTCAGGGGAGGAATGAACCCAGGCAGATTCCTATCAGATAAAGTGTCCCTGTGTAAGTGATGCTGGGCAGCACGAAGGCTGAGCTGGGCTCTGTGGCACTGGGAGAGGGAAGTTCAGAACTGTGGGGATTTAAAAAAGCCATAAAACTGTGTTTGTGCTGCAGCAAAGGGAGCCACACTTGGGGTTTTGGTGGAGGAGGTGGAATTAGTCCAGGCACTGAGGGTCAGCTCCAGCCCCAAGAGCCACTGCCCCAGCTTAGCCAACACATCCCTGTCCCTTAGCATCAGGGGTGACAAGGCTTTGCCCCTCCTCCCATAGGCTTAGGGTAAAAGGATCCCATCAGAGGGGTATGGGAAGGGGTGTGTGTGGGGAGGGTGTGTGTGTGGGGGGGTGTCAAGGCCACACACACCCTCCCCACCTCGATGTCCCCATCTGTAGAGCCAAGGTACACCCTCTCACAGGGTCCCTGCCTGGTGTGCCAGCACCTCTTCCCGAGGCGGTGACACCCCCCAGGGATGGGCACCTGCGGGGAAGGCGGCACCCCGCTTTGTTGGCTCCTGAGCAGCCACTCCACAGCCAGCTCCGACCGTCCCCAGCGCCGCTAGATGTCAGTGAAGACTGGGGCTGGGCTCGGCTTGGGAAGGGCTGATGCCGCCAGCAGAGCTGGGGGAGCACAAGAGGGGTGCTGGGGTACAGGCACCCCACGGCACTAAAACCCAGCCGCCACCGAGCCTGGAGGCTGCCTGGGAGGTGATGGCATGCCAGAAAACAGCTCTTAGGCTTCCTGAAGCCTTCTGAAGGGAATTAAACGGGAATTAAGTTGCTCACTTCAGCTTAGTCAGTACAAACAAACCTCCAGCTGTTGGATTAGCGATGCCAGAGCAGGAGCAGGAGCTGCTGAAGTTCCTTCTGGCTTTCTTTGAGCTGCTTCAGTGTTTGATTCTTGTCATTCAGGGCAACAGAGCATCAAACCAGCCTGGGTCTTCTCCAAGAAAGCTCTGCCTTTGTACCAGGATGCCAGTGCTTTCATTCCTCAAGGAAATAAAGGGGAAGAGACCCAACTAAAGCAAAGCCCCAGTGCCAGTTCCCCCCAGTGCCTTCCATCCCCATGAGTGCCCCAGGCCAGTTCACCCCAGTGCCTTCCATCCCCATGAGTGTCCCAGACCAGTTCCCCCCAGTGCCTTCCATCCCCATGAGTGCCCCAGGCCAGTTCCCCCCAGTGCCTTCCATCCCCATGAGTGCCCCAGGCCAGTTCACCCCAGTGCCTTCCATCCCCATGAGTGCCCCAGGCCAGTTCACCCCAGTGCCTTCCATCCCCATGAGTGTCCCAGACCAGTTCCCCCCAGTGCCTTCCATCCCCATGAGTGCCCCAGGCCAGTTCACCCCAGTGCCTTCCATCCCCATGAGCGTCCCAGGCCAGTTCACCCCAGTGCCTTCCATCCCCATGAGTGTCCCAGACCAGTTCCCCCAGTGCCTTCCATCCCCATGAGTGCCCCAGGCCAGTTCCCCCCAGTGCCTTCCATCCCCATGAGTGCCCCAGGCCAGTTCACCCCAGTGCCTTCCATCCCCATGAGTGCCCCAGGCCAGTTCACCCCAGTGCCTTCCATCCCCATGCATGAGTGCCCCAGGCCAGTTCCCCCCAGTGCCTTCCATCCCCATGAGTGCCCCAGGCCAGTTCACCCCAGTGCCTTCCATCCCCATGAGCGTCCCAGGCCAGTTCACCCCAGTGCCTTCCATCCCCATGAGTGTCCCAGACCAGTTCCCCCCAGTGCCTTCCATCCCCATGAGTGCCCCAGGCCAGTTCCCCCCAGTGCCTTCCATCCCCATGAGTGCCCCAGGCCAGTTCCCCCCAGTGCCTTCCATCCCCATGAGTGCCCCAGGCCAGTTCACCCCAGTGCCTTCCATCCCCATGAGTGTCCCAGACCAGTTCCCCCCAGTGCCTTCCATCCCCATGAGTGCCCCAGGCCAGTTCACCCCAGTGCCTTCCATCCCCATGAGTGCCCCAGGCCAGTTCACCCCAGTGCCTTCCATCCCCATGAGTGCCCCAGGCCAGTTCACCCCAGTGCCTTCCATCCCCATGAGCGTCCCAGACCAGTTCACCCTAGAGAATAGGGATTAGATGGTATAATGACCCAACACTCTGTCAATGGCACCAAAGAGAGCAGTGACCCCCCCAGCACCACCCCACACCCAGTGTGGGTTTGTAGCCTGACCAGCCTGGCTTGACCCCTGGGCAACGCAGGTGGGACTGGTGTAAGGGCAGCCAGGGGGTAGTTGGGTAGATGTGAGAAACCTTCATTTCTTCACCCAGGAAGAAGCCAGCTAGCTCGTGCCTCAGTTTCCCCACCTGCCAAATCTCACCTCTCTTTTCTACAGCACACAGTTGGATATCAACTTGCAAATCTGCCTGGCTTTGTGTGTGTGTATATATATATATACACAAAGATATAGATATATATACACACACAGATGCTTTTTGGAGAGGAGGAGGAATTTCTGGCCAAGATACAGGACACCCCCACCTACAGGCATGCTCAGAGGAGGTCGCAGCATCACAGCCCACACAGACAGTGGGACAAAGCCCAGAGGAGCAGGTGGGCTCTGGCACAGGCTGGGGGCCAGGTCCAGGGGGGTCTGGTGAGTCACAGGGGGTTCCACCAGCTGTGCAGATGTTTTGCAGCACGTGGACTGATGCTGTGTTGCTGCTCTGCTCGTGTGCAGGAGGTAAAATGCTGGACACCAACTGGGGCTGCTTTAGTGGGGATTTTTAGGGGTTCCCTGCCAGGGGGGTCGGTGAGGTTTGGGGCATTAAGTGGAGCCTCGAGCCCTGGCAGCATCAGTGAAGCCATGGTGCTGGGGGGCTGGGGGTGTCCCTGGTCAGGTTTACCCATCTCCCCCCTGCTGAATGAGGATCTTGGTGTGGATTGAAGTGTGTTTGGGTGGGGGGTTGCAGCAGGGCAGGAAGAACAGGGAAGTATTGCCATGCCTGAGGATCCCAGGTGGAGCAGTGCCTTGTCACCCCATCCCTGGCTAGGCTGGTTCTTCCCAAGGGAGAAGGTTCTCCTGCATGCCAGGGTGGCCTTCTATCCCTTTGAATCTGGGAAGGTGCCTCCTCCTGGGGTGACTCAGGGGTCCTGGCTCTCATCCCAGCTGCCAGGACACAGAGCATGGATGGAGGGCGGGGGTGGTGGTGGCACTGATGGAGCTGCAGATCTCCTAGGTGGTGCGAGCGAGCAGCCTGCCCAGTGCCTGTGAATCAGCGAGGTGCTGGGGACGTGGGCGCAGCTGAGCAAACACGATGGCTACATGCAGTTAATAATCGGATAAACAGCACTTCTTCTGGTGCTCTCAGAGCTCTTGCAGGGAGGTTTCAGCAGCTGAGAGGTTATTCCTCCTTGCCAAGCTCCTCTGGGAGCACCCTGGGTTGCTCGGTGACTGGAGGTGCTGTAAGGTAGATGGGTCCTTGCTATAGCCTGGTATTTGGGAAATAAAGTTCCCACCGTGCCCATATAACAGCTTCTGGCAGAGAGGGGACAAAGAGGGGACATACCCAAGGGCACTGGATACCCACAGACCCTGCTCACTGTGACATCCCAAGCCCTGAGCGCAGCCTGCAGCATGCCCCCTCCCCTGATATCCATCCCAAGGGCTGTTCCAGCCATTTTTGGTGCTGCTCCCTAACACCCCTTCTTGCCTGTGATGCTTTCCTGAGCTCCAGTCCAAAGGAGATGCTCAAAGACACCTGGGCAACACACATTTGGAGAAGGCACAAGTAAACACTTACAGCCCCAAGCATTGCTCTGGATTAGGCAGCCGGCACCCTCTGCCCCCTCCCCACATCCCTCAGGCTGCTGGGAGCCCTTTGTGCCCTGAGCAGGAGGGCAGCAGGCTGAGAGCTGGCTGCACCAGCCAGAAACTCCTGCACAAGGTTGGTGAAGCCCTAAGGTGCAGCCTGGGCTGGATGCTGGCACAGCCCAAAGGCCCCACAGCATCTCTGAGGGGTGGGGGTGGGGGGAAGTGCTGCTGGCTTTCCTGGCCCTCAGGGGACATCAGACAGTGCAAGGGTCAAGAGCAACACTCAAATGAAGCAGAAGAGAGACATGCCAAGCCTGGCTTGTAGGGAAGGTCACACACACAGCATCTTGATGCACAGATAATGATCCACAGGGGTCAGCACTCCCCATCCTGACCCCGTGTCCTGATGGCAAATAAAACCACTTGTGCCATTAGCACTGTGTTCCTCAGGCTGAGAGCAAAGCTCTCAGCCCATCTTCCTCTTAGGGAGCCTGGAGGCAAGGGGAGGGATGAGGAATTCCAACGCCAGCGTGCACAGGGAGAGGTCTGGCAGGGGCAAAGGTGGCAGAGTAAAGAGGTGACCAACCTCCCCCTTGAAGCATCTTTGCTGGCACTAAAGGTCACCCTGGCTGCTGGGGCAAACACATCTGGAGAAGGCACAAGGAAATGCTTACAGCCCCAAGAGCTGCTCTGGATGAGGCAGCCAGCACCTGCTCTGCCCCCTCCCCACACCCAGGGAAGGGACTTCACACAGGCAGCCCCAGGGTGGGATTGCCCCAGGCCAGGCCAGGGTCTGGCTGGTGGCAGCACGAACACAGAACATCCCTGGGGCTTAAACAGAGGGTTCCTTGCAGGAAGAGATTCACACCACAGCCCACTTCTCACCCAGCCTTTCTGCCTGTTATTTTCCAAACGCTGTTTCCTTGCGTGCCAAGGGACTCCATCCCTCCCTCCACACTGCCACCCCAGTGGGTGGACACATCCCATGCCTGGGGACAAATCCCTGACCTGCCATGGCAGGAGAAGGAAGCTGACCCAACCTGGCTGCAGGGCTTGACCCTGGGATAAAGCCTGCACATCCCCCTACACCCCCCAACCTCAGTGGGAGCCGACCTGCCAAAACACAGGTCTGAGCAGCAGCGGCTGGAGAAGCTTTGTGGCTGCCACTTTACAGGCACACAGAGCCCAGGTCCCTCTCCTGGTGATGCTATTCAGCCTGACAACGTCTTTTTGATTAAACCCATCCCCTGGCATGTCATGCTTGGGCTGTAATGGGGTGTTTCCTCTCCAGCTCCCCGTGCCACTCACCTCTGGGTGACACCCAGGACTCCCCATGCTCCCTTCTGGGGTGCCTGCAGCTGCTTTTCCCTCCCCAGAGCTGCAGGAGGGGGCAGAAGGGCCCTTGGGGAGGCTCAGCAGTATCTTGGGTTTATTCAAGGGTGGCAACAGACCCAAATTGCATTTGTACAAGCCCTCTGGGCCGGATGGCACAGGGGAAAAAGGACAAGCCAGGACTGAGGGGGGCTCCTGCCTTCTCCTGTGTGATGTTCCTGCAGGTCCAGCCAGCCCCCATGGCACAGCCCTCAGGTCTCAGCTGGGTGAGCAAAGCAAACAAACCACTTGATGTCCAGAGACACGTTGCCATCACTGCCTGGGCTATACAGAGCAAGCACAGCCTCTGAACTACTTGGCACACGTCTTGCCCCTCACAGAGCCCAGCAGCACCCCCCAATGGATGGACCCAATTTCTCCTCCCCCCACCCCTAGGCTGAAGAAATGAATTGTCAATATTCCCCCCGGTGCTGTGACAGGTCCCCTGGGTGCTGGCTGGGGGGTTAAGATAAGCTTAGGCACAGGACTAAAGGATGGCAGCAGATCAGACACAGACCCCAGCAGGCAATGTGGGACAGGATTTGTTGTCCCCACCCTCGCTGGCTGAGGGGACAGGCAGACCAGGGTTGGGAACATCCCCTCCATCCTCCCTGCCAAAGAGGAGGCTGTGGAACTGCCTGACAAGTGATGTGTTTGGCCCTGGCCTAAGAACATCACTCAGTGTTCTCCTTCCCATGACAAACAAGCTGGGCTTGAGACTAATAAAACTGGGGGCAGGAACCTGACAGACCCCAAATCAGACATGGCACCTGAACTGCACCCCCCAGTTTAACCTGTGAGCATCCCTTCTTTTGCTATATCATTTATATATATATATTAACATAGAGAACATGGAAATCCCTTCATTTCAAGCAGCTCCCATGTAGCCCAGCCCAGAGGTGAGGGCAGACACAGCTCTGAAGCCCTGGGGAGGGGGATGGGACCAGGCATTCTGCTGGAGCCAGCAGCATCTGACCCCACAGCGAGCACCGACCTGCTGCACCCAGCCCAGAGCTGGTGCTGAGCATCATCCTGTTAATAAAATAATTGAACATGATCGCCTGCCCTACTCGGATCACAGCCAATATCCATCACATCAACCTCATCCTCCAAGAGATTTATTTGTTAATAAGAGGGAGAAGGAGAAAAAAAAAAGCCCAGGCAAGGCTCAATTCTGCTCTGTGTGGTGCTGGGATGCTGCTGCAAAACCCAGTGCTGGAGCTCTTGTGGGTTTGCTCTGAGTGAACTGGGATTAGAGGGCACCTGAGCCCATCCTTGGAAGGTTTGCTGTCCTGTCAAACTGGGGATGGGAGTTTGTTCTGGGACAGTAGAGCACTGGGGGTCTAAAGAGAAGCTGGTTCAGCAGTATCTCAGTACCCACCCTCCAGTTGTAATTAACAGGGTTCACACCCTCATTACCCCACCAGTGGCTACAGCCCAGCTGCTCCTAAGGAAAACCAACAAGAAAGCAGAAAGAAAAATGCCCACAATATAACACTGCTAATAAAAGCTGTGACAAGTGTATGAAACACATCCTTTCCTGGCTGCCCTTCCCCTTCCAGGAACCATCCTTTAAACTTGAAAGCACCATGGGATTTTCCTTCCTCCCCCTTCCAATACCAGGCAGATCCAGGTGCTTTATATTTTTCCCAGCTTGGTGCCAAGTCTCTGGGTCTGATCTCAGGAGCTGCATCCTCATGAAGGATGGAGATTTGTGAGCCCATGGGGCAGGCAGTGGCTGCTGCTCCTCCCTGGGCCATCCAGGCTAAAACAGGCTCCAATAACTGTTTTGGGGAGGGGGTGGTTTAGGGGGGTTTGTGTGTTTTCAAGTAGACTTGATGCTGGATGCTTCAGATTTTGATCTTGTATATTAATTCTTCCTGGATGCTATCAAGGTAACCAGTGAGCCAAGATCCAGAAGCGCCATCCTGCATCCCTACTGCAGGGAGAAGTGAAGGATTTTGCCCTGGAGGGTCAATCCCTGTGCCCATAAACAGAAAATATGAAAACATGTGTGGAAAACCCCATGTTCCTACCCCATTGGAGGGCAAAAATCCAGGATGTACTGGAGGGCATGGGCCAGCATCCCAGGTCAGCAGCTCCTGGGGCTCCTGGAGGAGCCGCTACTTGCAACTGGCCACAAGCTCCTGGCCCTTGGCTGAGTTTCCTGTGCATTAATCAAGAAATATTGGGCATTTTTGTGTAAATCACTCAGTTTGAGAACAATTTACAGATGGAGCAAGGGGCCAGATGCCCACAAAGCTAGCAACAAGCTCTCACCAGCCCTGTTATTTCACACAGCCCCTCTTCTGCCAGCACCTGTGGCTTTCCTCTAGATCCACATCACACAGACACATCCCTCCTTTTGCTCCAGCACAGTTTGGGCCACAACAAACCACACACTGAACAGATCTGAATAAAAAAACATCCTGGTCTTGTTCTCCTTTCCCAGGAAGCTTCACAGGCAAACCCTGCTTGGGAGGAGGAGGGCAGCCAGGCAAACCCAGCAAGATGCTGCAATCCCCAGCTCCTCTCATCCCCCAGCCTTCCCCTAATCTTTCAAGCCAAAACCAAAGGCAAAACCAACTTGAGACCACTCTCCCCCTTTTATTTTCCATCTTTCATACCCTTCACACAGCCCTTATGTCTGGCAGTGCACTAACACTGCCACCAAATTGAAGTTGGAAGATTAGGGCAATCAAACCCATTTCCAGAGGACACATTTAACTGGACAAGTTGTGCTTTAAACCCAAGTACCCTCCTGGGGATTCACTGCTGAACCATCCACTTCCCATTTGTTTCCAGTGGGAGGGAAGATGAGTTTTGAATAATTAAAAGCCAGCTCTGCCTGCTGCTGGACAGAGCACAGGTTGTACTGCTGCTCTGCCCACTCACCTCTGCTCCAGGGTCCCAGCCCAGCACTGTGTAGGAACCCCGCCAAGCCCCAGGCTAAGCCCATCCAGAACCCCACCAAGCCCCAAACCAGGTCCCTCAGGAACCCCACCAAGCCCCCAATAACCCCACCAAACCCCCTCCCAGCTCCTATTTGCAGGATCCTGGCTAGGATAGGAGATCCCAGGCAGTGGCCTTTGCAAAGGCAAGCACATCAAGCCACACACAAGCTCAAATCAGTACTCAAAAACCCCAAAACCCCCCTAAAAAGGAGGTGTGGAACCAATGTTTGCCAGCTTAAAGCTCTTCCACGTTCCAATGGGTAGCAGCATCGTCTCCAAAGGACTGGGCTGCCCAAGCACATTGGATGGCAATCGCTCCCCTTGCAAAGGCAGCAGGGTGGGGGGAAGCGATGACAAATCCCTCCAGTTAATTAAAAAGCCCCACTCCAACAATGTAGCAGAGCTTTTGAAGTAATTTATGAGCATTTATTCATTTTGTCCCAGCACAATCTCTGTGGAAATGTAAAATTCAGCTACTGTATGATTTTCTCTTCGCATTGACTGGAAGGAGAAAGAACGAATAGATTCTGTTAAATTAATTATCAGCATTGATTTCTTGTCTTTTTTATATTTTTATCCTGAGACAGAGCCCTGGGTAACTTTGAAGAATCTCTAGCAGTCAGGCTTGGAAAATTGATCTAGCAGTTTCTGTGAAGCAGCATTTCCAAGCTCCCCTTCCTCAAAATACACTCTAAATGTTAATTTGCATGCTCGAAAGGAACCGGGTGATTTGTCATTATATTTGCCTCCTCTCCCCTCTCCCAGATGTAGCTACTCGCTCCCTTCTTAATTGATTTTCATATTTAGATTCAGTTCTAGGGAAAGTAATTTGGGGACTGAATCAGAGAGAGAATTAATAGCTGACAACAAACGGGAACTTCGATGGGACTTCATTAGGCCATCCGAGCGCCCAAACTGGGCCTCTCTTCCTCCAGCAGTTTAATTTTCTTGATCTATTATAAATCATTATATTGAAAAATAGCTACTAAATAGAGACTCCTCGCTGCTCTTGCAAAGCAGGGGTGAAAGCTGCCAGATAAAGGGAAGGAATTATTTGCAAACATTCACTGGAATAAAAGCCCTGAGGATCTCTGCCGGCGGCAGCTCGGGCCTGCAGGATCCGGCAGCACCGCAGCCTAGGCCAGACCTGGTGCAGGGGGGAACAACACCTTGTCTGGTGCATACCCCCACCCTGGTTCACCTTGGGATGTGTCCACAGGAGGGGAGAGGAGGTGTCATGACTGGCCCAGGAGAGATCCTGCAGCCAGGAAAGCATGGCCACAGGAACCAGTGTGGAGATGTCCTGCGATAACGGCATCGAGAGCCCCCAGCTGGCGCCCAAACCTTGCAGCACCTTTGCTGGTGGAGGGCACAGGGCATGCTCGCAGCCCCTCTCCATCCAGGGATGTGCTTGGGATGCTTGTGTTGGCTAGAAAAATCCTGGAGCCCTGGAACACCGTGGAGCTGGCAAGTCTCCTGGGACAGCCTCAGAGGGATGCCAAAGCATTGGCAAGCCTTCAACAGCCTCTATGACCCCAGAACTCTCATTAACACTACTTAATTAGCACTCAGGAAGACACCAGGCAGCATAGCAGTGCTCCAGCTGATGGGAATTACCCAACACCACAAGTTCCCTGGGTTGACCTGCAATTCCACTTCAACTCTGGGTTTACTCACCACACTTTTAGCACCTGAGCTTATTTAAAAAACTCATCTTTTAAGAAAGAAATGGTTTTCTCTCTGTACATTTCATTTCAGAGCCACTCCAACACTAGCTGGCTGGAGAAAACAGTTTCCTCCTCTCTCCTACTGTTCTAAACACAGTTAATTCTTTTATAAATTAACTCACACAATGTCACAGTACATTACCTCACCTTGGAATATTTTTATTCTGAACTTTGCATGGCTGATAAATGGAACAATGGTTGGATTTTCTCTGGGGATGTTTTATCCATAATGTAACTTATTAAAATACAGCTGACTGCAGAAGAAGTAGCACTTTTTCAATGGGGTCCAGGTTACCCAGTGAAACACAGATAATGAATAATGGTTGATGGCAAAACTGGTAATTCAGCAGCTATTATATAGACTAGCCCTGTGGTTTCCTTTAATGACTGGAAATTGCTAGGCAAGGCACCATGGACCACTGGCAAAGCAGGGGTCCCTGAGAGAGGACTGGCACAGGGTCAGCTTGAGGGGTGACAGCTCAGGCTAGCCCTGCCCCCTGCGGCCCAGGACCCATGCCTGCTTCAGTGTCCATTGTGATTTATTCCAGTGCCTGTGGGTATCTGTTTTCTGCTGGGTGAAGGGCAGGATGGGGCAGAATCACTCACCCAGCATCGCTGGCCGCTCTGTGGGATCCAGGGGTGCAGGACCCTGAGGGTACCCCATCCCTGCTGGCCAAGGGACAGGGATTCCAGCCCTGCTGGCTGTCCTTGTGGAGAGAGAGAAGGACATTTCGCCCTCCAAAGGGTCAAGGATGCTGGCCATGTTTCTCCAGTTACTACCCACACTTGCAGAGACTCCTCCTCTCTCCATCAGCTCCAGCCCCCTTAGGTGTTGCCTCCCACCAGCAATCACCTCCTGCCCATCAGGCCCCTTGCCCACACCATGGCAGAGGGGAGGTGGCTGCTCCTCATGCTCCACCCCTGCTCCCAAAACAGCTCCTGTTTTAGTCACCAACAGCCTGTCTGGGGTCCAGCACAGACTAAAGAACAACTTCAGAGCTAAGCAGAGAGAAGGCAGCTCCCAGCAGAGCTGAGAAGCAGATAGAGCCCAAACACACTAACCTTTACACATTTTTAGAGACAGACACATGCCACGTACCTCTGAGCACCAGGGACAGCAGTGGCTCTGGACAGAAGACACCAGGATGCCTCCAGCAACAGTGAAACTCCTCTGCAGAGCGGGGCAGGGAGCTGTGTGGCAGGGGAACTGAGCCCTGCCCAGCTGGGGCTGCTCTTAACTGCCCATGAGCAGCACCTGCCTGCAGCCTCCTCCCTCCCCAAAACAGATAGGAGAGCAAACCCTCTTTCTCCCCTTTCCCTCCCTTTTATAGCACCCTGGGGCAAGAGCTCTTAACCCTTCCCTGCCTGCAGGCCCTTGGCTGTAGCCCAGGCCAGGCAGCAAGGGGATGCTGTGGGCAGAGATGGCACGTCTGTGGCAGTCCCAGCCTGTTTCTTCCCTTTCTAAGCCCCGTTGTAGCTGCCTGGGGTATGGCTTGTCTGCTGCCAGCAGTGATGAGAAGCAGGAGATTCATTTTCTGAAGCAAGGTTAACCCAGAGAATAAGTGACAGAGGAGAAATGGAGCTGTCTGAAGGGTCAAGGAGTCACAGCGGGGGGGAAGGCGTCATGGCAGGGAAGGAAGATGCAATATGCTAGCAGGTGGAAGAGGAGAGCACTCTGGGATCACTGTGCCTGGATGGGGTGATATCATCCAAGGGGCAAACCGTGCTGTGGTGGGAGGTGACATCTGGGGACGCTGCTGCCGGCTCTGTTGGGTAAGGCTAAGTGACCACTTAAGTGCTGTGCCTCAGTTTCCCAGTTCGTACCCCAAGGCTAAACCTCAGTTATCAGCAGTGTGGGTAGTGACATGTCACACGCCCAAAGTACAGCGAGAATCGCTGCAGGGAGATGTAAATCCAAGTCAAACACTTCTCCTCCGTGCCTCTGGGGAAGCTCCGATGGTAATTAGCTCTGGCAGCACAGCCCTGCCCAGCCAGGGGCAGGAGCACAGTCTGGTGCACCAGAGCCGGCTCCCCACTCCTCCCTCGTGCTGGAGCATCCCAATTTCACCCACAGCTGAGTTTGTACGACCCAGATCTTCCCACACACGGGCTCTGCTCAGGGTGGAGCTGGGATGGAAACGGCTTCTCCATGTGCTGCCCGCAGAGGGGCTCAACAAAAACCTCCCTCCACATCAGCAGCCACCCCTGTGCCAGCCCCAGCACACCCCACTGCCCGCAGCGCAAGGGGCTTGGCTTAAACTCCCCAGCATAGCATCCACACAGCTCCCTTTTGCTACCTCCAGCTGCTCGGCACCGTTCTTCCTCCCTTCAGCAGGAACCTCCTCTTCCTCCAGCAGCAGAGCCCCTGGAGCCAGGCCCAGAGAGGAAGCAGGATGGCAGCTGCTGCTTTCCTGAATCCCATCTTAATTATAAAGGAGGCACACTTGAAAATCTGACCCGAGGTGGCTGTTGTTGAGTCATCCTCTGGTTAATTGTTTGCAAATATTACACTGGCTCCCAGTGTGGGCTGTAAATCACCAGTGAATCAAGTGTGGAAGCTGCTTTACTGCTAAGAGATCGCTTCTTGGGGAAGTTTTGAATTCAATGAGCCTTTCTGCTGAGCTAACAGCCCCTTGGCTGGGGGTTGGGCTCTGGAGAGGGGTGTGGGGGGGATGCAGAGATGCTGCACCCCCACTGGACCACGCCTGCACATTGCAGGAGGGGGTATAACATGGAGACACCCAGTCCAAGCGCTGTGAGGAGCTCGCTGAGAGCCTCAGCGGTGCCAAGAGCTATTTATCAATATTTCCCCATCCCCCCTGAGGTGAGTCTCTCTGAAGATTTCAACATGAGGGTTCGTTAAGTGACTTCAAGTGAAAAATTAAAAAAAATAAAGCCCCACCAATTCAGCAGCACAGATTTCCCCAGAGGCTCCTGTGATTATCGACTTCCTGGTTAGGAGTGATTTATCCTCTGCATTCCTGGCTTGGCACACACTGCAAACTGCTGCTCCCAGTGTGAATCCAGCGTGTCTCAACACCACCATGGGTGCCAGCATCCCTCTGCCATCCCCTGGTCCCCAGGGTTTGGGCTGTTGTGCTGCCCAGGCCTGAGCCTGGAGCATCACCCCTTGCTGATATCTCTTTAAGCTCCAGCCATGGCCAGCCCTAGGTGGTTAAAAACCCTTGCAGGATATTTTGAGATTGGGATGAAACTTGGAGGTGTTTGCTGTGGGTCACCGAAGCCATCAGGGCATCTTGGCTGGTGCCACGTCTATCTTCATGGCCATATTGGGTGGTGAGCCAAGTCAGGCAGGATTCCTGCCAGCAACCAGCCCGGTTAGGAAGGGCTCCAAGAACAAGGTGGTTGGAGCTGCCCCTAAATTTAACCTGATCTGATTTTTAGCCTAGAGAAGAAGAGGCTGAGGGGAGACCTTCTCCCCACCTCCCCTGCCCTGCCAGGAGGGTGCAGAGAGGTGGGCGCTGGTCTCTTCAGCCAGGGGACAGGAGCTGGGACAAGGGGCAATGGGCTCAAGCTGTGCCAGGGCAGGGTCAGCTCAGCTGGGAGGGCAAAGTTCTTCCCTGGCAGAGCTGTGGGGCTGTGGCACAGGCTGCCCAGGGAGGGGCTGAGTCCCCAGCCCTGGGGGTGTTGAACAGAGGGGAGATGAGGTGCTCAGGGATATGGTTGAGCTTAGGATGGGAATGGTTGGACTTGATGAGCTTAAAGGTCTTTTCCAACCTTGTGACTCTGTGATTCCTATCTCTGGACTCCAAGGACATCTGTCCATCCCCAAAATGAATTAGATGAATTAGAGTGTTATCAAGAGACCTGGGGAGAAGGTCCTGCCATGGGTTTGGCCCCTGTCATCTGCTGGTCACAGCTCAGGATGGCAGCAGGATCTCCAGCCACATTACAATGACACATCTCCAGCCTGTGGTGAGCACAAAGCCATGACATGGATGTGGTTTGTCCATGACTAACAGGAAACAAGGTTTCACATCGTTTCTAGATCATTCTCACAGTCAAGCTGAAAGGAAACCGGATTCTTTGAAGCAAAGAATGCCCCCCAAGAAGACCAAGGTTATCCCAAGGTTTTATAACTTCCCATTTGCCATCAGAAAACAAGGGGCAAGACCAGCAGCAGCCTCAACCAAACATACCTGCCCCACTGTGTCCCTCTGGCTTACTAGAAAAAGCAAATTAAGGTTGAGAAGTGCTACTGCTTTTTCCTTACCTTCCTCCTTAACTCCAATGAGGGATTATTAATTAATGAAGGGGCCTCTTTCTATGAAAGCACTTACTCTGCTTTGCAAAGAAATGCAAGCTGCAGTTAGCAGGGTTGTTTCCTTTCAGTGTGCACAGCCTGCAAACACTCAGCAGTCCTTGGATGGATCCTGTGTGGGTGCTGAGCAGGGGTCAGTCCTTCAGGCATTTCAGCAGCAGCTGGTGGCCCAAAGGAGGATTTTTCAGGCTCAGCCAGCGTGTTTAGCTATTTTTCAACTGAAAGCCTCACCTTGAGGCAGAAGATGTGTCCACAGTCTGTCAGTCCTGCTGTCCCCATCACTGATGGCTTTTGAAAGTCTTGCAGGTTCCTCCTCCTCCCCATCTGCCTCAGACACCCTCAGCACGACTTGGGTTTGCAAAGGGAAACTGCAGTTCCTATGGAACACAGGCAGGAGATGAGATTTCATATCAAGGATGATGGATAGAAAGACCAGGGTGCCCAGCTGGGGGATCCTTGCCTGGGCTCACCCAGCATCTCCTGCAGCCTGGTCCTTCCTGGCTGGGCACCCACCTCACTCCTGATTTGGACAACACTACCCATCACTTAATAAAACCCTGAGGCAGCCAGAAAGCCATTTCCTCTACCAAAAATATCTGGAAGAGAGCAAAAGAAGAGGGGAGGAAGGAAGCTGTAAAGCAGAGGAAGCTGTGAGGCTTCACATCCTTGCTATGGCCACGCTCAGGAGCTGGAAAGGGATAAAAGGGTGTCTGCTCTTTGTTCACCCCTGGAGCCACAGCTCTGGCAAAGAGCAGCAAGAACAATAAAACTTCCACCAGGCTGAGGCTTTCCTTGATGAATGGTAAGGATTTTCTCAACCAGAACTCTGAACAGGCTGAAAATAATCACAGAGAACCTTTTTGTTGTCTCTGGGGAGGAGGATGCACACAAAGTGGTTTTTCTTGGCTGGGTCATGCTGGCAGCAGCCCTGAGTGCAACTAGGTGCTGCATGGATTTTGGGAGGCCCCCTTGGAGAAACACTGGAGGGGAACATGTCCTTCCCTCCTTCCCTCTCTCTTTTGTATTTCTCTTCCTGGTTGTGCTGCTGAGAGTAATGAACGTGGGTGATTTGCCATCAGATAAATTACATGCCATTAGCTGCCTGTTTAGAGACCATATTTCCTCTTTGTGATGAGAGCTCAATATCTTTCCAGTGAGTTATTACTTGGAGATCTTCTAGACCTGGACTTTAAGTACCGAGCAATTACTGCGCCGTAATTCCAGGGCTGCTCTCCTCCCTGCTAGACAGGGTTTCCTAAGCCTCACCAGCTTGGTTGGAGGAAGTATTTTAGTTTTTAAGAGAGTGGCTTAATGGCTGCTGTTTCAAGCAGGTCCTTTTTTCCCCTTCTCCTTTTCCATCCAGCCTTTTCAGCTGCCCAGTTCCATCTCCCTGCGTTGCCCAGCAATGCTGGGTGATGGAGGAGGGTGTTACCAGGGCTCCAGGGTTGCACCTCCCAACAGGAATGTATTGGAAATAGCAGAAAAGTGCCCAAAAGCTTGTTAAAAACCACAGCACTGCTGCCCCATCAGGCCCAAGCTCTCCTGGGGGGCTGGCACAGACACACGCCCCCAGCCCAGCATCTCCTGGGGATGCAGCCCATCGCTGGTACCCATGCTTGGGTACTTCCACCACCTCCTGCTCCAATAGCCTCAGACAAACTCCTTCCTGCTCAGAACCATCTTTCCTGTTTGCAAAGCAGGAAGGAAAACCCTCCCTTCCCTTTGGGAAAAGCCCTTGGCTCTGGGATATAAATCCATACCCCTGTTTCCATCTTTAATACAAACACCCAGGTGAGGTGAAAGTTTGGCATGGCAGCAGCAGAGGTTTGAACAGTGGTTTTGACTTTAAATCTCATTATTGGAGGAGCATCAGTTTGCCCTGACCTTTTCTGTATCTCACAAGTGATGGGTGAAGTTGGGGGGCCCCCATTTGGAGCTGTTTGAACAAAAGGTTCCCAAGAGACACCTTTCCCCCTTCTCAAAAAACGAGCTACAAAAGGAATAGGTGCTTCTTCAAGCCTTGTATGGAGCTGGAGTTGAGCCCAGCTCTTGCCTAACATGATCATGGTGTGGGCTGGAGGAAAGCACTGCAGTTGTGATGAACAGGTGCTCTGGAACCCAAGGAAACCCACAGAGCCCTCACAGCCAGGCTGAGCCAGCCCCTGTGCTCCCATGGCACAGGCGGTGATGCTGCTGCCCTCGGGGGTGGGAGAAAACCTACCTAGAAGCATCATCCCTTTTTAGGAAGCACCAGCAGCTCCTCTGCCTGCAAACCTGTGCAGTCCCTGTCAGAGATTCACCCCCCAAAAGTGCATTTCTTTTTTTATTAGAGAATACAGTGAACAGGAGCATAAAACTCAGGGGTAAAGCTGTTAACAACGAGTTCCTGGTGCCTGGGGCATCTCATGCATTTTTAAACATCTCAACCTGCAGAAATGGAGAACAAGACAGGAGAGTGCCCTGGGGCTGTCCTGCTGCCTGCTCAGCTCCTGCACCAGCACCTCTGCTTCATCCCCAGCTCCAGGACAGCCAGGTTCTGGCCTGAGTCCCCAGCACCTGGATAGTGGGATGGAACAGGGATCAGTGGGGCAGGATGCAGCAGGATGGGCTCAGAGGGATGGGATGCAGTGGGATGGGATCAACAAGATAGGATGCAATGGGGTGGGATGCAGCAGGATGGGATCAGAGGGATGGGACACAGTAGGATGGGATCAACAAGATAGGATGCAATGGGGTGGGATGTAGCAGGGTGGGATGCAGCAGGATGGGATCAAAAGGGTGGGATGCAGCAGGATGAGCTCAGAGGGCTGGGATGCAGCAGGACACAACACAGCAGAAGCAGAAGACATATGATGGGATGCAGGAGGGTGGGATGCAGGAGACAGGATGCAGTGAGCCATGATGCAGCGAGCCATGATGCAGCACAGAGGCTGAGCACCAGTGGGTGTCTCCCCAGCCCTGCTGGGAGCCCCTTCAGAGCAGAGCCCTCTCTCTGCAGCCCTGAGCACCAACTCTCAGCAAATGTGTTCATTCACCAATGAAAAATTTCTATTCATTAAAGAGAAACATTTCTGATGAGCAATTAAACACCTAAGTAAGCCTCAGGTGAGTGGGTGGGTGGATGGATGGATGGATGGATGGATGGATGGATGGATGGATAAATGGATGGATGGATAGATGCATGGATGGATGGATGGATACATGGATGGATGGATGGATACATGGATACATGGATACATGGATGGATGGATATATGGATGGATGGATGGATGGATGGATGAATACATGGATGGATGGTTACATGGATGGATGAATGGATGGATGGATGGATGGATGGATGGATGGATGGATAGATGCATGGATGGATAGATGGATACATGGATGCAGGAGAAACAGTAAAAAAAAGCTAGCCAGGAAACTTCTTATTTTTTTTCTCTTTTAACAGCTCCTCTTACTTTTGACATCAGTCCCACCTCAGGGCTGGGAAAGTGTCCCAACACAAAGGCATCTCCTGCCTACTGGGCTCAGTGTGGTGACCTGGCTGCTCTGGGCTGCAGTGCTGCTTGTTTGAATCAAAATCTCTTTCTATTCTTCCTACAACTTTATTCCCACTGTCAGATACAGGGAAAGCACCCCATCCTGGGACAGCCCAGGCAAACTATCCCACACCACAGCCAGACTCCATCCTCCAGAAATAAAACCCAGGATTATTCTTTGCTGCACTGGGGATTCTTTTTTCTTCTTTTTTTTTTTTTCAGTGGCCAAGTAATGGAACAAACCTGGGGGATACATTTCAGCTTCCCAAACTGCTGACGTTGAGATGTATCCAGGAGACCAAGCTAATACTGGGAGTATTTTAAATAGATCAAATCATGATTGCTTTGCAAAGCTAGATTTTTCTGTCTCAGGCCCCAGGCAGGTGGAGTTCAAGTGCATTTGGGTAGCGTATTAATAGTGTATTAATGAAGCCCATGTATGCCACTTGCCATCTTCAAAGGCACTCTTGTTTTTGAAATGTAATTGTCCACTGAGAAATGACAAAACAAACAGCAATTACACTGGAAAAGGGATTTTTTAAAAAAATTATGCCAGTGGGACTGGAGCTCATAAACCAGCGTTAGAGATATATATACACATTAAACTGCTGCCAATTGCTGGAGAATTGAAGGCACAGAAGTGTCTTGTTTTCCTGTTTTCTTTCTTTTCCCTTTGTTTTTAGCACTCCCTGTTTGCAGTGTGAGCAATGCCCAGGGCTGCAGGGAGCTGGTGCTGCCAGACCCGTGAGGAGCTCCCCAAAAGGTTAAGGGTAAGAGGGGATCTGATCAATGGGGATCAATATCTGAAGGGTGGGAACGAGGGGGGTGTGGGCAGCCTCTTTTCAGTGTCTGTGGGGACAGGACAAGGGGCAATGGCTGCAAGTTGGAGCACAGGGAGTTCCACCCCAACCTGGGGAAGAACTTTTCCCCAGTGAGGGTGAGGGAGCCCTGGGACAGGCTGCCCAGGGGGTGTGGAGTCTCCTTCTCTGGAGAGATTCCAGCCCTGTCTGGACACTGCCCTGTGTGCCCTGTCCTAGGGACCCTGCTTTGGCAGCGGGTTGGACCCCATGGGCTCTGGGGGTCCCTTCCAACCCCTGTGAGTCTGTGAAAACACCCCCAGGTTGGGATGGGGACCAGGGCTGGTCCTCTGGCATCCCTGAGCTCACCACAGTCGCTGTCCCTCAAAACACCAAACAATTCCTCCACACCCAAGGTGCCTGATGCACCCACAGCACCAGGACCTCCCATCCAGCATCGTTGCCCTTTAGGACTGAAGATACAGGATGCGCCCTGGAAACCCTTCCAGCCTCAGGAAGATGGGAGCTTATTCACCCAGAGGACACTGGGATGATAATAATTCAGTATTTTTATTCTTATTATGATAATAATTCAATATTTTTATTGGGGTGGCACCATCCCTCTTTGAGTGCAACCTGCAGCCTTCTTTCCCATGAGATAATATAACCCCTGCCAGACCTGGGGAGCAGAAAACTGGTGATAACAACATGGGGCCATTTATTTTGTGTGGTGTTGTTAAAGGGAAAACACCAGCTAGGCAGCACAGCCAATTACTGTCAGCTCTTACCTGCAAATGGGGAAAAATTCTCCTGCCCAGGAAGGAGAAAGAGAAGTTATGGACTGGACTCAGTGCTGCAGCAAGGCAAATATTATAATAATAATAATAATAATAATAATAATAATAATAATAATAATAATAATAATAATAATAACAACAACAACAACTAATAATAATAACAATAATATAATCAATAACAATAATAATAACAATAGTAGAATGTCTGTGTCTGGAAGGACCAGGGGCTGAAGTGCTCCCTGCCTGCTCCACCATGGTGGGTTTCCACCTTTATTTTTGGAGTATTTCTCATTTCAGACCAGTTTCTCTTTAGAATCATGTAATCCCAGCCTGGTCTGGGTTGGGAGGGACCCCAAGGGTCACAGAGCTCCAAACCCCTGCCACAGGCAGGGACACCAACCTCCAGGCCTGGAGCTACACAAGGTTGCCCAGGGCCCCAGCCAACCTGGCCTTCAACACCCCCAGGGATGGGGCACCCACCCCCTCTCTGGGCAGCCCCTTCCAGCCCCTCACCACTCTCTCTGCAAAGAACTTCCCCCTAAGATCCAATTTAACCCTTCCCTCCTCCAGCTTCACTCCATCCCCTTGTCCTGCCAGGCTCTGCCCTTGAACAAGCCCATTCCCCTCCTGTTCCTCTGCTCCCTTCAGGGACTGGCAGGCTGCAATGAGGTCCCCCACAGCCTTCTCTTCTCCAGGCTGACCCAGCCCAGCTCCCTCAGCCTCTCTCCAGAGGGGAGCTGCTCCAGCCCTCTGAGCATCTCCATGGCTCCTCTGAACCTGCACTCTTCCATTAAAAATAGAGAAGCATATTGTTGAGGGTGCTTGTATAGAGACATTAAGCAGCACCCAGTTGCTGTCAGCCCTGTAGAGAAGCTCTAAAAGCATGGAAGGATCCAAAGGTTCAGGCAGAATGGCTGGATCCAGCACCCCCCAGCATCTCTACCCCCCAAAACGTGGGCAAAATGAGTACCCCTCAGCATCAATGGCTTCCACTGACTTAGTCATTGAAAAACTGAGGAATTTGGGGGAGGGGGGAACCAAAATTGGAAAGCTCCCTTCCCATTGAAGCCTGTGAATAAAGCCTGAGTAATGTATTAATTTTAAAACCATAAAGGGTATGAACATTGGGAACAAAGTGCTCAGCTCCCTGGCTGCCAATAGCACTTATCTTGTTTAGGGAATCGGTTTTAAATGTATGCTCAGATAAGCTTGTTTCTTCATCTGGAGCTAGCACGTTTTAAATGCTTTTATTTAACTAATAAAACCCATTTTTGAGGCTGGTTTTGGGGCATGTTCAATTGGAAATTCATTTCCATCTGAGTGGAGCGTGGCACACATTGTGAGTCCCAAATTAATAATCCTCTCATAAAGAAGCCATGCCTCATTCCCTATATAACATCACATAACAAGGTGCACACACAGAGAGCTGCCATAAATATATATTTTAAGCTACAGAATTGCTTAAGTGACCTCACACATGTAAAGTGGCTTCTTAAAAAAAAAAACAGAGGGGCTGTAAACAAGCTAAACCTGCAGCTTAGTGGTTCCTGACCAAGAAGAATGGAGTTGAGAGGGTAAATAAAATGTACAAATGAGGAACAAGATTAAAGCTGATCATTTAAAGCCAGCTTTCTGCTTTGTAATTTAACTCATTATTAAAATGGGTGGCTGGAATCAATCGGCTCTGAAGTCTTCCTATTTTAAGCTCCTTCCAGCCCAGGAAGGGTTGGGGAAGTGTGGGGACAGCTTGGGGGGTACATGGGATGTGAGGGGACACGGTGGGACATAGTGAGACAGGGTGGGACTGTGACTTGCTGAGTCTCACCCTGCCTGTGGCTGCCAGGCTGGGGCTGAGCTCTCATGGGTCAATAAAACTAAACCACTCATGCCAAGAGCTGCCCAGGGTGGTTAAATCCTTCCCAGCTTCATCAAAGGCCACGTGCTTGGAGAGATGCTTGTTCCACAGTCGTTCCTGACTGCACAAGTCAAGGGAAGAAGATGGGGATGTGGGGACAGTCAGTGGTGGTAGAAAAGGAGCAGCTGATGCTCCATTTTCACAGAATCACAGGGCTGGAAAAGACCTTTGAGAGCATCAAGTCCAACCATTCCCATCCTGTGCTGACCCAGATCCCTGAGCACCTCATCTCCCCTCTGTTCAACACCCCCAGGGCTGGGGACTCAGCCCCTCCCTGGGCAGCCTGTGCCACAGCCCCACAGCTCTGCCAGGGAAGAACTTTGCCCTCCCAGCTGAGCTGACCCTGCCCTGGCACAGCTTGAGTCCATCGCCCCTTGTTATATTTTGACACATCCTGTGATGTTCAGGAGCCACAGAGGGGGAGGGGAGGTCCTTAAACTCTGAGCTCATTTCATACAATCACAGACTCACAGGGGTTGGAAGGGCCCTCCAGAGCTCATGGGGTCCAACCCCCTGCCAAAGCAGGGTCCCTAGGACAGGGCACACAGGGCGGTGTCCAGACAGGGCTGGAATCTCTCCAGAGAAGGAGACTCCACACCCCCTGGGCAGCCTGTCCCAGGGCTCCCTCACCCTCACTGGGGAAAAGTTCTTCCCCAGGTTGGGGTGGAACTTCCTATGTTCCAACTTGCAGCCATTGCCCCTTGTCCTGTCCCCACAGACACTGACAAGGGGCTGCCCATTTCCCCCTGCATCCCATGCTTAAGATATTGATCAACATTAATTAGGTCCCCCCTTAGTCTTCTCTTCTCCAGGCTGAACAGCCCCAGCTCCCTCAGCCTTTCTTCACAGGGGAGATGCTCCAGGCCCTTCATCATCTCCATAGTCTCCTCTGGACTCTCTCCAGGAGATCCCTGTCCCTTTGATCCCAGGGAGCCCAGCACTGGACACAACACTCCAGGTGGGGCCTGAGCAGGGCAGAGCAGAGGGGGAGGATCAGAAGGAAGCAGAGTCCTTTTAAAGAGGATGGAGAGACATCTGAAGAGATGATTTCGGGTTTTAGCAGGGCCTGGGGCAGCCCGGGGGGACATGCAGGGATGTGGCAGTGCAGCTTCCCACTGGCTTATAGCAGCATCCTGGGAAGATAGGAAAGAAATCCCAATTCCTTCCCTGGCATCTCTCGCTCTGGCTCGCTTCCCAAGCACACCCCCGCTCCTGAGCAGAGCAGACCATCTCTCTTGCAGAGGAAAGAAAGAGGCTCAGCAAGATGTAGCAATAATCTGTCGTTTTCTATTCCACTGCTCAGCGAGGAGCCTCTGGGGATGGAGGGGAAGGAAAGGGACCTCAAAATAGCAGCAGACTTTCTGTGCAGCTGGAGAAGCTTTCTGGAACAAAGAAAAACCTGGAACAGAGCAACCATTCCCCTTCCCCATTCCTGTCCCATGGAAAGGGCTTGGGGTGCAAGTGGGATGAAGCACCTTGTGGGTTTTGCTGGGTTGGGATCAGGCAGCAGCGCCCAGTGGGAAGAGGTGGGAGGCTTCAAAGAGGCATCTACCATGGTCAGCCAGCGGTGACACCTCAGGGCTGAGACCCCTGCTCTGGAAGCTGGGTTTGCTGCTGCTCCCCTGCCAACATGGTGCCCAGTCTTGGCATCAACTGCTCCAGCCACACATCCTCCTGCCTCAGTAGAGGCTGACTGTAGAGTGTCCTGCCAGGGCCAGGCCAGCACAGCCCCATGGTCCCACCTGCACTTCGAACACTCCAGCAGCTGATGGCTTTGGGTTGGGAGCAAAGAAAGGGGCATCGGCAGAGCGCAGGGTCTGAAGGAGAGAGAATCCAAGAGCATGTCCCCCAGGGGCTCCCCCTGAGCCCCTGCCAGGGGGAAATGCTAAAAATGCCACCGTTCCCTCTGGGAGAAGCACCCACATGCCAACAGCCTGGTTGGCTCCAGGAGATGAGCCTCAGGAGGAGCACCCCAGGCTGCGCCACGCCAGACCCTCCCTGCCTTGGCACCATGAGAGGGACAGGGCCACCTGTCCCACAGGAGCCACTGCATGCCCACACCGTGCTGTGCTGGTTTCCCTGGGCACGGCCAGTTTGAAGCCCCCATTTGAAGCTCGCTGCCTGGAAGTGGGACCAGCCCAAGCCTGGTCCCCACTGCCAGTCCCCCGCCGCACCCCAAACCAGGGCCTGAGCTTCATATTCTTCATCAGACACTACAGGCTTCATCCCCTCTCCCCATCATCCTCCTGAGGAGAGAGGACAGACCTCAAGCCAGCATGGGAGAAGCTGCCCTGTAGCTGGGGCTGCAGGAGCTGCTCTCGGCTGCGGATGGAAGGGCCAGGACAGCGTAATTCCTTCTGCCAATAGAGCTGGTCTGTGGGAGGGGGCAGAGGGGCCTTTGCACCACCCACCTTGAGAAGGGCTCAGGCACAGGAGGGTGCAGACCCACAGCCAGTTCCCTGCCCAGGGAGCAGGCAGCAGGGACCGAGCCAGCACGACGTTGGGGCACCAGCCTGCCTGGAGCTCTGGCCACAGCCCAGCTCAGGCATTTCCCAGGGCCCACCACCCCCTTGTTAAACCAAACCAGGCGTAAGCTGAAAGCAAGCCACAGCCAGGGGAGTGTTTGCAAAGCACCAGATGTCCCAGGTCAGGTTGTCTCCCTTAAGAAGCACCAGCTTGAAGCTTTCTCTCTCTCGCCAAAAATCGAGCCCTGGGGGCTAAGCACAGCCCTCCTGCTGCCAAGGGGTAGAAATTGGCACCTATTAGCCATCCTCAAAATAACTCTAACTTGTTTGACATAATGAGGTGATTAAATCAGCAGAAGAAATTCTGCTTCTTGGAGCCAACAGGACACAGGGAGATAAATTGTGTGGCAAATCTCAACATAATTAGGGAGAGGCTTGAGGAGGAGGAGGTTCTGCATGGGCTTTGCTGAGCTGCTGTGCCACTGGGCAGGGGGGAGCAAGGGATCTGCCTCGACCCACAAGCTTGGAAAACACCAAGATTGCCCAATACACCTGATTTCACCCATTTTTCCCCCCACTAGGTAACGTGAGGACACTGGTGCAACGGGTGCCAGCTCCAGCCAGTGACCCACCACCATCTCTGCCCTCATGCGTGCCTGCCACCAAGATCTTGCTGTAGGTGGGTTGAAGATGGTTTTAGCACAGACAGACTCCCCCAGGCTGGCCTCTGATAGCAGAGAATGTTCCAGCAAAGGCTTGGCTTTCGTTTCACCAAACAGGGGACGAAGAGGAAGAAAGCTGCTGCCCAGGGTGTAGGTCTGGCACTGAAGGCTGGCAGCATGCTGTGCTGTCAAGGGGCACCCAGGCAGTGCCTTGGGTTGCTGTCCTCAGCTGCTGGAGCAGGTGAGCATCTCCAAACCACGGTGCAGGAGAGCATCAGCCAGGCATGAACACATGGTTGAGAGCTCCAGAAGTCAGCTTTCTGCCAACACCGTCCGAGCTCTCCAAGATCCCAGGGGAGCTTCCAGACCTCCCACTGCTGCTTCAGGGGACCTATGGGGTCTCAACAGCATGGTTCTCCATAACTCCGACAAGCCCTCCACCTCCATCCCCCTGCACAGGCATTTCCAGCAGATTTTCCATGACCTTCAAAGGGTTCTCTGCTGGGCTGGCTCTCATCTCCAATGATCTGGTGCCTCTCCGGTTCCTGTCATGCGAATGGAGGGATGGTAAAGCTTTGGCCAGCAGTAACTCACGTCTAGACATTGCAGGGACTGAAGATAATGATGAGTTTTGAAGCCAGATAGTCCCTAAACTCTTTCAGGTGCTGCCTTTGCCTTTCTACCTTCATGCTTGAGGGACAGATCCTCCCTCAGAGCCTGTGTTCCAGGGCCCTCTCGCCCTGAGCTCCAGAGCAGGGTTGCAGCTGGGTCTAGCACAGCGCACGGTCATTTGTCATCAAATCATTTTTTGTTCATTTTTATCTCCATTCTGCCTTTCCAAGCCCTCTTCTGGTGTGATGCTTCGGCCAAATTCCCAATTCCCTGAATTTATTATCACTATAAAATGGTTGCCTGCTCCACAGCATGACCTAGACGTGCACCCCACTGCGATGCTTTAGAGGCCTTCGTCTGTTCCTATGGCAACTGGGAGAAAAAAGAGGCAAGCACTGCAGCCAGCACAAGGATGGATCCTGCATGGATGCTGAGACCTCCCTCCTGGCTGGGGGGCGGCCAGGAGGCCTGAAGAACGTGGTGGGGACATGCAATGCTAGCAGGAGCACAGCAGAAACATCTTCCCGGTGTTTTCTGCTCCCCAGTCACCTTGTAGCTGCTGTGCTGGGTCTGCTTGTGGCCAGGAGGACACAGGATGCTGGAGGGTGCTTGGTGCCTTGCAGAGGGGCACAGAGTGATGTGGAAGTGGGGTGGGATGGTGACAACAGGCGCTCAGTAGGGTTGGGACAGAGCTTGAGCTGTGGGGACACAGCTGTGAGCCCCAGGACACGGGTACCCACAGCGCTGCCCCCCCCAAAACCCACCCACCACCTCAGGAGGGCAGCACGGGGTTGTGCAGGGACCTCAAGCCCCATGGTGACATCCAGCTGGTGACACAAACCCCTGGGCTCAGCTGGGAAAGCAAGATGCCTTGCTCTGGTTTCCCACTCCCTTTGTCCCCCAGGCAAAACACCCACCACCCCCACGCCAGGCACCCTTGCCACAGGACACTGCTTCAGCAAACCCTACTGCCTTTAACCTGCTGGCAGGCACCCAGGCCAGTACTTCCATTTACTGGTGTTATGCTCTTTTAATTCTTGATTAATCAAGTCCCACATCAGCCCCTCCATCCCTCTGCCCAGGATCAAAGTGGAGCTGACAGGTCTGTAATTAGCCAGGTCATCCCATTTACCCCTTTTAACCATCAGCAGAGATCTCACCTGGGGACTCAGCAGGGTGGATTCAGCTCTTGCTTTGGACACAGCCACGATTTCAGTGTCCTCCTGTGAACGGTGCCATCCCTCAGTTCCCTGCCCAGCACCTTGCACACAGCCTCAGGCACCATCCCCATCTCCTGCAGCATCCCAGCTTTCGTTAAACATCATGGAAAGGTCCCTCCTCATCCCCTCAGGCACCATCATCTCCTCTGTTGCTTGCAGTGCATGAGCTGCACACCAGGCATGGCAGCGCTCAGGTGTCACCACAATATATCCTGTACTTCCTAAGCATCCCCTTGTCCAGTGTCTGTCACCCCCTCCCACACCAGGATGTGTTTCCCCCCAGTTCCAATACAAATCTTCAAAACTAAAGCAAATAAAGCCAGAGCAGCTCTGGCCTGGCCCCAGGGAGGACTTTTCCAGAAGGAAATAACCCAAGGGGGCTATAGATTTTCCCACCCTGGGTGCTCTCTGTGGCTCCTGACCCCATGTCCCTGGGTGGGTCAGGGTGACAGCACGCACAAGCATCCCTGAATGGCTGTGGGGCTCAGCCCTGAAGGGGGTGATGGGGGGCAGGATGCTGTCTGCCCCCTTCCCTGCCCAGGGTAGGGGTTGTCAGGGCCACAGGCTGCCCCCACAAGGACTCACAGCTGCTCTTTGGCCCCAGCTGAGCTTTCCCCAGCCCATCAAAATGCTGTGAAGCTGCAACAGCCTCAAAGAGAATGAGAAAAAGAGCATCTGCAGGCAGCAAACATTCGTATTAGGGCTTCCCCAGCAGATAACTTATAGCCACCTATAAAAGCTACGTGCAGCCTGTCTTCTGAGGCCAGGCTGCTTTTAACACCCATCAAAAGACATGGGGGGGAAAAAAAAAAGGAACAGCAAAGGGGGATGAATAAAAGAAGCAGCACTCTGGAGATGCAGCCTGGCTGCATCACAGGGGAGGCTGCGTGTTGACACACACCTATTGCCTTTGATCCTGCACTCCTCGTTGCTGATTTCACACTGAGAAAGCATCCTGCTCAGCCAGGCAGCACCTCAAGTGACTGGCTGAGCCCCCAGGGTCGCTGCTGCCAGGGTACCCAGGAGATGGATGGGAAACGGCTTCTCCTCTGCAGCCACGCGTGGTCAGGGATGCACTGGCAGCAGAGATGGGTAGAAAAGCCTCTCTGCTCGCTGCCATCTGGCAGCCAGAGCCCAGGGAGCTGGGGCTGGAGGTGAAGGAGAAGACAGCTTTTCTGTTTACCCGCTTGTAGGAAGGAGGAGGAGGTTAAACTGGGACCACGAGCTGGTTTGCAAGCCTGGGCAGGGAGCGCAGAGCCGCGTTCCCAACCTCTGCTCGCCGCTCCAAGAGACTCACCCTCAAGGCAGATGAAAACAGGGGAGGGGTTTTGGTCCTGGGATGCGCTGGGAACCAGAGCAAACATCACCAGGCTGCATCCAAGGTTGAGGAAAACCCTCCTGGGAAGCAGTGCTGTACTGAAGGATTTGGGTGGGATTGCTGCTCGGCAGCAGAAGGGTTTGGTATGAGCAAAGGAGGATACAGGGGGATGAAACCCGCTGTGTTTTAATGCCTGAGGCTGGCTGGGGCTTGGTGGCATTCCCCTCTAGCTGCTGCTTGGTGATCCCACTTGATCACAAGCCTGGGGCCAAAAGCATGAAGCAGGAGGGCAGCCTGCGGGCTGGAGGAGGGGGTCTGATGGCACAGGATGCTCTGCAGGGCTCAGCGCCACAGGGACAGGGACACTAGGCTGCTGCAGGAGGGGATGGCAGCAAATGCCCCAGCAGTGTGTGCCAAAAAGATAACAGGCCCTGAGCAAGAGCTTCCTTGTCCCTGTGGGACATGGCAGGGGGAAACAGGCAGCCCCTTCTCAGTGTCTGTGGGGACAGGACAAGGGGCAATGGCTGCAAGTTGGAGCACAGGGAGTTCCACACCAACCTGGGGAAGAGCTTTTCCCCAGTGAGGGTGAGGGAGCCCTGGGCCAGGCTGCCCAGGGGGTGTGGAGTCTCCTTCTCTGGAGAGATTCCAGCCCTGTCTGGACACCGCCCTGTGTGCCCTGTCCTAGGGACCCTGCTTTGGCAGGGGGTTGGACCCCATGGGCTCTGGAGGGCCCTTCCAACCCCTGGGATTCCTGTGAGTCAAAACCAAGAGCTGCTGCAAGGCCCTCGCAGAGGAAGCTCAGCACCACTCCAAAGAGGCCGAAACTTGGGTCAAGGAAGGGATTGATCCAACAGCCTGCCTGCTTCCCTCCTTTCCTCCACCCAAAGGCATGTTTGCAGGGCGCTTGGGCATGGGAAAGGGCCCATGGGTGGCTGCTCCCACCCAGCACATGGAGCTCCAGACAAGGGGACAGGCTGGCAGCAACCTACATCAAAGAAACACAGACATTTCCCACCAAGAACATGGAATTTCTGTTTCTGCCCAGGCTACCTAATTTTCTACCCTGGCCACTGCCAGGAGTAGAGGAAAGGATAAGAGGAAAGTAGAGGAGAAAAGCTGCTCTGCTCCTTTCCCTCTGCCCTGGGGCTCCTCCTAATTACTGCCTGCCCCATGGAAGTGGGGAAGCATCTCTCTCAGGCAGTGCAAGGGGGTGGCTGGAGGCAGCGTGGGCAGTGGAGATGGAGGAAAGCCACCAGGTCCCTCCACAGCCGAGCCACCGACGGGGGACAGCTGTGCCAGCCCATGGGGTGTGCAGCTCCAGCCAAGAACCCACCTCCTGCTGCAATCTGGAGAGCCACCACCCACACAGGAGGCCAAGCACCGGGCTCTTTCTGAGCAGGGCAGGCAGCGTTTCCCTGTGTCCCTATTTCTGGCACGATAAACCCCGGCACATGACAAGGAGGGAGCCCACTGCTGTCTGAAAGGCTTTTCAAAAAAAACCTTTGTTCAATACATGCATGGCTGATAAAAAGCCCAGCATTGATTCTCCTCACACATCCCCACCAGCCCATCCCTCCCCGACCTCCCAAACCCGTGGCTTCTCCATCACCACCCTCCCTTTGTCCAGCACTCCTTTGTCTAATGCACTCACTGTGATGAAGCTTTGCAGTGGGACTCAAAGAAACATCTTTCTGAGCTCACTGAAAGCTGCTTGTTAACCAGAAGGGAGACACAAAGAGCACAAACTACTTACTGGGATATTAGGGCTGGTGGGTGCCACTTGTGAGCAGCCCCAGCGCTACCCAGCAAACTCCTTGGGAATTCAGTAGCAGGGAGGATTCAGTAGCTGCAGGGATGAAGCTGGGAGAAATAAATGGGCTTTGTTTGGTAGCTTCCTGCCACTTGTGGGAAACAAAGTGGCTCCAAGAGCTGGGGCTTTAAAGCTGGGTGTTTTTAAAAATAAAATTTAAAAGGAAAAATTTAAAAATAAATCACAAAAAAAAAAGATTTCCAGCCAACATCCAGGCAGTGAGATGAGCCTGCTGGGGAAGGAGCTGGAGGCTTTAGCAACACTCGTCTCCTCTTCCCTCCTGTGACAGCATTAGGACAAGCAGAAAGAGCCTTCAGCCTCTCAGAGTCTTCATCACACCACCTCACTCCTCAGCGCTGCACCTGGCTGGGATATCACTGCCTGGGTGCCAGGGGGTGAGGCTGCTTGTGGGAGCAGCAAACCCTGGGCCATGGGTGAGGATCAGCCCCACAGCAAGAGCTGGGAGCCCCAACCCAGGGCACGGAGGCTGCAAAGCAAGAGCCACTCACCTGGGGAAATACAGTCCAGCAGCTGCCAGCGTTTCCCCTCATTAACAGCAACTTCCCAGCACCCCAGGTCTGAACTGAAAGCATCAGCTTGCTTTTTGAGAAGCTCCTTAGTCCTCTCCAGAGAAACACCCAGCATCTCCATAAATTCCCCCAATGCCCAGAGGGCAGCAGGATCAGAGGAAATGCCCTGGCCAGGAATCCATCAATCTCTTCAGGAAAGAATCCATTTTTATGTGCTTGTAGCTGTGGGGATTGTTGTTGACCTTGTGAAATCATAAATAGAAGGTACTTTTTGGCACAGCCCCTGCTTTCAGCCTGCTTCTTTTTCTCTTCCTCTCTCCCCCACCTCCCCGTTTTAGGAAGGCAGCTGCCCACTTCATAGGCAGCCTGCCCAGAGCATCCATCCCTGCTTGGAAATATCCATGCATGTTTTTGCTAAAGGCAGAACAGCCCCTTGATGCTTCTGGGCTCTGTCTCTGCCAGGGCAATGCCCCAGCCTGGGCTGGGTTTCACATCAGCCAAGGTGGGTGGGTGAGCATGGTGCATGGAGCTGCTGGAGCCTGGAAGATGCATCCATGGTCCTCACCACCCTCCTTTAACTAACCCCCACAGCTGTGCTGTTCCCACCCTGCACCCACAGGCATCACATCCCAGGGCAAGCTGTGCTGCTTAGTAGTAGAGGGTCAAGTAGAGTGTCAATGCCTATAACAAGTCCTCCCCCTCTGCTCTGCCCTGCTCAGGCCCCACCTGGAGTGTTGTGTCCAGTGCTGGGCTCCCTGGGAGAAAAGGGACAGGGATCTCCTGGAGAGAGTCCAGAGGAGGCTATGGAGATGCTGAAGGGCCTGGAGCATCTCCCCTGTGAGGAAAGGCTGAGGGAGCTGGGGCTGTTCAGCCTGGAGAAGAGAAGACTAAGGGGGGACCTAATTAATGTTGATCAATACCTTAAGCATGGGATGCAGGGGGACATGGGCAGCCCCTTTTCAGTGTCTGTGGGGACAGGACAAGGGGCAATGGCTGCAAGTTGGAGCACAGGGAGTTCCACACCAACCTGGGGAAGAACTTTTCCCCAGTGAGGGTGAGGGAGCCCTGGGACAGGCTGCCCAGGGGGTGTGGAGTCTCCTTCTCTGGAGAGATCCCAGCCCTGTCTGGACACCGCCCTGTGTGCCCTGTCCTAGGGACCCTGCTTTGGCAGGGGCTTGGACCCCATGGGCTCTGGAGGTCCCTTCCAACCCCTGTGATTCTGTGATTCTATGAAATGAGCTCAGAGTTTAAGGTGTTGTGCTCTTAGAGACACCTACAACATCAACTTTTGCCCTGTATGTGCCCCCCAACTCCCTGTTAGGGGCTCTTGAAACACCTGAGTACGTGAGTGTGCTTCTGCAGGAGCACAACCCACTCAGAAAACATGAGGAAATGGGATCTAAAGGCTTATGAACCAACCTTCCCCTGCTCTCCCACCTCCCCAGCCCTGCCAGAGGGCAGCTGTGGGTTTCCTCCTGCAGCCATGCAGGTAGGCACTGAGCATCTTGCACCAAAAGCGCCCGAGGACATGTCCATGAAGAAACCTCCTCCTTGTCTTTGGTTTTAGCAATGCCACCCTGCAGCAGCAGCATGGGATGCTCTCAGAGCTAGCCCAGCCTTGGATGGGTGCCTGGTACCCCCCCAGGCTACACTAGCCACACACTGAGACTGCTCATCTTGTTCCTTGGGCTGGCCAGCTAAGGAAATCCTGGGGATTGCAAAGCTGCTGGGGTTTGAGAAGGACTCAACAGAGGACTAATAGAAACTGAAAGTGCCCTTTTCCCCTGCCATGCCTCTGGAGCAGCCCTGCCAGCTCGCTCCCCCAGGCTCTGGCTTGGAGCACAGCCCCAGATGTCAGCAGAGGGAGCAGCCAGGCAGCACAGAGCCCTTCCCTCTGCTGCTCCTCTCCTGCCTTGTCATTAATCACCTGCCTAAGGAAGCAGCACACGTTTTCCCTGCGTTCTGCTTCCCTGGGAGAAAATAAATAACAAAAATATGTGGCTGTAGGGAGATCTCACATCCAAAGTGGGTGGCTGAACCAGACCTCGTGCCTCTCCTGAGCTGCTGTGGGTCTGGGGGGACATGCCCCTGCCATGGGCATCGCCTGTCACCCCATTTCTCTGTCCTGGGGTTTTTTGGTGGTTGGAAGGTGAGTGCTGCCTGTGAGCAGGCCCTGACATGGCTGTGCTGTTTGGGGTGTCCCAACCCAAGAGCCACAGGGAAGGGTGGTCCAGGAGAGGAGGTTTCATGGCACTTCCCCTTCGCTGCTGCCTCTCAGCAGGGAGAAGCAGGGAGAAGCAGGCAGCGTGTGAGCAGCTTCCCTGAGCTCCCTGCCACAGCTGCAAACCAGCATCACCTGAGATCAGGCACTTACTCTGCCCAAACCTGACCTTTATTTTTCTCTGCTCAGGAAACCAACCAACCAACCAACCATTCCTCCATCCCTCCATCCTTCCACACCTACACCCCTCCACCTCTCCACCCCTCCATCCCTCCCTCCCTCCCTCCCTCCATCCATCCCTCCCTCCCTCCCTCTACCTCTCCATCCCTCCATCTCTCCCTCCATCCCTCCATCCCTCCATCCATCCCTCCCTCCATCCCTCCACCCATCCCTCTACCCCTCCACCCCTTCATTCCTCCATTCCTCCACCCCTCCATCCATCCCTCCACCCTCCACCCCTCTCTCCTCCATTCCTCACCTCCCTCCATCCATCCATCCATCCATCCATCCATCCATCCATCCATCCATCCATCCCCCATCCATCCATCCATCCATCCCTCCATCCCTCCATCCATCCATCCATCCATCCATCCCTCCATCCATCCATCCATCCCCCATCCATCCATCCATCCATCCATCCATCCATCCCTCCCTCCCTCCCTCCATCCATCCAGTCCTCCACCCCTCCATCCCTCCAGCAGCTTTTGGCCCTGCCAGACCCCATCCCAAGCTCAGCTCTACCTGCAGTGACCTGCTATTCATTTACCCACACGTGTAACAAAACCAGGGCTCAGTTCTTCAAGGGTTTTAAAGAACAGGAGAGCAGGGTGTGACCTTTGCAAAGGACAGGAGGGGTTCTGGATGCTGCTCCAGGCTGCCTGGTGCAGGGGCAAACTGCTCTGCTACTCAGTGAAGGCAACAAGGTGCCCCAGCAGAGTGTGATGTAAACAAACTCCAAGGCAGCCACGTGCACAAGCAGCTCTTTAATCAGGTCAGATGAGAAATGCAGTTTAAAATAAACGAATCCCATCTCATCCCCAGCCCACGAGCGGCTCAGCTCCAGAGAATGAGCAAGAAGGGAAGATTGGGGTTCCTCAGAGCCTGAAGAGACCCAGGTCTGGGTCCCACTCCCTCCTGCTCAGCACTGGGCCCAGACCCCAGAGCCTCCCTCCCTGCTCATCTACCCCAGGTGTCCAGGTCCTGGGGCTGTTGGAGTTGCTGCTGTAGCTCTCAGCAGCTCCAGCCTGGCAGCTCCCAGGACTCCTGGGCTGGAGCTCGGTGCCACAGCCAGCCCTGTCCTTCTCCAGACATGCAGCCCAGGGTGGCCCTTTCCTTTTTCTCCAGTGCCCAACCACAGCTTGGCCCTGGCCTCTCCAGCACCCTGCTAGCCATCTTCCCTCCAAGGAAAGCCAACAGACTTCCTTGCCCCTCCAGGCAGCTTGAGGGCATGAAAGGAGCTTTCCATCTTCTCCCCCTCCAGCATCCCACCTGCTCTGTGGCTCCCAGCCCCTCCAGCCTGCTGTCCTCACCAAAACGTGCCCCAGCAGGTGCCTTTGAAGTCGAATCAGACCCAGGGAGCTCTGCTTGGCCCAGCATCCCTCAGCTGCTTGCCCTGGGAAGATGTGCAAACCCAGTGCCTATGGGTGCATGCCCCGTGACACGTGGCCCACAGGGAGCTGCATGGTGGCCTTGTCACCCCCAGAGCCTGAGCACCCCTGGGGCAGAGCCCCACTCACCCTTCCCCCAGCCAAATTTATCAGCAGTCTCTGTCCCTGGTCCCACTGCTCAGTTACATGGATGCCTGCCCCATCCCTGGCACGCCTCCAGCTCACCCATCACCAGTGGCACCAGGGAAGACCTGGGATCTTCAGTTCTTCCCATGCATGGAGATGCCCTGCATCTGCTCCCTGGGGGTATCACAGCCACCTTACTTCTCCAGGAAGGTGGGGTTGGCTTTCCCACTTATGGATCCCAGAGGAACAAGGCAAGACACAGGCTTCATAAAACTTCTAAGGGCAAGGCAAATCCCATCTCTTTTACAGCCCCATGTTCTGTGCAGACAGGCAGGTCTTTGAAAGCTGAGGGCCTTGTAAAATCTGGGTCAGGTTTGTGAGATGATTTGGAAGGAGTGGAAAATCATCCTGACAACTTCAAACCACTACTGTTTTGGCTTCCCTCCCCCTCTCCCTCCTCCCCCTTGAACTAAACCCCCTTGGAGTGAGTTTTTGTCTTTATAATCTCCTGGAGTTAAATCAAAGTTAATACCCAAATGAAACACCCTGAAGGATTGGTGGCAGAGCTGGCAGGGAGCAGCCAGGTCCCTCACCCAGCCCAGCGCTGCCACAACTGATTAACCCAATCAGTTAAATCATCCTCCTCTCACCCATGCTCCTCCTTTAAGCCCAATTCCCTTTATATTTCCAGCTCAGCAGATGTAACCCTGAGGGACAGAGACCTGGGACTTGTGTTTCCACCCAGAACCCACTGATTATGGGATGGGAATGAGGAAATGTTGGTGTTATGGAAGAGGAGGCTCCCCAGCCCAGGCACCAGCCTGGTCCTTGCCTGCTCTTAAGGCAGGCTGCAGGCACTGCCCAAGCCCCAGGGGACAGACACTGCCAAAACCACCACCCCAACTGTATGACAGGACCCATTTGAGGCCAGGACTCTGGGTGACCCCAGTGTCACAGCACTCTGGGTGCAGGATTCACCTGCTGCAGCAGAGATCTCCCCCTGACCAGCATCATCCTCACTCCTGGTGTGGCACTGACTGGCCAGCGCTCCCAGCCGTGACAGTCCCCAAACCCTGCAAGATGAGGCTGTGACAAGTAGAGAGGTGCCTGATGAGGTTCAAGCCTGCTCCATGGGCAGCAGATCACCCACCAACCCCCTCTCCCAGAGGGCTACAACACCCGCCATGTGCTGTGGTCCCGTGCCGGGGTGCTGGGTGCTCCCAGGGCCCCCCTGTTCCAGCCCCCTCCCTGCACAGCTCACCAGGCTCTGCAGCATGAGGACTGCAGATGGAGCGGGCAGTAATTTCATTTCCCTTGCAAATGAGGCCCCGTTCCATCCCCAGCCCCAGCACCTCATCAGCAGAGCTGTCATCTCCCCCCCCCCCCAAGCTCCCCAACAGCCAACGCCGCCTCCTCCACTCACTCCCATTTGCTCACCCAGCCCTGACAAACAGCCCTTCCCTTTCCAGGAGGAGCCCTCACCAGGTCCTTAACACCATGTTGCAGGCACTCCATCAGGCAGGTTTGCTTCTTAATGAAGTTATGACAGTTAACTATGAATAACAACACCAACAAACCTGCTTTTCCAGCAACCCTGGCTCCCCAGGACCTCGCCCGACGCTGGATGCTGAAGGCTGTCACCATATGGATGTGCTGCTTAGGATGGGATGCTGCAACAGGCTGGTGCCTACCTGGGAAAGGGGGCTTTGTGGGAGCAGGAAAAGGGCTTGGGGCTGGGGTATGGCTGCAATGAGCTGGAGAACCCTGACAGGTCCCATCACAGCGTGATGCTCCCCCCTGAGCCCCCACTCCGGCAGCCCCATCGCTCTCCTCTGGCAAGGAGTATTTTATCCCCCATCCATCGAAGGCTTCCCAACCCCACTGCTGCCCTGTGAGGGGTGGGGGTCCAACACCCAGCCTGAACCCGTGAGCTTTGCCAGGACACGGCCTGTTTTGTGATGGTTCCTCAGGCCTGGAGCACTCGGTCTCACCAGACTCACCCTGGAGTAAAGGTGCTTTTGAATGACACCACGTAGCAGCAGAGTAATTAAAAGCAAGCCTGGAATCATGGAATCATGGAATCATGGAATCCCAGCCTGGTCTGGGTTGGGAGGGACCCCAAGGATCACAGAGCTCCAACCCCCTGCCACAGGCAGGGACACCAACCTCCAGGCCTGGAGCTACACAAGGTTGCCCAGGGCCCCAGCCAACCTGGCCTTCAACACCCCCAGGGACGGGGCACCCACCCCCTCTCTGGGCAGCCCCTTCCAGCCCCTCACCACTCTCTCTGCACAGAACTTCCCCCTAAGATCTCCTCTCCCCCTTCCCTCCTCCAGCTTCACTCCAGCCCCCTTGTCCTGCCAGGCTCTGCCCTTGAACAAGCTGATTCCCCTCCTGTTCCTCTGCTCCCTTCAGGGACTGGCAGGCTGCAATGAGGTCCCCCCACAGCCTTCTCTTCTCCAGGCTGACCCAGCCCAGCTCCCTCAGCCTCTCTCCAGAGGGGAGCTGCTCCAGCCCTCTTCCCAGGGAGCTCAGGGCACAATTAACCCTGCAGAAAGCTCCAGAAAACAAAGACTTGGAGCTTCTGAGTCCCCTCCCAGGCAGGGGATGGATGCAGGTGCTGGGAGGGATATGGGGGAGCACTCACAGGGTCATGCTGCCTCCCTGGGGTGATGCTTGCCTCAGTTTCCCCACTCAGGTTAACGCAGAGTTTCCCAGAGGGTTGGTTGGGATCACAGCAGTCCCTGTGCCCCACAGCTGGGACCCTGCACCTCCATGGCTGGCAATCCTGTGGGGAGTGATGAAAGAGTCAATTATTGGGGTGCTGCTGCCCCCGCCCTGGACCTCTCCTCACCCCAGCCAAGCCCAGTACGTTGGGGACACCCCCCACTCCATCAGCCAGGCTCCTCCACACCTCTACCCTGGCTGCTGGGGGCACCCAGGCATTCCCACACAGCCCCAAGGCAGCGGGGATGGGCTTCATCTTCCCCCTCAGCCTTCTTCCCTGCAAAGCAGATCGATTCCAGGCCCCCTAGGAAAAGCCAAGACAGCCAGCAGGATCCAGCCCCACTTTCATTAATTTCTTTTGAATAATTAAACCCTGGGAAGTTAATACTTTCTGCTTAAAAGCTCGGATTGCAGTGTTTGTAATTACTGTTTTATTGAAGCATTAAAAATTAAAGGGCATCCTGAGGTTGCAGTCAGTGTGAGAGCTGCCTTCAGCCCACAGCGTGGGGGCACAGCCTCTCCCTCCTTCCCCTGCCACAGGGAGAGGGTTTGGTGGGGCTCAGCAGATACAGGAGGAGTAATCCCCCACCCCCAAAACCTGAGTGCCCAGCCACAAAGCCCACACAGTTCTCAGGGTGAAGGGGGGACACCCCCTGACAGCCCCCTCTCTGCATCACAGGGTGGGCTCGCTGTGGGCCCAGGCAGCTCCAGGCTGATGTGCCTGGAGCCCTGGGAACAGATACAGGGGCTGGAGGGTGTTTTTAGGAGCAGAGATGAGAGGCACCTTCATCTCCCACCTGAGTCTTGTGTGCTCCCATCCCTTCATCACTTCATCCCATCGCAAGTGGAGATTGGAGTCCTCAGTGAGAGCATCACCCAGGGCTGGGGCATGTCTGGGGTGGGAGGGTGTCCTGGCATGGAGGGCTTCCCCCACCCCAGCTAAGGGTGGCCCAGCACCGTGTCCAACCAGCTGATGAACAGCTGGAAGTGTCAGTGGGTGTTTTGGGGGGTGCAGAAAGGCAAGCAGAGGGGTTGGAGAATTACCAGCTCTGGCTAGGTGCTCATGACCCACGTGCAAAGGAGATGCTGCTGGGTGCAGTGGGGAGGGGACAGAGTGGGACAAAGCAGAGCTGCTTCTCCTCTGCTGTGTGTCAGGGAGGTGACTGCAGAGCTGCCAGCAGCTGGTCTGTGCCAGGAGCAAGGCTGGAAGGGCATGGAGACATCCCAGGATGTTCAGTCACTGCTGCAGGGCACGGTGGGCACCTCTCCCTTGCAAAGGGAAGGCTCAGCCTGGTGGTGACAGGGCCTCCCTTGTTTTCCTATTTTAAGAGGAAAAGCCATCACAAAGCCCAAACAGGAGATGTTTTATTGGTTCTGGGTGGGGAGGAAGAGCTATTCCCATCACCTCCCTGCTGCCAAGCCAAGTGCATCCCTTGCCCTCCCACTGCTCCCACCAGCCCCGTGTCCCAGTCCTGCTCTTCCTGCCCAGCCTCTCCATGATTCCCCTGTGCCAAATTTCCACCCTCAGCTGTGCTAATGTTCTTGTTTCTGCTCAATTCGTGGTCCTGAGTGGGGGCAGGTTGCCTGGCCAAGAGCCAGGAATATCCAGCATCTCTTTCCCCCCTCAGCCTGTGCTGCTCCAGTTTGGGCTGCTCAGTTTCCCAGTTTGGAGAAGCATCACTCCAGTTTGGCCCTCTGGTAACTCATCTGGGGGGATGCAGCAGTGGCTCCACCCTGCTCTAGAGCATCCATCTGACTGTCCCAACCACCCCATGACACACAGACCATCACCATCCCCACAACTTGATTGGGATGGTCTGACAGGTTCCCAAACTGGTTTCCATGGCAGCGAGTTTTCAACTGTCTCATTGGTCTCCATGGCAATAAGATTACTCCCTCCCCACCCAGGCTGGTGGGGCATTCCTCAGGGGTCCCCCTCAGCAGGTCCCCCCAGCTTGAGAGCATCCTCACAGGTGGCTCTCAGCATCTCTCCTAGGTCCCCCCAGCAGCTCTGCCCTGCAAGCAAACCAGTACAACCAGTGCAGCTCACTACACCTGCATGGGCAGCGTGTGCCCAGGTCCCTGAGCAGTCAGATGGGGCACACAAGCCTGCTGCAAACTCCACAAGAGGCTCCATCAGTTCTCCTGCCTTCTGGTCCCCTCCATCCCTGATGGTTTCCTACCACTGTAGCTGGGGTTGCCTGGCAGCTACTTGGCCCTGTCTCAACCTGGAATAAGCAGAGTTGTAAAACATCCTCCTGGTAGGAGGAGAAGAGCTTTGTAAGGGTGAAACAGAGCAGATGCAGTTTAATGTCATTTTATAGTCCTGCCCAGGATTTCCAGTCACCACTACAGGACTGAAACCACCAGCAGCTTCCTTGACTGGTTTATTTCTCCCCTTCAACAACACTCAGACCAAAAGCACCCAGCCCAAAGATCATCTCCAAACCTGGACTGAGCCCCTCATGGGTGCTGGGAGCTGCTTTTGGGGCAGGATACAAACAGCATCACTCTTCCCCTGCAGCAGAACACGCTCACGTTGGAGATGCCCCTTGAGACCTGTGGTGCACAAGCTTCTCTGTGGCTTTGGCTGAAGCTGAGTCAAATGGAAGGAGCAACATAGTCCTGGATTTCCTGTGCCATTCCATACTGGGGGTGACCACTCTGGGAAGTGCTGCAGCGAGTTTGTCCTCTCTGGGGTATTTAATTGCCTGCTCTGCTTTGATGTATCCTGGGCACCAGGCACCCAGCATTTCTTTTGAGGCAGTGCTGGGATCTAGCCTTTGGGGTGCAGTCTCCCCAAATATTCCCCTCTCAGCCCCCCAGCCTGTCCTCAGTAGGGCAGGAAAGAACCTGAAGCCAAACCAGCACCATCAGCACCTTTCCCAGTTCCCTGGGCAGCTTGGGGGGGTTGTGGCTGCTGATGGTGATTCCCACCCTGTGGCCCCCAGAGCAAATTCCCCAAGGGAACAGCAAGGCTGCAGTGTGATGCTCCCACCAGAGATCCCACAAGCAGGAGAGGGGTACAGAGAGGAGGTGTTGGGGCGTTGCTGGGTGAGCTTCAGGGAGCAGTGGGGGGAAGTAGGGTGTGTTTAAAGCCAGAGCTGGGCTCAGTCCTGAGCTGCTGCTGGGGCTCTGAGGGGTCCAGAGCCCACCAGCATGAGTGGGAGGAAAGGAGCACTCCACATTCCTGCGGAGCCCAACCTGTCACAGGAGGACATCACTTAATTAACACGCTCAGAAAAGGAAGAACAAGCAGATGTTTGCATCCAGGCTCTTTTTAGCATAAAACAACAGTGGAGAAGGACAGGAAAAGTCAACGAGACCTCCCCATGGTTTAGTGTTTCCACAGAAAAGTGCTCCAACAGCAGCACAAGCAGCCAAATTTGCTGTGTCCTCAGAAAAGCTGTGACGATGCAATCCAGTACATCACACCCTGGCAGTGTTGGGGGGTCACACAGTCCCCCACCCACCTGTCCCCCACCCTGGGGAGCAGCACATCAAGGGGACCAGACAGATTTGATCCCCCTGGGTATGCCCAAGCACCCACAGTGGCAGCTCTGGAGCCAGGGACACGGGATCCACGTCCCCTGCCTTTATCATCACGTTACAGCAGATAGCATGGACGTTGCTTGGGGGGGAAAGATGATTAACCACTATAATCCCAATTACAGTTTGTAATTGGGATTAATTTGAGTTAATTAAGCATGGAAATCTGTTGCCACCCAGATTCCTTTGGTGAGCTTCTTGCTCCCAGGCCCAGTCCCTGCCACCGCTGGCCACAGCTGGCAGGGTAGAGGGCTGGTCACTGAGTGGGACAGTGGAGAGGCCACGGTGGCACTGCCACCACCCATGGTGGCAGGCTGAGCTCTACACTGGCACCTTGTCACTGCTCCTCCTTTGACCTCGGTGGAGAGACAGTGAGGTGGGGACAGGAAGGAAAGCGGCTCCAAACTAGGCCGCAAACTGGAGCCAGGGAAGATGGCTGCCACTGCCTCAGGGCTGATGGTGGAGCTTTGCAGATAAAACCAGTGTGAGATCTTTCCCCAGTTCCCAGGGTAAGGCAGCCCCAGCGGGGTGGATTTGGTGAGAGGGAAGGACACCATACTGAGCACACACAGGAGGCTCGGTGACACGAAGGGGTGAGACTGGCAATGGCAGGGACAGGGAGACGCAGCCATTTGAGTGCCCAGGCTCTGGTGTCCCTTTCCCTGAGGACAGGGCTGGTGGGAGGCTGCAGAGTGGCTGCAGCTGCTATACAGCACCAGACAGGGACCTGGTGAGGCAAATCCAGAGGAGAGCCATGGAAATGACCCAAGGGCTGGAGCTCCTCTCCTGTGAGGAAGGGCTGAGAGGGATGGGGTTGTGCAGCCTGGAGAGCAGAAGGCTCCAGACAGACCTTCTCTGGCCTTTCAGTGCTTAAAGGGGCTCTAAGAAAGATGGGGACAGCTTTTAGCAGGGTCTGTAGCCACAGGACAAGGCTTTTAGACTAACAAAGGGGAGATTCAGACTAGATATGAGGGGAATGTTTTACAATGAGGGTGGTGAGACACCAGAACAGGTTGCTCAGAGAGGTGGTAGAAGCCCCATCCCTGGAGACACTCATGGCCAGGTTGGATGGGGCTCTGAGCATAGAATCATGGAATCCCAGCCTGGTCTGGGTTGGAAGGGACCCCAAGGGTCACAGAGCTCCAACCCCCTGCCACAGGCAGGGACACCAACCTCCAGGCCTGGAGCTACACAAGGTTGCCCAGGGCCCCAGCCAACCTGGCCTTGAACACCCCCAGGGACGGGGCACCCACCCCCTCTCTGGGCAGCCCCTTCCAGCCCCTCACCACTCTCTCTGCACAGAACTTCCCCCTAAGATCTCCTCTCCCCTTTCCCTCCTCCAGCTTCACCCCATCCCCTTGTCCTGCCAGTCTCTGCCCTTGCAAAAAGCTGGTTCCCCCTGAGCAGCCTGATGTTGCTGAAGATGTCCCTGCTCATGGCAGGGGGGTGACCCAGCTGAGTTTAAAGCTCCCTCCCACCCAGCCCAAACCACTGGGATCATGATTCCCATCTGCCCCAGCACTGCCTGCCCAGTCTCTCCTTGCTCCACTGAGCCCCCCTCCCCCAGATCCCACCCCTGCTCCCGTTGCTGCACACAGCGAGCAGCGCTGCTGGCACTGCCTGTTATTTTCCTCAACACTCTCCTGAAAATTAATTAATTCGATTAATTGATTAAATAAACAATTCTCCACGCTCGACAGCAGCGAGCCAGCTGTGTGCCACGGCAGGCTGGCAAGAGCATCCCCCCTTCCTGGGCTGACTTACCAGGTCCCAGTCTGAGAGAGATGAAACTGGGGTAATCTGGGGAGGAATCGGGGCTGGTGAGTGGGGGGCTCATGGTGCAGGGATCAGCAAAAAGCTGCACACCCCCCTCACCCCCCTCTGAAATGGCAGCGTTCCCATGCAGGTTGCAGTCTCTTTTTCCCTCCTTGCTGTGAGATGCTTTGAATCCTGAGATGAAAGGAACTAAATTAGGGCAGATCATTATTTCCTGTTTTCTGGTTTATATTTATAGAAGGGCTGAGACGTCTGGTAGCTCGCTCCAAAACTAAGAGCAAAGCTGTTTCCAACTGGTCTTTACTGGGAGCTGGGTTCCGGATGGTGAGAGGCAGTGGGAACCTTCTGAGAGGGGCTGCACCCCCCCCCCCCAGCCCCTTCCCTCCCAGTTTTCCAAACCCAGCAGCTGGGTGCTGGGAATGGCCAAAGCATTCACTGGTATTTACCCTGCTGAAGCCCATTGCTGGCAACAGTGGGACCTGCACCCAGGAGCCCTGGTTGGGGGTGAAGCCCCACAGAGGCACCAAACCCCCCTCAAACACTCCCCACCTCTCCCCATTCCCACAACCTTTAATTTTTCTCCCCCTCTCCAGAAAATCTGGATGCTGAGGGCCAGATCCTGGCTCTGCTCCCACGCTGCCTGGGCTGGGGGATGTCCTGCCCCCTCTTGCCATGGGTGCTGGCAGCAGAAGCTGCATCCTCAGCAGTTTTACTGCTGGGTGCTGGTATTTCTCTGCCTGCCTGGGCAAAAGTATTGAATGGGCACTATCTCTCCTGAGGAAATATCGATCTGGAGTTTTAATGGCTTTCCACTAATGAGCCACAATGAGTGTCACCAGGCATCAGTGCTCCAGATGATAAGAAAGGGAACAGCTGGGCTGCACAGCTTTTGAAAGGGGCTTTCACACCCTCCCTGAGGGCTGTCTGCTGGGGGGGGGGCGTAAGAAAAGGGAGAGGGGAGGGGGGAAATAAAGAATGAGGAAAAAAAAGGCAAAAGATTTCCCTGCTCTTCTCAGGTCTGTAAATCTGGGGACACAGTTTCAATTTGCTAAGTTTCTTCATGGCTCTGCCAAAGGGAGGGGGAGCTGAGGGAAGGGGATGGGAGATTAAACACATGAGTTTATTTTGGGAAGTCTTTCTAAAGGGGAAGAGAGAGAAAAAAAATTAAAAAAAAAAAAAAAAGCCAAGCAAAGCCTGACACCAGGGAGACAGGACTCAATTAAAGCAAGACCTTGAAATACATGAGCCAGGAGTGCTGACCACAGGGCCATTAGCCATCCCTGTCAGGCAGCGTGCTGTGGTTACTGCAGGCTGTGTGGCAGCTAGATCCATCACCTGGGGAAATAACCACCGGTGCTTACATCTTCAGCAGCGCCTTGATCCAGCGATAAACCCGTTAAGGGAAATAAATGGGTTTCCTTGGGCTGGGCTGTCCACATCAGGGCTGCAATTTGCCATCTTAGCTGATAAGCTGGGCATCAGGAGGGAAAAGCTGCTTAACGATTTCCTAATAAAGCCCCAGATAAGAGCGGAGCAGCACTATTACCTCCCCTCCCTGGCTGTGATTTACAGCCCAGATTGCTGGTCTGGGAGTTGAGGGAGGCTGAGCCTCTGCAAGGGAAGATGCTGGAGAAGGGCCCAGCTGGCAGCGGGAAGGCCAAGGGCATCCTGGCTTGTGTCAGTCCCAGCGTGGCCAGTAGGTCTGGGGAGGGGATTGTGCCCCTGGACTGGGCACTGGGGAGGCTGCACCTCGAGTGCTGGGTCCAGCTCTGGGCTCCTCAGCATCAGAAGGACATTGGGGGCCTGAAGCCAGTCCAGAGAAGGGCAACCAGGCTGGGGAAGGGGCTGGAGGGCAAATCCTCTGAGGAGCAGCTGAGGGAGCTGGGGGTGTTGAGCCTGGAGAAGAGGAGGCTGAGGGGAGACCTTCTCCCCACCTGCCCTGCCCTGCCAGGAGGGTGCAGAGAGGTGGGCGCTGGTCTCTTCAGCCAGGGGACAGGAGCTGGGACAAGGGGCAATAGGCTCAAGCTGTGCCAGGGCAGGCTCAGCTCAGCTGGGAGGGCAAAGTTCTTCCCTGGCAGAGCTGGGGGGCTGTGGCACAGGCTGCCCAGGGAGGGGCTGAGTCCCCAGCCCTGGGGGTGTTGAACAGAGGGGAGATGAGATGCTTAAAAATGTGGTTTAGCTTAGGATGGGAATGATTGGACTTGATGAGCTTAAAGGTCTTTTCCAACCTGGTGATTCTGTGACTCTGTGAGGGGATGCTGGCATAGGGACCATCCATCCTCTTGCCAGACGCCCCCACGGCCCCAGCTGTACTGGCAAGGGAAGGCATTCACGCCATCAACATTAAAAACAAAGGGAAGAAAACCCAACCCAACAAGTCCAGAAAGAAAGAAAGTTCTGAGTGGGATTCCTAAGAACCAGGAATCGCCCCCAGCTCCATCTCTAAGGGTGGAAAATGGATTTCCAGAACAATATCCTTCTTTCGACACGCCTGTCCTGGTTTCACAGCTGCCAGAAGAGGAAAACAGGTTTAAAAGAACAACCTTCAGGGGGCTCTGCTAGCTGCAATGCCACCAGAGATGCCATGAGAAGGTCCCTGTCCCCCCAAGCAGACCCCAGGGGTTCCCCCCACCCCCATTCTGGTTGTTAAACAAACTGTCCCACCCCCCGGAGCAGGAGGGTGTAGCTGACAGCTCCTCCTTTGATTTTTGCCTGGTTTTTTCCCTAGCTTTGACACTGTTTCCCCCTCTCTCCCCCTCCCAAGTGGGGATTTATTCTTGGTAATTAGTTGCAGTAATTAGAATCTCTTTCATATGGCAGCACTTGAGTTTCCCTTTAGATCTCTTCCACGCTCTGCACTTAGTAACTGGTGAACTTCATGCCTGTAACTTCCTCAGATCTCCCTTCCAGATGGAAGCGTGTCCTGGCCAGGGACACTGGGGCACATGCTGGAGACCCACTCAGCAAAGGGCTCAGAAAGGCAGCAGGATGCTCCAGTGATGGCTGGGGCCAGAAACAAGCAGGGAAAAAAGCATCTCTAGGTAACAAAGTCCATTTTCTTTTAAGCCAGCTCCTCTGGGAACTGCTGCCAGCCCAGCAGCTCCATCACTTGCTGCCACCTCAGTGCCCAGGACCTGCCGTGCTGCAGGAGCTGATGCACCCTGAGCCACACATAGCCCTGGCACACACACACACACACACACCCATCCCCAATTCTGCACACAAAGCCCCCATCAATACCCAGCATGGGTGTTACCCAACCAGCCAAGACACCACCTTACCACTCTGTGGGATTTTACAGACCAAGCCACCCCCCTGCCCCAGCAGCTGGGCTTCCACACAGGATGAGGCAGGAGGGGCTGTCCCCAGTTCCTCCAGTCCCTGTTACATCCAGCATCCAGGAGTGATGCACAATCACAGGGCCAACCAGAGAGACTTTTTAACTGTTTGAATCAGTACAGGCTGGGGTGACCTGCTGGAGAAGGACCTGGGGGTGCTGGTTGATGACAGGGTGGCCATGAGCCAGCAGTGTGTCCTGGGGCTGAGAGAGACAATGGGATCCTGGGGGGCATCAGCAGGAGTGTGGGCAGCAGGTCACAGGAGGGGATCCTCCCCCTCTGCTCTGCCCTGCTCAGGCCCCACCTGGAGTGTTGTGTCCAGTGCTGGGCTCCCTGGGATAAAAGGGACAGGGATCTGGAGAGAGTCCAGAGGAGGCTATGGAGATGCTGAAGGGCCTGGAGCATCTCCCCTGTGAGGAAAGGCTGAGGGAGCTGGGGCTGTTCAGCCTGGAGAAGAGAAGACTAAGGGGGGACCTAATTAATGTTGATCAATATCTTAAGCAGGGGATGCAGGGGGAAATGGGCAGCCCCTTTTCAGTGTCTGTGGGGACAGGACAAGGGGCAATGGCTGCAAGTTGGAGCAGAGGAAGTTCCCCCCCAACCTGGGGAAGAACTTTTCCCCAGTGAGGGTGAGAGAGCCCTGGGACAGGCTGCCCAGGGGGTGTGGAGTCTCCTTCTCTGGAGAGATTCCAGCCCTGTCTGGACACCGCCCTGTGTGCCCTGTGCTAGGGACCCTGCTTTGGCAGGGGGTTGGACCCCATGGGCTCTGGAGGGCCCTTCCAACCCCTACAATTCTATGATTGTGGAGGCAGCTTCCATCCCACCCATGACTCCAGACAAGGGGAAGGATTGATTTAGTAATCCCTGTGGCTCCCAGCCAGCTGTGGGGACATGAATAAAGGCAGCACAAAGCTGCCCTTGCAGCGCTGAGCAGTGATACCTTGTGCCTTTCTACAGCATCCTTCAGCTCAGCCTCAAGCACTGCCCAGCAAAGGCTTCAGCGCTGCTGCCCCAGCTGCAGGAGCTGGCCCAGGAGCAGCACTGGGGCTTTGCCAGCACAACCCCCCAGTGATTTACTTCCAAGAGTTGTAAGGACCAAATAAACCCCAGTTTTTTAGAGGATCTAAGAGAGCCTTAAAGACCAAGGAGCTTGGGATGCATCTTGAGGCAGGTCTCCTTGCACAGCAGCTCCCTGGGCAGCTTTCTCCAGTGGTTCTGCTCAGCTGCTTCCCAAACAGCAGCTCAGCGCCTGCCTCCTGCTGCAGCGTGTCCCAATTAGCCCCTGGCAGGAGTGTTTGTCTCCAGGCTGAAATAGAAGGCGGCTGGCTCACCTTCCCCACTGCCATGGGAAATAATGATCTGCCTGGAACCTTGTTGGATCTCAAGCCAGGCTGTAAATTTGGGTGATGGGGCTGAGTAATGCTCTGGTATTACCTGTCATGTCTCTGCTCCATCAGCAGGCTCTGAGTCCTGCTCTGGGTGATGCCCTGAGGGTTAGATGCTGCCTGGGAATCACAGAATCACATTATCACAGGACCTCCAGAGCTCATGGGGTCCCACCCCCTGCCAAAGCAGGGTCCCTAGGACAGGGCACACAGGGCGGTGTCCAGACAGGGCTGGGATCTCTCCAGAGAAGGAGACTCCACACCCCCTGGGCAGCCTGTCCCAGGGCTCCCTCACCCTCACTGGGGAAAAGTTCTTCCCCAGGTTGGGGTGGAACTCCCTGTGCTCCAACTTGCAGCCATTGCCCCTTGTCCTGTCCCCACAGACACTGAAAAGGGGCTGCCCATTTCCCCCTGCATCCCCTGCTTAAGATATTGATCAACATTAATTAGGTCCCCCCTTAGTCTTCTCTTCTCCAGGCTGAACAGCCCCAGCTCCCTCAGCCTTTCCTCACAGGGGAGATGCTCCAGGCCCTTCAGCATCTCCATAGCCTCCTCTGGACTCTCTCCAGGAGATCCCTGTCCTTTTTTATCCCAGGGAGCCCAGCACTGGACACAATCTTGTGCTGAAGGTGATAAATTGCTTTGGGATAACGGGAACATCTCCAGGTCCTGCCTCATCCAGCACAGGGTGTGACCGGGCTCGCTGTGGTGGGCTCACGGGCTCGACCCAAGGGATGCCCAGAGCACACTGTCCCCGTTCCCAGGGAAGGCAAGGGGAGCTGGTGGGGGTGTGTCTGGTGCTGTTGCACAGGGAGGGACAAGCCTTCCAGGCCCCAGCCCCCTGTGGTGTCACCCCCAGGACAGGCTGCCACCTCACCAGCCAGACCTGCAGCTCCTCCATGCTGGAGACCCCCCCTGGGAGGGGGTTTTCAGCCCATAACTTTCTAGCCACGTGTTTTATGGGATGTGAGGGTCTCCCCACTGACTGCTTCCAAGCAGCAGGAGAGCTGAGCACCCACCTCACAGCAACACAGCTTCGCTGGAGCGAGCAGCCCTACAGAAACACCCCAGCCAGCACTCACCCAGCAAGGGGACACCCCAGGAGGGGAGGGGAGCAGTGGAAGCTCCCCTAAAGCGAGCAGAATGGCATCAACAAAAGCCAGAGAAGTGCAGGCAGCAGATGGAAGATGGTTGGGTGGAGCTCCTCTCCTCCTGCAGCCACAGAGCTGGGGCACACAGAGGCACCACGCTGCTCTGGCTGCTGCTGAGGCAGCCCCTCTCCCCAGAGCACAGCTCCTGCCACAGCACCTCCTTCCCACCCACTCATTCAAACCCTGAGCCACCCCTGTCCCCCCACCACTGCCACACCAGTCTGGGGAGGGACACACAGCTCCAGGCACAGCCCAGTGTGGGGGAACTCACTTTGGTTATCTCCACCCTGCCAGCACTGCACCAGGGATCAGCATCCTTCCCCAGGGATCAGAGCCCTGTCCCCAGGGATCAGCATCCTGTCCCAGGGATCAGAGCCTTTCCCCAGGGATCAGCGTCCTTCCCCAGGGATCAGCGCCTTTCCCCAGGGATCAGCATCCTATCCCAGGGATCAGAACCCTTCCCCAGGGATCAGCATCCTTCCCAGGAGCCCCCTCCCAGCCCCATCCTGCCCCTCCCTTCCCAAGCACAGCCTGGGAACCATCCAGCTCCCACCAGCCATTCCTGGGGACAGACCCCACCAAGCCCAGTCGTTCTCCTTGGGCTTCATCCTCCTCCAGCTCTGCAGCCAAGGTGGGCGCCAGCCACCCCCTCCCAGTGCCCCCCACCACAGCTCTCCCCAGTAACTCCCACAGAAGGGCTGGGTGTTGCTTCCCCTTTAATTTACCTTTTGTCAGGGGGAAGGGTTATTAAAAAAAAAAAACCAAAACCCCAAACCATCAATAAATAAAACAAGCCAGGATGCTTGGAGAGGATGGAAACCTTGGAACTGCAGTCTGCTGGTGGCTTGTCAGAGGAGAGGAGGGGTGTCCCCAGTCCCCCTCTCCCCACCACCCTGTCCCAAGCGCCACCAGGTCCCGGTGGGTTCCGGATGCGGTCGGATGATGCTCCTCAAGAAGAAAATGAAACCAAAGGTCAGGACATGGTCATTCACAGTTGACTGGTGGACAAAACAACCCCCAGAGTGTGTGACACCCTCCGGGCTCACCCAGCAGGAGGGACCTGTCTCCCACCTCCCTCGACTGTATTGCAGAAGCTTTGAGAAGCAGCCCCTGGTTGGACGTCGCAGCCACGGTGTGGGTGTGGGGGACACACACACGGTGTGGGTGTGGGGGACACACACACCCCCCAGGTCACAAGCAGTCTCTGCACAGGGCCACCTGTCCCTTGCGATAGTCACGGCAGGGGCAGAGGCGCCGGTACTTGGTGTTGTAGCCGGCGCAGCTGAAGAGCAGCGGCTCCTTCTGGAGGTAGCACTCGTGGACCTTCTCGGCCACCGCTGGGTAGAGATGGTTCATCTCGTACTCCGTGCTGTCACAGGCGATGCTGAGCCTGGGAACAAGACCAAGGTGGGTCAACTCAGGTGGGCAGGCTGCCCAGGGTGTCCCTGAAGGGCTTTTGGTGTCATCCTGTCCTTCTTAGAGATGCTCCTCTGTTAAGTGTTGGGCAGATCTTTGCTGGTTGCACCAGGAACTGTAAGCACTTGGCTAGATGTGAAAGCCTGTCCCCAGCCCAACACACCATGCAGGAAGGGGTGACCCTTCCAGCTCAACCCTGCAGCCCAGGGAAAGCCTGTCCCCAGCTCAACACACCATGTAAGAAGGGGTGACCCTTCCAACCCTCCTGAATCCCAGGGAAAGCCTGTCCCCAGCCCAACACACCATACAGGAAAGGGTGACCCTTCCAACTCAACCCTGAATCCCAGGGAAAGCCTGTCCCCAGCCCAACACACCATGTAGGAAGGGGTGACCCTTCCAACCCTGAATCCCAGGGAAAGCCTGTCCCCAGCCCAACACACCATGTAGGAAGGGGTGACCCTTCCAACCCTGAATCCCAGGGAAAGCCTGTCCCCAGCCCAACACACCATGTAGGAAGGGGTGACCTTTCCAACTCAACCCTGCAGCCCAGGGACACCCCAACCCCCATGTGAGCCACATACAAAGATCCAGCCAGATCTTTTCCATGCTCCTGCTGACCAACAAGGTCTGTCCACTCTCTGTGGGCACCTCCCCTGGAAGGGCACCCACACGTCCCCTGCTAGCTGGAATTAGCCAGCAAAACAGGGGTGGCCACCAGCAAACACCCCAAAGAGAAGCAGAAATGCCCAGCACAGATCTCAGCATCCCTCTCCTCCCACCTCTGCCCACATCAGCAGCACCACCATCACCCTCCCACCAACCCCATGCAACCGGTGAGTTTTAAGGTCTTGAGGAGGGGGTGCATGGAAGGGAAAAAGGGAGCTCCAAGGCCCAGCTCTAATTTATCATATAAAAATGTCAGTGGGACTCCCAGCACCAGCCTGCCCAGCGTGCCAGCAATGGCAATGCTCACATTTTAATTGCCCACAGAGCAGCACGGGGCCCGGTGACAGATTTATACTCTATTAAAACCTCACTGCTGTGTGTTCAAAATGCAGTTTTATAGAGAAAGGCTTCTATTTAAAAAAAAAAAAAAAAGAGAGAAAGAGAGAAGGGGAGAGAACATGGAGGAGGTGGAGAGGAATGGGGTGGGAGAGAGGTGGAAACGTGCCTGGAAAGACTATCGTTGCCTTCTGAAGCGTGAAGATGGTCAAGCCCAAGATGTTTATCACTATCTGAAGGATGGGATGCAGGGGGAAATGGGCAGCCCCTTTTCAGTGTCTGTGGGGACAGGACAAGGGGCAATGGCTGCAAGTTGGAGCACAGGGAGTTCCACCCCAACCTGGGGAAGAACTTTTCCCCAGTGAGGGTGAGGGAGCCCTGGGCCAGGCTGCCCAGGGGGTGTGGAGTCTCCTTCTCTGGAGAGATCCCAGCCCTGTCTGGACACCGCCCTGTGTGCCCTGTCCTGAAGATGGTCAAGCCCAAGGAAGCAACAGGCTGCTCTGCAGAGAGCACCTTGATGCTGCTGCCTTGGGCATGAAGGCAACTCAGTGGGGTTTAGGGGGGAGGACATGGGGAAAATGGGTCCTTGTGGAGCAGGCACCAGGTGGCTGATGGCCTCTAGCAGCACCTCACCAGGAAGGTCACTACTTACTGGAGAAACACCTCCTCCTTGTTGAGGAACCTGAAGAAGGTGGGCTCGCAGACCAGCCCGTGCTGACGGCACGTCTCAGTGCAGGAGTGCTGAGCCTCCGACACCCAGACCTGCAGGGAATCCACTGGGGGCCAGGCCTGGGGGTCCCGCCTGGCACTGGGGGACCACACCAGGTGGGTGGCGTTGGGGGACAGGGCCAGCGGGCTTGGAGGGCTTTGCATAGCTGGACTCTTGGCCTTGGGAGGCAGAGGAGGAGACGACGTGGTGCAGAAATCCTGGTGGGAGAGTAGACAACAGGTCAGTGCCTGAAGGGACAGGGTGAGACAGGGAAGGGATGCTGCTGGTGGGACATGGATGGCATTGCCTGCTGTGAGAGTTGAAGGCACCAGCCACCTGTTCTTCTCCCAGTGCTCCCTCATTCTCTGCAGCAGAGATGCCTTGACCCAGCCCCAGGCACCTTCTGCCACCCTCCCCCCGCAGCATCTTTGATTCACAACAAACCTCCCCAGGCCCCATCTCCTGGTGCTCTCTGGGATTTGGCCACTGGCTGCACAGGGCTGGGGCCTGGGGTCCCTTGCTGGGGACCTGCATGGGGCCAGCAGCTTGTTTTGCCCAGGGAAACAGGGACAGACCCAGGGGAGAACAGGGGTGGCACCCAAGGGAGAACAGGGATGGCACCCAAGGGAGAACAGGGATGACACCCAAGGGAGAACAGGGATGGCACCAGGGAAGATCAGGGATGGACCCAGGGAAGAACAGGGATGGACCCAGGGAAGAACAGGGATGGCATCCAAAGGAGAACGGTGATGGACCCAAGGGAGAACAGGGATGGCACCCAAGGGAGAACAGGGATGGCACCCTAAGGAGAACAGGGATGGCATCCAAAGGAGAACGGTGATGGACCCAAGGGAGAACAGGGATGCTTTCCAACCTGGTGCTGAATGTAGGCATGGATCCGCTCCAGCATCCCCTCACAGGTGTACTCATAAGGCAGGTAAGGGTCCACCTGTCAAGGAGGAAGAGCAGAGAGCAGGCAGCAAGTGGGGACAGCCTTGCCATGCTGGGCCTGGGCCAGCAGCACCCATGCCCATGGCTTGTGCTTGTCCACCAAAGCAAGCAGGGCAGAAAACAAGGAGTGGAAAAACTTCAGAAGCCACAAAAAGCACTTGAGAGGAAGAGGAGGAAGGCTTCACTTGGCTTTGACCCATCTGTTGGGGACAATCAGTCACCCTGTTCCATTTTAGCCTCGTTTCTCTTCATTTTTGGCAAGTTGGAAAAGAAAATCAGTTGTCATCTAAGAGGTCACCTCCAACCAAAGCTGGAACTGCTTCAGGCCAACAAACCCCCCACTGCTGTGGGCCAGGGGAGGGGGTAATTTAAAAGATGGGGGAGGAATTAGGGCTGGTAAGGATGCCAAGCTAATGCAGAGCACGAGCACCCCAGGTGATGCCCTGGGTCTGGATCTCCTGTTCCTCTGCCCCTGGGCACAGCTCTGCCAGCTCCAGAGAGGAAGAGCATGGTCTGGGCTTCATTGCCCCAGCTGGAGAAACACCAGGGGTGGGACTGGCTCTGCACAATATGGGAGGGGATAAAAAGATGCCCCTATCACTTCTCCAAGGGTTTGTGCCCTGGGTGCTGTGACAGGGTGGAAGCTGGGGGTCTTCCAGCCCCTGAGGCTCAGTGCCCCCCACTGACCCCAGCACAGGCTGGTACAGGGTGAGTGGGCAGCAGCCAGCTGTGCCCTGGGATGGAGAGAAGGTTGATGCTCCCCCATGTCAGTACCTGCTGTTTGTACAGTGTTTAACCACGGGTGTATTTTTAGAACAGGTTATGAAACCCAGCCAGGCTTCAGGAGGCTGCCTGCACTCACTCCCCAACATCACATCTTCCTGTCCTCAGAGCCCTGAGAGTCCTCCCCTCCTGCCCACAGCAGCACCCCCAGGGAGCACAGCCCCACAACAGCAGCTTTGGGGGTTCCAGGGCTCTCTGCCCTCCAGTAAGACCAGTGCACAGCCATTGTCCTGGCTCCACAGTGACCCCCTCCTCCATGGGAAGAGCATTGCTGCCAGCACAGCATCACTGATGCACCCCTTCCCTCTGGGACAAGCTGTTTGTTAAGGAACATTCTGCCCGGGGCAGAGAGGTTTTTTTCCACACTCCCTTATATTTCCAGAGAGGTGTTACATGAGCCACAGGACATCAGTGCATGAAAGGGGCTGGATCAGGGGGGACATCCCCCTCCCTTTCCCCCACCATGCATCTCTGCAGAGCTTCATGCAAAAGAAGGATTATAAGGACCCCCCTCCCCAAGATAATTCATCTGGAAAACAGAATTTCTGCTATTTTCTGAGCTCTGCACCTCCAAAATAGCTACCTCCTTTTGAAGCACCTGTCAAGCCCAAGCTCAAAGGCTCAGGCTGCTGAGAAGATCCCTCTAAGCATCTCCCTGCCATAAATATCCCACCTGAGATCTCAGCAGGGCTGGAAATCACAGCCACTCCATCTCATTACAGAGGTGCACGCTAATCAGGGCTGACACCATGACAGGCACTGATCCTGCCTCCAAACAACTGCTGATGGGTGCTCAGCTAAGCAGGGCAGAGCCCTCCACAAAACAACACCCCCACCCCCCAATCTCAGCTGCACACAGCCTGAGCAGGGCTGGGTGCTGCCCAGCACCCACCCAAGGGAGACAAACCACCAGTAGCACCAGTGCTCAGTCCCACCTCATGCCACGCTGAGGGGGCTTTTCCTTACACCAGACTGATGGAATTCTGTAAAACAACCTTTTTCCCCCCAAAATGCTGCCGTTGCACCCAGTGGGATGTGGGGCATCCAGAGCAGAGGCAGCAAAGCTCACTGCAGCTGCCACGTGCCTGGAGGTGATGCTGTGGGACCAAGCCCCCCCACCACCACCCCCAGCCCACAGGCTCCTGGGTTGGAGCAGCAAGAGGCTGCAGCCCCCACTCCTCCAGCCCCCACACCCCCATGTGTCCCCTTCACACACACCCCCAGGGGCTCCCCTGAAGGCTCTTGCTGCCCCCTGCTCTCCTCTCCTGGTCTCGTTAGGATTCAGCACACGTACCCAGGACTGATAGAAAATGCCAATTTCAGGAAGATAATTGTTTAATTAAAACCTGACAGACTTGGCCTCCTCTTAACAGCCACATCCTTAATGCTGCTCCCTGCACCAGGAGCTCAGGATCTCCCTGGAGACCCAGGAGGGAGGAGAGGGGCTCCAAAGCTGGGACCACTGCATCCCACTGCCCAGTGAAGTGATACACAGGACAGCACAGGAAGGAGGAGGATGGGGGGTGCAGAGGGGGTCAGTGACCATGAACTTTGCCATTCTTTCCCCCCAGGCAACAGAGCCAGAGCTCTCCAATCCCAGTGCTCTCCCCATCAGCCAAATGGGGAGTTCCTGGTACCCCAGGGAGGGGGTGGGATATCACCACGAGAGCCCTGGTTTTACAGTCCTCAGCAGGAATCCCAGCACTGAGGAGAGAAATAACTCTCCCTCACCTAACAGGGAAAGAAAGGAAGGAAGAAAAATAAATAAATATCCAAACTTCATCAGCCAAATAAGTAGAAAAAGAATGTAATTCTCTGCTGGCACGTACCAGCAGGCTGGGAACACTTTAACCAGCTATTTTCCCTGTGATGTTTAATATGCCATCCTTTCAAGCAGAGGCTGAAATGTATAATTTTCCATTATATTCCTGTATGTTTGACTTTAATATAATGAAGCCTTCTCCCTTCACTACACCAAGAATATTGGGTCTATTAAATTGGGTGTGTGAGGGCTGTTTCTGACAGTGGGGAAAGCTGAAGGCTGGGGAAATGGTGGTGTCTGCAGCCCTCTCTCCTTCTGCAGCCCCTGAGCCCTGGCTAAGGGCTGCAATCCATCTCTGGGGCAATCCCCCTGGCATCACTCTTCCCAGGAGGATGCAGTTGGTGTCTTGGCCCCATGTGTCTGTGTTGGGATTGGATCTCTGGGGGAGGAGAGTTTGGTGCTTCCATGATTTCAGTTTTCCTTCTAAATAGGTCAGGGATGGGAACCATCAGGGGAACCCAAAGCTGCTCTGACAGGGGGGTGAATGGCAGAGGCAGGGCTCACCAAAAACCTCCCCCAGCAGGTGCAGGGTGACCTGGAGCAGATGCCACCTCTGAAAGGACAAGGAGAGGGGAGCACAGGGGGGTTTTCTTGGGGAAAAATACCCCCCATTTCAAACCCAAGCCACGGTTCAGGTCTCTTTCCAGGAGGAGGAGGTTTCTTTCAAGCTAATCTACGTTGGTGAAGGATGCTTGGCTGCATCCCAACTCTGTTCCTTGCACAAACACAGCAGCCAGCCCTGCCAGAGGACCTTCCAGCTCCAAACACACCTAAGGAAGCTCTGCCAGCCCAGCTGAAGCCAGGGCAGAGCTGCATGAGGTCCCAGCACCCTGGTTCCCAGTCCCCAGCACCCTGTGTGACACAGCTGATAGCACAAAAACCCGATGGCAGAGCCAAGGAGACACCTCACAGCTTCCACACCATCCTCCCCACAGCATCCCCAGGAAAGGTTTTGCTGAGTTTTGCCTGGTAATGCAAAACCAAAGCTGTGGGGTAAGGGGATTTTCAGTCATGAACCAACAAAATGAAAGAGAAAATTCATCTGCTTCAGGTCACACTTCAATTTCCAACATTTCCACCCACCAAGAAGGGGGAAAACACTGTGTTCCAGGACTGTTTAGCTTGGGGAAGCAAAGGGAGATGTGGAATTTCAGGCACAAGCCTTTCTTTCATTCAACCCAGAAAGCCTCTCCAAACACACCCAGGGAACTAAACTGCATCATTTGATTCCAGTAAAGCTGAAATACAACGTTCTGAGTGGAAAGAGAATAAATTGGTGGTAGTTATTCTGAAACACAGACAGATTTGTTAAATACTCTGATAACAAAACATCCCATTTTGCCTTCAGGAAAAAAAAAAAAAAGAAGCAGGAAAATTTCTCCAAGCTCCAGTACCTGGCTGGGAACACTGGGAACAGCAACCCTGAAGGGCTCAGCCACCTCCTCCTGCTAATGCCCTTGTTTTCAATCCCTGCTGTGACAAACAGTGTTTTAAAGACAAGATAGCAAGGGATTCTCCAAGCCAAATCCCATAATAAGGCTTTTAGACCTGTAAGGTAGGTCGGTTTTTAGGCTTAATTGCTTTGACAAGACTTATAATGAAGCAGACCTTTCTATTTAAAAGCAAAAAAGGAGAAAGAAAATGACAACCCCCTCCCCTTGCTTTAAGTTATTCACAGTCACTCCTTGCTCTGCTTCAGGAGGGTTCATACAGTATCTTTTCCAACCCCCTCCAGGGATGTGAGTTGTGGGATTAACCCAGAGTGCTGGGAAGGAGTAACTGCTCTGCAAAGTGACTCTGTGTTCTCCAAGCAGTGGGACCCCAGCGCCTGGTTTTGTTCCTTGGAGGCAAATTGAGGACTTGGGACCTCTCAGCAGTGGAAGGTGGGATGCTTCATGTGAGGGGACCTCAGGTCCCTGGTGCTGCAGGGATGGGTGGCAGCTTTAGCTGCCCTGCAGTCCCAGAGGAGACAGAGTTTACTCGATGCTGGGATGGAAAACAGAGAACAACCAGCCTGGGATGCCTGGCCAGAGCTGCCTGTCCCCCAGCAGCTGCCCACACACTGTGCTGGCATTGCAGACACCCTTGTAGCTCTGCTTCCCCTGCTCTCCATCAGCTGGGAGCAACTGCAGAGATGTTCCTTAAGGGACAGGGCCCTGGGCCAGGCTGCCCAGGGGGTGTGGAGTCTCCTTCTCTGGAGAGATTCCAGCCCTGTCTGGACACCGCCCTGTGTGCCCTGTCCTTGGGACCCTGCTTTGGCAGGGGGTGGGACCCCATGAGCTCTGGAGGGCCCTTCCAACCCCTGGGATTCTGGGATCCTGTGAAGAGAGAGAGGTGGGAACGTGCTGTGACCATGCAGCACCCACACTGATGGGAAGGGTGGGGATGGGGAGAAGAGCAGAGAAGGGAGCTCCTTGTCTCTGGGCAGGGGTGGGATCCACGTGCCAGCAGCACACTCCTGGTGATCACCCATTGCTGCAAAGAGCAGAACCCAACATGGGCTCTGGTTCCTCCTGCCCAGTGCCCATCACACCTTCAAGTCCTTCCCTAAAATCCTTTCTCCTCCTTTTGTTTTTAACCAGACAATATCCTTAAGCAGCTAAACTGACCTGGTGCACAACCAGGGGACATCTGAGTGCAAGGCAGCTGTCCCTGCAAACCCAGCAGTGGGGAGACCCCCCAGCACCTGTCCCTGCAAACCCAGCAGTGGGAAGACCCCCCAGCACGGCTGCTGGGCCATACCTGGGTCCTCATGATGGTTTTGATAGCAGCTTCAAACTCTTCAGAGTTATTGTAGTCCACAGTCCACACGTGTGGCTTCCCAATGAAGTCTTCAGCATAGGGGTGCTGGGAGGACACCTAAAACAGCAGCAGTGAGGGCTGGATTTTGCAATCCCTGCTGGAAGGGCTGCTGTCTGTCCCCCTCAGCTGTGGCAGTGGAGAGGAGCAGCAGGCACAGGCAGAGAGATGTGCTGGGAAAAGGTTTCCTCTGGTTTCAGCTACACCCCAACCTCAGGCTGAGCAGGAGGTTGGGATGCCCCGTTTCCATCACCTCTGCAGCCCAATTTAACGTTAACCTGAGCCATGTGTGGGTCTTGAGTGGCAAAAATAGTCCAAACCAGCAGAGGTTTGTGAAGGAACCTGGTGCCAGCTCCAGGAAACAAGGTGGAGAGAAAATCCTTCAGCACCTAACACCAGGAGCAAGTGGTGCATCGTTCTGCTGCCAAAAGCAGCACCCCCCGCAACACAGGTACCCCACAGCCTCCTGCCTCACACCAGGTAGTTTTGGGGGATGTCCCTCTTTTGTTTCAGCCCCATGCTGCTGGGAGGCAGCCAGAGCCCAGCTCTGCTCTCAGGAAGGGGAGAGAGAGGATGCTGAGCAGAGGAGGTGTTCTGGGGGCAAGGCAGAATGTTGCAGATGGGCCTGAAAACCCACTGGCTGGAGGGGGAGAGCAGCACCCACCCTGTGTTTTATTTTATGCCTTGCTGTCCTTTCCCATTTCTTTACCAAGGGATTGATCCCTTCCTTCCCCTCCAGGCTCACCCCTTCCTTCCCCTCCAGGCTCATCCCTTCCTTCCCCCCAGGCTGATCCCTTTCCTTCCCCCCAGGCTGATCCCTTTCCTTCCCCCCAGGCTGATCCCTTTCCTTCCCCTCCAGGCTGATCCCTTTCCTTCCCCTCCAGGCTGATCCCTTTCCTTCCCCTCCAGGCTCACCCCTTCCTTCCCCTCCAGGCTGATCCCTTCCTTCCCCTCCAGGCTGATCCCTTCCTTCCCCTCCAGGCTCACCCCTTCCTTCCCCTCCAGGCTGATCCCTTCCTTCCCCTCCAGGCTGATCCCTTCCTTCCCCTCCAGGCTCACCCCTTCCTTCCCCTCCAGGCTCACCCCTTCCTTCCCCTCCAACATATCAACACCATGGAGCATTCCACAGCCCTGGTCTCCAGCTGCCCTCCTGGCTGAGGAACAACCACAGCACCCACCTAGGATGGATGCTAACACCATTAGCTATTTAAGGGGGTGCACAGGGTAGAGATGGGGGTCCAGGCCAGCCAGTGCTCCCCACCCTGTGATGGTTGCTTCAGGCTGCAGCAGGGCTGAGCTGCTTGGCCCCCCAACACAGCCCTTCTCAGTGGGAGCAGGCATTGCACTGCATTAGCCACTTCATTAATAATAAAAGAGGCAATTTTCTCAAGCCTTTAACTTTTAAAGAGTCCCTGGTTCACTCAGATTGAATTCCAAGTGATGGGCAAGCCTGGGAGGGAGCCTGCAGAGGTCCTGCTGTCCCTCTGGTTGGGCAGAAGGATGAACAGGGAAGCATCAGCCCCAGTTTGGGAGCAGGGGAGGGGGGAACATGTGGGCTGATGGGGAAGGAGTCAGTGTTGCTGGGCTGCACAAGTGTCCTGCAGCACCTTCTCCTTTGCAACTGCAAACCCACTGCAGGGTTTTGCATTCAGCAGAGGGGTGGCAGTTCTGTGCTGCAGCCTGGAGCTAAGTTCAAGCTGCTGGGAGCTTCCAAGGGTGGCAAACTGGCTAGGAGCACCCCTGGGTGGTGAAAACTCCTTGAAAAGCTTCTTGAGAGCAGCCTTGCGGAGAAGGACCTGGGTGTCATGGGGGATGAGAAGCTTAACACAAGCCAGCAGTGGCTCTGGCAGCTGGGAAGGGTGATGGGATCCTGGGCTCCATCAGCAGAGGGGTGGCAGCAGGGACAGGGAGGGGATTGTCCCTCTCTGCTCTGCCCTCCTGAGGCCCCAGCTGGAGTCCTGTGTCCAGAGATGGGGCCCCAACACAAGGAAGATGTGGGGCTGTTGGAGAGGGGTCAGAGGAGCCACAGAGATGCTCAGAGGGCTGGAGCAGCTCCCCTCTGGAGAGAGGCTGAGGGAGCTGGGCTGGGTCAGCCTGGAGAAGAGAAGGCTGTGGGGGGACCTCATTGCAGCCTGCCAGTCCCTGAAGGGAGCAGAGGAACAGGAGGGGAATCAGCTTGTTCAAGGGCAGAGCCTGGCAGGACAAGGGGGCTGGAGTGAAGCTGGAGGAGGGAAGGGGGAGAGGAGATCTTAGGGGGAAGTTCTGTGCAGAGAGAGTGGTGAGGGGCTGGCAGGGGCTGCCCAGAGAGGGGGTGGGTGCCCCGTCCCTGGGCGTGTTGAAGGCCAGGTTGGCTGGGGCCCTGGGCAACCTTGTGTAGCTCCAGGCCTGGAGGTTGGTGTCCCTGCCTGTGGCAGGGGGTTGGAGCTCTGTGACCCTTGGGGTCCCTTCCAACCCAGCTCAGTCTGGGATTCTCTGCTTCAAAGGATCTAGATGGAGATGGTGTGAGGATGGGAGGGGAGCCCATCTGCAGGTCTCCACACTCCTGCTTCGGGAGGAAAATCTCACAAAGGAATGAAAATAAACCCCCTTCCATTTATCACCTGCTCAAACCCCTGGGGCTAACCCAAGCCCTGGGGCTACAGGGGATGTCTCCATCCAGCCCAGGCTCACCTCTCTGGAGGTTGGCTTCCCACGGAAGAACTCGTGGTTGAGGGAGCTGTGAGGGGGCGGAACCGGGCCTGCAGGAACACGCAGCCGTTGGCGATGGCCTCCAGCGGGGCAGGGCCTTCGTAGGGGAACCCAAAGCCAATGAAGAGCTGCAAGGGAGAAATCCAGCTGCTGGTGAGCAAACATGCCAAGCCCTGGGGGAAAGGCTCCCAAATAACACCCCCACCTTCCCTCTCTGCTCCTCTGGGCCTGCTCACTGAGCTTCCAGGGCAGCTCCAGCACCCCAGAGCTTCAACGTGCTAAAAGCTGCCTCAAAATAATGGGGGGTTCAGGAGCTTCAAGGTCCTTCACGGTGGCTACAACCCTCCTACTGGGTCTGCATGGAGCCATACTGGTGGCTACAACCCTCCTACTGGGTCTGCATGGAGCAATACTGGTGGCTACAACCATCTTACTGGGTCTGCATGGAGCAATACTGGTGGCTACAACCCTCCTACTGGGTCTGCATGGAGCAATACTGGTGGCTACAACCCTCCTACTGGGTCTGCATGGAGCAATACTGGTTTGCTAAAGCCATTCAGGCTGGAGAACCAGCAGCACGTCCTCCAGACCCCAGCTGAAGACACCTGGGATGTGCCTGCACCCCACATACTCACTCCAAGAGTCCCATTAATTTTTATATAATAAAAGATACATATAAAATATATCTATTTTGGGGGGAGAAAGAAAAACAGCCCACCCTACTCCACTTAGCACCAAAGAAGATGGATCAGGAAACTCTATGCTCCATCTGCAGATGGTCTGCAAGGAGAAGCTCATCAGACACACCTTGAAGTGATGTGCTAATCACCCCTGCTCCTGGCTAATTACCCCTGCTGATAGTGCCTGCAAGCCCAGGATGGGTGCAGGTAGCACCCTTTCCCCCTCCTCTTTAGTTAGGTTTTCTTTCTCAAGGTAACTGAGTCCCCACCACTTAGTAGGGGACAGGGTCCCATGGACACCTGGATGGCCCTCACCCACCTTTGCCTTCCTCAGCAGCTGCTGGAACTCGTGCTGTGGCAGCAGCCCGTGGTTCTTCACAAACGCTGGGACCTCAGGTGGCCTCTGTGTCTCATAATAAACCGTGCCATGGATCTCCATGTACTTGTTGAGGATGGCCAGGAACTTCTCCTTGCCCTGAGGAGGAAAGCAGAGGCATGAACCACACCAGAAATATAGTTATGGGGGAAATCTAACTCTCCAAGCGCTGTCCTGGAGCAGCCACGATGCTCCAGCCCAACCCACAGCAGGGCAAAACCCATACCTTCCCCTCTGCACCCCTTGGATACATGGCCTGGACCTCCCCAGGCTCCCAGGGAACCTGGATGGCTGCAGGATCCAGCACCTTGAACCCCTGCCTTCCTTGTCACCTCCACTTCCACTCTGGAGCTGCTGAATTCAAGGTTTCAGGGGCTTCAGAGGGAAGTTTGCAAAGACCAGAGCTTGCTAATGGCCTCTTATTCCAAGTAACAAGTCTCCAGGATTTTCTTACTCAGATTTAATCCTGTTTTACTGCCTGGAAAAATCCAGGGGGTCATCAGTTTTCTTCTCTTGGAGGCTTTCCTCCTTCTGCTCTCTAAAGAAACCTCTGATGTTAACTATTGGTCTGTTGCAGCATTTTTATCCTTGGCTAAACCACAAAGGGACCAGCTGCTGGGTGCTGCATTCTCAGCTTGCTCTGGTGCTGCAATAGGGCCTGGGAGAGGGTAGGGGGTATAAATGGGGAATTTGGGGGACCTCATTGCAGCCTGCCAGTCCCTGAAGGGAGCAGAGGAACAGGAGGGGAATCAGCTTGTTCAAGGGCAGAGACTGGCAGGACAAGGGGGATGGAGTGAAGCTGGAGGAGGGAAGGGGGAGAGGAGATCTTAGGGGGAAGTTCTTTGCAGAGAGAGTGGTGAGGGGCTGGAAGGGGCTGCCCAGAGAGGGGGTGGGTGCCCCGTCCCTGGGGGTGTTGAAGGCCAGGTTGGCTGGGGCCCTGGGCAACCTTGTGTAGCTCCAGGCCTGGAGGTTGGTGTCCCTGCCTGTGGCAGGGGGTTGGAGCTCTGTGCTCCTTGGGGTCCCTTCCAACCCAGACCAGGCTGGGATTCTATGATGTGAGAAGACTCCTTGCCTTAAAGCTTCCATTTCTGTCCTCAGCCACGTTCCCCTGTTCTTCTCTAAGGCTAAAAACAAGGGGCTTTGGTGGCATGAGGCTGCAGGGTGCCATCCTGGCCATGGTGCCACCCAGATCAGCACCACTTTGAGAGCAATTCCCCAGTGCAAAGGGCTTGGGGAGATAGGAGCAAAGCACAGCTCATAGTCCCTGGGCAGTACCAACCTTCAATGGGGGGAAACCAATCCCCAATGCCCCCTGCATGTTTTGGAGGGGGGACTGGCATGGGAGATCCTCTCCATCACTCCATAAGAGCACCACGAGCTGCTTTGAGCCCTGGAAACTGGGCAGCAGCCTGATGAAAATGGCTTTTCCCAGCTAATGAAAACTTCAGCTGCTGTTGTGAGCCAGGGGCAAGGAGTTCAGAGGGGTAGGAAATGAGAACTAACAGGACAGGAGCTTTAATTAGATGTTTCTAGATGTCAAAAAGATCCTGCCCTGGAGATGGTGCTTGGTCCAAGGTGTGTAAATAAGCACCCAGCTCCAGAAAATAGGTGCTCTTATCCTTCCTAGATCTCAAAGGAACATCTCTTCTTCCCCATTGCTTTGTTACAAGGGACAGAGGGACATGAAGCAATGCCTGGCCAGCCTGGCCTTGGGGAACAACAACGAGCAAGACTCAACCCCAGCCCCTTAAGCCAATAAAAAATTACCCCAAATATGCTGTTTTGGGGGGAAATGGTGTTGTTTGTGAGCTCTGGCTGAAAGGACCAGACATCCCTAGCATGGAAGGTGGAGGAAAATGTCTGTTCTGAGGCTTAAAAGTCTCTTTAGTGCCTTTGCAAATGAACCTAACCAAACTCAGGTGGAACTTCTCCATCAGAAAGGGAGGGGGAAGGGTAGAAAAAGACAACAAAATAGGGAAGTTCCCCTAAAATGGGATTTAGCAGGTTTCTGTAGGTTTTTAGGGAGCCCTCAAGCTACATAGATGCTGGGGGGGTTGCTCTCAGGTGTGGGAGGTGATGGAAAAGGCACAAACACCCGTGAACAGGAGATGGTGTGGCCAGATTCTGGTCCACCACAGGCATCCCTGTAAGGACAGAGCTGCTAAACCAGGGGAGGTGAGGATGAGGAAGGGATACAGCCTGTATGAACCCCACATCAATCCCAGCAGCTCAGGGTGGGGACTGAGCCTGTGATGAGGCCAAGTTGACTCCAGCAAAATCTTTTCTCTTGGAAGAAGATGTGCCAAGGTAAAGCCCAGCAGCAGCTGGTGTGGTACAGTACCTGCAACTGGAACAGCCCCAGGTGATGCACAAAGGGAAAAAAATAGAAATAAATCAAGAGACAGTGAGAAAAAGCTCTTTTTTCTTTTTTAAAGTCCTGGAAGGAAAAGCAGCTGGGCAGCTCTGGATGAGGAGGGTGAGGGGGTACACACATCCCCTGGCTGCTACAGGAGATACAAGGAAGGTGTTGCTGGGGGTATTGCTGGTCTTTTTGCTCACTGGAAGAGCAGTTTGTGGCTGGGGGAAAAGGAGGAAGGGGTTTGCCCTGTGTCTGCTGGGCTAGAGTGGCCTCAGCCAGGATGTGGCTCAGCCAAACGTGGGGTCCCAGCAAGGACCAGTACTGGCCAGCACAGGGGATGGAGCAAGAGTCCCTGCAGTGCTGCCCACCCCTCTCCCTCTGGTTTTGGGGGGTGTGGGGGGGAACAGGAGGGCAGCACAGCCCCACTTCTGGAAAAGCAGAGACAAACCTTCCTGATCATAACATAGGAAATCACCTTAACTGCAATCATCATCATTAACAGAGAAAGCTGGAATGAACACACAGACCTTTCCCACCAGTGACGCCCTCAGGCTGAGCAGGCAGCTGGGAGGAGGCACTGCCTGAACGAAATAGCAGGGGGCCAGGGGCTCACCCTGTTTGCTCAGAGGCACTGGACATGTCACACCACTGCAGCAGGCTCAGCTTCCCCTTAGGACCAGGACAAGGACGTTTCTCTACAAGCACAGGGAGATCTGTGCCTTAAAAACCTCAGGGAAGAGCCAGATGCTACTGGTACCTCCCAGCCCTGCCCACAGCTGCCCAAGGACACCCACCTTCCAGATGCTGGCCTCCTTGCCATACACCACTGCCATGCTGCTCACTTTGTTGGACTTGATGAATTGCCTCTCTGTCTGGTTGAGCTCCTCTGACACGAAGCCCATGAAGGAGTTGTCAGGGGTGTGAGCTGTGGACACCAAGGGGAGAAGACAACGTGGCTGGAGAGATGTTTTGCAGGAGCTCAGTGGGGTGGAGGATGCAGCCCCAGTTTGGAGCGCAGGGGTTGGGACAAGGCTGGCTCCAGAGCCATGCTGGAGCTTGGAGAAGGATTGGCATGAATCCCCATCCCAAGCAGCTCAGCAGACACAGGCTTTGCAGCCCTCTTGACCAGCAGTTGAAAAGGTGAGGTGTTTCTAAGGCTGCCAAATGGGCTTTATCCAGGAACAGCAACGTTTGGAGTTACTCAGCCACCCCCAAAGGGTCACTGGGCTCCTTCCAGCCAAGCACACCTCCTTTCTGTGCCAAACCACTGAGCTGCCTCTCACCTTTCCAACTCCATCTGAAACCAAACCAGGCTTTGGCAACCAAAACCGCCCTGTGCTTCCCCAGCAGAGGAGCTGGAAGCTCTTGGCTGAGCCCTGTGTGTGATCCTGGCTGTGCTGGAGTCACTAACCCACCATGGAGGAAGGAGCCAGGCCCCTCTGCCCAGAACACTTCTATGGCCCAGGGGATGGCTGACCAGGCTGGTGGGCTCTTTACAGGCAGTGGACAGGCAGGAGCAGAGCCAGGGAGGGCAGCACCGCTGGTGCTCCACCTCCTGAAGGAGGCCAAGACCCGCTTGTGTGGGGCCTGCAAGCCCCCCAAACCCACCCCAGCGTGCCCCTGGCCCCCCCTTGCTTACGGAACATGGTCATGAACTGGGTGGGCTGGAGGTTCCAGTAGCCCCAGTTGGTGCGGTAGCCCCGCAGCGTGGCGTACTCCTCGTGGTTGTAAGCTGGTTCTGTCCCAAAGGTATCGATCACCCGGACACGGCACCTGGCAGAGGACACAGGTCACACTCCAGGCACCTCTGTTTGAGACGTTCCCACTTGCCAGGGTTGGGAGATCTGGTGTCCTCAGGCAGTTCATCCTTTGTCCCTCCATCTGCTCCCTGAGCAGAGGGTCCAGGATCATCCCAACCCACTGCCCCCACCCATTTCCCATCGCTGGGCTTTGCTCTCCCTCATGGTTGCAGGAATGATGGATCTCCTGAAGACCTGTGAATGCTTTTCCCAGTACCCCAGGAATCACAGAATCATAGAATCCCAGAATCCCAGGGGTTGGAAGGGACCTGGAGAGCTCATGGGGTCCAACCCCCTGCCAAAGCAGCTCCCCAGCTCATATTGCAAATGCTGAGGCAGGCATTACCAGCACAAGACTGAGGAGGAGAAAGGGACCATCGAGCAAGGGAAGAGCAAAACAAGCTGGATGCAAGAGCAAATGCATTTATAATCAAAGCAATAACACTGCTTGTCATTTTTCCCTCTAATAAAATTGTGTGGGATAGTGGAAGAGATGGGAGAAAACATCATAAATAGCAGGACTATCAGCACTAAATTAAATCACACATTTTCCTGGCTGGTGGTGTATACCAGGGGACAATGACATTTGTCTTGATGCCAAAGGAGCCAGGGATGGGGCTCTTTTCTAAGGAGGTTTTGTCTCTAACACATGCAGCTCCAAAGCAAGCATCCTGCTTGCTTTGGAGCTGCATGTGTTAGAGACAAAACCCATGTGAGGGACCAGCCACCAGATCCAGGAGAAACTCAAAGGGGCAGCCAAAGGGTTTGACTCCTGACACGTAGGGGAGATCCTTCAAGGTCATTAGCATTTTATGGGATAGATGAGTGGACAGTGAGGTGGGTTGAGAACTGGCTGTGGGACCAAGCCCAGAGGGTGGTGATCTGTAGAGCAGAGTCTGACTGGAGACCTGTGACTAGTGGTGTTCCCCAGGGCTCGGTGCTGGGTCCAGTCCTGTTTAATATCTTCATTGAGACCTTGATGAGGGGACAGCATCCACCCTCAGCAAGTTCCTATGATGCAAAGCTAGGAGGAGTGGGTGACATGCAGGACACTGTGCTGCCATCCAGAGGGACCTGGACAGGCTGGAGAGCTGGACAGGGAGAAACCTAATGAAGTTCAACAAAAGCAAGTGGAGAGTCTGGCACCTGGGAAGGAACAACCGTTCCTATCAGGACAGGCTGGGGGGAGCTGCTGGAGAGGAGCTCTGTGGAGAAGGACCTGGGGGTGCTGGTTGATGACAGGGTGGCCATGAGCCAGCAGTGTGTCCTGGGGCTGAGAGAGACAACGGGATCCTGGGGGCAGCAGGAGGAGTGTGGGCAGCAGGTCACAGGAGGGGATCCTCCCCCTCTGCTCTGCCCTGCTCAGGCCCCACCTGGAGTGTTGTGTCCAGTGCTGGGCTCCCTGGGATAAACCAGACAGGGATCTCCTGGGGAGAGTCCAGAGGAGGCTATGGAGATGCTGAAAGGCCTGGAGCATCTCCCCTGTGAGGAAAGGCTGAGGGAGCTGGGGCTGTTCAGCCTGGAGAAGAGAAGACTAAGGGGGGACCTAATTAATGGTTATCAATATCTTAAGCAGGGGATGCAGGGGGAAATGGGCAGCCCCTTTTCAGTGTCTGTGGGGACAGGACAAGGGGCAATGGCTGCAAGTTGGAGCAGAGGAAGTTCCACACCAACCTGGGGAAGAACTTTTCCCCAGTGAGGGTGAGGGAGCCCTGGGCCAGGCTGCCCAGGGGGTGTGGAGTCTCCTTCTCTGGAGAGATTCCAGCCCTGTCTGGACACCGCCCTGTGTGCCCTGTCCTAGGGACCCTGCTTTGGCAGGGGGTTGGACCCCATGGGCTCTGGAGGGCCCTTCCAACCCCTACAATTCTATGGTTCTATGATTAGTCTTTGCTTGCTCATTAATGAAACAAAGAGTAAGAGGAGGAAATGGCTTTGCTTACCTGTATTTTTTAAAGGAAAGCCCCATGTGCTGCTTCATCTGTTGGAGACCGTGGTAGTCGGTGTAAATCAGGTCAAAAGGCAAAGGACTGGTCAAGGGGCAGTTCCCCTGCCCTGGAGGCACCCCTAAGTGACTGGAGAGAAGCAAGAGGGACTGATCAGCCTTCCCTCCCCCCAAAAAAAGCCCTGCAACACATTCATCTCCCTGCCAAGTGTTTAACAGGAGCCAACAACCAGCTCCCTCGTTGATGGAGGGGAGGCAGATGGTGCTCCTCTCCCCAGCCTAAATTTCCTGGGCCAAAAAGGACGTTAAGTTTTGGGGAGTCCTGTTCCCTCCCCATCTCTTCAGCTGCTGCAGCTGAGTTCCTGCTCCTCACACATGGATGATGAGACTATTGCACATTATTCCCAGCCAGGGCTCACCAGCCCCTCATCGATGGGCACCATCCCTTCCACCTCTCTTTGTTGAAGCCACCTGACTTTGCTTTCATTGCAACCACACACTTGCAGAGCCACAGCCTTCCCCTGTTCCCTGCCTGCCAGGCTCTCAGTTCAGCCTAAATCTCCCTCCTCCCAGTCCCATATCCCAGTCCCACATCCCTCCCAGTGCAAACACCATACATCCTTTTTCTTACTTGAGTCCTTACAGGTACCCACCACGTCCCTGACACCCCCAAATTCTCCTTGCCACCAGTGGCACTGCCCATCCTTGGGTGTTGGGAACATTTCCTCAACGTTTCTGGCTTTTTGTCCCATTTATGAGCTGGGGCAGCTGGACTCTGGCTCTTGCTCAGTGGGTTTTGAGCTGGTCCCTTCTGACAGCCGTTCCCAGCCCCTCTTCCATCCTCCAGCAGATCAACAGCATTATGAAAATCCAGATAAACTAGATGGACTGCAGTCTCTTTATCAAGATCATCAGTTACCTTGCTGCCAAGGTGATATGTGATTAATCTGGCATGATACAAGGCTGGTAAACCTGCAGCACATCTCCTTCCTTTTTCAATTACCTCTGTGAGCTGATGAATCCCTCTCTCCAAAGCTGTTCCACTAAGTGTACCACTGATGTCAGCCTGACAGCCCATCTGCTCATCTGGACCACATTTCCTCCTTCTCAGGAAAGAAAAAACCCAACCCAGCCCTGTGACACCTTCCAGCTCCAGGAGGTTTCTCAGAAACCCTTGTTGCATGTGCTTGTGGTTTCTGAGTGGCAGCTTGCTCAGAAACACAAACGATCCATCCCTCAGGTCCAATGCTCCTGGGGTTTCTTTTCCCTCCTAAAGACAGAAATTCCTCACCCTCGCCCCCATCACCTTCCTCACCCCTCGCCCCCATCACCTTCCTCATCCTCACCTTCCTCACCCTCATCCCCATCCTCACCCCCATCTTTCCTCACCCTCACCCCCATCACTTTCCTCACCCTCACCCCCATCTTTCCTCACCCTCATCCCCATCACCCCCCTCATCCTCACCCCCATCGCCTTCCTCATCCTCATCCCCATCACCTTCCTCACCCTCATCCCCATCACCCCCTCATCCTCACCCCCATCGCCTTCCTCATCCTCACCCCCATCACCTTCCTCACCCTCATCCCCATCACTTTCCTCATCCTCACCCCCATCTTTCCTCACCCTCATCCCCATCACCCCCCTCATCCTCACCCCCATCGCCTTCCTCATCCTCATCCCCATCACCTTCCTCACCCTCATCCCCATCACCCCCCTCATCCTCACCCCCATCGCCTTCCTCATCCTCACCCCCATCACCTTCCTCACCCTCATCCCCATCACTTTCCTCATCCTCACCCCCATCTTTCCTCATCCTCACCCCCATCTTTCCTCACCCTCATCCCCATCACCCCCCTCATCCTCACCCCCATCGCCTTCCTCATCCTCATCCCCATCACCTTCCTCACCCTCATCCCCATCACCCCCCTCATCCTCACCCCCATCACCTTCCTCATCCTCACCCCCATCACCTTCCTCATCCTCACCCCCATCGCCTTCCTCATCCTCACCCCCATCGCCTTCCTCATCCTCATCCCCATCACCTTATTCATCCTCACCCCCATCGCCTTCCTCATCCTCATCCCCATCACCTTATTCATCCTCATCACCTTCCTCATCCTCACCCCCATCACCACCCTCACACCCAAAGACCCACAGCAGCATCTTCAGGGAGAACCAAGATGCTGAGCTCATCTGGTGTGCCCAGGCTCTGCCCCACTCCCACCATAGAGCCACCTTGGTTTGTTCTCAGTCCTTCTAGCAGGGCTGAGGAATTTTGGGTTTATTTTGCAAGTCTGAGCTCAGACAGTGTGAAATCTCACCCTTAGCTCCTGCCTGCCAAGACGTCTGTCTTTGTTTTCTTCAGAGCCTGTCACTTACTCCTAGCACCTATTTGGGGATGGGAATGTATCCCAGCCATCCCTCTTCTTAGGAACAAAAAATCCACTCAAGTTTTTCATTCCCCAGCTCTGAAGCCTTCCCTCCACAACCTGTCCTACTGGTTCTCCTAATTTCTCCACATTTCCCCTTCTGAACCTCAGAGTTCCCTTCCCAGCCCTGCCTTGGTTTTCTCTGTCACCCAGCTGAAGCTCCAAGGGACCCACAGTTCCAAGGTCCACCCTCCAAGGAGTGCTTCCACAAGGTCCTCATCCCTTGCCCAGACCTATGACCTACAGAATTTCATCTATCCATCCCTTCTATCCATCCCATGGCTGCCTGCAGAAGAAATCAGTGGCTCTCCCACCCAGGTGATACAGGTATCACCAGCATTTGCTCTCCAATCTTTCACCAGCCTTCACCAACCTCATCAGCAAGGGTTGTGGATGGCCAGTGAAATTGGTTGGCCACTACAGCTACAATAAAGGGCTCTTGGTTTGCTCCTGGCCATATCTCCTCCTGATCTGGTGGATGAGAAGCTTAACACAAGCCAGCAGTGGCTCTTGCAGCTGGGAAGGGTGATGGGATCCTGGGCTCCATCAGCAGAGGGGTGGCAGCAGGGACAGGGAGGGGATTGTCCCTCTCTGCTCTGCCCCAGCTGGAGTCCTGTGTCCAGAGCTGGGGCCCCAACACAAGAGAGATGTGGGGCTGTTGGAGAGGGGTCAGAGGAGCCACAGAGATGCTCAGAGGGCTGGAGCAGCTCCCCACTGGAGAGAGGCTGAGGGAGCTGGGCTGGGTCAGCCTGGAGAAGAGAAGGCTGCTTCTGGGGGGACCTCATTGCAGCCTGCCAGTCCCTGAAGGGAGCAGAGGAACAGGAGGGGAATCAGCTTGTTCAAGGGCAGAGCCTGGCAGGACAAGGGGCATGGAGTGAAGCTGGAGGAGGGAAGGGGGAGAGGAGATCTTAGGGGGAAGTTCTTTGCAGAGAGAGTGGTGAGGGGCTGGAAGGGGCTGCCCAGAGAGGGGGTGGGTGCCCCGTCCCTGGGGGTGTCCAAGGCCAGGTTGGCTGGGGCCCTGGGCAACCTTGTGTAGCTCCAGGCCTGGAGGTTGGTGTCCCTGCCTGTGGCAGGGGGTTGGAGCTCTGTGACCCTTGGGGTCCCTCCCAACCCATGCCATTCCATGATTCTATGATTCTATGCAGCTTGCAAGCCCTTGAGTGTTGGGCACCAAGATCCTTCTTCCAGTCCCATCACCATCCCAAATTCCTGACTCCATCCCTAACTCCTGGAGCGTGAATCCAGAGAGTGAGTGAACATGGAACCACAAAGCCAAGAAACCCCCAGATTTTCAATTTCAGGCAAAGAACCACGTCTGCAGCTGCTTCATTGCTCTTGTCACAAGGAATCTCAGTGCCAGCTCAGGGCAGCCTGGCTGGGTCACAGCCACAGGGGAAACAGGCTGGTTTATCACTTTCCTGCACAATTTTACACACCAGGGCTGACTGGGGAGATGGCAGGGAGAGAAAGGCTCTCACCTCTAACAGCCACCTCAGGATGATAAATAGGGCAAACAAGGAAACCCACCCCTACCCTGGGGAGACTGAAGCAGAAGGGGGATTTTTAAGGCAGGGTTTTCTTGAGATGAAATGCTCCACATCCCATCTGCTCACACACACACACACAGGGTGCTTCTTCCATCAGCCAAACAGCCATCCTGATTTACACCAACCTGCTCCATGAAGCCCATGTTTAACTGAACTCCCCCAAAGCAGAACACTTCTCCCTCAGCACACCCCATCCTCTAGCTGGGGCACATCACACAAGCTGCTGCATTCCAAAATCAGCTGGAATTTGGAAAAGCCCTAACTGAGCTTGCCAAGGGGCTGTGGAGACAGCAATTAGTGTGTGCCATACTACAGCCTCCAGAAACCTTCCCAGTGGTTAGGAAGAGCAGGTCTGGCTCTCCCCACCCCTCAGCACATCCCCTCTTCTCCAGGCATTTGGGACTTGCCATGTCCATTTATACTCACAGGGCTGTGAGGCAGGAAGAGGTCTCAGAGCAGGACCTGTGCCTTTGAAGCAGAGCATCTCTCATTTAACCCCCTTACCCTTCACAAACACTTTACAACCCCTGATTTTAATATTCCAATCATGCAAATCCAAGCTGAACCTCTGAGGTGGTGGTGGGGTGTGTGTGTGTGTGGGGGATATTTTTTCATTCCTCCTTATTTAAACATCCTTTCTTCAAGCTTTCATCATCTGCCAGTTTAAGTCAACTGATTTTCTACTCAACCCAATTTCACTCATGGTTGGAGTGAAATTTCCCTGATTTTTCCTTGTGCCACGTACTGTTAATGGTGCTTGAAATGACACAAATAAAATTGATGAGCTCAAATGTCTCCTCCTCAACCAGCACAGCCAAGAGATTTGGTTCTGAAAACCGCTTGAACCTGGAGAAGCATCCCCTCCCAGACCAGCCAAGGATGGCCAGTGGTTTGGGCTAAGTAATGCCAGAGCCCCAGCAGGTGACATGGTGTTTTGTCCCATCCCCACGTCCAGGATCAGCACACTGGGTCTGCCCTCACTCCTCCTCACAGCATCACAAGGTTGGAAAAGGCCTTTAAGATCAACAAGTCCAACCATTCCCATCCTGTGCTGCCCCAGATCCCTGAGCACCTCATCTCCCCTCTGTTCAACACCCCCAGGGCTGGGGACTCAGCCCCTCCCTGGGCAGCCTGTGCCACAACCCCACAACTCTGCCAGGGAAGAACTTTGCCCTCCCAGCTGAGCTGAGCCTGCCCTGGCACAGCTTGAGCCCATTGCCCCTTGTCCCAGCTCCTGTCCCCTGGCTGAAGAGACCAGTGCCCACCTCTCTGCACCCTCCTGGCAGGGCAGGGCAGGTGGGGAGAAGGGCTCCCCTCAGCCTCCTCTTCTCCAGGCTCAACACCCCCAGCTCCCTCAGCTGCTCCTCAGAGGATTTGCCCTCCAGCCCCTTCCCCAGCCTGGTTGCCCTTCTCTGGACTGGCTCCAGGACCCCAATGTCCTTCTGATGGGGAGGAGCCCAGAGCTGGACCCAGCACTCGAGGTGCAGCCTCCCCAGTGCCCAGCCCAGGGGCACAATCCCCTCCCCAGACCTACTGGCCACGCTGGGACTGACACAAGCCAGGATGCCCTTGGCTTTCCTGGCCACCTGGGCTCATGGTCAGCCTGCAGTCACCCACCACCCCCAGGTCCTTCTCTGTCCTTCTGATGCTGAGGAGCCCAGAACTGGACCCAGCACTCAGGTGCAGCCTCCTCCTCTCTTCAGGAGAGAGCAGCCCAAGAGGCTTCAATCCAAGCAAGTGCTGAGCTCTCCTCTGTGCCAGCTGCCTCCACCAGCTGTGCCTACTCCAGAATAAATCTACAGCAGCTTCTTGCCCTCCTGTTTTCCCCTCAGAGGTACTTTAATCAACCAGGGGATGCATTCCCTTCCCAAGCACGGTGCAGGCTCTCTGAAGCCAGATGACTGCAGGGTTATCTTTACATCCCATTGACCTATTTTCAGATTAACCCAACATTTCCTTCCACGTTATCACTCCTGGGGCTGAAAAGTCCAGCAGTAAATGGCTCTCCTGGGCATCTGCTGGCAGGCTGGGCCAATATCCTCTATTATATTTAATTGCATCTTCTCTCTGTGCAGCTGCTGTCATCAGCAAGGCAGGCTGCAGCAGGGGAAAGGGAGGAGGGCTCCTGTCCTTTCAGCTCCTTTGCCTTCTCCCTGGCTACAAGAGCCCAGCAAGCACAGGGTCGTTACCTGGGGGGTGGAAGGTGCCAGAACTGAGCCCGAGCAGCTCCCAGGGGGTTGTGACAAGCTTCTCATGAGCAATTTAAAGAGCAAATTGTAGCCTGGAAGATGAACATCCCACTGCCTGGCCTCTGTTCCCAGCTCCTGCTGGAAGGGACATGATGCCATGTCCCTAAGCACATCATTTCAATACCCCCAGGGATGGTGACTCAGCCACTTCCCTGGGCAGCCTGTGCCAGTGCTCCACAACCCTTTCATGAGGGATTTTATTCTTCCAGTCCTGTGGGGCTGCAGGCTGGGTTTGATCCTGGGGCTCCCAGTTGAACCATCTCCTGCTGTGGCGACTCCTCCATCCTCCCTGCCCTCAGCAGCCTGGAGGGGCTCTGGGTCCCCACAGGGTGAATCAACCTCTCCTCACCTATATAAATCACCCAGCAATTAATAAGCTCATCACCACTTTTATGTGACAAAGCAGAAGCTTCTGCAAAGGAGCCAGGGAGCAACCATCATTTGGCTACAAAACAAACATATTTCATGAAGGAGTGTGATTTAACAGCTCAGTAATTCCTGCTAATTTATGTACCTTCCTCTCCTACAGAACGAAGCCCTCAAAGGTAGAAGAAATCCCTCCCTGTTGCTCCTCATCCCCACTCCTCACGTGGCTGCTGCCAGCAAAGCTCCAAGCTGCCTCTTCAGAGGGGCTGGGAAGCTGCTGTAATTTAAGGGAGCAGCTTTTGCAGCCTTGTTTTTTAACCTGGCTTTTAACTGGGGAGCTGCATGGCTGCAGCTGTGCCCAGCTGTGTGAGGGGAGGAGGAGACAGGGAGGTGATGGGATGCACCATCCATAGGTAAGACCCATCTTCCCAGCTGGGCAGAGTCAGCCCCTGAGCAGGCACAGGAGGGTGCCAGGGCAAACAGCTCTTTGCAGTCAGAAATCCAGCACAGAACCATGGAATGGCCTGGGTTGGGAGGGACCCCAAGGGTCACAGAGCTCCAACCCCCTGCCACAGGCAGGGACACCAACCTCCAGGCCTGGAGCTACACAAGGTTGCCCAGGGCCCCAGCCAACCTGGCCTTCAACACCCCCAGGGACGGGGCACCCACCCCCTCTCTGGGCAGCCCCTTCCAGCCCCTCACCACTCTCTCTGCAAAGAACTTCCCCCTAAGATCTCATCTCACCCTTCCCTCCTCCAGCTTCACTCCATCCCCTTGTCCTGCCAGGCTCTGCCCTTGAACAAGCTGATTCCCCTCCTGTTCCTCTGCTCCCTTCAGGGACTGGCAGGCTGCAATGAGGTCCCCCCACAGCCTTCTCTTCTCCAGGCTGACCCAGCCCAGCTCCCTCAGCCTCTCTCCAGAGGGGACAGCTGCCTTCTCCCTCTTACCTTTCCCATCTAACCTTGGGTCCCTCTTAGAGACAGTGTGCTGCCTAGAGACACTCACAGGGTGGTCCAGTGGAGCTGTTTGCACCCTCTCACCCTGCATCACCCTATATCCCATAGCAGACAAAGCCCACCCCTCTGGGGGAAGTGCCCCAGCAGCAGCAAATCCCCCCCACCCCCTCCCCGTGGGTCCCCAAGCCAGCACCAGCCCCTCCTGAGGAGGGGGACCCCACTGCCACCTCCCCTGCGTGGGATGCAGGTTGTTTTTGGCAGAGCTTGTGGCAGAGCAGGAAGGAAGGAAGGAAGAGAGCAGAGTCACTGCTCAAACAATGCCAGCAACACCAGAGGGGTTCAGCACAGCCACTGTGGGGAGAGCCAGTGACCTGCAGGACACCTGCATCCTGCAGCCACACCACCACCAGCCCTGCAGAGAGCATCCCTAGGGGATGGGGCAGGAAGAGGGAGCCTTTCCCAGCACTAGGCAGGCATGGTGGGGCATGGGTGATGCTGACAGATCCAGCACTGGAACCACAGGGCAGAGCCCTGGCCAGACATCTCCACACCAGCCCCATGAAAAGCTCTGGTGCAAAGCCTTGCTGTGCACCAGCCCCCTTGCTTTCCTTGGATGCTGAAGGGATGGGATCAATCCTGGCTGGGATGCTGGTGGTTTGTACCCAACACAACGCTTGCAGAGTACAGCACCTGAGATGCAGGGGGAGGAAAAGCCACCCCTGAGTCTTTGCAGCCCTCCTGCTTTCATGGAAAAGCTTGATGCAACCCACACTCATGGCAGGGACAGCCCCTCTTTGGGGGGACCAGGCACCTATAGCACCACAGCACCCACCTCTGCAGCTCCTTGAGGGAGACTGTGACCCTCAGGCTGTGTCCCAGGAGGAAGAGGGCAGCCAGGATGTCAGCCCACTGCACCATCTCACCCAGAGGGCCCCCCTTCAGCACCCGGGGGCTGAAGACATCCCCTGACTCCTCAGTCAGGAAGCCAATATGGATCAAAATCTGGAGAGACAAGGAGAGGGGTCAGTGCTGGGACAGGAGGTGCTGGGAGAAAGGGACAAGGTGAGTTTTCCAGCCCAAAATGACTTGTGGTCCCTGACTCCCTCCAGCACGCTGTAATTACCCAGGGAAATCACTCAAGGGTAATGACAAGTGATCTCTTTCCAATTAGCAAAGACCCAACAGTCAGGGACTGGTGCTCTGATTGGGTTCACATTCCTGATGTGCAACCAGGGTCTGTCCCACAGACCAGAGACGAGGGCCAGCAGTGCAGCACCTCCACAGAGGGGTCATGCCAGTGTTCCCCCTGCACTGCCAAGGGCTGTCTGCCCCCCAGATGCTCCCTCCCACCCACCAGGACCCGCCTCCAAAATTCACCCACTTGTTCAGCAACAACAAATGCACGTGTGTGTCCATGCCCACAGAGCAGCCCTCCAGACACATCCATAGAAATCCATAGAAATCCATAGAAGTCAAAAAAAATCCATAAAAATCCATAAAAATCCATAAAAATCCATAAAAATCCATAAAAATCCATAAAAGGATGTTCCTCCCAGCTCTCTCCCATCCCAGCTGTCTTCCCAAGGGCTCAGGCCTCCCCACAGCCCCTCCATGCAAGGTGCTCATACGTGTTTCTGGTCCCTTTGCTGGTCCTTCAGCTTCTGCTGGAGGCGCCGAGCCGCCCGCAGCCACTGCTGGGCCAAGTGTCGGATCCTCTTCTTCATGAAGCTGAGGGACTCCTTGCCTGTGCCAATCAGCTCCAGGAGATGAGCCAGGTCGCTCTGGAAAGCTGCCTAGGAAAAGGAGAACGCTCTGCGTTTTGAGTGTAGGGAAAGCTGTCCCAAGAGGAGCCCCTTGGGCTGCCAGAGGGGCTGGTGTAGGATCACCCATCACAGGTTCTGGGCAGCCTTCCCTGATGGACAGCTTCCCTTGGTGTCACCAGGGCTCCTCCACTCAATGACCCCCATCCCATGAGGCTACACTGCACCCAGAGCACCATCCCAGATTCCTCTTACAGCACCAGACAGGGACCTGGTGAGGCAAATCCAGAGGAGAGCCATGGAAATGACCCAAGGGCTGGAGCTCCTCTCCTGTGAGGAAGGGCTGAGAGGGATGGGGTTGTGCAGCCTGGAGAGCAGAAGGCTCCAGACAGACCTTCTCTGGCCTTTCAGTGCTTAAAGGGGCTCTAAGAAAGATGGGGACAGCTTTTAGCAGGGTCTGTAGCCACAGGACAAGGCTTTTAGACTAACAAAGGGGAGATTCAGACTAGATATGAGGGGAATGTTTTACAATGAGGGTGGTGAGACACCAGAACAGGTTGCTCAGAGAGGTGGTAGAAGCCCCATCCCTGGAGACACTCATGGCCAGGTTGGATGGGGCTCTGAGCATAGAATCATGGAATCCCAGCCTGGTCTGGGTTGGAAGGGACCCCAAGGGTCACAGAGCTCCAACCCCCTGCCACAGGCAGGGACACCAACCTCCAGGCCTGGAGCTACACAAGGTTGCCCAGGGCCCCAGCCAACCTGGCCTTGAACACCCCCAGGCACGGGGCACCCACCCCCTCTCTGGGCAGCCCCTGCCAGCCCCTCACCACTCTCTCTGCAAAGAACTTCCCCCTAAGATCTCCTCTCCCCTTTCCCTCCTCCAGCTTCACCCCATCCCCTTGTCCTGCCAGTCTCTGCCCGTGCAAAAAGCTGGTTCCCCCTGAGCAGCCTGATGTTGCTGAAGATGTCCCTGCTCATGGCAGGGGGGTGACCCAGCTGAGTTTAAAGCTCCCTCCCACCCCAAACCCCTCTGTGATTCTGTGGGAGCCCAGCCCCAGGCCCCTTGCCCACACCGCTGGCTCTGGGAACATCTCTTTCCAGCAGCCTTGAGGTCATCCTCTCCCCACACCCCCAAACCCCTTGGCACCCACAGGCTGCCCCCACCTTACCTGCACCCTGGGCAGCGGCGGGGGGAAGGCAGAGCCGCCGTCCGGTTTCTCCAGGGCAGAGGGGGGCAGAACCACTCCACTTCACTCAGGTAGATGAGGAAGGAGCACTCCGTGCCATCCACCCCAAAAAGGCATAGCAGGGGTCCGAGGTCCACCTGGCCCTCATCCACTGCAGAGAAACACAGAGTGCTCACCCTCCAGCTGGGAGGGCACACGGCAGCCCTGAGAGCTGCCCCTGCTAGGGCCAACCTCCGTTCTCCAGCCTGTCTCTCCAGCTGGGAGCTAGAAAGGAAAGGGCAGGGGTGGGTGCTGCAAACCAGCACCCAGCCAGCATCACTGCCTGCCCACCCAGTGCCTGCAGGGACAGCCAGGAGGGATTGCTGGGAGCTCCCTGGGTTTCCAGCACTGGTTCCAGCACCAGAAGGGTTTGCTGGCAGCTCCCTGGGTTTCCAGCACTGGTTCCAGCACCAGAAGGGTTTACTGGGAGCTCCCTGGGTTACTAGCACTGGTTCCAGCACCAGGAGGGTTTGCTGGCAGCTCCCTGGGTTTCTAGCACTGGTTCCAGCACCAGGAGGCATTGCTGGGACCTCCCTGGGTTTCCAGCACTGGTTCCAGCACCAGAAGGGTTTCCTGGGAGCTCCCTGGGTTTCCAGCACTGGTTCCAGCACCAGAAGGGTTTACTGGGAGCTCCCTGGGTTTCTAGCACTGGTTCCAGCACCAACACAAGCCTTCCCTGGGGGCACAGCCCTTCATCCCTAGAATAAGACACACCACAGGGCTTTTTCTTCTCCTTAGCTTGGCTGGGGAATGAGCTGAGCTGCTGATCTCATCGCCCTGGGCGCTGCAGGGTGAGGAGATGGATCCCCCAGCAATCCCCAAGGATGATTTCACATGAAGGAGAATAACCAGCAAGGCAGGCAGTGATTTCTCATCCCCCACAAGGGCTCTTGCCAGCCTCTTCCTAATTCAACTACAGGAACAAATCTAGTTGGGAGACAGGTTGCTTCACCTGGTATGTAAACCCCAGGGATCACCAGGGCAGGAGATGGAATTACAGCCTTCCACAACTACATTACATTCCCAATTTACTCCAGTTGTGGAAGGAAAGGATGCCTGGCATCAGGGGAAGAGGAAAACACAACCCCTCAAGTATCAGTTTAATCTACCTTCCATGGCTTTACAGGGAGACTCAGCCCTGTGGAAGCCTGAGCTGGAAGCAGGAGGCTGAGAAGGGGAGGGAAGAGGGAGATGCTTTTAATTAGTTCATGTAAATATGCTGTCTGACAAGGCAATCACACTCTGGGCCAAACACCAGGCTGCATTCAGGTGTAAAGAGCAGGCTGGGTCAGGCAGGACATCCCATTGGAGATGGAGGTCCTGGCCACCCTAATGAGATGCTCTTCTGTGTGATGCTGAGAACGTTCCCCAGACACCAGCCAGAGCTCCAGGGTGCTGTGACTGTGCTCTCACTCCTGTGTTCCACACAGAAGCAACAGGCTGAGTTGGGGGTGCTGCAGGCAGAGGTGGTCTCACAGAGCTGAGCCCACTGCTGCCTGTGTGCCAGGGCTTTGGTGCTTCACACCACTAAAACCACAGGTATGTGCTTGGTGCTGGGGGAAACCAGTCCCATTCACTCAGCAGAGGCTCCCACAGAGGAGGTGGGACACCTCCCTCCTGCCTTCTCCTGGGCTTTGCTTTCCACAGCTGTGGCTCTGCTCCTCACTCTGCACCAGGCAGCACCTTTCCCATCCTACAGCAGACAGGTTTGCTCTGGAAAACATCCCCCTCCTCACTGCCCACCCCAGTTTAACCCCCTGAGGTCATTGCTTTGTGCCCCTCCCAGCAGCTCCCAGCTCTCCCAGACAGGGAGCCCTGACTCACCTCCACTTTGCCAGCGCAGTCTGGGTACTTGGGGTCCCTGGGCACCTCACACTGGTCCCTCCTGCCTTCCACCACTGAAAAAAAGACAATTTGGGCATGGGGAGAGCTGGGACACACCAGCAGAGCAGATAGAAACACTGGGAGGGATGGGATGGGGCTGCCAGCCCCCAAGCACGTTCACCAGCACCACGGCTGGGCAGCAGGCAGCCCGATGCCACTGGAGCAGGACCCCAAGACATGAAGCACCTTCCATCACATCAGGGATGAGACAGAGGAAAGCCCCAGCCCTACCACGATGCCAGGAGCCCATTCCTCTTTCCTAAATCTCAGCAGGTCTCTTTATAGCATCTCCCTGCTGCTCTCAGCCTGGCCCAGACCCCAGGTCCAACCTCTCCACGGTCCCATTAATCATCTGTAAGCAGGCTGCAGTGCCTGAGGAAGCACTTAACCCTTTAACCATCAATGTGCAACAAGAATGGTCCTCCTGAGCTGTTGCAAGAAGACTCAGCACCCAGGATCAGCCCTGGAATAAGGCACAAAAGTGGCTAAAAAGGTCAGAGGCTTTTTCCTTCCTCTGCTGTTGGATTAATGACAGACAGCACCCCTCCAACAATCCCTCCTTTGTTGGGAAGTGAGAAAGCACGAGGTGGAAGAGGCAAGGGAAGCATGTTCTTCTTGATGATGCCAGCCCAAACCCCAGGAAGCATGCAGCCCTGTGGAGGAACAGCTGGAGAGCCCAGCACTGCCAGAGTGGGATGGGAACATCTCTCCTGGCACTGAATCCCAGCCCTTGGGCTTTGGATCCAAACTGACACATTTTTCTATCCAGGTGTTTGTGCTGGCTCTGCTCCTCATCTTTAATCCTGCATTTAATCCTGTGCCATCTGTTTCCCACAGCAATTCAGACTTGTCACCATTCCCCCCTTGCAGGCACGACCTTCCCAGGTCTTGACCCTCTGCAGATCACAGCATCACCAGGTTGGAAAAGCCCTTTAAAGATCATCAGGTCCAACCATTCCCATCCTAAGCTCAACCAGATCCCTCAGCACCTCATCTACCCTTTTTTTAAAGGGTACTGAAGTCCAGACCCAGGGATTGATGTCCCTAGCTCTCAAGGCCTCCTGGGCCAAGCAAGACAAGGCTTTCAGGAGAAGATTACTGCTGTGAGAGGCCACAGAGCATGGATCCCTATGCAGCTTTCCTTTCCCAGGCATCCTGGCTGTAATAGTGAGGGCAAGAGCCCTGGGAACCTCTAAGAAAGCTCAGACCACACTCAGGACCTTCTCCACCTCAAAGAGGGGCAGTCTGTCTGCATCCACACAGAGCTGGACACCCAACAGCCTCCAGAGTTCTGCCAAAGAGCTTTGGGTGCCCGACTCAGTGCTGCACCCAGGGATGAGCTGGGTAACCTCAGATCAGCATCTCTCCCCCTGCATTTCTACCCAAGCTGTGGTGGTTGGCTTGGCTGGGTGTTCCCACTGGGAGCGTGTGACAGGGAGGACGGCTGGAGCGTGGGGGCCCTGGGGACACTCACCTTTCCCATTCAGGAGGCTGTTCCTCAGGATCTGATCCACTTTCATGGCGATGTCAGAGACGTTCTGAGCTATAGCTTGGATCCTCTCCATCAACCCAGCTGCTGGCTGGAACCTGGGTGGAAACAACCCCAAAACAAATAGAGCCTGAACACCTGGGTGTTTTTATCATAGAATCATAGAATCATCATAGAATCCCAGCCTGGTCTGGGTTGGGAGGGACCCCAACGGTCACAGAGCTCCAACCCCCTGCCACAGGCAGGGACACCAACCTCCAGGCCTGGAGCTACACAAGGTTGCCCAGGGCCCCAGCCAACCTGGCCTTCAACACCCCCAGGGACGGGGCACCCACCCCCTCTCTGGGCAGCCCCTGCCAGCCCCTCACCACTCTCTCTGCAAAGAACTTCCCCCTAAGATCTCCTCTTCCCCTTCCCTCCTCCAGCTTCACTCCAGCCCCCTTGTCCTGCCAGGCTCTGCCCTTGAACAAGCTGATTCCCCTCCTGTTCCTCTGCTCCCTTCAGGGACTGGCAGGCTGCAATGAGGTCCCCCCAGAAGCAGCCTTCTCTTCTCCAGGCTGACCCAGCCCAGCTCCCTCAGCCTCTCTCCAGAGGGGAGCTGCTCCAGCCCTCTGAGCATCTCTGTGGCTCCTCTGACCCCTCTCCAACAGCCCCACATCTCTCTTGTGTTGGGGCCCCAGCTCTGGACACAGGACTCCCTGCCAGGCTGGACAAGGAGCAAGCTCTCCCCCTCCAACACCTCTCCCCTTCCATTTCCACTGCAAACAGCCCCCCCCATCCCCATCTCACACTTATCACAGTAAATAATTTCCCCTTCTGCAGCATCTGGGTCCTAAGCTTTTCCTCCTCCTGCTGCTGCTGGGATCATTAGAACAGAGGGAAATGCCAGCAGCAGGCAGCTAAACCCAAAAAGGGGCTACCTTCAATCCTCCTGGCCCCAAAAACAGGTGCTGATGTCAGGTCCTTCCTGCTGGAGTTTTATGTTTGTTCTCCAGCAGATCAGTGAACCCAAAGGCTGGGATTTAAAGTACCTCTGTCCTCAAGGCTAAACAACAAAAAACACCTCCTGGTTTTATGAAGCAGTGCTGCTTCAGTTGGTGATTTAAAGCCCATTTGCTTGCAGCAAGCAGCCCACATTTCTCCTCCTGGCATGGTTTATGACCATGGATATTCAGCCTGCCTACCTCCACGGGGAGCCACACATCTTAGGCTTTTAAGAAATAATAATTAAAGGCAGAGGACCCCCTTGCCCCCAAGGAACTTTCAACCTTTGCAGAGAAGAAAGCCCAGGTATCTTGCCAGCTCCCACGACTGCTGCAGCAGGGAGGTTGCTGAAACAGGGGCACAAAACTGATCTGTGGTGAAGTTCTGCTTGTCAGAGTGGCTCTGGGGAGATAAAATGCTCCTGGTCTGAGAGCTGCACAGCTCAGCCAGCCCTGGAAGCTCACAACCCACCCCCAACCCCATTGCTGCAATCTTTTTTCCACCAGCAGCCAGCCTCAAACCAGGGGGTGAGGCAAAGGCTCCCTCCCAGTAAGCACCGACTGGCACTTGGGGATCAAACCTCACGAGGCTGCAGTGAGATCAGAGCCAGAGAACCCACCCTCCTGCTCTGACAACAGCAGAGGGACCTTAGCCTGGGGGAGATGCTCCTCAGGCTTCTCCATCACTCACAGCAAGGAGAGAGGAGCCACAGCAGCCCAGCTCCCATACCTCAGAGCACCTACACTGGCCTACACTCCAACTTCTACCTCCTCCCCGATCCCCAGTTCTCACTTGGGTCTGAACACGCTCCCTGACACCCAAGGAATGAGGCAAATCTCTAAAGCCAACAGCAACCATGGTCCTGATCTCCTCTCTGATGACCTTCCAGACCTCAGCTCAGGCAGGGCTGGGTGCTGGGCACCCACAAACAGATTCTACAGCAGCTCCCCAAGCACAAAGATCACACATTAGAGTCACCTTTGATGGGACCTGTCTGATCATCTCACTCAGACAGCCCTTCCAGCTCTCACAAACCCGACAGCCAAGTCCTGTGGGCTCACAGACTCACAGGGGTTGGAAGGGCCCTCCAGAGCTCATGGGGTCCAACCCTCTGCCAAAGCAGGGTCCCTAGGACAGGGCACACAGGGCGGTGTCCAGACAGGGCTGGAATCTCTCCAGAGAAGGAGACTCCACACCCCCTGGGCAGCCTGGCCCAGGGCTCCCTCACCCTCACTGGGGAAAAGTTCTTCCCCAGGTTGGGGTGGAACTTCCTCTGCTCCAACTTGCAGCCATTGCCCCTTGTCCTGTCCCCACAGACACTGAAAAGGGGCTGCCCATTTCCCCTGCATCCCATGCTTAAGATATTGATCAACATTAATTAGGTCCCCCCTTAGTCTTCTCTTCTCCAGGCTGAACAGCCCCAGCTCCCTCAGCCTTTCCTCACAGGGGAGATGCTCCAGGCCCTTCAGCATCTCCATAGCCTCCTCTGGACTCTCTCCAGGAGGCTTTCCCCAGAACACAGAGGGTTACTGCAAAGTGACATGACAAACACCCACCCTGGCTTTTGGCATCTATGACAAACATGGGAAACCAGCAGAAAACATCCCTGCAAAACGAGGACCCAGGCTCAGATCTCCCACCACAGAGGTGCTCCTCACCCTTGCTTGTCAAACTCATTTTCTCCAAATCCTCATGACTTTGAGAGAGGAATTTCATGCTCAGGGTGAAGAGCTGTGGTCCCACATCAGGGTGAAGAGCTGTGGTCCCACATCAGGGTGAAGAGCTGTGGTCCCACATCAGGAGCCCTGGTGGGCCTTGGTGTTAGCACTTCCACAGGCAGCATCAAGCCAGCTGCCTCAGTGTGTTTATCTGCTGGGCACCAAGGCCATCCCTGGGGCAGCCAGTTTCATTTAATACATTAAGGGGATGAAGGGCAGGTTAAGCATGCTCACATCACCTGTAATTGTAGTGATGTCACCTGGGCAGAGGACAAGGAGAGGGGGAAACAAAAAATGCCATTTAAAGCAAAACCTCAAACACTGGAAGGTTTTCTGTAGCTCACTGGAATTTCATGCCTTGGTTCTTAGTAACTGGGGACACTGGGAAGGACAAGGTAAGGTGATGAAGTGATGGTGATGAAGGGGAATATCCCACTGCCTGCCTCCCTCCAAGGTGGGATGCACACAGCTTCCCCCAGCCCAACTGGGAAAGACCAACTGGTTTCCAGCACAGGGAGCAGCCACAGGCTTTTGGGGTATTTTTTTCTTCCTTTTCCTTGCTGCTTTTTACATTTTTCTATGGTGACAATATAAATGCCACCAAAAAGGGGCTGGGGCTGGGCCAGCTACTGGAACTAGAGTAAATTACTCTGGGTTTTCTTGAACACATTTTTCCCTGGGACCTTCAAACCATTTACCACAGCAAGCAGAGTCCTTTTACTTCTCACCATCAATATTGATTTCATCCTGATGATTTTCAGATTGATATTTCCCTGTGTTGACTGGGATTCAGATCACACCCTGCCTTATAACAACCCCACTGTATACAGGATTCATCTCCTTTCATAAAAACCCCTGCTATTGAGATGTATCTTTCCCCACTGGCAGATCATTTGCCATATCATATAGCCAAAGGTTGAGTTTCCCTTGACTTTTTTCTTTATGCATTCATTTGGTTCCCATCCCTTTGCCTCTTGCCCCCCAGCCTGCAGCAGCAGCTCAGCCTGTTTATCCCCTTTACAAGGCACTGTGTTTTTATTGCCTTTTATAAAAGTGGCATTATGAACAGATGAATCTCTTTCTATTTGTGCCTTGTCTCCAGAACACAAGCCCTAAACATATTTGCTTGCTCATCCGATATTTCTTGCTATTAAGTGGTGAAAGCAGCAACTCTGGGAAAGGCTGATACAGATGGAGAAAAGCAGATGTTTTGGAGATAATACATCAACAAATGCAACATTTGCACTGAGCACTTCTACCAAAGGATCTCAACTTGCTCCTTACAATGCCTGAGCTGCCATTTGCATCTTTAAAGCTCTGGTTTATTTTATTCCCCACAACTCATCATAGAATCAATGAGTGGTGTGGGTTGGGAGGGACCCCAAGGGTCACAGAGCTCCAACCCCCTGCCACAGGCAGGGACACCAACCTCCAGGCCTGGAGCTACACAAGGTTGCCCAGGGCCCCAGCCAACCTGGCCTTCAACACACCCAGGGACGGGGCACCCACCCCCTCTCTGGGCAGCCCCTTCCAGCCCCTCACCACTCTCTCTGCACAGAACTTCCCCCTAAGATCTCCTCTCCCCCTTCCCTCCTCCAGCTTCACTCCAGCCCCCTTGTCCTGCCAGGCTCTGCCCTTGAACAAGCTGATTCCCCTCCTGTTCCTCTGCTCCCTTCAGGGACTGGCAGGCTGCAGTGAGGTCCCCCCACAGCCTTCTCTTCTCCAGTCCCACGGTGCTGGCTGCCAGGCTCCCCTGACAGCCATACCCCTCCCAATCCCACCCAGGGTAGCATCAAAGAGATGCTGCTGCTCCTGTGGCCAAGGTCTGCTCAGCAGAAGGACAATCCAGCAGAGCTGGGCTGGATCTCAGGATAGGTCTTACCTTCCCCATGGGCAGCTCTGGAGCTCTGCCCATGCTGGCCAGCACCAACCTCACCTTGCTGATGCCCTCACTGAGCCCCACAGCACGCAGAGGGGATGGGCAGAGGGGTAGGGGACAGTTCTGGGCTCACCTGGGGAGCAGTGACCACAGCATCTGGCAGTGCTTTCTCTGAAGCCAGTGTAGCAACAGCAGCAATTCAGGAATTAATAGAGCCAGGCTGGCAGGATGCAGGAACATCACCCATTTAGTGTCATATTGTGAGACTTTTAATTACTGGGGGAATATGGAGTCATGTAATGATTACAAGAACAAATACTTAAAGTGTGTGGAAATTAACTGAGCCTTGGCAGTAATTAAGCTTGAAGATTAATCAGTCGTTAGCAAATAACACCCTTTGCAGGCTAACCACTGTGTGTGGGAGTGGGATGACCAGGGATGCTGGCACTACAGGCTCCAGTCTTCCCTGCTGCCACCTCCCTGGGGACACAGAGCAGGCTGGGGGTGACCCAGCCCCCCAAAAAAGACCTTCTGGGGCTCCAGTGCCAGCTTGGCTCAGCCACTTCAGACCCTCTCTCACCCTCCCAAGCATTTTCCAGCAGGAGACCAACACTTCCACTGCAAACTAGTATTTCCCTTGCCCAGTAAAGAGCTCTCCAGGAGAGGCTTTGTAAGCACTTCCAATGTCCTTCCCCTCTGATGATTTAGGATGGCTGCATTCAATTAACAGCCCTATTGATTTCCCTGCAGCTGACTGGCAGGCTGCTCACCCTCCTTAGGGAGCCCATCCTTTACCTGCCCAGCACAGGCAGGGGGAGCCCAAGGGAGGCTGGAGAAGGGATGCAGAGCAGGCTGGTACATGGGGGCAGCCTGTGTCACTTGACACCAGCCTGACATCCCACAAAACTCCTTGGCAGCTCTTCTAAGGAGGGTGTCAGACAGCTGGGTGTTCCAAGGATTTTAATCTAAAGCAAGAGGCTGGGGGGCTACATATAGAGGCACCTATGGAGCATCCAGACAGCACCTATGGAGCAACAAAAGTCTTGGAGCAACTTTCAGCCACACAGAGTTGCCTGCCCTGGCAGCTGGGAGGCTTTCCAAGGCAGGTCATTAAAGACACTCTTGTTTATTTAAATTCCCCCTTGCACTTTCCAAGGGGAAAAGCCACCCCAACCCCTGCCAGAGCGGTGTTGAGGGGACACAGTGTTCACAGGCTATTCCACAAAGCCCCCCAAAGCCTTCCCCTCTTCTTGGGGCTGGGCAAAGCCAAGCCCTCCTGATTTCATGGAGATCCAGCTTTCAGCAGCAGAGAGCTTTGTAAAAACAGGAATTAATCCCCTTCTGTGCAGGTGGAATTGCAAAGCTCACGCCTGGGGCTTTGCTGAGCAGGGCAGGAGATGGAGGAGGCTGTCCTGCTAACCAGAGGTGCTTTAAAGACTGAAATCCCTTTGAAATTAGCACCCTCTAATTGCATTATCCCTTGCTGACAGCTTCAAGTCGGTCACTGATGATCAAAGACAGAGAGAAAGGGAGGGGAAGTGGATACAAGCCCTTGCTGGTGTCCCAGCACCTTAATAATGAACAGCACCAGGGTATCTGCGTGGCCATGGAGAGGCCATCTCCTCACAGGGGAGATGCTCCAGGCCCTTCATCATCTCCATAGCCTCCTCTGGACTCTCCCCAGGAGATCCCTGTCTGGTTTATCCCAGGGAGCCCAGCACTGGACACAACACTCCAGGTGGGGCCTGAGCAGGGCAGAGCAGAGGGGGAGGATCCCCTCCTGTGACCTGCTGCCCACACTCCTCCTGCTGCCCCCCAGGATCCCATTGTCTCTCTCAGCCCCAGGACACACTGCTGGCTCATGGCCACCCTGTCATCAACCAGCACCCCCAGGTCCTTCTCCACAGAGCTCCTCTCCAGCAGCTCCCCCCAGCCTGTACTGATAGGAAGGGTTGTTCCTTCCCAGGGGCCAGACTCTCCACTTGCTTTTGTTGAACCTCATCTGGTTTCTAACTGCCCAGCTCTCCAGCCTGGCCAGGTTGAAGGAGGGGAGTGCTCAGGAGCTGCTTCACAAGTGTTTGCAAATGCTGTGAGTGCTTTGGTACAGCAAAAACCCACCCACAAGAGACCCCCCCATGGTGGCTGCTTCATCTAGGAGATGCTCCACGAGCAAAACCTGATCTCCAAGAGGCTGGGTGAGAACAAGGAGATGATCTCAGTGTGGATGCAGGATCAAGTGGAGGGACTTGAATGCACTTCAGGAGTAATTTATAGGGAGAAAAATGCAATAAACTCCTTGTCTCTGATCTTCTCTTCCTGAAAATCAAGGCATGTGCCACCTCAGTGGCTCAAGCCCATCTCAGCACAGACACAAAACCCAAGGCTGCTTTGATGTGCTGCTGCTCCATGAGCTCCCACCCTCTCTGGTCTCTCCATGGAGCCACCAGCAGATCTGAAACAGGAGATCCCCTGTGACAGCTGCCAGTTCCCCTAGATGCTTTTATCTGTGGGCTGCTGGAGCACAGGAATTCCCATCCCCTGGAATTACTGGGTCTTTTAACACCAGACTGGCCAAGAAAACCAGCAAAGGTGAGCGAGTGCCTTCCAGTTGCTGGCAGAATTAGCCCTGTCCAGCCCTCTCTGGGATTACTGTTGTCCTCCTGGCAGGCTTGGGTACCAGCCAGCTTTGTAACAACACAACCCTCAGCACCTGCCACTACCCAGGTAAATTATATTCCTCAGCAGTTGAAATTGTGTTACTTAAAAGGCAAGAGCTCTGAGGCTGCCTGTGCAGCTCTAATTCATGTGTGCAGCCCAGCCCAGCCTTTAATTACAGGCTCACTTACTCTATTTTCCATTAGAGGCACAAAAGAGACTCGTAAGGAAAGTGCAGGAGAGGAATGGAAATGATGCTGGGAACAGGGAGGCACCAGAACCCTGGATGGCTGTGGAGCATGGCCAGGGCAGGAGGCTGAGGTGGGAATGCTTGGTGAGAGCCATCAGCACACACCACAGCTCCCATGGCAGCAGCTCCTGTGGCACAGCACAAGGAAGAGCAGCTTGTTGGAGGTCACCCAGTGCTTACACCTCACCTGTGACACCACCTGAGCAAAATCTACACCGGCACTTTGGGGGTTGCATGGCAAAGTCTGTCCCCCAAGTTGTGCCCCAGCCATCAGTGAGTCCCACCTCCAGCTCCACCCTGGCACGGCAGCAGAGAGACACTCTCCCAACCCAGCAGTCCTAGCTGCTGTGACAGGTGCTGCATGAACCCCCCCAAAAATCACAGTCATTTCCTAAATCTCTAAAGAAAAAGGGTCCAGGAGTGCAGGTGATAAGGCTGCAAAAGATCTGCCCAAGCCCCATGTCCTCTATGGCCTTGTGTGGGGACAGTGGGGGCTCCACCATGCAGCAGCTCAGCCCAAGACCATAGAGCAAATTGGGGGTTGGTTGTGCTCCTGTGACACTCCCCCCACCCCAAGCCTGGCACCTCTCCACAGGGCATGGGCACAACAGACTGACCTGTCCAGGGGGAATCGTGCTTCATCCCCTTTATGGAAGTCAGTGCTATTCTCCAGCCTGGCCAGGATGTCCATCCTCTTCATCAGCAGCTCCAGCATGTCGCTCATCCGCCGTAGCACCCCCGGGACTCCAGCGCACCCATCACTGCAGCACACAAAGAGCAAGTGAGGCATGGTCAGACCAGGAACCACCCCCCTCCCCAAGGCTTCCACCCCAAAGCTGCCCATGGTCCTGTGCTCCCCAGCCCTCCTGATGGGCTCGGTGCTTTATGGACCTTCTCAGTGCTCTGCTGTCCCTGTTGTCCACTCCCTGGCTCTGCCACAGCCCCGTCGTCCTGCCTGAGCACAGGCAAATCCCTGCCTGTGCCCAAATCCAGCTCCTGAGAACCAAGTGGTTGTACCAGCCCTGGATCCAGCCTCCTTGCCTGCCTCTCCAGGTCTAAACTCCTGACTTCTCCACCCAATCCAGCCCGCCCCAAGCTCTTAGAGGAAACCAACGTTGTCCCCCAAACACTAACCAAAGAGCCTTTCATTTTACACTTGGACTTTGCTCTCTCCAAGACCCACCCAGCCCAGCATCCTGGTTTGACTGCAGCCTGTGAGGATGGATGCAGGAAACCCAGAGCAAATAGATGCCCCCCCCAAAAAAACCCTCCTCCCAGCACCACCAGCTCCCCCTGCCACAGAGAAGAGCTGTTTCTCTACCCAAATCTGCTACAGGGTGTGTACCCCAGCACTGGAAACAGCTCCATCTCAAGCACCACATCTTAATAAACACACACACACACCCCCAAACCATCAGAGAAGGCCCCCAATTCCCAGCCCCATTTAGCACTCAGCTTCCTCTGGGTTTGCACAGCACCGAGTGCCAGGGGAGAGGATAGCTCCCTGCTCCCAGTTTGATCTGCTGTCTGGTGACAGGCAGCCCCGAGCACGGAGCCAGGGAACACCAAATAAAGCTCCTGTTTCTTCTCAGCACAGCTCATTTCCCGTTAGGAATAACTTCACCAGTGCATAATCCCCTGGACTTCTCCTGTTCAGCTTATCTCTGCTGTTCCACTCACACGTGCCTTCCAAGAAGCAGCACATATTTAATTGAGGGGGCAGCAGGAGCTGGGCAGGCAGTGCTGGGAAGGTGAGTGGCTGCTGGGCACCCCAGGTGGCCATTGGGGACTTTCAGACATCCTTTCAGACTTTCAGAGCATGGGATGTCTGGCAGGAGGTGAGGAATCCTTGGGAGGTTACCAGCAGCAGCAGCCTGGTAACGACCCAACTGCCTCAGCCAAGGAATCATCATTAGTTATTTCCCCATAGGTGTTCAGTCCCAGGTCTGAGCCCACCCCAGCAACATCCCCACCGTGGCTGCTCACAGCACCCTCTGTCCACCTGCCCCTGGCAGCATCCAGGACCGATCCCAAACTGGTCGGTTTTTGACCCCAGACTCAGCCACCTCCCTTAAACTGGGATTTCTGTTCACGATCTGCTGCTGCTCTGACACCCCAGGGCTGCCAGCAGGTCAGAGCTCAGACCCTGCACTCAGTTTTTGAGGGAGATGAAGCCTGCCCATCCTTCTGGCACGCTCCTCTGCTGGCTGGGGAGCCTGCAGGACCAGCACCTCACATAACCTCTGCAGCTGGCCAGAAGCACTTCAACCATCATCACCATGGTGCCATGGATGGAGTGGACCCCTGGCCCACTGGGTTCAGATCCCAGCTTGGTTTTTTTGGGGGGTGGGGGTCTGATCCTGCTGTTTCCCTGGGAAGACATGAGGAGGATGTCTGGAAATGCAACGGAGATGATTGAGAGCACCGCTGCCCTTGGCACCCGTGGCTGGGCTGTCACCCCAACCCAGGGCTGGGCTGTCACCCCAACCCATGGCCAGGCTGCAGTTGTTTAATTATGAAGGCCTGTTTAGTGGTGCAGCTCATTTGAAATGTAAATGGCTTCTTGCAAAGCCCGGGCACAGAAACAGCTCCAGCCCCTGATTAAAACCCAGATGCACGTACAGAGCTCGTTCCCACAGAGGAGACAGGGCAAAAGCCCTTTCTGAGGGGCTCTGGATAGGTCCCAGGAGCTTCAGCCCCACTAAAGGTGCCTAATCCTGCCCTAGGCAGGAAGACAAGGGAAACTGAGGCACGGAGCTACGTAGTGCTCGTATTGCCAGTAGCTGATGCCTGTGCCAGGCACCATGGGGGTGCTCAGGTCTGTGTCCCCACCACCCACACCAAGCTCCCCAGGGATCACCCCTCATGCTCAAGCAGGAGATGGGGATCTCCTCCTGCTTGGGCTACACCCACCCCCCCTGCAATCCAGCTGAGGGGGCTACACCCCCCCCCCCCGCAATCCAGTTGAGGGGGCTACACCCACACATCCCCCCTGCAATCCAGTTGAGGGGGCTACACCCACACATCCCCCCTGCAATCCAGTTGAGGGGGCTACACACCCCCTGCAATCCAGCTGAGGGGGCTACACCCACACACCCCCTGCAATCCAGCTGGGGGTGATACACACACACCCTCCCCTGCAATCCAGCTGGGGGTGCCTGCTCTGAGTCTTCCCTGCAGCAGCACACCCCAAGACAGCTCTGCACCCAAATCACTAAGGAGCAGACAAATCTATTCCCCCTGGGCAATGAAACCACTTCCCCCTGGATCCCAGAGGAGCCAGCAGAGAGCAGAGCCAGGAGCCCCAGCCCTGCAGCCAAGCCCTGAGTGCCAGCCTGGTGGCCCCCCCATCCCACTCCCCCAGCTCTCCCACTGGCTTCACTGAGATTTCTCCTGCCAGCATCCCATTTCCCCACACGGCTTCAAGCAATTCCAGGACACTTTTCCCACAGCAAAGCTTTGCTGTCAACAGCAGAGATATTCCTTCTCCAATAAAGCAATCAAACCCCTACCCCAAACCCTAAATAGAAATAGGAATAAAAAAATAAATCTCAGCCTTCACTGGGTTATCCTTTCAGGCAGCAGAGCTGTCACGGGGTACATCTCCTCCCCACCACCCCCCCAAGCCTTTCTCCTGGCTCTAGGAGATGAAGTCAAAGCCCTTCCTCATCAACATCTCTCTCTTTCTGTTCTTGGTCTCTTGTTGTTGTTGTTGTTCCAGAAGCTTAAGGAGGATAACAAGAGCGATCTGACGGGTTTGGCAATGATTAGTGCATCTCCTGGAAAGTGTGTCTCATTAAAGCCAAAAGGAAGGAGGGAAAGTGCTGAAGAGACTCTTTTAAAGATGCAAGAGGCAGGATGAACTCCTTAGCCTGAAGCAGAGACCCAGACACCTGCCCCACGGCTGCTGGGCTGCCTGACAGCACTGCTGGGGATGGGGATTTGGGGGATGGAGCTGAGCCTGGCTGGCACCCCCAGCATCTCCCTTAAGCCAGAGATGGAATCTCAGAGTCACAAGGTTGGAAAAGGCCTTTAAGATCCTCAAGTCCAACCATTCCCATCCTGTGCTGACCCAGACCCCTGAGCACCTCATCTCCCCTCTGTTCAACACCCCCAGGGCTGGGGACTCAGCCCCTCCCTGGGCAGCCTGGGCCACAGCCCCACAACTCTGCCAGGGAAGAACTTTGCCCTCTCAGCTGAGCTGAGCCTGCCCTGGTCCAGCTTGAGCCCATTGCCCCTTGTCCCAGCTCCTGTCCCCTGGCTGAAGAGACCAGCGCCCACCTCTCTGCACCCTCCTGGCAGGGCAGGGCAGGTGGGGAGAAGGTCTCCCCTCAGCCTCCTCTTCTCCAGGCTCAACACCCCCAGCTCCCTCAGCTGCTCCTCAGAGCATTTGCCCTCCAGCCCCTTCCCCAGCCTGGTTGCCCTTCTCTGGACTGGCTCCAGGACCCCAATGTCCTTCTGATGCTGAGGAGCCCAGAGCTGGACCCAGCACTCGAGGTGCAGCCTCCCCAGTGCCCAGCCCAGGGGCACAATCCCCTCCCCAGACCTACTGGCCACGCTGGGACTGACACAAGCCAGGATGCCCTTGGCTTTCCTGGGCACACTGCTGGCTCATGGTCAGTCCCAGTCACCCAACACCCCCAGGTCCTTCTCTGCCTGACAGCTCTCCAGCCAGTCTCCCCCAGGCTGTAGCACTGCAGGGGGTTGTTACGTCCCATGTGCAGCACTCAGATAAAACAATCCTCTAGAGACAAACAGACAGGACAAACCCAAACCCAACTCAAGAGCACAAAACCCCAGTGAAACACTCTGCAGTGTTTTCCCCAGGAAAAATAAAAAAAATTTAAAAAAATAAAGAAAGGAAGCAAGCTGCTAATTACAAAGAAGAAATATTCTAATTACCCTTGATAATCAGCAATGATGGGAAAGAAAACACAAGTAAAACTGCTCAACGGATTAATTGGGAGTTTGCTAAAGTCTGACAGGTTTTTGACAGCTTCCCTGAGTGGCAGCCACTCTTTAAAGGCAATCACTGAACCTGACAGAGGTTTTCAGAGCAGCGCTAGGAAATAATGATTGCAATCAATCATATCTTACTGGATTTGGTGAGACATGCTGGTAAACACAGCAGAGGGAGGAGAATTATTTATGGTGCTTCAGAAGAGCATACAGCTAAGTAATTGGATGAAATCAGGGGAGGGAGGGGGGAAAGCAAGCATCCCTTAAGGGGGATCTCCAGTGGGTGGGGGAAGAGTCTCTGAGACCAGTGGAACAGTCAACAGCCAATCTGCTCAAATTTGGATGGGTCAAAGCCCTGGGGAGTTCACTAATGATACACTTGTCTTTAAAATACCTTTTTGGAGTGAATTCATCCCTGGGCAGACATCCCACCTCCTGCCATCACCTGCCACCAAAGGCTCCAGGAACAGGAGCCAGCACGGATGCACAGATGAGTTTTGTGGTGTGGGAGGAGTGCTTGTGAATCTCAGGTCCAGCTCAATGCCAGGGGCCTCAGGGCAACTGCACAGGAGCTGCTTGGGAAAGCAGCGTTTCACAGAGCATCTCCAGCACTGCCACAGCACCAGCAGCTCCCTGCCAGGCAGCCCAGCACGGGACTGGGACCAGCAGATATGATGTTGGAGTGATGCTGGCAAAGCCCAGGTTGGAGAAGGAGCAGATGGGAAGTTTCTTTGCTCAGGTGCTGTGGTTTGGGATGCTGAACATCCCCCTCCATGCCTCTACCCAGCTCTTCACAAGCATGGAGGGAGCATGTCACCCTGTCACCTGGGTTTGCCCGTGGCCCTGGGACACTGGGGATGAGGTTTTTACAAGGAGCAGGAACACTTTGGGTGAAAAAAAAACCCTCCATTTTGGAAGCAAATTCCCTTTAGCTGCCTGGACTGATTCAAAGCTCCTTGCCCTGCATGGCTGCTGCACCCAGGTGCCAGCTCCCTGTCCTTGGGTCCCACAGCCCCATCCTGCTCAGGGGTCTCAGCGATGAGGACAGAGCAACACGCTGGGGAAGCAGGGATTGAACTGCCCACCAGCCCAACACACCCCATGTGTTTTCCTCCCAGTGCCACCCCACAGCTGCTGAGGTGGCACCTCTCCTTGGTCACCTTAAAGGGAGCTTTTCCACCCAAAACCCAGTCCCATTTCAATAGGAGCTAAAGCCCCCCTGACCCAAGAGCCCATCTCCTGGGGGGAGCAGAGTAGGGGGTTGGGGAGCCACTGAGGCACAGCCTCAACCCCCAGCTGTGTGAACAGCACTGTAAACCTCCCCCTGACATTTCAAATGCAATTTCTCCACATATCTGGGCTGTTCCTACCACGGCTGGTTTGTTGTTGATATCTCACACCCCCTCCCCCAGCCACAAGTCCCATCCCTGCCTGGCTGTCTCACAGCAGCTGAATGCTCCAGCACAAGAAGGGAATCTGCTCTGAGATGGGGAGATATTACTGACATCCACTGGAAATACCACCTGAATTCATTTCAATCTAAAGCATCCTTTGCTTTGCTTTTTCTCCTTGAAAAGACAACTCCAGGCTACTTAAAGCCCTCAAAAGTCTTGAAGGATTTCCAAGGGAACCAGAGGATGCCCACTGTGGGGCAGCTGGACCCAGACCTCGCTGCCCAGTGATGGTGGTCAGTTCTGGGGGCTGTCCTGGGCACCCCATCCTCCTGGGAGGGCACCCACCTCAACACCTCCCCTGTTCCTAGGGAGCAAAGCACCAGCCTTTTGCTTTTCTCCTCCTCCCACACTCCTCTATTTACTTTCACTATTGATTTTGATTCAAGCAGATTAAAAGACCAAAGACCCAACTAGCCAAGGGCTCCAGCTCACCCTGACACATAATCCATTGGAGCCAGAGCCCAGAGACCCAGCACTAAGTGGCAATGAGTAAGCCCAAGGCCAGGCTGGTGGTGATGGCCACCTCCTGCCTCATCCCTTCAGCCTCACCCTATGGGGGAAGCTGCTCCAAGGGATGGATGAGGTCCCTTCTCCAGGTGGCTTCACCCCTCGAGGCCACCCACCCAGCACCACGGGCACCCAGCCTGTTGTAGCCTCCAGCAAACCCACCCATTTGCCATGAAATCCATACACATTTATTCTTCTAAGGCATACAGAGACAATACAGCCCCACTGAGCCAGTGCCCCAGCATGAGGAGCCACACAGGGACCTGTCACCCCAGCAGTGGCTGTTTGCTCCTGGAGAAGTCCAGGCAGCAGCTTGGGGGCTGCCAGGGAAGCAGACACTCCTGTGCAGCTCGGTTGCACCATCGATCTGCTGCTGAGCTGCTGGAAATGGTCAGCAATGAAGCAGTTCCCTGGTAATCAGCCAAATTAAGCAGCCTTAAGTCACAGGCTGGTAAAGTAGATTATGTCCTGCCTGCCTGCTGTCATCTACCCCCTGGGTATATCCATCCCCTCAGCCACTGCTGTGCAATCAGCAGCAAACGTGCAGCCCTGGGGATGTTTTCACTCCCTCTCCCCCCATCCACAGCCCTGGGGATGTTTTCACTCCCTCTCTCCCCATCCACAGCCCTGGGGATGTTTTCACTCCCTCTCACTCCATCCACAGCCCTGGGGATGTTTTCACTCCCTCTCTCCCCATCCACAGCCCTGGGGATGTTTTCACTCCCTCTCACTCCATCCACAGCCCTGGGGATGTTTTCACTCCCTCTCCCCCCATCCACAGCCCTGGGGATGTTTTCACTCCCTCTCACCACTATGCCCCACACAGCACCTCCAGCACTGTGGGGCTGGCAGCGATGATGCCCCACAGCTGAGCCAGGTGGGAGCCACCCCAGGGGTCTGCTAGCCCTGTGATAGCAGCAATTGCAACCCTGCCATGGGCTTGAGAGACACCCCCCAGCCTTCCTGCAGCCCCCTCGGGGGCTGAGACCAATGTGCTGCAGAAGTTCCCCCGCTGAAGGCAAGAGCTGGCTGTGCCATGGCATGCATGCTGCCCAAAACAGCCCTGGCAGATTGGAAGCAACCCTGTTCCACCCCATAAATCACACCCGGGAGCACCGTGCCATCCCTAGGGCCAGGCACTGCGCTGCCACCCCCTCCCAGGGAGCCCTGCTAAAGCCACATCCTTGGGCTCCGCTCTCCTGCGCTGCCAAGGGCTCCAGGAGCAAAGAGCCATCGTACCTCTGCCTCCCTCCTGTGCCCCAGCACGGTGAAGGTTCCTCCCCAGGGAGGGTGACACCACACTTTCATGGAGGGGGTCGGTTAGAGAGAGGCCACAGCAGGTCCTGAGCCAAGCCCAGCATCCTCCCAAAGTCCCACCAGCCCCCCTGTTCTGCTGCTGCACGGAGCAGGGAAAGGGGGTGCCAGCCCAGTGTCCCCATGCCAATCCCACCAGGTCTGGGGTCTCCCTCCCTCCCTTGGGGCAGCCCTTCAGCTGTGGGGACCCCAAACTGAGCCTGCAGAAGGGGGTCCTGCTGCTTCTCCAGCCTCAAACACATGCTCAGTCCTGTCTCCATGTAAATAAGGAAAAGGGGGAAGCTGAGCAACACAGGCAGGCCTCCACCTTCACAGGCAGGCCTCCACCTTCACAGGCAGGCCTCCACCTTCACAGGCAGGCGCAATTCACTGCGCAGGGCTGTTCCCCCCAGTTTTTTATTACTTCTTCCCCCACCCACCCCCACACACCCCCCTGGGTGTCCCCTCCCTGTGGGACATGGGCACAGTCCCAAAAGTCCTGCCATAAGCCATCACTCTCCAAAAAATGATCACGGACATCTCCTCCTCTCCCCAGCAGGCCCGGGAGATGGGCTGGGGCAAAGAGAGTAACTGGGGAAGAGGAGAAGGTACACACAACCCAGCACAAGCTGCAGGGCAGATTTTATGGAGTTCACATGTTTAACCCCATCTCCTCATCCCCTTTTCCCTTGCTATTGGGTACCAGCAGGGTATTTTTAGGTGCTCCTCTATTGCCAGCCAGCACTATTTTAAATTGCATTTTAAGCTGTTCCTCGGTGCTCCAAACACCTCACGCTGCAGCTGAGGCTTCCAGACTACAAGATTAACATCGATTTTAAATTGCTTCCTAAAACACAAGGGCTCCAGCACAAGGGCAGCTGCCAGCAGCAAAGCTCAGAGGATGCTGGGGCTCCCAAGGCACGGCTGGACCCCGCGCCGGGCTGGATGCTGTCAGCACCAGGGGCAAAGCTGGACCAGGCGAGGAGCAGGACACAGCAGTCCCGTGGCTTGGGGGTCTCACTGTCACCCTGGGGCTTGGCCTGTCACCCACAGAGCCAGGGACCCCCTCCAACACCACCCCCACCCCCCTTGCTTTGGTTCTTGGTCTTTACAAGAGAAGCATCTCTCCAAGGGGGGTTGGTGTTTAATTCTTGCAGCCCTTGTTGCTGACCCAGGGAAGACTTGGCAGCAATGTGCCAAGGACTATCAAGACATCAGCCCAAAGCCCTCCAGAAGGCCAGGACCTAACCCAGCATCTGCACAGCCCAAGATCAGCCAGAGGAAGAATTCAGGAGGCTCAGCAGCACCATCGATTCCTCTGGCTCCTCAAGCTTACAGCCTTCTTTACAGCTGCCCCAAAACATTATGGTTCAGGACCAGCAGAAATCACTAATTTCACATTTCCAGAATTATCCTCATTTCTCCTTCAGCCAAAAAAAAAAAATTGGCCAAACAGTGCTGGGCATCCTGCCACTCTGTTTCCAGGGACAAATAAATCATCCCTGTCCTCCAAACCTCCGCTGCGCCCCGTGGCTGGATCCTTCCCCCAGCAGAGCAGGGCAGCAGCCCAAAGCAGAGCCCACAGGAGCTGGGGGCCACTGGCAGAGCCACGGGACAAGCCTCAGCTAATCTCTGCCCAAGCTGAACTGAGCCCTGGGCTCTGGTTTAGGCCAGAGAAACAAATAAATCAGTGGGAAAGAGTGGCTTTTACAGAAGCTGCTATGGTTCCCACTGTGCTAGTTTTATTTCCTGAAGTACCTGCTGCCTCCCAGGCTCAGGATGAATTTTGATTTAGGAGTGAAAAGGGGTAATAAAAGCATAAAGAGCCATTAACACTCCTCCAGGCCTTGGTGGGGTGTTTGCTCATCACAGGTTGATGGAAATGCTATTTGACTTCCTTAGGAGCGATAGAAAAATCAATTAATTGATTTAATCATTCCCTGGGAACTGCTGCTTAGGGAGACAACGCACTGCCAGGGCCAGTGGGATGCTGCTCCTCTCTCCTCCACCACGGTGGCAGGGAAGGGGCCAGCAACACATCCACTGCTCTGAGGTCTCCACCGCTGCTCCTCCAGGCTGAGCCCTGTGAACCGGCCCTGTCGCCTCTCAGGGAGGTTCCCTGGCATTATTTGATTTTATTTTCCCCTTTCCAAGCCTGCAGGCATCCAACTCAGAGCTGTGACTGTATCAGAGGGACACTCCTTCAGGAGGAGATGTGTCCCCAGGGTGGATTAAGCCCTAACTGCAGCCCTTCCACTTCTTTAAGGGGGAGGGATTAAAGCTAAAGGAGGGAAGGGGGAGAGGAGGTCTTAGGGGGAAGTTCTGTGCAGAGAGAGTGGTGAGGGGCTGGAAGGGGCTGCCCAGAGAGGGGGTGGGTGCCCCGTCCCTGGGGGTGTTGAAGGCCAGGTTGGCTGGGGCCCTGGGCAACCTTGTGTAGCTCCAGGCCTGGAGGTTGGTGTCCCTGCCTGTGGCAGGGGGTTGGAGCTCTGTGACCCTTGGGGTCCCTCCCAACCCAGACCAGGCTGGGATTCTATGATGATTCTTTCTATGAAAACACCCAGGTGTTCAGGCTCTATTTGTTTTGGGGCTGTTTCCACCCAGGTTCCAGCCAGCAGCTGGGTTGATGGAGAGGATCCAAGCTATAGCTCAGAACGTCTCTGACATCGCCATGAAAGTGGATCAGATCCTGAGGAACAGCCTCCTGAATGGGAAAGGTGAGTGTCCCCAGGGCCCCCACGCTCCAGCCCTCCTCCCTGTCACACGCTCCCAGTGGGGACACCCATCCAAGCCAACCACCACAGCTTGGGTAGAAATGCAGGGGGAGAGATGCTGATCTGAGGTTACCCAGCTCATCCCTGGGTGCAGCACTGAGTCGGGCACCCAAAGCTCTTTGGCAGAACTCTGGAGGCTGTTGGGTGTCCAGCTCTGTGTGGATGCAGACAGACTGCCCCTCTTTGAGGTGATTCTTCATACTTCTCTGTGCCCTGCAAAGCACCAGTTCCCCCAGTACATCCCTGCAAAAGCAGGCAGTAGCCCCTGGTGCCACAGGAGCCCCCATGGGTGCCTTACAGGTATTTGGCCCAACTCAAGAAGCTCCTGTCAGAACAATGAGCTCTGCCAAGGAGAGGCCTGAGGAGCAGAGAGGGATTGACAAGTGGCAGCAACGGGTCCAGAATTGACCTTTCCCAAGAAAGGAGGGAACTGGGATGTGAGGATGAGCACACGTCTGTGTTGCACTTTAAAACTCCTTGGGGCTGAGCAGCATCTCAGCAGCATCTTGCTGCAGCCAGGACCTGGCAGGCAAAGCCAAACCAAGGTGTCCTCCCCTCTGCCTTCCTCCCCTCACAAGGAGCCACATGCAGAGGGTGTGCAGCAGGTCAGAATCACACATGAAGCCCTTCTCCCTCCTCCTCCTCCTCCCCTCTCAGTGCCACTGACTGCCAGGGAGGATGGCAGAGTTACTCCAGCTCCCTCTGATCATTAGCAAATCTGAGCTTGACCTTTCTGCATCCTCTGTGAGATCAAACAGCAATGCTACCTGGCCACACTAATGCAGCTGGGATGCTGCTGGAGCAGAAGGAAAACCAGTAGCAACAGGAGCAGGAGCAAAGGGTCCCTCTGAGGAGATCCTGTAGGTTCTCACATTTCTATTTGGCCTCTTTGCTCCACCCAGGGGCTGAGCTAGCATGAGATCCCATCCTTCCCAGCACTGTGACTCTGGGGTGGTGAAGATGCCCTACAAAACCCCCAGCAACCTTCAACGTTATCTTCTGCAGCACAACCCTGCTCCTCCAGCATCCCTCCTCTGCAGGGAGGCAGCAGCCACAGGCACCACAGCGCTCAGCTGTGCTGCACAGCCCCAACCAACCTCCCCTCTCTCTGCTCTTCTGTGCTCACCCAGGGAAGAAATTGCTTTCAGCAGGTGAGACTCCAGGAACTGGAGCAAGCAACAGCCAGGGGAGAGGCAGAGCGCTCCAGGAGCTGGCACACAGGAGGGGTGCTGGGTTTGGGGAGGGCAGGCACCATTTCCAGTGTCTTGGTTGTCATCTACAGGACCCCTCCCAAAAATCCCATACCCAACACAATGAGCCAGAGCCAGCCTGACACCCAAGAAAGCAGCACTGCTCAGCTTCACCCACAGCCTGCATCCAGGACAGGATGCCCCAACCCAGCACTGGAGGGGTGGGGGGTGTCCCCAGAAGGCTTTCTCCATCATTTTCCCACATGTGTTCTAATTTCCCTGCAAGATGAAAGGGAATGACCAGATCTCAGTGGCTTTTGCAGCAGAAGCTGTTCTCTGGCTGGGCTGGAGGCTCAGGGGCAGTCCCAGCAGATGCTGTGGCATTGCCCACTGCCTGAGAGATTTCCAAGCTGCAGAAAATCCATGTGGCACAGGACCAGGAACCCACCCCAAGTCCACAACTTGAAGGTCCTGAGGAGCTCAGACCCCAAAACACATCTCAACAACCTAGGACAGGGTGCAGGAGCCTTGCAGAGGATGTGCTTTTCCCAGTTTGTGCTCTAAAAACAGCTCTCCCTCCCCCTCGTCCTTCCTTTGTCCCCTGTGCCCACTGATCCTGCTTCCAAAGTGGCTGAGGAAACGCCACACAGGAGCCCCATTGTGGTGACCCCACAGGAAAGCAGCTGGAGATGCTGCTGGGAGCTGGTTTTGGGGTGAAAGAGGCAGGTGTTGAGCTCTCCAGCTGAGCACCAGTCCAGGCAGGAAACACTTGAAAATGGATTGAAGAGAGGGTTACAGGAACAGCAAGTACACAGCTCCAGAGCTCAGCAAACCCCCTGCTTCCCAGAGCATCAGGATTCAAGCAACAGGATTCAAGCATCAGGATCTCTCAGCACAGGAGCTGCTGTTACAGCACACAGACCCCCAGGTTCTGAGATACCTCACCTGACAGGAGCCACTCAAAGCACTCAGATCAAAGCCCCAGAGCAAGAACCAGCAGCCCACAGCAAGGGGCAGAGCTCAGCTCCCATTTCAGGCCACGTCCCACGTTTCAGGGCATCAGGATTTACCCTCCACATCCCCCAAAACCTGCAGCAAATTCCTCCAGTACCTCGTGCCCTGCTGTACAGGGATCAACAGCAGGAGAAATCCAAAGGCTTTCCATTTTTGAACTGAGCTACAGCAATATCCCAACCACATCTAATGGCATTTTAACACTTAACAACCTATTTTCCTCCACTAAATCCCCTGCAGCAGCCAGCTCCAGCAGCAGGATGCTCAGCACCACCGTTGAACCCCTCCCCAGCCACATTGCAACTAAAGATTGGGGTGCTTTTTCAGGATCAGCCCCCTGCCCCTGAGCCACTTCGACTCCAGCAGTAAAACAAACCCATAAGCAAGATGCTTGGGGAAAAAAACCAACCATTTAAATGGTAAAGAGGAGGAGAAGGCACAGCAAACTCCACTTCTGGAGTCTAGAGCCCTTCCCAAAGCATCCCCCATCCTCAAATTTTAAGAGGCTGATCTCCTTTTTCTTTTTTATCTGGATCTCTGTTTGTGGAGCAAATTCTCTCAGTGGCCATTTCAAACCAAAGGAGCCTTTGTCTGTGTTTATTTGACAGGAGAAAATAACTTGCATTTCAGAAGGGGAGGGGGTTTATTTATTGTTAAGGCTCAAAGCCTCTGCTGCATCGAACCACTGAGCAGAGGATCCATCTGAGGAATGATTCCTGGCACACACAACCCCAAGAAACTTGGCTTTTGGAGACAGCCCTCGAGCAGCAGATTCACATATGAAAATAAAATTCAAGCTGGGATTAACTTTGGGGCTGTGGCATTACCCATTTCTCCTTGCTGTGCTCCTGCCTCACATCTCTCTTGGTTTTGGTCTTGATTGGCTGCTCACACAGTTCAGAAGCTGAGAGAGCTCTGGGCAGGTCTGGGGTGGTTTTATAAGCTTGTCCTTGGATCATGATCTCCCAGGTTCAGCACTGGCCTAGGGAGCACTCAGAATAGCCCCAGCCTAAGCTGGGCCATGTACCATGAGCTTTACACCCACACCCCAACCAGATTTCTCCAATTCAAAGGATTTTTAAGTGCTTGGGTGCTGGGCTTGACTCCCCCACCCCTGGCTCTTCACAGCCTCACCAACCCTGTAGGCATTTCACCCACAGCTCCACTCCCAGAGCATCACTGAGGGCATCACAAGGCTGGAAAAGCCCTTTGAAGATCACCAAGTCCAACCATTCCCATCCTAAGCTCAACCATATCCCTAAGTACCTCATCTCCCCTTTTTAAACACATCCAGGGAAGGTGACTCCACCACATCCCTGGGCAGCCTGTGCCACAGCCCCAACAACATTTTGGGAATGGGAACAAGGACCAGAGCAGCCCCAAACCAGTATCCACCCTCCCCAGGGAGGACCAGAGGAGCAGACCCTTGCTAGCCACAAACACACCCCACTAAATATTGCCAGTAAAGCAGCCCACACCCAGAGGATACAGGGAGAGGATGCTGCCAGCTCACAACACAAAATTAATCTATGAATGAATAATGCTCCAAAGGGCCCATTAAACCCAACACTTCAACGTGCCCATGAGAAGAGGAGAGCAGCAGCAGGGACCAGGCTCTTCCCCAGGTAGGACCACTCCTGGGTTTCACACTGGGAGCCCAGTCCCAGGTGAGAGCCAAGCTTCAGCCCATGGCAGATGTGAGGCCCATGCACCCCATGACTCGTCCAGAGCCCACAGCCCTGAACCTGCCCAGGTCTGTGTGAACACTGGCCCCACTCCCACCATTACACCAAGAGCTAATCAGCCCAGTACAATTAACCTGCTCCTTTGAGCTCACCCTCAGATCAGCACCTTGTGCTTCATGGCAACGCTCAGAGCCAGCAATATGTCTTGGGTTTCCTTGGGATCCATAACACACCTGAATTAAATGCTAGCTTGTTATTCAAACAGACCTAGAGAGACTCTGCAGCACTAACAAGAAGCACATCCACTCCTGTTCCACTCCACCTGCACCCACTTCCATGGGCATTCAGTGCTCAGCATCACCCCAGCCAGGAGGGACCTCTGGAGCCCCTTCCCCGACCTCCTGCTCCAAGCAGAGCAGACCTGGGGGGCAGACAGAGCTGCCCCCAGCCTCACATCAGCCAGATGATGTTTGAAAGCCTCCAAGCCTGGAGTCTCCCCAGCTTCCAGGAGGCTTTGACTCCCCATTTCCCAGTGGCACCAGTGAGGCTGCCCAGTGTGCATTGTCCCTCCTGCCTCTTTCCACAGGTCCAATGGTTGCTTATTCCAGCTATCTGGGTCTCCCCCAACAGCCACAACCTTTCAGAGATGACAGAGAGGGGTCCTCAGTAACCTTGTCCAGCTCCAGCCCTGAGGTCTTGGTCCCCAGCCTGGGTAGCTGTGTGTGGAGAGCCCTGCTGAGAACAACTCCATCACCACAGGGGATGGCCAGTCCCTGCCTACCAACATCACAGGAAAGGCTGAAGTCCAACAGCCTGAACCCAGTTGTTAATGAGCTAGAAAAAGCCTCTCAGGTTGTGCCTGCCAAGTCCTGGGGACAAAGAATATGACCTTCATCCAAACCAGCATCCTTCCTCCAGAGACAGGGGAGAGGATGCTTTGTGTTTCAAAACTCTGTGAATCAACCAGACCTTCCCCAACAAGAAACACAGCAACAGCCAAATTTGCAGCAATTCATCTGGAAGCAATACCTTGCTGGCAAATCCAGCCAATAAAGGGGGTGGGGGGAGTAAAAAAGGGTTTACAATGAGTTTCTGAGCTTCCTAACAATGAATTTCTGAGCTCCCCAACAATGCAGGGCTTGCTTTAGGCAGTTATGGACCTAAGAGGCTGAAAGCTGGAGAAATGAGAGGACCTAGGTCATCATTGTATTTTTAATTCCTTTGTCAAGCAAGCAGAGCAAGCATTCCCAGGAGGGACATCCAGACCCACAGAGCCCCAGAGCAAAGTGATGGGCATCTCTGCCAGCTGGCAAGGCAGGTGCCCAAGCACACCCCTCAGCAGAGCCAAGGGGGGGTCTGGTGCTCAGAGGGAAGAAGGGGAGCCCATTACACACCCCAGCTGAAGCACCTAAAGCACTAAGTGTGGAGGACTCAGGTGTGAGAGCCCAAAAAGGAGGTTTCTTTGGACCCAGCTCTAGGACTGCACTCATGTTGTGCCCAGTATATGGGAGACACACAAGGATGGGAGTCACTGGACTCAAAGCCATGACAAGAAGGATGGGAACAGCTGATCCACTCCCAAGCAGCCAGAAAGGAGATAAAGCAGCTGGATAATTCTCCTTTTGCCATCACTTTACCCTAACTGGCTCTGGGGTAGGACCAGGGGCTCCTGCAGGTCTCTGCAAACCTTTGCTGCTGTTTGGAGGTGGCCTGTGGTCCCTTCTCAGCTCAGGCTGGTCCCACAGTTATCAGAGCCTCTGTGTCTGCCCCCTAGTCCTCTGCACACTCCCTGGAGCTGCTGGGGCTCTCCTGGGACAGAGGGCAGCTGGAACCAGTCACACCTTTTATTCCAAACTTGGGAACCTTCTCAGGACCCATGCTCTCAACAGCCAAGTTTGGAGAAGGTGGTGATCCCTCCTCACCTGCCACTTCCATCTCAAAAAGGAAGGAATCTATAGCCAGGCTCCACTCACCAGCCACCCTGGGAGCTGTGTGTGGCACAGGGGCATCAACCCAGCACACCACAGCTCCTCACAGGGGCAGGAAGCCTGACCATGGCTTAAAGCACACAGAGAACACCAAAAGACACTGCTCCTGCAACGTGCTCAGGTTGGCCAAACAGGAGTCCCTTGGAGAAGGGGCTTGGTGGAGCAGGTGGTGGAAATAATTAGGGGAGCACAGGGGGAGAAAGGTGTGTGCTCCATCCACTGGGGAGCAAAGCCAGACTGAAAGGCAAACTAAGCTGACAACCACCAGACAACTTCTGAAAGCCACCACCTGAGTCCTCTCCTTTGGTAGGAAAGCACCTAAAGCTTCCCCAGCGCTGCAAGAAAAGGATTTAACATCCCCAAATCACATTCCAGGTGGGGCTGGAGAGCTCAAATCCCTACCTGCCTTCAGGATGGAGAAGGAGAAGACCACAGCGACCTGCCTAAGCCTACCACACCCTGCTCTCCAGGGCTCAAGCCAGGCACTGCCCTCTGTGCAATTCAGCCACAGAATCACAAGGTTGGAAAAGACCTTTCAGATCATCAAGTCCAGCCATCCCTGTCCTGTGCAGTCATGCTGTACCAGGCTGGGACTACAGAGGAGAAGTCAGGGGAAGCTCAGTTCAGTGTGGCAGTGTCTTCCCAGAGCAATGGCAGGACACCCCCTCTCTCCCCATGGAAGCTGTCTCCTGACCTGATTGCACATCTTGCTGGAAAAAGATGGTTTAAAACCTGTAACCAAAAGCCCCCTCACTAAAAAGGGGACTGATTCTCTTCTACATCTCACTACCTCCACGAAACCACCAAGGCCACTTATTTTCCTACCCTAAGAAACACCTTCCACTCACTGCAGACCCAAACTCACCGAGTCCTCTGAGCACCCGAGCCAAATCCTCAGCCCAGGTGAGCCCACACCCCCCCACATCCCCATCACCCATGTTTTCCCAGCCCTCTGCACCCCCACTCCAGCTCATGCACATCCCCACTGTGTCTGTACACCTCCAGGTCCAAACACAGCCAGGTTTCAGCCCCATGGCTGCAAAGCACCTCATGCCACAGCAAGAGGGGGCAACAGGACCCCAAACCATCCTGGAATGGGTCAGGACAGAGCCTTGGGAACTGAGGCACCTGAACACCAGCCTCCTTATGTCCCTGGCACCCAGCAGCTTGGCTGGACCACACACATGGGCATCACTGAGCATGGTGTGGGCCAGGCAGAGCCAGGCTTACCTTCGGTCCGGATGGTGAAGGGCGAGTCGCCCAGGCGCTTGGCTGAGAACTGCCCTCCCAGGGATGTCATTAGGAAGCAGAGGGTGAAAAATCCAATGCCCAGCACGAATATCCTGTGAGGGGGAAAGCAGAGCTGTGGTGAGGTGTGATGAGGAACTGGCTTGCTCCTCCTGGGACAGCCCCGCCACCCTTTGCCCCACTGGGGTAACCCCTCTGCACAATAATGGGGCTGCTTTGCTTTGGGGTGTCTGGAAGAGGCAGCCAGGACAACCCCTGCCTCCTCCTCAGCTGCTCCATCCCCATGGCTCATCCCACTCAGCCCAGGCAAGGAGCATCTCTGCAGCCTCCAGCCCTATGAGAGCACACCAGCACCTCGCAACCACAGCCAGACCACAAGCTACTCCACAAAGAGCCCCAAGATGCTTCTGCCCAGACCCTGACACTGAGCAGGTGTTTTACCTGCCAACCACCTCCAAAATCCCTCCAGCCTGCTCAGATGGGCAGGCCTTGGGAGGGAGGAGAGGATGTGCACCACAGGTGGGAAAGCTGAACCAGACTGTGGCTGCTGTTATGATCCACTAGATCCCAGATCCAGCCCAATAACCCAGACCACAGGAACTGCTACAATAAACAATACCCATTTTCCTCCCAGGAGAGTGCAGTGAAAAGAGAGACCTCGTACCTTCCCTTCCTCCCAAAGGAGCTAAAAAATAAACCCTTTCTTTTTCTATTTTTTTCTAAAGAAGGGCTTTTGTTCCCCTGGAACTAGGCCACTGATATTCACCATTGTGTCTGGCATTGCCTGTGTGGCACAGGCAGCCCTGTGCACAGCAGGACCAGGAGGGACCTGTGCTAGCAGCACGCACAGCGACCCAGGACCATCCCATCATCTCTTTGTTTGTCCTGGCTGGCAGGAAAGTGGCTCCCATGGGGATGAACCAGGCAGGATGCTGACCCACACGTCTCTCCCAGCCAAGCTCACAGTCACCTCCAGCTGTGAGAGAGGTAGGAGCTCTCAGGGCTGTTCCTATTCAGGCCAGGAACTTTTCTTGGGGGCAAAAAAGGCTGAAGGCAGTACCCCTGTGCAAGCAGGAGGGTTACTGTGCATCAGGGAGCATAAAGTCAAGGCTCCTCACCTCCCCAGCATGCTGCACCAAGGGCCTGGCCACTCTCCACTACCTGGAGATGCTTCTGAGTCTCCACTACCTGGAGATGCTTCTGAGTCTCCATGGAGGCGCAGCATCCTTGGGTAAAGCTCTGGCACAGCATACAACAGCTCCTGCAGCCACACCAGAGATCTCAGCTGGCCAAACCCAAAGAAAATCTCAAGGAGAAGGAGAAAAGACAACTGCCAGCAAGCCTTGTGAAGCAACAGGCTTGTCTTCAAATAAACCCCACATGGGACAGGGTGCTGAGCAAGACTGTAGGGTGCCCACTGATGTTTCTGCCTCTCAGCATCCCTGAGCCAAAGGGAAGCAAGCCACCAGGGAGAGGAACCAGGAACTCTGCTTTGCAAGTTCACAGCATCATCCACGGGGCTCAGGAGCCACACACAGAAACACAGCACAGTTGTCCAACACTAAACCCAGGCTTTTCCAGAGAAAGGCTCTCAGAGGAACACCACAGCCCTCCATCTACTCGTTATTGTGTAGTTAGAAGGCAGAGGATTATGAGCCAGCCAGCAAACCTGGGCTACAACGTGCCAGCACTGTGACTGCCTGTTGCTGGAAAGGGCTGGCAAATAACTAACTTGCTTCAAAGCACTGGCTAGTGACAGGAGATGTCGTGTAGAGCTGAAGCGCAGCATCACGAAGCTCCAAAAGGACTGGTTTCCCCAGGGGGATCTGCTGGAGGACATCCCAGGGCAGGTCCCCACGGCTCTAGCACAGCATGGCCAGGCTCCTGCTGCTCAGAGAGGCTCCTGGGCAAGACACAGTGCCTTCATGGGACCTTGTGTCCTCCCTACCCTCGTCCCACCAGCACAGATGATGCTCTCACACAGCCAGCGCACACCTGAGCCCTAGACACAGAGCAGCTTTGCTCTCAGCATCCAGCAACTCAAGATCAAAGGGTTTCCTCTGCCTGCTGAGGAGCACAAACCCTGCCCAGACAGACAGGCATCTAACCCCTGTCCACCTCCAGAACAGCCCTACCCCATCCCCAGCTGGATCCAGCAGATCAAGGTCACCTGGGCACAGGCTCTGGCCAAGCACCCCCAACAGCCCCCAACCCCCTTCTTACCTCCCTCCTAATCAAGGGAAAAAGCAACACCCTGGGCTCGTTAGCATTAACGAGCTCTGGGAGCAGCTCAGGCCTAGTGCAGACACTCACCATTTGAGGACCCACACCCAGGGCAGCTGACCCACCTGGGAGAGGGGACACGAGGGTCTCCAAAACCCCCCTGGACACCCCTGTGTGGGCACCCTGGGAGTGCAGCAGCTCAAGCACCTCTTATGGTTTCTCAACGAGCCTGCCTGGGGGTGGGAAGCAGTTTTAAAAAGCTATAAACAGCATCGTGTGCTTGGCTAATCCAGGCTCCTGTCCCCGCAGGCCTGTCTGCGGGCACGGCTGGCAGGGCCTACAAGCTGAGCACAGCCCCCCAACAGCCATCTCCTCCCCGTCAGGGCTGCTGAACCATCAGGCTCTGGTGTCTGTACATGGAGATGACTGGGACCTCAGTTCCCCTCCCAAAACAGATCCTGAAGAAGGGTTTCCAGAGAGCTGTGGTCCAGCTCAGGCACTGAGGCGGCAGAGCATCCCTGACGCTGCAAAGCAAGGTGGTGCCCCATGAATTGCTGGGGGAAGGGGTGACTTGGGGACATTAGCCTGTGCTCATTATCACACCCTGTGCCCAGCCATGTGCCACAGCCCTGGAAGACTCTTGGGAATGCAATGGAGGGGACTGCAGCACCCATCTCAGCCTTGGAGGCAAGGATTTGTCCTTAGAGCAGGAGAGGGGGAAAGCTGCCTGCTATGGCACCTCCTTGGCAGAAGCTGGAGGAGGAGAAGGTTAGACCCCAGCTGTGCCCCACAACCAAAGGTCCTCCTTGGGACAACATCAGGGTATAAAACCCACCCAAAGGTCCCATCCTGCTGCCAGCTTCCTCCTCCCCCACAAGGCATTTTAACGAAGTACCACCTGATTAACTAATCAGAGCCGCTCCCGCTCCTCGCTCCTCGTCTCACCCCTCCTATTGACAATACACTCATCATTATGCAGGGCCTTGTTTACGCATTTTAATCTTCATAATTACACTCCAGCAAGGAGTGAAACACCAAGAGGAAAGCAAAAAAAAAAACCCCAAGAAAGATTCAAAGGTGATCTGTGCTCCAGCATCTCATTAGGAGACAAAACCTTGCTGATTTTGACTGGATTTGGGGGGAAACGATGGGATGGGGATGACACATGATGCTTTTTTCCTAAGAAAAGAGGGATCAGAGCCCAGCCAGAACTCATGTGCCCAGGAGAGAAGTAGATCCAGCCCAGCAGCCGTGCTCAAGGGAGAGGGAAGGGGGTTGCAGGTCTCTCAGCCTGGGGACCCCATTGCTTTTACTTCACACTGATCTTCTCCAGGTGAATAAAAGCGCTTGGCCCAGCCTTAACTGCATGGAAGCTCCTTGTGTAGGAAACCACCATGAAAGAGGTGAAGCATACCAGAGCCCTGACCTTCCAAGTTGCCCATCAAACACACTAGGTTCCTCTGCCTTCAAAATCAAGTCTCACTCACTTGGCCACGGAGCTCCAAATGACTGAGGAACACCTACTCCTACTGTGCACGCTGGCTTTGCCTGTCATCCCACGTCACGTTTAATCCATCACCTGGGGATGGTTCTGGTGCCAAATCCCTTTCCACACCCTCCCCAGATCGAAATGTTCACAGTTCTGGGTTCTGGCTTGGTGCCCAAAAGAGAAGGAAGCCAAATTCTCCAAGTCTTTAGTGAAAATTGGGAGCGATGCCCCCCAGCCAGTGCAGATTTTAGCCCGTGAAACTGGAAGCTGGATGCAACCAGGAGGGGCTGAGCCATGAGCTGGGAGGCCATGGAGGGGAGGAAGGCCAATGATGTGATGCTGGGATTGTCTGTCCACGGTTCTGCATCACCCAGCTGGAAACTACAGGGAGAACACGGTGCAGGGGGAACCTGAGGGCTCCAGAGGAAGGTAATACCTTTTATTGGACAAGTTTTCAACAGCCAAATCTCTTGCTCCCAAAAGCTGAGCCACACTCTCCAAGCACAGCAGCCAGGCTAGTAAGAGATGCTCTCTCTCCTGCAAACCTTGTTTTGCTCAGAGCCCAGTGGTACTGTGCTGCTGTCAAAATGATGCTCAGCCACAGGAATCCTCCTCCATGAAGGGGACCACGGTGAACTCTCTTGCTGGCCAACGTTACAGGCACAAGGAAAGCCTGGCTTGGCTTTCCAGCTGACAAACTTGCCTGAACTCCCCACGTTCTGCAAACCCAAGAGCTGGGTGAGCCAGCCATGAGCTCCACAACGATTTCTTACCTGAATCCAGCACCAGCACAAATTAAAGAGCCTTCGGTGCTGAGATGAAGCCAGAGCATCCATGGATGTTTCCACAGGCTGCTCCTACGCTGATCTGCCTGCTCTCTCCCCTTCCTGTTCGCTGCAGGTGCTTTTCCCAGCTCAGGGCTTTGCATTGCTTTGCTAAGCATGCCTGGAGTGTTGTTAATGAAATGTTTTGGTGCAAAGGGTCAGGTCTCCTCTCTGCTGTTTGCTGCCAGGAGTCTCGCCCGGCGGGGGGATCACACCACAGGCTTCCACAGAGCGGTGGGGCTTTGCCCAGCCAGCAGCAAGCTCCCCATTTACAGGGCCCATCCTGGCTACCAACATCTTCCCCTGCTCCTGCGGGTAGTCCCTGGTTTGTATCAGCTGAGAAGATGAGGTGCAGTTTAGGGGAGCTGGGCTGATGTTCACGGGGTTACAGCTGGAGCGGCACGGTGACAACACTGACCAAGGAGTAAGGTGACACAGGACCATGCTGTGGAGGGGTCAGGCTCAGCATGACACCAGCACGGAGGAGGTGCAGAGCTGGACACGGTGGGGCAGTTAAGGAGAGGGTTTGGGGAACCAAATCCTCTCCCGTGGGGAAAGCCTGACTGGTTAACAATGGGATAACACGTCTAATTCCAGTGCCACCCTTACTGGTCTGCACTGGTTTGAGAGCAGAAGCCAGCCCAGGGCACACAGTGAGGGCTGTGCAGGTGTTCCTCCCTGCAGTGGGCACCAGGGACCCTCCAGCTCCAAGGTGCTGTCCTACCACCACAAACCAACCCCTCATCCACACACATCCTCATCTCCCATGGGACACTGTGACCGCCCTGTGACTCCCTCCCAGCACTGCCCCAGCCTGATCCCAGGTCCCTGCTGAAAATGGACTTGCCCAGCCCCAGGACTGGCACTGGGGACGTGGGGAGAAGCCTGTCACTTCAACACTGCAGACTTCAAACCTACTTAAGGAAGCACACAGCCAAAGAGCATACCCCTGGGGTGCACGTGCCCTTCCCACCTCTCCCACGCTCACTCCCTACCCACCCCTTGGAGCAGCGATCTCTAGGGATCTTTCCTGCCCTTCCTCTGCCACGACATCACCTTGGCCCAGTCCCCCAGCCCCGGGGCGCTGCTGGGTCCCCCAGGAATCCCTCCAGGCACGCAGCACAGCAGCAGACAACACCCCCAAACCTGAGCACAAGCGAGCGGCACAAGCACAGCCCCATCTTCCCTCCCAGCTCCGGGCTGGAGCCTGGGCTAGACAAGGCAGATCCCTGGGGTGATCCCAAGTGATCCCCAAACAAAGCAGGGAGCCCTGGCAACGGCTGGGCTGGGCTCCCCCACGCTGTTCTTCACAGTCCCAGCACTTTCCCCTTCTGTGGGTTTCTGAACCCCCTCCCCATGGGCAAGCCAAGCGATTAACCAGCATCTCCCCTGTGTCTCAAGCCTGGGAGCAGCCAGAGCCCATGGCTGGCAACAGAAGGGACTGGAGAGCAAGGGCTGGAGGGGGAAAACGGGCAAAACCGGGGTGAGTTCCACCGAGGGAAGACAGCAAGAGGTGGGCCCGGGGTGGGAGGGTTTCAGGCTGGGGTACCAAGCCAGCCCCGCTGCCGGTTCGGGGTGCGGGGGGAGAGGGGGTTGTTCAACCATCCCCATCAGCACGAGGGGATTGAAACGGGAGGGACCGATTCCCCCGTGAGCACCAACACCTGGGAGCAAGGGATTCAAAACACAACGGCACACAGCCCCGGAATGAACCAGCATCCCCCCTCCCCACGGGGGATCCAGCCGGGAGGAGAGAGATGGGACCATTTCTCCCCCGGGATCCAGCCGGGAAGAGGGAGCCGGGACACCACCCCCCTCCCCGGGGCATCCAGCCGGGAGGAGGGAGCCAGGACCACCCCCCACCCCGTCCCCCGTCAGCACTGACCTGCGGGCAAACTTGCCTGGCTCCCCGACATCCCCCTCCTGGGCTCCATCCCTCCCTCCCCAAGACCCCCCGCAATAAATGTGCCCCGCCAACCCCTTCGTGCCCCCCATCCCCATCCCCAGCAAGGCGGAGGGGGAGCCGGGGGAGGGCCAAGCGAACACCAACTTTACCTGAAGGGTCTCAAGGTGACGAGGCATCTCCTGACCATTATCTTCCCATCCGCGTTGACTGTGATCATCGTTCCAAGCTGCGGGGGGAGCGGGGAGGGGTTGTCCCGTCCCCCCGTCCCCCCCCCTCCCTCTCACCGGAGGGGCAGCAAGAGGGGCTCAGCGGGCGGGGCGCGGAGGCGCATGGCGGGGCGCGGAGCGGGGCGCGGAGCACAAACCCCCCCGCCCGCCCTGTAACCCTACCCGCCGCTGCCGGCTGAACCCATGGCCGGGCCGACACCCCCTTAAAACCCACCCCCCCACCCCCCCGACCCAGCTCCGCGCAGCCCGTGCGGGGCACCGCGCCCTGCCCTGCTCCGCGCTGCTCCGCGGAGGCAGCTCCGCTCCGCTCCGCCCCGCACCGCCCCGCACCGCCCCGCGGAGGCTGCGCCGGGCGCGGCGTGCCATCTAGCGGCAGCCCTGCTGCGGAGAGGAGCCGGGGCGGGGGTGTTATCCCCGGGGGTGGGGGTGCTGTGCAGGGGGTGACTGTCCCCCAGGGGCGGAGAGGCGGTTTTGGAGGGGGGGAGGATGAGGATGAGGATGGATGTTTCGCATCCCGGCGCAGGTGACAGCGTGGTGACTTGGAGAGATGGGGTGGTCCTTTTTTTTTTTGGGGGGGGGGCGGCAAGGCAGAAACAGCACCGTGCAGGGGGCTGTTTGCTTTTGGGGGATGGGGGGGGGGTGCGAGGGGCAGGACAAGCCCCCATTCTGGGGAGCGGGGGAGTCTGGTGATTGGCTCTGACAGCGCCAGCCTGCAGCTTGGCTTCTCCATCACCCCGTGTTCTTTCATTGGGGGGGGGGATCACAACCACAGCCTGGATGTGGGTTCCCCCATGTGCCCCAGTAGCCCTGGGTGCTGCCCAAAGGACCAGGGTGGCATGGAGGGGCCGGGGCTGGGAGGTGTCCTTGGGCAGACAAAGAAGGGGCCATGGGAGCTGAGGCAGGAGAAGCAGCTGCTGAGCTCAGCAGAGGTGTTCCCAGTGATGGGCACAAAACCCACCCAACCCCTCAGAGCCCAAGGTGCACAGAGCCCAGAGACACCCCATTTCCAGCCCCCCACCTGAAGGGTGCCCAGCCAGCACGGGTGCACCCCAGCAGTGGTGAGGGAGGGGGTGCATCACCCCATGGGGTGAGCACGGAATTCAGAGCTGGGAGGAGACTCTTGTCCTCGGTGTTCACATCTGGCCAGGCCCCCAGAGCAGGACCAGGCTCTTGTCTTGGGAGGGGGAGATGGGGGTGCAAACAGACCCCCCTCATGGCATGCTGGCCCTCCTCTGCGATAGATACACCACCACAGGCACTGTAAAGCATAAGGTGACACTGGGGGGAGCTGCCCCTCTGCCTTCCCCACGGTGGGATGCCCTCCTCCCATGGTCTTTCCCAGCCCATCTCCATCCTGCTGGTTTCCCAGGTGAGAAAATTCCCTTCCAACCCCAACAACCTGTCAGGGTACAAACATCTCCTGAGCAGCTCCAACACCCTCCCAGCACCGAGCAGCCAACCACCCCCTTCTAGAAACTAATCGTGGGCTTCATTGCTTGTGCAGAACTTGTCCCATGAGGCTGAGGAAGGAGAAATACCAGATTATCTCAGCATATTATGACATACCATATTGAGATAACATAACTCCTATTTCCACAGGGATCCTCAGCACTCACTCTGCTTCCTACTCCCTGGTGTAAACCAGGGCTGGCTTGGGTCAGCAGAGCTCCAGGCAGCATATGCTGCAAGAGCATCAGCCACAGGCAAGCTCACAGATGAAAGACAGCTGGAAATTTTCCACAAAACAGCACTTTCTCCCTGTGAAACAGCACTTTTTGCCAAGAAGTGAGAAGAAAAAAACGTATCCTTTGGGGTTTCATAGCTACACAAAAGATTCCTGGGTTCATCCCCACGTTTCATGGGCAGGGGCAGGGAAGGAGCCCTTGCCACACTGGACTGAGTGGGGTAATGCTGAGCTGAGGCTGATGGACACACAGACAGAGGATGTGCAGAAGGGGCAGTTCAGAAGCAGCAGTCAGCCCTGTCAAGCCCGATTCAAACCCTTGGGCCAGGTTTTCCCCCTCCCCAAAGTCTGTCCCATGAGGGCTGCAGACCCACTGGGCTGGACAGACACCTCTCCCCAGCCAGGGTACCATGTCCTTGTCATTTTGGGCATAGTTGGGTGACTTTTGGTGCTCCTGGCTGCCTGTGGAAAACCGCTTGGTTTCCTTAGCCTGGTGCTGGGGAAAGGAGGGAGGCAGCAGCCTGGTGAAGGTGCTGTGGGGATCCTGCTACCCCTGACCTCCTTGCTGCTGCCTGCTCCCTCTGCTCCCAGCCCCCTGCTCCCCCACAGCAGACCCTCTGTCCCCATCCAAGCTGTAAACCCACCTTAAAACCTATGGCTTCCCCACTTGCTGCTCTCCAGAGCATCCCTCCAGCAGCAGAAGGGCAGGGCCTGAGCCCAGCTCAGCTCCACAGGGCTGGAATCCTTCCTGATGCTGATAAACACACGACACACAGCAGTCAGCAGAGCAGCCACCCCCAAACCCATCGAAGAGCAAGGGAACCCCGGCCCACAGGAGGTGAGGGCAGGAGGCCACCGGACCCCACCGCTCCCCTTGCTGCAGGTCTCCCACCTCTTGTTGCAGAACATCCAGCCTCATCCCAAATCCATGAAAGAGGGATTGCCTGGAGATGGGGAAAGCCCTGGCAGGGTGTGGGGTCAGCAGGGAGACAGACAGAGGCACCTCTGCTGCTCTTAACTCCTGCCAGCACCATCCCATGCAGGATCCATCACCCCACGGGTGGGAATGTGACATTCCCTGGTCCCACAGGGCCCTCATCCCTGAGGAGAAGCACCTCAGCAGATGGTCCCTTCCCTGTGCTGCTGCTGGAAAGAAGAGCTTAATGAACTCCCAGCTCACTGTTCAGAGGGATAAAGCTAAAACCCAAGGATGGTGTCAAAGTGCTGAACTGTCTTCTTCAGTGGCTGAGAAGCAAGAGCCCCAAAAATCAATGCACTGAAGTTCTACACACAGAGAGAGATGTGTGTGTTGTTATCATGGACCAGCCAGCAGCAGGGCATGGAGAGAACCAGCTCAGCAGCTGGCTGGTGAGAAACCAGTTTCCCACCAGTCAGAGCCCTGCCCAGGCAGAGGTAGGCACGGAGCATCTGGGGTACAGGCTGCAGACAGCCCCCTCCACAGTCCTGCCTGTCACACAGGGCAGAGCCAGGGGGCCAGCCCTTGCACCCCTGGCCCACCAAAACATTTCAGCTCCTCTTGGGGTACCCACAGGCCCCCAGCCCAGCCATCAGTAGGCAGAGCTCGATGGTTAAGGCTGCTGTGACTGGAGAACAGGGGTTGTAAAGGCAAGGGGGGCTGTGAACCACCGTGGGGAAAGCTTAAAATACCATGTCCCTGTAACAGCTATGGCAGCTCCAGACAAGTCACAGTGACAGCACTTATGTTGGCCCATGGTGAACAATTCCTGAGTGGTCCTGGGGCCCCAGAAGCAGCCCAGGACCCTCCATGGAGTCCCCACTCCACCCCAGGAGCCTCCTTCCATGCTTTCCAAAGTCTGGGGCTCCGACTCTGCCCAGGTTTCTTCTTGGAGCCTCTTCTCAAGCCTCAAGCTCCTGGGTCTTCATGGAAAAATAATGATCCCAGAGGAGGAGACTCACAGCAAACCACCAAGCTGTAATGTGCTACGACAAGCTGCTTTCTTCCCTGCACACATTTTTGCCCTTGAGATGAGAAATATAATTTGATTGCAGGAGCTGTGATGCCCAAACGCTCTGGGCATAAGATCACTTAGTCACAGGAACTTCTCCATCCCCCTCAAGCGACATTGCTGGGTACAAGGTACTCTTTATTGATATAAAACCACTTAGCTCCATCACTGGCTCAGCCTCAATTACTTCATTCACGCCTCTGTCCATCTCTGTAGCAACAAGGCAGAAAGGCTTTGAGCCTGGTACCCATCTCCTGTGCCAGTGAGCATCACCAGCAGCCTCACCAGGGCAGAGCTGCCTGCCAGTGCCATGCTCTCACTGTGAATCAGAGAATCCTGGAATCCCAGCCTGGTCTGGGTTGGAAGGGACCCCAAGGGTCACAGAGCTCCAACCCCCTGCCACAGGCAGGGACACCAACCTCCAGGCCTGGAGCTACACAAGGTTGCCCAGGGCCCCAGCCAACCCGGCCTTCAACACCCCCAGGGACGGGGCACCCACCCCCTCTCTGGGCAGCCCCTTCCAGCCCCTCACCACTCTCTCTGCAAAGAACTTCCCCCTAAGATCTCCTCTCCCTCTTCCCTCCTCCAGCTTCACTCCAGCCCCCTTGTCCTGCCAGTCTCTGCCCTTGAACAAGCTGATTCCCCTCCTGTTCCTCTGCTCCCTTCAGGGACTGGCAGGCTGCAATGAGGTCCCCCCACAGCCTTCTCTTCTCCAGGCTGACCCAGCCCAGCTCCCTCAGCCTCTCTCCAGAGGGGAGCTGCTCCAGCCCACACTGTGCTGGGGACTAGTGCAGGCACCACAGGGCTGTGATGCCCTCACTGAGCCCTGCTCCATCCCTGTGTATCAAGGGGCAGCAAAACCAGCCCTTCATTTACTCGTGGATTGGAATTGGCAGAGGGCACGTGGTAAAGAGCAGGCAGGGGATGGCAGTGTCATCTTTGCCACCTTTGCATCCCCACCCACAGGGAGCCCAGGAGCCACATGGGTCCCCAAGACCTCTGAAAGGGACCAAGAGAAACTGGGTTGGCTGGTGGCTGATGGGGCATCTCCAGCAACAAGCAGCAGAGGTGGCCTTGCTGCTGCCATGGCTGAAGCCACGGGTGTTAAAGACTCATCACCTCCCCACCCTCCAGAAGGTGACACGTTGCCCTTCACATCTTCACAACCCCAGAAGCACTGCTCAGCTAAAAGGTCACTGCAAGAGGTCACTGACTCTGCCCCAGGTTGGGGAGGGGGTGTTACCCACTGTGAGGGTCCTGGGGCTGTCTGCATGGCTGGGGTCTTGGTGGGCTGTGATGTAACCCCATGCAGATGCTGCTCCCTGCCTGCTGCATCCCTGGGCCAGCGGCTGGGCAGGGTTAGAGCCCAGCTCCAGCCCTCAGCACTCAGGCCAGGCTCTCCCAGCTCACCAGCTCGCTTGGGGAGCAGGAGGAGCGGTGCCATCCTCACCGGGCTGCAGCTGGAATCACCGCCCAGTGCTGCAGCCAGTGATGCTGGTAGCACAGCCCAGGACATGCAGAGCAGGTACTGGCTGGGGTGGGCAGCCAGGTCAGGTGTAAGGCAGCACAGAGCAGCACCAGCACAGCTGTGCATGGGGAATTTGGGAAGCTCCTGCCCTCGCAAGCCTGTCAGCACACCGAAAGCATCAACTCCATCAACTGCTAATTCACTTACAGCAGAGGAAAATAACAGAGGTAAGGATGACTCCTCAGGTCCCAGCAGGGTTGTGTGCTTTGAGAGCAGAGGCAAGCTGAATTTCCCTTCCTGGAGCACGAAATGAGTGCATCTTTCTTACTGTGTTAATTAAACCCAGCAACGACCCTGGCTTCAGAACATGCACAAGGTAAGAGGAAAGCCTGAGCCAGCATTATTGGGCAGGAAGGATTCCTGACCTCCCTGCTGCACAGGGAGATGCCCAGAAGAAACAAGAGCAGCAATTAAAAATGAAAACCAGAGGGAGAGCTGGACAGCAGGTTACTGGGGTGTGTTTGTATCCCTGCAGTGCGTTAGCAGGGCTGCAACTCCCTGGGGGGACTCCTGGCATCCATGGGGAGCAGATGCAGTGTGACAGCAGCGTGACAGCAGTGTGACAGCAGCAGGCAGCTCTGAGCACCTCAGGTCCAGGCAGGGAAGGGGCATCAAAGAAGGGACCAAGCCCCTGGTAAAGGAGAGTGGTGGGGGGATGCTGAACAGCAGCTCCTGAGGAGTAGAGAGCATCCTCCCTTTGGGTGAGGTTATTTGAGGCTAAACCCCCCTGGAGAGCCCCTGGTGGGAAGGGGACAGGGCAGCATGGTCTGGGTGGGATCCAGACATCTCCAAAAATAGCTGGACCGGAGGGCTGGGTCTGTCCCTTTGCCAGGCAGACTTCTCAGAGCCGCCAGTTCGGGTTTGCTGCCTCTTCTGCCTTGGTGTCCCACCCATCTGAGCAACCTTCTCCAGCCTGGCATGGTGCAGGAAGGACCATCCATGCTCAGCCCTCGGACTGGCCTGGAAAGGACATGGTGTGGGGGGAGCTGTGAGAGGAACGTGGAGGAGCTTCCCAGCCTGCAGAAATCCCAGGAGAGAATTGCAAATTACCCTGACTTACCCAAAGTCACCGAGCAACAACGGGAGAGCCCCCAGCTATGGGCTGAGGTGGTGCAATTAGGCCATTAAACCCCAAACATCCTCTGAAACCCTCAACCCTGCTACACCTCATGAAAGATCATAGAATCATAGAATCATAGAATTCTAGGGGTTGGAAGGGCCCTCCAGAGCTCATGGGGTCCCACCCCCTGCCAAAGCAGGGTCCCTAGGACAGGGCACACAGGGCGGTGTCCAGACAGGGCTGGAATCTCTCCAGAGAAGGAGACTCCACACCCCCTGGGCAGCCTGGCCCAGGGCTTCCTCACCCTCACTGGGGAAAAGTTCTTCCCCAGGTTGGTGTGGAACTCCCTGTGCTCCAACTTGCAGCCATTGCCCCTTGTCCTGTCCCCACAGACACTGAAAAGGGGCTGCCCATTTCCCCCTGCATCCCATGCTTAAGATATTGATAACCATTAATTAGGTCCCCCCTTAGTCTTCTCTTCTCCAGGCTGAACAGCCCCAGCTCCCTCAGCCTTTCCTCACAGGGGAGATGCTCCAGGCCCTTCAGCATCTCCACAGCCTCCTCTGGACTCTCTCCAGGAGATCCCTGTCCCTTTTATCCCAGGGAGCCCAGCACTGGACTCAGCCCCTCCCTGGGCAGCCTGTGCCACAGCCCCCCAGCTCTGCCAGGGAAGAACTTTGCCCTCCCAGCTGAGCTGACCCTGCCCTGGGGCAGCTTGAGCCCATTGCCCCTTGTCCCAGCTCCTGTCACAGGTCTGCAAGAGAGGTGAGCAGATACCCCGGCTGCAGGACCCCAGTGTGATGGGATGATGGGATGATGGGATGATGGGATGATGGGATGGCTGTGACACAGTGTGTGCCAGGTTTCCCCTGGGGTCACACCCAGCCATGGGTTAGGGACACAGATGTACCCATTAAGGACAAGCCCCTGGCCAGCCCCAGAGGGGACCTGTCCCCATCCTAGGGATGGGGGGTCCCCTTCCTTCAGACTCAGCATCTCCCCAGCATGGTGGGTGTCTGGAAAGAGACCCCACCAGGAAGACATGGTGGCATTGGTGTGACCCAGAGGGACCCAGCAGGGATGGAAAGCCAACAGGGAACAGGCAGCTCCTCAGGGCACCAGGGTTTGGGGGTGTTTCTTTCCTTGACATTTACACACAGGGGAGGGAGAGCGTGCTGCCAGCCCCGTGTGCTCCCACATCTCCCCAGGTGGAAGCTGCCTTGGCACTCATCTCCTCTGGATTTCCAAATCCCAGAGGAGAAAAATCAGCATCAGCAAATTGAGGAGCACTTGGAGCTGCGCTTGGTGTCCGGGAGGATTGATAAATCTCCTCCACCACCAGTAAATAACCAGACTCTGCTCCCTCACTTGGAGGAGGGAGCATCATCCCCCCCACCCCCCTCTCCAAACACCTGCAATAAGACACTTCCAATTACTGCTTTGTCTCCTGGAAACTGGTAAATAATTCAAGCACCCCCCCACACCCCCTCCTCCCTTTCTTTTTCCTTTTGTTTTTCATTTTAATTAATCCACACAGAATTTTGTCCTCCAAACACAATCACAGCAGCCCAGGAACAGCAGGTAGAGAATCTCATTACCCAGCTCAGCAGCCAGATCCCAGAGCCATTATTAATAGAGACTTCACCACGGGAGGAATTAATAAAACCTGATGGTGAGGGGGAAGGGAAACGGCCCTTCTGGGTGTCTGGGGCCTTCTGGGTGTCTGGGGCCTTCTGGACCTGGGTCAGAGGGGCCTTGGGGGATGCCCTGCTTTAGGGACAGCCAGCATCCCACCTCCTGCAGCACCTGGGCACCCCCTTCCCATGCCAGCGCTGTCCAGGAGGAGCTGCGGGTTCAAAGCAAGGTGGGGAGATGAGGGGAGCTGCCTCAGCTGGCAGGAGGCTCTCATGGGGGGACAGTAACCTTCCTTTCTCTCTTGCTACTGCACCAGTGACACCAGTACCAGCTGCAGCCCCAGCTCTGGGAGCGGCTCTCGTCTGGGGGTGGCATTACAGAGGTGCAAATGCCCAAGCACTGCATGGAGAGGACAGGACTGTGTCCCCCAGCACCCCAGCTGTTCGGGCAGACCCCCATGTTCAACTGCTTTAGGGGTTTGGGACCCCGCCACCACGCTCACCTCTGTACCCAGGGCTCTCCCACTGTGAGCATCCATCCATCCATCCATCCATCCATCCATCCCCCATCCATCCATCCATTCCTCTACCCCCCACCCCTCCATCCATCCATCCATCCAACCATCCATCCATCCATCCCTCCATCCATCCCTCCCTCCATCCCTCCATCCATCCCCCATCCATCCATCCATCCATCCATCCATCCCTCCATCCCTCCATCCCTCCATCCATCCCTCCATCCATCCATCCATCCATCCATCCATCCAACCATCCATCCATCCATCCATCCATCCATCCATCCATCCATCCATCCCTCCATCCATCCATCCATCCCTCCCTCCATCCATCCATCCATCCATCCATCCAACCATCCATCCATCCATCCATCCCTCCATCCATCCCTCCCTCCATCCCTCCATCCATCCATCCCTCCATCCCTCCATCCATCCATCCATCCATCCATCCATCCATCCCCCATCCATCCATCCATCCATCCATCCATCCCTCCCTTCCTCCATCCCTCCATCCCTCTCCAGCTCCTGGGCCCATCTTTTGGGTGCTCAGCTCCCTGGTGACCCCACGGGGAGGGCATTTCTGTCATCACCCAAAAGAAAACACCTCCCTTTGGAGCACCCACTGCTGGGGTCTCCAGGGGGAGGGGATGGGGGTCTCACCGACACAGCACCCCCTTCCCACATCTCCTGAGGGATACTGCACCCCAGCAAGGGGAACACCAGCATCACCCAGAGCCCCTTGCCACACACACTTATCCCACTCTTTCTTTCCTATTTGGTTCCTTTTCTTCCCCCAGCCCTGAGGAGCACAGCATCGGGGGGTCTGGGTGCTGGGGTGTTGGGGTGCTGGGCACACCAGCTGCCAGGCAGGGAGGTGCAATTCCCTTTTAGGCTTGTGAGCTTCTCTCCTTGCTCAGCTGCACTCAGACAAACAGCAGTACATCAATAAGCAGCTCTAATTAGAGGTGTTAATAGTGCTGGGAGCTGGGGGAAAGTGCAGCCAGGCAGGAGGGGGAAACAGTTTGCAGTCTAAGGAGAGGGATGGGAGGAGATGGGAGACCTGGGATGCCCAGGACCTTCCCTTTCTGCTGCACTCCTGGCAGGTGGGATGATCAAGCTCCAGGAGCACAGGTGAAAGTGCCAGGGGAAGATCCTGCTCTGATTATCTTGAATAATTCATGTCGTTGTGCACTGATGCTTCATGAGCACAGCCACTTGCTCCACTCTGCCAGCAGTGGGAGGCACAGGGATGAGGTGGGTGGGCAGGGTACCCTGTGGGGACCTCAGCTCCCCACGACCCTGGGGACAAGGCATGGAGCAGCATTGGGGCAGCCCCATTTCCAGGGCGCCAGCATGGGCTGGATTTAACCCCCCACTTCATCCCAGCACCCCTGGGACAGGCACCTTGGGGCAGAGGGGACACTGAGGCACGGGTGCAGCACGGCTCCCAGTATCACCCCGCTCCTGCTCCCATCACCTCACAGCTGGCTCTGGCCCTGATCCTGCAGAGCAAAGAGACTTCATGGCTCTGAGGAGGGACCCAGGACAGGGGCAGGACGGTCCCCTCCACCCAGGAAGGTGTCACAGGGCAACGCTGAGCAGGACAAACAGACAGGAGCTGCTGCTGGGGGAGCAGGTCCCTCTATCCCCCCATGGCTGAGGCAGAGGGGATCCCAGGGGTACCCACTGCCTGCCATGGAGCTGTGTGATCCTGCCAGCTCCAGCGCTCCCACTGCTTTCCCAGCAGCTGTCTCCCTGGAAACTGGAGCTGCTAACTGAGGTGGGAGGAAGGACAGGGCATCCAAAAAGCTGCACAGCAATTCCTTCCAGCATCTCAGAAGGCAAGAGGAGCCAGGGCCCCACCCAGAGCCGAATTCCCTCCAGCAGCTCCCATCAAGCTCAGTTAGAGCAGCAGTGATTTATTTAGCAGAGCTACTCCTGGGAGCAGCAAGGCCATAGTACCAGCACCTGCTTCACCAGGGAGGGGGCACACACACCCCCACACCCCCCACAGCCTGATTTATGGGGCACAAACTGCTGGTTTAGCACAAGGGGCACAGCCTGGGGTGACCCTCAGGGCTGGCAGAGGGGCAGGAGAGGTACCACCAAGCCCACAGCATCCCAGGGCCATGAGCACCAAGGGATGGGGACAGCCCAGCCTGCTGAGCAAGCTGAGGAAGAGGAGGCAGGGGGAGAGCAGGGCTCAGCTCTGAACACCCCCCCCAACCAACACCAGCCTCCTATTTCTCTCTTGCAGGGAAACCCTCGCCCCAGTTTGTGTCTGGAGCAGCCAGTCCAACCCAACCAGCTGCACCCAGCTGGGAGGGGAAGGGGGTGGAAATAATAAACCCAGCTCTATTAAAAATGATGGAAGACACCTTGACAGTGTGCTTTTAATGTAATTAAAGCCCTATTTAGAGGCATGCCAACTGTTTGCTAATGAAGCGAGCGCCTTGGCTCGGCAGCCACAATGGAAGGAGGGGGTGTGAGACTCCTCACCCGTCCCAGGGGGTCAGAGAAAGCATCACTTCACAGAAAGGGAGTTACTAAATCAAACCATTCTTGGCCTGTTCTTAGTTTCCCCTCTTTCTGCTCATTTTGTGCAGCAAGTCGAATCCTGGGATTACCTGGGATTACCTGGGATTACCTGGATTCCTGGTTTGAGGAAGGAGTGTTCTGAAGGAAATGGGGAGGAAGTGGGAGGGAAGTGGGAGGGAAATGGGAGGGTTGTGTCAGTCCCAGCGTGGCCAGGAGGTCTGGGGAGGGGATTGTGCCCCTGGGCTGGGCACTGGGGAGGCTGCACCTCGAGTGCTGGGTCCAGTTCTGGGCTCCTCCCCATCAGAAGGACACTGAGGGCCTGGAGCCAGTCCAGAGAAGGGCAACCAGGCTGGGGAAGGGGCTGGAGGGCAAATCCTCTGAGGAGCAGCTGAGGGAGCTGGGGGTGTTGAGCCTGGAGAAGAGGAGGCTGAGGGGAGCCCTTCTCCCCACCTGCCCTGCCCTGCCAGGAGGGTGCAGAGAGGTGGGCGCTGGTCTCTTCAGCCAGGGGACAGGAGCTGGGACAAGGGGCAATGGGCTCAAGCTGTGCCAGGGCAGGCTCAGCTCAGCTGGGAGGGCAAAGTTCTTCCCTGAAAGAGCTGTGGGGCTGTGGCACAGGCTGCCCAGGGAGGGGCTGAGTCCCCAGCCCTGGGGGTGTTGAACAGAGGGGAGATGAGGTGCTCAGGGATGTTGTTGATGACCTGAAAGGTCTTTTCCACCCTGGTCATTCTGTGATTCTCCTTCCAGACACTCTCAACACCAACCCTGACCAAGGGAGGGTTCTCCTTCCAGCCCCCAGCACTAAACTGGAGGCAGCTCTATAAACCACACAGCGCTTGGGCTTTTCCAGCAGGTCTGTGCTTCAGCCCATCAGCTCCACCCAGCTCTTCTGGAGGAGGCAGAGACCTGGAGCAGAAACCTGCTAACCTAAGATGACAGGAGGCTGAAGGTAGAGAGAGGGAGGAGAAGGGGCTGGCCGTGGCCGAGCATCTGTGTGGGCAGGCAGAGGGCTGGCTGGCTCCCAGCTGCAGGGGCCTCTGATAGCAGATGGAGAGGCTGATTGTGTCTGCTGATAGGGGATTAGGAGGCTTAGCTTTGATCTGGGCTTTCTCCTGGTTTAGCTGTCTCCTGGAGGGGCTCTGCGGGGAGGTGTTACAAGAGGTTTTATTAACAAGATGAACTGCACTGCCAGGAAAAGCTGCTTCTCACAAGGCACTTTCCCTCTCACACACACAGGGGCTTAAACCTGCCCCCCGCCCCCCACGTGAAGGCACTCAGCATCTTTCCTCCTGGGGAATCCGAGCTCCTTCCCTTGCAGCAGGCTGGCAGATCCTCATCCATGTGATGGGAAGAGCTGCAAGTCCCTGACCAGCCATCCCACAGCCTCCAAAATGTCCTTGGTTGCCAACAATGGCACATGAGAGCACCCTAAACTTTTTTAGGCACCTGGGGCAGAAGGAATAAGGCAGAGAGGGCTGTGTCCCCTCAGCTTTATCCCAGCCTTCCCCCAGGGCCAAAGTCCTCTTATCAGCTGCTCCTGCAACAGAAGGCAGGAGCCCAGCTCTTCCCCAGGCTGGGGTCACAGGCAGCACCCTCCAAAAAACGTCCCAGTGAGGTGAAGGATCGGTTTTAACACCCCTGGGAGCTGGGTCTGGCTGGCAGGCTGGGCTCTCAGCTCTGCAGAGAAGGTAGATGCTCCCTGCTTATCTTACACCTTCTCCAAAAAATAACTGAGCGCTGCCAGCAGCAGCAGCAGCACCCACTCCCAGCTGCCCCCTGAGCTGCAGGGAAGTAGCAGACACCCATCCTTGCCCAGGCAGCTTTTTTGGGGTACCTGGAGTTGGGTGTCCTACCTGGGAGCCCAGCCTGATCCTGCTGTGTCCAGCTGCAGCCCCCAAAGCCAGGCTGTTCCTGCAGCCATCGCTCCCAGCCCAGGGAAGAGCTGCTGAGGCTGCAGGCTGCTGGCCAGCAAGCCTAAATAATTCCTTTTCAAGTGCTTCCTCTCAAACCCAGCACACCTCACGCTGCCCCAGGAGCAGGCTGGTGCAGCAACAGTCCCACCCTGCGGGTGAGAAAGCCAAGACCTGCTCCAAAGCACCAGCCTAGGGTCAGCAAAGGAGCCAGGGTTAGGAATCCAGAGCTCCCAGCTCAGCACCCTTATCCTGCCTCCTCGCTGACACACAGGGACGTGGCAGGGGATGGCACCGCCGAACCTTTGAGATGATGCAACCAGAGGTGCCGACCCAAGCTGTGGCTACGGGGGAAGGAGGGAGCAAGGAAAAGAGGTGGAGTGATCAAGGAGGCAGCTGAGAAGCAGGGGAAGCAAAGCTGAGGGGGTAACCCACACATTCGTCCCCCTGAGCCCACCATGGGAGTTGTTGCTTGCTTTGTCTACAGGAATGAGTGTTTCCTGCCACCTCCTGCTCCCAGGGAACAGGGCTGCCTCTTGGTACCATGTTGCCCTCAAGCAGCCTCAGATGACTAGAGTCTGCCCTCAGGCTGGACCGTGCATGGCCTTTCAGAGACTATTTGGCTTTGGGGAGGTAAAAAGCAAGCCAAAACCAGCTGTAGTCCCCTTGTCCAGGCTTTGGGATCTCCTGGAGCACCAGCAGGAAGGGGAAGGGGGCACTGACCCCACGTTTTCTCTGCCCAAGAGCCACATCCTGAGCTGCCTGCTGCCACTCAGCCCATCCCACCCTGGCCAGCACAGTCTCCCCCTGCTCCCTTCTAACAGCAGGTGAAAATAAAGCAGAGCCTGCAGCTGGCTGGCTTCTGGATTCCCTTTGCCAGCAGTTCCCATCAGCTGTGGTTCCTGTGCTGTTGGAGTTCACAGCTGACCTGCAGACCCTTAGACAGCCTGAGCAGCCCACAGACCCCTCTGAGCCATGCAAAGCTGAGGCACAGGCTCATTCTCCCCCCCCCAGAAAAAAACCCCACCCACAGACCTGTAACACCCCTCTGCACAACAGGACACACTTCCCATTAATGGGAGTATTTGGATTGGGAAAGCCAGGCCCCAGGCTGTACCAGACACTGCTCCAAAGAACAGGCAATCCAACAGCCATCTATTCTGCTCTGGGGTGCTGTGCAGCTCAGGTGTGACACAGTCGGATAGAGGGGTTGTACAGCCAACCCCAACAGCACCAGAGAGGATCCAGCCAGAACCTGGGTCTCTGTGAAAGGGTGGAATGGATGAGGTGGGGGTGCAGGAACAGGAGCTTTCCCTAAACAACCCAGCACCCTGGTTCATAGAATCACAGAATCACAGGGGTTGGAAGGGACCCCCAGAGCCCATGGGGTCCAACCCCCTGCCAAAGCAGGGTCCCTAGCACAGGGCACACAGGGCGGTGTCCAGACAGGGCTGGAATCTCTCCAGAGAAGGAGACTCCACACCCCCTGGGCAGCCTGGCCCAGGGCTCCCTCACCCTCACTGGGGAAAAGTTCTTCCCCAGGTTGGTGTGGAACTCCCTGTGCTCCAACTTGCAGCCATTGCCCCTTGTCCTGTCCCCACAGACACTGAAAAGGGGCTGCCCATTTCCCCCTGCATCCCCTGCTTAAGATATTGATCAACATTAATTAGGTCCCCCTTAGTCTTCTCTTCTCCAGGCTGAACAGCCCCAGCTCCCTCAGCCTTTCCTCACAGGGGAGATGCTCCAGGCCCTTCAGCATCTCCACAGCCTCCTCTGGACTCTCTCCAGGAGATCCCTGTCCCTTTTATCCCAGAGAGCCCAGCACTGGACACAACACTCCAGGTGGGGCCTGAGCAGGGCAGAGCAGAGGGGGAGGATCCCCTCCTGGGACCTGCTGCCCACACTCCTCCTGCTGCCCCCCAGGATCCCATTGTCTCAGCCCCAGGACACACTGCTGGCTCATGCTTCATCTCCCACCTGGCTGCAAGCTGAGTGATCTGGCTTCTCTCTGGAGCCATGGGCACAGCCCAGGCTGTCTCTGGGCCTGGCAGCATCTCAACCATCAACAGCCAGGGTGAGCTGGGGGCAGATAAGCCAAAGCCCAGGTCAGATCAGAGCGGCTCCGTTGCCTTTTCTCAGCAACCTGCTTGCTCTGTGAAAAATACCCCCTTATCCTGTAACCTCACCTCCCTGGGGAGCAGTGTCAGACCCCTCAGGTCCCCAGGGCTGTTGTAAAACCAAAGCCCAGGTACAGAGCCTCCTGTTCCTCACCTGGGGTATCAGCAGCACTGCCCCAGGCAGAGCAGCAGCGTGTGGCTCAGGCTGTGCAGGAGCTATTCCTCCCCCTCCATCTGCCTTCAGGCTTAAGGATGAGAAATGAATTCAGCAACCAAACCCCAATTCATCTCTGCTGGCTGAGGTCTGCCTCTACCACAGGGACCCAGCACACACACCACTTAGCCTGGCCAATTTCCTGTGTTGATGCTTCACCCAAGGCCCTGGCAGGAGATGCTCATTAATTACAGAGGCTGGAATTGTCTCTCCACTAGATAAGGGGGAAGCCAAACGCAGGTCAGCAGCTGTATGTGCCCAGCAGAGCAAGACAGCTCTGCCGGTGAAGAGCTGCCACACACCAGCCCTGGCAGGGCAGGAGGAGTGCTGTGTGCTCAGCCAGCCCCAGCCACAGGCTGCCCCAGATACAGGGCCCAGCTTGGAGGGGAGTAACAAGGCCCTGGGATGGAGATGCTGCCACATTTGGGACTTTATTGCCAGCTACAGCCAGGTAGAGAAGGCTTTCTGTGTCCCCTGCCAGGGACTGGCCTCTGTGGCACAGCCAGGACATGCCCACCCCGAAGCAGGGCAGGTAGGTGGGACCTGGTTCTTGAGCCAAACTGTCTCCTGGCCAACCCCCCAGTCAAATATGGAGCATCACACCGTATGGTATGGAATATCCCTCCAGCCAGGCTGGGTCAGCTGTCCTAGCTGTGTCCCTTCCCAGCTCCTTGAGTGCCCCCACCGTCTCGTTGGCAGGGCTGCAGAGAATCTCACAGAATCACAGACTCACAGGGGTTGGAAGGGCCCTCCAGAGCCCATGGGGTCCAACCCCCTGCCAAAGCAGGGTCCCTAGCACAGGGCACACAGGGCGGTGTCCAGACAGGGCTGGAATCTCTCCAGAGAAGGAGACTCCACACCCCCTGGGCAGCCTGGCCCAGGGCTCCCTCACCCTCACTGGGGAAAAGTTCTTCCCCAGGTTGGGGTGGAACTCCCTGTGCTCCAACTTGCAGCCATTGCCCCTTGTCCTGTCCCCACAGACACTGAAAAGGGGCTGCCCATTTCCCCTGCATCCCCTGCTTAAGATATTGATCAACATTAATTAGGTCCCCCCTTAGTCTTCTCTTCTCCAGGCTGAACAGCCCCAGCTCCCTCAGCCTTTCCTCACAGGGGAGATGCTCCAGGCCCTTCAGCATCTCCATAGCCTCCTCTGGACTCTCCCCAGGAGATCCCTGTCTGTTTGATCCCAGGGAGCCCAGCACTGGACACAACACTCCAGGTGGGGCCTGAGCAGGGCAGAGCAGAGGGGGAGGATCCCCTCCTGGGACCTGCTGCCCACACTCCTCCTGCTGCCCCCCAGAAGCTGAAGAATCCTTGACTGCTTGGCAACAACTAAACCAAACCCATCAGCGTGTTCCCAAGATTATTCTCATCCTAAACCCAGAACACAGCCCTACGCCTGCTGTGAGGAAGAAAATTAAGTCTATCCCAACAAAACCCAGGAGAGGAGGGCAGTTACAATCACTGACACATGTGAATGAGGAAACACCATCAGAAGAGCTCAGATATGAGAGCAACTGTATCCCCCATCCTGAACCACTCAGCATCCATCACGTACTGGCTGCTTCAGGAGGGTGCTAGAAGCCCTCTGCGAACACACATGACAACGTGCCCTCCCTCAAGGCTGTTCCTGCTTCTAGTACTTCAGAATTGGCTTCAAATCCCCCAGCACAAGGTCTGAGAGCCCTTCTGCTATTTCTGTGGTCATTAATTATGACAGACAGGTCTAGGAGGGTTTCACGTGCTGCAAGTGGTGCAGGTACAACAGCTAATTAGCATCACATGCACCCCATCACCTCTCAGTGCTCTCAGACAGGCCCCAGCTCTGCAGGAAGACTTGCTACAGAGAGGGGAGGAGGAGGAGGAAGGGAGAGGGGAGAAGGGAAAGGGAAAAGAAGGAATAAAATTATCTCAGCTCCCAGCACAAACCTTTCTCTTTGTAAGCTGCATTTCAAGAATCTGCTGGCTGGTAACCTGCTCCAGCTCCAGGGGAGGCTGCTTGTCAAAAGCTGGCCTGAGCTGGATTTAATTGAAAGCCAGTTTCTGGCAGTGGAGTGAGATGGGAAAGGCACCCTGGGGAGGCTCTGCAGGGAGGAGGACAGGAGCAGACAGGGCGGCTGGGTGAGCAGAGAGCACCTGAGCTACGCCAAGAGCCAGACCCTGGATGTGGAGGGGCTGTGTTCTTCAAGGTTTGGGTGGGAGAGCCCTGGGCTGCCTCCCTCAGCTCCTGCCTGTTCAACTGCCCCCAGCCCTCAGAGCACACCGAGCCCTGGGCAGGGTTGATCAGAGCAGCCCCTGCCCACACACAGCCCTGGTGCTGAGACCACCCCTGTCTGCCCCACAGCACCCAGACCCAAAACCCCTTCCAAGGTGTTTCTCTCTCCACAGGTGTTTGCCCAACAAGGAGCAGACCTGCTGCACCTCTCTTTGCTCCCCCAAAACACACAGCTCCCCCCACTCAGGCCAGGCACCCAGGGATGCCTGAGAGTCCCTCAGCGCTTAGGAACCACCCCCATTTGTCATCCCATAAAGGTGCAGGACCATCCCACCTCCCCACCCATGGAGAGGAAGACTTGGGATAGGGTTTTGGACAGCTTGTTACACCCTGGAGGAAGAATGACAGCAGGTCCCAGTGCAGCAGCGTTGCCTGGAGATTTGCACTGGATTAACTGGGAGCAACTGATCCCAGCTCCACCAGTGCCTGGCACCTCAGGCACACTGCTTCACTTTCCCTTTCTAAATCCTCCTGTTCTGCAATATTTATCTCCTGCAGGAAAGGTGGGGTTTGGGTTTTTTTTTTTTTTTTGGGGGGGGAAGGAATTTATCAGCAGAGGGAAAAAACCCCCCAAACCAAGAATTTCACAGCAGCTCTTTGCCATAGAAAACATCAAGCAGTCTGTGCATCTAAATATTGCCAACATCCTGAGCCTTTAGTTCCAGCAGAGACCAAACAAGCTGGTTTGAGAGTCTCAGTCAGTGACCCAGCAACATCACCATGGCTAGATATAACCTCTGATGAAAAGACCATCAAACTGCTGCTTAAGGCTTACCAGGGCAACAAGGGGAGGGTTAGGTCAGAGATCAGGAAGGATTTCTGTACTGAAAGGGTTGTCAGGTGATGGCACAGGCTGCCCAGGGAGGTGGTGGGGTCACCATCCCTGGAGGGATTTAAAAGGAGTGTGGATGTTGTGCTTGAGGATGTGGTCTAGAGGTGGACTGGGCAGGGTCAGGCTATGGTTGGGCTCAATGATCTTGAAGGTCTTTTCCAACCCAGGTGAGCCCGTGATTCCTTTGCTCTGCCCCACCACCTGAAGACTTTGTCACCATCTGAAGACAAGCTGCCTTTTTAGGGTGCAACACGACCCTGTGAAGGTCTCAGGGCTGTCTGCAGCCACCAGCCCTTCTCCACCAGAGCCTGACAGGTGCTTTCCTCAACTAGCAGCATCACACAACGTCCCTGTCCCTCAGTGTTGAGGTGTCCCAGCTGGGAAGCGTGTCTTCCACACAAAGCTTCCAATGTCACCCCACCCCACCTCACCCCCTGGGACAGGTGGTTGGTTTGTTTGCTGCAGAAAGCCATGAGTATTTTTTAACCAGCCAGGAAGCTTTCCCACCCAACGGCTTTCTGCATGAAATGCCACCCAGTGCATGTGTGGGTGGAGTGTGGGCAGCAGGTCCCAGGAGGGGATCCTCCCCCTCTGCTCTGCCCTGCTCAGGCCCCACCTGGAGTGTTGTGTCCAGTGCTGGGCTCCCTGGGATAAACCAGACAGGGATCTCCTGGAGAGAGTCCAGAGGAGGCTATGGAGATGCTGAAGGGCCTGGAGCATCTCCCCTGTGAGGAAAGGCTGAGGGAGCTGGGGCTGTTCAGCCTGGAGAAGAGAAGACTAAGGGGGGACCTAATTAATGGTTATCAATATCTTAAGCAGGGGATGCAGGGGGAAATGGGCAGCCCCTTCTCAGTGTCTGTGGGGACAGGACAAGGGGCAATGGCTGCAAGTTGGAGCACAGGGAGTTCCACACCAACCTGGGGAAGAACTTTTCCCCAGTGAGAGTGAGGGAGCCCTGGGCCAGGCTGCCCAGGGGGTGTGGAGTCTCCTTCTCTGGAGAGATTCCAGCCCTGTCTGGACACCGCCCTGTGTGCCCTGTGCTAGGGACCCTGCTTTGGCAGGGGTTTGGACCCGATGATCTCTCGAGGTCCCTTCCAACCCCTACAATTCTGTGATGCCCTTCCCCTACAGCCCCTCTCTTGTGGGTGGCTATCCAATCACATGCCCACCCCGATGAACACCCGGCCAGGGCACCAAGCACCATCCTCTGGCAGCGCTTCGTGCCTTACCCACACGCCTGAGAATCTGCAGGATCAAGCTCTCATGAAGTATAATTAATATAATTACTCCCAAATGTCATCAAGACCTGCCTACAACTGCTGGGCTGTCTCACTGGGGGATGAGGGGAGGATGGCACGAGTGTGAACGCTCACTCTCCAGGCTCACATGCCCCCCCCCAACTCACTCCAGCACTTCCAGTTACAGCCCAAGTGCTCGTGCTGGTGGGTTGAGTGCTGCCTTGTGACCTGATGCTCCAAGGGAGAGCACCATCAGCACCACGTCCATGCTGTTAGCCTGCTGCCTCGGGAAGCAGAGGAGGAGTCCCAGCTCCGTGGGGAGGAAGAACAGCTGCTGTTACCCTGCTGTAAGGTTGGGTCACTACACAGGAAAAGCCCCACACCATGGAAGTGGCACTGGAACGTGCTGGTTTTATGCTGAGCACAGGAATACACAGCAGTGGTGGTTTATATGGCATCACAGAATGGTTAGGGTTGGAAAAGCCCTTTAAGTCATCAAGTGCACCCATCTGTCCACCCCTGCTAGGTCCAACACTAGACCATGTCACCATGTACAGCACCTGCTCTTCTTTTAAACCCCTCCAGGGATGGTGACTCACCCACCTCCACCTCACAACCCTTTCAGTAATGGAATTTCTCCTAACATGACTTCCACCAGGCCATTTCCCCTCATCCTGGCACCAGCTACCAGGGAGATGAGACCAAGGCCCACCTCACTACAGCCACCTTTTAGGTAGCTGTAGAGAGCCATGAGGTCTCCCCTCAGTCTCCTTTCCTCCACACTAAGCATTCCCAGCTCCCTCAGCCTCTCCCCCTAAGACTTGTCTCCTAAACCCCTCACCAGCTTTGCAGCCCTTTTCCTGATGTCCCCCCGTGTCCCACAGAGGGGTTTTGTAGGCACACCTACAATGGGAAGGAAGGGTTGAAGTTTACCCTCACAGTTTTAGGGTAAATTTAGGTTTAGTTCTCTTTCTCACCCAGAAGTTTCAGCAAGGAAAAGCTGAGCACTCTCTGCCATGCTCTGCCTGGTTTCCTCTGCCAGTCATGCTGCTGGACCAGGACAGAGGTGCTCCAGCAGCCTGTGAGTCTTCCTGCTGTCCCCTGCTTTAGGCTCCGAGCCCTCGGTGCCACGGTGAGGAGGCAGAGAACACAGCCCTGAGCAGCCTCAGCTGGTCCATTGCTACAGAGGAGACACAATCAGTCAGCTGTCAGGCACTCATACCATACCCAGACAGCTGCAGGCACAAAACTAATAACGATGGAGGATGTGAGGCTCTTTCAAACAGGTTATCATCATCTGTGTAATTGTTTTTCTTACAAGGATTAATAATCATAAACCCCACAGGTCAGGTGTTACAGCAAGATGAGTGGCTCTGACAATAAACAGCCACCACCACATTTAGTGAGGATGCTTAATTGAAGCTAATTTTACTGAGTGACCTTAACAAATGACAATTTCCTTTTAATATGACAGAATTAATGATTTTTTTTTTTTCCAAGGCACAATCCTTCTCTTTTTTTCCACCCCCCTTCATGATGTAACTTTGAAGTGCCAGCTCCCAAGTCTCCCTTTATCCAGCCATTCAAAGGACTGTGTGCAGCCAAAGCTAACCTGCCAGGCTCTTTGCTGTCTGCTCACACACAGGATTTTACAGTCAGCTACTGAAGAGCTTCTCTCCGAAATGGGAGCACCAAAGATCACGCTGGCAGAGCCACGCTGGATTTTGATGAATCTGCAAATTACCCAATCTGGAGAGAGAAATGCAGCAGGCACAGTGTGTCTGTACCAGCCTCCTTGCATGAGGTGCTTGTTACCTTCCCTCAGCATCTTCATCTCTGCCACCGTGCTCTTCCCTGTACAATCCAGCTAAATAATAGGCAGTGAAGCTGCTCCCAGCTGCTCCCTCCATGCCCTTGAATCACAGGATGAAGCCAGGACTGAACGTGCCTTTTAGCCACCAGTCTGACAGGACAATAACCCCCCACATCTACATTTAATTTTACATCAACAGCAAGCTACAGTCCACAGCGCTGACACATTTTGTAGGGTCTGTCAGAGATGCACAGGAACATCCACAGTGGAGGGGAAGTCTGGTGGGAGAGGAGCCCACACCAAAAAACACCCCAACCCCAAACAGCATCAGACCCCCTCCTCTCCCCAAAGGAGCTGGTCCCTCAGGGTGCTGGGCCAGCAAACAGCACAGGAGTGAAGCAGCCCCAAATTCATTTCCTCAGACTATGCCACAAGTTGAAACAAGGTGCACCAAAGGGCTCTGCAGCACTAAGCCCAACACTGCTCCTAAGCAGGCCCTCGCAGGTGCCACAAAGCCCGTCTGAGATGCAGCAGTCAAAACCACATCCTGCTTTTACAAAGCCCCTAGCTCCACAGGAGCAGTTCTGACACTCCACAAGCATATTAACACACACATCAGCTATGAGTCACTTCCATTTGCATGGCTGTGGCCATGAAAAGAAACCTAAGAGAGCTGGTGTGCTCACTTGAAATCAGTGTTTCCATCAGGGTAATCACCCTGCCTGGTCTCAATTAGCCCTGATTCCAACCCAGACACCTGTCATTCAAGTAAAAAAAAGTTTCCATCATTTAAATTAGACTGCTGCACAGTGTCAAAGCACAAACAAAAGAGAGAGCTTGGGTGAGGACACCTCAACACCTGAAAGTACAACAGCAAAGTATGAAACATAGGAGCAGGGTCGATGCCAGCAGCAGCTCTAAATGCCCATGAACAAAGCATGCCCTTCACATGCCTGCTGAGAATTATTCCCAGTTCCAAATTTACTCCCTATTGCAATTTAAAGGTGGGTTTTTTCCACTCCTTTGCATTTCTCTGTGGTACTAATACAAACTCTGACACTGAACTTACCAAGACATCACTCTGATTTTACCTAGAAAGCTCTAACAGTCTCAAATGTCCTTCTGCACCAGTGTGGTCACATCACAGTGAGTATCTGGTTAAGCAGCCAACTTATAAACATCTCCAGCTTTCAATTCTCCCATTTTTTAATTATTTCTGCCAACATGTTAAAAGACCCACCAGGGAAGAAGGAAAAGGTGGCATGAACCACTGCTACCATTCAACCAGCATCAGTGGAGCCACAAGGCTTCCAAGGAAAATACTGGTGTGGATGGTAACACGTTTGTCTGGAAGAATTAAAGCCCATGATTGTAAGGTCCTGTCTTAACCAAGACACATGTACAAGCAGAGGCAACATCAAGCTTGTGTTTACTGACATGATGTTGAACACAGTGGTTCTGACTGAGTTATGGTGGAAGAGAAACCCCCCCCCAAAGAAAAACCCAACCCCAAACAGTATCAGACCCCCTCCTCTTCCCAAAGGGGCACAGCTCTCAGAAGATGGGCTCTCAACAATCATTCACTGCAATTATCCACACCAATTATTCACTGCCCTCAGAAAGCAATCTTTGATACTCTTCATACAGGAGCTGCTAGGCAGCCTCCATAGCATTATTCACTGGCATTTAGGCTGGTGTCTGGGGAACCACATCCCCTAGCTGAAGTGGGGTTCAAAAAGCCAGAGCTTTCCCAGCCTGGTTAACTGACAGGCAGTCTGGAATGGATGGGTTTCTGCACTGAAATTATTCTTCCAGGAAGTTATGCCACCAGTGCTTCCCAGGATAGTCTAAAATGGGCATAAAAAACCTGAACAATCACCACCAGCAAAAGACTTCTTGTTTTTAATAGCAGAAGCCTGCCTGCAGTACTGTTAAGGACCTTAGTAAAGGTTATGGCTTGTTTGGGTTGGGTTTCTTTACTTTTTTATATCCCTTATGGTTTTAGCTGTATCTGCAGAAATGTATAGACTAGAGTCACTTACAAAGATCATTTTATAAATGGTTCTCTTAACCTGTTAGTATAAATTGGACCTGATGAACACAACACAAGCCAAAGCACAACACGTAATTACGAACAAGGTCCACAGCCCCAGCAATCTTCTCTTTCCATACATCCACATATCAAAGGCAAAACCAACTGGCAAGACAGAAATAGAGATATGCTTATATGATATGCATCAGAGACCAATTTGTAGCAGCTTCTTTGGCACTCAAATATCAAGGATATCAGTTTTCATTCCCTCTTTAGCATCTGTTTGAAAAACTTGGGGCTGTGATAATGCCAAGATATTCAGTAAAAACCTAAATGAGGAAAACCACTCAAATGAAGGAAAACCTTTCACTAAACCCAAGCAACTTAACGTGCACTCCTGCTTAAAATAAAATTTCTAATATTAAACAAACCCACAATACCACAAATACAGCAAAAGCCTTTTTTCCCCGCCCCCCCTTCCCAAATCCCACCTAATTGAACAGCAAACTCTCAGTTCAGATTAGCAGGAGCTTGTTTGAAGGCCAAGGGGGTGAAATGAATGGGGTGCAGCCTTGGGGCTGGCAAACACTGTGATAAAAGGATGGAGGGAATCTAAATGGGCTATCCTAATCCTAATATTCCTTATATTGCTCTACCAAACGTTTCAACCCAACTAACAATTGCATATTGCAGGGTGGATTTTGCTCCTCCTGACAAAGCAAAGAAATATGAGTAAGTGAAAAGCAATCCCATGTCACCAGCAGCTTGAGGAACAGCTATCTCCTACAAACAAATGTCAGAAGTGATACTTTATAGAGGCAACAGTAAAAACAACCCCAGCTATCCATGATGCAGGTTTGAGAATTTCATGATTTCTTGTAAAACTTGTCACAGAGCAGCAATGCTTCACTTTAATGACCCAATAAATAGCTCTGAAAAGCCTTCTAACATTATCTGAGACTGTCAGGCCAAGTAGAACAGAGGAGAAAAGAAAAAAAGCATCATTCACAGAGGTATCAAAAATCCCCAAGCCCTAGTTTATGAGTATCCCTGAAAGTCAGGCTCAAAATACTTTCTGAAACTATATAAACTTAGGAATTTTCTTTCATTTCTAATAAAATAGTTCATATAATTCTTCTATGGCAGATGAACATCACAGAGGTTCATCATTAAACGGGATCAATTTAAAAAGCAACCTCATAAGAGCAGTAACCTAGCTACAATTAAATGGCATTTTTAAAAGCACTTAGAAGTTACTCATCATCACAAGACCTGAGAATCATTCTTCCCTCCATATACTGTAAGACAAAATTGTTCCTTGAGAACTTTGAAATCTTTCTTCTCTCATCCATATGTAGGAAAAAACAGGTCCCAGCAAGAGTTTGGAGACAAGAGTCAGTAATGCCCTATCTTAAAAAGCTCTTTATCCCTTCTGGTACTTGGGAGAAAACTCCAAAGTGCAGCAATAAGAGAACTGTAATCACTGGCAGCATCCAGTGTCTGCAGCTTTTACAGAGCTCAGTATATAAAAATAGTATGCTTCAAATTAGAGGATAACAGGAGTGGAAAGAGAGAGGCATTAGAGCGCTGCTAGTCACATTAATCATATATATTGATTGAATACTGAATGCTTTTTCAGTTTGTCTGACAAATTGGAATGGCTCTGGTAACCCCACGCTCCAATGTGTGTTCTGTCTCATTCTCTTCTACATCACTCATCCCATCTCCTGGGAATACACAAAGGCTTTCTTTCCTGGCTGTCCTCGTGGATTTCTCTGCTTGCCAAACATTCAGGTGCTTTCTCATCCTCCCATTAACACCTTACTGATCTCACAGCAAAAACCTGCAGTGAATTTAAACACCCCTTTCTATACACCTCCAAAATAATCCTTCTCTGCTGTTTCAGTGCACAGAAGGGGTTTGTGCTGCTCAGGAGTCGTGTGCCACATGTCCTGTGAGAGCAGAAGCGACAGCAGAGGTGACAGCAGAGGTGACAGGAGATCCCTCACCAAGTTAACTCCTGGGTACACCTACGTAGTTGTGACATGCAGGAGCTACTCACACGTACAAAGTCAAGTCTTGTTTAAACTGGTCTTGAAAGGGAAGACATTCATATTCTGACTGTGCATAAAAAAGGTTGGTGAATGGTACTTTTCTAAAAATAGCTACACCAAGTGTCTAAAAACACCTCCTCAGGGTTCCAGCCCAGCTCTCAGCTTCATCTTGCTTGCCCACTACACAGAAACATAACTCCAAGTGCTATAGAATCACAGAGATCTACAATCAAGGGGAGTTGTATTCAACGCCTGTATTGTATCAGCTCGAACAGTTTTGGATTAAGACTCAGTTCCTATGCTAGCATCCTTGGGTTTACATTTGGCAGAGTAAGATTACAGTGCAGTCTTCCCAAAATACATGGAATCAAAACTCATGTCAAGCATTTCAGGTATTTTTAGACTATGCAGTAGAATAAACACTGCATTATCATCCTTACAGTTCCACTCTGAGCCTATTTCACTTTAAAATGTTATCTCAGACAATGCTCAGAGATCACAAGGAAAAATGGCATAGATCTCCAAAAACTACTTGGAAGCCTGGGAGAGAAGCTGTGTCTTGTGGTCCTTCACATAGCTTTACCCTGAGAAAGGTTCAGCAGCTGCTCCAACACAGGTCAGTTCTGAGATGCTGAACCAAGAGATGATTTTCAGTGATGGATACTCTGCAGATCTCAGGATCCCATCCACCCCCTAGGATGGCTCCAGGTAACCTCTTCAACTTCTTGCAATACTTTCCATGTCACACTACAAGATGATTGGCTTGCTTTCAAAAAATCCACACATCTGGTAAAATTTAGGCAGATGAAATAGATTAATAAACAAATGATTGGGAAAAAAACCCTGAATTACCCAGAATAAGGCAGCAATATTTCCCACAGAAATACTTCTACCTATCTGATTGTTGGGAAAGTCAATGACAAATTGATTTCTCAGTTGTGCAGACACACTCTGTGGCATAATGTACCTTATGAAAATCACTCATTCAATACAAGTATCCAAGTGTCTGCAGAACTAAAATAGAGGAAAAATAATATAAAAGGGGGAAAAAAAAACCCTAAGCTGTAATTCTGTAGTGCATGGCAGAGTGAAATTAGGCAATTACATCCCAAAAGGTACATCTCCAGACTTGTTCAATACACAGCCCTCCACATCCCCTTCCATTCCTAACACCAGAACATGCATATCACGCTCAGTTAATTAAAACAAGAAAAAAAAGCCATTCCAATTAGGCATTTTTTCCTCCCAAGTTTCACATTCAGTTAGACTGATGGTGACTGATGGTAGGGGCTTCTTCCATCTTAACCTCTGCAGCAACTTGATCTTGTCCCCTGCTCACATCCCTTCACAATCAGCATGCCCATGTTGTGCACAGGATTCACATCAAATGCTGCTGTAGTCCGAGCTGCGGGCAGCATGAGCTGCTGCTGCTTCCCACTCCACTGTGAAGAAGGTAACTGTTCCAAAGAAGCCCACAACCACCATGATCAGGAGCTGCCACTGCAGGAGGAAGTAGTTGCTGTAGAAATAGGCAACTGCAGCACAGATGGACTGAGAGAGGAAAAAACACAAGGTAGAAAGCTTATCAGTGGAGATATCCAGGCTACTATTACTGCACACAGATTATCTAATGGGCATGCAGTTTAGTGGGCAACTCTCAGCAGTATGCTTCTGTACAAGATAGATCATCTTAAAACTTCATTATACCTCAACATATGTCTTGATGTGATATGCAACAGATGCAGTTTTTACTTGTTATTTCAGTACTGTTCACAGCAGAAAGCGAACACAAAGCTCGGTGTTTGTAGCATCACCACCACAGTTCTGTGGTATTTGAAAACAGTCTGTGTGGAAACAACACTGCCAAGGCTGGGAGAGGAAATCCAGAGGATTATTCCCAGTTTTACAGCATCACAAACTATCCTGTATCAAAATAGCTAAAAGCTTTGACAAGCAATGTTGCTCACATGCAATCTATTATTCTTTAGGATAAATTTCTCATTACAGCTCATATAAATAATCTTTGTATTCCACATCTACCTCTAATTCTCACCTCTCACTGGGAGCAATATAAAAATGAGGCAGTGCACAAGGAAGAATAAAAGATATCTTTTTGAAGCAATGAGGTTCAAACTTGACTCAGGTTTTAAACTTGACACACTGCCTTCTGCTCCCCACACCAGCTATTGCTGTGACCACGCAGGAACAGGCTTAAGGCTTCACATCTCTGTTTTCCTGCCTCTGATCCACACAGACCTTACCCTGGGAAGTTTGGTACCAAACAACACAAATGGCAGAGTAAAATGATTATTAAAAGTTCAGCAGTTGCATTCACACTGTAGTAAGACTTTTTATCAACTCTCCTGCTGGGCATTCTGACAACCTAAGCACAGACAAACATCACTTAATCATAGAATCATAGACTGGTCTGGGTTGGGAGGGACCCCAAGGGTCACAGAGCTCCAACCCCCTGCCACAGGCAGGGACACCAACCTCCAGGCCTGGAGCTACACAAGGTTGCCCAGGGCCCCAGCCAACCTGGCCTTCAACACCCCCAGGGACGGGGCACCCACCCCCTCTCTGGGCAGCCCCTGCCAGCCCCTCACCACTCTCTCTGCACAGAACTTCCCCCCAATCTCTCCTCTCCCCCTTCCCTCCTCCAGCTTCACTCCAGCCCCCTTGTCCTGCCAGGCTCTGCCCTTGAACAAGCTGATTCCCCTCCTGTTCCTCTGCTCCCTTCAGGGACTGGCAGGCTGCAATGAGGTCCCCCCACAGCCTTCTCTTCTCCAGGCTGACCCAGCCCAGCTCCCTCAGCCTCTCTCCAGAGGGGAGCTGCTCCAGCCCTCTGAGCATCTCCATGGCCACGAATCCTCCTTCTGTCTGCATACCCACCTGATAACTCCCAGTGATACAACACAACAGCCACAAACTCTTCAACTACTAGTTACACAAGTTGTTTCCTTTTAACTCCCTCCCCTCTGCTGAAGACTTGAGTCAATAGATTCAGCAAGTATCTAAATAAAATCCAATCTGGGGAACTATAGCAGCCTTTTGACTTTAACCTCCAATGCCCAACACTGACCTTTCCCCAAAACAGCTACAGCAGCTCAGTTAATCACACTAAGCTGAACACTAAAGCTACTCCTACCTAACAAACTCTTTGCCTCTCTGATGAAAACAACCCCAGGCTGAAATCCTTTGCAGAAACAGTGTTTTTCCTCAGTTCATTAAAACATGGAGCCCCCTATGTCAGTAACATTACAGCAGTCATACTTTCAAGAGGCTGTGTTGTGTAATACCTGAACAAACTTAAAGATGGCAAAGGCAGGAGCGCTGTCTTCAGAATACAGGAAGCCTAAAATACTGAGGAGCTGGGTGTTGAAGCAGCTGTCCCCCAGGCCCAACAGAAAGCTGCAGAATATGGCCACCTCTTTGCTGAAGGAGAAAGCAAATCAAATTTAAAAGCTGTTCGTTCAAACAGCTTACACATCTCTAAACCATTCCCACTTTCCAAGCAAGCCTGCCAAAACCAGAAATTATCAAACTTTACATTTCCCTGGAAATGAACTGGGAATGCCTGGCAGAAAGAATAATTTCATCAGATTCTAATCTTTTTGAATACTAAGACTTCTGTTCCCATTGCCCACAGACAATCCTAACCTGAATCAGAACGAATAACTCATTTTGGTGCTTGGAGCCACAGAGCACACAAGGGCTGATTAAAAACTGAGACACACACACAGCAAGTTCATAAAAACTGTGAGAAATACCAGTTCATCTTGCTCTTTAAGTGGAGTATTTTTCTGGAGTCACCTGCACAGGCACAAATGCCTGTAAGTGCAAGTTATCAGCTGTGCCTCCATGAGTGGACAACACTATTTTCCACACAAAGTGGCAAAAAATACACCCCAAAAGAAAGTCACAATGAGGAGATAAAGCAGAGATGAGATAATTCCCCCCTGACACTGGGAAGTAGAAGAGGCAGCATACCATGGCTCTAAGTAGACCAAATGGACTTGACAACAAAGATTCAGAGACATTCAGAGAACAGCACAAGGCTGGTGCTCCCTGCTGCACCAAAGCAGAGCCCAGAGCTGTTTTATGATAAACAGAATTCCTGACAGAGTACAATAGCTGCTGGTCTCACTGTTGCAGTAGATATCAGCAGCATCCCTTCCCAAGGACAGAGCTGCTACCAAATACTCACACGCTTTGCATTCTCATGCCATTTAAATTCCTAAGTTGGGTGCACACTGGCAGAATATCTACTTTTAATAAAAACAGAATTCCTGGAAGCCTTTTCTACAGAGTCACTGCACAGAAAAAGCACCTTCAAGGAATTTTCTATTACAGGAACAAGCTCTTTAGATACAACTTGAGTCACAGCAGCCAAAGGGAAAAGCTCACATACCTTGGAATCATATAAGCAATATCATCTGTTCCTTCCATGGGAGCAATAGGGGCATCGTTTGGCATGTTGAAAAAAATTAAGTAAAAGGCTATGAAATGCACAACGATGCCCAACATCACCACAGGGTTCCTCCCAAAGCGGTTATTCTTGCTCAGTAAGCCAAAGATTCCCCCACCTGTATGAGTGGGAAAGATTGGCTAATTAATAAATCAGAACTGAAGATAGTTCAAATACTGCCAAAAAATAAAACCAAACCCCAAAGCTTAAAGGATCAACTCCCCCACATAGGATAACTAAAAGATGGGCAGATGTGAAAATAAGTCTCAAGGAGTTTGCCAGATCTACCAGCCCCATTTGTCTGATATTAACAACCTTTGGGGTGCTATAAATGCCTGGGAAATGTGGACAGATTTAGCAAATCATTGCTGATGAAAACATTTAACAGTTTTTGCAAGGATTTTCCCAGCAGCCACTGCTTTCTCCAGCACTGCAACAGTATTCTGTGAAAACAGACAGCCTTGTGCTCAGCTCTTAATTGAAAAAACAACACACAGAATCCCAGCCTGGTCTGGGTTGGGAGGGACCCCAAGGATCACAGAGCTCCAACCCCCTGCCACAGGCAGGGACACCAACCTCCAGGCCTGGAGCTACACAAGGTTGCCCAGGGCCCCAGCCAACCTGGCCTTCAACACCCCCAGGGACATCACAACTCTCTATGGATCCAAGTTGCCAATGAACACAGATAATCATGTTTGGTTTGCTGGGATTTTTTTAAACACCATGTTTGTGTTGAAGTGAAGAAATAATTTACCTAATGAACATTATCTGTATTCAGCTTTGAGTATCAGATCTCACTGAACACAAGCTAACTCTTTTAAAGAAAGAAGTCTTAAATTTATGACAAAAGTATTGCACTAAAGTTACTACATCACTTAAATATTAATGTAAACAGAATGCTATTTAGAGCTGAATATCAAAAGGCTGAAAAATCCCTACCACCACTGCAGCCTAGTGATTCTCTCATTCTAAGGCTAATGGATTTCCTTGCACTAACCCAAAAAGAATGCAAAATCTTAGAATTCATAGTTCTCAGGTATTTCACACTCAGGTCTGAAATTGCTTTACCTGGTGTAACATACAATTCACAGCACAACAAGGAGCCATGGCAGCAGATGGATTTCTAATATTTGTTTTCATAGTCAATGTTAAGTACAAAAGTTATTCTGAGTAACTCCATCATCTTAATCTTTTCTTTGTCTGTAAGACAGTAAGTTTAGACTCACCTAAAATTTCTCCAACACCAATAAAAATACCAGAGAGGCCAATAAGGCTCTTCTCTTCACTGCCAAACCTATTGACAGCACCGATACACGTTCCATACACTCCAGAAAAGAATGTTAATTCCAAACCTTTGGAAGAAAACACATTGATAGATTAGCCATCAGGAAAGTTAAAGATTCCTTATGTCTAAAGAATGGTTTATATATTCAAATGAGGCATAATAGAAATGATTAAGGCATTTTAAATTATGTAATGATGACATTCTCCTATATCAGCAGTGCAGGAAAGCACTGTGCCACTAGTCAGTGCCCCATGCCCAGACATTGAGCTGTTACAGCATCTACACATAGCTTATACTTCTGCTTTCCAAGACCTTTAGAATTTGATGCATAACATCTGCTTCCCTCCACATTCAGGCATTCCTAAGACAGACTTCCTGCACCCTCAAGTATCAAGGGACCTAAGACTCCTAAAATGGACTGCCACTGCTCTGTATGTAATGAGCTAAAACCAAGAGAGAACACTTGTTACTTAGGTAAACTCCTCTTGAAGAGTTCTGTCTTACTGCAAAGAAAGGTAAGAGAGCTGAGCCTGATGAGCATGACTGTAAGCAAGCATCAGTGTACAAACAGTATTTCCTTAATAGAAAGTATATTTAAAACAATGCAAAATATTATGTCTGAAGGAAAAGAGTTCAAAAATAGAACTGTTTTTAATTTAACTCCTCTGCCTTTTGCTGCTGCAAGAATACAGTACACCTTATGCCAAGCTGTGTGTGCCAGGCTACCTGACATGGTATATGAACTGCAAATCCTCAAGGACTGGTGATCTTTGAGCAGTCTTAATTCAACCATCAATTTTTTGGAAAGAAAAGCCTTATAGTTGGCATTATGGGATTTTCCTACAGAAAGTGGCGATATTGGCCAACAGCCACAAGATGGCAGCAGCTCTGTTTTCCAAGCTGGGCTGATTTATTTCTCGCCCCCCACTGACAATCTAATTTCAGATTAACGGGGCAAACCCAAACTGACTCCCTCCCCTTGTTATCTTGCTTCACATTCCCACTGCACTGAGCATCTCAGTGGAATTCAAGTTAGTTAATCTGGGCTAACACAACACTGGAGATACCACGATGTAAACTAACTCAGTTAGCAGCTGCTGCAAAGTACTACTGCTGTTTCTCTACCAGAAGCTGACCACAACCTCCAGCAGATGCTTGGGTGCTGCTCCCAGTCTGCTCACATCTAAGTTTTCTTCATCAACAAGAGCTAACACCAACAGGGACTCATCTGAAGTTCTGAAAATGTGCCTATTCTTCATGGAACTTCATTTGATCATGAATAGAACTAGATGAAGGCACAAGTAACCCCCAAAAACCCCTGATGAAGCATCCCAGTAACATTTTGAACATTTTCAAGTATTTTTGTAGCAGAATCTCTTCAGCACATGGCAAAAGTAAATGCACTTTTATTCTACAACTCATACCTTAACAATTGCAAACTAAGTTTGGAATCCAAACTAAAGTTCCTAAAAAGAGAACTCCTGCCACAGCAAATACTAATGACAACAAGAGTTGAAATCAGCTGAACTTCTTCCCCAGTAGAACCAGTGAAGGCTGTTAGAAATCTCCAGTACCTTAAGGAAGATGATGCTGGAAGTATAACGCACAAGCCCTATTTTAATTTAAATGCAACTGCATTAAACACAACCTGCAACCTACTGAGAGGGTAGTGCCAAATCCCAAACACACCAGCTAGGGAAGTGCTGCAGAGCTAGAGAACTGCAGTCCTGCCCTGGAGTGAAAATCCTAACACTCCCCTCCATGATTACACCCCCCACTTGCCTTATACCTGTGTAGGCTGTTGTGACGCTGAGAAGCAGCATTTCTTTGGTGAAACTCAACTTTATAGATTTCTCTGTGAAGACAAAATAATGGAAGTTAATGGAACTTCTGATTACACTGGTAAGAGAATCTACCCCTTTTTTTGTTCTCTGCTTAAAGCCAAAATAGGTTACAGTTATGCAAACTGTGACCTTATAAGAGTAAACAAGGGGCTAAAAACCCAGCCTGCCCTTTAAAAGAAAGGTCCTGATCTCTTTTTGTAAGAAATGCAAGCCAGAGGAACATTAAAGAGGGGATCAGAGTTTTCAATTAACTGAGAATTGTCTGTCCTTTGTCTTTACTATCGCTCAGGTCATGGTAATTGTCTCCTGAAAGGTTAAGTAAACTCTCAGGAAAAAATTTAAGTTGCATCAGACTTCAGTGGAAACTGCAGATGCTCCAGTTCAAAACTCTTTGTCTTTAAGTGTTATGATTAGGTGACAATATGAAACGATGTATAACTTAATCTTTACCTTGTTATGCTAGTCTTTAAAAAACAAAAGAAGAGAATCCAAAACAGACACAAAATGGCACCACAAAATAAAAGAGCAGCAAAAAAACCCCACATTTCCACACACAAGCTTTCCCAGGTGATGGATGTCCCGTTCTTCTGGAGCTCACCTACACAAGGAAGCTACTGTGAAATATCTTGGATTTGAAACTACATCAAGGAAGCACCCCTCTCTAGGACTGTATTAGTAGGGAATAGAAGTCTACTTCACTTTGTTTGTTTGCAGGCAAGTTTTGTCTGGCTGATACTGTCACTTGCAAGGAGCCAGCTCACACCAGCTGCACACCAACAGCAACCAGAGCACACAGTAGTTCAGAGGTTACAAAGCTTTTCCAGTTGCAAGCTCCGTTTTGGCTAGGCTCAAAATCTGTACTGGAAAGGATGGGTTAGCAGTTTGAAAGAACTCTTGGGTGAAGTAGTACTTACTGAAGGCAGCCACTGCTCTTGTCATTTTGCTTTGTGCAGACCTGGGTAAACAAATGACATAATGAAAAATGGAAAATTGTATTGCTGTGCTAGAAGGCAGCTTCATTTTTCAAATTTCCTGCCCATTTTCTAGCTCAGCATTACATACTGGAATATATTAATATATTATTAAAAGTTTCTGTGAATCTAAACTACTAACTGCAACTTATTTGCCTTCTGGGCTAGTGAAAGTCATTGAAGAATTACAATGATAGACAGAATCTTCCTTCTGAGCATTTTGAGCATCTCACTGGCATACTTACTGATGTTTTTCTAACACCTTCACTGTTCTTTGTATCAAGCAAAAAAAAAATTGAAACCCATGCCTCAGGGTATGCCTCTTGCCCTTCACAGAGGACAAGAGAGACTATGAAAGGCAGATCTGTGTTTGATAATCATCATCAGTGGAGAAAAGAGGTTAAAAAAAGGTATCCTTCCAAAGGCACTTACTCATTAATGGAAGAACTTTCTGTGCAGTACTGCACTCCACCCTCGAGAATATGCTGTCTAAAGAACATTAGTTCTCACTTGTTAGGGTACAGACACTTCTCTATTCAATCTGCAAATTCTATAGGTTGTCCACAACATCTATGTCTCCAGTTCAGAGGGGAGGTGAATGCAATGTTCCACTGAGGAGCAGAAGCACAGACAAACGTATGTGACTTGTTACTGCCATAACTACTTACGAGCTGTCCTCCAAGATTTCACTAGCAGAATCTTCCTCCCCTGGAGCTTTTGTGTCCTCCTGTTTCCTAATCAGAAAGAACAGAACTGTGCCCACAAGACTGATAACAGTCAGAGCAATGAAGACAGTTCTGCGATCGCTCTCTGTGGAAAAACAAACAAGGCTCATAACTAGGTGTGCAAAAGCAACTCAAACCAGTTCAACTACCTCCAAAGAACTAATTCAGATACACTGCTTGCAGAAACACTATGCTAAAATGCACACTGATTTTCTAACTTACCTTCCACGTGGAGCCAAAGGTACTCAGCTGCTGGCAAATTCCTGTCTCAGCTTTATGATGCCAAGAAAATATTGGCATATTAAAGTGTGTCACTTGCATTCTCTGCCATGCAAAGGCCAGGACCAAGGATGAGCCAATTAACAAAGGAAGTGCATAAATTATTAGCAGAGGAAGGTACATCTTTCAAGACTCAGGTAATTCACAAAAGATGGTGTAAACTATCCCAAAACCCTCTGGATTTCTGAAAAAAACAACCCCAACCCCTAAACCAGCTCTTTTCCAGCATCAGAAATATTAGTGCTGTAACATCATTAACTGACAGGTTTGTATGCACAAAGGCCTTAAGCCCACCATGAATTCTCACTGACATGGGGTACTGAGTGCAGCTGGAGGGAGGCAACTACTGCCCCATGCACCAGCTCTGCTGTACTAACCATCCTGTTCACACTACACAGAACACAGAAGTCACTCCTCCTTACAGATACTTAGAAGAGGGGGAAAAAAGTCAAGAAACAGCTGGTAGTTACAATTAACTAGTGTATGATTCTGAAAAATACTGCCTACTCTCATATTTACTCCTCCTTTAGCTTTAGGGTAAATGTAAAGTTGTTCTACATTGATAAAAATAACCTGCCTACAATTACAGGCCAAAAAGAATGTGCTTCACCTTGAAATGCCTGCACTATTCCTAGATAGGTAAGTAAAAGGAAGGAGCAACAATCTTTAAATGATGTTAAATCTTCAGACAGCACCTTTCTTAAGGCAAGGCATTTAAAGATAGGGGGAAATGAACCAGCAGAACTCCCACGTTGATGGCTCTATCCTGTGGTTAGCAAGAGGCATGGAATTTGTAACACACAGAATTTCAGGCCCACCAGGTTCAAAGGGTCTCCAATGCTTCCAGTAAAATTTAAACCATCGTGTTACAGGCCAAGGGCTGTTAAAGAGAACCTTTAACAATTGACCAGGACTGCACTACCATGCCTATGTCTGTGGGGCAGGGACACCTTCTGGAACCAGGCTGCCCAAAGCCTCATCCAACCTGGCCTCGAACACTTCCAGGGATGGGGCATCTACCACCTCCCTGGGCAGCCTGTTCCAGTGTCTCACTACCCTTGTAGTGAGGAATTGCTTCTAAAATCCAATCTAAACCTACCCCCTTCCAAATTAAAAGCATTCCCCCTCATCCTATCACTCCATACCCTTCTAGAAAGTCCCTCAACAGCTTCTTGTAGGTCCCTTCAGGTCCTGGAAGGCTCCTATAAGGGCTCCCTCAGAGCCTTCTCTTCTCCAGGCTGAACAACCCCAACTCTCTCAGCCTGCCTTCAAAGGAGAGGTGCTGCAGCCATCCAATCATTTCTGTGGCCTCCTCTGGACTTGTTCCAACAGTTCCAGGTACTTTCCACGTTTGGGACTCCACAACTGGTCACAGTACTCCAGGTGAGGTCTCACAGGGGGGCAGAACCCCCTCCCTCAACCTGCTGGCCACACTCCCTTTGATGCAGCCTAGCATACAGCTGCAAGCACACATTGTCAGCTCACGTTGAGCTTCCCATCCACCACCACCCCAAGTCCTTCTCTGCAGAGCTGCCCACCATCACTTCATCTCCCAGCCTGTATTGAGGATGAAGATTGCCCCAACCCAGGTGCAGGACCTTGCACCTGTCCTTCCTGCACTACTTTATGCCAGCACAATGATTAGTGCAGCCATGAAGCAAGCCAGGATGGTTTCCCTTTCTCTTCCCTCATTTCACAGGCTAAACAGTCTCCAAACTGATTCAGAGTCTACACCAAGCACTAACTTTGGTACAGGATAGCTGTGCATATCAAGCATACAGCCATCCCAAAATACCTTCCACCAAAAAAAATGTGTATTTTGGCATCTGCACAGGAAAACCCCAGAGTAGCTATTGTGGAAAACCTTGTTCTAAACCAACATTCTGAGGAATTTCATAGATAATATCCTAAAAGAAGGTACTCAAAGCATCTGTAGGAAAACAATATATATGAGTACCATGGAACACTATTCATATTCCAACATATTCAAAAAAAAGTCTATCTAACAAAAAGTCAGAAAAAAGTCTGCTGTTGTCTAAGTTTTCTTGCCACTTCCAGTTCATTATTTCAATCTGTTTATTCATGCTGCAGTACTGTAAAGCATGGTGCCCCATATAAACAAGGAACACTCACCTGATATATGGGTTTTTCCTTGCCAAGCAAAGTATATATAGAGGTTTCCAAAAAACAAGCTGTAAACAAGAAGGGTAACAAGGGTGAATCAGACTTTCTGTGGTAAGATTAAGGTTGTAGCATCACAGTGACATTAATCTATACAAAAAATAGCATTGTCTAATTGTGAAAGAAACAAAGACATTAACTGCTCTCCTCACAAACTGCTTACTCTGTAAAAACTTCACACACAGGGGAGGATTCTTCCCCATAATGCTGGGGAAGATACAAGGTGGTAGCAAAAGCAAACAAATCTGCCCCTGTGTTGCCTCTCTAATTTTGGAAGAGTATGGGTTAGAATGCTGACATGCTGGAGGAGATGATTTTGTAATACTTCCTTAGAAGAGACAGATGTCTTGCCTGAAGTATCACCCCAGCAACACTAAATTGGTTGTTAACAGCTCAGAAGTATGTCACTGGTTCAGAGAGATGTTCTACTAACCCAGTATTCAGTCCCCACAACAGCACAGCAATGCCACCTAGCACAGGCTCAGCAGCCAAGGCCCTTCTGTGATTCATTCCCCTCATTAACTGCCAATATCCAGAGCTGCTGTATTAGGGGTGGTCAAGGTCTCTCTCCTCAGGACCCATTTACAGAGCTCCTGCCCCAGAATCTGTTTGATTCCTCTTCTTCCTTTTCTGTATTACACACTCTCCTGAAGTTTAATCACCCCTTGTGTGAAAACACACTTTATCTGCCTCAAACCAATCCTCTTCCAGATTTACCAAGTGACCCAAATCGCAGTGCAGCAACATTCAGGGAGCAACAGCCCTGCATCCAGCTCACCTGCTGCCTTGTGTTTTAGCAGCCCATCAGTAGAATCCTCCTCAGTTTTTTCTCCAGAGTCCCAGCCTTTCCAGTCTCTCTTCAAGTGAGGAGCCCTATTTTCTTGCACATTTTTGTTCTTTGTCCCTGCACCCCATTGTATCACACACTCCCAAAAGGCATAAACCATATCTGTACAGAACACTCCATGGCAGCAAGACAGCACCCACTACCTCTGTCTCACAACTTTTCTTGATGCTCCATCAACCAAAAAAGCCAACAAAGCTTAATATCAGAGTGTTATCAACAAGATCCCTCTTCTCACTGCCAAGTTCAACTTTAGTATCTTCAGATTAACTTGCTGGGGAGCAGCTAAAGGCAGCTGCTCCCTCAGGAAAGGAAGGCTAGAAGTCATGGGGAATAATACACCCAGAAGAGAAGGTACCTCTCCAGCTAGAGCCCAGCTTCACAGTAGTTAAGGAAGGCAAGCAAGGGAGACCCAAAGATTGTAGGCAAGATTAAACAAGAGCCCAGACCAGTCATAGAAGTTTGTGTTGACAAGGAAGTCAGAGGTCAAGCCAGGAATCCAGTCCACAAACCAAAGTCAGGTCTAATCATTGCCAGGCAGGTCTGAGGTGACAAAGCCAAGGTTCTGGCAAAATCACCAAGCACCAGTGCTACAGCCAAGTGAGAAACCAGCAGCCCTCCAAGGCAGCTCCAGAAGCAGCAAAGTGCCAGGGCAGAGCTGAAATGGGGCTCCTGGGCCCAGGGGCAGACGGGAAGGGTGTGGTGGAGGCCCCAGGTGAGGCTGTTCAGGGCCATTAGGGCTTACTGGTGCCTTCACATGTTAGCACAGCCCTCCACAATCAACAAGAGGCCTGTTACACGTGTGAAATGCTCCCCTAAGGGAAAGGTATCTGTTCAGCACGTTGAGAGCAGAGGTTTGATATACCTGATTTTTGTTCATCGCTGTATAATGCACAACAGTGATAGAAATGCTGCTTCTGCCCTCCCCTGGCTGCAGGTACCAGGGGAATATTTTTCATGCATTCTCCCACTTACCAAAAAATGTAAAAAAGTAGAATGTGTAGAATAAAAGAAGCAGCAGCAGCTTACCTGGACTGTAAGAGTGCCCAAAACACCCCACTGTTCCTTCCAATGGTGTTTTCATCAGAATTTACAGTCAGACAATTTCCCTGTGCTGTCCAGAGTACTAAAACATACCCAGTATAGGAAACAAAAATATTTTAGAGGTATATTCAAATGTGCCTAAGAATAATAAGCAGAATAAGAACAATGCTTACCAGCAGCTGCAACGCCAATAAAAACAGAAGCAGTGTAGAAAGCCCAGGTAGCAGGCTGGATAAAAACTGCAATGTACAGGCTAGAATAGAACAGAGCAGTTTACTGAACACAGACTTAAGGAGAACAATGCTCTTTAAGAATCAGGTATCTCAGCTGCTTCTAAACCAGCTACTCTCTCCTAAGTGATGTTGTAAAATATTTTAGGTCATACATGAAATGAAGGGTAATGTTTTTACTCCACTAAGCCTGCAGAATTTTATATGTATATATCATGTATATAGTATATATGTACACTACACATATATAGTCATTTATCTGAGGCCACAGCCTGAACTCCACAGTCAGCAAAGTCTGGAAGCACTCTGTTTCCAGTAGGCTGATGTGCTCTGTAGTTACTGATCAAACAGTACAGACAGTTATCCCTGAAAGATGCTTTCCTTAGCCAGCACAATGTCCTGTATGGCATGGGAGCCTTGGGTGTGACAAAGGAAAGAAAGATTTCAAAGGAAGCAGAGGAAGATTCAAACTGAATACCCACCTATAAAATACACCGCTAAGAACCATGGAGAGCTGAGGTCCTGCTATTGCCACTACTGAAGGTGATACAAGATTTGATGCAGAGAATACTCCATAAATAATGGACATGCTACATAAATAAACAACAAAAGACGATTAAGTACTTGAAATAAAACATAGGGTGTACTTGTAACTGACTTAAGAACACTCAGTCAACTCCAAAACATCACGTGAGGTTTACACATAACTGAAGTAACTGTGCAACCTGCTTGGTCAAACATGTCCTTCCTTTCTTCTGTTACCTGCCCCCCTTGGATTCTACATGGGGCTGTGGGAATGTACAGCGTTCCCTAGATTGCTGAACAAAACCCCAAATGATTGCAGGGAAGCACATCATGTCATTTACAACACACATTTGTCAGACTGCCTTAACAACAGCTACTGTCTTTTGCACCCAGTACTTCCAGATGTATCAGGCTCTGGAACATTCTCTATCAGTGAGGTTTTAATTTTCTGCCAACTACACCACCAAATTTTTAGAGACACATTTTGTGTCAGGGATATTTTTAGTTTAAATTAAGACAGGAAACCCTTCAAAGCAGTAACCAGGTTTTCCTCTATGACAGCTTAATTTAGCATACAAAAGGTCCCTGATCACGCTTGGTGAGTTTGGCTACACCAGAGTAATAAACAAATAGAACAGCTTTTCATGGCTTTGCCTTCTCATCATCCTGACTACTCCCTTCATGTTTATGTGGCAGTAGTACTTCCTGGAGGCTGATCTTCACCACCTGTCCTACACAAACATGGGCAAGCAAACAAAGCCTTAGTCAGCAGTTTGATTTGTTTTAAAACTTTCCCATTCCTCAACTCCTAAGAAAAAATGCTGGGAATGTGATGACCATATCATGTTTTTTCTCCCTACAAAACATGCAAAACAGAGAGGTAGTTCAACTATAAGTAACTCAGTGTAGAAGTAGAGCATGTGCCCATGCTTCAAACGCCTTTAAGTATGTTATGAAATTGCAAAGTCAGCAGAACACCACAATCTCTTGGGAGTGTATCTCTACCAAGTGGAGTTATAACTACCTTCACCCTGCAAGGAGCAAAGTAGTAAAAAGATCTGTGTAAATTACCTTGTGTAGCCACTGCCATGAAAATCCGTGTTGTTTAAATTCGTGATAACAGTTTGCTATGAGGAGAGAAATCATACGTGGTGATGTGTTAGAAGCTCTCTGGTAGTTTGAGAACACTTGCATCAGTTTGAAGTCAGTAGCAAACATGTGAATTACTCTACAAAATACTTAAAATAATTTAAAGCACCAACTGGATCTCACTACACCCCCACAGAGAAGGTGAAGATCTTTGGCAGGGAAACATCTGTGTTTGCAGCACTGATGATTTCACCAGAGGCCTTAAAATACTTCACAAAACTTTTGTTTCGCTCAACACTTCTCTTAGGGTAGATAAGCATGACTATCTTAATTTAAAAAGTGGAAAAAGAAGGAGAAGCTTCTAAATGCTCTTAATTTGACCTAACGTTGAGCTTCTGACTAGAGTTTCCATTCTTTCTGGCTTCCCGTTATTTCTCTGTTCCTTTTTTTTTCCACTTGAATCAGCATTAGACATCACAAGACCATTTAATTAGTTGAATTAGCAGGCAGATCTAATTGAAAGTCACTTGCAATGACTTTAATGACAACAAATTATACGATTGCATGATCACTAGGTCCAGTTCAGCGAGATGCTGTGAATTCACTGCAGAACATCTAAGAACTTAGGAACAATCTCAGGCTGCACTATGCCTTTTACAAAAACTACTCTATTTCTGCAACGGGGTGAAGGACATTTAATATGTCTGAACCCAGAAAGTCTTCTTCTTGCATGGTTGAAAAGAGAAGCTGTAAGGCTTGTAGGGTCGAGAGGCATGTTTGTCCTTCAGGCATAGAACTAACATCGAAAGCACTGCCAACTCCCTAAGTTAGATCTGGGCTCACAGTGTCAGTAGCAGGATTCTGAGAATTTAAGTAGTAACAGCACAATCACCCAGTTTTGTTTCAGCACACACAGAGATACACGATGCTAAAACAGTAAATTACTTATTCAGATGGAAGGTGACTTGGCAGTTCTGGCAATTGTGGAAGTCTGACTACTTGTCAGATGTTATCCTCATACTCCCCCTCAATGTCTAGTTTGGTAGCACAGAAAAATATGTCAGATGAGGAAAAACACTCTAGGACAAACTAGGGGCATGGTTAATTATAACAACTTAGGCAAATATTTCTAAAAGGATCATATATAATAACCAGAAATATGGAAGAGCCAATATAATTCAATTGTTAAATATGTCAAGTGTCAAAACAGACACTATTTTAATGTTCAAACATTTCATAGGTTTCATTATCTAATTTCTAAGCAATCAGAGCTACATATGTAGGTATGGTATCTTCAAGAACACTCCTTAGTTATCCAGTTAATGAACTTAATTTATTTAACACTAAACCAAAAGAAAGGAGACAAAACCTCAAGGTGTTTTGCACATTTAAAAAATGCCAAGTAAAGCAACTCTTAGATTATGGTACACAAGACAGGATGAATAGCTGTGATAGAAATGCAGCACGTTTTGAAATTCCCACCTACCGCAATATTTCCACATGTCTGGAAAGCAGTGAATAGAAACATAAAGGAGATTCCCAAAATAATTATGTTGAAAAGTTTTTTGGATTCAGGAGACATTTTGTTTTCTTGCTAAGTCCTCAGCTTCAGCCTGGAAAAGCTCTATTTTCTTTTAAAAGTTTCCTCTTAACCTCTGTTTAAAAACAAACAGGCAAAAAGAAAACATAAAAAGCTTCCAAAATGGCAATCATTTAGGGCTGGTTTTTTACCTGCTAGGACATAACCATCAATGAATTAAGAAATCTGGTAGCTTTCTTAAATAATGTGCAGCAAAATCACTAACAAAAAAACCCCAAACAAGCCCACAAAGAAGAGTCTGGTGTGAAAGGTAAAGACCAAGGTTCTCTCTACCTTTTCCCATGGAGTTACCAGGGCAGACTGCAGTATGTGACTTCTTCACGACATCTCCTTTCCTCAAAGCAGTTTTTCAAACATCACAGTAGTTAATCCCCTCCATTTCTTGTCGTTGCTCTAGATCAGAACGCTGGTGGGAGCTTTTAAATCACCTGACAAAGGAAAGACGAGACATTGGAACACAAGAGTCATTTCCATGCAAGTTGGACAGGAAATAAGGCACATTTCACAATCTAGATCAGCTGACCGAGCCCTTGAGCACCATGGGAAATGCAGTTTTAGGAAAGGACACTTTTTTCCCCCTTAAAAATGTGGAAATCTCCTATTCCTTAAAAGATCTGTAGTAGTTAGTTGTTTGGGGGTTTTTTTTAAATTACATTCTCTATCCACTAAACAATACCCAACGAAGTAAAGAGGTTTTAGAAACTCAGATCTAAGTAAACTAATTCAAACACACACAAACTCACTCCAGGCAAAAATGACTCCCACCAGGGAGAAACAGTGTCTCTCAGTGTCACCATCACACACGCTCTGCACAGGGCTTCTGCCTTTCACTGTCTCGGTGACTAAGGGGAGGAAAGATTCTTCATAATCTTCCCCTGCTTTGCCTCAAGGAACAAAATTCCTTGTAGTGATAAAGTATTCTTAATTTTACTTCACAGTAATTTTTTTTTTAAATAATAAATTCCTGAGCAATTGATCTGCCTGTTAAAATGTCAGCACAAGTGAAAGAGAAGATCACACATCCCGTGCCAACTGAAAAGCAGCTTTTACTGCCGCTCTCCCATGTCCATCCTGCTGGGCCTCCATGTCAGAATTACAGCGTCCAGTCAAACCAGCCCCACTTAACTGATGGCCAAAGAGGAAAGGAAATACAGAATTAAGTAAATGGTTGGATTTCACCTTTTCTATCTACAGGAAAGGAGTTAAATACAAGCCATATCCCAGCTGTTGTTAGATACTTAACTCTCTTTAACTCCTTAACTCTAAAAATGTAGATTTATTACTTGTCAGAGAAAGTCAGAGGCTGCTTTAAGGATCCAATTAGAACATCAAGGTGGTTTGGTTTTTAACGGGAGCAAAGCTCTCTTCTTTTTCTGCATTACAAATTTAATCTTTAAGATCCTCTAAGCACCCCATCCCACTCACTTGTGCCAGCATAAGCCTTCCTCTGGCTGCACAACAAACTGGGCTGGTGTGCCAGGTTTTAAGTGTTGATTTTAAGTGACTTTAGGCCCAGTGAATAAGGGACACGGGAAATTCCCCCTGTCATTTCACACAAACCATTATAAACTTGAGATTTCTCCATAGAGAAAGGGCTTCGGGAAATGAAATTAAAACATTACCATCAAAATTCTTGGGTGGAGAGGGACAAAACTGTACAAGAAGTCAGCAGACTGAAAAAGGTTAAAGCCAGTACGAGTTTATTTGCTTTCTTAAGTCTTTTAGCAGCAAGAAACAAACTGTTGCCTGTGGGTTTGTATTGATATCACCGCCGGGTTTTATACTTCTTCAGCACAGAAACCCCACTCAATTGCAGCACGAATAAAGACTTAAAAGGAGAATACTGAATATGCTTTACCGGATCAATATCGTCATAGAATCACAGAATCAAGACCGTCATACATTTCTAGTCGGTTTTGACGTACAGGGCAGCCAGGCAGAACCATCCATAGCTGGTGCAGGACGAGAGTTTGGGCATTTTATTCAGCGAGCGAAGCGACACAGCGACAGCTTCTGAGGCGGGGGGAGCAGCTTTCACCAAAATCCCTCAGAAAACCTCAGGGAACCCGCTCGTCACCCACCTCCCCCCGGTTCCCGCTTTTCCCCGTCCACCGCCAAAGCCTGAGCTCTCAGGGAGCGCCGTGTGCCAGGACGGTCACTGACAGCTCCCAGAGACAAGGGACGCAGGCATCGGGCTTCGCTCCAGGAGCAGCGCGGGCGGAGGGCAGCCCTCTCACCGAAGCACCTGCTCCGCCTCACCGCCGCCTGTCCAGAGGACGCTTCACCCGGCACCGCTAACGGCAGGAGAGGATGGAGAACCAGCGAAGAGCGCGCGCCAGGCCGCTTCGCGACGCGCAGCTGCAAGCAGGAGACGCACAGGAACGAGGACACAGATCTCCCACAGCAGCAACAGCTACCCCGGGGCAACCGGGGCAACCAGCCGCACCAGAGCCCGGGAGCCCCAGCCCGCCTCGCCTCGCGGCGCGCGCCCCTCCGCGGCCGCCATTTTAAACCGCCACCTCCCGCCCGCGCCCGAGGCGCTCCGCCTCCAGAAGGCTTTTCGGGTTTAATTTCATTTCTTTTGTTTTATTTGAGTTGTCCCCCGCGGCGGGGCAGCCCCTTGCCCCTCGCCCCGCCCAGGCCGGCCCGGCTTAGCCTTGCCTCGCCTCCGGGTGGGTTTTTTTTACCGTTTTCAGCACACATTGTTCAAAATTTCCCCGCCTCCACCGAGTCCTTCCGGGTCACAGCGGAGCCGCCTCAACGGCCGCTCTCAGTGGCTTATTAATTCAGAGGACGGCTTTCCGCCAGCGCTCCCAGGCCCTCTCCAGGGTCCGCAGCCGGTAAGAAGAAGAAAAAAAACCGAATGAATTAAAAAACCCCGCCGCAAAACACGAAAGGTGAGGCGGTGCCGGCGGAGCGGGGGGGGGGGCGGAGAGAGCGGGGGGAGCTTTCACTTCCGGGCCGCCGGCGGCCATTTTGTGGTGTTAAGTAGGCGCGCGCGGGCGGCGCCCCGCTCATTTCCTCGCCGCGGCGGGCAGGGGCGGCTGGTCTTAGCGCTTCGTCTCCGCTCCGGCCTTAGGCCGCCTTCTTCCCGGACCCCAGAGGTGGGTGCCTGCTCCTCTTGAGGACCTCGCGACGTTTCCCTATGCCCTGTAGCTCCCCGCCTTTCTGGACTCTCGTGGGCCGCCGCTCCGGCGCTCCCCCTCCGGTGTGAGGCGCTTCCCTCTCGGGGCCGCGCCGCCTCCTGACTCGCCCCCTTCCCCCCCCCCCTTCCCCTTCCTTCGGGTTTCTTCTTCTCAGCCGCTGCCGCCCCTCGGGGGCTTTTTGCCCGCCATGAGCTACGGGCGCCCTCCGCCGGACGTGGAGGGCATGACGTCCCTCAAGGTGGACAACCTGACCTACCGTACGCCCGGACACGCTCCGGAGGGTCTTCGAGAAGTACGGCCGCGTGGGAGACGTCTACATCCCCCGGGACCGGTACACTAAGGAGAGCCGTGGTTTCGCCTTCGTCCGTTTCCACGACAAACGCGATGCCGAGGACGCGATGGACGCCATGGACGGGGCCGTGCTGGATGGCCGCGAACTCCGCGTTCAGATGGCCCGCTACGGCCGCCCTCCCGACTCGCACCACAGCCGGCGCGGCCCGCCGCCTCGCCGCTACGGGAGCAGTGGATACGGCCGCCGCAGCCGCAGGTGAGCGCCTGGAACCGCGGAGAGAGGGGAGGCAGGGGACTCTCGGTAATACGATTTCGGCGTGTGTTTGTGCAGCGGGGGCCGCATGGTTTCGCTTCCTTTTCCCGAGTGAGTTTCGCGGCGGAGCTGGATGGGGGGAGGGAGGGGTGTAGGGATTTAGTGGCGAAAGGCACGTGGAGTTCCCCCGGAGCGAAAGGGATTCGCCCTGTAGTAGTTTTAGCCCCCGGCCACTCACTCCGAACAATGGCGCCCTCTTAACACGCGTTTTCTTGCCCACGTGGGTCCCGTCCCGCCTTCCCGGTCCCGTTCCGCCTTCCCGGTCCCGCAGCACTTGCTGAAGTCTGTTGCCCCGCCCGCCTTCAACTTCTAACGCGCGGTGCTTTTTTAGCCCTAGAAGACGCCGTCGCAGCCGATCTAGAAGCAGGAGCCGCTCTAGATCCCGCAGTCGGTCCCGTTACAGTCGATCCAAATCTCGGTCTCGCACACGCTCTCGGTCTCGCTCCACCTCGAAGTCCAGGTCTGCCAGGAGATCCAAGTCAAAGTCCTCGTCCGTCTCCAGATCCCGGTCTAGGTCAAGATCCCGGTCCAGATCTAGAAGCCCTCCCCCTGCCTCAAAGAGGGAATCCAACTCTAGATCCAGGTCTAAGAGCCCTCCCAAGTCTCCGGAAGAAGAAGGAGCTGTATCTTCCTAGGAACATGGTAATGTACCTCGGAATCGGCACATGTTGCATGTTACTTTATTATAGCACTTAGATGGGGTGTTGGGTAGCTCTTGGAGTATTAATAGCCTGAACCAAATGAATCCTAATGGGGCACTTTGTTAGCTTTTTTTTCTTGAACAGTGCTTTTTAGTTACTGGTTTAGGGAAATTTAATACCAAAGGGCTTTCTACTGAGACTTTTTTATTTTTTTTTACAGAGGAAATGTTTTATTGAAAGATTAATGGCTTGGTTTTAATAAAATTATTGTATGAGACGCAACCTATGATGCAAATGACTATTTCTTACTGTATTTATCCAACATCTGCATTTTCCCCTTTAAAGCTGCGGTCTCCTGTTTGCTAAAAGAATATTGGCCAGTATTGCAGATTTTAACTGATTTGGCTGATCCTCCAGGGACCAGTTTCTGTGGGCGTGTATTGGAGCAGGTTTGTCTTTAAATGTTAAAGATACACTATCCTTTTTTAATGGAAGATCGGTTCAGTGGCCGTTGTACTGACTGGAGGTAACTGTTCTAGAAAAGTGGCAAATTCCTTGCAACCAGAAAACCATGGAAACTAGTTTTTCCACGAGTCCACATCTTGAAGAGGCGTCTGAGGATAACACCGGGTGGGGAAAGGATAGTGTGTCTTTAACCCTTCAAACTGTTTGGTCCTATTTTTTTAAAAGGAAAAAGGCCCAAGCTAGCTCAGAAGGTTAGATAATTGTAGCTAAATTAGTCACATGTCCTGTTTGAGTGCTAATTATTAGATTTTAGTTAAGTCTTTATGAAGTCCTAGTTCTATAACTTTGATATCAAACATAATTTATCGTTGAGCAGGCTGAGTTGAAGTTAATGGTGGCCTGAGCTACAGCCTGATACCTGTTCTTTGTAACTGAATACTTGGACAGAACCTTACATTTGGTCTCCTACATGTGGGGGGAGGTGGAACACTCTGGAAAATTCCTAAAGCATATTTAAATTAGGTAAAGCCAGTTGAAAACACAACTCTAGAAGTATACCCGAAGTCATCCACGCAGCCAAAAGAGACGAGGTAGAAACCTGGCTGAATTTCTCTTTCTTCAAACCTAGATGCATCAGATAAATGAGAACCTACATAAAGGACGCCTTTGGGGGGAAAAGATCGTTTGAGTCTTCAGTCCATTGGAGAGACCCCTGGCAGAGCAACCAGCTGTTGAAAAGGTTATTTTGTAAAATTTTGTCTAACTTTTTACTTGTTTAAGTTGCGCCTCAAGTGGCAGATTTTACATTTTATGTGCCATTTTGTTGCTGTTATTCAAATTTCTTGTAATTTAGTGAAGTGAACGACTACCGATTTCATTATTGGCTTGGATATTTGAGGTAAAACTTCATTTTTGTTTATATAGTGCTGACTTTTATTTGAAATTTAAACTGATGGTAACTTGCTGCCTCCAGTTTCATACTGAGGAAACATGCAGCTGTTCTATGCTGAGTAGCTAACTGTTTAAAGAAAAAGTATTCTCAATTTTTGTCTTCATACCTTAAATAAAATTCTGCAAAACTTCAATTTAAAATTTACTGTAAATGGGTTTTTTTGGGTTGTTTTTTTTTTAAAAAAAGTTTGAATTTAAATAGTATCTTCAAATTCAAATTGGTAGAAATCTTTTCAGGTGACAGTTGATATTTGAAAGGATTGCTTTATCAGACTCAATTCTAATCTCTTCTCTTATGTATTTTTGTGCACTAGGCGCAGTTGTGTAGCAGTTGAGTAATGCTGGTTAGCTGTTAAGGTGGCGTGTTGCAGTGCAGAGTGCTTGGCTGTTTCCTGTTTTCTCCTGATTGCTCCTGTGTAACGATGCCTTGTCGTGCAGAAACAAATGGCTGTCCAGTTAATTAAAATGCCTGACAACTGCACTTCCAGTCACCCGGGCCTTGCGTAAAAATAATGGAGCATACAGTGAGCACATCTAGCTGATGATATACACACCTTATTTTTTCCAGAATGGTAAAACTTACCAACCTACATATATGAACTTACATATGAGAAATGTAATGTTAAGACAAGAAATGGTTCATTCCTTTGTAAGTACTGATTGGTGTATCTTTTGCTTAAGACATTCTGTACTATACCCACTGTCTCTGTAGTTAATATTAAACATTTTTCTGTGTTAACTTTTCTCAACTTAATGTCTGAGTCAGCTTATTTTTAGCTTGAAAAGATTTCTGCAGTTATACTGTCAATGTTTAACTTCTCTATAGTAACTGAATGCATTCTATTGCTTAAAAATCTTATCCACTGGGGTTGCTTTTAAATTACTCTGGGCAAATTGAACTAGTATGGTGACTAACCTGAATGTTGTATGGCAAGTATTGCACACCAGACCAAACACAGGAATCAGATGGGTCTGCTGGATGTTGTTACAGAAGATACACACAGAGCAGTACTAACGGTGTTTGCTGTGTGTTTGCCCTGACTCAACCAGGCTGCTGCTCGATGGGAGCTTATCCTAGTGGTATTTCTCTTGATTTTGGATACCAAATGGATTGTAACTTGAAGCATCACGTGTCAAGGGTTATTGTAATGCCTTTGTTAACTTCATGCATGTATGTTAAATGGGAATGGAAACATCTGAACACTTGCAGTCTGGCTTGATTTGAGGATTAAAAGTACTTTTCTACAAATTTGAGGAGTTTTGTATGTTCTGGGACTGCATGGATTCATTTGAAAACTTAGGGAGCTGGCTTTTGTGTGGGAGGCTCTGGGAAAAGAGCTTCAGTCCAGGGGAAAAAAGGTTCTTAGGGGAATATTTTCTATCTTGCAGTTACCACTTCTTCATAGCTGAAACAATTCAAGTTGGATCTTGTGGATTGTCAGGTTAAGCTGTGCTGTGTAGTGGCTTCTCTAACAGACTTGCATGTCTGAACTGTTCTTGTGGTCTGGAGAGGTGCAGCACAAATTGCCCAAAAAAAAGCCATAGCTAAACAAGTGAACAGCTTTATTCTTACAATGCATGCTTTAAGAATTGCCACTGAAGGGACCTGCTTCCCAAAAACGTCGTGAGGTTTGCTGTCAACAGGACTACCTGCAAATCCATGCTGTGGTGAACAGTTAAATGTCACTTTGCACTGGAACCAGCAAGTGGAATAAAGTCTTTTAAGTACCATCTGATCTTGCTAGTGAGATGATCATCATTTCAATGGTATGTCTTCCTGGTAGGGAGGAGCTGGCCAGGTGCTCTTTGTCTGCACTGAAGGAGTGTAGGGGAACACGGATACTCTTCAGCTTCCACTTGCAGAGCAAAGCTTCGATAGACCAGTCAGCACTGAGGGGAGCAAACACAAGTGGGTGAAAACAAACCCATGCTTAACTTGAGTGGTAATGCCAGGAGACTTATCACCAAAGTTGTATTTCTGAGTCTGTAAGGGTTTTCTGGATAATTTGTGGTTCTTAGATTACATTCTGGTTTGGTTGCTTTTGTCTGATAGCCCATGGATTGGTTAATAGCCTGATTCACAGGAGCCTCTGCAGTCAGCACTGTGATGCCTCTGAGAGGTTAACACTTAACAGCTCAGGCATTAAAATTTGAGTCTTAAATATGCAAAAGAGTTTACCTGCGGACTTGATAAGTAGTCCAGAATTCAGCGTGGGGGTTCTTTTCCAACAAGAAGTAAACTGTAGTTAAAATATCTTCAAAGTCTGTGTAGGGGGGAGAGGAAGGGGTCTTGGTTAGTCACTGGATTGAGCATGGGTAAAGATGCCTGGTTATGTGAAAGGGCAATTAAGCTCGAAGTGTTGGTAGGAGGTGTGAGCAGTCAGCAACCCACTTGGCTTCCTAGTCCCCCTCCAGGCTCTGTGTGGTGGTTGGAATTACCCTGAGACTGGGGAGCGCCTCTCCCTGCAAAGGAGAACGCCACCTGCTCTCCTGGCAGCGTTCCCTGCAGTTTGTCACGGCGTTAACGTACCTTTGGGGTCAAAAAAGACATCTGACCCTAAAATAATGTCCACGGGAGCCAGAGAGAGCAGCTCCGGTGATACCCTCCCCCAAGTGAGCCCCATCACGGGGATGTGGGGCAGGTGGTTGGCCAGGCAGCTCCTCCGGCAGTTCTGCAGGCACTGGGGCAGCTCCTCGCTGTCGGACAGGATCACCTCGGCCCCGCACTTGGCCGCCACCACGCCGGGGAGACTCACCCCTGCCCCGACCTGCAACCGCAACGTGCGGGTGAGAGATGGGGGGTGGCAGCGAGTCCCTGCAGCTGCAGGGGAGGGGGAGGCGGGCGGAGGGGCCTGCCAACGGTACCTCCAGCACTCTCTTCCCGGGCAGGCTCCTCCGGTGCACCCAGAGGTACTGCGCCAGCACCACGGCGCAGGGCCACACGTACATGCCGTACTGCGAGTCCAGCACCTGAAACACACCGGCCGCGGCGCTGGGAACGCGGGTCTCGCTGCGCCGCCGCTGAGGCGGACGGGAGGCCGTGCCGTGCCGTGCCGCCCCCGGGGAGGTACCTCGGGGATGCGCAGCGTCAGCGCCGCCGGCCCTTCCGTGAAGCGGTACCGCCGCACGCCGCCCTGCCGCGGCTCCCCCATGACAGCGCCCCCGCCCAATCGCTGACGGACACGTGTCCTGCCGGGCCGCGCGGACCAATCGGCGTCTTCTTTCGCAGTGGCGTCACACGGAGCGCCGCCGCGGGCGCTGATGGCGGAGGGCCGGTAGCTCAGCGCCCGCGGCGGGAGGTCTCCCTCAAGCGTCGCGGTAAAACCGGGCCGCCCCCTCCCGTGCCGTTGCCCCGGAGGAGCCGGACGGGCTCGGCCCCGTGAGGGGCGCCGCGCAGTCTCGCACGAACCGGCTGACGTGCGGACGGTTCGCCGCGGTTGCGGGAGCGGAGCGCGGTCCCGCCGGGGGAAAGGGAGAGGCGGCGGGGCACTCCCGGAGCGACCCTTCCGGCGAGCAGCCGCGGGATAGCGCCGCTGAAGGCGCCCTCCGCCCGCTCTCCCTTCCCGCGGCCCGCAGCGTTCTCCTTCCCAACATGGCGGCCCCGCCGCGCCGCTTCTCCTCCTCAGCCAATCAGCGCCGGAGCGCAGGCGAGGCGTGGCGGAAGACGGCGGCGCAGCCAGCCAATGGGAGGACGGAGGGGGCGGGGCCGAGGCGACAGCGGCGGCAAGGGGGTGAAATTTCTCGAAGGTGCGGCCGGGCCGGGCGCGGAGCGGGGCCTGGGCCGCGCCGAGGGCAGCGGCGGGTGACGGTCCCCAGCGCCGCCGCCGCTCAGCGCCGCCGCTATGAATCACAAGAGCAAGAAGCGGATCCGTGAGGCGAAGCGCAGCGCCCGCCCTGAGCTGAAGGACTCGCTGGATTGGACCCGCCACAACTACTGCGAGACCTTCTCCCTCAGCCCCGCCGCCTGCAAGGTGCGCGCCCGCCCCGCCCCGCCTCGCCTCGGGAGCGGGGCCCTGAGGGGACGCGGGGAGGGGGGGCACGACGGGGACTGGCAGCCTGGGGATGGGACGGGACGGGACGGGACGAGATCCGGGGGCAGCCTGACGGGGCCGGGCCCTTTCTTGAGGCTGCCCCAGGGCTGGTGGGGTTCCCTGAGGTACCGGTGCGGTGACCCTGATGGAGAAGGTGGGGCCGGCGGAGGGTGTGAGGGGCTCAGCAGCACCCGCCGCGTTTTCCTCCCTCTTTCCTTCCCTCCACGTGGCGAGGGGTGCGGGCAGGGCAGGGCCCCGCGGGGGCGGGATGGGTACCCGCCGTACCGGGACGCCCACGGAATTCCCAGGCTCCTTCCCCGGGGTCCCGGCCCTGAAATACAGCAGGATCTACGCCGGCCTGGGGCGGCCTGTTCTCGGTGGGGATGAGTGCCAAACGGCTCCGGGCTGCCGGCGTTACTGCTGGGTGCAAGGAGAGAGGCGTGAGAAACAGGACTGCAGCCTCAGGGAGCTTAAAATAACACGCAGGCAGCTTGATAGCGTGGTGGTGTACGGAGGAGCAAAGCATGAGTGTGAAGCTCCTCCGTGCTTAGAAAGCACAGCTCCGGGATGCTCGTCTGCCCTAGGATCTGATCTGCATTGCTCCTTTGGTTTCACAGGATAACGTGGAGAGGGCAGACGCGCTCCAGTTAACGGTGGAGGAATTTGTTGAGCGTTATGAGAAACCTTACAAGCCTGTGGTCCTGCTGAACGCTCAGGTGGGCTGGTCTGCCCAGGAGAAGTGGACGCTGGAGCGGCTGAAACGCAAGTACAGGAACCAGAAGTTCAAATGTGGGGAGGACAATGACGGTTACTCTGTGAAGATGAAGATGAAGTACTACATAGAGTACATGGAAACGACCCGGGATGACAGCCCGCTCTACATCTTTGACAGCAGTTATGGGGAGCATCCCAAGCGCAGGAAACTCCTGGAGGACTACAAAGTGCCCAAATTCTTCACTGATGATCTCTTTCAGTACGCAGGGGAGAAACGAAGGCCGCCTTACAGGTACAGTGCAGTGACAGGGAGATAAAACTAGGCATTGTCCATCTCATTACCTGTTCCTAGGTAGGCAAGTGATCGTGCCCCTGGGGTCGTGCCCATGGACTGGGCACTGGGGAGGCTGCACCTCAAGTACTGTGTCCACTTCTGGGCTCCTCCCCATCAGAAGGACATTGGGGTCCTGGAGCCAGTCCAGAGAAGGGCAACCAGGCTGGGGAAGGGGCTGGAGGGCAAATCCTCTGAGGAGCAGCTGAGGGAGCTGGGGGTGTTGAGCCTGGAGAAGAGGAGGCTGAGGGGAGACCTTCTCCCCACCTCCCCTGCCCTGCCAGGAGGGTGCAGAGAGTCTGGTCTCTTCATCCAGGGGACAGGAGATGGGACAAGGGGCAATGGCCTCAAGCTGCACCAGGGCAGATTAAATTAGATATTAGGAAAAATTTTTTTACTGAAAGAGCTGGGGGGCTGTGGCACAGGCTGCCCAGGGAGGGGGCTGAGTCACCTTCCCTGGATGTGTTTAAAAAAGGGTAGATGAGGTACTTAGGGATATGGTTGAGCTTAGGATTGGATTCGTTGGACTTGATGACCTCAAAGGTCTTTTCCAACCTTGTGATGCTGTGTATGATTGTCTTATACACACCAGGACAATAGCTTTATGTCTGCTCTTTTGCAATGAGTGTACATCTGTGACCCAGAGAGAGGGAAGGGCAAGTCTTTCTCACAATCTCTGGTTCTGCCACCAGCATTGCAGTGGCTTATGGTTTCTTTTCAAGTCACTCTACCACACTTTTTGGATGTAAAGCTACCAGAAGTTATCAAGGTTAATTTGCTGCCATGTGTACCTTCTGGCTTTCAAACTTGTAAGTACCTCAGGTCTAGCTCTCCTGTTTTCCACCAGTGGCTTATGTGCAGTGAGAATCTTGTTTAATTATGAGCCAGCTCTTTTAAGGGAAAGATCTTATGCTAGGTTAGTATGAAGCATGGAAACTCCTTCTTAGCTCCCCTTCAGATGATCTTGAGAGAGAATAGTGATTCAAATCTGTGTAGTCTTTTCAGCTCCTGTTTGTTGGGGCTTTTTTTTCCATCTGATTGGATGAGGACTGAACCAACACTTCATTCCTGAAACCCAATGCAACAGCCTTTTATTTGGGCTGTTGGATCCAAAAGGGTTTTCCATCTACATGAATATAATGGTTCATAGCAGTATCAGCATAAGCTGAATGCTACCAAGTAATTAAAGTCTTAGAGTGTAATTGTCAGATAATGCCTTGCCCTGTGAGTGATGTGAGGCTGTGATGGGGGTTTTTTAATAAAGTAAAACAATAACAGCTCTCTCCTCTTGCCTCTTCCACGTGTCTGTAGCCCAGTTGTGCTCTTGCAGGAGCAAAGTGTGAAACTAATTCCATTGAACACTGAAGTAGGTGTTTTTACAGTGTTACAACAGACCCTTTTCATACTTCCCTTTTCTTAGAACATAACAGTGCTGTGATCAAATGCAAAAGCACATGGGGGTACTAGTTTCTAGTAGAAATTGAATACAATTCCAGAACTGGGAATCATTTATCCAGGTTATATAGGTAAGCTAGGTGAATGGGTTGTGGCTCAATAAACATCTTTCCCTCACACCCTCTCCCAACTACAGGTACATGCTGAGCTCCTTGCCTGTGATCTTGGTATTTGCCCTTCTTGTACTTTGCTCTGGAAAAATGTGGGTTGGTTTGAGGCTGTTCTCTTTCTTTTTCAGAGATGAGTGATGCAAGAGAGCACAGAAATGCCTCTGGGAGTTAAAGGCTTCATCTGGGTACAGGAATGGATGAAGACTACTTAGCACTTTAAGAGCATAATCAAAAATCCAGCCAGAAGTGGTGCTTTCTAGTCATACAGTCAGGATATGGATGGTACAGACTGACCTCTAGACTGAGAGGTGACCTGAAGTAAAGACTTGTGCTGTTTAGAGCATCTTTATTGGAGTTGCTCCCTTTCAAAAGAAGGGCAGTCATTTTTGGAAGCTGTTCCCTGAAGCAGCTATTTTAATTTGGAGAGGAGTGGGGATGTTTAGCTTTGAAATTCTAATTTCCAGGATGTAAAGTGTTTAATGGCCAGTTTGGTGTCTAGCAGGAGATGGTGATGTTCCTTGTAAACTAAATGCCTGGAGGAAGGTGCTGGTAAATGATAGTGTTGCTAAATAAGGGAGTTTTAATCTATGTGTGTAGCTTCAGGTTATAGTCAGGAAGATGGCATTGAGAAGTGCATCTGTGTGTGTACCAGGCAGATCTTTGTGTTGGGTTTCTTCTGACTTCTTAATAAAAGCTCTGACTGTACTTGTGGTTCAGGGAGCTTTCCAAGGCTGGTATGACTGTAAAGAGTGAATAGATGATAGGAGTGACAAACATCTGCTTTTCTACATTTTTACAACTCCTTCATGAAGTAGGAAGAGCACAGCTTGATAGTCAAACCTGCTGCTGGTGTTAACCAATGCTCCTTGGCTTCATTTACACCTGCACTGGAAAGAGGAGATGGAGGAGTTGCCCACTTTCTGAACCTTTGAACTCTTGTTCCTCCTGTTAGACATGTGATGGTCATGTTGGTGCTTTGGTTTCCACCATCTCTGCTGCCCATTAAACAGATGTTGCTGGTTTTGCTCCTGGCCCCTGGTAGTGTCACCTCACGCTGCCTTCCCTGTGTGGTAGATCGTTGGTCTGAGCGATTGAAGGTGCTGCTGCCATTAAAGGTGCATAGCAAATAAAGTTCTGCACAGGGAGAAATAACCCTTGCAGATGGGGAATGAGAATGTCCGTGCTGGATCCTGAATGGTCACTGGGGAATAAGCTCCAGCTAGTTAAACCTTAGAATGAAAAGCCTGTTGTAAATGAACAGAAGGGGAAGAGGGAGGCTGGGGTTGTGTAATTGTGCTCTGTTCCTTACTTACATTGCTTTCTGTTTGTTCAACTAAGTAGATATTTTAAGAAGCCATCTTCACTTTCTTCTCCCAGAATCACTCCTGTCCTGATGCACATTGGCTTTTAGGTTAAACCATTGTAACTTTTGCTGTAGTGTAAGCTTAACAGCCTTGAGAAGATAAAGAAACCTTGGTTTCTAACTGAATCATAGAATCCCAGCCTGGTCTGGGTTGGAAGGGACCCCAAGGGTCCCAGAGCTCCAACCCCCTGCCACAGGCAGGGACACCAACCTCCAGGCCTGGAGCTACATAAGGTTGCCCAGGGCCCCAGCCAACCTGGCCTTGAACACCCCCAGGGACGGGGCACCCACCCCCTCTCTGGGCAGCCCCTTCCAGCCCCTCACCACTCTCTCTGCAAAAAACTTTCCCCTCATATCTAATTTAATACCTAATTATCTAACTGTGTGTACAATTAACAGCTGTCGTTTTCTGTCTGGTTAGAATAAAGCATAGCTCCTTGCTTGCTCTCTGGCTAAAGGATTTTCCCCCTTCCTCCATGCAGATGGTTTGTGATGGGCCCACCACGTTCTGGGACAGGAATACACATCGATCCCTTGGGAACCAGCGCCTGGAACGCCTTAGTCCAGGGACACAAGCGCTGGTGCCTGTTCCCCACCAGCACGCCCAGGGAGCTGATCAAAGTGACAAGAGAAGAGGGAGGGAACCAGCAGGATGAGGCCATCACTTGGTTCAATGTCATCTATCCAAGGACACAGCTCCCGACCTGGCCCCCGAATTCAAACCTCTGGAAATCTTACAGAAGCCAGGAGAGACAGTGTTTGTGCCAGGTATGTGTGAATCCCTCAGTAAGGGGCTCTGGGACAGAAACCCCCCATATTTTTCATGCATATAGCAGAGAGAGAATTTTTCAGCTTGTTTATATGGCTCATCTCATATGAGAAGAAACTATGAGCCCTTTCAGAAGGGCTGTGTATTGCAGGGCTCTCTTTGAGGCCATTCAGTTCCTCCCTGAATGTCCTGAAGCATGTAGCCAGTGACACAGCACAGGGTACAGATGTCAAAACAAATGGGACCTCAGTTGCAGTGTCACAGTAATGTTATCCTGAATTAAACTGCAGCAATAGGAAACTATTGAGGCATAAAATAACAGTGATTAGTAACTTCTTAGGCAAAAACATTTAGGTTTACACTATAGCAAGTTCATAATTGAATGTTGCAGCCTGGGTAGCCTGACTGCATATGCTTTTTCTTTAGCTGTGGGAAAAGAAACACTGAAAGGCACTGACACTTTCCACCCACCTCTCTGTGGTTGTGCTTCATCTTGCATTTGAGATCAAAAGCTAAAGCAGGATCTGGTAAAGATGCCATTCTCTTTGAGCAGCTGCACCTTGTTGTGCCCATTATAGCTGGGAGGAGAGGTGGTTGGTGGGTAAAGTGGGTGAGTTCATTCTAGCCTCCAAATCCTGCATCATTTTTGTGCAGCATCACCCATACCTTCTGTCTATGCTGCTTGTCTTTAGCATACAGCTGACTTCATGTTTGAAGGGTGCCTTGTGATTGTCTTGGCATTTATTAGTGACTCCTCAGTGTACCTTCTGTTAAGGTTTTGTAGCTGTCAGGTTCCATTAAACTGTTGCTTCAGTCTTTTTAGGAGGTTACAAGTGGGCTGTAAGAACACTGCTGTCTATTTTTATCTTGTGTGGGGAAACAATTTGCCATCTATTTTTAAATGCAAGGTTAGTCTGTAATCAGAAGTACCTTACAGAACCAGCATGGAAAGCACTCTCCAGCTTAACAAGGTCTCTGAGTGGCCTGAATTACAACAGCTCTTGCTATTAAATAAGCCATCAGTAGCCAGTGTGGTGCTGTCAGATCTTCAGTCCTGTTTCTGAGCTGGATAAAGTGGTCAGAGTGTTGAGCAGTAACAAGAATGGATAAAGCACTGGAGCGAACACTGCAGTGGGCTGAAGGAAGAGGATGTAGTGGCAAACTCACCTGGCTTTGGGAGATAAGGTCCAGTTTCCATCTGTGCTACAGGAAGAGTGTTCCTGGCTGTTCTTGAAGGTGCTTTCTGCTGTGTAGGCAGCAGCAGTCATTGGTGGTGTGTTCCTAGGTGGCTGGTGGCACGTCGTTCTCAATCTCGACACGACCATTGCCATCACACAGAACTTTGCCAGCTGCACCAACTTCCCTGTGGTGTGGCACAAGACAGTAAGAGGAAGACCCAAACTGTCAAGGAAATGGTACAGGTAAGAGATTTAGAATCCCAGCCTGGTCTGGGTTGGGAGGGACCCCAAGGGTCACAGAGCTCCAACCCCCTGCCACAGGCAGGGACACCAACCTTCAGGCCTGGAGCTACACAAGGTTGCCCAGGGCCCCAGCCAACCTGGCCTTGAACACCCCCAGGGACGGGGCACCCACCCCCTCTCTGGGCAGCCCCTTCCAGCCCTTCCCCACTCTCTCTGCAAAGAACTTCCCCCTAAGATCTCCTCTCCCCCTTCCCTCCTCCAGCTTCACTCCAGCCCCTTGTCCTGCCAGGCTCTGCCCTTGAACAAGCTGATTCCCCTCCTGTTCCTCTGCTCCCTTCAGGGACTGGCAGGCTGCAATGAGGTCCCCCCACAGCCTTCTCTTCTCCAGGCTGACCCAGCCCAGCTCCCTCAGCCTCTCAGTAGCATTCTTTACAAATTCTCTGTTTAAAGCAAGACCCAGGAATTACCTCTTGCCAGCAGTGTTACTGTTCAATGGTTCACCCTGAAATTTCAACTGTATTTAGGATCCTAAAGCAGGAGCACCCTGACCTGGCAGCTTTGGCTGATTCAGTTGACCTGCAGGAATCTACTGGTATTGCTTCCGATAGTTCTAGTGATTCTTCCAGCTCCTCAAGCTCCAGCTCCTCAGACTCTGATTCAGAGGTAATGCTCTTTACCATGATTCATATCCCAATTGTGTTGGGTTTTTTCCATACCTGATCACTTGTCCTCATCCTAATCTTCATGCCTTTACAGAGGAAATTAATAGAAAGCAACTGAACAAATCCATGTGGTGGAGGAGCCCATGGACTTAGAGGCTTCTGTTTGCTGAAGCCTCTCTCTCTCTTGCCAAGTTAATTTGGTTTGATCTGTGTTTATATTATATTTAAATCTGTCACTCATTTAGCTTAGCTGTGCTTGGGTGAAATAGTTGCACAGTGAGTGTTTTAAACATGGGGAGGGAACAAGATTGAAACAGGGGCTGTCACTTATGGCAGGGGACTTTTCTAGGCACCTCTGTGCCCCAAGCCAGGGGAGTGATGGAACCTAAGAACATTGCTCTCCAGCTGCTTTAAACACTTGATGTAAAACACGTTTCACGTGTCTGAAATAGCATGTTCCTTCAAGGCTGGTTCCTCAGCGTTGCTGAGGTTCCTCCTACAGTGAATCCCACAGCACAAACACTTCACTGGGCTTCTCTGAATTCTGCTTTCATCCCTTGTGCCTCAGTGTGACTCCGGTTCCGAAACGGAGGGGATGATGCACCGGAGGAAGAAGAGGAGGACGTGCAGCATGATGGGCAACGGGGACACCACCTCCCAGGACGACTGTGTGAGCAAAGAGCGCAGCTCCTCCAGGTGACACATGGCAACTGCTGGGTTGTGACCAAGCAAAACACAGCACAAAGGAGAGCTGGCAGAGTTCATACAGGACAGAGGGGTGGAGAGCAAGGGGTCCTTTAAAGGTTGTAAAGCAGTTGGCCAGTGATGATATCTTCCCTCCATGAATTATTTAATAAAGAGTTTTATTACTTTTTCTAGTTTGTCTCTCTTAATAGAGAAAGGAATCTTTTCTTATCAGTGGGAGAGGTGGGATATTTTAACTGTTCTCAGCACAGATGAGTAGTAATTAAAGATGAGGAATGATCAGGCAAGACACAGCTTTTGATGCCTTGTTGGCCAAACAGAAAACCTTCAAGTAGTTGTATGTTCCTCTTACAGTTGCCTGGATTACTTCAATTTGGCCCACTGTGTTATCTGCCAAAGGCAAAATTAATCCTAAATCCCAAATGGCTGTGTTTGCCTATTCAAAAAACAAGGGGGGTGCAGGGGGAAAGCAAGTTTCTACTGGTCTGCAGGGAGGGAACATTAATATGGCAGAACAAGAGAAGATACTGCTTAGGGTAGAATTCCCAAGGAAGGAAGTTCTCTGGACTTGCCAGGTTACAAAACAGTGAAACACTGGGAAACCTGGGAGTATCCTGCAGGGAGGAACTCAGCAAAGGCTTGCCAGAGTTGTTTAGCAGACTCCTTGCAGTGTGGTTAGCTGCTGGTGCTGTGTTAGCTGCCTGCCTGCATCGGGGTGCTGTCTCATTCCTGAGCTGCTGAATGCTCCAGGTTTGGCACAAATGTGAGTGCTGTGGTGGCCTCCTGTGGGGGGAGGCTTTAACCATTTGTTTATGATATTGTGAAATCCCATTTCAGCAGCTGGTTGTGACTTAAGACAGTGAATGAGCAGCAGGAGATAACAAACCCTAAAGCAGATGCTGTTAAAACCAAAACCAACCCAAACCTGTAACAACGTAAAGCACCCATGCAGATCTGTTCTTGTGAAAACCATTCCTGTTTGCACTCCAAATTTTGAAATGAATACCTGTAATCTTAAAAATCAGCAGGTTGCCTAGAACATTGGCTTGCCAGGTTTCCCTGTTCTTCCTCCTGGATGTTGATTGTGTCACTCTGAGGCTGGGTGGGCGCTCTGACCCAGCCGTGTGATGGGAACACAAGCTCTTCCTTAGCTCCTACAGTTCTGTAGGAAGAACTAGCATACAATTAACCTGCATGCTGTGATCTCTCATCCTGGTGTGAGGGGAAATGCAACAGTTGTTGATAGGCAGTTGTACTTTTCTTTTGACAGGATTAGGGAATCTTGTGGAGGCCGCAGCTACCCCTGAGAGATACCACCACCCACCCAGAGGCAGCTGCCCGTCGAAGCTCCGTTAGCAGCCAGCCAGCTCTGTTCTACCCCCCTTCTGCTTCTCTTTCTCACAGTCCTCTTGTCACTCCTCCTCGATCCAGACATCCATCTTCCTCGTGTGCTGTGGAAGGTTGGCTCCTCACTAACTCCTGGGGGAGTTCCCTGACTCTACCTTGTTGTTGTGCAATGCTTTGTCCCCCCTGCGCCCCGAGCGAGTGCACTAACAGCCCAGCTTTGGGTGAGGACATGCCAAGTATTGAATGGTTCTGGCAAGGAAGACAACGGTCAGTTTTTAAAGAACTCTTTAAAACCAGCAGGTAAACCTAAAAAAAAAAACAAACCTGCCTTGCTTTGACACTGTCATATGTTTACATGTTGTCCTGTACACTTGAGGAAAGGAACACCAGCCCTTTGGACCTGTCTGAGCATCCAGCAGATCCCACACCAGGATTGCAGGAGGGGAAGGTGGTGGGAATGCTCCAAACACTGAAGTTCAGCAGCACCAACCACCTACCTGAAGCCTCTTTCTTGGTCTTCACCTACACACATCCATCTAAGGTGCCACACCTGAACCAGCAGCAGCCTGTTTGCTTTTGCTCTGTGTCTGTCTTGGTGGCTGGGAACAGAGATGCACAAGCACCTTGGGATAGGAAGCTGGATGGAGCAGGAGGATCCTGGAACTTCTGGAGTGGCAAAACCTGGGGAGGAGGGGGAAAGTCAGCACTTGCCAGTGGTTGCAGCCCTCTTGGTGCAGGCCTGATGCTTGGCAGGAGACAACAGCAGACAAAGTCTGACTCTCAGTGACAGTTGCTGGGCTTTAAACACCAAGTGGTTACAGGGCTGTGGGCTCGTTGTGTACCCAAACAGCTCCTCTGTGGGGTTATGGGCTCAGATGCTTCTGGAACTTGAGGTGCCATGTTTAAAGGACTGGGAGGGGGATGTATTGTTGTTTCATGCTTCTTTTTTTTTAAATGCAGTGTGTTGCTTAAGTCTGTGTAGGTGCATTTGTATTATGCCCAGTAAAAGCTCTCATCCCCAAGGGATCTGTTGGAGCTGCTGGGGTTGTTTGTGCTGGTAGCAGAGAGGTCTGCCTGGCTCAGGGTGTGCTGTGAGGAAACATCCTTCTCTACCTGAGCAGCACAGCCAGGAGCTGGCTGGGTTGGGGAGGGTTTCCTGGGGTGCTGTCCTGGGACCCAGAAGGTGAGTATTAGGTCTCACTTCAACCATTCCTCTTTGGGAGAGGAAATTCCAAAGCAGAAGCAGGGTGTGTGAGGTAACCATGCAATAACACCCAGGCACTGGTAGCAGAACTCAAATGCAGGTTGGCAGCCTTAACTGTGACTTTCTTATACCTGTTGGGTTTGATGGATCGTTGCTTGTCTGGGTTTTCTGATCTTTTTTTTTGTTTTTAACCTTTTCTCTTCCTATTTAAACACTCTCTCTCCTCAGAGACTGGGCCATATCCTGTTGTACAAGGGAATCCTAAGTACCTTTGTTGGGATCTCTGTCTGAATCTTCTGTGCCAGTCTGTCCCTTTGTGTAGGAGCAGCAGGATGGTGAAAAAATGGAGAGAAGGGTTTTTGGTACACTCCTCAGCTGTCCAGACTCCTGCATTTCCTGATAGCCAGGCTTAAGTGAGCAAGCTTGCTCTGCAGGCTGCTGCAGGTTCTTCCACAAGATAACTTCCTTTCAAGAAAACCTCAAACTCCTGGCATTTCTGGCCAAGGTTGCCTTCCTCCTGCCAGCCTGCACAGTATGTGTCTTCTCAGCCACAGCAGGTTGCAGCTGCTGTCTTCTGAAAGAACCTGGGGGCCTGGGGAGGCAAAGGCTTCCAAGTCTCTGTCACCATGAGAGGAGCCCTTAGAGAGCTGTCTGCTGCCCTCTTGGGTGGCTTGATGGTTTGTATGTCCAGAAGGTGGCTTCAGCTGTAGCTTGCAATTGCATTTGGTGTGCACAGCTCACTCTTGCAGTCTTAAAATCATACGTGGGCATGAAAGCTCTGCCAGGAAAGCTGCACCTCTGCCCCCAGCAGCACGGGGGGAGAACCAGAGTGCAGAGGGTTCTCCTGTGCCTGTGGGCTCTGGCATGGTGTGAAACAGAATTGTTTGGGTTTGAAGCCTCTGTGTGTGTTCAATATCCCTGGCAGGAAGGCAGTGTGTGACTGGTGATACCAGCAAGGCTGCTCCACGATTTGCTTCCAATATGAAACAAAGGGGTCTCTGTTTAGGCTACCTGGGAATCAGCATCTCTGGTTCTTCCACTTCACAGGCTCTTGCCTCAGCCACGTTGCTGAGCTTCTGTCTTTGCTGCAGTAGAGGAGGAAAACCCCTACCTCACAGGGGTGTTGTGAGGCTGAGATGTGATTACTGTCCAAGGTGTGCTGAAGTCCTCCCTACAGAAAGCCATCCAGATGTCCTAAGCAACCTGAGACTCCCTAACCTGTCCTTAGCTTTTCATAGCCAAAACCACAGGGGATGTTGTTCAGCTCTCATGGCCACGTGGTGGTCTCTGCTGGCCCTCCCAGAACTGCTGTGTGCTCCATAAGTTGTAGCAGAACAAGGCTGCTTGTTCCCACTGTTGGTGTCTCATGGCCAGCCCTAAACAGGAGGTTCTGCTAGTTTGGGGTTGGGTTTTTTTCATTTTAAACAGGACTAAAAGAGATCCTCTCTCATCAGGGAGTGAGCTTCCCTGGCCTTACAGGAAGGAGGCCCTTCTTCCAGGCCAGGTGGATGGGGAATTAAGGACCGTGCCCCCCTCATGCCTAGCTTGGGAGAGGCTGACAGGGCAGCGTGGGCTTCGTGCTCTCACCTCCCCAGGCTTGTGCTTCTGGGGACATCCACCTCCCTGTTCCCACCCCGCTGGTGCTGCAGAGCCCCTGGATGTAGCAGGCTGCTGGGCCCAGCACCCAGACCCCCTGGGGTCCCCGAGCAGAGCTCTGCCTCAGCCCAGCTCTGTGTGCTGCCCTGTCCCCAGGGACAGGCTGGCAGCACCATGGGCTGCCTTGGGGCTTCCCAGTCACACCATGTGTGCCAGTGTTGTCACCCTGCCTGCTCTGGTGAACGCTGGAGGGGTTTGTGAGCCCTGGCTGTGTCTGGTAGGACCGAAGCAGTGAATCCCCCCTGAGAACCCAAGTTGGGGGCAACAGGCAATGGCAGCACCTGTTCTCCCCACAAGTGCTGTGGGAGCAGGTGACACCAAGGAAGCTCTGGCAGACCTTCCTCCCCTCCTGGGGACACAGGCTCTGGTTTGTCTTCTCAGTCACGTGAAGCCTTTCCAAATGCTTAGAAGAAAGACAGCATCCCCTCTCCTCATCACCCCAGACCCTTCTCCTCCCTGGCTGTGGCAGGGCAGGAAGCCACGCTGCTGGCTGAATCCACTCTGCAATGCCTGTGGTGGGTTAGTGGGGGGCTCTTGGTACCCCCCTTGCAAAGGGGGGAAGGAAAGAGCTGACCTGATGCACTGACAGTCGTGCTGGCAACACTGAGCCCTGCTGCTGCCTGTAGTTGCTTTTATCATCCTGTCCAGCAGAGCTGGGATACTCTTGTCTTGTTTTGGATGATTGTGTGTTTGCTTTTTATTTTAAATAAAATCAATTATTTTGCATTATCCTCTTGGCTAGTTCCCTTTTTATATATATATATATATATTGGGATCTGAAAAAAACATGATTAACTGTGGTGTAACCCCTTTTTCCTGGAGTGCTGGGAACCCACATGGCTGGGTATGTAGTTTGGGGGGGGTTCTCCTCTTTCTCCCATGGGATTAGTGTGTCTGGGTTGGAACCCTCTGGGGCTGCGATGGCTTTGGGTGTAGGTTTGTGTCAGTAGCTCCATTCCTGGGCTGCAGTTTAGTGCTTTGCCCCTTCCCTGCCCCCCTGGGCTGTGTTACAAGAAGCATTGTGGTGCCTCCCTCTTGCCACCCCCTTCCCCAGAGCGGGTTTCAGCTCCTGGGTGAGACTCAGGGCTGGGCTCCCAGCAGAGAGCTGCCCTGCCCCCGGGGTCTGGAGGTTTTGGGGGGAGATTCCCCTCCCTGGGGGCAGCTCTGTGTGTTTGAGGCTGCCTTGTACTGAGCTCAGCTGTGTTCCTGGGCTTTGCTGAGGTGGAGTAAGCTGAGGCTGAGTGCGGGGCAGCAGCTGGAGGCTTTGGGAACGTTTAGGTGAAGGTATTGTTTCTGGATCAGCCTCTGTCCTTCCCAAGCACTGACATCAACACTCCTCTTGTTCACTCTCACCTACCAAACCAGTTGATTTCTTCCTCCTTTCCAGTTGCTCCCCAGAAGCTCTGTCCTGTGCCCTGCTCACATCCTCTGCCAGAGGCTGTCCAGCTCAGCAGCTCCAATTAGCTAACGAGCTCCTGTTCCCCTGTGGATGCTCTGGGCATCTTGGTGCTCAAGGAGACCTGGTTCCAGAGAGCTCCATGACCTGTGGTAGCTGAAAGCAACCTAGAGCCACCCTCAGAATGCTTTATAACAACCTCCTCCTGCTTTTCCTTCCCCAGAGAGGTGATGCTGTGTGCTCCCAGCTGGAAGCTAATCCCATTGCTCCTCCTGCTTTGAGGCTGCTTCCAGCAGCAGGGCTGTGGCCTTGCAGGCTGGGCTTGATTCGGTTTTACTCCTGATTTACCTGCCCATCCTCCTTTATTGTAGCAGTGGGAGCCTGACAGCTCCTGTCAGCACAAGAGGAGGTGCCACCCTCAGCTTGTAATTGCAGTGGGGAGGCAGCAGGACCACGTTACCTCCTGGAAGGCAGAGGTAGGGTTGCCTGTGCTGCCCTGGCTCCTTGCTCCTCTCCTCAGGTTTGGTGTCCAGGCACATAAAACTGCTGGTGTTTCTTCTGTGGGAGGTTGGAAAGCAAGCAGCAAAGGGGCAGGGGGCTGTCCTGTGCTCCTGCTTGGGTGTCAGCCACGGGACTGAGTGTTTCCAGGGCTGAACCAGGAGGTGGGCAGCATCTCATCTCTTTTTGGAGGGGGCTGAGTCCCCAGCCCTGGGGGTGTTGAACAGAGGGGAGATGAGGTGCTCAGGGATGTGGGTCAGCACAGGACAGGGACGGTTGGAGTTGAGCTTAAAGGTCTGTTCCAAGCTTGGTGATGCTGTGCTCGGGTTCCAGCTGTGGACCAGAGGGGCGCTGGAACCCCCTTGCTTCAGCCTGGGGGGGGGGTGCGGCTGGGGGAGCAGCCTGCTCAAGGGGTGCTCCTGCTGCCACAGCCGTGCTGCTCAGCGCCTTAACCCCCCGGGGGGTGGGGGTTAAGCCGTGCCGGGCTGTGTGGCTCCAGGCTCTGAGGAGCCTCCCCAGGTTTGCTGCCGGCGTTCCCGTGGGGGGTGCCCCCCCCACCGCAGCCCCCTGAATCCCCCCTCTGCTGAGGAAGCTCTTCAGCTCTGACCAGCCCTTTGCCACCCGGCTGAACCCAGTAAAAGCAGCTTTTGTGCTGGGCCGGTGTCCCTGGCGAGCTGGTTCCGAGCCGCCCCTTCCCGGGGCGCAGGCGGTGCAGGGCTGGGCGCTCCCAAGAGGGGGCAGCGTGCTCTCCAGCCTGCCCCGCTCCGGGCTGGGCACCCCCCGGCTGCCGGAGAGCCGGACCCCAGGAGGATTGCCCCCCCAGACCCCCAGTGCAGAGGAGCGGGGCAGACACCCCTGCCTGGGTTGCGAACCTGCCCCATCCTGGGTGACGGGGGGGGGGGGGGGCTGGAGTCGCTCCTCTTGGGTTGTAAATCGATGGGGGAGCCCTGCGGACACCCCCTGCCCCCTCCCCACGGCAGCCTGGCCGCATCGGGGCAGGTTTCCCCCATCCAGTTGCCTTCGGAGAGCTGGGGATGGGGCGAGACCCGGGACCTGCCCAGCCGAGTTCCTGCCCGGGGCAGGGTCACACTGGGGGTGGGGGGAGCTGAGCCCTGCTGCCCAACCTGCCCCACCCCCATTTCTGCCTGGAGCTGGCTGGGGCAGAGCTGCTGTTGCTGCAGACGTGTCCTTGATGCTCTGGGCTGTTGCTCTCCGGACCGGAGGGGTTGTTTGCCAGGGCTGGCTGAGCCTGGCCGTTCTCACCACTCCTACAAGTTGCTCCAGCAGCCTTGATAGCGGCTCGCTGCAGGGCTGGAGGCTGGAGCCACTAACAGTGGTCTGGCTGGAGCTCCTGTTTGGTTCCCCCACCAGTCAGCCCCACCTCAGAAGATGCCACGAGGACCAGCACCCCTTAGTCCAAGGTGGCGACGGGTTCCGCTTGGGCTGGGCCTGAAGGGCTGAGCCTCTGCTCAGTGCAGGCCTCACACCGCTGTGTTCCTGCTGGGCAAACGCCCTCCAACAGGCTTCCCACCTGTGGAAGGACGTGCAGGGCCAGGGAGGAGGGGCAGGAGCTGTCCTGGGTGTCAGCAGCAGCCCAGGGCGCGAGGCCACAACACCCCGAGTCACCCCACCAAGTCACCCCACTAAGCATCCCCAGCAGCTGGTTCCTGTCAGTCTCAGCTCCTCCTTGTCCCCAGATCCATCAGTCTGGCAGAGCCTGGGAGCCCAGGCCCCATCCCACGGGTTCCCCACCCTGCTGGAGCTGGGAGCAGCACAGGAGATGGGATGGGATGGGATGGGATGGGATGGGGGTGATGCCTCCGTGGCTGCTGCAGGGGAGCAGCTCAGCCCAGCTCAGCTCAGCTCAGCTCAGCCCAGCCCAGCCCAGCCCAGCCCAGCTCATGAGGCTACTTCAAACCAGAAGAAACACCAACAAACCCAGTTAACTGCTGGTTCCCAAACACCCAGCCAAGAACCCAAGGCTGTGCCAGGCTCTAACCAAAGATCCCCCCCACCCTGAGGCTCTTAGTTCCTCCTGCCCCTGAACCTGCCAGAGAGAGACCCTCAGTCCCACTGCACTCCAGACCTGGTGGAGCAGCATCCCTCATCCTTTGCCACTGCTTCCACCTAGCAAATGAATCTTGGGGATGCTGGTAGCTTCACCAAGAGTGGATTTGGGCAGGAAGGGAGAAGAAAGCACCCAAAATGCATCAAAAAAACCCCCCGATGCTGAACCAGGCAGTGCTGTGATGCTCTGGGTGTCCTGGCTGAGCTCTAGAGCAGCTCTGATGAGCAGGGTGAGGGAATTCAGAGCCATGCAGGAGAAGGGAAGTTAAGTACCAGGCTGGATGTTACTAAGAATACAATTATCCATATGCTAACGATTGCCAGCCTGATAGGATTACCAATAAAGACAAACCCTGGTGAGGATCACTGGCTTCACTTCCTTCCTCCCACCCTGGGGGTTTAATCCTGTCTTTGTTCATGTGTTGGTTTTAGCTGGTCAATAAAAATCTCAGCTGATGGAGATATCTCCAAAGCCTTTTTCCTTGGAGGAGACTTTGGGGGTGGATTTCCATGTCTGTTCCCCTCAGACCCAGCTGGGAGAAAGCTCCATCCGTGCTGGTTTTGCCCTGGCAGGAATAGCTTAAGGCTTTCTAATTCCAGCTGCTCTGTACAAGGTTGGCTAATCCTCCCAGCCCCTGGGGAGGCAGGAGGTCCCTGGAGACTGAGTCTGGGAGGACCTGACACCCTCTTGGCTCCTCTCCTTGTGATGGCTTTTGGGTGCATCATGGGTTTTTTGGGAGCCTCCTTCCCCTAGCGAGGTGCCTGGGGGGGGAGGGGGTGGTTCTCAGAGCCCAGCTCCCCTCAGCACCCATTTCTCTGTGGGTGCAACAGGGGTTTGTGGCACAAACACCCCTGCTGTGGCTGGGGAAGGCAGAGTGAGGCCCTGAAGCCTGGCATAGACCCACTGCCAGGTGCCCCTCACTGCAGAGAGTCAGCTCAGCCACCCCGTGCCCTGCCAGCTTCACCCCTCCAGCCAAGGGCTAACGAGGTGCAAACGCTCCTTAAGCATCATGCTATGGGGGGAGGGGGGGCAGCTGACCCCCCAACCTGTGCAGTGCTCTGGGGCCAGCTGACCCCCCAACTCAGGGCCAGCTGACCCCCCAACCCCAACCAGGGGCCAGCTGACCCCCCCCCCAACCCGTGCAGCGCTCCCCACAATCCTGCTGATCTCACCAGGGGTGAGGAGGGGGTGCCTGTGTGCCCCCAGGACACAGAGACCTTTCCAAACCAAACAGGAGCGATGCAAGAGCTTCGGGAGCGACTTTTGGGATGCAGGACGGTGCCTAATGACAGATCCCGAGGAGGAGGAGGAGGAGGAGGAGGAGGAGGAAGAAGAAGGAGGGGGGGGATCGCTCTGGCCGCCGAAACCCGGGGCGGGGAGGCGGGGTGTGTGTGAGGGGGGGTTTGGCCGGTGCTGTGGGCAGGGCCCAGGCAGATGACGCCGGGTAAAGCCGGCTGAGAGCCTTGGCCAGCCCCGCGCAGGCCGGGCGGGCTGGGCGCGCATCCTCCGCGGCCGCGCAGTCGGGTCGGGTTCCGGCAGCAGCAGCAGCAGCGCAGGATGGACCCGGCCCTGGAGCTGTACCTGGCCGTCCCGCTGCTCTTCACCGTCCTGGCCATCGTCCTCGCCTCCGTCTTCGTGCGGCTGCGAGGAGGAGGAGGAGGAGGAGGAGGAGGAGGGGAACGGGAGACCGAGCGGCCCCGGGAGCCGGCAGCGGCTGAGCCGCCCCGGGCGAGCGGCTCCGGGGGCGAAGCGGAGGCACCGGAGGCCCCGGGCCCGGCCGCACCCGCGGGGCCGGGCGAGGAAGGGAGCCGGGTGCCGGTGGAAGAGGTCGGGGCGGGCGAGGAGGCGAAGGAAGCGGCCAGCGAGCAGCGGGAGGAGGCGGCGGAGGAAGAGGAGGAGGAGGAGGGCGGGAAGGAGGAGCAGCCGGGCCCCGCGGCAGCCGAGAGCAGCAGCCCCCGGCAGCCCCCCGCCCAGCCCCGGCAGCCGGAGGATGCGGACAGCAAGGTGAGGCCAGGCCGGCTGCTGGCGGGGCCCCTCCCCGGGCTCCCCCAGCCCCTTCCCGGCCCCGAGTCTCCCCCTCTAACCCGGGGGGACGAACCGGGGAAAGCGCGAGCCCGCCGTGCCCCGGCAGCGGGGGAGGGGTGCGTGGGGTGGGGGGCGTGTTTTGGGCTCCTCCCCGTGTCCCCCCCGAATACCCGAGGTGTAGAAGCGTCTGTCGCTGTGAGCATCCCCCGCCTGCGCACCCAGCCCCGGGAGCCTTCCCTTGCTCCCAAGGGCTAATCCCGGTGCTGGGGGGGGGGGGGTGTCCCCCTTAATTTGGGTGCCTCGCACCCTCCCTTCACAGCACAGCCCACTCCACTCCCCCCAAGCCCAGGGAAGGGACTGGCCTCCCTCTCCCACACCGCCCCCCCCATCTCCCAGCCCCAGCGGGATGCTGGCCCCAGGCTCTGACCCCTGGCTGAACTGGGGGGGGTTGGAAGGAGGAGGGGGGCTCGGAAGGAGGAGGGGGGCTCAGCGATGCCTATAAATGCCCAATAAATCCTCCTCCAGCACCGGATCTTGTTTAAAAATAAAAGGGTGACCCAGAGCCTGCAGAAGGAGCTGGTCCTGCCCCAGCCTGGCTGGGGTGGGGCTCGGGGGCACCCCAGGGTGCTGCATTCGGGGTGCTGGTGGTTTTAGTCCTGGGACAGCAATGGGAGGGGGGGATAGTGAGTAATGAGGAGGGATGGAGTGGGGGGTGTTCAGGAGCCAGCCCGGGGGCCAGGGTGCCTGCTGACTATTCTTAGCAGCGTTTGTAATCCGCAGCCAGGGATTCCAGCCAGCCCCCCCCTCCACCCCCCACACCCCCTCCCCTCGGGAAGCAGAGCCACTGACTCACTGGATGGCCTTGGGCAAGTCCCAGGGCGTTGTGCGCCCTCCCCACACCCCCCCCCCCCCGAACCGTGGGGTGAGCCCTGACCCTGGGGTGGGGGTCTGCATCCCCCCCCGTGCTTCTCCTCACCTCCCTCTGTCATTGCTGAGCCTCGGAGCTCCCTCTTCCCTGCCCTCCCTGGCCACGGGTGCAGCTCCTGAGCAGCCCCCTGCCTCATCCCAGCGTCCTGCCAAGCCACAGCCGTCCCTCTGCCCTGTGATCGTTACGGGTGACTCTGGGTGCCAGGATCTTTCTCAAGCTGGAGAGACCCTGGGCTGCTGCTAGCCAGCTGGGCTAGCTCGGCAGTGAAGCTGGCCACCCAGCCAGAGCTGCTGTGGGGCCCAGGGTGCAGCCAGCACCCTGTGATGAAGTGCAGCACCCTGGCAGAGGGCTGTATCCAGAGCTGCTCACAGATTCCTCTGCTGCCTCCCTAGCATGAGGCTCCTCAGGAATGTTTCTCCTCCCCTCTGGCTGCTCTTCAGTCCCTGTTCCCCTGCTGCTGGGATGTTTATTGCCTTCAGGGACTCAGCTCCTTTATCCCGCTGGGGTGCAGCGTGGTAGCAGGGGTTTGCACCCCCAGAAGTGAGGCACGGGGGGTCTCGCATCCTCCAGAAGCCCAGCTGGGCTCTGTGGGACCAGGGTCTCTGCTGCACTGCCCTTGGCTCCTCCCTTGCAGCACAGCAAAGGGGACACTGGTGCTGAGCAGGGTCCTGGCTCCTCCTGGGAACGGCTGGGGACAAGGCAGCCCAAGGGGCAGCATCCCTTTGGGAAGGGTGGTGACCAAGTGTCTGCTGTGGGGAGGGATGCTTCTCCCTGCTCAGCAAGTGTTTGGGAGTGCTGGGGTGCCTGTGGCCTCCCAGCTGGGCACAGGCTGCCTGCCTGGGACTGGCAGTCAGAGGCTCCCAGCACCGCAGGGGTTGGAAGGGGCCCCCAGAGATCATGGGGTCCAGCCACAGTCCCGTGGTGCTGGGTGGCACAGCGAAGGCAGGAGGTGTGTTTCCAGCAGGGAAGCAGCACCCAGGCTGCTGCTCTGGGGGAAAGGGGGGCAATCCTCCAGGCAGAGCAAGAGAGACCATCCCCAGCTCTGCAGAGTCTCCCCTGGGTTCCCTGCTTTTGCTCCCAGCAAATATCCTCCAAGTCTCTTCCTCCTCCTCCTCCTCCAGCGCTGCTCTATCCAGAGCCCGCAGATGCTCCGGGCAGGGATGGGACCGGCCTGGGGCAGCGCTGCGGGTGGGAATGTGCCCCATTCAAGCCTGTCTTGGCTCTGCTGAGTGCTGCGGTCCCCTGGTGTCACCAGGCTGAGTGCTGCGGTCCCCTGGTGTGACTCAGCAGCCGAGGCTCCCAGACTCCATCCCTCCATCCCTCCATCCCTCCATCCCTCCATCCCTCCATCCCTCCATCCCTCCATCCCTCCATCCCTCCATCCCTCCATCCCTCCATCCCTCCATCCCTCCATCCCTCCATCCCTCCATCCCTCCATCCCTCCTCAGTACCTCAGCCAGCAGAGAGCTGCTTTCTCCCTTTATTTATTGAATTTGCCTCTTAATATCCATCCCCCCCTTTCCTGTGTGCTCAGCACGTCCTGCACCAGGCTGTGCTCCACCAGAATGCTGCTGGATGAAGCTGCTGGGGAGAGCAGCAGCCTTGGGGTGTGTGATGGCTGGCTGGACCCCTGCATCCCACTGCCTCCAGCCTGCTGCTTTCCCTTCTCCCTGCCTCTGCAAACCCCTATCTGCTGCACAGGGCAGGATCCTCCTGCCAGGGTGGCCTGTGGTGTGTGACAGGCTGCTGAAATCTGTGTGGGTTGAGGTTTCCCAGCCCCTCTCTGGGGGGTTTGGGGGGTGGGCAGCTGTAGCATCCTGCCTGCAGCTAGGAAATGAAGCTGTGGCAGAGCAGGGACAGCAGCCCAGGAGCCCCTGTTCCCATCACCTGCCAGCAATGTGGTTTCCCCTTGTCTCTGCTGGTTCCCATCGCTGGGAAAAGAAGTGAATTAGTGTGTCCCTGCCTGTTCTCATCCCCAGCTCCTTAAGGGGGAGGCAGTGCTGCCCAAGCCATCCCCTCCAGGAGAAGCTGTGGGGTGGGAGCTGCCCAGGCTTGTTCCTGAGGGAAACAGGTCAGAAAACATCAACTCCCCAAGGAGGATTTTTGCTGGGAGAGGGGCCAGTGGCAGGGGTGTCCCAGGGGTGTCCCAGTCCCACTGGGATGCTTGGCCTGGCCCTGTGCTCTGGAGCTGGGGAGGGTGAGTGCCCAGCTCTCTGCTGGGTGCAGCAGCCTGGCTGGTTTGCAAAGGGTTAATCACAGCTGGTGGCTCCTGAGGGACAGAGGGGACAGCTGGGGAGGTGACTTGGCAAGGGGGAGGACGAGCTTGGGTTTGGAGGTGCCCAACTCCTCCTGGCCAGGGAGACAGTGTTCAGTGCTGTGCCCCAGACAGGAGAGGCACAAGGGGGGTGGCACCTTTCCCCTGTGCCCCCTCCCATCTGTGGGGGCTCCCAGCACCCCAGGCAGCACAAACCCCCCACCCCAGCTCCCAGCAGGGACCCTCTTTACATTTCAAGCCGTCAGCACCTCCTCCCTGCTGCCTGTGTTCCCTGTGCTGGAGGGCAGAGGGGGTCTAATTAAGTCTGGCTTTAATTGGCAGGTCTGCAGGCTGCCTGTGCTGGAGCAGGGGCTGTGCTGGGGGTGGGTGGTGGGTGATGTGTGGCCCCTCTGCAGCCTGGCAGTGGCACAGACCCTTGGCAGTGGTTTGCAGGGCTCTCCCACTGCACCCAGACCTGCCTGGCTGCCCCTGGCTCTCACCAGCACAGTGGGTGCTGACAACAGCCATGGGGTCTCTGGAAAGCAAGGCAGGACACATGGCACCCCCCTGGGAGGCTCTGTGCCTGTCCTACCCCCTCTTTCCATCCCAGCTGTGGGGCAGGAGCTGGGATGTGATGTGTGGGGCACAGTGGGCTCTGGATGTGTCCCCTGCAGTGGCTCAGGGAGCTCAGGCTGCTGCTTGGTGCCTCCTGGGCTGGGTACAGCCTGCCCAGAGCTCAGGGCACTGCTGGAGCAGAGGCCAAGAGGACTCTGCCTTGGGAAACACCCACCCATGAGAGTGGGTGCTGGGGTGAGGGGAGAGCCAGCTTTGTGTGCCCCAGCTCCCTGCCCAGGGCTGGCATCTGGCCTGGCTGTGGGAGCCAGAGACGCCCCAGCCTTGGTGCCAGGGGTGTTTGCATGCCAGGGGATGAAGCAGGAGAGCACTGGGTGGGTCCTGCTGGGCACACCTCACCCCTCTGTGGGGTGTGCTGTGTGTTTTTTGGGGGGGCTGGGTGGTCCCAAAGCCCTGGCTTGTCCTTGCCCACAGCACCCACGGGGGCTGGTGGGAGCAGGTGCTCCCTGAGCTCCAGGGTGGAGGGGTCAGACCTCTGTGTCCAAGGCACATCCTCCCCTCCCCACTCCCCAAGCACCCCAAGGGCTGGCAGAACCATCTCTAGGAGCAGGGAAACCACTCTCCTTCCACAGCAGCTGCTCCTGGGGCTGGCAGGAGGTTGGGGAGCCCCAGCAGTGGGGTGAAGGGGAGCTGCCAACGTAGCAGCTGCTTTGCTTTGCTCAACTCTGCCCGAGATTATGCTTTATTCTTTATATAAAGGCCTCTTTCTTCCTTCCCCTTTTCCTCCTGGCTTTTCTCTGGCTGGCTGCTGGCTGCTCTCTCTGCCTCTTGCAGTGGCTTGCATCAGGCTTGGAGCAGACAGCGCAGCCATAAATGGCAAGGCTCAGTGCCTGGAGTTTCATCCCAGGCAACATCCTCCCCTGGGGTGGTTTTGGGTGTGTTTTTTTCAACCTGGGATCTTCCCTTTTCCTGGAGCTGGAGTGGGGCACCCATCTGTCCCCATCCTACCCATGGATGGCTGTCCCTCTGGAAAGGGAGAGGGAGCACACCATGGGGTCCCTCTGGAGAAGGGAAACCTGCTGCTCAGAGGGGTTTGTGCTGGGGGATGGAGGAACTGGGGAGGGAATGGCCAGAAATGAGCTGAAAACCAGCTGCTGCTGCGATGGGGACCCAGCCTGCAGCCCCAGGAGGGCTGGGAGAGGGGTCACGGGGGAGAGATCTGGGAGGGGATGGACACAACACACACCTCCTGCAGCTGGGCTGTGACTGCTTGCTGCCTGTGCCCAGAATGTCCCTGGAAGCCTTGTCCTGGCTCCTGGCTTGGTCCAAAGCCCCTGGTGCTGCAGCCAGCCTCATGTGGGCATCTCCAGCTGCGGGAGCTGAAGGGCAAAGGTGTGTTTATGATGGTGCAACAGAGGCTTCAGCTGGAGAGCCCAGGGCTGCCCAAAGCCAAGGGTGGGTGGATCACCAGGGTGGGTGGATCATCACCCCACTGGTGTTCAAGCTAAAGGCTTGCTGGGTTTTAACCCTGCTGTGGTGGGCACTGGGCTTCCCAAAGCCCCCAAATCCCCCCTGAGCTCTGTGGAGGCGTGATTCCAGCCTCAGAGGGCACAGGGTGTGCTGCAGAGCAGGCTGGGCCCATCCCACCCCCAAGCAGGGGGTGTGGGGCAGGGGCTTGGCTGCTGAACACAGCCCCCTTGCCCATGTGTGCCCCTGGTCTGGCACAGCAGCTGGGCTGGGTGGCTGGGTCCCAGATGCCCTGGGATGCTGGCACATGTAGGATAATGACACCCCCAGGCTCCTGTGGGGCTCCCACTTGCCCTGGGGTTTCTTGTTCCTTCAGGGAAGCTTTCCTGCTTGGCACACAGACCTGGGGAGATGCTGGGTCATGGGCTGGTGACTGGAGCACTCCAGTCCTTGCTGCTCCAGCAGCTGCAGTCTGGCCCTGGTCCATGCTCCCCTCACTCCCCACTGCTCCAAAGGGTCTCCATGTCTTGTCCCTGGGCTGTGCTTTACACTGCAGGGCCCTGCCCTGGGTGCCATAGCATCCTCTCCTCTCCAGTGCCTGAGTCTCTGAGCGTTCCAACACCTTCCCCCCACCCCGTTTTGGGGCTGCAGGACACTGCACTGCTCTCGTGGGACATCCCCAGGACAGCAGCACCCACCAGGCATGGGGAGGCTGAGGAGCCTTGAAACTTGGATGCAGGGAAGGACCTCTCCTCTCCCTTCTCTTCCTCTCCCTTCTCCCCCTCTCCCTTCTCCTTCTCCCCTTCTCCGTCTCCCCCTCTCTCTTCTCCTCCTTCTCCCCCTCTTTCTTCTCCTCCTTCTCCCCCTCTCCCTCTCCTCCTTCTCCCTTCTCTCTCCTCCTCTCCCCAGCTGGCTGTTCCCAGTCTGGCACTGGTATTTCACTGCAAGGCCAAGGGACTCCATGTCCCTGCCCACGTGTATCCTGCCCTGTAGCCACCCTCCCACGCAGGGAGGGGTTCACCCAAAAAGCACTGGGGCTGGGGGAGGGCAGGGGAAGGAAGGAAGGGCTTGCAGGGGGTTGGGGCTGTTCTTCCCTCAGAGCTGATGTGGGGCTCACCAGGCAGGGAAGCCCCAGCTCCCTGGTTGCGGTGTGGGGATGAGGGGGGGTCTCAGGGGGCTGTTACCTGGTGATGGAGAGGGCAGCTGGCAGAGCAGACCCTGCATGTGTTACCCAACTGAGCATGCTGTGTTGTTCCTGCTGCATCAGCACCCCTGGCAGCTGCCTCCAGCCCTGCCAGGACACCCAGGCAGCAGAGCCCAGTGCTGGCTAAGCTGCTCCCCCTCACCAACGGCTCCTTGCAAGGGGTCCCAGTCCTGTGGGATGGGGCAGCTCACGAGATCCAAACCCTGGCTCCAGGACTGGGCACTGCTGGTCTCTGGTGCTGTTGCTCCAGCAGCAGTGCCATGGCTCAGATCCATGTGGATCCCAGGCAGCTCGGGCACTGGGGAGAGGTGTGCTGCCAGCACTGGCTGGAGATGGGGCTGGGTGTGCTGGGGCTGGGTGGGGAAGGGCAGCAGGGCTCAGGGCTGTGGGTGCCCAAAGCTTGTCCCTGGGTGGGGAAGGGCAGGAGGGCTCAGGGCTGTGGGTGCCCAAAGCTTCTCCCTGTGTGGGGAAGGGCAGGAGAGCTCCAGGCTGTGGGTGCTCAAAGCTTGTCCCTGGGTGGGGAAGGGCAGGAGGGCTCAGGGCTGTGGGTGCTCAAAGCTTCTCCCTCTTTCCAGATCCCACCTTTGGGTGCCTCACCTGGGTCCAGCCTCGGGCACATGGGCCAAGCAGAGGGTGGATGTGGCCATGAAGCACTTTCCAGCCAGGCAGAGGTGAGTGCTGGCAGAGCCAGCAGTGTCTGAGTGGGGATGGGGTGGGGGGGCTGAGCCTGGGAGGGCAGCTGCTGGGGTCCCTGCATGGCCCCCTCAGCACTGGCTTTGACCACTGGTCCCAGCTGGTGAGTGCTCCTTGGTGCTGGCACCAACAAGGTGCCTGTTGCTGGGGACCTCCTGGCCCTGGGTGGTCCCTGCCCTGGTCCTGGGGCACAGGAGGGGTCCCTGCAGCTCATGGCTGGTGTCCTGGGCACTAGCCCAGGAGGGGATGCAGGGCAGGCACTTCTCAAATCCTCTGAGCATGGGGAGGTACCTGGACTTCCCAGCCTTTGGGTGGGACTGCAGAGAGTGAAGCCAAAGCCTTCCCAACTGGAGAGCGAGGAGGAAGCAGGCTAACGAACCCCGCTCGTTAGCAGGCATCCTTCTGTGCTCTTCCATGTGGGAGGCAGGGAAGAGGAGCCCAGCCCTTGCCTGGGGAGCCCTGGGCTCTGGTGCCCAGGCTGAGGGTGGGTTGTTCAGCACAGCACCTTGTCCTCACAGCTGCTTCCTTCCCAACTCCTCCAGGAGGAAGATCTGGACTCTGAAAAAGAGAAGCTGACAGTGAGAGAGCCAGAGGATGAGGATGGTGAGTGCTGTGCAAGGAGCACCCTGCGGGGAGGATACAGATGGGAGGGAGGGAGGGGCTGAAGCCCTGAGGGGAGGAGAGGGACACACTGCCCTGCCTGGGGCCAGGCTCCTTCCTCTGGAACACAAAGGAGGTGCTTGCCCTGGCAGCAGCCCCTGCTTGCTTCTCCAGATGCTCCCTGCCATGGGGTGGCTTTGTTATGAAGCTGCCCCAAAAGCTGCTTCCTCACATCCAGGACAATCTCTGGGGGCTTTAGCCAGAGCTGTGTTTAACTCATTAGCCAATTAGTTGATTGGAAAATGATTAATTGACTAACTGGGGTGACAACTGCTGTGCTGTAAGAAAATGAAGCAGATGGTGCCAAGCATCCAGAGGGGACTGTGTTCTCCTGAGCAGCCCTGGAGATGCTGGGGTGTCCCAGGACCCCCAAGTCTGGGGTAGCTGTGGGCAGGAGACCTTGGGGTGTTCCCCCTCTTGCCCCACTTTCCTCTTGCCCTTTTTAAGGCTCTGTGTGGCAATCCCCTGACTTGGGAGGATTACCCCTAATGCCCCAGGGAATCGAATTTTAAATCCCAGTGCTGTGCCTGCAAGGTAGGGGAAACCCCTTTTGGAGACAGGGGTTCCCAAAAAGACCCTCATCCTACCCCCTCAGGCTCCCTGAGAGCACTGGTGATGGGCAGGGGAAGGGGCCTTGCCATCCATTGGGGATGTATCCTGCCCAACAGATGCTCAGTAATGCTGCTCTGCTGTGGTTCAGCCCCTTGTTCCAGGGCTGCTCCAGCAAGCGCTGTGCTTCACCCCAAAAGCAACTGGGGTTCAGGATCCATGGTGGGTCCCTGGCTCTTGGTTCTGCCCCAATTCAAGGCGTTGAGCTGCTGGCTGGCAAGCCCATGAGCAGCGATTCCCCTTGGGAATGGCACTCAGTGGGTTCTGGGATATGGCCAAGCTGAATAGGGGGTGCAGGACCAGAGCACCAAGGTGCTGCTTCTGTTTGGGGATTTTGCCTTGAGGATCTCCAGCTGTGCTGGACTGTGTGGGCAGGGACAGCCCCGAGGTCACTGCTGCTTCCATAGGGAGTGTGCCCACAGCCTGGGGACAGGCTGGGGGGTGGGACACAAACCTCCTCCCTGTGGGTATCCATGCTGCCTCCCTCCTTTACATCCCCCCACACCCTGGAGCTTGGGGAGCTTCCCTGGGAAGCCCTGGGTGGATTACTGCACAGTCACCCAGCCGGAGTGTCCCCAAACGCCATCAGGGGCTCCCAGGGGAGCAATCAGACAAACCCTTTCCCAGCATCTTCCACAAGTGTCCAAACAGAAGCAGCACCCTGGTGCTCTGGTCCTGCACCCCCCCTATTCAGCTTGGCCATATCCCAGAACCCCAGAACTGCTGGGGTTGGAAGGGACCTCCAGAGCTCATCGAGTCCAACCCCCCTGTGCCAAAGCAGGGTCCCTAGGACAGGTTGGCATCCAGACAGGTCTTGAATATCCCCAGAGAAGGAGACTCCACGCTCCCCTTGGGCAGCCTGTCCCAGGGCTCTGGAATATCCCACTTCCCTTGATGGGAAAACCCTCCTAAGGGGCAGACAAACAAGGCCAGCAGCTGGAAACAAGCAGCAACGTGGTGGCTTATCAGCCCTTTGGGTGGCTGTGGAGAGTGCATGGAAAGAAAACTCAGCTGGCTGCTGCTCTGGGAGGTATTAAGGAGGAATAAAAATAAAGAGAGAGGGTGTAACATCCTGTTCCTCACCCTGCTGCAGCTCCGTTACCTTTGTGCAGCTCGCCTGGCTTCCTCCTTTCTGGCAGGGTGGGAATTAAACTTGCCCTTCTTGGGGACAGGCAAAATCCCCAAATCCCAACGTGTTTGGCCCAAAACCACCTGAGGGAAATGATCTTAATTGTCCTTGAAGCCAGGCGAGCTGCACAAAGGTAACGGAGCTGCAGCAGGGTGAGGAACAGGATGTTACACCCTCTCTCTTTATTTTTATTCCTCCTTAATACCTCCCAGAGCAGCAGCCAGCTGAGTTTTCTTTCCATGCACTCTCCACAGCCACCCAAAGGGCTGATAAGCCACCACGTTGCTGCTTGTTTCCAGCTGCTGGCCTTGTTTGTCTGCCCCTTAGGAGGGTTTTCCCATCAAGGGAAGTGGGATATTCCAGAGCCCTGGGACAGGCTGCCCAAGGGGAGCGTGGAGTCTCCTTCTCTGGGGATATTCAAGACCTGTCTGGATGCCAACCTGTCCTAGGGACCCTGCTTTGGCCAGGGGGGTTGGACTCGATGAGCTCTGGAGGTCCCTTCCAACCCCAGCAGTTCTGGGGTTCTGGGATATGGCCAAGCTGAATAGGGGGGGTGCAGGACCAGAGCACCAGGGTGCTGCTTCTGTTTGGACACTTGTGGAAGATGCTGGGAAAGGGTTTGTCTGATTGCTCCCCTGGGAGCCCCTGATGGCGTTTGGGGACACTCCGGCTGGGTGACTGTGCAGTAATCCACCCAGGGCTTCCCAGGGAAGCTCCCCAAGCTCCAGGGTGTGGGGGGATGTAAAGGAGGGAGGCAGCATGGATACCCACAGGGAGGAGGTTTGTGTCCCACCCCCCAGCCTGTCCCCAGGCTGTGGGCACACTCCCTATGGAAGCAGCAGTGACCTCGGGGCTGTCCCTGCCCACACAGTCCAGCACAGCTGGAGATCCTCAAGGCAAAATCCCCAAACAGAAGCAGCACCTTGGTGCTCTGGTCCTGCACCCCCCCTATTCAGCTTGGCCATATCCCAGAACCCACTGAGTGCCATTCCCAAGGGGAATCGCTGCTCATGGGCTTGCCAGCCAGCAGCTCAACGCCTTGAGGAAGCTGCTCCTCAGATCTCAGGTTTCCCCCCCACCAAGGCTCTGACTTGCCTCCTCTGTGGGGGGATCCCTGAGGTCTGTGAGAGCTCTGGCAGCAGCTGAGCCTTGGCATGAGCTTGGAGAAGTTGCTAACTCAAGCAGGACACAGGGAGAGGCTCCTTAGGAGTGGGACTGGGTGGAAAAATCGAGGGGAGGTGCTGGTGCTAGATCCTTCTGGGTGGGAGGAAGGGAGGAGAGGGGCTGTGGGGTGTTCTTCATTTGGGTGGGGTGAGTATGGTGGCTGCAGCAGCAGTGGAGAGGATTGGAAGGGGCTTCCTTGGTGGCTGGAGGACAGGGGATGGGTCCATGGGTTATGTACAAGTTGGGGTGCTCTCTCCTGCTACAGCAGTCAGGGGGTTTCACCACTCTGGGGTCTCACTGATGCTGGGAGGTATCACCCTGGTGTCCTGGTGTGTGGGTAACGTACCATTCTTCAGGACCAGGAGTATAATACAATAACAGCCTCCTTTTGGGGAGCCCTCAGAAGGATCCCCAGGGCTCTGAGGGTCAGTAGAAGCAGCAGATGTCTCTGAGGGGTGGGGGGATGTGGAAACAGCAATGCTCAAGGTGAAGCAGCTGAGTCCTGCAGTCCTTGGGAGATAAGGGCTTGCAGATAAGCAGCCCACAGATAGCCAAGAAAGGCAACTACCCAAAGCAGCCGCTCTTCCTGGGCTGCCCTTTGGATTGACCTCCACTCCTGGTGTTTTCTCCCCTCTGGAGGAAGATAAAAGAGGGGAGAGGGTTTTTTAAAAGCAAAGAGTGCTCGGACCCAATCCGATTGGAAAAGGATTGGCTTTGGCTCAGGGTCTGTGAGCTGCAGAGCTCTAATTAGCCCAGGGTTGAGGCTAGAGAACCTGATGGGCCTGGAGGAGACCTCGGTTCCCAGTGCAGGTCTGTGGGCTGGTGATGGAGGGACCCAAACCCAGCTCTGTCAGTGCTCCTGGGCTGCCTTGGCTCAGCTTTGGGATTTGTAGTGTGTCACCTCCTGGTTTTTCCTCCCCCCCAAGCTTTGTCAGGGGCTGCAGGAGAGCTGCTGGGCTGTGCAGCCTGAGACAGTTCTGCTCGTGGCACCATCTGGGAACCCCCAGCACGGGAAAGGGCCCCTGGACAAGGAGAGGGAGGAGGAGGAATGCTGGTCTGGAGAATGCTGCGAGCTAATCAGGGCAGGATTAGCATGTCTTCATAAGCCAAGATGGGCCTGCAAGGCTTTGGATCCAGAGAGAGCAGTAGCATCTGGTTCCCATGCCAGAGGATTTACTTGCATCTGCTCCCAAGCTGGCAGCACCCCTCACAGCACCCACAGGATCCCAGAATCACAGGGGCTGGAAGGGACCCCCAGAGCCCATGGGGTCCAACCCCCTGCCAAAGCAGGGTCCCTAGGACAGGGCACACAGGGCGGTGTCCAGACAGGGCTGGAATCTCTCCAGAGAAGGAGACTCCACACCCCCTGGGCAGCCTGGCCCAGGGCTCCCTCACCCTCACTGGGGAAAAGTTCTTCCCCAGGTTGGGGTGGAACTTCCTATGCTCCAACTTGCAGCCATTGCCCCTTGTCCTGTCCCCACAGACACTGAGAAGGGGCTGCCCATTTCCCCTGCATCCCATGCTTAAGATATTGATAAACATTAATTAGGTCCCCCCTTAGTCTTCTCTTCTCCAGGCTGAACAGCCCCAGCTCCCTCAGCCTTTCCTCACAGGGGAGATGCTCCAGGCCCTTCAGCATCTCCATAGCCTCCTCTGGACTCTCTCCAGGAGATCCCTGTCTGGTTTATCCCAGGGAGCCCAGCACTGGACACAACACTCCAGGTGGGGCCTGAGCAGGGCAGAGCAGAGGGGGAGGATCCCCTCCTGTGACCTGCTGCCCACACTCCTCCTGATGCCCCCCAGGATCCCATTGTCTCTCAGTCCTCACTCACCATGGGCAGGAGTCCCACAGTCCTCTGCCCAGCAAGGCCTTGGGCTTCCAGCACAGAGCACACACCCTTCCCAACACCACCCAGGCTTCCTGGAGTCGGGACCTGCCTGGCAGCACCTTTTGGGGTGGTGGTAGTGTTGGGGTGGGTGCGTGGCTCAGCGAGAAGCTCAAGGTGCCGAGCCCGCTGTCGTGGCTCCCAGGAGGTCCCTGGCTCACACAACCTCTCTCTGCTCCTCCCTCTCCTGCTCTCCAGCTGCAGAGGAGACGTTCTCTTTTAAATACAGTCCTGGAAAGCTGAGGGGAAACCAGTACAAATCCATGATGACCAAAGAAGAACTCGAGGAAGAACAAAGGTAAGCTGAGTTTCCTCCTTCTTCCTGACCAAAGCCAGGAGAGTGGGATCCTCTTGGCTGTGTTCAGACCACTCTCCCCCCAAAAAAACCCCTACCTTGGTAACCTTGGGCTCCACAGCTTATCACACCATGGTCCAGACCTCTCCCACCCAGGATGACATGAGAACAGATGAAGTCACACTGATTTAGGAGATGAAGAGGCTGTGGCCCTATATACCCTTGGAGCTGTCCAAGCTCTTTTTCTGGATGCTCAGACCAGATTTCCCAGCTGATTCAAACCAGTGTAGATCCCATTGGTACCATGTTGATTCACACCTGTTGAGGACCTGGTCTCTAGCTACTTCCCCTCCCTTTGCTCTCTGGATGGCCTCCAAGCTGAGGACATGGGCATAGCTCAGAAATCCTGGAGCAAAGGGACTGTGGAGCTTTAAAGCTCACTGGAACAAGGCTGGCAATGTCCATACCTAGGGCTGGCTCCTCAGCTCTGAGTGAGGGTGGGGATGTACCATGTGGTGGCCCTGGTAGAGAAGAATTGTCCATTTCACACTTTCTGCTAAAGCTTCCTCCTGAGCTTGAGGAAAGGAAGAGCCCATCCCACCACCAAACCCAAGGTTTCTAGCTCAAGTTTTCCAAGGCTACATAAAAGAAACCAAAGCCAACTGCAAGGCCCCATCCTAGAGCCAGCCTGTGCTGTCAGCATGAAGCCTCTGCCCGTGTGGGGAAGGAACCCTTCAGCCCAGGGGCAGCCAGAGCCCACTCTGCAGACACCCAACTCTGCAGGCAGGGGCTTTGCCCCACAAGCAGGCTGCTCCCCAGCAGACGTGTGCGGCTCGTACCTCTTCCACCTTGGGCAAGCTGTGGGGAACTGATTTCCAGGACAAGCCTGGGAGATGTTGTTCTGCTGTCCCAAGGGCCGTGGGACTCGATTCCCTGCCCAGTGGTGTGCACCTCCTGGGGGAGTTTGTCCCCCCTTGGCTGTGATGCTGTGGATTTGGGTCCCACCTCAAATGGCTTGGTGTGAAGGCCTGGCACGGACTGAGTGGCAAGCTGAGCTCAGCAGGGAAGGCAAGGATGGAGGGGTTGCACCTTGCCTCTGGGTCAGACGTGATCCTGCTGACAAGCCTGGCCTGGAAGGCTCTGGGTACCATCTCCATGTTGCTGGTGGCTGGGCTGGCCAGGCTTTCTCTCCATGGCATGAACAGGGTGCTGTGGTACATGGTGTCAGCCCAGAGACCTGCCCAAGGGCTGGCACTGATATCTCCCCAGGACAAGTGAGGACACTCCAGGGGTCTGCACAGGCTGGCTGAGCCTGCAGCCATTCTCTCCACGTCACATCAGGCTTTCCCAATGATAACAGATGCCTTTCCTTTCTCCCATTGCTTCTGGGCTCCCCAGTTGCCCTCAGATCTTGGGCTTCACATGCTTACAGCACTGCAAGGAGCAAAGATCTCCAAGGGTTGGGGTGTCAGCATCAGGAATGACCTCTGGTTTCCTCCAGCACTGGGTTGGTTCTGCGCTGGTGGCATCAGGACAGACGTTTTCTCTCTTCCTTTCCTTGTACCGTTCTGTGCCCGAAGCCCCCAGCCCTCAAACACTAAGCAGGTCTCTTAGTGTCACCCTGTTTGGACTCAGGGAGGGTGGTGGTGGCATGAACTGAGAGAACATGAGTGAAACCCATGGGGCTCACCAGGAATCCTGCTAAGCACTGAGGCAAAGCTCTACGTGCAGCAGGCAAATCCTCACCCTCTGCACCAGCAGCTCCATCCCTACCAGAGGAGCAACCACAGCTCAGGCTCAGGGCCAGGAGTTCTGTTAGGGCTTTCAGCTGGTTGCTCTGTGGAAACAGATGTTCCTGCTGTCACCTGGCCCAGGGACACTGAGGGGATGTTGCCTACACACAGCAGTGAGACAGGGAGTTTGTACTTGGGGTGTGGTAGAACCTGCTCTGGGGGTGGTGGACAGGGGGAACATGGGATCTCCTGGGCATTGCTGCTCATGTCAGGACAGTGTACTGGGACTGATGGGCAGTGCCTGGGTGTTGGGTACCCTTGGAGGCTCTCAGCTATTGCCAGAGGTGTTTTCCCTCCTGCTCCTTTATTTTCTCCTCTTGCATATTTGTGTTTGTTTCTTGAAGGCAGCTTTGTGAATGATTTTTTCTTGCTGTGTTGCTGGCTGACTTCATCCCCCTCCTTTCCCCCCCCCAAAAAAAACCCCCAACCCTTCACTGAGACATCAGCAGCTTTTCCTTTCAGGTGGTGTAAGGGGGCAGGGTGAGCTCCCTGCCAGGTAAGCTCCCAGCCCAGCTGAGCACACCAGTTCATCCCAGTCCTGCACCCTTGGCAGCCCCATCCCTCTCCCCAACTCCACGCGCCCCGACCACGCTGCCGATCTGCTGTGACCCAGGTTTGCCACCTTTATGTTGCAGGATTGAGCTGACCTCTGATCTCACATCTCTGTAGCAAGTACCTTAGGTCCTCGGCCACAAACATTCTTGCAAATCTTTTTGGTAAGGACCCTCCATTTCTCAGATGTAGTGGTACCACTGGTAACGGCTGCTCACGCGCTGGCTTTGGGGCTTGGGCCTTTTCCTTTGCTTTTGGGTCTCATTTCCTGAGGGAGGGTTTGTTTCTGAGCTGGAGTTGACTGCCTGTCCCACCTCCCACCCCACCTCCCACCCTTCCCTCCTAATGAGTCTGCTCTCCTCTACTTCCATCTCCCTTTCCATCAGCGCTCCGGGGGAGGGGAATGGGGGCTCTCACGTTTGGATGCTCACCTCTTCTGGCTTGGATGGCTCAAGTTGGGCATCCCACAACCACTTCTGTTTGCTGATTTGGAAAATTAGGGCTGCTGAGTGACTGGGTAGCTAGTCCTGAGGGGTGCAGCCGAAGCTGGGGCCAGGGGTGCAGCCGAAGCTGGGGCCAGGGGTGTAGCCAAAGCTGGGACCAGCTTAGTCTGCTCCTGGCTCTCTCCCCCCAGACCCCCTAAGGCTGTAATCCACACGTCTTAATTTGAGGACCCCCAATTTTGGAATGAGTTGCTTTTTCTGGGAAAAGCTACAGGACTTCAGCCAGGAGAGGACAGACATGCAGTAGGTGGGGTTATCTAACCAAAGTCCCACTTCTGCTTGACCATGCATCACTCCAGAAGCTGTGGTTGTCTCGTCTACCATCCACTTGAGCCTTGTGGCTCCCAACTGGTGCTAAATCTGGACTAAAAGGGGAAGGAATGTGACCTTTGAGTGATGTAACTTCCTCCTCCTCCTTCCTTCAGTCTTTTAAAAACAGAGGGACTTCTCAGCCAGGGAGGAGGACAGTAAATCTAGTTGACAAACGCATCTGCTTGGGAGGTGACTGTGCTTGATCACACCTGGTGGGTCACCAGTGCTTCTACAACAGAAGCACGTGATGTTTGCTTCCCTGAGGGAGAAAAAATAGTCCAGGCAGGAAGGGGAAGCGTGCAGGGGAAGGATACAGCCCTCAGCCAAATCCTCCTCTTCTGCACCTGAGGGTTTTGGTCATCTGGTGCCAGCTGTAGCTGCCATGGTGTGAAGCACTAGTCCAGGCTGAGAAACATGACTCATAGGTTTGTCACTTGTCCCTGTTCAGACAGGGCTGAGGTGTGTAGGCATGAGGCGTGGGCCCATGAGGGCTGGCTGGTACCTGCTGTCCTGGCTGGGACATCATGCAGGTGAGGGACATCATGCTGGGCACCTCATGCAGATGAGAGAGGAGGAGAAAGGGCCCCCCAGTGTTCTGACCCTGTCTCAGTTGGCCTCGGTGATGCTGAGGGGTTGAGCTGCCTGTGTTCTGTCCTTGATGCTCCTCACTAGGTGTGTTGGCTGGAGAAAGGAGAGTGGACCCCGCGTGATGGTCGGTGGGAAGGCCTCTCCTCTCTGCCCTCTCTTGTTTCTGGGGTTTAGGAAGAGGTGGGGGTGGAGAAGCTGTCTCGTGGGGTCTCAGCTGGAGTATCCATGCAGCCCCCTGTGTGGGGTCTGTGTGAACAGCACCAAACTGCTCAGACACTCCACTGCCTGCTGGTGCACTCGTGGATGGAGCAGGTCATTCTCCAGACCACAGTCCAGCCTCTGTAAGACTGAGAAGGTAGGGATGGCTTCCCAGTTTCCTTGGCAAACGGGCTCAGTTCCCACAGCCAGGTAACCCATCCCAGGAGGAAGTTCTCTTCCTGTCTCCCAATCCTCTCATCTCCCAGCCAGCCATGGGTGGGTTGAGGAGACATTGCATCAATCCAGGCTTAACTCTAGGGCTCAGCTGCAAGCTGGAATTCACACAAGGGGAATTAGATAGCTCTGAGTGTCACACTAAGTGTCACCGCTTCTTGGTGGTAATTTAGCAGTGGAAACGTCTCCTCCCCAGCTGGGTTTGGAGTCCCTCTTGGTGGTGAGACACTCAGTAATGCCTGGGCTTGGATCCTGGAGTTGCAGCAGAGATGCCCTGGAGGGACCCTGGCTCTAGGGAATGGCAGAGAGGAGAGACCTTCCCCTGCTCTGCCAGACATCCCGGATCAGAGCGGGGGTGCAGCTGTGGCTTGAGGGAGAACCGTGCTGAGGTTTGAATGAGACAGTGCTCGTGGGGACAGCTCTGGAGCACACAAGGGCAGGAAGCAGCTGCAGGGGTTTAATGACTCTGCTAACAGACCTTGACCTATTTTGAACATCTCCATTGCTGGCCCTCTAAAAATAAGTGGGTGGACTGGGCTGGGGGAGGCTGCATTTCAGGAGAGGTCTCTATCCATCGGCATCTGTCCCCATCCACCCCCTGCATTGCCATCACGTAGCCCTGGCTTGCTTGCTTGCTTCCCTCCTCTGCATATCATGGGATGTGGGCCTCTCTCCTCCCTTCTCTTCCACTAACCTTCACCCCCAGCCCAGCAGCTTTGCTGTCCTGTCCTGTCCTGTCCTGTCCCATCCTGTCCTGTCCCACCCCGCATGGCGCCGCTTTTGGATGCGGGAAGCTGGTAAGTCTGGGTTTTCTTTGGGGGTTTATTATTTGCTTTTCATCTTCTGCAGCACGATAGTCATCCTGGGCTGAGGGAGGAGGAGGAGTAGCAGCAAGGGACAGCAAAGCTGAGGGCTGTGGGACTCCTCAGGCCAGGCTGGGGACAGCAGTGACACGGGCAAGGGTGCTTTCAGCTGCAAAACGCCCAGCGTGAGGCACGTGTCCTCGCCTGCCTCTCATAGGAAAGGGGCACACTGTGTTTGGGGGGTCCTGCTGAGCACCCCCTGCTCTGCTGCTCCTTCCAAAGGTGCCAGATTCCACCTTGTATGAGGAGAGAGTCTCCTTGTGCCCCAGCGCTGGTCCCTGCCTCCACCACATCCCCAGGGAAGATGTCCTCTGACCTATGAGATGTTGGTGAAGTTGAGCTCTGGTCCTATTTATAGAGCATCTGATTGAGTCCTGAGTCCCCAGCAGCTTTAAAAACTGAGCAGCTCAGGATGCCTCCCTCAGAAACCCCAGGAAGGGGAGGCCAGGAAGCCCCTTCTGCCTCCTCCTCTCCTGTCCCAGAGAGGAAACTTTGGCAAGCTCCCCCCAGCCTTTGTAGGGTGAGTCCCTGACCAGGGATGAGATTTCAGACCAGGTTTCAGACCAGCCAGCGACTCTGCTTTGAGCTCCTGGGGTTTTTATGTTGGCTCAGGTCCTGAATTGTCCCAGCTTGTGGCTGCTTCTCCATGTCTCCCTCTCCCAGTGCTCACAATTTGTCTTCATCTGCTTCTGCTTAATCCTGCGCAGCACGGGCAGCTTGCTAACCCCCTGGGAGCCTGGCTCTGCCTCCTCTGCTGCTCCCCTCCAGCCAGGGGACACTGAGGGCTTCGAGGAGCTGGGGCATCACACCAGCCTGCATCCAAACTGGTAGCCAGCAAGCTGGAGCCCAAACACTGAGTGATGGAGGAAAGTGCAGGCTGGCCCATCTGTGGCCTTCCCCACTGCTGTGATGGTGGCTGGGGGGGTCAGGAGTGTCACAAGGGCAATGGCCACACAACTAAACAGGGTGATGGTGGCCTCTGAGCTGGACCAGCTGGGAGGTTGAGCCACCTTCCTGTCTCTGCTGTGGCTGGAAAACATGGGAGGCTTCTGTCTTGAAACAGTGTTGGGCAAGGTCTGCTCAGGGGGAAACACAATCCCCAACCCCACCGACTCCTTGCCTTGACTAAAGGCAACAGGACTTGTGCTCCCTGGTCATGCAGGCTCTGGCAGCCTATGTTCCTGCTGTTCCTGAGGAGCACCAGGTAGTTCCAGAGGTTGGGTGTACTTTTCAGCTCTTCTGTCCTGCTGAAGGAATGCCAGTCACTCCCTTTGGTGCCTTTCCCCCTCTTCTAAGCACCGACTGTCTCTCCCTGCTCACTACACACATCTTACCTGTTGGCTGAAGCCACTGGCCCACGCTTTTGGGACCACCAGGAAAACTGAGATTTAGTGTGTTGTTCCTCATTCTTCCTGCTGTAACTTCTCCCTGGCCAACACTGTGTTCTGGTCACTACCAGAAATGAGATGGCAGCTGTCCCCAAGGGTAGAGAAATGGGAGGTGGTGGGACCACCCAGCCATGAGACTGGAGGGAACTGCCTGGGGAAAGATGGACCCATTGCCACAGCTGCCCAGCACCCAGGGAGTTTCATCACTGCTCTCAACCCAGAAGGGTCAATCCAAGCCTGCCTGGAGCCAGGTTGCTATCTGCCCTCCTTGCCAGGCTTTCAGACCAGAGGACTCAGGTTCCTGAGAAGCCAAACACCTGCCCCTCCGCCGGGGGAAGGAGCTGGGGATGCTCTGTACTTCCAAAAATCAGCTCTCTGAGTGAAGCTGTTCCTGAAAGGGGCACAAGCAATTACCAGAGGTGGTTACAGCAAGCTATTCTGGGATCTCCTTAGAGTGGGCCAGGACTCCTTTGGACAGCTGTAGTCTATGGATGGGCTACAGGATTCCCTCACCTGCTGGGATTTTGCACACATGAGGGACAAACACACGTGGGGGCAGCAGCATCCCCTGTTTGTCAGTGCTGGGATGCTGTTGGATCTCAAAGACAAGTAGGCCACGCTCTTTTGCCAGAGCTAAGATGTTGGAGTGAGGGGAATGCTTCTGTGGCTACCAGAAGGACACCCAGTTTCCATGCTTCAGAAGGAAGCATAGTCTCTTAAAACCTTCAGTACCTGAGCCTCCATTGTAATTAAGAACCTGGTTTTGTCTGAGCTGCTGTTCTCCGGCTGTTCCTTGCACAGAGCTGTGTCCAGCTGACAAATCATTCGAGTTGCTGGCTTGGCCCTCAGCTTGGTCCCCATCAGAGATGTTTGGATACCCTATATCTGAAGAGAGGATGTGAGCTTCCAGCAAAAGAAGACCCTGACCTGGTTTAACTGATGTGCTGCTGGGGGAAAGCACGCTGATCAGGCTGATTTCATCATCCAAGGAGAATGGAAAGGAGGGAAGAGCCACAGATAAGCAGTGGCTCTCAGCTCTCAGCCTCCAGCCCAAGCTGATTAAGTCTCTCAGGCTCCCTGGCAGCGGTGCCAGAGATTCTCAGCCTGAGGGGTTATATGGCCCCAGTGATGGACTGCCCATGCTCTTTAGTCTATTCCTCCTCACAGCTTGCTCCAGGAGCAGTAAGGGCTATCCCTGTTGTGCAGGTGGGGGATTTATAGCTCTGACAGACATCCTCCAGGAAGTTCATGCTTGGCTTGAGATCTTCTCACCCCAGCTGTTGGCCTGGGTGTGTCCTGGAGGTGAGTATCCCTGTGAGGAGGGGCTGCAGCTGAGCCTCATCCGTGCTCCCTGACATCCTCCATCCCTCACGCTGGAGGGGACTTCTCCTTCTGGGGCCCCGTGGCAAGAAGCTTATGCCCTGGCGCGTGAAATCTGATTAGGCCTGCATGACTTGAGCAGGATGATCCCATCCTCAGCGCTGTGAATCTCACAGGGCGATTATCCACTCCAGAGAACTTCCTTTCTTTGGCCTAATGGGCCAGGCACTGAGCCACCGAGTAACCCCAGTCCCACGTGATGCTTCACCCTGCATCATCCATCCAGGATGTGGATTGCTGGCTGTGCTTGGGAGGCTGCTGGAGAAGGCAACCTTTTGCAGAAGAGTTCAAGAAGAAATGAGGCTGTAACTTCACAGAAAGTCAGGGCTTGGAAGGGACCTTGAAAGATCATCTAGTCCAACCCCCAACTTGCCTTTCTGCCCTGGCTGGCAGGAGTAGGGGACTTTCAAGGGGGCTTCAGGCATTATGGACAGTGAACCCTACTGAATTCAGGAGGAATGAGGCTGGGCTGCATGTGTGTGTGTCTGGCAGCGCCCAGGAAATGTGTGTTGTAGCTTCCCTCCACCTCAGTGCAGGTGTCTGCATCCACGGGCTGCTGCCCAGCCTGCTGTCACCCCATCGTGGATGGCTGGGGTGGGAGAGATGCTGGGGCAGTGAGGGCAGTGTGTCTGAAAGGCTCAAGCTGAGAACAAGGCACCATATTTTTTAGCCCTGACTCTGCTAACAAGGTGCTGCAGGACCTGGATGTCCCCACCCAGAAAACACATCTAATCATCTCACCTTCCTTCTCTGGGACATCAGCAGAAGCCTTGTGACCTGCAGTGTGTCTTTTTTGGGGGGGGTGGTGTGTTTGCCTGCCTTCCCTTGAACAAACACATCTGTAGGAAGATTGAGAAGGATCAACCTGTCCAGGAGCACTGCCCTCTGAAACCAGTACTTGGTCCTGGCTCATCTGGCTGCAGGTAGGAGGAGGAATCTGGGCTGGACAAGGGTGCCAGCAGCTCACAGAGTCTCTGCACAGGACAGTGAGACAGTAACCCTGGAGCTAACAAAGGCTTCCAATTAGTTGGCTTCTCCAGCTCTCATGAGTAGGTCAGAAGGGTTGTACCTTAGATTTGGTTCCAGGCAAGAAGATTTACACTTCTCATTGGGTTTCAACTATCTTGCTGCAGTTGATGAAGCAAAGTTCCTCCTCCTTGGAGGCGTGAAGTTTGCAAACAGTGGCTTGTCCTGCCCTGAGGTGGGAAGGTGCCTTGCCTTCCTACACACACACTGAGTTTTCCCTCTGCTGGTTTATGTGAGTAGTAATGAACCAACCTGAGGGGTGAAATGACTGAAATGATTTCTCTTCTCTCCCTGTTTCTCTTTGCAGAAATGAAGACTATATGAAGTTGTCCCTAGCCTCCTCCTAAAGGCATCCCTTGGCATCTTTAAAGGCTTGAGAGAAATACCAAAACCAACCAAACACATCCATAAGAGAAACCCATAAACCCTCAAAACTTGGGATCCCCTCTTGGTCTGAAGTTGAGCTCTTCAAAAACTCCTGTGGCATCAAGCTTGAGGAGATCCTGTTGTGTGGCTCCATGGACTGGGGCAGGGCCCAGGCAAAGACTTGAGTTGTGTTTGAGGGACTGGGATACCCTAGGAGATGAACCTTCCTCCCTCTCCCCCAAACAGAACCCAAATATGCAGCGAGTCTATTAGTTGTGATCGTTCCCACATGATTAGGCCTGCCATGAAATCTGCTCTGGTCCTTTACTGGGGTGGGTGAACAGTAGCTCTTCTCCCACGCCAGCCTGGACTATCCATTTGTTTCTTCCTGGGGCCAAACTCCTCTTTCTTGCTGGGGAGGAGGGGGTGGGAACTGCCTGGGATTTCAAGTGTTGTACAGCACCGCTTCATTCAGAGGGGTGGAGGGACAAAGAGGGGTCCAAGTGAGGGATGGCAGATGATGGTAGCTGGGCTGACTCAAATCTTGCTTCTGTGGTTATTTTAGCAGAGACCTGGTTCTGTAGGTAGACAGAATGACTCGAGAAGTGATGAAAATGTGTAGTTTAGCTGTTCTGCTTGTGGTGGGTGTTTAGGAGACCATACTGTTAGGCTGCTGTTAATATCTGGATTCTCACTTTTCCCGATTCTGGTTCCCAAGCAGAGAGACCCAAGGAGGTGGTAGCTATGGCATCAGGGGTTCCCTCCGGCTCAGGATGAGATTGTGGGGGTCCTGGATGAGACACCCTCCCCATTTCTCTGCCTGCTTGCTGTTCCAGTGCCCTCTTCTCTTGCTAGCCCTGTGGCTTGCCCACCAGAGCCAGAGATCAGCGTTGCTCCTCAGCTCTGTCGCATACTGAAGATGAATTTGGCTGGGCTTGTATACCTGCTTCAGACATAAGAGGTTTCCCATCAAACCCAGCTGGTTTGCAAGAGTGAGGAGAGGGCCCTGTCCTCTAAGGATGTTGTAGAAACACCAGGCTGGGTGGGGATGTGTCCTTCAATGTTTCTCTCTTGCTGCAGGACAGAACTGCCTCTTGGCTAACGCTGCAAACATATCAGAAACCCAACAGGCTGCTTTTCCCCTTCTTTTTTTGTTCCCTCTCCCCCTCTTTTGAATTCCTATGCAGACAATACTTGAAACCTTGTACACAGTTGTCCTTTCCAGCGCCTGGGGTTGGCAAACGCTTCATAAAAGGGCTGATTTAATGAAGAGCAGGAGGCTCCAGCTTTAGGAGAGGCTGGGCTGCTCCTTCCCAGCCGACAACAGCAAGCGTGCTTAGTGGTTTGCATACGAATTTAGGCACATCTGGACCCTCAGCTTCAACATCCCGCTGGTACAGCTGCTGTGTCCCCTTGGGGCTGGCTGGCTGACTGACTCTGTGTCCCGAGCACCCAACTATGCAAAGAATGCCTTATATACATTGTGTTTAAGTTACATGGCAATATGTACATCGAGCAAAGTCTATACTCAAGTCCAGATCTTTGGCTAGTGGCAGCGAGTCAGATTATTTCTTCAAAACTCCAAATGGCTGTCTGGGTGTTTTTTACTTTTGTTTTGTTGTTGTCTGTTTGTTTTGTATCCGATGGTGGCTCTTACACAAAGGACTGTCATTCTAGTGGCTTGAATCTGTAAAAATTGCCTTTGTTTGGTCCAATAAACCTTTGAATAGTTTATTTGGTTGGCGCTCGTTCTCCCTGAGTCTTGCAATGTCTTTCTCAAGAGATTCGTGGTGAAAAAAAGCTGGATTTTAGGTTAGAGGTACGTTCTGCTCTCCTCTGCCTTTTACCCCACAAATGATACTGCTGGCTTCCTTTATTACCAAGAGAGTCTGACCAGTGGTGAAAGTCAGGGATTGTCCCTTATTGCAGTGTTTGTTGCAGGAGAATCCTGGTCTTGTGTAGCAATTAGCAATGTTCCCAAACGCAAAGCTCTGCCCAGGGTATCAGTTCCTGTGAAGGGGGATGCCTAGCAGTCCCTGAAACATGGATCTCCCTTAACACACCCATGGCTCACTGCCCCAAACCTTTGGTTAATCATAAAAGTCTTGGACTGAAATGTCTTAGAAGAGCCTAAGAGAGTTAAGGGAGTTAAGTATGCAAATTAAATTGCCTATCAAGAAGAATTAGGCTGCTTTGAAAATCCGTAATTAATCTATTCTGTCAGCAGTGAGTAAAATCCTGTTTGACCTCCCAAATCCACGTAGTATCGAGGACAGCGCTTGTGGGAAGGGCTTATGGGAAGATTTTACTTGTGAAGGGGGTAGGTTTGGTCTGAAATCATAAAAAAAAAATACCATCTGGAGCAGGACAATGTTGGTTTACAAGGTCACCTTCGATAGGAGAAGCTCCTTTTTGTAATCGGTTTCATGTTTTTGATGCCTTAATCTTCCTTCCCAGGGTCTTTTCTCTCTTTTTGTTTTGCTCACCCTTTGTTGGGGGTTCTCTAGGGCAGAGAAGGAACAGCTCCTTTTTCTTTCTGCTTTTTAAATGCACAGTCACGATATGTCGAGTGGAGAGGCGAGCCAGAATGCATCAATGTCGTGCTGTAAAACAAAAAAATAGAGTGAATATTGTGTGTGATTTGGGAGGTTTGGAGACACAGAAATGGACCTTTGGGGAGGTTTCAGCAGCGTCTGTGTCTGAGGAATAATGAGTGAGGGATGCAGACCTGTGGGGAGCCTTCCTAGCTGGCATGCATTTCAGACAGGCGAGGCAAAGCTGTATATTGGATTTCTCCACGCCAGCCTGGAAATGTGCTCTCTGGTGCCCAGCGGTGATCTGAAATCAAATATTGATTGCTAACGACCCTGCTTCCCTTCCTCTCATCTGGAAAGGGCAGTCGGATGCTATTCATGTGAGCACAAAAATAATACAGGAGAGACAGACAAATCCAGGCGCTTGTCAGCCCCTGGCCAGAGCTTCTGTAACCAAAACATACCAACCACATTGTTACCAGGATACATTTGGCCTTAGGAGAATTCCTTTTTAATTGCAATAATAATAATAAAAAAATCAAATAAATAAAGAAAACGAGCTTTCTTTTGCCAGGATCTACATTTTTTCCTGGCCTGCATGCTGAAGCGGGGCTCAGAGGCCAGGCCTGCTGTTCCTGCTTCTGCCGGGGCCTAGCCCAGGAGAGGGGAAATGAGGAGCCTCGCTGCAGGAGCTCAGCAAGCAAAGGTTGTGTCCTGGTTTTGCTTGTCAATGGATATTTCTACCCCTCCTGTGACTGGAATCAGAGAATCATAGAATGGCATGGGTTGGAAGGGACCCCAAGGATCATAGCGTTCCAACCCCACTGCCACAGGGAAGGCCACAAAGGCCATAAATGGTTAATAGCTGATCCACACAGGACTTGGGGGAAAACTACGCCAGGTTAACTAACTGTGTGTATTTAAATGGATTAATTACAGTGTACTGAAGTCCTGTGCAGAAAGCTGGCTGTAATGGGGACACAGGACTCTTGATGGGATGACCATGTGGGAGTAAAAGCCACACTCTGTCTTTCTAGCCTGGGGAGTTCTGAAGATGCTAAACAAGCAGGAGGAGCGATCGTGGCAGATCTGAGCTGCTGGTCTGTGGCTGAAATCTGAGCCCACAGTCACACAGGGGTAAAATAAGCCTTGAAGTAATAGAAATTGCTTCTCCCTTGGTACAGCTGTAAAGCACCACAGCATCGTTCGTTCTTTTAATCTCACACAGGAGAGTCGGGTATGAGATGTGTGAGGCAATGCTGCAGTCTGAACCCCAGCAGATAGGAGCCTGGCAGTGAGAACGAACCAGCCCCAACCAGAGCCGAGGTACACATTAATTTGGCCCTAAAAGAGCAATTTATAGACAGTCGCATCAGTTCATGAGCTGCTTGTGAACAAATGCCACTCCAGTGCTGCCCACCCTTCTGTATCCCTAAGCGACAATCAGCAGACATATGAACAATATAAGCCCTCCTATAAAGCTTCCTCAGATAAATCCCTGTGTCAGATACCAGTCTTTGTGCTGCAGGACATCCAACAGTGGTTAACTGCTTCAGGTCAGGGAAAAATCAGCATCTCATCTCTTATGGGGAGAAGGGAGTTAATCATCTACTACAGGACATTTTAGGGATGGAAGTCTAAGCTAGATGATCAACTGGTCAGCCTCTGCCCACACAGGGAACACCTCCGTGCTGGACCGGCTACATGAGGCCATCTCACCATGTGACATTGCCAAAGAAACCCTCAAATCAAACCAAAATTCTACCTATGATCTTATTTTCCAGTGGCTGATTAAAGTCATGTCCACACTGGAAAGTATTCTGGTTTTCAGGTAGGGTATATACTTGAAATGTAGTAGCTATTCCTGAACCACTCTGTATCTACATACTCTCATTACACCATGAAAGGACACTGTGCTGGTGAAGTTAATCCAGTTTCATTATGGAGTCTGCTGAATTAGGACATGTTGGTCTTACAAAATTCCATATGTCAAATTATCTTGAAACTTCGAGCACAGATAAGTCCTAAGAAACTCCCAACTGGGTTTTAAAGCAGTCTGGTTTATCTCCCCATTTTAAGAACTGCAGAGAGATGTGCAGGATGTTTGGATAGATGGGAAGGTGGAGGAAGGAGAACCCGAAGTTGTCACTTCTCTCACACAGACAGATTTCCTACAGTCAGCAGGGCTTGTACAATGACCTGCATTGGGCTTCTTGTTTCATGTCACCCTGGTGTTCATGTTCAAAGTGCCTTCTGGGGACTGGCTATTCCTACTTCTCCTTTTCTTCTTGACAGGGTTCAGAGAGAGCAGCTGGCTGCCATCTTCAGGCTCATGAAGGAAAAAAGTGACACATTTGGAGAGATGTCTGAAGGAGACATGAAGGAGCAGCTTAGACTGTATGATATATAACCATGCAGCCAGTGGAGGCTATGTCAAAAGTCATCTTGGCCCTTATTATGCAGGACACTTGAGGCTGTAGTGCTATAAACATGTTTTGGTAGTTATTTCACAGTCATAGTTTGTTTTGCAAACACATATAGGCCTGCCATACATATTTGGAAAGACCTATAGTTTCTCACCCTTTTCATCATTTTCCCCTGAGCTATCATGATATTTTCATCTCATACAGAGATTTTTACCTCTTTCTGACTGGGTCATATATCTCAGTCATACAAAGCAGTTAAATTCACTTTTTTTTCCTCTTTTTTTCTGGCCATGCTTTATAAAAATGAACTTTGAAGCCTAGTCTTTATCAGTTGGATATCTGAAGGAAGCCAAAGATGATCAATGTAAAATGGATGAAAATAAAAAGAATCATAGAATAACTCAGGTTGGAAGGGGCCTAAGGAGGTCTCTAGTCCAACCTCCTGCTCAAAGCACCATCAGCTGTGAGACCAAGCCAGTTTACTCAGGGCTTTATCCTGTCAGGTCTTGAAAACCTCCAAAGATGGAGACTGCACAAGCTCTTCTGGCAGAGAGGCTTCCAGTCCTACCGTCAGAAAACAGATAGCCAAAGCCAAGGCATTAGTACTCTGATTAGAGGTGAGTTGCCAGTCTTATCTCCTTGGAAAGAATGCTTCATCCTCCTTCATGCTGGCTTTTTGAACCAAATCCAAGTCGGTTCCGGCTGACCCCGTTGAGCTCGTCTTCACGCCTGAGAACAACAGAGCAGCTAACTTCAGCCTGGAAACACAAACATCTCTTCGCCTCTTGACACTGGTAAAAGCAGTACAGAAAGGTGGCTGGCATTTTTATGAGAATGATTATGTCTGATTCAGATCCTGTTCCCTTGATGTAAAAATTGTATGGGAAATTACATACTTAGGAAATCAGTGAGTTTATCAAGTATTTTGAATGGTCTTGACCAACCCTTGGTGGTTTGGCTAAAGTAAATCAATGGGCATTCCTAATTTTCACTGGGTGGCTTCTGGTGTACTTCTCTCTCCTATGAAATCCTGTTATACACTTGATTATCAGGAAGGATTTTCTCAGTTTTAATAACTGCTGACAAAGGGAGGCAACATTCTCTCACCCAGTTTAGGGAATGGTCTCTTAAAAGATTAGGTTTGCTTTATTTTCTGCAATCCTTTTCAATCCAGGGAAACCAAGTATCTCATTATCTGGCCACTGTTTCCCACTACAGTATAATCTGTAACCCCATAGTCTTTGATTTATAAGAATCATTTTATCTTCTAGTTGTTTTCACATAGCTGAAGGCATAAATTCTAATGAGACCAAGTTGGTTTTGCTACCAGTCATGACTTAATCTAAATTTAATGTCTGAAAATGACCCCTTATACAACATGAAGGAATTAGGTGGGAAAAGGAGTCTTGTGATGTGAAACAAGCTAGCTTGCTTTGTCACTGGGCCACAATTTCCTTTGTCAAGCTATGGGAAATATATGGATATGGGACTTCTCCCTAGTTCAAAACCGAAAGCAGGATCTTTTCCAAAGCTGCTCTTGAAAGCAAGCAAACAAAATTTAATGTTTGGTTGTTTTTTAGTCTTGTAACTTGAAATTTCAAAAATATTTTTATTTTTCTTCTTTGACATTTGGGCCTTCTCTCAACAGCAACATTTCCAGGCAGGGGGAAGGGAAGGGGAATGAGGGAAAAATTTCCTCAAACTCCTCTGCTTCACTTATCCCATCAATCATAACACAGAGTAAGGAAGAGCAGGTGGCATTAGACCTGCCCTGTCCACACCTTCTCCGAGCAGCATCACCAGACTGTTGAGACATTAAGATGCTGTTGATGACAGGACAGTGGTAAAAGACCTGTCACTTACTAGGCCCAAATTTAAGAAAGAAATTAAGCTAAGTAAAGAAGCCTTTGCCCAAGACATGAAACAAAGGGATGTTTAGATGTTAATCCCATGGGTTCATAAGGTAGGTGTTCTCTGCATGTGGTGCAAGGCTGTGATGAAGGAGGTGATGGCAGCAGGGAGGTGATGTTCGGAGGTCTCCTCTGAGGCCACAGGCAGCTGCTGGGCCCTGCAGCCACTGGGCACGTCCTGCCTTGGCCAGCCAGCTTCTCATTTCCTTTTCCCTCTGGACTCATGAATATTTATACAGGAAATTTCTCCAGTTGCTGTGGCAGGATCTCCCCTTCTGGGTACTGGCCTTTGAACAGCAGCTGTTTTTCCTTGCCCTCCTGTGGGGCTGGAGGGTGCAAGAGTGGCCCTACAAACGCACTGTGGGCAGCGGGGCAGGGGGGACACTGTGAGGGCCGTGGTGGGGACGCTGTGAGCTGTGGAGGAGACACTGTGAGCCTTGGGGAACACTCTGTGAGCTTTGGGGGGACAACACTGTGAGAGCTGGGGACACACACACTGTGAGGGCCGTTGAGGGGATAAGTGGGAGCCATGTGGGGGGACACATTGTGAGCCGTGTGGGGGACGCTGCGAGGGCCGCGGGGGGCCCTTCTCCCCTCTGACAAGCTCCGGGGACACAGACTCGGGCGGGAAGATCCCGAACCAGCAGGGCCCTTCGTGACACGGAGGCCTGGCCTCCCGGAGCGCCGGGCTCGGCAGTGTCCGGGCTCTCCCCCAGGATCGCTCCCGCGGTCCGGGGCACCTTCTGCCCCTGGGCTGCCGCGGACGCTCTGGGATGGCGACGGAGGGGAGAGTGCGGGGGGGTGTGGGTCCGCTGTCATGGTACCCAGCCACGCACTGCCGCAGACTGCTCGCGATTGGGCACCCGGACGGGACTGGATTGTCCCCAACCGGCCGCCCTAACCGGCCGCGGGAAAGGTAGGAGACGAGACTGCCGAGGAAAGGGTGAAACCGCCGCTATCACGCAGCGCGCATGCGCTGGGCGTCACGCGCTACAGGTGACGTAGCGCCACCGCCTACCCGTGGTGGAGCAGAGTGCGCATGCGTGGGGTGGTGCCGGCCGGGGCTGCTTCCGGCCTTCCAGCAAGATGGCGGCGGTGTTGTCCGCCTCAGAGGGCAGCTGCTGGCGGGGCGATCCGGGCCGGGCGGCTAAGCTCCGCCTCATCGCCGGGAAGGCTCTCTGTGAATGCGTGGCGGCGCTCATGGCCGCTCGGAGGGGCCCGTTTCGCTGCTGCCGGCGCCTATGAGGTGGGCTGCCGTGTGGGGCAGCCCGGGGGGGGTGTCACAGCTTACCTGCTGCCCCTTCACCAGCCGTGGGCAGCCCGCCGGGCTCCGGCTCCGTCAGGCGTCCGGAGTAACCCCCCATTAAACACCACCGGTGTTTGGGCAGACCCAGAGTCCTTCGGAGGTGCCAGGGTGTGCCTTTGAGTGCGCTTGGAGTGGGAGTGCAGTGACTGACTCCAGGTGCTGCTGCTCTGGCAGGGTGAGATGAGCTTTGGAGGGCCCTTCTTGGGTCATATTGGACTAGATGAGCTTTGGAGGGCCCTTCTGGGGTCATATTGGACTAGATGGGCTTTGGAGGGCCCTTCCAGCCCCTAGCATCCTGTGATAAGTCGAGGTGACCGTGGTTTAAGCTGCTCCTCAGTAAATCCATGTTCACTGAGGGTCTTGGGGTCTGTACTGGTACCTTGGGAAATAAATCTGTCTAAAAGTGTCCAAAGTGCTGTGAAGTTTGTGCTCGGGAAGAACAGGTCATGCTACATCTTTGCCAAGTCATTTTCTAGCTGTGTTTTTTTCTGGTGTGCTTATGTATGCCTGTTCATGGCATCCCACTAAGAATGCTTCAGTATTCTGACTCTTGATCCTGCAGATCAGGAAAAGATTGTATTCACTTGAGCTAATCTTGGGTAGATCAAAGAATGAGAGCATTTTGTTCTATGGCCTTAACGTTCTTGGATGTGTTTCATTTCTCATTCAAGCTTAACTAGTTCTCTGAGCACTAAACAGATCCAGGTTTAAAAAAAAAAAGTAGAATGATTTAGTTAAGGAGCTTTAGTAGGTGGGGGAAGTGAAGGCAGGGAGAAGAGAAAGCAGGATCCCCCTCCTTTGGCTCTCTAGGTAGCTCTGATAGGGATTTCAGGTTTGGAGACTCTGCAGATCTTTTAAATGAGCTTTTTTTGCATAAGGTTGCCTCTGGAATTAGTAAACCTTACACTCTGTGATGTGATAGCATCTGCTTTGCACTCTAGAAGGGGTGTGAGTTATGTAAGTTGGGCTTGGCCTGGTGCATCAGCACAGTAGCCAACCGTAGGAGGAGCTGTGCCAGTGACCTCGCCCAGAGTATGGGATAGTGGAGAGGTGGGTCTCTGCTGTCCTTCCCTGTGAAGGAAATGGGAGTGGATACAGATGGGAATGAGTGTGGCCCCGTGCCCACCATAAACCCTCTGCTTTTGGCACCTAGTTGTTTTTACCATCTTGTGTTGCCTTCTGTGCTGTTGAGGGGAGCTATGGGGTTCTTGCAAACTGTGTGAAATACTTTGAATAAATTCCTCTGGGGCGTTTCTTGCATTGATTCAAAGGCCTCATTAATACCCACTGGAGGAGAACAAGTAGGAGTTTCCAGGTGAGCTTTGGGATTACCATAACACTAAAAAACCCCTCATTCCTGATTTTTGACATTTTCTTTCCCCCAGTCCCTTATGTCTCTTAATCACTGTATCCAGATTAACAAGGAATCAAATCCACAGCCTATGAATTTATATTAGAATGGATTTCTTCCCACAAGAGTGATGGGAACAAAGTTCAAAAATGCTGTTGTAGATAACAATCCATCTCAGAGAACGTTGTTTCCTCTGAAGAGTGAAATACCCAGTTCTGAAACAGGCAGTAGCTGGTGCCTGCAAGGAACTGATGTAGCAAACAAGCAGTGAATATGTGGCAGAAGGGTCTTGTTTTAAGAAGGCAGCTGGAGCTTTTTGTTACCACCCACATTTTTGTTGGTAAATCACATTTTGATACAAAGACTCCATGAAAAGGGGCCAGAGAGACAAATTTCTGTAACCCCCTTGGTATTTTAGCCTTTTCCACCAGCGTTTCACTGGAAGCTTTCTGACCAACACCACCTCAGAGGTGGTGGAAGATGTGCAGCAGTGGCTGCTTCCTTCTGTTTGTGGCAAGTGAATGGTTCTGCTTTATTCTCCTTTCTCCATAATATGAAGCTTTTCTCACAAAGGTGAGTTTTTGTAGGGAGTTTGATTGTGTTCCAGGAGGGTGACCTTGTGAGTCCTCTCTAAATGTCAAGTGAAGCAGTGGAGATACTGATCTGAGTTTCAGAAGCCAAGCTAGGGAGGAAGAATTCCTGAAGATCAGCTCAGGGGATGGGGATGGAATGCTAGTGCCATGGGTTTGAATCTGGCTTTCTGCTGGGATGGGAACAGAACAAAACACAGAAATCCTTGTGATGCTGGGGTGTGGGGTTCTTTGACTATACTGTGCATCAAACACATCTGAATCCCAGCCAGCAACTCTGCAGTAGCCATGGGATGCTCCTTCTCCTAAAGGGAGGAATCTCTTGTCTGAAATGCTTTCTTAATTTCCCAAGTAGGTCAGGAATGCAGGCATTGAGATCTGGATGTGGAGTGAGTCATGGTGGGATCAGCTGTTGGGAATGCTGTGTACTGCTCACACGTGTCGACCCCTAAATTCCCTTGGGAACAATAAACTAACAAAGAGGGGGTACTGCAGAGTTTCTCTCACCTTCCTTTGTCTCAGAGCAAGGGGATCATGGATTTGGGTTTCTGGGAGAGGGCAGTATCAGTCCTGCTGTGGGCATTGAGGCTGTTCTCAAGCGTTAAGCCAGATTCCATGGGGTGCTGCTATAGGAAGAGATGAAGCAGCCAACCAACCTCATCCAGGGGAATCATAAGCAGCCTCAGCACATCTCCAAAATTGGCAGTGCAGGGGAGGCTGCGTGCCTTCTCCGTGTGTCACACGTGGAGTCCCTGCAGCAGCCTGGCTGGGGGGTTGGCCCCAGTCCTGACACCCCAGAGTCAGTCTGGTCCTCTGCCAGGGTCCAGTTTGCCTCCTCTACAGTTGGGTTAAAGACTCCAGCCCTGGTGAAAGGAAAGCTAACCCGTGGAAGGCAGACAGTGCTGTGTAATTCGCTGTCTGTGGTGCTTTGAGAAGCCGTTTTTACGGCTCTCCTGGAATAACTTGACGTTTTCTGACCCCAGGCCAATGTAAACGCAGCTCTGGGGTGCTCTCGTTTGGAAGGAGGTTCTCAGACTGAGTTTTCTGTAAAGGTGGGTGAAGTGAGGCGGTGGGAGAGGACAAGCATGTGCTGTGTACCCGCTGGATGGTGCTGTTGCTCTGTACAAGCAGCAGGGAGGTCCTGCACAGCTCCGACTGAAGGCTTCCAGTCCTGCTTTGCTTCAGAAGGATGTGCACGCTCCTTTTCTCCTTAGCAAACCTCCCAACAAGCCCTGCACGGCGATCCCCCCGTTATCCAGCATTCCCGAGACTGGCTAAGCTCACCTAATGGCTGTGGGTGGGAAACCTCTTGTTTTCTAAGCTCTCTCTCCTGATCAGCACCAGGATTTTTCCTTTAAAGTTTTAAATCAAGCTTCCTTTAATCTCCCAGCCCCCCCCCCAAGAGTTAAGCTTTGTGTCACCTCCTGGGTGATTCTCTGTTGGCTAAGTCAGGTGCAGTAAACCAGGTGGAAGTTGCTGGAGGAAAAGCTTGTTCATAGAGCCTGGGGCTGTAATTCACTGTGGGGGAAGAGAAGATATTCCTCTGATGAAACCCCCTTTCCAGAGGCCAGGGCTGTGTTTTGTTTGCCTGCCATAGGAACAGCTTGGGCAGCATCAGATAAGATCAGAATTAGGTATTTGTGGCTTTGTTTTCATGTCCTTATAACTTTTAATTGCAGTTTTATAAGTCCCTCTTACATCTACAACTGCAGTCTTTATGCAGGAGAGGGCTGTCTTCATCACTGCTTCTGTAATTTGTCTTCCCTGCCAACACTGTTGTTTCCTTTCACTGGAGAAGAAACAAAGAGTAGCCCGTGTGGTGTGAGAAATTGTTTTGCAAGCCCTGCCCCTGACTGCTGAGCCCTTTGAGTTCTGCTGCTGAGAACTGGCCGAAGGAGCAAGGAACCCAGGAGGCTGGTTGTAAGGAATTGGGAAGGTGGGAAAGGGAGCAGTGAAAGTGTTTAGTTTGTAGTGAGTGAAGGTGACCACGTTGGCTCAGCAACTCTTCTGAAAGGTGATACTTTGAATTTTGAGTGCCTCCTGGCTTTGTAGGATGGGCTGGCAGCTTCCTTCAGTTCCCACATGCCTCAGAGTTTGGGAGCAGAGGGCAGCTTTGCAGAGAAAACTGCAGGCTGCTGGCAGGAGGGACTGAAAACCCCTGTGTGATGGCACGCTTGGGACAGCACAGACGTTGTGTTTGGTGTCTCTGGCAGGGCTTTTGTCCATACCAGTGTTCCCACAACAGCCACCTCTCAGCTAACTGGGAGCTGATCCAGCAGGATGTGTGTGTGGGTGTGACAAACTGGGGTCTAGAGACTGGTAGCTCCAAATGTAGGGGGAAAGGGAAAGCAGAGGTCAGGAGAGATGGTGTCTTACTTTGAGGATGCCAGTTGTTCACACATGAAGCAAGTAGTGACTCAAGATGATTAACAGCATCAGATTCATGCCTTACTTCCTCATCTGCTTGGACTTGGTAGTGGTTCCCTGTTGAAGCACATGCCCTTTCTAATTCCTCCTGTCACCCTGAATTCCCTTTAGCTGTCACTCCCTTTGTGTGGAGTGTGGCTTTTCATGTCAGCCATGACCAGTTTAAAATCCAGCTGGTTCCTTTTGGAGGAGAAATACTCCAGCCCAGCAGTTAATGGAGATGACTGTGACCTTTGGAAGGAAGAGGGGCTTACTGAAAAGGTGACTGGATGGATAAACCAGGACTGCCTGGGGAAACACATTTGCAGGGAGGTGGAAGGACTCACTGCCTAGTCCTGTCCCAGCAGCTGATGTTTGTATGAAGTCAGAGCTTTGTCCTCTGCAAAATGCAAGGGTTACAGTTTCTCACTACTTCTGAGGTAATGGCCTGTGTGGTCAGGATGGCTGGGAAGGAGCCCCACACCTATTGATCTCTGAACTTTCTGTTTGTTTTGGCTTTTGTTAAAAGAGCTCTTCTCTCTGTGTGTTTATGTACTTCAGTTTTGATCAGTCAGGGTAGCTGTTGTCTGTTCCTCTTCCATGGTCTTTGATTTATTTGTTTTTCCACAGGGTTGTGAAGCTTCACAGGGTGTTACCTGGATGGCAGCAGTAGAAAGACTGGTGGAAACCAGGTAAAGAAAATAGAAACCCAGCTTTTCTCTGGACTATACCAAAATTTTCACACCCACACACTTAAATCAAGTTTGTAGTGGTGAAGTTTGAATTCTGGCTCAAGCAAGACAACTTTATTTCAGGAACTGAACTGTAGGCTGAGCGTTGCTGGTTCCTCCTCCTGCCCAGGCTGTGCTCCTCTGGCCTGCAGGAGAGGATGTCTGTGTCTCTGTCCCTGTGGCAGGATAGAGCTGTATGACATGGGTGAAGAAGGGGGAGTACCACCATGTCTGAACCCAGCGACCTTGAGAGGAGCAGAGGCATTCTGAGAACTTGTTTTTAGGGGGAGAATTTTATCTTTCAGCTATTTTCAAGCTGTCCATGAACACCCAAGAGTGTCAGGCTCAGTCCTTTACTCTTGTGTGCAGACCATGACAGCTTTAACAGCTCTACCATTGCACTACTCAGCTGACAGTGCTGTGAATGGGTTGATGAGAAGGTTCCCTGAAACATCTCCAGGAAGTTGCACGCTGTCCTGCACCTCCCTTTTGGTTTTTAAAACCTTCTGTCAGCACAGTTGAGGTGGGAAATGTTCTGTTTGGCTGTTTGATCTCACCTGCCCTTCAGGCAGCTGGAAGATCCAGCAGTTCTTTGTGCTGGAGGAACTCAGCCCAAGCTTTCATTATCCCCTCTGTCTCTTCTCACAGGTGAATGTCCACACTGGAGAGCAGTACCAGGGCAGAATGTGACCAGGATGGACCTTAGTGCAGCAGAGAAAAATCCCTGTGTGAGACAAAGCCATGAGAAGAAAACCCTGTGTCAGTGGTTCCCCAACCTGTGTGTTGACCTTGAGGAATTGCCTCCTGGGAAGCTTCTACCACTCTGGTGCAGTTGCAGCTGTGAAGATCCTGCTACCTGTGGTGTTGGCAAGTCATCTCCCTTTCCCAACACTTGTTAGCAAGTGATTTCCTGTTCTGAGGACATCCCTAAATCTCTGATGGTCCCTCTCCTCATGCACTTTGTCACCTCACCTGCAACTCAGCAGAGATGCTGCAGATTCATGAGAAGCCAATTAATCCATGCTGGGCTCTCAGTGAAGCTGCTCCACTGCTCATACTGGTGGGAAATGGCATCTTTATCACTGCAGGAGCGTGGGTGCACAGGCAGAGAACATGATGGACCTTAATCCTGACCTTTATCCTGGTTTCCAGCAGAAGCACTGTTCCTAGGCTCCTCATAACAACGGTCTGTCTTTGCAGCTGATCAGTGCTGCCTGTGTGGCTGGGATCTGTAGAGCTGTGGGCCCATCACCTGCTCCCTCTGGCTCCCACCATCCTTTTTGACAGCTCTTCCCACGGTCTTTTGTGGCCAATGATTCAGTCAAGGTGCCTTGTCCTCCTTATTTGCAAGTGGATATTCTGTACCCAGGAATGATCTGCATCACACCTGACAGCTGGGTAATGCTTATACTGACAAACCCCTGACGGTGCTGATAGCCCATTTCACCTTCCTCTAACAAGAGTTGAAAGCAGACACCCTCTTCCTCGTTGTGTTAAAATATGGGGGGCTTCATCCTGCCCTCTGCAGGCACAGCAGCCCCTTGGCCACCCCCAGCTGCAAAAAAGTGACTGTTCCAGTGTTGGGGGGTGGGGTTGGGTGGTGGGACCCCAAGACTGATCTACCCACCTTGTCCTAAGGCAAGAGAACAAAGTAGTGATGGTAACAGCAGCGCTCTGTCCCCTCAACACTGGGGGTCATCAGCACCCAGTGGGATAGCAGACCTGTGATCCAAGACCCCTTTGTACAAACCTTTCTGTGTCTGAATAAGTCTACCAGAGGGTAGGACACTCTGCATTAGCTGCCTGTGTAGTATTCTTGATTCTTTTTCCTTCTTTCTGAGCACAAAATAGCCATGTGTGCAGCTAGTTTTGGAGAAGAGGGTGGCTGGGGTGCTGAGCCTGTGCTCCTCAGGTCAGGTAGCTTATTATTGACAGCTGTGTCCTTAACTTAGCATTGAGAGGTGTGTAATTTAAAGATGTGTTTTGGTGCATGGAGGAAGGGATGGTGTAAGGACAGCCTGCTGCTTGCAGTTCTGCTCACCTCTTCTTTGGGCATCAGTTCAGCTTGCTCATTGCAAGTGTTGAAACAAAATCTGGTCACCTGGACCCTGAGTCAACCCAGGTTAATAAAACCAATGGCCAAGGGTTGGGTTTGCAGGCACAACTTGGTTTGACCTGCAGCAAAACCCTGGTAATCTTGGTGACCACTGAGCCTGTCCTGATTTGGGCATTTTGGGTGCAGTTAGCAGAGCAGGCAGGTTAGAACAAGTACCTGTGACTGAGCATATCTAACCCAGAGGCTCTGGCACAACCCTTAAGATACTACTTTTGCTGGGCCTCCATACCTGTGGTGCACTTCAGAGTTCATAGCAGATGAACTGATGCCTGGGGTATACACAGTGAATGGCCTTTGTAGTGAGGCATGCACTACTTCTGCATAAAAGGAACTACAATCTCCTGGTTTACTCAGAGTTGTAAGGTCAGACCTTGTCAGATGCTGATAGGAAGAGAAGTGAGAGGCTGGTTGAGTCTGGTGTCCTACAGGGAATGGGAAACAGCCCCAGGAACTGGCTTTCTAGAAAAACAATCTTGCAATTCAGCTGCCATCCCTGGGTGATAAAGTGTTTTACAGGGTAACACAGAACCCAAAGAGCAACCACATGACAAGGCAGGAGATTTATTTTTTCCTGGGCAGATTAGATAGCAAGCCATGTGAAATTCCACAGGGAAAGTACCACCTACTCCTCTTAGAAAGAGACAGTGTTTTGTAGATGGGAGTTAAAAAGATGTTTTGTGGATCTGAGCTAAAGCTAATTCCCAAATCAAGCTGTGTTTTAGGGAGGACCAGAGCTTCCATCCATTAAACAGAGCAGTTATTTCACTGTGTTTATGGGGCACTTGACATCTCTCAGTGTTTTTGATAGATAGACCTTGTGAAGAACAGTGGAATACTTTGGCAGCAGCAACAAAAATTGCCTGCTTTAGACTCATGAGCTGCTGGAGCATCGTGGCTTCAGCCATCTGAGGACACACTGGTGGAGCCAGAAAGCTGAAAACAAAACGATATCCATGTAGCTCTGGACAGAAGCAGGTCAGTGGGCTCTGCCCTGGGGAAATCCTGGTGTGATTAACTGCTCTGTCTCCTTTCTCTTTATTTCAGGGGCCCTCTGTCTGGAAGAGTGTGTGGTGCCAGAGCATGGCTCCTCTCAGCAACCACTGCCTTTCACTGTCAACTGAAGGAAACACAGTAAGGTAGTTTACAAGTGGTTTAGGTTAAATACTATGAAGTTTTTTAACCCAATGGCTTGTAATTTGCTCTGTGGTTCCTAAGCACTTTACCATATGATATCACATAATAGTCCCTCTAGTTAAACCACCAGAAGAGTCATTTTCCACAGCCTTTATTTTTCTAAGGGACTCCTAGTGCCCTAGGGATTGTTTTGTGTGTTTCCTCTTAAGACATTTATTATTTTAGTTAGCTGGTCTTGTGTTTACTTGCAGTTGCAGTATCAAGGGGTAAATATGAAGTCAAACATTGACTGAGCTGAATGGTGGGGTGGAGCAAAGGGGGTGCCCCAGTGACAGTGGAGTGTGATGCAGTGATGTAGATTGCTTAAGGAGAGGGAGGGAAACCTCAAGTGATGACAGGGAGTCCCAACTGACACCTGCTTGGAGTCACAGGGCTGGTATAGTTATCACTGAACCTTGGAGCTGCGTGAGATGACTTTTCAAGACGTCTCTTCCAGCCTTTATTGCTGGGGCTCTGCAGTACCTGTGAATGGGTGGTGCCTCAGGGAGTGCAAAGTGGCCACTACAGAGAGGAGAGCTGCAAGGACAGGATTTGCATAAGGGTTGGACTCCAGCTGAGTGTGACACCTTCCTGTTAACAACACAGCTTGGACTGTTCTGCAGGCTTCCTCACTCTCATCTGGTAACTCCAAGTGAGGACACAAGGCTTGAGGTACAAGCTGCAGAGCTAGGAACAAACACACTCAGTCTGTGTCCTGCCTGATTTCTCCATCCAAGCTCTTCACTGGAGGAATAACCAGCTTTAGGAAGCCCAGCTCATGGGAAGGGATGAATAATATCACTGAGCAGCATTATTAGAAACAGACCAGCTGATTCTCTTGGCCCTGGCTGAGTCTGCAACAGGAGTGTTCTTCCTGGAGATCTGAGGCCTGTGAGACAAACCCCAACTGAAGAGATGCTAAGCAGCTCCCAGGGATCCAGGAGAGAAGGGCATGCCCTTCCTGAGCACCAGCATCTGACATTTCCAGTAGAATAGCACAGTGTGCTGCTCTCCTGCCCAGCAATGACTTTGCCTGAGGGTTTCCCAGGATGAAGTTGATAGATGTTGTGCAACTGGGGTGGCAGAGAATTACTTTCTTTTCATGGCTGGACAGAGCCTCTGTCAAGCTAATAGGAAAAGCATGGGCATAGTGCAAGGGAACTTCCAGGTGTCCAAAGAAAGCAGGAGAAGAGCTGTTAAATAGAAGCCCATAGAGAAAAGAGAGAGAAGGAAAGAGAACAATGTGATTTCCAGCGGTAAATCCATCTTGCTTCTCACAGGACCCTGTGGCTCTGCTACTCATGCAGCTAGAAATGTGACTGCACTTCTCTGATACATCTGTCAGGATCAGATGCATCTGTCAGGTACTGTGAGACCACTGTTTTCCAAGTGTAAGTCAGGGACACAGTGATTTACACCAAGCAGGAGGCAGGCTCACATCTTGCAATCCTCTAGCACTTTCCACTCCAAAGGATGCCAAATGGCACATTTGTCCTGCCAGATGTCAAGAGGTTTTCTGATGGTTTTGTCAGTGGGAAGATTATGGGAAAGACCTTTAGCAAAGAAATATTTCACTTCTCTTAAATGAACAGAGCCTTCCAGAGATGTGCTTCTCTAAGTCACATCTGTGCAGGGCCTGATTTTTGCTGCCAGACATGAAGTGCTGAGATAACATGCCCACATTTTTTGCTAGGGACAGAGGGAGGGATACAGACTGTGTGACTGGTTTCTCTCTCTTGAGCAATGGAGAGTCCTGAGATGCTCCTGCTCTTGGCAAGCTGTCAGGGACAGGAGTTGGAGAGGTTACTTTTTCTCATGGGGGCCAAAGGGAGGAGCTAGCCAAGAGTTTAATAAATTACCTCCTCACCTGTCCTGCTCCTTGGGGAAGCAGCTCTCTGAGAGACTCCTGGTCAAGGAACAGAATGTTTTCTTCCTTTCCATCAAACAGATTTTAAAGGGTGTCAGTTTTGTCTCTGTCAGCTCTCTGGTGACATGCTGGGCTTCCTACTGGGACAGCCCAGACAAAAGGCTGCTGAAGGAGGCATTTGGATGAAGGAGCCCTGGTTCTTCCCAGCCTGTGTAACTCCAGCTGGTGTTTCCAGTCATTGTTGCTGAAAGTGTATTTTTCTGTTGGTTTTTTATATTTATTTATTTTTTAAATTCTCTCAAATGAAGTGGCTCATCTGTCTTCTCAGCTTTGTGTGTCTGAGAAAGGAATGCTGGGTCCAGAGCCATCCCAGTGCTCTGCCCTAAGTGGGATGGGGTGAGTGGTGAAGAGCTCATGGAGCAGAAGAGCTGTGTGATGGAAGGCTTGGTCTGCTTCACCCACTGCAGAGAGGTTTATACCTATAGCTGTGGCCATAGGGGACATACTCAGGAGCTGAGAAGCCACTGTGTTTGCAGGAGGAACTAAAACAAGTTCCAGAGGCTGTAATATGGGCAAATCCAGAGCATTTCTACATGTCCCAGTGATTGCTCCTGGCAAGGACTTTCTGTGGTGAGTGGGAGGTGGCTGGAGGAGCCTGTCTATGTCCTGTGGAGGAGAGGGGGAAATACTCCAGCTTGAACTCCTATTGTGTGCTGTTACAGCATGGATTCAAGGCCATTTCTTTCCTGGGGCATTAGCTGGGTGGGGCTGGATACCAACAGACAAAACAGCACTAATAAAATTTTTAAAAAATCCCCAACAAACCACAAAGCTTTCTGTGCTCTGCTGTGTGACGTGGAGATGGGTGCCAGTGGTCCACCCTGAAAGCTGCTGTCTCTTTCCTTCCTGGGGTATTCCAACCCACAGAGTCATCATTTCCCTCCTGGGGTATTTCAACCCATGGAGAGCACAGCTCAACTTCCTAAGCTGTCCCCCATCTCCTGGAAGAGTTCTCTGAGGCTTTGCTCTGTGACAAAACTGTGGGTGTTCTTGGAAGAGCAGTAGTAGAAGAGGTGGGGGATTTGTCCTGATAAATCTTCTTGTCTCTTGTGTTTCTTCAGTGAGAAGGTTTGACACAGGAGAGACTTGGTGGAAAATGGCTAGTGAGTGTGGACTTCAGGCAAGCTTTGAGCTGTTGGACTATCAGCTTTGTTTGAAAGCAAGACAAATAGCTGTGCAGAATGTGCTCTTGTAATTTCTTCTCCTCCTGCATTCCCAGCTGAGGTGCTCAGGGATGTGGTTTAGCACAGGACAGGGACAGTTGGACTCCATGATCTTAAAAGTCTTTTCCAACCTTGTGATTCTGTGCAAGCCCATGCTTCTGAAGATGACTGCTGAACTCAGAGGGCAGAACAAGGACCTAACATTTTCAAGCCTTTGCTAGCTGAGATGTCCTTCTTTTCCTTTCCCAGTTATAACTCAAGTCCTTACATCACTGAGTAATAGTGTGAACAGCTCAAAACACCCCCAGCTTCATGAGCAGCTCCTTAGTCCAGTGGCTTCCAGTTGAGTACTGGCTTTGATAAGCTGTAGACATCACTGAAAGACAAGCTCATCCTACAGTGAATCTTGATGAACTCACTGAACAGCTCTGTTCTTACAGCACAGGCTGTGGTGCCCCACTACCAGCCCAGGGGACAGTGGAAAGCACACAGAGCACAGGCAGGTAAACAAGCTGGGATACACAGTCACCTGGAGAAGCTGCACACAGAGAAATGGTTGACATAGTTCAGCCTCTAGCCAACACCCACAACACACAGAGCTAAAGATCTAATGGAGATAATGTTTGTTGCTGGAAAAAAAATCCCAATCAGAAAAGCTAATCTGCCTTTTATCTGTTCAGGATGTAACTAAGGAGATAGGCAAGTGGATGCTGAATGAAATGGGCTGCTGGAGATAGCACAAGGCTGACAAATAACCATCACCACTTGATGGTCCCAGGTGGAGTTTGCTTTTAAAGCAAAGGTCTTGTTTTCATAGCACTAAGAATAGAAGAACTTCTGGTGTGGACGTTGATCTTGGTAGCTGGACACACTGAACGTGGAGCAGCAGTGCCAGGCTGAGAGCCTGCACCGTTAGGGAAGCAGCAACTCCAGGGGCTGCCAGTAGGGCTGCCAGAGAAACATGGGAAACGCTTGGAAAAGGAGCCTGGTGTCTGGCCTGTGGCCCTGGAGAGGTTGCCAAGCCCTGTGCTATGTTCAGTCTTCACTTGCCTCCCTGTGTGTGGGCTGGGGGCCCTGTGTATCCCAGGAATCGTGCTTCTTACTGAGATATATAAGGGAGCAGCTCTGTTCTTGGCCTTGGCTTCCACCAGGCCATCCCTGAGGAGTTACAATACATCCCCACTGCCCAATCTGACCTCATGTTTGGGCTAACCAGCCAGGCTTCCTGAGCTCTGACAGACTGGTCTCAGCAGTGGGGATGGAGGATGATGTAACAATACTCCAAGGAAGTTAAAGGCAGTATCTGGATAGGTTTGAGGGAGGTTTTTTATTTGGGGTTTTTATTTTTTGGGTGGTTTGTTTCCTTGGCTTACACCAGGAGGATACAAAGCTGTGTGTTTTGCACAGGAAACCTGCTTTTGGCTAACGTTCCTGCCAGGGATTTGGATGCTCCTGCAATCACAGCCTTTGCTGAACACAGGGTACTACAGCTATCTTCTTCACAATTGCCACCACAGGTTCCTTAAAAGCAAAGAAAGCTTTTTCTGGTGGTAGGAAATCTTGCTACCCCTCATGGCTCTTGGTATCACAGTAATGCTGCATGGAGGATGATGAAGGAGAAGGTTTGCTCCTTCCAGAGCTTCCCTTTGGGACCTTATTAACAATAAAAGCCTTGTTAGTCACACACAGGCAGCTTCCAAGCAGTGTGCCTGAAGTTGGGTAGGGCTGGCTTGAGAGAGGCTGAAATGAAGCTGTTACTCTGTGTGCTGCATGTCAGTGCTTCAGGACTCATCCTTGTTCCCATAAGATTGGCCTCTTGGAGATCTTGTGGCCACAGAGTTGGTACTTGCCTGCTGCACACCCAGACCTGTAGCCCACCCTTCCAGAACTGCCTGGAGCTAATGAGGGCTGCCCCAGGAATACAGCAGTAGCTTGGCTGATCCCTTTCTCAGTGCCTGTGGCTGGTCAGCAGATCACATTTGATCCTAGGTTCAGTTTGAGCAACAAGGAAATACTTTGCTCTAGATGGAAGCAGGGTTACACCTGGGACTAGCAACCTCCCTTGTGTTTCTTTAGGGGCTTTTCAAACCTGTGTTATTGGCTCTTTCTTCTCTCCTAGGCTCTCAGACACAACCAATTCTTGCACTTAAATGCAGAGAGAGGAACTTGTCAGGAAGTACAGCCAATAAAGGGATGCTGAGCTTTGTACAAGGAATCCTTGCAGGTTTTTACTGGGATGGTGTGGAAGGGCACAAGGTAGCTGTGCAATCTGTTGACTGGCTTTCTTGTAACTTAGAACAAACATCTTCAGTTCTCTGGGCATTCAGTATTTGGTGAGTGCTAGCTGCTGAGATTTGGGGTATTGTCAACAAAAGCTGGTTTTTTTGTGTCTGAGCTTAATTTTTGAGAAGAGCTGTGCAAAAGCAGCCTGTGTTGTAAGAAGCAGTGCAACCATCTCCCCTGAGACTGTCAGGGTTAATGTTTAACAGCTGCCCATGAGCTAAAATATCCCTTTACTGTAGCATGTAAAGCTACATCGCTGGTACAGGTGGGTGGTTCTCTGGCTGTGGTGTTCCCCTCTGCTAATCTTTTGGAGGGCTGATGGGGAGATGTGTTCTGAGCTGCCAAAGCTTGATCTCCAGGCAGCCCCACTCATTTTCATCAAGAGGAGAGGACAAGATAGTGTTTCATTGAACTTGGCATGGGAAGACTGAGTGTTGGGTGCTACCTGTCAATAAGAGGCAACGTATCCCAGGTCTGAACATGCTCATGGCTCAAATCAAGTGCTCTGCAAACCCCCTAGAGATGCAGCAGGGATTCGTGGCCCTTGGAGCATTTCATGTGCCCTGGTGTCAGTGAAGCTTTGTTTTACCTAAGGCTGTGAGAGCAAAGCCTGGCTGTACTGTACAGAACTCAAAGGGCAGCTGTGCAGAGGGTGGGTGATGGCATGACTCACAGATATGATACATTTTGTTTGGGTGTTACGTGGAATAAAGATGCAGATATATTAGATCCTCCCTTGAAACCAGGTGCAAGTCAAGGGGCTGTGCTGTGGGTGTCTCCACAGTGCCCTAGTTCTTTGGAATTCTATATCTAGCCACAGGCTCAAGTCCATCCAGGTCCTGCTTGAGTGATGAACTGAGACCACAGAGCACTCAGCAATCTCTGTGAAATGATGGGATGCTACAAAAGCCAGAAGTAAAAGCCCAGTCCCAGCTTTGGTACCAGAGGCAGCTTAACTGAGAGCTCAAGAAGAGCAGCACAGGCTGTACTGCTGCTGTCTCCACGAGCAGCTCAGAGTGGCTGAAGTGGCACACTTCTGATTGAGATTGGGAAACTGAGCTGCAACTTTGTCAGCAACTTGGGGGTTAGATTGGGATGGAGTTGGCACCTTTCAGGCAAGTGAAATGCTGGGGTGAAGTTTTTTCTAGTCCCCCTAAACGACAAGCAGCTTTATTAGAGAGGGAGGAGACTGTCTGAGTCTGAGCCCTGACCTGCAATGCTTTACCCAAGCACTAATCTGCCTTTAAACACAAACTCCTCTGTTCTGTGGTGGATTTGCAAGGAGCCTTACTTTGACTTGTTTCAAAGCAATCACAGTGTAAAATGGATGTGTATCTAGCCATCACCTTTGGGGGACAGGAATTGCTTCTGCACTGGAGCTACAAGCAGTTCCTGCATGAAGGAGATGATAGAGATCTGTTTGTGGTTATGCCCAGAATCTTACCTGAGCCCCTGGGCAGATGGTGGTCTGAAAGCTGATTTCTGGGACTCTAACTATGGCTACTTCCATAATTTAAACATTCCCAGTTGCTTCCACCAGCTTAGAGGTAAAGGGTTTCCTTTTTACATGGAGGAAAGTATAGGGATCTTGTACTGTTTGCAGTAAGAGGTGTTTCTCTCCCTGCTTTGTGTTGCAGTAAGCTCAGGGTGACAGACTGGAACAGTGCAAAGCTGCTGTCTTGTCTAAGCAACTGAAGTGTCTGGGAATGTTGGGAGAGAGGGTGTGCACTCTGGTAGGGAAATACAGAGAGACCAGCCTACTCATTCAACACACCTTTGCAAAGCACTGCCCAGAGAGCACCTCTGGGCAGCTCAGCAGAGCCTCTGGCACTCTCAGGCATCTCACCATGTGGTTTCTCAGGAGAAGGCTTCCTAAAATCCCCAGGGTTGTCATTTGGCTCATTGTTTTAACAAACTTTTGCATCTTCATTGCTAATTACACCTCATTGTTTGGCTTGATGAAGACAAGGATTTTCGGGTAAGAGACCTGCTTCCTTGGGATACAGACTGGACAGTGCTTGTGCTCCCTTTCCCTCTCTCTCTCTCTGGGTCTTTTTACCCTCAAACTTCCACTTCTGATCTGAGGTGACCACTTTACTGAGCAGACCTCAGAGCGTGGTGTTGGGCAGTTAAATCCTTGCTTCTGCTGGCTCCCTGGTTTCCAGCGTTCCCTTGTGTAGCTGTTGAAGGCAGCAGCTCTGCTTTACTAATACTACCTGTTTCCATCTGTTGGCACCACGTAGTACCTGCTCTTCTGGTGGCTCCCAGAAGGATCTCATGAAGCCCTAGTCCAGATTGCACTGCTAGACATTGACTTTGGTGGGACACCTTCACATTTATAGTGAGTTCAGTGTGGGATTCTTAAAACAAATATGCTGCATATGTATATTGGGAGCTCAATGTCATGCAGACATGAGCTGTATATATGTTAATTTTTAATATAAATGGTTCAGTAAACCTTATAAGAAATCCCTCCAAGGCTGTGGAGGAAATTGAAGTGTAGACTGCAGTGAAATGTCTCCAGCATTGCTGGCAGAAAGCACTGTTCCTTGCATGAGCACAGCACATTCCTGAGCCTTTCCTACTACAAAAGTGGCTCACTTAGGTGTTGGTGCTGTGTCTAGGAAGCACTGCTCCCCAGCCTTCCCACCAGCCCTCATGTAGTCCCAGCTCTCCTGCTGAGCTCATCTTGCTCATCCTGGTGGGGTTAGTTTTCAGCAGGACCTTTCAGGGCTGATGCTGTGGGGGCAGGCAGGAGGCTGGGAGCACCCACCTCTCTTCTGGAAGTGCTATGAGTTTAGCTCCAGTGACTTGAGACCACCCCTTCAGGACAGCTATCAATTTGGAGAGGTCAGAACCTGCACAAGGTGGGGGTGGGCAGCGTGTGAAGAGAGAAGGTGTGGAGAAGTGAACTGAGTTGGATTGTGCCCACCAGTAGCAAAGCTGGGACAAGAACTGGCTCTCCATACCTAGCTGCTTGTCTCTCTTTTTGCCACTGAAGTAAAACACAACCAGGCACCAGCTTTCTGTGGTTATCTGTGTGTCAGTTCTATTTCAGGACCTCTATTTGCATTTTCCTGGCTTTCTCCTCTATTTGTCCTAGGGCTTTGTAAATGGAGAGGAAAATGATGGTAAATATCATTGAGCTTCTGCAGTAGTTTGCCAGCTGGACTCTAGAGTCTGAAATTTGATGGGCTGCTTTGACCATTTGTCTGGATTTCAAATGGTAGTTGGGAGAGCAGGGTCCTGTGTGGGCATGAGTGGCTGGCCATGTGGACCTGACTGCAGGGAGCCAGGGTTTGGATGTGAGGGGCCCTTGGTTTTACATTTTCATCTCTGTATGTTTGGCAAGTTATTTGAAATAAAAGTGGAATAGAGCTGGGATGGAACCTGTAGTACCCACAGAGTCTGGGCTGTGGGGTGGCATTGTCCCACAGTCCTCTTCCAATTCATTCTCTTCACTTCAATTTCAAAACTCTAAATGCCTTAAAAACACCACAGAAAATCATCCAGAGGTTGAAGATCTGCCTGAGTTACCAGACTTCTCTTTACTTTGAGTGTATATATCAAACCTTCCCTTTTTTTAAGCAGTAGCACAAGTTTCTACCTGAAGCACTATGAAAACAAGGGCTGCACACTGTTGAAACTGGCTAATGATTAGAGAGGTGAGAGGGGAGTAGCTGATACACTGTGTACCACAGCCTCTTCCTTTTAGAAACAGCATTGGAAGGCTTCAGGCATTTATCTGATACAAAATGATTTTTAAAAGCCTCTTTAGTTGATCATTCCCTAATCACTTTGCTGACTGCTGTACCATTCTGATGCTTCAGCAGGACTTGAACTGTTACCTGCAGGCTGCTGTTTGCAGAGGTGCTTTTTTTCCCCCCCATGCATCTCCTCAGAAGCAATCCTGAAACCAGTGTGTGTTTTGCAAAAGGGTGAATGGGAGTGTGAAAGCAGACTGCCACAGCTCTGCTGGTCTGTCCTCAAAAGCTTTGCTGTACATAGAAGCTCAGCTGCAGGAATTTTTTCACCTTCCTTTTTTCCTGTCCCACCCTCCAGCTAGGAGTAGATAAGAATGAATATTTAGGACCAAATTCCACCACTTCTGTCTTGGTTTCTTCTTTTTTGCCTGGGTTTGAGCCCAGTGTTGTTGTAGGTGGCTCTTCTGCTGTTGGCAGCTGGATCCTCCTATGAAACCCTTGTACCTCCTTGTGCCTCTGAACCAGCCAAGGGGGCAATATGATAGGGGACTGCTGAAAACACAGAGAGTTTTATGTTTTTAAGTTTCAGAGTGTATTTTAAGTGCTTCAAACTGCCTGTCTTATGACACCTATCTGGCAAGTGCTCTGATACCATTGTGTTAGCTAGCTAAAGGGAATCCCAGAATCACAGGGGTTGGAAGGGACCCCCAGAGCCCATGGGGTCCAACCCCCTGCCAAAGCAGGGTCCCTAGGACAGGGCACACAGGGCGGTGTCCAGACAGGGCTGGAATCTCTCCAGAGAAGGAGACTCCACACCCCCTGGGCAGCCTGGCCCAGGGCTCCCTCACCCTCACTGGGGAAAAGTTCTTCCCCAGGTTGGGGTGGAACTTCCTCTGCTCCAACTTGCAGCCATTGCCCCTTGTCCTGTCCCCACAGACACTGAAAAGGGGCTGCCCATTTCCCCCTGCATCCCATGCTTAAGATATTGATCAACATTAATTAGGTCCCCCCTTAGTCTTCTCTTCTCCAGGCTGAACAGCCCCAGCTCCCTCAGCCTTTCCTCACAGGGGAGATGCTCCAGGCCCTTCAGCATCTCCATAGCCTCCTCTGGACTCTCTCCAGGAGATCCCTGTCTGTTTGATCCCAGGGAGCCCAGCACTGGACACAACACTCCAGGTGGGGCCTGAGCAGGGCAGAGCAGAGGGGGAGGATCCCCTCCTGTGACCTGCTGCCCACACTCCTCCTGCTGCCCCCCAGAAAAGAGGAGAGGAAAATGATTCTTGTGTTCCCAGATGCCCAAGCACTGCATGGTAAAGGGGTGAGTTTTACTTATTACTAGATCTCCCTTACTGGATTCTAGGTGATCTTTGTGCTCCTCTTCCCCCTTCACCAGCCAAGGCAATGGCATCACAGGCACTTGCCTCTGCTGGCAGAGAAGGTAGAGAGCCAGATGGCTGCCTCCATGGTGTGTGCGCTGTGTCCTGAACTCAGGACCTCCAAAAACAGTCCTGCAGTGCTCTGGGGACACTGCCAGGGCTCCTGCCCAGTTCAGGGCAAGGCTCTTCTGTGCTGGTTCCAGTTACAGCCAGCGTGGATATGTCACGAGTGGAGTGCTGAAGAGGAGTGTGTGACCTCCAGGATTAGCTCTGTGGGGAGATGAGCAGTATTCAGGCCAGTGTGGTGTGGAAGCTGAGTAACTCTTTGCTGAGGTTGGAAATGAATCCATACAGCATCCTGCAGAACCTCAGCAGCAGTTGCCACAGCAAGTCCTCTGAGTGTGGTGGTTGTAGGCAGCTCTTGCTCTGGAGCACAGAGCAGAGCTCAGAGTCGAGGGCACTAGAACCAGGCTGGAAGGTGCTCATGAAGTGGAAGGTGTGTGTGATGTGTCTCCTTTTCCTTTGATTCCATTCAGGCAACTGCACGTTTTCCACCATGCCCCACGTTTGCTGCAAAACCCCCAAGAGCAACAGGGTTTAAACTCCTTTGATAAAAGTGACTCCAGGAGCTTCTTAAACACCACTTTGGGGAGAGACATTGCCAGGCTTCAAAAAGATACTGTTGAGAGGACACCAAGGCCAGAGGGGAAGGAGGAGCAGAAGAAAATGATGGAACCACCTGCCAGGGTGGAGGAAGCCAAGAAGAATATGACTATGAAACAACCTCCAGTGTTGGAGACAATCAAGAAGACAACAGTGAAAACAGCCCCTAGGGAGCAGGGAAACAAGGAGAAAGCCCCAAGACCAGCCACAGGAGGGGAGGAAGCCAAGGAAAAGGGAATGGTGAAACCACCTTCCAGAGTGGAGGGAGCCAAGGAGAAGGCAACAGTGAAACCATCCTCTGGGGTGAAGGGAGCTCTTGAAAACAAGATATCCAAAGACCAAAGCAAGCTGAAAGAGCCTCCTGCCTCAGGGAAGACTGCAAGACCTGTTCCTCAGGCTGCTGCAGTGACAGAAAAGAAGCAGCTGAAGGCTGCTGACTTCAAGTCTGAGCCACAGTGGGATTTTGAGGACAAGTACCTGCTGGACAAGTCATCTCCACCATCGGTAGGTGTGATGGCCATGTGTGCTCACCAGACTTAATGCTGACCTCCTTGTCTGCTGTCCCCTGAGCAGGTGTGCCCTTTGCAGGGGAGGGTGATCTCCAAGCTGGTAGGTGAACTCACTTGTACACAGATACTGCTGGGACCCAGAGAAGGGAGATAACTGTGACTTAGTTACCCTGAGCAGCCCTCCACCATATTCCAGCATGGGAACTTAGTGCAATCCCATGTTTCCATGGGTTCCTTTCCAAGTCATTCTAAGCAGCCATCAGAAGCTGGGGAAAATAGATGTGCTACCAGATGTGCTGTTCTAGATGTGCTACAAGGTGGTCCCACTCTTAGGTGCTTGGATGTATTGCACAGAGAACTTTGGTGCTCAGTGCAGCAAGTGTTCCCTGTGACACAACACCCTAAGACACGCTGGGTCACACCTAGTCTTGTGATGCCAGTGGGCAGGCGTGGGGTGCCTGGCACGAACTGCAGTCATAGGATCATAGCTGGGTTGGAAGGGACCTTCAGAGGCCATCCAGTCCCACCCCTGGAGTGACATCTTCACTAGAGCAGGTCGCTCAGAGCCCCAGCAAGCCTGACCTTTGGATGTCTCCAGGGGTGGGGCCACCACTACATCTCTGGACAAATTGTGCCAGTGACTCACTGATATTGAAGAACTTTTTCCTAATATCCAGCCTAAATCTCCCCTTCTCTAGTTCCAAACCATCACCCCTCATCCTATTGCTCCATGCCCTTGGGAGCAGTTCTTCCCCAGCTTTCTTACAGACACCTCTCAGGGACTGGGAGGCTGCTATAAGGTCATCATACAACATCCCGTTTCTCCTCTTTTCTCTTGGGAAACTGGACATGTTCTTGTGAAGACTCAGGTTCACAATCCCAGCTTTGCCTCTGAAAACAAAGGGGGTGATGGTGAGCGGGCAGCAGTAGGAACGCCTCCCTGTGTTTGTCACCTGCTTCGGTGGCAGCAGTGATGCTTGCGCTGAGCTGGGCTGAGAAGAGTGGTGCTGGCAGTGATGGGAAGGCTTTGGTGCTTGTTTTTACTAAACTCAAGGTCAAAAGTAAGAGTTTCAGATGAGGATTGAGAGGTGTTTACCTGCCTGCTCTGGTCACAGCAGGGTGGAGACAGTCCCACTTCTAAGGTTTCCTGTCAGTGAAAACTCAGCTCTGTGCTTGTGTGCCCCAGTGGAGAAATGATGGTTAAAAAGTAACTTTTTTTTACTGTTCTTGTGGTTTATTATCAACAAGAGGAGAGCCCATTGCAGCTGTTGTCAGTTCACCTTCTCCACACCCACAGTGAGCTGGCAGATTCCTCACCCGTGGCGAGCGCCGTGACTCGGATGATCCCAAGCTGATGGGTCACTGTCCAGGACGTTCTGGCTGTGCACTGAACCTCCACTACAGCAGAGCAAATCCACTGGGAACAGCTCTGCCCTTCCACAGGTCTTGCTTTGCTGCCTGGAGTTAAACAGGTGGTTTTGGTGGAGGTGAAGATGAGAACCTCAAATGACACCGTTGTGCCTGTCAAGGCGGTAGCACTGGCAGAGCGACAGCTTCAGAGGTTGCTTTGAGATCCTCTTTGTTTGCAGTGGTGTCTGCAGGCTGGGTCTCATCATCTCCTCTGCCTGTGTCGGTCGTACTGCTGATGTGACCTTCCAAAACTGCAAGTCTGGTGCCTGCCATCTCCCACCTACCATCAGGTGGGTTTGTTGTGACAGCCATGGGATGAAGCCTCTTTTTCCTTACTGTTTGGCACTAAACTCTTGTTCAGATCATGGGTTTGGCCTGTTGTTTGTAGCTGTGAGGGTCTAGAACTAATTTAAAATTAAATTTGAGCACTTCATCATTACTTGGATCCAGGAACAGGAGCTCTAGGAAAATTGTATGCTGTTACAAAGTTCTCAGCAAGCAGATGAGGCCCACTGTGGTGCACAGGATCATCTCTGCCCCCATCTTATGGTGATAACTCTTTATAAAGCTTACCCAGAGGAGTTTCCTCCAGCACCCCTGTTGCTGGGAGGCTTGGACAAGCAGGTAACCCTCTCTAGAGAGAGGCAGGTCTTTACAACGTGGGTGTAAGTGGCCTGGGCACACTGCTCAGTGAGGAGGGATGGCTGCAGGCAGGTGAGGAGAGGTTGGAAGCACCTGTTCTAGCTCAGTGGTCTTAGGTGAGCCATAAAATCAGTGTCACAGTCTTCCACCATGGCCATGGGTCGTTTTGGAGGCACTAGAGGAAGGGAGATACTGCTCCAGGGGGTGGTCAGGGCTGCAGGCACCATGTTGTTCTGCTCAGACCTCTCAGGGAAGCAGAGCCTACTCATGGAAGATGTAATCTCATTCCCCAGCCCCCGGGGTGCCTAGCAGCAGAGAGCAGAGGTAGATAACTGGGCCAATAAAAGGACCTGGGATGAGTTTTACTGGTTTCATGGTTTATTTTGGAGTTCTTCCTCCCTTGGGATATTTGGATGCTGGTCCCTCTTGGCCCTTTTGGCAGCACGAGCCCTTCTTTGCTGACAGTGTGTGATCTTTGGTGTGGCATCAAGCTGCTTGAGGGGAACAGCTGGCCCCAAAGGTGTCCTAAGATCTCTGCCTATTAAATGTGGAACTTAGCCATTAAATGCCTGAGCTCAGCCTAACTGAGTCACAGCACAAGGGTCCCGGAGGTGATCCAGTCTGTGCTCCAGGATGTGCATCCTTCTTCCCAGGCTCCCCAGGGTCTCGAGGCACCCAGAACACAAATAGGAGTGGGCAAATTACATGGCTGGAAGCGTGCTTGTTATCTGGGGCAGGACTTTACTGTCCTGCCCAGAGTTACCACCTGTAGGCACAGGGGTTTATGTCACCGAGGTGCTGTTCATCAACTGTCACATGCTCCTCTCATCTAATGAGCTGCAGGGCACCTGCAGCCATCTCAGGTGGTTCCCAGCCTGAAGCTGAGAACATCCTCCACTGTAACTGGGGCTGCAGAGCATCTGGGTGTGGGGGACAGCAGAGACAGTGGGGAAACCCCATCCTCAGAAGGGCAAGAGAGGAGGAAAATGCACACAGGAGGGTCTTTGGTGAAGGTGTGGATCCAGACACTGCATGTTGGGTCCCACTCCCAAACCTGATCTCTGATTCTGCAGAGAGAGGGAGTGACTAGAAGCGTTCCCTCCTACAAGGTCAGACTTTTCCCTGCTTCCTCTGGATTTGATCCAGTCTAGCTGTGGAGGAGCAAGAAGTAGCACATCCTGGCCAGTACAAAGTACAGCTTGAGCAGGAAGGGAATGTCCCTGTGTCTGGATGTGCAATGTGCCACAAATGACGTGATGCCAACAGGAAGCCCTCCACAGTGTTCCTGTTGTGACAGGCAGAACGAGGGCTGTCTCATCAGGCTGTGACCAGATGTCACCCTCACCCACAGCAGAGTGCCCAGCTTGGCTGCAGAGCACCCAGCAAGGCCTTGGCAAGGCAGTCTGGTCATTGCTGGGAGGGGTTGAGCTGCACATGCAGGTCCACTTGGTCTCCTGTTTTGCCTTACAGTTGGCATTTTAGCAGGTATTTGGGGAAGATTAGAGTCTTTGGGGAGGAAAGTAGAGCCCAACTTGACCCAGTGCAGTGGGGTTGCCATCTACACAGGCAGCCTAACTCCTGCCAGCCCCAAGGAGACCTCTCTTGTTAGAGACTGGAAACTGGTTTGTATTCCCTTCAGCCACGGGCTTCTCTGTGGTTCATTTATGACATTGAACAAGTCGTTGGCAAACTCCCCCTTATCTTTAAGGGACACATGAGAACAGGGATCTGGTTGTGTGTGTCCCTTGGTGGGTTTGCTCACGTGCGCCCTTGCTGGAGCCCAAGTTGCAGACTCAGCTTGGATCAGCCACATGCTCAGTGCTGAGCTTGCTTATTCAAACACACACAGAGCTCATAGAGGTTTCTGTATCAGTGGAGGAGTCCCATTCCATTGCTGTTGGTTCTATGCTCTGCTCACAGGCTCCTCACTATTGCTCACAGTTGGTTAAAGCTACACAGTCAGGTTATTCCTTATGAAGGCAGCTGTTAACATTCCTGCACTTTCTTATCTGGTCCTCACGGGCTTCTGCTCTCTGTTCCTGCATTCCAATCCTGCCTTGAGATGTCTTCACTCAACTCCCAGGCCTGGTTATATGGGGGTCAAGGCACAGGGCAGTAAGTCTGGATGGGCCACAAGCCCTCCCCTCTCCAGAGACATCGCTGCACGCTCTGAGGCCAGGTTCTTGTGAGGTGCATTGCTGATGGGGGCTGCTGGCCTTAGCTGATGTGCTTAGGTCAGACTTATTGCACATAGTAATTTGCATCAGTTGATGAGGCCCAAAGCTGGGGAAATGCATGAGCATCACAGGCATCTTGTTCTGAGGTGGAAAGTCTGAGACCTGGAGTCACTTTTCTGTGGAGATTGGTTGCCCAGACTCCTGCAGGGTGCAGACCAGAGACCTTTATTAATACACACACACAAGCTTTAGACTTTTGCAAGTTGTTCACATGCTCTCAGTAGCTCGCTGACAGGGTACTGCCTTGTGTTCATGTACCTTAAGCTTTAAGCTGGTAAGTTCCTCCTTCTGTTCCCACACCCCTATGAAGATCACCTCTCAGTTGTCAGCATCCTGGAATTTCTCTCAGCATCAGCATCCTTGAAGTTGTTCCTTCTATCCCTTGATAATAACTCCAGCCAATGTTTCTTCACAGATAATACTATCAATATCAGTACTGCCAGTTACCACACCCTGCCTTGCTTGGGGGTGCTGTTCCATGAGGTAGCTATTGATGTAGTTCTGAAATTGTGCCTCGTGGTGATGGGGATGCTGAGGGGAGTGGATGAGGTACCACAGGAGAGTCTATGCTTCTTTCTGATACCCCCACGTGCAGGCACACAAGCACTGGCACTCAGGTTTATCAGCCCCCTGCTAATTAGCTTTTCTTTTTGTTTTTCAAGACCTGCCCTGACTCACTGAAGGCCAAAGCTGCCAAGTCTGAGTGGCTGCGAGATCTTTTCCTACCCAACATCACCATCTTCACAGACCAGAGATACTTCAATGAGAGTGAATGGAACCGCCTGGAACATTTTGCACCTCCCTTTGGCTTCATGGAGCTGAACCATTCCTGTGAGTCTCACGTTGGGATGGAACAAACTCCCTACTTAGACTGAATAGCTGGGGGTTTTGCAGCATCTCCCTATCAAAGGCACCAGGCTAGGTGGATCTCATGGTGGAAACTCTGGTGCTTTCCCTGTGCCCATCCCAAAGGCTCTTGATGCTAACTCTCCACCATGTTCACTTCACAGTGGTGAAGGAGGTCATGTCCCTGCTGCCCCCAAAGCCCCACCAGCAGCTGCTGCTGGCTGACCACAAGGGCAGCACACCGACCTGCATCAGCTGTGCTGTGGTGGGGAATGGAGGAATACTGAACAACTCAGGGATGGGCCAGGAGATCGACTCCCACGACTATGTCTTCCGGTAAGGCAGGCTCTCTTCTACCTGTTCTGGCCAGCAGGTAATTGTGGCTGGATAACTCCACCTCTTGTAGTACTGCAGTGACTCCCAAGTGCCGGAATGGCTGGTGGCACGAGGAGGTGAAAAACCAAAAGGGAGTTGGAAAGTCCCTAAACACCCAGGAAGAGCCTGGGTTCACAGATGAGATGTGAAGAGTCATCTCCAGAGTGAAGGGGGAAGTGGCTTTTCCTGCAGACCAAGAGGTGCAGCTCAAAAATGGGCCTAATCTTCCCTTCTCCAGACTAACACTGTCTTTTTCCTGTTGTGAACAGGCACACAAGTGTTTTCAGTGATCATCTGCTAACTCTGCCCCTCTGCTTGATCTCCTTGGCCAGGGTGAGCGGTGCTGTAATCAAAGGCTATGAAAAAGACGTGGGAACAAAAACCTCCTTTTATGGATTCACAGCCTACTCCCTGGTGTCCTCTCTCCAGATCCTGGGAGGCAGAGGGTTCAGCAGCATCCCACGGGGAGAAGTAAGTCAAGCCCACGCTGTATGCATGCCCAGCTTTGATGAGATGCTGTTAGTCCTGACCTTTGGTCCTGACCTTGCCATGCATGAGGAGAAAGGGGCTGAGCTGACGTTGTAGCATTGCCCTTTGTGAGGGAACCTGCCTCAGAGTGCCATGGCAAGCTGTGTCAGTCCTACCCAGCCATTTGGCATGTGGAAGTAGCTGCACATCAGGTGTTGCCTCCTTCTGTGGGATAGTTAAAAGCTGCAGGCCAAAGGTGTGTGTCCCAGAAGCTCAGTGAGCCTAGAGGCCTGCTTGCTGTTTGTTTTTTGAAAGATGTCTGTGTCTTGTGCTGTTCATTAACACTCCTTTTCTCAGCACATCAGATACATTCACTTCCTGGAGGGAGCTAGAGACTATGAGTGGCTAAAAGCTCTCCTGCTCAACAAGGACATCCGCAAAGGATTCTTGAACGACTATGGGTAAAGCACACCTCTGCTGTGCCCTCCTCCTTTCCACAGCACACAGCCCTGCTGAAGTGCAGGCCAGGGTGGAATCAGGTTAAAGCCTCTCTCCCCTTGCAGATGTATCTGGAGAAACACTTCCTCCCCCTCTCTTTTCTCTGCTGTAACCAATACACCTCTTTCTCAGAAGTAGCTGATTTCAGTGCTAGGTGGCTTAGAGCTCCAAGAAAGCTTTGTGGTCCTTTGGGATGAACACATGCTGGTGTCTGGCCTGGGCTACTCATGGATGAAGGCCTGCTTTCACCACTTCTCTGTGTACACACATGGGCTTTTGATGTTCCTCCCTCTTGTCACCTCTCCTCCCTGCAATGCACACAGGTTTTGGAGGCTTTGTCTGGGAAAACCTTGCAGAATTACTTAGCAGTGTTTGTGATTCTTCCCTTATCACCAAGTTCTTCTCTTATCACCAAGTGCATCAGGGCTGCTGCTTTTCAGCTCTGTTGAAATGGAGCAGCCTGTCCTGAGTCTCCTCATTCCTGTCCTCAGGCACAAGCCCCGGGACAGATTCGGTCAAGATTTTGCAGTGGACAAATACATGGTGATTCACCCTGACTTCCTCAGATACATGAAAAACAGGTGAGCTGGGCTTTGTTTAGGTGCTCTAAAGGGGCTTATTTTTTTCTGGCCAGCAGCAGTTGTCTGGGTAAAACCCTTTACCAGGGCTCTCTGGGCTCCCTCCTCCTGGCTCGCTCCCAGTTTAGCCACAGCACCAGGCTGGGGTAAGCTGGTGTGCTGTCAGGTAAAATGCCCTGGGGAGCTGCAGCAGGGTGTTAGTGGTGGGTAGACCCCCCAACACCTGTGAGCTGGAGGAGTCACAGCCCTTGGACAGTCTGACTTGGAGCAGGCAAAAGACATCCTTGGCAAGTGGTGACTTGAGGTGTGGGAAGGGGGAGCTGTGTTTCAGGCCCAGCCTCTCATAGACTCACTGAGGTCAGGGAAAGACCTTTAAGATCAAGCCCACCACTAAAGCATGTCCCTTAGCACCACAGCTGCACCTATTCTAAACCCCTCCAGGGACGGTGACTCCACCACTGCCCTGGGCAGCCTGTCCCAGTGCTTGACAACCATTTTGGGGAAGAAAATTCTCCCTATATCCAGTCTAAACTGTCCCTAGTGCAACTCGAGGCCTGTGCCTCTCTAATCCTTTCCACAAGCCTGCTGGACACTGGCTATAGGCTCTGCCAACCGTGGACACACATGACCAGGAGGTGTATGGAGAGGAGCTCATGTTGTGCTCTGCTTTGGCTGCCTTTACCCTTCAGTCTCCTTGAGTTCTGCCTTCCCTGAGACAAGGCAAACGTGGTGCCAGATGGCTTGTACCTCCCTGCTTGTTCTGCTGTCTCCCTGCTGACTTGAGTCCTTTCCAAGGCTGAGAGGGCTCCAATGCTATTTTTACCTGGTGGGGACTCCTACCTCCCAAACAACTGCTGCCACAAAACACTGCAGCTCCTCTCAGGTTTTGTGACACCCCCTTACACCTTCCCCACATCCCCTTTCAATCCTCAGTGTGGATGGGGAGAAGGAGATACCAGGGAGCTTCAAAGCCACTTCTGCACAGCCAGGCAAAGGACAGGTTAAGGGTAGGCTTTAATGTAAAGGGCCTAACTCCTAGAGCTGGGTTTAGCTTGTTAGGAAAGGAGGATGCTGGCCTGGCCTGGTGCTTTACTGAGCACACAGTGGTGTCCACACGTGTGGCCACGCTCCTGGCTGCTCTGAAGTGGCCGTGGACTGCTGCAAGGTGGGCAGATGCCTCACAAGCCACAGGGGTGAGGTGTGCCCAGCTCGAACACAACAGCTCAACAGCTCTGAGGGTTCTTCTTCTCTCCCAACTGCAGGTTTTTAAAATCAGAGACCCTGCAGAAGCCCTACTGGCGCCTGTACAGACCCACCACAGGGGCCTTCCTGCTCCTCACAGCCCTGCACCTCTGCGACCGGGTAAGCACACGCTGGCTCTTCCACACAGCATCGCCTGGAAGGGGAGGGTGGGTAACAGGGCACAGCAAGGGTGGCTCTAACCCTGCCCACCATCCGCCTTGAGGGGGTTCTGGCTTCTTGTCAGCCCCCACAGAGCAGGCTGAAGATGAGAAACAGCTTGAGAATAGTTTGGGTAGAGGTTGTGATCGTGCTGTGGCCTGAGACCCTTCTGCCTCCCAGGCTCTCTGGAGCAAGTGCTCACAGTCAGGTCACTCAGAGGGGCCCTGACTGGCCTCCCTGTCCTGTGCTCCCTCCCCATTTGGGATCTGGGTGCTATATTTCACTTAGCTCCCTCTGTCCTTGGTCCCTGTCCCCCCTGAGCCCTCCATCTTCCCCAGGTGAGTGCCTATGGCTACATCACCGAGGGTCACCAGAAGTACTCAGATCACTACTATGACAAGGACTGGAAGCGCCTGATTTTCTACACTAACCATGACTTCAACCTGGAGAAGAAGGTGTGGAAAAGGCTTCATGATGAGAACATTATGAAGCTTTACCAGAGATCCTGATGGTGTGGCAAGGGCCATTGCCTGGGGAATCTCCCTTCAACCTCGCTGCAAATGGACAAGCCAAGGTTAGCTCTGGACTTCCAGGCACGTTTCATCCTCACAAAGTCATTTTCCTCCTCTGTTTACTCACAATGTTTCTACAAATATGCAAATGCTACTGACCAGAAGAGCAAGAAACTGCAATATGCCAACAAAGAAGTCCAGTGGGGCTGTGCTGCAGGCCTGTTGCTCATGGTTGTAGGCACTGGTGTTGGGAGAGAAGAACCCAGGATGGATCTGGGTGGCAGTGGCATATGGTCCAGTGTCCTGAGTGTTCATCTGGGTTTTCCTTCTTTGCAAAGAGATGCTCCTCAGGCTGGGGCTCCCACTGTTCTGGGTAGATCCTCTCTGTTAGTGGCACCCATCTTGGAGTTGGGTGTATTCTCTGAACAAGCCCCCTCTGCAGCCAGGGAATGGAGGTGGATGCAGATCCTATCTCAGGTTGACTTATTTCCTGGAGGTGCTGCTGTCACTCTGCTCCCTGCAGATAAAAGGGATGGACTAGACATTTCCAAGGGACTAATTTGAGAGTGGATGTGTCACCCTTCTGCTTCCCAGCACAGCCCCTGAAGGACCACCACCATCAGCTCAAGGGCTGGGAAATGCTTCACATGGCACACCAGCATGCTGGACTTGGTGCCTCCTGCTCTGGGGCTCCAGGACGTGTCACAGTCCTGGTGTGTGAGCTGGGCTTTGGTATGCTTGGCTCCCAGCTTTGCCACGAGCCTTGTGCTTGCTCTCTTGCCAGAGGAGATCCTCTGAGTCCTGGGATTGATGCTGTGTGTCACCACTGGTGGCTTGAATTGCCTGTCCCCCATCACACTGAGTGGGACCTGGTTGCAGCCAGAAAGCCTGTAGCATATTTGCCTTCTGAAAGGGGTCTTGCAAGCACAATAAATGGCCCTACTTTGACCCAGCTGGGGTTTTGCTGCAGCCTTGTGAGTACTAGTTATTTACTGTGTGTCCAGAACAGCTGCCTGAAGGCTGAGCCAGTGGATGATGAAGCCAGGGAAGGGTAGGACTGAGTCTCAGTGAGACTGCCTCCATCTGCAGGTGCTCTGCAGCTTGTGTGGGGCACCTGAGTATCCCCCACTTGCTCACCTTGCTGTCTGGTAACCCAGCACATCCCCAGAGGAACAGGGGAACACCTGGAGAGTTTGTCCTTGTCCCACCTCCTGTCCCCTGGCTGAAGAGACCAGCGCCCAACTCTCTGCACCCTCCTGGCAGGGCAGGGCAGGTGGGGAGAAGGGCTCCCCTCAGCCTCCTCTTCTCCAGGCTCAACACCCCCAGCTCCCTCAGCTGCTCCTCAGAGCATTTGCCCTCCAGCCCCTTCCCCAGCCTGGTTGCCCTTCTCTGGACTGGCTCCAGGACCCCAATGTCCTTCTGATGCTGAGGAGCCCAGAACTGGACCCTTCCTGAGTACAAACTCCTGCAGCCAGGAGCTCTGGACCCCGCTGGGTGTCTCAGCCCTTGGCTGTGGCTGTGCATGGCTGGTGTCCCCTGTCCCCAGGCCCTGCAGACTCACTTGGCCAGGCTCTTGGGAGGCAGCTTTGTTCCCTGCCCCAGTGCTGGGCTGTACCCAACTGCTGTGGGTTGCTTAGTGACCAGCTCCTCACGGTATTCTTCCTGCTTGAATAGGGCTTTTCTCTTCCTGAGAAGTTGGAAGAAGTTTCTCTTGGACCCTTCCCTCCCCCCTCCTCCTCTTTTGTTTCCCTCTGCTCTGGGAAGTGAGATGGGGCTTGAGTCCCTGTGGAGTGAGAGGGGATTGCAGTGGGCAAGGAGGCCTCAGGGATGGGCTGGCAGCTCCCAAACTTCCCCCCAGCTGAGGCTGGGGCTGAGGCTTCCTGAAGTCAAGGGAAGGAAGGAGACTTCCCAAGAGGCTTTTTCCCCCAGCAGAGCCAGTTCCCTCCAGGCTTCCTTCTCAGCTGGTTGGATGTTATCAGGAATAACCTTGGCAGGAGAAGGGCCTGTGCTCTGCTCTGGAGTTTCCCAGCAAGCTCAAAACCAGGCAAGTCCCTCTGACCTGGTGGTTTCCTTCAGCTCCTGGCTTTGCTCCTGTCCCTGAGGCTGCCTGGGATGGCTGAGCTGCAGCACACCCAGCGACACATCCCTGGGCTCACAAGTCCTGTCTCACCAGAGCCACTTGACCGGGTGGCATCAGGTCCAGAGGGGCCCTGGGAAGTCCAGGGGGTCTGGAGATAGCATTTCCCAGCCAGCTCCTGGCCTGGCACACACCAGAGCAGCAAAACCTGCAGCAGCCAGAGCTGGAGCAGCCACAGCTGGAGCAGCCCTGGGGACAGCCAGGGTTCAGGGCTCGGGGGGTGCCCCAGGCACAAGGTGGCAGTGCCAGAGCAGCCCCAGCCTTGCCAGCACAGCCGAGCACTCAGCACCATGGTGCAGGGCCACCCCAAATGTCCCCCAGGTCCCCGTGGCCAGCGGGATTGTCCCAGTGCCACCAGGTGGCAGCTCCAGTTCAGGGACCTGGCAGCACGTCCCGGTTTGGCAGAGGCGCAGCCCACAGCTGCCTGTGCTGCATCGCACCCCTGTCCCCTCAGGTGGCCTCTGCTTTCTAACACCCGGGAGGATGTACGGCCTGGCAGCTCTCTGGGTGTGTAGGGACACGTGTAGCCGTGGTCTGGTGCCTCTGAGTGCCACTCCTGGAGTTGTGAAGTGTGTGTAACGGTGCAGCACGGCACAGCACCGGAGGGACCCGCACTGGGATCGGGTCTGGCATCCTCAGGGATGTCTGGGACACAGCAACTCCTCTTCATGCTCAGGCACGGTTCCCAGTGCCCAGCAGCATCTTTCCCCACTGCCAGCCAGGAGCTCTGGGGTCTGATGGGCTTTCATAGAATCCCAGCCTGGTCTGGGTTGGGAGGGACCCCAAGGGTCCCAGAGCTCCAACCCCCTGCCACAGGCAGGGACACCAACCTCCAGGCCTGGAGCTACACAAGGTTGCCCAGGGCCCCAGCCAACCTGGCCTTGAACACCCCCAGACATGGGGCACCCACCCCCTCTCTGGGCAGCCCCTGCCAGCCCCTCACCACTCTCTCTGCAAAGAACTTCCCCCTAAGATCTCCTCTCCCCCTTCCCTCCTCCAGCTTCACTCCAGCCCCCTTGTCCTGCCAGGCTCTGCCCTTGAACAAGCCCATTCCCCTCCTGTTCCTCTGCTCCCTTCAGGGACTGGCAGGCTGCAATGAGCCCCCCCCGAAGCAGCCTTCTCTTCTCCAGGCTGACCCAGCCCAGCTCCCTCAGCCTCTCTCCAGAGGGGAGCTGCTCCAGCCCTCTGAGCATCTCCATGGCTCCTCTGACCCCTCTCCAACAGTCCCACATCTTCCTTGTCCTGGGGCCCCAGCTCTGGACGCAGGACTCCAGCTGGGACCTCCCAAGGGCAGAGCAGAGGTTTAAGAGGTTTCAGATTTGAGGAAGGGGTGCACAGCCCATGCTTCAGCTCGTCCACCAACACCTCAGCCCTGTGAAGCTGTAGGTGAGGGCTGCAGGTTGTTAGTACAGCCGTGCCCAGCTCCTCCCTGGCTTCCCCAGAAGTGAACAGCCTCTGGATACTCCTTGCAATGCTGCAGGAAACAAATCCATTTGTCACCTGGGAGCTCTTGTGGTGTCACCTTCCTGGTAGGGCTTTGATGTTCTGTTTGGTTACCTCCTCTTCCTTGGCAGAAGCAGGGCCTGCTGCACGTGTGCTGGCACGTAGCTCCTCAGCTGGGACTGAGGCAGATGGGGACTTGCTGGGCTTGGAGATGAGCCTTGATGATGTGCACCGTGGTGCTGAGCTCACCTCCTCCCTGCTCCTGTCCAGACCAGCTCTCCAGACACTTGGGCTGCCCAGGAGTGGGGGTGAGGTGGGCCCTGCCCCGCGTCCCAGGGTGCAGGGTGCCTGCTGGCACGGGCAGCTGAGACTGAACCCAACCAGCTGCCAGAGGAAGCTGCTGCAGGTGTCACACACAGCTCCCAGACAGGCTCGTGCCATATCCAGGCTGTCACTCCCCATCTCTCCTCATCCCAGGCAAGGCACAGAGCTGCCAGAGCTGGACACCACGTCCAGCTTCCCAGCACCAAGCGGGTGCTCCCTGTGGATGCATCCCTCCATCAGAGAGATGCATCAGCATCACCAGGGAGCAGCATCACCAGGGAGCATCAACATCAGGGAGCATCATCATCAGGGAGCATCATCACCAGGGAGCATCCCCAGCACCGCCCAGGCAGCCCTGGTGCAGGCAGGAGCTTCCCCTCACCCCTCTTCCCCAGGGACCTGGTGTGAGGAGGTTTGGCCAAGCTGCTCTCACTGCCCTCCCCACCCCACCCATGGGGAAGGGGCCGTGCATCAGCCACCCCAGACATCTGCTGAGGGATCATTATGGGATGGCCCTGCCTTCCCCACACCCTCCCAGCTCCAGGCTTGCAATTCCAGGGCCCTTTTCAACGAGCAGATTTTTGGTGCTTTCTTAAATACACCTGTGAGCTGTGCTGGAAGAAATGGGGATCCATGAACCCTCCAGGAGGTTTTTGGAGGTCTCTTTCTCCCAGCTGGACAGTTCATCATGGCAAAGAGGACGACACTTTCCTCCCTCCACCTGTGGCCAGCAGCCAGCTGGTGCAAAACCTGCTTGCTGTCCCTTCACTCCCTCTCACCCTGTGCTGGGTTTGGGGTTGGTTCCCAAGGAGTAATCACTGGAAGAAAAAAACCAGGCTAAAAATGATCCTTGCTGGGTTGGGTTGTAATTCCTTTTGTGTTCTTTGCCTAATCTCTGGTTGGCAGCTCTCATCCTAAAAGGTTTTCACGCTTGTTTAACGTCTAAATTAAGCAGCATCACTTAATTTCAGGGCATGGGCCAAGCTGCTTTGCAGCACAAAGCAAGTGGAACAGATGAAGAGCTGTGCATCTCATTTTCACCCTCTGAAAAAGCCCCACCAAAAACCCCCAGCAGCAGAAAAGCACCCTGCTTATGGCAACAGGGAGCTGAGAGCACTGGGAAGGGACCAGCTCCTCCCTCCTCTGTGCAAATGCACCAGGGTTTATGTAAAGGGGCCAAAAAAGGTGTCCCATGGCAAATCCCTGACCTGGCCCAGGGTTCCTCTGGATGGTCAGTGCCACCTCCAGGGCCCAGCTCTGCTGTGACACTGGGTAATGACCAGCTGTGACCAGCAAAGGGCCAAGTCAGAGCGCTTGGGTGGGTGGAAGGGAAGAGAATCCCTGGGCTCAGAGCAAACAGGGGCGACCCCTCAGTCACAGAGGGGGTGCACAGGCTCCAGGCCAGGGGGTCTTTGAGCAGGACCCCAGACTCTTGTGTCCCCCCACCCTGGTGCTGGGGGCTGGGTACAGGCTTCACTGAGCGAGGCAGCAAGGACCAAAGTCTCATCTGTGCTTCCCTGAGCTGCCCTTTGCTCCTGGGGTGGGGATTAACTCCTCCTTCCTGCCCGTTCCTCCTCCTGTTCAGCTCCAGCTTGGCTTAGACCCCAGTGTCACCCAGGTGGTCTGTCCTGTCCCTCAGCCCCCCATGTCCATCCCATGTCCCTCCTTACTTCAGCCCCTCCATGTCCCTCCTTCCCCCAGCCCCCCATGTCCATCCCATGTCCCTCCTTCCCCCAGCCCCTCCATGTCCCCCCATGTCCCTCCTTCCCCCAGCCCCCCCATGTCCCCCCCATGTCCCTCCTTCCCCCAGCCCCCCATGTCCCTCCTTCCCTCAGCCCCTCCATGTCCCTCCTTCCCCCAGCCCCCCATGTCCCCCCCATGTCCCTCCTTCCCCCAGCCCCCCCATGTCCCCCCCATGTCCCTCCTTCCCCCAGCCCCCCATGTCCATCCCATGTCCCTCCTTCCCCCAGCCCCCCATGTCCCCTCTATGTCCCTCCCTCTCTCAGACACCCCGTGCCAGCTAAGCCTGCCTGCCCCAGCCCCTGCACCACAGCAGCACTTACTCCCTGTAGGTTTCCCTTAGTGAAGTGATGGGGAGAAGCAGCTGTGAATACACCAGCCTAGGGGTGCACAGACTTGGGGGGAGAAGGGATGGCCCCTGGTTTCTGGGTCTGAGTGACACCAGCCAGTGTTTGGGGAGGGGCAGGAGGAGGGTGACACTTGGGGTGGCACCTGCTGGGTTGCTGGGTTGGGCTGTGGGCGCAGCGCTCAGGCTTTGAATGCAGCAGGGCTCACTGTGCTGCTGCTCCCCAAGGTGGGTGGGCTCCTAAAAAATCCAACACACCCCCCTCCCCCCAAAAATCAGTGGGGATCAAGGGAAAAGGCTGCTTCCCTTGCTGGATCCCATCCCCTGCCCCAAGGAGCAGTTGGGTACCTTTATTCATGGGGCTGGGCCCTTTGATAGATGAGTTTAACTGCAGGAACCTCCAAGCAGCCAAACCACTTCCCTTCTGAAAGCGTCATCTGCATTCCCTCCCCCCACACACACATCCCCCCCACACCCCCTGTTTTTTGCCCCCCCTCAGCCCAAACTGAGCTCAGCACCAAGCCCTGAGGTTCTGCCTGCTGTGAAACTGGGCTGTGCAGGGCCAGGACACTGGTGGGGATCCAGAGGCAGCACCCCCACACTCTGTATCCCCCCATACACACACCCCCCTTCTCCCCTTTCACCCCACGTTTGCCCCCACGGCAGCAGGTCTGCTGGGTGTGGGTACGTGCTGGGGGCTGCTGGGGGCTGGAGCCCAGCTGTGCTTTGGAGCCTGGATCTTCTGAGCAGCCCCCGTGGGGTCACTGGGTGCTGGGGGGGTCACTGGGTGCTGGGTATTGGGGTCGCTGGGTGCTGGGTGTTGGGGTCACTGGGTGCTGGGTATTGGGGTCACTGGGTGCTGGAGGGGTCGCTGGGTTCTGGGTATTGGGGTCATTGGGTGCTGGATGTTGGGGTCGCTGTGTGCTGGTGAGGTCACTGGGTATTGGGGTCACTGGGTACTGGATGTTGGGGTCGCTGGGTTCTGGGTGTTGGGGTTGCTGGGTGCTGGGTATTGGGGTCACTGGGTGCTGGGGGGGTCACTGGGTACTGGGTATTGGGGTCATTGGGTGCTGGGTATTGGGGTCACTGGGTGCTGGATGTTGGGGTCACTGGGTGCTGGGGTCACATGGTGCTGGGGTCACATGGTGCTGGATGTTGGGGTCTCTAGGTGCTGGCATGAGCTCAGAGTGCTCAAGGAGCCGGGTGAGAGCACGTGTCAGCTGAACAAGAAAGTTACAGACAAAGGGGTTCTCAGGGCACAGGGAAGGGGGTATTGGGGGACAGGGAGGGGGTTCTCAGGGCACAGGGAAGGGGGTTATTGGGGGACAGGGAGGGGGTTCTCAGGGCACAGGGAAGGGGGTTATTGGGGGACAGGGAGGGGGTTCTCAGGGCACAGGGAAGGGGGGTATTGGGGGACAGGGAGGGGGTTCTTGGGGCGCAGGGAAGGGGGGTATTTGGGCGCAGGGAAGGGGGTTCTTGGGGCGCAGAGAAGGGGGTTATTGGGGTGCAGGGAAGGGGGTTCTTGGGGCGCAGGGAGGGGGTTCTTGGGGCGCAGGGAGGGGGTTCTTGGGGCGCAGGGAAGGGGGTTCTTGGGGCGCAGGGTGGGTGGCACAGAAAGGAAGAAGACGAAGAAGAAAACCAAGACAAGCCCAAACCCCACCTCCCCCCAGCCCAGCAGCCCGTTTCCCCTCTGGGCCGGGTGAATGTTTAATCCGCGGCCGGGGCAGGAGAGCGGCTCCCGAGGGCTCCCTCCGCGGGTCTGAACCAGTCAGCCCGGTGCCTCCTCCCCCCACACCCCCCGGGCTCCCCCTCCCTCCCTCCCCCCTCCCGGCCATCCCAGCCCGCTCCAAGGTGCCGCTGCGCTCCCGGGGCAGGAGGGGCTGGGGACGGGGCCGGGGCCGTGTCCGCACCCACCGCGCCGGGAGGGGCCGGCGAGTTGGCTGGGGCTCTCCTGGGTAGCGGCGGGACCGTGCGGGGACCGTGCGGGGACCGTGCGGGCAGCTCTGGCTCCCCCTCTCCCCCCTCTTCCCCCTCTCCCCTCTCTGCCCCCTCTGCCCCCTCTCCCCCCTCTCGCCCCTCCCCCCTCTGCCCCCTCTCTCTCCTCTCCCCCCTCTCGCCCCTCTCCCCCTCTCCCCCGAGCCGCTCCGGTTGTTGGGGTGCCCGGGATGGGGTCCCGGCTCTGCCTCTTGGTCCTGGCGGGTTTCACATCCTCCCTCCTCCTCTACGGGCATTACTACGCCACGGTGGAGGCGCCCACCGAGCAGAGGATCACAGCCAGGTGAGGGGGGGGGGGCAGGAGGGGGGGTCGGGGCGAAGGGGGAGGGTCAGGAGGGGGAGGAGGAGGGGGGTGTCGGTGAAGAGGGAGGGTCGGGAAGGGGGGAGTCGGGGTGAGGAGGGGGTCGGGGTGAGGAGGGGGGTTGAGATGAGGAGGAGGGGGGCGGGGTAAGGAGGAGGGGGTCAGGATGGGGGGGTCGGGGTGAGGAGGGGGAGGGTGGGGGTGAGGAGGGGTCGGGGTGAGGAGGGGAGGTTGAGATGGGGGGGGCGGGGTGAGGAGGAGGGGGTCGGGGTAAGGAGGGGGAGGGGTGAGGAGGAGGGGGTCGAGATGAGGAGGGGGTCGGGGTGAGGAGGAGGGGGGTCGGGGTGAAGGGAGAGGGTCAGGAGAGTGGGGAGTCGGGGTGAGGAGGGGGTTGAGATGAGGAGGGGGGGTCGGGGTAAGGAGGGGTCGGGGTGAGGAGGAGGGGGTCGGGGTGAGGAGGGGGTCGGGGTAAAGAGGGGGGTCAGGAAGGGGGGTTCGGGGTGAGGAGGGTCGGGGTGAGGAGGGGGTCGGGGGAAGGGATGTGCAAGTCCAACGTGGGGTTCCAGGCGCTGGGAAGGGGAGGGGGAGCTGGCACCCAGCGCAGGGTGCCCCAGCCGTGCCCCCCTGGGTGCTTGCAGCAGGCTCTGCCCACCGCCCCCTCCTCCCTTCCTCCTCCTCCTCCTCCTCCCTCCCGGGGTGCCCTGGGCGCGTGGTGCAGAGTCCAGGGGTGCCCAGAGCGGGACCCTAGGGCCGGGGGGGGGAGTTTCAGGGATCCCCTCGTGGGTTCAGCCCAGCACTGCTGGGGCCGGGGACAGCTGAGGGGGCGCAGCCCCGGCAGGATCAACCCCCCTTCAGCACCGCCCCCCCCCCCCCCCGACCCTCCGTGAGCCCCGTGTGCGGGGTGACCCGGGACCGCAGCCACCCTGTTGCCCCGGGGAGGGGGGTGAGAGGGGAGTTTGGCCCCCCCGGAGCTGCGCTGATCCCCCAACCATGCCCGCGCCCCCCTCGCATCCCCGGGACCCCACCCCCCACCCCCACCCGCCGCATCTCCCAAACCCAGCAACAATTTGCATCTCCCTCTGTGCGGTTCCCCTTCCCACCCCCTCCCCCTCCTCCGCCTTCCTGAGCCCCTCACCCCCCAGCCCGAGGGGTGCGGGTGCTGGGTCCCCCGGGGGATGCTGGGGAGCGCAGCTGGGTGAGCAGGGGCTGATGGAGCCAGCGCAGCGCTCAGCCTGCAGCACCAGCCCAGCGCTGTGGGTGTCTCTCACCCCCCAGGCTGGGTGCTCTGGGGTGCCAGAGTCCAGTGCTGCCTGGGACTGGAGGATGCTGTGGGGACTGGAGCTGGTCCTGCACGGGGTTGAGCCCGGGTTTGTGCTGGGAGATGCTGGGATGAAGCTGGTTTGGCTGCCCTGGGGTCTGGATGCTCCTCCTCCTCCTGTCCCGCCCTGGGCAGGACCCCCCTCTCCTGCTGGGTTGAGGAGCACAAGTGTCCCCAGCAGCTGGGGCAGAGCCTGGTGGTTTCCACCCCTGCTGCTGGGACAGGTCGTGGCTGCTCCCTGGAGCAGCTCCCACAAAGAGCTTGATGCCCAGGAGAGGGGAAACTGAGGCACACAAGGACAGGAGCTGGCAATGGACAGCAGGGTCCTTGGGCCATCCTGGGAGTGGAGGGGACCCTCCCAGTGAGATGGGAGTGGGTGCCCCCACCATGGCAGATGTAACTGGGTGAGCCCTGCCTGGACCAGCACTGGGTGCCCCCCACCACAGAGCCACCCCTGCTCCTGCTGTGCCATCCTGGAGCCCCAGGATGAGGTAGAGGGAGCTGACCTGAGCTCCAAACCTCTCCTACGGTTCTCTTGGCTTTAACCCACCTGCCAAAGCCAGAGCCCAACCAGTGAGTCCAGTTCACCCCAGTTCCCAGCGCTGCGCTGCCCAGGGATGCGGGGCTGAGCCCGGGGTGATGCTGGGACAGCTGGTGTTTGGCACAGCTGATGGGCTGTTGTGGCTGCATGCTGCCTGCTCTGCCTGCTGCTGGGGCAGAAGGGGGGGTCCGGGGGGGCTCACGTGTGGGTGCAGGTGGCCACAGCCACGTTTCAGCAGGGAGGTTGGTGTGAGTGGTGTCTCCATGCAGACTTGTGGAGGGATGAAGAGGGGTGGGAGGAAGGTGACCCCTCTGATGGACGCTGGCTGCTGCCAGCACTGAATCACCTGAGGGTCATCTACTGCCCCAGGGGGGCAATGCTGAGCCCCCCTCGAGTTTGGTGACAGTGGTGAGGACCCTACAGAGCCGGGTGAAACGTCCCCATCCCCACAGAGAACTGGCCACCCTGAGCGGGGCTGTGGGGACCTGAATCCCCAGAGCCCCCAGGTTTGGCTGGGCACAGCCCCATCCTGCTCCCTGCCCGGCCACCTCTCTTGAACCCCCTCCCAGTGGGCTGCTGGGACCGTTTGTGGCTTAATTATTGGGGCAGAAGGGATGAACACAGAGCTCTGGGCAGCCTCACCGCGCTGCGCTGGCCCCGTGCCGGGGGAGGATGCTGCCTGGAGCCGGGTCCTTGGTTGTAGGATGGAGCAACCGCCTGGTCACATTGCTGCTCCAGCTCCTCAAATGGCTCTGTGGGGCCCTGAGAGTGTTTGCTGAAGATAAGACCCAGCCTGTGTGCTCACAACACTCATACGTGGTGTTATCTTCAGGAAATGGGGGGTGGCCATGGACCAGGGACGTCATATCTGTGAATGCCACGATGGTGAGAGAACAGAGCCAGGCTCGGCCAGCCAGGCTCAGCCAGCCCCGCTGCGCCCGCCGCTGCCTGGGCAGCCCTGGGCCACTCCTTCCCCAGAGCCCCATTGTGCATCAGCCGGTCCAGGGGAGGGTTGTCATCTTCTGAGTCAACCAAGCATCACGAGGTGCTTCACCACATCCTGGGTGGGTGACGTCAAAGCCTTTGGCTCCCCAATGTCTGCTGAGCCGCTGCCTGGTAGGGGAGGGGGCTCAGCTGTCCCTGTTACCCACCCAGGCAGGGTTTGGGCTGGTGGGATGCTGGGGAGATGGCTCCAGCACCGGCACCTGGGATGGGAGCACAGGGAGGTGCTGGTGCAGGGATTGGAGTTATGAGGTCAGCACAAGTCCTGGAGGAAGCGATGAGCAAGAGCCATGTGTGGGTGCTGAAAGTGGGTCCCAGGAGCCAGGCTGCCTGTGCCCAGCCCCCCACCCTCACCCGCCAAGCATGGCTGGGTCTGAGGCCCTCCACATTGCATCCCCAGCAACTCAGAAAGTACCCCAGCACCCTTCCACTGCCAGCACCCAGGTCTTTCCCTTGTCCCACAGGCACTGGGATGATCCAGGGGAAGGATTTGTGCCAAGAAACAGGCTTGGAAGCACGGGGAGGGCTGGGTGGGGGCAGCAGGGCCTGGGCACGGTGTGAGAGCAGCAGCCTTGGGGGGTTGGAGGTTGGCTGCAGGCAGCAGAAGGGTGGGTGGCCACCCCAGGGGCTTTGTGGGCAGGGGGTTGCTGCGTGGGGAGTTTGGTGCTTTGCAGGAGCTGGCTCTGGAGCAGGGGGGTTCTTGAGCCCCCTGGTAATGTCAAAAAGCTCCCACTCGTGAGGCACGTGGGCTGTGGATCTCCTGCCTCCCGCGTGGGAAGGAAGCGAGCAGGGCTGGGGGGAGCGCTGGCCTTCCCCCAGCCCCCTCCCCACAGCCGCTTGCCTGGAGGGGCTTCACCCTGAGCAGGCTGTGCGGCCTGTGCCTGCTGGAGAGGGGCTGAAGATACAGCTTGAGGCATAACCACAGGGTCTGGGACAGGCTCTGACGCCCAGCCGGGGCCTTGTTGGGTGCAGACCCTGCCCGGGCAGCCGAGGGGCGCGGGCACAGGCCCAGGCTCAGGCCTAGCCAGGGAGCTCGGCTCCCTGTGTTCTCAGTGGTGGGGGCTCTGCGGGGTGCCAGCTCTTGCTGGGGACCTGGCAGCTTCCATGGGACCCCCAGACAAGACGTCCTGACATGATTTTAAGAAGCACTCTGCTCTTTGGGCAGCGCTCAGGCCCCGCACGGCAGGACAGACCCCTCGGGAGCTGGCGGTGCTGGGCCAGAGCTGGGCCCAAGCCCTGCTCAGCCCTGGCTCCCTGTCCCTGCTTTGGGGGGGATGCTCCAGACCCAGTGCCAGCACCCAGGCGGGCAAGGAAGGCACTGGGCTGTCCCCCCACCCCCTTCCCTTGTCACGGCGTACCCCCAGGGTGGCACTGAGTGGGGTTTGGGTGGTAAACAGGTCTGGAGCCGCTGCCAGCGGGGCTGTCAGTGCAGCTGGTGTCGTCAGGGGACGTTGGGGATGGAAACCCAATGCCTGTAGCATCTCGCTGGGGGGGACAGGGAGGGGGGAGGCAGAGCTCCGCTCCCCACCTGCCTCTACCTGTCCCCAGGCTCCCAAGCCCAGATCCTGGAACAAGGGGGCCCTTGTCTGCTCCACAATACCCCCCTTCTGGCCTGGGCACCTGCCGGCTGGGCTGGAGGCGGCGCCGGGGGGCTCTGAAGGGCCCTTCTGTGCAGGGATGAATAGGAGCCTGTTCCTCTCCGGTGGGCTCCCACCTCCCGCTCACCAGGCTGAGACCCTCCTCACCCCCAGCCCCATGCCCCCCCCGTCCCCCTTCCCTACCCTGGGAAGCTGGGTCTGCTCTGCCTGGCCTCGACAGGGCACCCCAAGATGCTCAGGGTAGGGAGCCCCTCCACCTCCATCCCCATGGGTCAGGGCATGGCCCAAATGGACCCATGGGAAAGGGGGTCCTGTACACCCCAAGACCCTCCAGGTCTCAGTTGCTGACTGCTTCTCCAGGGCAGCAACCCTGCATGGTGCATCCCAGTCCCAGCCCCCTCCTGCTTGGGCTTGGGAAGGGTGGGATGGTGGGAAGAACCTGGGGGAGAGGGGATGTCTCAGCAGGGTCCCCCCAAGGCTGCAGGCTGGGCTGGGTGCAGTTTTTGGTACTTGAGGGTTCTGGAAGTAGAACCCACCAGGAGATGGTGGCTGCTTTCAGCACAGCCCCAGGGGTTTGCAGATGGAGCTGGGATGGGCATGAGCAGCAGTTGAGGGCAGTTGGGTGGAGGTGACGTGGTCCTGCCCTGTGGCTCTCAGGGGAGTGTGGAGGGCTCTCAGGGGTGTTGGGGTGTGATGACTTGGTGTCAGCCTCCTTGGCTGAGCCTCCACTGGCTTCTTCTCCCAGCCTGCTGCAGCCAGAGCCACTGGGCCTGGCTCTGCCAGGGACGTCACGCCAAGCCAGGAGCCGCACAGAGACCAGTGATGGTGGCTCTGAGAGGTAAGGGGAGGTGTGCATGGTGGGCCTGGCACAAGCTGGGAGCTGGCTGCCTGGTGCCCAAGTGATGGATCTTTAACCCTGCCTTGTGCTGGTGCCTTTCCAGTGGGAAGCCCATCAGGCCTGTGGAGCAGGAGGAGCCCAAGCCCACCAGGAAGCAGGTAATGGTCAGCACAGCACCCTGCTGTCCCTCCCTGAGGGATTTTGTTGGTTTGAGGTCTGTGTGGGGAAATTGAGGAGGAGAAGCATCTCCTGGAAGAGGTTTGTTGGGTCTGGGTTGGTTTTTTTGTTGTGTGGGTGTAAGAGTTGGGCATCGAAGTTTTGCAGTTGGGGAAACTGAGGCACGAGGCAGCACCCTGCCCGGGTGACCCAGCAGAATGTGGGAAGGATCAGGAGCATTTCTGTCCCTGGGCTTGTCCTCTCCTCCGTGCCTGCTGAGGAGGGCTGTTGGAGGGAAGGTGGACCCAGGCTGGAGGCTTAACTGAGGTCCTCCTCCCTCCCAGCCCAGCACCTGCCTCCGCTCAGTGATGGGCAGAGCAAAGGCAGACCCCAAGTTTGGGGAGATCTTCCGCTTCGACACCCCCGTGCTGATGTGGGACCAGCACTTCACCCCAGAGACCTGGGACAGGCTGAAGACGAGACACGTCCCCTACGGCTGGCAAGGCTTGTCCCGTGCAGGTACAGGACCCAGCTGGGCTGGGGATGGCAGCGGGTGGGGCGAGGGGGTGATGGGGGGGTTTGGGGTGGCTCGAGGGGTCCAGGGAGCTCAGCAGAAGATGTGGGGCAGGCAGAGACACCCTGCAGAGGAGCCAGGGACCTTGATCCAGCCCCCCCCCAGGCACGGGGCGGAGGGAACAGCTCTGCCAACGCCACTCGCTGCATCTTGTGACATTTCCCCAGATAAAAGCCCCAGTGTGAGCAGGATTATTAACTGGGGCCAGAGGAGCCTGGACAACCCGCTCCATTGTGTGGCTGGAGATTGTTCCCCTTCCTACCCCAAACCCACTCTCTGTTCTCCCAGCAGCCACCAGCTTCCACCCCCAGGCTGGGAAGTGCTGGGGACAGTGTGGGGAGCGAACCGGTGGCAGCTCCAAAGAGATATTGTCCCAAAGGGGCTGTGAGCGTACAAACAGGAGGGGAACCAGCTTGTTCAAGGGCAGAGCCTGGCAGGACAAGGGGGATGGAGTGAAGCTGGAGGAGGGAAGGGGAGAGGAGAGATTGGGGGAAGTTCTTTGCAGAGAGAGTGGTGAGGGGCTGGAAGGGGCTGCCCAGAGAGGGGGTGGGTGCCCCGTCCGTGGGGGTGTTGAAGGCCAGGTTGGCTGGGGCCCTGGGCAACCTTGTGTAGCTCCAGGCCTGGAGGTTGGTGTCCCTGCCTGTGGCAGGGGGTTGGAGCTCTGTGACCCTTGGGGTCCCTCCCAACCCAGCCCAGGCTGGGATTCCATGCTTCTGTGTGGGTGGTGTGGGCAGGAGCATGCTCAGGGCTGGAGATGTCCAGATGCATCTCCGTGCCTTGCACAGCCCCGTTGGCAGCTGTTTGGAGCAGGCCGTAGTACCTGGGGGTGCCTGGGAGAGGACAGTGTCCCCCATCCCACCCCAAACCCCTCTCCTGCATGAGGACAGCGGGAGCTTTCTCATGTGTGGCTCCTGGGTGTGCTCTTGAGCTGACACACGCCTTCTCCCGGCTGATGGGCCGCATCCTGCTCCGTTCCAGTGGTGGGCAGCACCCTCCAGCTCCTCAACACCTCGGCCAACAGGCGCCTCTTCAGCAGGGACAGCTTCCCCCGGGGCTGCGTGCGCTGCGCCGTGGTGGGCAACGGCGGCATCCTCAACGGCTCGCGGCAGGGCAAGGCCATCGACGGCCACGACTTGGTCTTCAGGTGGGGACGGGGCTCGGGGCAGGGTGGGACCTTGCACCTGGGAAGGAATCACTGTCTGTATCAGTACAGGCTGGGGGGAGCTGCTGGAGAGGAGCTCTGTGGAGAAGGACCTGGGGGTCCTGGTTGATGACAGGGTGGCCATGAGCCAGCAGTGTGTCCTGGGGCTGAGAGAGACAATGGGATCCTGGGGGGCATCAGAAGGAGTGTGGGCAGCAGGTCACAGGAGGGGATCCTCCCCCTCTGCTCTGCCCTGCTCAGGCCCCACCTGGAGTGTTGTGTCCAGTGCTGGGCTCCCTGGGAGAAAAGGGACAGGGATCTCCTGGAGAGAGTCCAGAGGAGGCTATGGAGATGCTGAAGGGCCTGGAGCATCTCCCCTGTGAGGAAAGGCTGAGGGAGCTGGGGCTGTTCAGCCTGGAGAAGAGAAGACTAAGGGGGAACCTAATTAATGGTTATCAATATCTTAAGCAGGGGATGCAGGGGAAATGGGCAGCCCCTTTTCAGTGTCTGTGGGGACAGGACAAGGGGCAATGGCTGCAAGTTGGAGCACAGGGAGTTCCACACCAACATGGGGAAGAACTTTTCCCCAGTGAGGGTGAGGGAGCCCTGGGCCAGGCTGCCCAGGGGGTGTGGAGTCTCCTTCTCTGGAGAGATTCCAGCCCTGTCTGGACACCGCCCTGTGTGCCCTGTCCTAGGGACCCTGCTTTGGCAGGGGGTTGGACCCCATGAGCTCTGGAGGGCCCTTCCAACCCCTGTGACTCTATGACCACGGGTGCTGGGAAGTGGGTGGCCCTGGCCACAGGTCCTGCCCTTCTCCCTCAGGCTCAACGGTGCTGTGATCAAAGGCTTCGAGGAGGATGTCGGGACCAAGATCTCCTTCTACGGCTTCACGGTGAACACCATGAAGAACTCCCTCATCGCCTACGAGGAGTACGGCTTCACCCAGACACCCCAGGCTAAGGTGAGCACTTTGTTGGGGAGGTGACCCCAAACTGGCTCACCCTGAGGTTGGGCTTGCCCCCAAAACCTTCCCCCCACCTGAGGAGCCCCCACCCACATCAGTGTCCCTGCTGCAGGACCTGAGGTACATCTTCATCCCCTCGGATGTCCGTGACTACGTGATGCTGAAGTCGGCCATCCAGGGCAGCCCGGTTCCTGAAGGCTCAGACAAGGGGGACAAGTAAGTAGCCCCCAGGATCCCCCCCCAGCACCTCCGGGGACAGCACCCCATGCCCATCCCTGCTGGGAAAAAACCCCAGGGCTCTGGTGACCTGTCCCCTGCCCTTCTCCTCCCCCCACCACAGGCCACAGAAGTATTTTGGACCAGAGGCATCTGCAGAGAAGTTCAAGCTGCTGCACCCTGATTTCTTGCAGTACCTTACGGCCAGGTGAGGATGAGCACAGCTCCTGCCCCACTCTGCTCTGGGCTGGGCTCATCTCACCACTGCTCTCCAGTACAAACCGGTGGCTGTCCAGTATGAAAGCCCAGTCCCAGTCCTTCCCAGGCACTGGAACCACCTCCCTGGCTCCCTGCAGAGAGGTTTGTGCCTCCCACTCCCAGCAGCACAGCTCACGTCCTGGCTGGCAGGGTGACTCCCACAGCCTCGCTGCTCACCTGTCTCCCATTTCCCAAACTAAATGCAGTTCTGCCTAGTCTGGGGGGCAGAGGGGGAGAGCCCAAGGGAGTGTCCTTCCTGGAAGCAGGAGCTCGTGTTGGGGTGACTTCAGAGAGCCGGGAGGTGCCTTTCCACCTCCTGCAGTGATGGTGCTGAGCCTTAGGAGCAGCCATCAGAGAGCCCACGGCTGTGCTTCCCTCCGTGTCGCTGCCTTACCAGGCACCTTACCGGACACCGGCATCGCCAAGCGTGTGGTGGGGGTTGGACAGGCACTGGGTGCTGCTGGGTCTGGTGCTGGGAGCTGTGGGGCTGTGGCAGCAGTGAGCCCCCGCTGTGACCCACCCCGTCCCCTGGCAGGTTCCTGCGCTCGGAGCTGCTGAACACGCAGTACGGCTCGCTCTACATGCCCAGCACCGGCGCCCTCATGCTCCTCACTGCGCTCCACACCTGCGACCAGGTAAGGGGCCACCCCCCATGGGCACGAGGGACCCCCACCCCCCTCGGCTGCTGGGGGCTTGTGGCTAGCTGCTCTAAGGTGGCGGGATCCAACTGTGCTGGTGGCTGTCCTACACGTGCCACCCCTTGTCCCGGTGGGTGGGTGGTGACGTGTGGAGCCCCTTACACTGAGCCCCAACCCTGTTCTCCATTGAGCCCCAACCCTGTTCTCCATCGAGCCCCTTACACTGAGCCCCAACCCTGTTCTCCATCGAGCCCCTTACACTGAGCCCCAACCCTGTTCTCCATCGAGCCCCTTACACTGAGCCCCAACCCTGTTCTCCATCGAGCCCCTTACACTGAGCCCCAACCCTGTTCTCCATTGAGCCCCAACCCTGTTCTCCATCGAGCCCCTTACACTGAGCCCCAACCCTGTTCTCCATCGAGCCCCTTACACTGAGCCCCAACCCTGTTCTCCATCGAGCCCCTTACACTGAGCCCCAACCCTGTTCTCCATCGAGCCCCTTACACTGAGCCCCAACCCTGTTCTCCATTGAGCCCCAACCCTGTTCTCCATCGAGCCCCTTACACTGAGCCCCAACCCCGTTCTCCATCTGTCTGTGCCACCCTCCTCCCCACAGGTCAGTGCCTACGGGTTCATCACCTCCAACTACGAGCAGTTCTCCGATCACTACTACGAGCTGGAGAAGAAGCCGCTGGTGTTCTACGCCAACCATGACATGATGCTGGAGGCGGCGCTGTGGAGGAGCCTGCACCGAGCAGGGATCATGACTCTCTACCAGCGGTGAGGAAGAGTGGTGGCCCATGGGGGCAAGTCCAAGGACTCCTGTGGCTTCTCCTTTCCTGAAGGCCACCTTCTCCTCCCTGAGGGCTCTCCACAGCTGGCTGGCCAGCGCAAGGAGCAGCCCCTCTGCACCACAGCTGGTGGTGATGGTAAGAAGGGGCAAACTGAAGCCAGCACAGAAATGCTGCGTTTCCTCCAGCATCTCTGGCAACTTGTTTCGTGGCTCAACATGATCGAGTGTGGCCTTTGGAGCACACAGAAGATGTGAGCTCCCAGTCCCATGACCACAACTGGGAAGCACAGGAGGAGCAGGGTGATGCTGGAAGATGCTGGGGCCACATACATGTGGCAGCGTCTGGCTGAAAGACACCCTTCACCTGTGTCACACGCCAGCTGAAATGCTTGTCACCACGGTGGGACCGTGACAGGAGTGATGAACACTGGGGCTGGAGAGATGGAGGTGAGATCAGCCAACAGAGGGGGAGGTGGTGTGTTTGGAGAACACCTCCCTCCCAGACTGCAGAAAGCCAGCTCTGGCTGGAACACCGCTTCCCAGGGAGATGTTTTGCCTCCATGAGGAGCTGGACAGCCAGCAGCTTGGCTGCCCTGTCCTGTGACAGGTGCACAGCGTTGCCTGGTGCCTTCCCCCTTCTCAGGGTGTTTTCAAGCGAGGACGTGAGAAGCCATCAGCCAGGAGTAGGGCTAACACAGCTCAGCTGGGGCAGCAGAAACACAGCCAGCCTTGGAGCACCCTGGAGATGAGAGCTGGCCTACAGCCCACCTGTGTGCCAGGGGGCTGTGGGGGTTTCCCTGCACAGGGACCACGTGGTGCTCTCTGAAGGTGGGGACAGGGAGGCCCCAGTGCCAGGTTAGGGTTAGGGAGCCTGCTAGCTGCCTCCCCAAACAGGGAGAGAAAGGTCTGGGCCCTCCAGCTGTCCCGCTGCTGAGGTGGCTCTTCTGGGGTGCCACCGGTGGGGGCCTGAGGGGTGATGGGGCAGTATAACCCTTCCCCCTTCATCTTAATAGAGACACCCACAATCCTGTTCTTTTATGCCTGGGGTTTTTTGGGGGAAATGGTGGGGGGTGAGACCCCTACCTTCAGCCAGGGAATGGCCATGGAGGCTGGGATGGGAGCGGGGCCGCTGGGGAGGTGCCCCGGGCTGTGCTGGATCTGTGGGAGCAGCTCAGAGCCCCCCAGGATGGAATCTGCTGTGCGTCAGCTGGGGAGGAGTGATCCACGGGAAAGATGAGGAGGGAGCTGGGCTGTGAGCCAGGGAACCTCCAACCTCCCCCAGGGCAGGCTGCTCTCAGCCAGCAGATTGGGCTACAGGCCCCTTGGAGATGTAATCTCCAGCTTGGAGCCCATCTCCTGTGCCCAGGTCTCAAATTAACCTTTGTTCACACCACAGTAACCCTACCAGGGCATGAGGCAGCCTGTTAGGCCTGTTTTCTATTCCCAAGCGCTCAGCAAAACCTCCTTCAAGACAAGAACAAACCTGATCCCCACATCTCCCTACCAGAAGGGCACCAAAACCTCCTGGAACCGGCTCTGGCCGTGCCTGGGCACAGCCCACACAGGGACGCTGGCACCAGCAGCGCCCTGACGCACGGGGCCTAACGAGGATTTAAAGAGGAGCGCAGCATCCTGCCAGGAACAGCATCCAGCTCCTGGGCAGAGCTGTTTGTGCACGTCAGGAGCTGCACTGCACACCTTCCTTTTCCATTTGGGAAAGGGTTTTCCCAAGGGTGTAGCCAAGGACTGGAGTTAAACATGCTCAGGGCTTACCAAAGAACCTGGGGCTCAACTGCTGCCTCTCTCTTCTCCCTCACCTCTGCTTCCAGCAGCATTCCCATCCCCAGCCTTAGCTTAGCCCTAGAAGCTGTGTCACCGTGGATGGCTGCTCTTCACCTCACAGCACCTGCAGACCCTGAAGTCTTTCAGGATTGGGGAGGTACAGGTTTTGCTATGATGGGTAAGCTCACAACTGCTTCCATTTCACGAAGCATTTTAACCCCAACACCTTTCTACCTCCCCAAAACCATTTCTGTTAGTGTAGAGAACCTTTAAAAAAGAAACAAACTCCACCCAAACAAAACCCAACTTCAGCTCCCAAGATTTTCCACAACTTCATTTTATTCTGGAACAGAAGACAGCAGGGAAAGCAGGGGACTGCTTTTTCCTCCAGCCAGCAGCAGATCAGGTCCTAGTGAGAGAAGACTCTGTCAGAGCAAAGGAAATCTCAGCTGAGAACTCCCTGATTTGCACCATTTCATCTTCTCTGGTGTTACTGGGCACGTACCGAAGCAGCAGTTGTAGCAACCATGGAGCAGCAAGGAGCCTGTGGCTACACACAGGTATCCAGTGTACACCCACCAACGGCTGTGAGATCCACTCCAACTGTCTCCAGCTCTGGAGGGGTGACACCACAAAGTGAGGCTGAAACAACTCTTCTAAGGAGTCTGTGCTGAAACAATTCCTACCCCTCTCTGCGCTCGAAGCACTGAGCAGCTCTTACTTTCCCTGCTTATCACTGAGCTGCCTCTTCACTTTTTCCTCCCTTATTCCTTGGAAGCCAAGAGCCCCACGTGCTCCTCCCAGTGCCTGCTCCCACTTGGCACACAGGTGTATTGACAGAGCACCCAGCCTGTCCATCCCCTCCTCTTTTGCACACCAACCTTGGGTCCTCAGGGAAGTCTGCCGTCAGCAAGCACGCTGGGCTCAGCCTGTCAGTGAACGTTATTGATCTTCTGCAAACACAACACAAATTCTGTTAAATAAAGCATGAAATTCTTTAGCAGAAGGCAGCTGTCAGCTACCTGGAGACAAAGTGCTGTTCCAGTGTGTGTATTCAGTGACTGTACGTCGGGGAGAGATAAGGCCACCGTGCTTATCTGCCTTTCAACCCGCCGCTCTGCCTCACTGTTTGGGTGAGGAGCTTAAAAGCTCTTCCCAGACCTAAACTGTGCCATGACAACAGCACCAGCGCTGACACTCCCTGTACAGAGCCTTGCTGTGGAACAGCCTGTGTGTACAGGACAGGAGCTGTGCTGCAGGGGCACGTCGCAAGGGCAGCAGGAGAGGGGACAGGAGGGTGCCAGGGCTGGCACTGCGAGGGGTGGGAGACCCATGAGAGAGGGGTGGGAGAACGACAGAGGGGTGGGAGAATGACAGAGGGGTGGGAGATCCACTGCAAGAGGTGGGAGACCCATGAGAGAGGGGTGGGAGATCCACTGCAAGAGGTGGGAGACCCATGAGAGAGGGGTGGGAGAACGACAGAGGGGTGAGAGACCCAAGACAGAGGGGTGGGAGAATGACAGAGGGGTGGGAGACCCAAGACAGAGGGGTGGGAGACCCAAGACAGAGGGGTGGGAGAATGACAGAGGGGTGGGAGACCCACGAGAGAGGGGTGGGAGACCTGCTAAGGATATCGTGAGCCTCAGTGGACAATTGTCTCTCCCTCACAGCTGAGTTGTCAGACAGGGATAACAGCACATCACAGGCTCAGCTTCTCCCCTGCCCAGGGTTAAATAAACTCCTCAGGTCCTAGCTGTGAGCTTTTTTCCTGAGAATTTGAAGATTGATGAGGTGTTAGGGCACTGATTTGATTTATAGTGAGAGGGACCTGGGGGACAGCAGGGTGACCATGGCCAGCAATGTGCCCTCGTGGCTAAGAAGGCTGATGCCATCCTGGGGTGTGTTAGAAGGGGGTGGTTAGTAGGTCAGGAGAGGTCCTTCTACCCCTCTGCTCTGCCCTGGTGAGACCACACCTGGGATGTTGTGTCCAGTTCTGGGCCCCTCAGCTCCAGAAGGACACAGAACTCCTTGAAAGAGCCCAGCACAGGGACACCAAGGTGATGGAGGGAGTGCACTGAGCACTGTTAGCAACAGTATTTCAAAGGAAGGTTTTTTCCTTCACTCATTTCTTCTCCACTCCCTCCAACAACAACCAGCACTGGGCAGCAGAGCAAGAATTGGAGAGGAAGTCTTCTAATCAGAGGTGATTTGTGTCTTGCAAACTCAGCACAACAGAAACCCTCAGGGAAAAAGGAGCATGTTTGCCAGTGAGCTGCCTCACTTGGAGACAAGAAATTTTAGGATGGGGATGCTATTTAAATCCTTGCTTAGGAAAAAAACTTCACCAGCTTCTCATTATACAGAAACATCTCAATCCACCTCCCTGCCTGTGCACAAGAAGAATCTGTTCGTTCAGGATGTAAACTGCCTACAGGTTTATCTTGAGAAGGACTCTTCAGGGTGTGTCCTTTCCAGGACGACCCTTCAGTCTATGTGAACTGAGCTCCCCAACCTCAGCAACCTGAGGCAAGTCTGAAACTGTCCCAGTGCACTCCAGGCAGGCAAACACAGCAATTACTCTGTCACTAGGTCTATTTCTGTTACAAATAGAGTTCTGAGCTGAGCTGTGTCAAGTGTCTCCATAATGGGCTGTCATCCAATCCCTTCTACTTCTGAATCCCTTCTGCTCTTGCTCATCTTTGCCCATGCTGACAAACAGGTGTTCTACTGGGCACCAACAACAGTAAAACTCCCATCCATTGTCTTGCCTTTCAGCTTTCTGCAGCAGTGAAGGGCTACACACTCAGGTGGCAGCAGCAACAAAGCTACAGCCTTGATTAGCTTAATTATGTTAATCAAGCCACCGGGTTTTTATATCCCTTCCCAGGAGGCCTAGAAGGCTATCATCTGACACAGCAGAATGGATCTTGCTTCCACAGCTCAGCACCAGGCAAAAACCTGGCTAAAGACAGATGCTGTTTCTCACCATTGTGCAGGTTTCCTGTCAGTCCAGCGCAGGAATCAGCCTCCCGGGTCGGTGAGTGTTTTGACCCTTGCTTGGCACCGTGCCGTGCTCTGAAATGGGGGAAAGGGGCAGTTAGCCTGTGAACAGAGTGTTCTTTTACCTTGATATCTTTAGCGCCGAGCCTCAGAGTCATGCTTCCACAGGGGATTCACTTCAGCCAGGGATAACACTCTCATCACCAGCTCAGCTTCCCGAGCAGCCCCCCTCGGGACCGCGCAGGGCCTGGCGTGTTCCTCACCCGGGCACCGACGGGCCCTGCTGGGTCCGGCTGCCGCCGCCGGCCTCTTTCCGCGCTCGGCCGAGGGCGCTGGGTAACGCGGGCTCGGCCGGTGGCCCCCGCGGCTGGCTGGGGGTTGGGGCCCAGGCCCAGCTCGGTGGCCACGCCGGCTGCCGGACACCCCCGCGGGCGCCCATGAGGAGAAATGGGTACAAGCGCTGTTAAAACCTGAGAGCCGAGCACCGCCCGGGCTAGGCCGCGGTGCCTGGCCCGCAGAGAGAGGGCCGGAGCCCCGTCCAGACAGCGAGCGGGAGCCGCGGGGCCCAGCGCAGCCCGGCCTCGCCTCCCTCCATCCACTGAAGGGATGGGGGGGACGACACACCCCCCCATTACGCCCTCGCAGGCAGACATCGAGGCGTCGCCGCGCCCCTACAGCCAGCCAAGGCAGGGCGCCACAGCGCCCCGCTCCCTCTCCCGCTGCCCCCGTGTCCCTCGGGGCCGCCGCGCCCGCGGATGGCTGCCGATGGCCGCCCGTCCCACTCACCGCCTTCAGCCGGGCCGCCATGTCACCCCGGCGCGGTCGCTGAGAAGGGGGAGCGCGGGCTGCGCGGCCCCGCTTCCCCCGCCTGGGCTCGCGAGAGGCGCGGGGGCCGATGGGAAGCGTAGTCCCGCGGGACTCGCCCTCCGCAGGCCCCGGGCGCGGCCTTGGGGATGCAGGGGTGGGCTCGGTGGGGTGGGTGAGGGTGACGCGGTGCCTGTGCCAGCAGCACGAGGCGGTGATGTCGCTCCCTCCTGTGTGTGTGCCAGCGTGGGGCGGCGAGGGCAAGGCCACAGCGGGCGGGTGGGGGGCCGAGGGCGGTGGGTGGCCCTTCCAGGGGCTGTGGCCTTGGCCGAGGGCTCAGCAGCCGCTCCCGGGAAGCGTGGTGGCAGCCTGGGTCAGCCTCTGGGGTGCCAGCACGGCAGCTCAGAGCTTTTGCACCACTGTTAGTTGCATCTCCTGGTTCTTCTGTGTGCCCTGATTACTGGGGAGACACGTGTGATGGTACTTGGTGTGCTGAGTGCTTCCAGAAGGCTGGAACAAGTCTTAGCTCATATAGGAAGGGGCACGCTTTGAAAAGACTCATTAGCTGGAGATTGGGGATCAGTCAGGGATCGGCTAGTGAGTGTGTGTGCCATGCTTTGAGTGTGCGATGCTTCCAGGGTGTGTGATGAGCATCCTTTGCTGCTAAAAACTGCCATGACATCTGTAGGGTCCCATTTAGCTTTGGAACAACAGGAATGTGTAAACAGAACCAAAGGGAGGAAAAGTAAGAATAGCTGATAGCCGCTTCCTTGCCCAAAAGCTGTATCCACCCTTGTGGATAAAGCTCCAGTGGCTGGAAATGGAAAGCTGACAAACCTGAGCCTGAAAGCAGAGAACACTTGAGTACAGGTGAAAGCCCTGGATTTAACCAGTGTCACCCCTGAAGTGGGGGATCTGACTCGAAGATGTACTTGTGGAAGGTTTCCTGGTTCTGCACAGCGATACCAAGAGTGACCTTCCTACACTGGCATTGTGTGACGTGACCAAGAGTGACCTTCCTACCCTGGCGCTGTACAATGTGACCATTTCATCTGTCTTCTGACCTGGCTGCTGAGTCTGTGGAAACACCACCGTGCATTATCTGAAAGAGCTGGAGAGAAGTGCTGCCGAGGCGCTCGGTGTCTCTCTGCTCCTGGGTCCCCTCTGATGGCTCTGCGCCACTGCCCACACCGGCTGTCCCTGTGCTCTGGGAGGCCCTTCTCCAGGCAAGGCAGTCAAGTTCCCAGGGAAAGGCAGCATGACTCGTGTTTATTTATAGTGCCTGGATTCTCCTGGCCTTATTCCTATTTAGAACCAGATTGATTTGTTTTTTTCCAGAGCCTTGATTTAACCTGACTCCCGAGCCCTTTGCTCTCTGTGTTGTCCTCTCTTAAAAAGTCAACAGGGTGCAAGAGGCCTTTTTGGGTTGGGATTTTGGGGGTTTTTTTTCCCTCTTTAGTGGTGTGAGAAGACTGGAAAGAGATGGCGATGTCCTTGTTAAAATTACACCCTGCTTCCAACATGAGTGGCTGGGTACAAGGTCTTCCCCAGCCCCCCTGTGCTAGCTGCTGAAGGCCTAGCAGGCCTTTGCCGCAGCCTTTGCTTTGTGACGATGTGGCTGGCAATCCGCTCGACTGCCTTTAACTTCCCAACTACACAAATCCATAAAACCCCACAACTAGAATTAGGCCTCTAAATCCCTGAGGAACGTAACTTTGTTGGGGTTTTTAAAAATCAAATAAAACAACTAAAATCCCCTCTTGGGCAGAGTTCAGACCCTGGAAGGAGAGAAGATGTAGGCTTCTGATGTGCTGAGGCATTTGCCGCCAGCTTGATTTTTGGGGTGGAAGAGTAACTGCCTGCTTGTTATAAACATGAAGGGTTAGCTCTGCAGGTAACCAAGTTTGAACTGCCTCGACAATTAAAAGCTCAGGGGATAATTGTGCAGTAGATTATTGGTTGTGATTACTCACCCTTGCGGTGCACCGATAAAGTTTCCATGCAGAATTCAGGGGCAGAACAAAGGCCCTCCTGGATAAAGAGAGCTGATCTCACCTCATTCCCATAGTCCCCTCAATCCCTGCAACTTCACCCGTGTGGGACTTCAGTTTTCCCGGCTCTTCCCTTTAGAGGGCGGCCGTGTCCCACACATCTTGGGCGGGCAGCCTTCTCCCGGGAGCTGCAGTACATCCAAAGCCTCCCAGAGGTCAGCAGAACATGGTGGCTCTCCCGAGGAGTCTGGGAACTTCCCGAGGGATGCTAAGGAGGGAAGTTAGAGCTTGGTCTGAGCAGTTCTGGTTGAATGCGTTCTCCGTCCTCGGGCAGTTGCAATGATGCTCCCAAAGGCAATTTGGGCATCGTTTTGATTGATTTCCTGTGGCAAATCCCCATCAGTTACAGTCTTTTCATGCTCCAGTCCTTGAAAGGTTGAGCAGATAAGGAAAGGTGTTGAAAATGTCCATGTGCTTTTTACTTGTGAAGGTTTTGGGGCTTCCCAGCAGAGGATCTGGAGGGAGATTGCTTCCTCTGGCAAATCCCATGCTACATTAGGCCCCCATCTTTCTGCTTTCTCAAGGCTCTTCAGTATCTGTCCTGCAAAGCCACAGCTCTACAAAGAAGCCTGAGCTCTGCTGTGAGGTAGTTGATTATCTGTAGAGCAGATAACAGGAGACTGGATGGAATATGTGACAGAGAAGGAAAAGGCAGAAAGATAAACAGAAATCAATGACAGAACCTCTCCAGCTTCAGCTGGGCTTTGATCCCACGCTCAAATTGAAGGACAAGGTCTCCTCTCAATTTCCCACCCACTTCCCCTCTTGGCTGCCTGTAAGTCTCTCCAGGGAGAAACTCTCTGTGCTTACTGACAGCAATTTGATTTCCTCTTGATTTCCCCCTCTGCCTGCCCTGGTCCCACCCTGCAGACAGGGTTCCGCAAAGCCTGAAGAAACAAAGCATCCGCTCGCTCCGAGCCGCCCTGCTGCGGTTATCATCTCCGACATATGGCTGGGGGAAGCAACCAGGGGATTGGAACACATTAAAAAGCGAGTCCCCCATTGCTAGCTGCGTCTGGCAGGCACCAGCCCCCTGCATGGCTTGAGCATGCGAAGCACGAGGAGATGCTGAGGTGCAGGGGGTGGCTGGATTGATGTTTGGCTCCGTTACGTGTGCTGTGTGCACCGCAGTGCACAAAGACCGGTCCCTTGGGGTATGGCTGGCGGTTGCTTGCTGGTATTTCAGGTTCCAGGCTTCTGAGAGAAAAGGTCTGTAGGTTAAAAGGTTTAAAAAAACCCAAACAACCTTCCATAAAGTCCCAAATCCTGGTGTCTGCTGCTCCAAATCGGTCCTGAGCCATATGAGAAAGGCCTTTGGAGCTCTGTGGCAGGCAGGCAGCATCGTTCCACATAGGACAAGGCATGCTGCAAACAAAACGTCCTTCCCTTCTCAGCAGCAAAGCTCTTAAGCCTCCAGTTAATGTTAAAGACACGCTTAAACCCGCTCCTCCTCAGCATGTCCTGTGTGCTTATAGAGAATTTCAGCAGGCTCAGGACTGCTGTGCTGTAACTGGAGCCTGTCTAAAGGCTGAGCATCGTTTGCTGAATAACAAGGTTTTAATCTGTACAGGACACCTATGCAGAGGAGAGATGGCTTTTCTGGGAGCATGGTGGTATCTGTGGGCAGGGCTACGGAATGGATTCCTGCAGGTGGAGAAAAGGAAAGGTTGGTTTGTCTGTCTTTACCTGATTGATGAAGAAATGGCACCTCCAACCCTGCAGCCCTGGCCCAGCGCTGCTTCCCTCAGCCATTCCTCCCACTTCTTCACCCTTTCCTCAGCAGAGTTTTGGGCACAGTGCAACAAGCCCAGCCTGAAAGCGCTGTGTCTTCAAGCGTGACAGGGAACGGCGCTCGTGGAGATCACATCAGGGCAATGGAGACAAAGTGAGGGGCTGGCTTGGTCCCTTCAGGTCTGATGTCCCAGCTTGGTGGAGTGACCGTCTTGTCAGAGCTCACCAGATTGCACTCACAGCTTCGCTCCTCGGAGGAGCCGATCGGAACAGAGAGCTCACACAAACTGTTCCGATGGCAGCGCGTGCATGGATAAATCCTGGGGCCAGGCATATGCACTTGTTGAACAACAGCAGTAGGAACCCAGCTTCTTCATGGATGAATATGTTTAATTAAAATATATATCCTCAGAGCATGCCCAGAGATGGAACGTGTGTACAGAGATACACAGACGCACTCGAAGGCAGCAGGGGAAAACAGAAGTGAGATTTCCATCACAGAAGGTCTGAAGGCCAAGCTAGATAAAAAAAACCAACCAGGAACTGAGAGCTGACCTTGCTTTGGGCAAAGAGATGGGCCCCTCTATTTTCTGTGTCAGCCCGAGAGATTAGAGGCGCTGTAAGCAGAAAGGGAGTGAACTGGTATAAAAACATCTGAGTGGCATTAATGAGGAGCTGCTCAGGTCTCCTTTTATCACAAATGGTACTTCTCTTTGCCTGGATTGCCCAGCCAGCCAGCAGTTGATTCAGCCAGCCCCATCTGCACTGATATAATACTTAATCTGTTGGGTTCAGATAGAAGAAATATGCTAGGCATGCACAGGGCCAGCAAGTGTGTTCTTGCAAGTAGTTAGCACAAGCTGCACTGAGGTCAAGAGGTAGTGTCAGAGCACAAGAGACATCACCCCTGCTGCCTTCCTGCTCGGGGTTGAAAAGGGGGAACTGCAAGTGCTGTGTCTCTGAGTCACCTCTTGCTTCCCCTTGTTTATGCCAGAGGAAGCAGGTACTTGTTTTCAGGTACTTTTAGGAATAGCATCTCTGCTGCTTGCATTGCTTGGTGGGGAAAAAAGATGTTTAAATGATGAAAGGTCCCATTATTTCAGGACCTGTTAGGTCATCTTTCTTGCCCTCAGGCAGGAAAAGCCGGCCAAGTGCCTAGCTGGTTTCAGCAAGTTCAAAGGAGTAAACTGAGGCCTCCTGAAATCACAGAGGGCAGCTGGGTAAGGGCCTCCAGTCATTCCTCCTGCTGCCTTCAACAGAGATCTGCTGAGGCAGGTAACAGTTCCTTGAAGGAGGCCAGCTGCAGGGCATCAGCCCAAGGGCCATCCCAGTGAGTGTCCTGTGCCCAAAATGGGTGCCTAAGAAAGTGCAGGAGCGGGGTGACTACAGGTGATACATCTCCCAGCACCCCACCAGCCACCGACCACTTGAAGGGGTCTGAACTTCAAGAGCCAGCTGTCAGTTCAGTGCCTCTGTTACCAGGTTTTCCCTGGAATGGAGATTTTGGTAGCCTTCTCTTCCGTTGACTTGCCCAGTTCCACTGTGAACCCATAACAGCCCTTCCCTCCTGTGGGGAGGACTCTCACAGGTCAGCCTGTGCTGAGAGAGGGACCAGCTTCCTTCCCTTTGTCCTGTATCTGGCTCCTGTGAGCTCTGTTGATGGCCCCACATTCTTGTCCAGGAAGAGATCATGAATGGTCCTTCCTACCCACCCTGCCTGTGCTGGCAGAACTTATGGATCTACTATCCTTCTCTTCTCTCCAGGCTCCCAAGCCCCAGCATAGATCAGAGAACGAGGGCAGCATTGTTTTAAGCCACTAGTTTCCTACAGAATGCGATCCATCCACTTGCAGATGGCTTTTGTGGTCTCTGAAGCATCTCATGGATTAGCCCACCGTCGACTGTATAAACATTTTCTCCAGCCCACATCCTGCTTCCACAGCGTGGCTTGTACTTGCTTCTCTGTCCTTTCCCTCAATCCAAACATCCTGCACAGAGCCTCCAAGCTCTCCTCAGCAGCCTTCCTCACTCCTTTGCCCCCTCTACTCTTTCCCAGGCTGCAAGTAACACTCAGTCAGCCCAACACAACCCCCAAAGTCTTGGGGACCTGCCTGTCCAAGGTAACTACTGACTCACAGGCTGGTGCTTTGCTTGTTGACCTTGTGCTGTGGCATGAAGGTCTCTCTGCCTTCAGCCCTCTCTCCCCCTGTACATTTTGAGTGTTTTCCCTTCTCCCCTTGGCTGTCATCTGGAGCAGCCTTGCTGCTGGAGGAGGTGGGCAGGAGAACACGCACCGCAGGAGGTGGCTGATCTTCCCTAGCACTTGGGAAGGGATGGGAGAACTCAGCTGCAGTGGCATCCTCATCCTCTTTCACCTCTCCCCGCTATGTCAGAGGGACAAAGCCCCCCCCCCCCAGCACATAGGTGTGTGAGCTCCAAGGTTTGGGGGAGCGCTGCTGTGGGGCTGGAGGGGACCGTGTGGTGGGAGCTGGATGTGCACCCTTTTATCTAGCAAGCTAGGGGCTCCCCTTGCTGGCTGTCCTGCATGGAGCCTGCAGAGAGGGAGCTGGGTCACCCCTCTTCCTGGTGGGGGATACCTGAGGCTTGGGGGGTGCATCATGTGGGTTCCTTCTGCCAGGGGAGCCTGCAGAGAGGGAGCTGGGTCACCCCCTTCCTGGTGGGGGATACCTGAGGCTTGGGGGGGTGCATCGGGGGTTCCTTCTGCCAGGGGAGCTGTGGGGCAGGCGCACTGGGGCAGGACTAACCACAGCACCTGATCTACCAGAAGTTGCATGAGAAGTGCTGCTGACTTGGAGCAGCTGGCAAAAAGTTGAAAACAACCTCCTCCCCCCAAAAAAATCGTTCTTTAAACAGTATAAAGGTCTCTGTAAATGTTTAAAACAACAACATGGGAGGGAGGGGAAGGAGGAAAGACAAACAAGTTTGCTGTTTCAGCTTTGCAGAAACAGATCTTAATTTTTGGCAGGGCTCTATTCATCCAGAGGATCCAGCTGCCAACACGCTTTGGGAGGCTCCAAATTCATAATTGCTTCCCTAACATCTTCCTCCAAGAGGCTGCAGTTTGGCACAGGCACCAACTTTGATGTCTGCGTTTGGCCAGCACCTTGTGCCGTAGGATCCCAGTTCATGGCCAGGGCATCTGTACTGGGAGTCAGTGGTTAGGAGTGCTCCTGACAGTGTTTTCCTTTCCCAGACCTAAGGTTCACTGTGGTCAAAGCTCAGCAGGAGCCAGGGAGCTCAAAGGAGTGAGGTGATGTGGGCGGGCTGGCTGGCTGCTGGGGTACCTTGCCTGCATGTGAGCCAGGCAGGGACCAGGAGCCCCTCTTCCCCCTGAGCACCTCAGAGATGAGGGCTCCCAATTCCTAGCCCACTGCCCCTCCTTTCCCATCTGCCTCCGTAGCACTGGTGGCACCTGGTGTGTTAAGGCAGCAGAGACCCTGTGTAATTCCTCCTCAGATCCACAGCTGGCAATGTGACTTCCACACTTCAGCTTTTTGCTGTTGGAGATCTGGAGCTGTATCCTGGTTTGGCTCCAGGCTGAGAGGGATTTAATCAGAAGCCCTGGGTAATGCAGGCTGTTGGAGATCAGTGGATGCTCTCCAGCCTCCTCGATCTGATGCTCTGGGTCACAGATCCCAAGCCCTGAAGCATCTGCCCTGGAGCATGATCGTTATTTGTGAGGGGTCTGAGGGGCAGGGGGCCATCCTCCTCAGCTCAGGGGAGGCTTTGGGCTGGGAAAATAAGGGTGCATCCACGAAGAGAACATATGAGAACAAGGTCCCTGGGGAGCAGGGGAGGACTGTACTCCCCACCAACCAGCCTGAGGTCTCAGCTGGTCACCAGCCCAATTAGAGCTCCTTTCTGCCCAGTCCCACCTGCTCTGCTCCTGCCCAACCAGGGAAAGGGCTTGTGGTCCTGTCCAACCTGGTGTTTAGCCTGGTCTCCCTCTGGCCCAATCCTGCTCAGCACCATGCCAGGTTGTGGGGTACACATCACCCCAGCACGCCCAGCTGGGAAGCTGCTCTCTGCTGTGAGATGTTGCTGCTCTGAGTTGCTCTGGCTGGTGTGTGCAGGCTGCATTGCTATAGAAATGTGCTCTGATCTGCTGTGCTTCCTCTAGAATTGTGTTCCTGCTCCAGCTGCTCAGTCTGGCAGTGGTGCTGGTCCATCATCTGAAGATGCAGTTTCCAGAGAAGCTTGAGTACCTGTTGGGTGGGTTAAGAGACTGACCTTGCTGCTGCTGACTTGTGTGGCTGAACCTGTGTGGGGACGTAGTGGGGAAGATGTATGCAGTTGTCCCTCACACAGCCAGCCCCAGCCTTGCTGCTGGTACTGCTGTTGTGTCCTGATCCAAAGCAGAAAGGCTGAGCTCAGCTGGGCTGGCTTGATTCTTGAGGGGGGCCCTTCTGTTGCCTGGGGCTTCCTGGGGTTTGGTGAGGGAAAACCCTGCTGTTGCTCCCAACAAAAAGCCTGAAGAGAGATGTGGGGGACTGGCCTGTTTATGTCCTGTCCTGCCTCTGAAGGCCTGGTGTAGTCAAATCACTGACTGCCCACAGACAGCACCAGGGGTGCTGGGGTCCCCTTTGTGCTTCCAACTTCAGCTAGCTCCTGTGAAGAACCAACCCTGGGAGAAAAGAGAGTGCCAGTGTGAAACCTCCCTCCTCTGCAGCAGATGGTGTTTGCAACAGTAGACCTTGCTCGTGTTGTTATACCAGAACAGCCCGGTCTAGCCAAGGAAGGAGAAGCTGCAGTCTAGTGTCCCTGAGGCAGGCTGGCTCTGTAACCCTGGCCTGGAGCCCTGGGTCACAAGTGAACTCTTGCTTTTCCAAGGATCAGACTTTTCTGCCATCTTCAACTTCTAAGTTGAAGTGGTGCCATGATGTCCCTGGGGTCAGTAGCTCTGGTCGCCCTGCAGCATTCACCGCAGCCTCCTGGGACTCTTACGGACCCAGGATGTGATGTGTGTTGTGATGTGAACTTGATGTGACCTTCACAGGAAACCTAAACACGTTTTAACTGGGGTAAACCTGGTGTCACTGCCTTAGGCTTTAGCAGATCAGAGCTACAGTCTGTCCTGGCTGTGAACTCAGCAAGTTTCTTGCCTAAAAATCCTTATGGCTGGAGAAACAGCGTCCTTGTCTGAGGGAACCAGAGCTACTGATGGAGCCGGTTCCAGCACGTCCTGTTAAAAAAGATGCACTGAGAGGGTGAAGCTGAGCCTCCATCAGGCCCCTTGCTGGCAGGCTGAGACTGCTGAACACTAACTGGAATGGGTATGCTCAAGATAAACCTCTACCTCAGGTTGAAAAGTGGCTTGATGTTGTCTGGAAAGCTACCTTCTGCATCCTGAGTGAGGGTGTAACCAGCAGAAATCAGCTCTTGTCTGGGATCAGCCCTCCAAGCAGCTGTTAACCAACATTTCTGACCGTATTCCTGCTGTCACGTTCAAGATGTGAGCAACCACAGAGCAAGTGGTTCCTTCAGCTGGAAGCAAGCTGGTCCCAGCTCTCCAGGGAGTCTTTCCTCAATTTCCCTCTGGCTATCTGACTGCCTCCCTGTTCCCAGTAATGCTGCCACTGGGAAGCACTGCTGGATCTCTGCCTGAGTGCATCAGCTACCTGAGCTGCTTGGCTCCTTACTCCACCCAGTAACCAGAGATGTGTCAATCTCAAGTCCTGCTGAGCCACAGCAATCTGAGAAGGGACCCATGGGCACTGCAGAGAGACTGCTGCAGGTTCTGTCCTGCTCTTGGCTAATGCTTGGGGGAGATATGAAGGGGTTATATACGTGTCAGCTCTGCTGCTCAAGCACACAGCAATCCCATGGGCATGGACACCTCCACCTGAAACAGCTCAGCCCTGCGGGCATCCCTCCTCACCAGTCTGACTGCTGGCACCAGGCATTCTCACAGCTCTGGGGAGCAAAGCTCATCCCTGAGGAGCTTCAGAAGCTCTTTCACAGCAAGCCATGCATGAACTCAGCGTGTCTGTGTCAGCACCAGCTACCTCACTCGTTGGAGGAGGCACAACAGGCCCGGACAGGTAGGAGGACACTGGGCACAGTTGGATTTAGATGCTGGAGGGGTGGGGGTTCAGGCAGAGCACACTCTTTCCCACAGCATTCTGCCCTCAGCTAAAGAAGAGATCCCCCTCTAGCTCCTCTCTCACTAAAAGCTTTCTGAGTGGTACCGTATGGATGCTATCACCATGTTCATTAGTCTCTGTCGGGGAGGGGATGGGCTGGAGTGGGCCAGGGTTTGCAGCAGCTGAGATCTGGTGGTTTCTCCCCTGGGGTTTCAAGAAGTTTTGTTCCACCCCTGAGAAGTGCCAGGCGTCAGGGGAAGATTTGTTTCTTGGCAGCTGTTCCCCGTTTTGCTCTAGAAAACAGATGCCGCGCGAGGAATGCACCGTGACTCAAACTCCTCTGGGCTGCTCAGGTCAAATAGCAGCAATGGGGAGGGGGGTGGGGTGGGGAAATTTGGTGGGCAGGAGACCAGCACTGCTCAGCAGAGAGCAAACAGGAGGATAGAGCCTTTTTCCTTTCCCTTCCACCCTCCCCTGAGCCAAAAGCTGAGCGGCGTGAGGGAAGGGAGGAAGCTGAGGGTAGGGGAGGAAGCTGAGGGCTAGCAGGCTGCCTGCCTCCCAGCACAGGATTCTGCCTGTCCCTGCTCCAGGGAGCCCTGGCATCACCAGCCTCATGGCTTTCATGGTGGCATCCCATCCATCTCCTTGGTAGAAGAGGCCACGCTCCCTCCGTTTGTTTTGTGGCAGGCTCAGGAAGCTTTCAGGACGGGAGGTTTAAATGAGGGAGGGGTGTGACAAGTGGTGACAGTTTGGGAAAAGCAGGAGCAGCAAAAGGTTCTGGTGCTGTCAGAGAACGTGACAGGCAAGTTCACAGCCCCCGCAGGCCTCTGACTCCTTGTTTTCATCTGTCAGGCAGGGAAAGCAATCCTGAGCGGTGACAGGGTCACAGGAGGTGACCCTGTGGCAGGCAGGGCAGCACTAGTGATGCTGAGAGCGAAGCAGAAAGCCTAGGCAGGAGGTGGGAGTGCTGCAGGGGCTAGGAAAGCTGGGCACCTTTGTTTTTTGGGGGGGAAGATGCTGTGAAGCATCTGGAAACTCATCTCTTCCAGTGTGCTCAGCTCTGTCTACTGAACCCTGAGGTTGCTCTCTGGGCATCTCTTGCTCAGGGGCTGCCAGGGCTGATCTCTGGGATGGGAGAGTGGAGGGTGAGAGGTAGAGGCAGCCTGAAGCCTGCACCCCTGAAGCCTGCACCCCTGAAGCCCATCCTGGCTGGAGGTGCTGGGACTGAGCCAGCCCAGCAAGCCCAGGGTGGGTCAGGAGCGCAGCATGGACACAGCCCTAATGCTCCAGCCCTTCAGCCCCACCGCAAAGTGGGTCACCCCATCAGAACAGCCCTTGCCTTGTTCTCAGACTAAAAGCAGGGGCTGTGAGATAACACAGATTGCAGCTGGACTCTCTGATCTCCCACCAGTGTCTGCATTAACTGTCAAGACAGTGACTTCCTTGATACTGGGCAATTTTTTTCTGTGCACGCATCCAGCTGATCAATTAAGTTTCTCAGCAGCTTCCTTCAGCATTCAGGCTTGGAGGGTGGAAGGGATTTGTTATTCTGGGCACTGTTGGAGAGGGATGAACTGTACTAAAAGCAAATTGGTTGCGCTTTCTGAGCACTGACACTCTTCGCTCACAGCTTGGCTTTCCAGTCCTCCTCCCTCAACCTTCTCCCTCCTCTTCTAAGCACCTCTGGGTGCAGCTCAGGACCTGCCAGCTGGGACAGAGCTGGCCTGAGGCACCTCCATGCTGCACTGGGGCTGGGGTTGGTCCAGGTGGGGTCTTCATACCACAGGTCACTTTGCCTGTAGAAGGGCTTCATGCTGCTGGATTGCATGTCATGGGGACATGGTGGGGCAGCTTGGTTTGTCCTTTAGCTGAGCCCTCTGCTAAAAGAATACTCGCTCTTAATGCTCTTAATGCTCTTAATGTTTTTTTCCTTTCCCCTTTTCCCATCTTGTTTTCCTCCTTTGTGCTTGTTCCTTGCCCTGCCCAGGCGTGGTCCTCCCCATATGGGAGGGGGATGGGATGTATTCCCAGCCATCCCTCTAACCTTGGGCTTCGTGGTGCTGAGCAACCAAGAGGAAAGATCTGGAAGAGTGGAGGCATCAAGAAATATGGGGTATTTGGGGTGATCTCTGGCAGATTTATGGATGGTTGAGAGGAACCATGTCTCCTGCCAGCTCAGCTACACCCTGGCTCTCCACTAGTAGGAATGGGGATGTTTTTTACATGTGTTTAGCAATGGGATGGCTTAAGCATGACAGAGGCAGGACTGCTGGAGTCAGGAGGACCACAGAGGTTTGCTAGGAGCCCAGCCAGCTATGCAATACTCGCTCCTCAGGCTTTGGCCCATCAGGATCCATGCTCACATCCTCCCAGGCCAAGGAAAACTTGGCCTGAGCAGAGCTGCTCTTGTGCTGTTGGCTGGGCTGATGGGTAGCGATGGCCACAGCGTGAGTCCAGCCTGGTCTTTGGCCAGCAAGGTCTGTTCCCTTAGGTGACACCTTGGTGTCACCTGCCCAAAGGCTTTCCTGAGGGTTTGCTTGTTGCCCCACCGTGTCATCCTGCTTTGGGATCTCAGCAGAGAGGATAAGTAGCAACTGGGTGGAGAAAATGGTCCCTGCTTCCAGATGGTCAGGGGAATCCACTGTTTAAAAGGGCAGAGCCTGGCAGGACAAGGGGACTGGAGTGAAGCTGGAGGAGGGAAGGGGGAGAGGAGATCTTAGGGGGAAGTTCTGTGCAGAGAGAGTGGTGAGGGGCTGGAAGGGGCTGCCCAGAGAGGGGGTGGGTGCCCCGTCCCTGGGGGTGTTGAAGGCCAGGTTGGCTGGGGCCCTGGGCAACCTTGTGTAGCTCCAGGCCTGGAGGTTGGTGTCCCTGCCTGTGGCAGGGGGTTGGAGCTCTGTGACCCTTGGGGTCCCTCCCAACCCAGACCAGGCTGGGATTCTATGGTTATCTTTATTAACAAGAGGATTTCAGTCACCTCTGGTCCTCCTCTCTACAGCAAAGTAACAATTCCATAGATAAAAGGTTAGATGGATTCCTTAGGATAAAACCTGTTCTCCTTGGGAAGTAATCTGATGTGCCGGGAAAGAGAACCCAGTCTGCCTGCTACCAGTCTCCTTTCCAGGCAGTTACACAATACTACTCTGGGGTTAATAACCTGAAAACATCTGGGAATAATCAAAACTATTTAGGCTCTGGGAAAACATGGCTGGAGAAAGCTTGAAGGAAGCAACTTGAAAGCTCAGCATTGTTTAAAAACAGCCTGGAAGCTCTGGAAATGAAAACTAGGGTAACATCTACAAAGAGTGAGGAAGTATCAAGAGAAGGATTTGATATCCTCTGAGGAGCCAGAAGAACTGCAGCGCTTGAGCCTCTGCTGAGCTACAGGCATTAAAAATGACTTTGGAACAAACAGATCTGCCTTTCCTGTGGTTTCCCCTGGCCAGGGAGCAGAGGGACAACCCAGGGCTCTGTCTGGGGACAGCCCAGGGAGTGGAAGTCGGATGTGATGGCAGATAATCCCCATCAGGCTGGTAATGCCGAGCCTGCAGCCAGTGGTACCTGCCAGGGCTGGTCTGGGAGGATGCAGCCTGTGCAGTGCAGGGGGGTCAGGGTCAAATTGCATCCCTGGCAGGCAGGGACCAGCCAGAGCACAGCTGTGGCAAGGAGGATGTATCCCCCAGGCTTGGCTTTCCCAGTGGCAGGATGCAGCGCCAGAAGGAGAGCAGGATGGATGGGAGGAGAGCAGGATGGATGGTGGCTCCTGAGCTGCATTACCCACAGCAGATGACAGTGTCCTGCTGCCACGAGGAGCGTGCTCAAGCCTTCTCTTCCATGGCAGCTCCAATGACCACGGGATGGTCTCCAAGGCTAGTGGATAACCCAGGGCTGGCAGCAGGGAATGCTCTGAGGGGGTGTCTGGCTGGCAGGAGGGCTTCATGTGGTGCTCTGTGCGCTTGCTGAGCTGCTTGCAGCACTGACCCCCTCCTTTTGTGGGAGCCTGGAGGGAACTGCCTCCCTGGGGTGATGCAGAGAAAGGCTCCAGAGCCAGCTCTTGCCAGTGGAAATCCCCTCTTCTAGCATCACTGGGGAGGCAAGCCTGCTGCTGGGAAGTCTCACTTCTCTTGGGTTATGGGGGCTTTAATCTTGAAGGGCCTCTCTCAGTGCTTCCCATTCCCTCCTCTACCACTTACACCACCTCCTACTTCTGCCCTTGGCTGGGCTGCAAGCCCCTAGCACCTCCAAGTTGAAAAAGCAGCCTGGGAATGAGGAAGGGTGAGCACGCTGGAGGAAGGACAATGGGAAAACCAGCCACCACAGGAGCCATGGAAACGGTTAAAGATTTGGGGAGTCCAGATCTGCCACATCTTCCGTGACAATCTGGCCTCCCCAGCATCCTCATAAATGAGAAACCACATAAGCCTCACACTCTATTATTGCTACGGAGCATTAGAGTCTCTCATTTAGGATAAACATTCTCATCTCCAGCAGAGCATGAATAACATTAAATGAGATAGTTAAAATGTTTCAGGCCAATTATAGCCCTGGTGTAACTTCGGCAGAGTTACACCAGGGATTAATTTGATCCGGAGAGCTCTGCCTCCTGTTCTGAACTGGGATTCCAGTGTGGGTAATTACATCCTGCCTCTCTGCACTTCCTCTGGAGTTTTAATTGGGTTGAATGGACCGAATCCGCAGCAAGTGTAAATCAATGTAATTGAGCTCTCTCCAGAGAAGGAACCCTGCTGATTTACACCCTCAAATCTGGGCCAGCCTTCTCCCTTCCCTCTCTCCAACAGGCTCCAGCTGCCTGGGGGCTGAAGGGTGCCTAGAGCAGGGTGGGATGGGCTGAGGTTGACATCAGGCAACGGCCCTGACCCAGCACCAGCATCCCTGTGAAGGACTCGACTTGTGATTTTCAGAAAGGCTCCGTGGATCCTAACAGAGGGCCGAGAGCTCTGCCCCGCTGCATCGGTGCAGGGTGGCTCTACTCTGGGGTGCAGGCAGCCTGGTGTGGGTGCACAGCAGCCTGCACCCTGCCCTACCTTCTGCTGGTAAATCTGCCACCCTGATGGCGTGCCAGGGAGGCTGGCCCTTGCCTCCCAGCCTGGATCACAGACCAGGCTCCCTGTGCACTGAGACAGGCAGCTGGGCTGTCTCCCTCTTCCACTTCCCAGCTCGTTCAGTAAATCAGCATTAATGAGGGACATTTGACCCTCTCTTTCCCTGAGCAGCCTTAAGGAACATTTTTGTTCCATGAGATAGTTAAGAAACTTGAAGCGATTTCCTCCCCCTGCTTCTTCTGTAGTTTTTGGTTGGCTTTATTTTTTGGTGGTTTGTTGTTTGGGGTTTTATTTTGAGAACAAGAAAAGCTGTAGGACACACACAACCTTCTGGATGCCTCGGGAGTGAGAACAGAGTACAGCCAGCAGTGTCTGACACAAAGGGGATGGAGCAGACAGACCAGCTGAGATGGGATGACCCCAGGCCTGGCCCACTTGGTCTGTCAGAGCAACCACATGTCCAACCTAGACAGGAGGGTCCAGGCTGGGAAAGCACACTGGCTGGCTGTAATTAGGAATTTAATTGTGAGGCGTTATCTCGTTGAGTGGGAGCCTATGCAGAGCTGTATGTTCTCCATAGCCAACTGCATACAGGGGAGAGAGCTGGGAACGCTCTGCCTCTCAGATTTCCAGGACTTTCAGCTGCTGTGTGGTCCCTTTCCCTTCTCACAGACAAATGATGAAAACAGACAGGCAGAGAAACCCCGGGGGACCTGGGCCCAGCAAGGCCCTGCAAGCTTCACCCCCTCCTCCAAGCTGGTGGGACTGCTGGTCCCACACCACCTCCACCACCCCTCCCCAGCTGGGTGTAGCCCACTTTAGTGTTTCATTTCCTTTTTGATTCTTCCCAAAGTGTGTTTCAGCAGGGACAGAGATGGAAAGAAGAAGAGCAAGAGATGTCACAATCCTTCCTTCCTTCCTCCTCCAACAAATGGCATCTCCCTCGGTGGGGCTTTGACAGTGAGACCACGATGTCATCGGCCTCCTGCTCCTGGAGCAGGGTGGGATGGGCTGAGGTTGACATCAGGCAACAGCCCTGACCCAGCACCAGCATCCCTGTGAAGGACTCAAGTTGTGATTTTCAGAAAGGCTCCGTGGATCCAAGGAGACCATCGACATCCCATCCCTCGGAGAGCTGCCAGCGACGCCGTGCCCGGCCCATGAGGTCTGTCACTGCTAACTCTGTGTTTCTCATAAAGCAGAGGGTGGGTTTGGCCAGCTGAGGAGACACAGTTAACGAGGTGAAACCGAATTCCCCCTCCCACCCACCACAGGCCTTCGGGGACCACCCCAAATCTCAGCGCAGACAGCAAACTCCTCAGCGCGGCCAGCAACCCCAACGCGGCCACCGGCTGCAGGCAGGCCTGCCCGCTCTGAGCTCAGCTGCTGGCTGATGCTGATTGAGTAAATAAAGAACATTTCTCATGAAATCCACCCTCTCAGAGGTCCCGAGCGTAGAGCTGGCCTTTCCACAGCTCGGGAAACCTTTATCCCCCCAAATCTCCAACCCCCCCAGGTTTGCGGTGCGGCGGGCCTGTTCCCGGCAGGGCCGTGACATTTCGGGCGCCATTTCCCGCAGGCCCCCACAGTGTCATTTCTGGGATGTTTGTTTGTGTGCTAGTCCAGATGGGGAGAAAGGTCAGGCTTACTGATGGTAAGGCTTGGATTGTAGTCTGGGATGACTGTGCCTGGGCTGACCCTGCAATCAGGGCTCCAGTTGGCTGCCCTCGGTGGCTTACACCGGGCTATCATAGCTCCAGCATATACACATCTAACTCAGGGCCCTCTCCAACCGCTTTCTGACCTTAGAATCACAGAATCATAGGGGTTGGAAGGGCCCTCCAGAGCCCATGGGGTCCAACCCCCTGCCAAAGCAGGGTCCCTAGGACAGGGCACACAGGGCGGTGTCCAGACAGGGCTGGAATCTCTCCAGAGAAGGAGACTCCACACCCCCTGGGCAGCCTGTCCCAGGGCTCTCTCACCCTCACTGGGGAAAAGTTCTTCCCCAGGTTGGTGTGGAACTTCCTATGTTCCAACTTGCAGCCATTGCCCCTTGTCCTGTCCCCACAGACACTGACAAGGGGCTGCCCATTTCCCCCTGCATCCCATGCTTAAGATATTGATAAACATTAATTAGGTCCCCCCTTAGTCTTCTCAAGACTGAACAGTCCCAGCTTATTCAGCCTTACCCGAGTACAGATCCTCCCTATTGCTTTATTGCTTACCACTGCCCACCCTGAGCTGAACCGCCTCAGCTAAGCCCCTGACCTTTATTCTCCCTTAAATCAATACATGAAAGCCATGCTACAGCAATCCTGGCATGTCAGGGGAGCCCAGGTGATTTATACCATCTGAGGTGCTGATCCTGCTTTTGAGGCTTCAATCCTGATAAGCTTTTGTCTTTGCAGCCCCTGATCTCTCCTGTGCTGCCTTCAGTGATGGTGTATTCACCCCCTCATCCCCCGTCCCTGGCTCTTCCAGCACTCCATCGTGCTCTTAATCCACTATAATTATAATGGGTGCCCCGTCCCTGGGGGTGTTGAAGGCCAGGTTGGCTGGGGCCCTGGGCAACCTTGTGTAGCTCCAGGCCTGGAGGTTGGTGTCCCTGCCTGTGGCAGGGGGTTGGAGCTCTGTGAGCTTTGGGGTCCCTTCCAACCCAGCCCAGGCTGGGATTCTATGAAAGACCTGCCTCCTCCTGCCTTCAATGTGTCAGTGAAAAGCTTTGGGAGCTGCTCTTTCAGTTAGGGTGGAGCTGCTGTTGGCCAGCCCACCAGTGACCGATCAATAAACACCCACAGACTTTTCCCATCGGAACATTTATTTTCCCAACAGGACCCCAAGTTCTCAACCAAACAAAACCTTGCACAAGAAACCCTCTGCCTCTGTTTGGCAGCAAACTGGGATATTTTTCTTTATGCTAGAACCAAATTTTTGTGGCTAAATAGAGCCAAAAATATATCTGCCCCCCCCCCAAAACTTCTCCCAGACACGAGACGCCGCTGAATGCCGAAAGCAACTCTTCCCCACCACAAATGGACCCAATAAACCCAGCATGAGACTGGTGCTTAGTAGAAACAGATGCACCTCTAATGCTGTCATCTACAGCGAGCTGTGCCTGCAAACTCATCCTTTATTAATGTATTTAGAGACAGGGGGAAGGTGCAGAGGGTGTGGGGACCCCACTGCCGGGAGCAGGATGTCTGAGCACCCCCTTGCAGAGGGCATCGCCGTGGGGCTGGACATCCTTGAGCTCAGCCTTAAAGACAGGTGAGTTTCTTTGCTGCACCAGCATTTAACTGAGTACCTGGTTCCCCCCATCCCCGAGCTGTGGGAGGAGAGTTGGGGTGCTGTGGGTCCCTTAGTGTGGGGCTTGGCATTGTGGGTTGTTTGCCAGAGGTTCTGGCGTGTGCCGAGGCTGGGATGCGCTGGGTGCAGGGCACAGAGGAGCTGCAGGAGGAGAGGGAGGCATGGTTAATCGGTTGCTGGGACCGAGGAGGTGATGAGTTTTGGGGGGTCTGCTGAAGGGAGAGCAGGCTGAGTCCCTCAGCTGCCCATGGACATTCAGCAGTGCCTTGTAGGCTGGGGGTGGGGGGAGATTAAGAAAGACAGCCCCAGCCTCAGTTTCCACCAGAACCCCATCACGTGCCCCAGCTCAGGTCAGTGTCCCCCCCACCCTCAGCACCTGAGGCCTCCTCCTGGGGACAGAGGTGTGGGGTGTCCCACCTTTGCAGATGGACAGCCTGGAGCCAACTCTCCCTTCCTGGAGTCACTGTGCAGGGGACAAAGCCCCATGGATCCCAAATCCCCGCATCATGGGCACCCCACACCCACCCCAGCTGGACCACTACCAGCTCCACTGCCTTTTCCAGCCCCATGAGATGCTCCACAGCGGGTGGGAGGCTGCAGAGGAAGGGCTGGATGTGCTCTCACCTGGGAACTGAGCTGCTGTTGAAAGCAACAGAAGAATGGGCTTTCCCCTTCCAATGTGGCTGTTTCAGCCTCTGATTTCCCCCTCAGAGCAAGCCACTTTTCTAGAGCCTTCACAGCCTCACCAGCAGGCAGGGACCCATAAACCCTGGGAGAATCAGGAAGAATCATCATTCAAATGCCTGAGGGGTCTGTGAGCAGGCTGGAAAGGCAAAGCCCAGGCTTTTTACCCCATGCTAGAACTTTCTTTCCATGATTTCCCCAAAGCTGCATAACTGGTACATCCCACCTGGCTTTTACTCCGCAGCGGTGCTACGTGGTGGGAGGGTCAGAGCCTGCCTCTCTCCTGGTCTCTTCCTCTCCCTCAGAGTGCCTGTGGACAGAGGAGATGGGGTGAGCCATGGGCAGCAGTGCCAACTGGAGCCCCTTCTAAATGAAAGTGGTTAATTGCTGCAAGAAAGGGTGGCTCTGCATCGAGGGTGCTGAGCCCTTGGTAACAACAAACCCCTCCATCCCCCCACCTCCCCCCCCCAAAGCGGCGTGCAGCAGGCAGAGGGCGACATCCCTTTACAGGGGGCCAAGCACCTCAGCTCAAGTCCCCTGAGGAATTGCCACAGCACAGTTTAGCCTGGAATATGCTGATTTTATCCCACAATTCTTGATTTCTTCTTTGCTAGGAAGGAAAGAAGTCATACATGCCCTCCATCACCCACTCTCTCCAACCAGCTGGCCCTTCGTCATGGCCCATCCTTCCCCTGGGCTTTGGAACTGGGGAAGCCATGGCTGCTTCCCCCTGAAATTCACAGAAAGCAGATGCAGCCCCTGGGTGCTCTGGAGTGGCCCAGCTTTGCCTTTTTGACACGAATCCCAGCCAGCCCAGCACGGGGTGGCTGGAGGAGAAGGTGATGCCCAAGCACAACCCTCCAAGGGAGCAGGGGCTCTACCAGCAACGCTTCCCTGCATCCCTCTGCCCTGTCAGTCCTCATGGCTTGGCATCTTCACCCCCTGGCAGGGACTGAATGCTTTAGAACCTCTACCCCCTGCCGAATTTGGCTGAAAGAAGTCATCTGGGGGAGCAGCCACACGCGTGTGTGCACGTGCACACGCACAGAGCACCATCGCACCTCACTTATTGCTGGTGGAAACCAGGTAAGGGAGGCAGCAGCTGCATCCTGTGAGAGTCTTGCTCTGCTTTGAGTATTGCTTGAGTATTATTTGAGTATTACTCCCTGCCTGGCTGCACCTGATGGTGAAAAGGAATTTGTGTTTGCTGCACCAGGTCTTGGGACAGAGCTCGCCTCATTCAACGGGGCTGAAACAGGTCCAGGAACCTCCTCAAGCTGCTGAAGGAGACTAGAGAGGTGAGTAAAACCCATCCTCACCTCCAGATAACCCATCTGGCTTTTCCACTCCTGCAGCACAGCTCCTGTTCAGCGCTAGGGTTTGGGGTCACTTTCAATAGCTGGCTCCAAAATCAGGCGAAGAAGCCGGAGCCGCTCTCTGAGTCACTGGCATGTTGTTACCAAGGACACTAAGGTTCCTGATTTTGAAGAAGAGATTAATTAGACTCTACAAATAGACATTTTATCTGCATTGAGGAGAGGTAAGAGCTAGTCCTTTTAGCGTAGCCCATTATGTGTCAGCAGGTAGTATTGTGACAGATGTAGGAATCCAGCCGTGTTGTCGCTGGAGTTTAATCATCAGCAAGCTGTCTTCCCTGGGTCAGCTCCTAGTGAGGATTGGTAATATTTACACAGCACTTGGGCTGCCTTCTTTATTGCCAGAGTCTGTATTCGCTCGTCAGGCTCTCATTATGCATGTGCCAGTATTAATTGCATTTAGAAATGAGATTCTAAAGGAGAAGTGAGAGCTATTTAGACCTCCATTCAGCTTGAAAGACAGCAGCCTTCTGTGTGACAGCTCTCGAGATGTTCTTGTGCTCGGCTCTCTCCCCAGCTGAAAAGCAGGTGTTGGGAGAGAGTTGGTGTCGGAGCCACTGTATCAGCACTGCCTTTTGTGCATGCCCAGACATTTATATAACCAGCAGGATAATGACTCCGCAGAAGTGGCACAGGATTGACCCTTGTGTGACTGGATTCGAGCACAGCAAGGTAGAGAGGGGATCAGATGTAAAGGGGAGAGCGATGCTAAGCCCTGTGCCCCTTGGAAAAAGGGTGGGGGGAGTGTGTGTATTTTCTTGCTGGTGGGTTTGGGGGTTATTTATCGTCTCAGCTCTGCCTGCAGCCCTTTGGAGCTGTGTTTGTGGCCTTGCTGGTGTATTTAAAGTCGTGCAGAAATTCAGCTGACACTTGTCTGTGCATGCCTGCTGCGCGCTGATTGCTCCAGCCTGGAGATGCAGAGCCCTGTGCCTCCGCTGGCAGTTGCCAGCCGTGCCTGGGTGGTGGAAATGAGGAGATCACGTCCTGCTTCTCAGAGGGGACTAAGCTGGAAGGTTAAATCCAGATGATGCCGAGCTGCTGGCTCTGTTTTCTCCAGCCTGAGGTGCAGACGGTCTGTTCTCGCCCTGCAGCGTGGTGTGTGGGGTGCCACCAAGGTGTCCTCGTGGGAGGAGGAGAGACTGGCCCAAACACTCCTAGTCCCAGGACAATAACTGACAATAATCCCTTCAGTGCCTGGGGGATTCATGTCCAGCATGTTGTGAGGGGGCTGGAAAAGCAGCAGGAAGGACAAATCCACATATCACTTCCTCAAAGCCTCTCTTGTTTGCCATGGTCCAGCCCTGCTCCACCAAGATCCTGACCTGATGCCTCTCCAAGAGCTCTCTGTGGAGGATGTTCCTCTCCAAGAGCTCTCCATGGAGGATGTCTCCCTGACCCGATCCCTCTCCAAGAGCTCTCAGTGGAGGATGTCTCCCTGACCTGATCCCTCTCCAAGAGCTCTCCGTGGAGGATGTCTCCCTGACCCGATCCCTCTCCAAGAGCTCCCCGTGGAGGGTGTCTCCCTGACCCGATCCCTCTCCAAGAGCTCTCCGTGGAGGATGTCTCACCTTGCAGACCCACTCTTCCCAGCAGGTTCCTTTGTGTGCTCCTGTGCTCCCTTTGGGTGCTCACTCCCCTGCACTAGACCAGCACCCAGACCAAACCCCGCACTCAGGATCAGCTCCACCTCTCCCATCCCAAACCCAGGCATCGCTCAGGAGCAGGCGCTGAGCAGCTCCTGCCAGGAAAGGGACCAGAGGGGAAGCACGTGAGAAAGGCAAACAGAGCAGGCATCCGTAACCAGCCCTGGCCCCCAGCCAGGACCTTCTCACTAAATATCACCTCAAAGAAAGAACAAATCCCTGCTTGTTGAGGAAACACGAGCACCGAAGCCCCAGGAGTCCCCCTTGACCTTCCTGTCCCTTGGCAGGGATGTTAGGCCAGGGTAGTGTTTCACTCTGCTTTCACCCCCAGCAAGGTGAGGGGTGGAGGGAGAGGGGAGTAGCAGACCCCACAGTTGGGTTGTTAGGAGGAAAACCTCCAAACCTCTCCTTTTGAGTGAGTGGGAGCCAGCTCTAGGAGTCAACCCTAACCCCCACGTGCCTGCAGCTGAGCCCCCAGCCCTGGGAGTGTGGGCCAAGGACAACCCGTGCTGTCCCTGGCAGCCCCAAGGCTTATAAATAGAAGACAGGACGTGAAGGAGGTCAAGTGAGCAGAGGATTTCACATAATCTGATCTTCCCTGTGCTGCTCATTCGTGTCCTTCGCCCAGGACGCACGTTCTGCCTCGCGCACAGGGACGTCAGAGCCAGAGGGATGGACATTCCCCTGCTGAGGCAGCTTCATCCCCTCCAACCAACATGTGGGCTCCTATCTTTTTCTTCACTGTGAGCTGTTTTTCAGGGGTGCCTTTCATCCAAGTGTCATCTAGACTAGTGAACATACGGAAAATCCTGGGGTCCCAGCACCTTCCCAGCCTGAACCTGCTCCTCTTAACTCACCAAAATTGGGTTGGATCAAAACTGGATTGGGACTGTAGTGCCTTGGGTCTGTTCACAGCCTGGAGGATGCTGCCTGCCCTCCATCAGAAGCCTCAGTTCCTTCTCCCTTGGTCACCTGTACCACTTCTCCCCAGCTCCTGGCTGGCAGCACTATTTTCCTCTTGCTTCTGCTCCTTCTCTTTTCCCAAACACAAAAAGCAGGAGATAAATTCTCTCCTGACATAAAACTGTCAGTGGAACTGCTCTGATTTATGCCAGTGCTGGGCAGGGTGAGCAGATGAATGTCCAAAATAGAGCAAGTAGAAAACCTGTTAATAGCCACTGGTCTTTAATGGTGAGAGCAATTCATCACCAGAAGAACCGATCTAGCAGCATCCAGCTTCTCCCTGGGCTGCTGCCTGTGCATCAGGACCTGTCTGAGAGCTGTGGTGGGGCTTGGAGGAAGCTTCTGTGCATCCAGCTGTGAGACTCCCTCACGCTGCCCCGGGCCCCACACCACGCTGGATTGCCCTGAGATGAGGGCAGAGCTGCTGCTGCAGCTCCCTGGTTTAGCACCCACGCTGCATTGATGGTGATGATGATGACAGTTGAGTGCAAGGTCTGACCGAGCTGCAGCACCCTGGTTTAGCAGTGATGGAAGGTGCTGAGCCTGCCGTGAGCGGAGATAGCCAGGGCAGCACCCGTGTCCCTCCCACCCCCAGCTTTTTTGACTCCAGGATCCATCCTACATCCTCCTGCCAGGTTTTGTGCTTCCCTACTGTTTGCTCCTCACAGGAAGGACACGGTGACTGAGGCACAAACCAGTCCTGCTGCCTTCTCCTGCACCTGCTTGCTCCGAACGGGGTGCTGAGCTGCCCACGCACCCCTGCCCCAGCCACCCTGAAGGCAGCTCAGACCTGCTGGCACAGGCTGGGTCTGCCTCCGCAGGGCCCTCGGGATGCCCACATGCTGCCAGGGCTGGTGCCATCGCTCCAGGAGACCTGTCCTCCTGCCACAGGTCTGTCCTGTGTGCAGGCAGCGCTGCCCGCTCACCCTGCAGCTTCCCAAGGGGTACCACCAGCTCTGCCAGCTGCCCCAGCCACCCCCATACCCCTGCCCAGAGGCAGCCTCCACCCCTGCATCAAGCGTTCGTTAGCTCAAGCACTTAATGAGTCTTTAATTCAGCCGGTAGGAAGGGGAGAGCCAGGCACACGCAGGCTGGGAGATGCCTTCCCTGCTTCAAGTCTTGTTTCTCCTTCCCCTGACTTAATTGGCTCATTAAGTGCCAATTTGACCTCCCCACGTTCAGATGTCTCCAGTCTCCGCTGGTAAATAGATTTGTGTGTCTCCAGCAGGAAGCTCCTTGAGCAGAGCCTGGCGTTGGAGCCAGCGGCTGCAGGGCAAGCGAGGCTGATGTGATGCTGACCCTGCCCAAGCGTGGCCCCGCTGCCACCCAACCGAAGCCAAGGGAGTGCAGAGCAGGAACAACCCCCCCCCGACCCCCCAAAAGAGCTGCAGGTAGAGGAGGCTGCAGCCTCCGGCCGTGCCCGTGGCGTGGGGGGGATGCACTGAGCAGGAGGTGACCCGGCACTCCGGTGGCAGCTTTGTCATCGCCTTGATGTGGGACTGCAGCAAGTCCCTTCCCATCTGTCCTCTGCCATTGCCTCAGAGCCAGGGTGGGATGCAAGCACGTGTGGGAGCCTGGGCATGGAGCAGGCCCCTGGCTTGCAGGGTGTAGTGGCCACCAGCTCTTCTGAGGGCTGACATCTACCTCCTGTTCTCAAGCATCCTCAGCATCCTCATCCAACTTCCCAGCGCCCAGGGATGGGGTGAAACCTCCCCGGGGTTATTTTGTGCTCAGTGAAGATTTTCCAGCTGGGCACTGCTGGGTGACACAGGCAGCCTGCTGGTGTCCCTACAGCCAAGAGCACTGCTCAGTCTCCTCCCCAGCTGAGGGGTGAAGACAGGCAGCCAGGCTGCTTTGTCTGGGTAGATGGTGGGGAGCTTGACTGTCCCAGTTGAGAAATACCTTGACCAGTGCATGTAAAAGCATCCCAGGAGTTCAGTCCTGTCCCTTTGCTCCAGAAGCACAGGGACCAATCCTGCATTCCCTCCTTGCTCCCGCTGGCTGCCTCTCCTGGTGTCACCCAGAGGAAACCAAGTATCTCCAAGGACAGGGCTTAGATTGAGCAGCATTCTCCCCCACCCCAGGGCCCCCCCTCACCCTCCCATCCCCATCCCCAGGGCCCCAAGGGACTGGAGAGGACGTACGGTTCAACTTTGTTGAAGAAGCGTCGCCGCAGCATCATGACCAAGGTGCCGAGGAGCAGGACCGTGGTGCACATGGCGCTTCCTCCATCACCCCGCAGCGTCCCTCCCAGAGGCACCGCTGGGCCCGGGGCTCTCACCTGTGCCTGGCTGGCCCCTCACCTCTCCCCTGCAGCCACCTGAAGGCTCCCAGGGCTGGTTTTAGGAGGAATTAGGGCGGGATCAGATGTAATTAAGAGGCAGCAAATAAGGACGCTCTCCTCTGACCTTTGGACCAGAGGGAGGGAGCGGCTGGGCTGTGACTCCTTGAGCACTTAATTGGTTTTGGCGTGCAGCGCTCCCACCCTGCCTGGCCCCCAGCCCTGCACCTCATCCAGGCAGGCACTGGGCTGATGTGTGATGGACCACGGACCTGTGATGGACCACGGACCTGTGATGGACCATGGACCTGTGATGGACCAAGCCAGTTCCCACCCCATAGCTCCCCCAACCCATCTTCCCGCCCCACCAGCCCCATAACCACCAAGCCTGGGAGCTCCCCTCTGCTCCCCCTTCCCCACAAGCCTTTCCCCCAGCTCCTCCAGCTCCTGCATCCCTCCTCCTGCCAGACCTGCCTCAACCCACTCCCCCTTCCCAGCTGCAGTAATCTGACAGGCTCAGACCTGCCTGTAATTCCCCACGGACACGTCTCATCCAGCTGATCCCCAGACCTTGTCTGCATCCCCCCCTTGCCTGTGCTGGGCTTGTGGTTTCCCTCCTCCTCTGTGCTCTCCCATCGCCCGGCAGCACGCACACCTCTCCTCCAGTGACAGCTCTGGCCCCACAGTCTACCCCAGACCTTGACTGCCCTTTCCAGGGTCTCACCAGGGAAGCCTTTCCCTCCCCTTTAAGCTCCTTAGATGTCTTCACACAGAGGCAGTGAAATGCCTCTGCCCAGCCCAGCCCTTTGCAATACCAAAGACTTCTTCAGGAGCCCGGGGACTTTGTGGGTTGAAGACAACAATGGGGGAAAAGACCTCTGTGAGTGTGCACCTGTACACCTGGGGACACACACTCGTCGGGCTTCATGGTGTGGGAAGGTCCTGACCCAGAGCAGAACCCTGGAGCAGGCAGGGAGCCATGGGCACGGGCTCCCAGGGCAGCTGGGGGTTGGGTTTTGGCACTGGGTGAACCCTCTCCACTGCCCACACCTCCAGCCCTGCCCAGCACCCCACCAACACCGCCAGGTCTGAGCTGTGGGGACCCATGGGCATCACCAAACTGGGGACGTGTCTCCCTTTGGGGACGTGCCCCAGGGCTGTGCACGATGCTGGGGGTTTTCCCTCGCACGCCGTGCCCCAGCTCTGTTCCTGCCCTGGGGAATGAGCTGGGAATGGATGTGGGATGGACTCTGGCTGGAGCAGGACAGCTGAGAAAACCTCAAGCTGCACATTCCAGTAAACCAGCTGGAAAACAGCTTCTTCCCCCTGCAAAAGGATTTGGAAAGCAGAACCGGATCCAGTCAACCTACATTAGCTCAGGTTCAACGCCTGGCTGGGGCTGAGAGAGAAAGCAAAGCCTAGCTTTCCAGGAGGCCTGGCTTTCCATCCCCAGCCAGCCTGGGCCAGGCGTGTCCCCGAGTGCAGCCATGGCAGGGGCCTGGGGCCTGGTTAATCCCCTCTCAGTGGACATGACCTCCCAAAGTGCTCCAAACCCTAAAAACAAGCCTCCACCAGCACGTGAAGTGTCAGTAAAGCCAAAGCCCTCTAAGCCCATCCAAGTAAACAGTCCCTGGCCCTGAACACAGGGGTCGGGCGGGGGGCAGAGGGGACAGATCCGACCTCGCTGCTGGCGCCGGTGGGACGGGAGGCCTTTGGGAAGGCGGTGGAAGAGACATCCCAAGTGTCTTCTCCAGCCAGATGGAAAGGAGAGCCAACAATTTCTTCCCGAGTGGAAGTCAGGACGGAGGGTGTGGGGCTGCCTTACACAAGGAGCCGGGGAGCACGTGGGGCGGCTGAGTCCAGCGCCCCGGCCAGCCACGCTGGAGCACGCTGAGCTCCCAGGAGCAGGTTTTGGTACGTTGTGGAGCTGATGGAGCCAAAAAAACAGCGGCTGCTGCCAGAGCCAGAGCCCAAGAGGCTGGAAGGACCTTCTTTTCCCTGGCAATAGGCAGCGTGGCTTTCGTAACCCCTGGGAGGACGCTTCTCCCCTCGCCGAGGCCCAGCCGGGCTGACGCCATGATGATCCCTGCTCTCCTGCCCCAGCTGCCGGCTGAGGCCCTGAGAAAGCGCAGCCACAGGAGCTTCAATGGGCTTGTTTATGACTGCGTGGGCCTTCATAGCCAGAGGAGCATAACTTGGGCCCCTCCACCCTGCCTCCATCAGCTCCCTGGGCTCTCCCTGGGTGCTGAAGGGCGCCGGGGCAAGGTGCCCGTCCCTGGGCTTCCTTGACATTGGGTGACCTCAGCGGCTGAGCCCGGCCCCGCGTGGGAGCGGGATCGCTTCCAAACACCCTTGATTGACGCCGGGAGATGCTCGGTTCAAAGGCAAGGTAATGTGAGCAGATTAGTTAATGCTTCTTGCCCTAGCCCTTGAGAGCAGGGTTGGAACGGCGAGGCAGGCTTAATGGGTTTGGAAGGCTTTTCTCTTTAAGATATGAATCAATGAAGCTGGACGGGGAGCATGGATAATGTGATCAGAATAAGAAACAGGGCTTGTCTTTGAACCAGAGCGAGGTCCCTGACGGTGTTTACTTCATGTCCTGGCACTAAATGCAAGATGACATGAATATATTAGCTTGCTGGCTTTCCTGAGCAACTCCTGCCACGCTCAGACCAGCTTCAGGAAGCAAACAGCATTCTTTTGGAAGTGCCGACTTGTTTCCCAATACCCCTGTCATGCTGGCTTACTGCTGAAGGGTCAGGCTGTGACAGGGGCTGGGCCCTCGGGGGGGGGGGGGGCGGCTTGGGGGGCTGGTTCCTGCCAGGGGGAAAGGGGAAGGTGGTGGCCACCGGAGGCTGTTCAGGGTCCAAGGGGGTTGAGCAGCCAGCTGATGCCTTGCTGGCTCTCTCACCTGCTTCCCGATGGAGCTCCTCTTGCTTCATCCTTCCCGGTTGCATCACAAGGTTTCAACTTCCTCAAATCCCAAGCTGGGGCTGGGTGGGGGTTTTGCAACAGTTCCCAGGCCAGGACCAGGTTGGTCTGGGGTGGGAAATGCTTTCCAGGGTTGCCTCAGCAGCTTCTGGCACTGCCCTGCCCAGCCCTGTCCCCAGGCAGCACCCAGCCCTGCTCCCCTGGCCTCCCCACCCTGCTCCCTTTTGTCCCCCTGGGTTTCCCAATCCTTGGGGGGTTTTTACCTTGTGTGGGTTGGGAGGGAGTTTTTGGGGGTGGAGGTGGAAAGCTGAGGCAAGGTTTAAGACCGCCACAGGCAGACGGTGCTGTCCCTGTCCCCTCTGCTGCCAAGGGTCCTCTGCCTGGGTGCCTCAGGAGGAAGGCAGCATGGGATCCAAGCAGCACAGATGGGCCCAGGTTCAACGACTGGCTGGGGCTGAAAGAGAAGGCAAAGCTTTTCCTGGGAGGCCTGGCTTTCCATCCCATCCAGCCAGACACATCCCCAAGGGCAGCCACAGCAGGGACCTGGCACCTGGTTAATCCCCCTTGGTGGACGTGTCCTCCCAGAGTGCTCCAAGCCCTGAGAATGAGCCCCCACCAGCACATGAAATGTCAGTGAAGCCAAAGCCCTCTAAACCCACCCCTGGGTGCTGCTGGGGGTCCTGCGTGCTCTCTTCCCAGGCATCACCCCAGCACTGCTGCTGTGCCAGTCCCCAAGCTGGCATCTCCAGCATCCCACACCATCCTGCTCCTACACATGGGGGTGCTGAGGCAGAAGCTGGGGTGACCCCAGGGTTTGGGGTCCCCCCTGGGAGCTGGGGTCCCGTAGGGGGGTTGCTTTGGTGGTACCACAGACCTGAGAGGCACAGAGCTGCCTCTGCCAGACTTTGACACGGGGTAGAACCCCATTTCCATGGTGGAAGGAGAACCAGCAGCGCTTTGGTTGGGTTTAAACACATTCCCCACCAGCTCCAGCAGCACGGCCGGTCTGGTTTCAATCAGCAGAGGAATGTCTGCTCCTGGCTCTGCGCTGCACAAGCAGCCTGGGTTTCACTTCCCTGGGGCTGCCCAGGGCTGGTGGGGGGAGGACAGGGGGGACAGCAGCTCCTCACCCTGCCACCTCCCTCGCCCGGCTCTTCCTTGTTGGACCTGGCACTGGGGGAACCCCAATCTCTTGATACTGACGAGTCAGTCAGTGACTGAGCGTGCCAGCGGCGCAGACAGTGGCGGTGGGATTACAACCAGGAGCCCACAGCATCCCGTGGGGGCTCACAACCCCCACGGGATGGAGATGTGGGAAGATGCAACCACAGCTGGATCTGGGGAGGAAGGGGGTTGGGGGGTGTCCTATTGGCTGTAGCCCCTTTTAATCCCCTGTTCTGCTGCCAGCAGAGAGCTGGAGCATCGGGATTGTGCACAGGTCTCCTGGGATGGGAGAAGCTGGGGGAAGGAAACCTGCAGTAAGTACAGAGCATTTATAGAGGCTTTAGGCTAAAGCCTGCTCTCCCGGGGTGTCCAGCTGGAGCAGGGAATGCAGAGCCTTCTCCTAAACTCTGTTACCCCTTTTTCAGGCCAGGACCACCCCTTTCTAACCCAGGTTGAGGCCAGGGCTGGGCTCTGAAGGGCAAGAGGGAGGCAACGGAGGGTGAGCCAGGCTGGTGACCAGGGGTTTTGTTTCAGCAGTATCCAGGGTGATGGGTCCAACATCTCCAGGTGAGATAAGGCAGCAGCCCAGAGTGGCTCCAGGAGGAGGATGAAGGAGGAACACCCAGGCTGGCACACACGTGTGTCCTGCAATGGCCCTCGGCCACGGCGGTGGCAGTAAAAGTGATGATGAGCTCTATCAGCATCTTCCACCTTGTGCAGCTCAGAGGGAAAAGGAGGGGTCAGGGCTGCTCTTCTGGGTGTCTTGGGGCTTTGCCACACCGAAGCCTTCAGCCTTATTTCACTTAAATCCCAGGGCTGCTCCTGCTCTGGCCAGGTTAGTGTCTGGAGAACTGGTCCCCGCTGGCATCCCAGCACCATGCCAGTGCCAAAGGGTCCTGCAGCTCCTTCTCAAAGCACTCCCTGAGGCTGCTCCCGGGGTCTCTTCACCCCAACTAGCGCTGTTTGTCAGCAGGTCACCGGGAGCTTTGCAGGGGGACACAAGAAGTCACCCACCTTCCTCCAGGAACCAAATAAGGGGGCCATCCCCACGCAGGAGGGAAGGTGGGATCAGCCCCACGGGTCTGGATCTGGGGCTTCTGCCTTCACCCCAGAGACGCTGGAGGAGTCAAGGGTGGGGCTCTGCCATCATCCACATCCCACACGCCCTGGAGATGAAGCCTCAGTTTTTTTGCCTTCACCTCCCACTCGGGAGGATCGGGAGCCAAGTACATTTCTCATTGCACCCGGTGCGCAGGAGGAGGAGGAGAGGCACTGTGGGAGGGCATGGTGGGGGGGGACTGGGAGAAGCCATCCGCAGGCAGGTACAGACCCCCAGAGGAAGCCCCATCTTCACCCCCTGTGCCCACGCACGCAGGAGGGGGCTCCAACAGGCTCTTGGTCTCTCCTGACCCTGTGGAAGCTGCGGGAGGAGCAGCCTGGGGCTCGGCAGGGCTGGCACCCTGGTGGGAGAAGAGCCCATGGGAAGGAGGTGGGAAACAGGAGGTGATCAGCTGGAAGAGGGCAAAGGACCAGGGTGCTGAGACGAATTGGGAACCGAGAGAGGTGGAGTGATTTCTTCCCTAGGGATTGCACAGGCTGATCCCATCTCATCCCTCCCGCTGGACCATGTCCTCTGTTCCCGGCCCTGAGCCCACCGTGCTGTGGCCTTGCTGAGCTCCCCTCCCAGCAAGCACCAGCCCTGGGGCAGCTTGGGCTGGGCAGGGCGAGCAAACACCACCCCAACCCTGGGGCTCTTGAGTCACCAAAGGGACTGGGGTGGTGGGGTCACCCGCGTCGCTACGGGGCCGTCCAGGCTGGCGGGGCATCACAGGGGGATGCTGCCTGCCTGCCAGCGCATCCCCCAGCTGGGACCTCACAGCAACGGTGTCAACACAGCATCTTTCTCCTTCTGGAACAAGTCTCCCCCGAACCCTGAGCCCTGGAGAGAGAGATAGTCCTGGGAAACCATGGAAACGGAGCCGCTGGCGCGTGACAGCGTGTGCCTGCGCTCCTGCCCCTGATTTATGTCCCACCTTGGGGACCAGGCGTGGGGGAGTTCAGGGCCATTGGGGTTCGTTTGGGGGTTCTGAGGCAGAGGAGCATCACCGCCGTGCTAGCACCCTGCTTGTGGAGCGGGGGTGGCACACGGGAGCGGGGTTGGGGTCCCGTGGGGGCTTCGCAGGCTGTGCCCAAAGAAGGGGGCAGAGACCTTGGAAAGGCTGGGTGGTTTCTCTTTTACTTTGCCAACAGTTTCTAATATTGCCCCTAGTTCTAAAGGAAGACTCAGAGCCAAGACCCTTTGACCCCCAGCGCCGGGGAGCAGAGTGCCCACTCGGATCAGGCTGTGAGCCCAGCCCAAGGCAGAAGATCTGGAAGCTTCCAAGAGATCCTTTCTTTAAACACACAGTGAAGCAATAACCAGCACTTTCTATTTGTCAGGAATTTGGGGGGTTTTTTCCCCCCTTTTTGGAGGCACTAGGGCTGCGTTGCAGTTTTGCTCTGGTTTTTAAGCCGGGTCTAAGTGCAGGTGCCTCTTCCCTGGTATTTTTAAGGGAGGATCATAAGCTTGGCTGTGCCCTCCTGGGTCTGGAGGGGGTTCCCCTGCTGCGTGGTGGGTCACCTGGGACGTTGGAGTTAATATTTGAGCTTGAGCTCACAGTGCTAATCCCACGGATGGGAGGCAAATCCCAACTTTAAGCTGGCTGCTGAAAAATCTGGTGGTTTAGAAGCTGGGGTGGGTGCTAGCAAGGGGCTGGAAGGATGGGGAGGGCTGGCTGTGCTGCTGCGTTGGCACACCGGTGGGGTTGGCAGCTCCCAGGTGAGCTGAGCTTTGCCTCCCCAAGCCTAGGGGTTCATGGATGTGTGGGGTTCCCCAGTCTGTCCCAGTGGGGGACCCACAGTGGGGAACCTGTGGGCAGCATCTGCTCAATCTGTGAGAGGGAATTTCGCCAACGCTCTGGGTCTGGTGCTGCTGGAGGGGAGAGATACAGCCAAAAATCCCCAGCTCCAGCCCCCACAGGGGCTCAGCACCCCCTCCCCACAGCCCCCACCTGCCTGGGTGTCGGAGCTGCGCCCTCAGCCTGTCTGTCTGTCTGTCTGCCCTGTGAGGGTGTGCAGCAGGAGGCGGCTGTGCACACCAGGCTGCTCCTCTTGCCTCTGATCCCCCCTGGGGGGTTGCTGGTTGTGACACGTCTCTGTGATGTTCTCCTGCTCTCTGTGCCAGTGGGTTCAATAAGCTGGATTTTCCAGGAGCTGGAAATGGGGTTTGGGGTAAAAACCCACCCAAAACCAGCGCTGAAGGGTAGCAGGGAGCCTGCTGTGGGGTTGTTCCTGCACCCCTCATCCCTGCTGAGATGCCAGAGGGAGCGATGCTGTTGGAGAACAACTCTGGAGCCCCTTCACCCCTGGGTCCTGCCTGGGAAGGGAGAGCAAAGTCTCCTCATTTAAAAAGTCCCAGTGGGACTGACCGGGAGGGGTGTCCTTGGGGTCGCAGAGAGATGTTTGGGGGGTGGGGGTGTGTGGGGTGGGTGTCAGTCCCTCATGCTCCCCCCAACTCAGCCCAAGAACTGGGGGTGTGTGAGAGTCTGTCCCTTGTCCCAAACCAAGGGGGAGCTGAGGCAGGGCTCGGCGCAGCCAGCGGTTGGGATAACTTCAGCTCCACACGTTGGATCCCAAATTCCCTCCGAGCTGTTTACAAAGGCTGGAAAGGGGGAGGAAAAAACCCAACCAACCAACCCCAACCAAACCCAACTTCCAGCCCTAACCCGCCCCCACTCCCCCCTTCCCTGTCCCCCCCATCCCTTCCTCCTCCTCCTCCTCCTCCTCCTCCTCCAGCACCGTCCTGATGTTGCCCAGAACGTCTCCCTCATCCCTCCCTTTTTCGGGAGAGAGGGGGAGAAAGGAAAGGAAAAACCACCCCAAACCCAAGAACCCCACCCCAACCACCAAAGCAGGGAAGGAGGGAGGAGTGGGAGAGAGGAGGAGAGAGGGGAGAAAGTGAGCTCACGTTCTCACATTGGCAAAGAGGCTGGTCTTGAGATGCCTTTGAATAATTTCACTTTCAGGCAGTTCCCCATCACTCAGCCGCGCACAGCCGAGCCGAGCTGAAGCTCCCCACAGCCATGGACAGCGCTCTGAGAGCTGAGAGCTAACTGCATGCACCACTCATCTCCCCCTGGGATATTTTTCCTTTCATTTCTTGGAATCAGCTAGGTCTCTCTTGTCTCCTCTCAGAGCAGGCTGCGAGGCAGCCACGCTCACACACCGCACGCATCCACAGCCTCCCCAGCGCCCGCCGAGCAAACACCTTGCCTCTCCTGGCAGGATATATCCCACCCCTCTCCTCTCCTCTCCTCTCCTCAGCTCACACACATCTCTTTATCTCCTCCTGGCTTCCCGGAGGAGCACGCCGGCTGGTTTTTATGGAGAAAGTCCAGGGAGAAATGGAGATTGAGAGATGGGAAAGAAGTGAAGAGATCTCAGAGGCGGAGAAAAAGGTTATCCAAGAGACATGGAGCAGAGTGTACGCAAACTGCGAGGACGTTGGGGTCTCCATACTCATCAGGTATTTAGCACTCTCCCCCCCCTCCCCAAACAACAAAATAAGCCACCCCCCAAATCAGGGTGGGGGGGGGAAGTGGTGAATCCAACTAAACCTCTTTATAGCTGGGGAAGAGGCAGAACAATATCTATAACTGGAGAGAGATGAATGACAGCGAGTGGGGAGCTGGCTGGGCGCATTCGCTGGCGGGGAGCAGGGAGGGTTTCACAGCACTCCTCTGATTTCCACACCTTGGAGCTGGGGAGGGGGGTGGTGAGCAGGGGAAGGGTGGGGGGAGCCTCGCTGGGGACTTTGGGGGAAGCTGCTTCCATCATAAAGGTCACCTTAACCCGTGGCCGGAGCTGGATTTGGGGGCGGGGGGTGGCGGAGCTTGGATAGCATTGGGGAGGTGGTGGTTTGGGGTGGGGGTTGTGTGGGGGAGAGGAGAGCTGGGCTTGGGGAGGTGGTGGTGGTGGTGATGGTAAAGCAAAGCAAACACATAACACACACACCCCCCCAGTTAGCTGTGTGAGGATGGCATGGGTATGGAGCAGGCTGGCGGGTGAAATAATGCAAGTTGGGAGCCAAGATAGAACCCAAGCAGGTGTGTCTCCCAGGGCACCATCTGTCCCTCCGGCGGCAGCGTCGGCGGCAAGGGGAGCGCTGGAGTTGGTGCTGGAAGGGGAGGGGGAGGCTGTAGGGGGGGAGGCCGTGGGGGCCCCGGGTGGGAGATGGGGAGGGCAGCGTGGGGGGATGCAGGGTACTCAGGCACCCCTTAGGAGCAGGGCGCAGAGCATCGTGTGGCGCGCACAGCGGACACCCCGCAGCTCGGCAGCACCCCCCTGTGCGCCCCACGGGGAGAGGGGGGGGGTGGGGGGGGGGGTGGTGTGGAGGCAGGTGGGTGTCCTTGTGTTGGTTGGGGTGCCACCCTTGTGCTGGGTGCCCCAGGAAGGGAATCCCACGGGGTGCCACAGGCACCAGGAGTTCAGGGTGTCAGTGGGGTGCAGGCTGTGTCCCTGGTGTGGGAGGGGAGGGGGGCGGGTGGGGTGCCCGTGATGACCTGTTGCCACGCAGCAGCGATGCTCTTGGGAGACACAAAGCTCCCCCCACCCCTCGTGGGCACCCTCAGCACAGGGGTCTCCTTGGCCACGTTCCCACCCAGACCCAAGCCCAGGCACCCCGGGTAGGACAGGGGAGATGAGGTTGTGTCCTTCCCAGTTCGCTCCTGCAGCGGGGACTGGGGGTGCTCAGAGAACCCCTCGGGGGGAGGGGGAAGGGGGATGGGCTGGTAATAATTAATTAAGAATTCCCCAAAAGTTCTCCAAGAGGCTGAGACCCAACAGCCCGAGCCCACGGGGGCTGCAGGGAGCGCAGAGGCTCCCTGGACATGCAGTGCCTGTTCCCTGCCAGGCTTGGGGCCAGCACTGCAATGGGGTGTTCCTTGAGACCCCTCAGCAGACACCCCAGAGGGACATCTGAGTCCCCTCCCCACCTCCTGCTCCCAGAGTCAGCTGATGGCTGAGCCCTCTCCCCTACAGCCCCCTCCCTGCTCCCCCACACCCCCTGCTCCCCCATGGCCCCCCTGCTTCCCTACAACCCCCCTTCCCACTCCTACATGGCCTCCCTGCTCCTCCATCCCCCCTGCTCCCCCATGGCCCCCCTGCTCCCCTACAGCTCCCCTCCCTGCTCCCCCACACCCCCCTGCTCCCCCACAGCCCCGCTGCTCCCCCATGGCCCCCCTGCTCCCCTACAGCTCCCCTCCCTGCTCCCCCATGACCCCTCTGCTCCCCCACAGCCCCTCTGCTCCCCCATGACCCCCCTGCTCCCCCGTGACCCCCCTGCTCCCCCACGCCCCCCCTGCTCCCCTACACCCCCCTCCCTGCTCCCCCACGGCCCCTCTGCTTCCCCACGGCCCCCCTGCTCCCCCATGGCCCCCCTGCTCCCCTACACCCCCTCCCTGCTCCCCCACGGCCCCTCTGCTCCCCCATGGCCCCCCGGCTCCATGCAGCCAGCTGGGCTGGGCTGGAGGGGTGCCATCCCCACAGCTGGGCACCACCGAAGCCACCTGAGCTGGGTTTGAAGCCCACACATGGCTGGGGGCTGGGTGGGGGGAGAGGGGGTGGGCTGCAGAATTGCCCTGTTCCCCAGCCCAGGGGCTCAGCCAGGAGCCAGCTCCTTGCCCGGCACCCGTGTCACACCACAGCCACATCCCAGAGCACAGGGAGGGTGCCTGGGGACCCGCAGCAGTGCCCGGGGGGGCTGACCCAGGGGTGGGGGGAGTTGGGGTGGGGGGCTCATTGTTTTGGTGTCCCTGTGGGCAGGGGTGGGGCTGGGAGCAGGGGTGGGGATGAGGGGGGCAGCAGGGACCGCGTGGCCGAGCTGTGGTCCCAGCTCAAACTTTCCCAGGAGAACTTTCTGGGCTGGTTTCTTGGTTTGGCATTTCTTGTTGTGGCACCATGCTTCCCCCCCAGCCCCCCACCACCCTCCCCCCGGGCAGGGTCGAGCTGCTCCCTCAGGTGACCCCCTCCCCAACTCCTCAGCAGCCTTTCCCATGCTTAGCGTGGCATGTGCCCATCCCAGTATGGACCACTGCCCCCTCCAGAGCATCCCTGGGATGCTCACAGCGAGGGCCGGGCTCTCCCTGGGATGCTGATGGAATCCCAGTAAGGACCACTGCCCCCTCCAGAGCATCCCTGGGATGCTCACAGCGAGGGCCGGGCTCTCCCTGGGATGCTGATGGAATCCCAGTAAGGACCACTGCCCCCTCCGGAGCATCCCTGGGATGCTGATGGAATCCCAGTAAGGACCACTGCCCCCTCCAGAGCATCCCTGGGATGCTCACAGCGAGGGCCGGGCTCTCCCTGGGATGCTGATGGAATCCCAGTAAGGACCACTGCCCCCTCCGGAGCATCCCTGGGATGCTGATGGAATCCCAGTAAGGACCACTGCCCCCTCCAGAGCATCCCTGGGATGCTCACAGCGAGGGCCGGGCTCTCCCTGGGATGCTGATGGAATCCCAGTAAGGACCACTGCCCCCTCCGGAGCATCCCTGGGATGCTGATGGAATCCCAGTAAGGACCACTGCCCCCTCCGGAGCATCCCTGGGATGCTGATGGAATCCCAGTAAGGACCACTGCCCCCTCCGGAGCATCCCTGGGATGCTGATGGAATCCCAGCAAGGACCACTGCCTCCTCCGGAGCATCCCTGGGATGCTCACAGCGAGGGCCGATGGGGAGGTGGGAGCTGGTGGGCATGCTGCTTTTTGGGGCATATGGAACGTGCTGGGGGGCTCAGAGCTGCCCCCTCTGTGCTTTACTCATCACCTCGCTGGGGAAACTGAGGCAGGGAGGGCACAAGGGTGGCCAGGGAGAGGATGGGGGGGCAGAGATGCCCCCTTTGTGCTTTACTCATCACCTCGCTGGGGAAACTGAGGCAGGGAGGGCACAAGGGTGGCCAGGGAGAGGATGGGCAGGGGGAGAGCTCCCCTCTGGTGCATCCCCCTCCACAGAGTGGGAGAAGCACCTGGTAACTCTGTGATCAGCTGTGTTTCTGCTGGAGGGGCAGCAGCTGGGGTGCTGCCTGCGTGGTGGGGGTCTCTCCATGCTTCCCTGCTCCCCTGCCCCCCTCAGGGGCACCCAGAGGAATCCCTGAGGCAGTGTTGGGAGGGACCCCTGAGCCCCAGGGCCAGAGGGGCTGCCTGTGGGCTCGCTGGGGAGGTTTCAGGCCAGGGTTGTCTTTCACATAGAACATCCTTTCAGAAGGTAGTTCCTTTTCCCCAGGTGGGGGAACCCCCTGGCAGCTGGGGGTGGGCAGCACCTCTGGATAGCAAGGGTTGAAACCAGCCCCGGGGGCCCGATCCTGCACCCCTGGGGTGGAGGCAGGGAGGGAGTGATGCCCAGCCAAAAGGCAGCCACGGGGAGGGTCCCACAGGGACCCAGCCTGGCTCCCTCTGCCCCTTCTTCAGCCTCTGCCCAGCAGCTTCCTCCACACCCCCACAACCCCCCTCCTCCGGCCTTTCCCAGGCTTTGCAGATGGGGAAACTGAGGCAGCACAAACCTGGGCAGCACGTTCCCAGCCCTCATGGCAGCTGCTGGTGCTTGGAGCTCTAGCAAACCCCTTGGGACCTGCCTGGGGTCCTGACCTCGAGGGGCCCCCGTGCTCCCAGGGGGCAGGACCAGGACTGATGGAGACTTCTGGCTGAGCAGCCACCGGATCATGGGAATCTGGGCTGTGTGCTTCAAACTAGGCTGCTAATTGGCAATTTCCACGGTGGGGGAGCCTCTGCCGGCTCCGGAGGGAGCACAGGCTCCTCACCACGCTCATCTTCCTCCTCCGGAGCTCAGGGGCGTCTGCAGGCTGCTTCTCACAGCAGCTGCCTTAACCCTTGCTGGGGCTGGGGCTGGGCTGGAGCCTGACCCCCCAACCTGCACATCTGGGGCCAGGGGTGCTGGCTGAGGCTCTCCCAAGTGGGAACGCTGGCTGGCGTGGCTGCGGCTCACCTGGAGCTTCTCTGTGCCCCCGGGCTCCTTGCTGTGCCTCAGTTTCCCCCTCTGGCCATCAGTCTTTTCTGAGCCTGGGTGTGCAAGGGGAGCTGGGTGTGCAAAGGGACTCTGGGAAGGGGGAGAGGAGATCTTAGGGGGAAGTTCTTTGCAGAGAGAGTGGTGAGGGGCTGGCAGGGGCTGCCCAGAGAGGGGGTGGGTGCCCCGTCCCTGGGGGTGTTGAAGGCCAGGTTGGCTGGGGCCCTGGGCAACCTTGTGTAGCTCCAGGCCTGGAGGTTGGTGTCCCTGCCTGTGTCAGGGGGTTGGAGCTCTGTGACCCCTGGGGTCCCTTCCAACCCAGACCAGGCTGGGATTCCAGGATTCTCTGATGCTCCCACACCCACACGCTCACAGATGTGGGACCACAGAACTTCACAGATCCCACTGGAGGCTGAACCCCAGGGGTGTTTCCTAGGAGCTCCCAGGCAAACCCACGCCAGTGGTTCCTGCTGTGCTGAGCAGTTGAACCTTCAGGCTGGAGGGAAGGACAGCTGTCAGCAGATGCATCAATTAATGCCACCAAAGTGGCTTTCCTGGGTGCCACCAGTTCCCTACAAGTGCAAGCAAAGCCCTTCACTCAGTGCCTTCCTCCACAGCATCATCCTCATCCTCCACATACGTGTCCCTGCTCCTTTCCTCTGCCAAACTGCTGTCCTTGCCTGCATCCCTGCCTGCATCCCTGCCTGCATCCCTGCCTGCATCCCTGCTCTGCACCTGGATGGGTTTATCTTCTACCCCCAAACCCCTCTGGGAATCCAGGACACCCAAGCAGCCCCCAGCAGACTCCATCCTCACCAGGGGTCTGCCTGGGAGGCAGGAGCATCACTGCCTGCTGCACCTCACAAGCCTTGCCAGAGCTGCAGGGGATGTGGGGAGATACTGGGGGGTGTGTGGAAGGGGCTGATGTGGCTGTCCTGGCATGCTGCTGGCACCCAGGAGGCAGGGACATGGGCAGGGACATGGGCAGGGATGCAGGCAGGGATGGAGGCAGGGATGCAGACAGGGATGCAGGCAGGGATGCAGGCAGGGATGGAGGCAGGGATGGAGACAGGGATGCAGGCAGGGATGCAGACAGGGATGCAGGCAGGGATGCAGGCAGGGATGCAGGCAAGGACAGCAGTTTGGCAGAGGAGAGGAGCAGGGACACGTATGTGGAGGATGAGGATGATGCTGTGGAGGAAGGCACTGAGTGAAGGGCTTTGCTTGCACTTGTAGGGAACTGGTGGCACCCAGGAAAGCCACTTTGGTGGCATTAATTGATGCATCTGCTGACAGCTGTCCTTCCCTCCAGCCTGAAGGTTCAACTGCTCAGCCAGGAGGATTTGGGCTGAACCCACCTCCGTGCTGGGGACCAGAGCAGCAGTGAGGTGTGAGCTGTGCACCCCTGAGTGGGCAGGATGCGACCCCAGGGGCTGCTACCTTGTGCCCAAAGGTACCTGGCTGTATCTGTGCTGCTGGGTCCTTCCCCAGCCTCACTGGGGGTCCGGGTGCCTCCAGGCTCTGCGGTGCCCAGGGTGTGACAGCCTCCCAGCATGGCTCAGGGTTGGGCTGGATGCTGCTCCTGAGGCTTCACAGTGGGATGTGGGCTTCAGTGGGAGGAAGGCCAGCTACACCTCTTCTCCCTCAGGGGGCAAAACTGAACTTGGCAGCAGAGGGTGGCCCAGGATCTCAGTCCTTTTCCCTGCTGTGCCAGAGCTAGAGATGCTGCCCACCCCCACCAGCCCATGAGCCCCTGGGGAGAGGTCACAGCCAGAGCTGTGCTGTGGTTGCAAGCAGGCACCATCCTCTTCTTCCTCCTATTAGATTTGCCTTTTTCTGTCTTGCCAAGCACTGGCATCCACACAGCTGAGCCCTCCCTCACCTCTGCAGGGAGGAAGCACCCAGGCAGCACCCAGCACCCCTACCCCAGCCTGGAAGGGGGCTGATAGTCTACAGGTGGGCTGGGAGGAGGAAGAGGAGGAGGAGCAAGGCAGCCCCCAGCACAATAAATAGCAGCACCACACATCACCTGCCCACCTGTTATCAGCTGCTTTGTGGGCACCCAGTGGGAAGGAGAGGTTTGGAAAGGGACACAGGGAGGCTCCAGCCTGTGTTAGAGAGACACTCTCCCACATAGAGGGATGAGGTGAGAGAAAGCATGAAGGCATGGGTGAGAAGATCTAGCAAGGATGAGTCTAGCAGTGCTGGCTGGGGGCTTGGCTGGAGCCTCCCAGCAGCTTCCAGGGTTCACCAGCATCTTCTGTTCTCAGTACCTGGAGCATTGAGGATTTGGGAGCTCAGGGGGACCAGGTGAGCAGCATCCTTCCCTCTTGGCAAGGCTGGGTGTGAAGGCTTGCTCCATGTGGGGTTTGCTCTGTGGGGTCTGGGGAGAGGGATGGAGGTGGGGAGAGGGATGGAGGTGGGGAGAGGGATGGAGGTGGGGAGAGAAGTGGTATCCCTGCTTCTGAAGAGAAAACAGGTTCCCAGTGACTGCAGTGGGTTTGCACCTTAATTACTTCCTTTGGCTCTGCTACTGGGAGCAGTTGTGTCCTTAAAGTTGTTAAAAGGGCAAAAGAGAGGGGAAGAGCAGCCCTGGCATCCTGTCCAGATGCAGCTTCCAGAGGACAAATTAGTGGGTGCAGAATGGAACCGCTTAAGGAGAAATCGAATGAGATGGGGATGCAGGCATCTGGCTTCCATCAGTCATCCTTCTGGGGGATACACAGTGGTAAATAGCATCTTTTTAATGACTCTGACAGAGAAAAAGAGCCCAGAAACCATACACACGTACCATGAGCCAACAAAATTCCAGAGCTGGGGATGTTTGAACTCTCAAAATACTCTGTAGATGGAAAATCCCCAAGTGACACCTCTCCTAACACACTAGTGTTTGAGTTCTTTTATTTAGTACTTCCTTCTTTCTTTTTTTCCCCTCCTGGCCTTTTCCTCTGGTTATATTTAACCTTTGTGTGAAATTAATCTTCTCTGTTTATTATAACTACCACTGAGTCTCCTTCCCTCCTCCCTTGGGTTGCTCTGGGCCAGGAGCTGAGCTCTTGCTGCAAGGATCTGCCTTCCTCCAGCCCTGAGGAGAGGTCCTGGCCAAGGAGGGGGTGGGGGGGCTGCAGCTCTTCAGCTTGAAGCAGAGGTGGGCCAGGCTCCCCTGTTTCACTTCTCCATCCATGAAAGGATGTGGGGATGAGTGTGTGAGCTGGGGGGGGGGGGGTGTCACTTGTTTTACATCCCCCCAACCAGCACCACTCCCACCCCTCGTGCAGGTCTCTTGGGGAAGGTGCTGGGGTGTCACCTTGGGGGGCTGCTGAGTGGGGGGAAGCTGAGAACTGAGTGGTTTTGGCTCTTTTACTGGCCTGGTCTTGCTCAGGTTGGGGGATTTGGGGGGTTTAATCAGTCTTTGCCCCTGTGGTAGCTGGGCAGAAGCAGCAGAGAGGTGAGGGGGGATGCTGTGGGAGAGGTACCCCAGCCTCTGCTCCTGCTCCCCACCAGTGGCTCTGCTCATCCCTCCCCTCACCAGGCAGGGGGATGCTGCCATTCCTGGAGGTGGTCCTGGTTCCCCCCCTCACTGTACCCCTTCTGCTCTTCAGGGAGCTGCTGATGCTTTGGGATTTGGAGGTTTCACAGCTGGCAGCCCCCATCCCCCACATCAGGGTGGTCTGTGGGCAGCAGGTCCCTCTCCCAGCAGCACCATCCACCCTCCCCCAGTTCCCAGTGCCTGGGGGGATGCCTGCCAGGGGCTGTGGGAGGAAACATCTGCTCCCTGGGATGGCAAAACCCTGGGTCCTGGAGGGCATGGATCTCAAGGGCTGGCTGGAGCTGGGGGGGGGGGCTGCAGCAACTTGCCCAGGTGGGGAAGGATTTGGGGGTGGAATGATGCTGTGACCAGGTGGAAAAAATGGTCCCATTAAAACAGGGAGAATGGGAAATGCCTGGGGCAGAGTCCTGGACACTGGGATGGGCACGATCTGTGTGGCCCTGACCAGCTCTGTCCCCTGGCCAGGGGACCAGTGTCCTTCTCCATCCATCCATCCATCCATCCTCTGGGCTGGAGCGTGTGGACCCAGCATCTCTGTGGCAACAGGGCTGGGAGGCAGCTGGGCCTGGAAGAGGGATTTCTCCAGGCAGGAACCAGATGTGTCAGGAGGAGCTTTGCTGGGCTGGGGGGAGGCTGTGCAATAACAAGGGGAGTTGTGTCACTGGTCCCCTCTGGGTTTTCAAAGTCACACCTTTATCCGGCCCCTCTCCACCTTCCTCCCTCCCCCAGCCTTTCCCTCTTCACTCTTCACACCTCCAAAGCCTATTTTGGGCCTCCTGATGAATCCCAGATGCCTGGGGGAAGCAGCAGAAGCAGCGGGGGCACTCCAGGAGCTGCTTCCTGCCACTTCCTTGGCAATGCCCCCCAGCTTCCCTGAGCCAAGGAGAGGGGGAGGAAGGGCTGGGGAGGGGGAAGGGGGATAATGAGCTGGTAAAGGAGCCTGCTCCTCAATATTCCAGTTAGTCATGGAGTGGGGAAAGAGGGCTGGTGCTGGAGGGAGGGAGGGGTGCTTGGGAAAAGGGGTGGGGTGGGTTCAAATGGTTTGGGATCGTGCTTGGGGTGGGGGTTTACAGCTGTCTGGGAGAGAGGAGGAGGAGGAGGAGAAGGAGGCAGCTGTGTATCTCCCTGGAGCTGGGGACAAAAGGGGTGATGGGGACAGCCCTGGGGGCATCTCCTGAGCATCTGGGCAAAGGGGGGCTGGGAGGAGGCAGAGGAAGCCCCATCAGATGTGCTGCTGGGGGAGAAGATGCTGCTGCTGTTGCTGTGCTGCCCTGTGTAAGTCAGGGGAGGGGGCTGGTTGAGGTGACTTGGGTGTCAGGGCTGAGAATGCCCAGCTGTGGGGCTGGCATGGGTGACCCCAGACCTGGGCCTCATCATCACCTGGTGCCCTTCATACCCCCTGCACCCTTCCAGCTCCTCGGGGAGCTCAGCTACAACCACGGCTCGGGCTTCATCCCGGGGAACGGAGGGGCCTTGGCCCCTGGGGAGGGGCTGGAGGGGGGGGGGCAGGCTGGGTGCCTGGGGTGTCCCTGTGCTGGGGAAATGGCTCCAGGCAGAGATGAGCAGCAGTGTGTGCTCGGGGCTGGGAAGCAGTGGGGCTGATCCCTGAGAGTGAGGAGGGAGCGTCCTGGGCAGGGGGGTGTTTGGAGGGCAACAAAGGAATAAATCCCAGGGAGGTGGCAGAGAGGGGTGGGCTGGAGGCTGGGGAGAGGGGCAGGGGAGGTGAGGGGCAGGCTGGAGGCTGGGAGAGGGGCAGGGGAGAGGGGCAGGCTGGAGGTCAGGGTGAGGGGCAGGGGAGGTGAGGGGCAGGCTGGAGGCTGGGAGAGGGGCAGGGGAGGTGAGGGGCAGGCTGGAGGTCGGGGTGAGGGGCAGGGGAAGTGAGGGGCAGGCTGGAGTCTGGGGTGAGGGGCAGGGGAGGTGAGGGGCAGGCTGGAGTCTGGGGTGAGGGGCAGGGGAGGTGAGGGTCAGGCTGGAGGCTGGGAGAGGGGCAGGGGAGAGGGGCAGGCTGGAGGTCAGGGTGAGGGGCAGGGGAGGTGAGGGGCAGGCTGGAGGCTGGGAGAGGGGCAGGGGAGGTGAGGGGCAGGCTGGAGGTCGGGGTGAGGGGCAGGGGAAGTGAGGGGCAGGCTGGAGTCTGGGGTGAGGGGCAGGGGAGGTGAGGGGCAGGCTGGAGTCTGGGGTGAGGGGCAGGGGAGGTGAGGGTCAGGCTGGAGGCTGGGAGAGGGGCAGGGGAGAGGGGCAGGCTGGAGGTCAGGGTGAGGGGCAGGGGAGGTGAGGGGCAGGCTGGAGGCTGGGAGAGGGGCAGGGGAGGTGAGGGGCAGGCTGGAGGTCGGGGTGAGGGGCAGGGGAAGTGAGGGGCAGGCTGGAGTCTGGGGTGAGGGGCAGGGGAGGTGAGGGGCAGGCTGGAGTCTGGGGTGAGGGGCAGGGGAGGTGAGGGTCAGGCTGGAGGCTGGGAGAGGGACAGGGGAGAGGGGCAGGCTGGAGGTCAGGGTGAGGGGCAGGGGAGGTGAGGGGCAGGCTGGAGGCTGGGGAGAGGGGCAGGGGAGGTGAGGGGCAGGCTGGAGGCTGGGAGAGGGGCAGGGGAGAGGGGCAGGCTGGAGGTCAGGGTGAGGGGCAGGGGAGGTGAGGGGCAGGCTGGAGGCTGGGAGAGGGGCAGGGGAGGTGAGGGGCAGGCTGGAGGCTGGGAGAGGGGCAGGCTGGAGGTTGGGTGAGGGGTAGGGTCCCTGCTCACCTCCAGCTCTGAGGCAGGCCCGGTGTGTTGATGTGCCTGGGCAGCTCTCGAGGGCTCAGCCCTGCCTCTGCAGATGAACATCCAGCTGCAGCGACCTTGGAGCAGATGGGGACAGTTGGGGACAGTGACATGAACCTGGCAGCCGCTTGCCACATGTCCCAGGGAATCCAGTGGGGGCACCAGCCCTGGCTGTGCTGGAGGGGGGATGGTGCCCAGCATCTCCCCAGCTCCACGCTTTCCTTGAACCTCTCAGCCTGCCCCCGCCCTCCTGATGGGGTTCTGTGTGTCTCTTCCTCCTCAACAGGTTCTTTGTCAACTTCCCATCAGCCAAGCAGTACTTCAGCCAGTTCAAGCACATGGAGGACCCTCTGGAGATGGAGAGGAGCTTGCAGCTGCGGAAGCACGCCCGGCGGGTCATGGGTGCCATAAACACTGTCGTGGAGAACCTCAACGACTCGGAAAAGGTCTCCTCTGTCCTGGCCCTGGTGGGCAAGGCCCATGCCCTCAAGCACAAAGTGGAGCCCATCTACTTTAAGGTAAAGGATGGGAGCAGAAAGGAATAACGAAGGAATCCCTGGGATGCTTCAGGGATCAGGAAAGGGGAGAGGGAGCGGTGGTGAGCGGGTGCTGCCCATCCTCACCCGGCTGGCTGGCTGGGGGGTCACTCCTCACGTGGCCACAGCGTCCCACTGCGATGCCATCCCACATAGACCACCATTCCCAGGTGCTGGAGTGCTGGTGCCTTCCTCTGCCCGGGCTGTCCTGCCTGCAGCCCCTCCTGTGGGATGGTGGTACCTCCCTCCCTTGGGAAATCGAGCGTGATGGAAGGGATTAAATAATTTGGGGTGCCCCAGTTAAGGAGATGCTTGAACCTGGAAGCAGCTCCCCTCTTCATGCCGACACTCAGCCTCCCCCTGCCCAGGCAGGCTGGTTCCCTGCTCTGCCTGTGCCCTGGGATGTCTGTGTCCTCAGTGTGTGTCTGTCTCACAGAGGGTTGTTGTTGTGGAACTCAGCCACAGGACCATATTGGGGTTGGGTATTCTCTAGGAGAAAGATAAACTCACTGTTAGCTGCTCCCTGGAGAGTTGTTCATAGCATCCCAGACTCACAGGGGTTGGAAGGGACCCCCAGAGCCCATGGGGTCCAACCCCCTGCCAAAGCAGGGTCCCTAGGACAGGGCACACAGGGCGGTGTCCAGACAGGGCTGGAATCTCTCCAGAGAAGGAGACTCCACACCCCCTGGGCAGCCTGGCCCAGGGCTCCCTCACCCTCACTGGGGAAAAGTTCTTCCCCAGGTTGGGGTGGAACTCCCTGTGCTCCAACTTGCAGCCATTGCCCCTTGTCCTGTCCCCACAGACACTGAAAAGGGGCTGCCCATTTCCCCTGCATCCCCTGCTTAAGATATTGATCAACATTAATTAGGTCCCCCCTTAGTCTTCTCTTCTCCAGGCTGAACAGCCCCAGCTCCCTCAGCCTTTCCTCACAGGGGAGATGCTCCAGGCCCTTCAGCATCTCCATAGCCTCCTCTGCACTCTCTCCAGGAGATCCCTGTCTGTTTGATCCCAGGGAGCCCAGCACTGGACACAACACTCCAGGTGGGGCCTGAGCAGGGCAGAGCAGAGGGGGAGGATCCCCTCCTGTGACCTGCTGCCCACACTCCTCCTGATGCCCCCCAGGATCCAGTCCCTGAAGGGAGCAGAGGAACAGGAGGGGAATCAGCTTGTTCAAGGGCAGAGCCTGGCAGGACAAGGGGATGGAGTGAAGCTGGAGGAGGGAAAGGGGAGAGGAGATCTTAGGGGGAAGTTCTGTGCAGAGAGAGTGGGGAGGGGCTGGAAGGGGCTGCCCAGAGAGGGGGTGGGTGCCCCGTCCCTGGGGGTGTTCAAGGCCAGGTTGGCTGGGGCCCTGGGCAACCTTGTGTAGCTCCAGGCCTGGAGGTTGGTGTCCCTGCCTGTGGCAGGGGGTTGGAGCTCTGTGACCCTTGGGGTCCCTCCCAACCCAGCCCAGGCTGGGATTCTATGATCCCCTTGTCTCTGTTAACCCCTTCCTGTCCCTCCTCCCTCCAGAAACTCACCGGTGTCATGCTGGAGGTCATCGCTGAGGCATACGCCAACGACTTCACCCCGGAGGCGCACGGCGCCTGGACCAAGATGAGGACCCTCATCTACACCCACGTGACGGCGGCCTACAAGGAGGTGGGCTGGGCTCAGTACCCCACTGCCACCCTGTGAGCGGCCAGCGGGGCCGGGCGAGGGGCAGGGAGGGCTTCGCTCCCCCAGGACTTCACTCTGGTCTCTTCTCAAGATCTTCGCTCAGTCTGGGGAGCCCAAAGCTAGGGCCAGGTCTGTTAGCTGCCAAGTCACAATTTGATCTCCATGGGGTTTAAACATAAATAAGCCAAATAATATATATATATATAAAATTAAATAGAAGCTGGAAGGGCGTGGGTGGGTCAGGGTGCAGCTGCTGGAGGGGGATGCAGAGCGTGAGGGGAGAGCGTTGGCTGTTGGCTCTTACTGTCCTGGCCTGTCCATCACCACCTCCCAAACCCTGCACCCGGCTTGTGTCACCTCAGAGTCCCTTGCAGCGGCGATCAGAGAACCATGGAACGGTCTGGGTGGGAAGGGACCCCAAGGATCAGAGAGTTCCAGCCCCCCCACTCCCACCCCCCCAGTGTGATGTGCAGCCCTGTCCCACTGCTCAGCCACACGACCCTCATCTCTCATGCGAAGCTGCTGGGTAAACCTGGCTCCTTGTTTTTGGGGGCACGATGCTCATGGGGACCAGCTGCACCCCTGGGCTCTGCAGGCACTTTGCTTTGCACCTTCCCTGCTCACCTGGCAGGGCTGGTGGTTGCCCATCACCCTGTCCCCTGGGTGAGCAGCAAGCTCTTGCATCACCCACAGTCCCTATCCTTGGCTGGCTGTTGCAAACCCTCCTGGGGGCTAGAAGGAGTGGGGGGTGTGGGAGATGTGCTCCCCCAATGTGAGAGAGTGGGGAAGGAGAGGGGGTGCCTTTGGGCTGCCACCCATCCTGGCTTGGAGCACAGTGTGTAGGATGGATCCTGTGCCAGGCACGGGGAGCTGGGGAGCCTCCCCACCTCCCCCCAGCTCCTGTGGGCAGCAGGGACGTGCCTGAGGATGGGCTTGGGTGGCACATGTTGTGCCATTGCCCTGGGAGCTGCTGTGTGTGTGTCTGTCTGTCCAGCAGCCAGCCAGGAGCACGGGGATGCAGGGCTGGGGTGGCTCTGTCCTGCTCAGTGAGGACAGGGGGACGTTCAGGCTGGGATCAGGAGGGGGACAGATGGAGTGGGTGAAGCAGGAAGGGTTCTGGGGTGTGAAGAAAGCTCTCAAAAGAAATAACCAGTTACACAGAGCATGTTCCTCCCTCCTGGTAAAACCAGGATCCTGCAGATAAAGTGCCTGGGGGAAATCCCCCCATGCCCGAGCTGCACCCCCTGGGGCAGCAGTGCTCCTCCCTGTGCCTGCCAAAGGGCTCCTTTTCCACCCCCCAAAATGAGACGTGGTTGCAGGGCTTGCAGCACTCTCCTTGCCTCCAGCACCGACTTCTCCTGAGGCTGGGGGTGAGTCTGCTTGGCTTTGCTGCCTCAGTTTCCCCTTTCCTTACGAGTCAAAGAGGAGGAGCAGCCCCATTGCCTCCTGCAAGCATGTGCTTGGGATTACAGGATGCTCTGGGGGCTGATTCCCAAGGAACTGGGGATGGAGCATCAGATGTGCTAGGAAGCTTTGGCATCCCTGTCACCCATTATTTCCCCAAATGTCTGTTCTTTTTTAAAAGCTCTACTGTTGAGGGTGATGTTCTCTACTGCAGTGGGAAGGAGGGGGTTCTCCTTGGAGACCTCCTCTGGCCTCAACCCACTGCAGCCCTCTGGAGCTGGCAGCTTTCCAGGGGAGACCAGCTCCTCTCCTGGATGTCAGCTTCTCCTCAGTCCCTGGCTGGGGTCCCCACGGCCACCCTGGGAGCAGGATCTCTCCCTGGGGCTGACTCCCCTCCTCTGGAGCAGCCACCCAGAAGCTCCTGCTCTCCTTGCCCATGGCCAGTTCATCTGCCCTTCTCACCACCCCCAGGGCTTTGGCTTCTCCTAATCCCCCCATTTCTGGTGTTTTGCTTCCCTGCCCAGGGGCTCCTCTGTCCCTGGCACGCTGGGAGGGGTGCCCAGCACCAGGTGCCTGCTCCCAAAAAGCTCTGGGTGGGATTTCCCCCTTTGCTGGCTGTAAGAGCAGGATTCTGCTCAGGATCCACGGGAGCCTGGACAGAGGGACAAACCCAGTGCTGCTCCATCCCTTCCAATGGCCAATGCTGGCACAGCCCTGACCCTGGGGGTGCCCACTCAAAGGGGGGAGCAGGGGAGATGCCTTCTGCTCCTCTAGGCTTGGCTAGACACAGCCTGGAGCTTGTGCCACCCCCAATGCCCCAGCTCTGGGCAAAGAGGGGTCTTGGGGTGGGCTCTAAACCTCTTGGCCACGTTCCCCAGCACCCTTCTGCCCTCGTGCAGAGCTCTGGGACCAGGCTTGGTCCATGGATAAGCTCCAGGGCTCCGCTGGAGCTCTTCCCTCCCTGTCCTATGGTAAAACAGGTGGAGAGGAGGGATGGAGATGGGAGCAACGGCCCATCCCAGGGGGAGGTAGAGGGCTGGCTGGGAATCCCAGCTCAGGACACAGTGGTCCTTGGCACGGCAGCCTGTGGGCTCAGGGAGGCGTGTAAAGGGGTGACAAGTGATGGCTGGGGTCAGGCTCTGACCCTGCAGAAGGGAAGAGACCTGCTCAGTCGTTGCCTTTGCTGCAGTGTGAGGCTGGAGAGGCAGTGCTTGGAGCAGGACCCTTGGGTGATTTGGGGGGTGGGGGGGTTGGGTGCATCCCAGGACTCTCAGCAGTGTGTGTGTGTGTGCAGTGAGCCCACATCCCCCCCGTGCTCTGCAGATGCTGGGCCAGGGATGTTTCCCTCCAGGGATGCTCCATCTCTGGAGGAAGCTCACCCATTGCCCTTGGAGGTTAATATTGGCCAGGTGGGAGTTCCAGTTTCCAGCCCAAACCCTTCCTTTCCCTTCCCACAGCCCAAACTGGGCTCAGTTGTGATGAGAGAAGTGATTTGAGGGTGTGTGTGTGTGTGGGGGTGCTGGAAAGTCCCTATCTTCATGCCTGACCCACCTGAGTGCCTTGGCTTTGGGGGAGCAGTGAAGGTGAGGTTCCCCCCACCCCACCTTTGAAAGGGGCTTGGTTTCCTCTTTGGTTTTATTTCATTTATTCTCTTCTCCATCCCATGACAAACCCCCCACCCCTGACCTCCTGCACCCACGCCTGTGTGTTGCCATTGGGGTTTGTTTTTTTCCCAGGCACATTTTTCCAAAGCCAATCCAGATGTGTGCAGCTGCTGTCCTTCCAGGAGCAACCCACCCCCCACCCCCCTCTCCATCAGCCAAATTGCAGGCCAGTCAGATCCAGGCAAAGGAAAACATGTTTATTTTTACCAGCTCTCTAGGATGTCCAAGGATGTGGGGAGGGGAGAGATGGGGATAAAATGAGCACCCCCTATTTGTGTGTCCCCCCTGTGTCAGAGGAGCAGGCAGGGCTTCAATTGGGGGAAATTCTCATCTGGGGAGAGATGAAAATGAATAGAAAAAGGGGAAAAAAGAGAAAAAAAATATCTATTCTGGAGTGACAGGGCTGATAAATCCTGGATGGAGGAGCAGAAAGGGAAGTCAGGTCCTGGCTCTGAGTACAGCTCTCCAGCACAGACACATGCACATGTGTGTACAGCTGGTCTGTGTTACTGCCAGCCCTGACACCCCCAATTCAGCCCCTGTCCCCCCTCCCCTTCAGGCCCTGCTCCCTGGGGTGCAGAAGGGGCTGTGCTTTGGGTTTGGCTCTGCTCTCCTTGGTGGTGGCTGGTAGGGACTGGCCTGGGAAGCCATGCCCTGAGAAGCTGGAGGCTCTGGGCACGGCACTGGTGTGTTCTGGGGAGCAGCCAATGGCTCCTTCTCCCTCTCACTTGGGTCCCCCAGCCCCATTTGCCTTCCCCAGGGGTGGTGCTGGCCTGGCCCCCTGCTTGCTCAGCTCCCCCTGTGCCATCCAGCCAAGCTCCAGTCGGAGCTGCTGGGGCAGGATCTGGCCCCTGGCTCAGCCAGTGCTGCTGGGTGAGCATCAGGGCTGGGTCTGGACCTGTCACCTGGGTGGGAAAGTCTCTGTGCCCCCCTCAAGCTGCAAGTGAATGGTCAATGTGTGTTGGGGGGCGGCATTGGTGTCCCCCAGGCACCTCCTCTTGGTTCCCACTGGGGACACACTCACAGTGACCAGCCTGTGCCCCCCTCTCTGGGTCTGGTGCTGGGTTTGGGTCTGTGCTGGAGGGGTCTGGGAGCATTGGGATGGGACACAGATCCACCCACTCTGTCCCCATGGCTGGCAGCAGGTACAGCTCCATGAACACCCAGCCAGCTAGAGACAGACACACCCCCCAACACCCCCAGAGCCATCCAGCCCAGGAACCCCCAGCACCTGATGCCACCACCCTTGTCCTCTCTTACAGCAAGGCACATCCCTGCAGCTGAGCCACAGGCTCTCCCAGGGGACTCCTCTGGCATCTCTGCCAGTTTGCCCCAGTAAAGGGGATCCGAGTGTCTCCCCACTCTCTGGGGAGGCGCCCAGTGACTTCTGTGGGGACCAGATTTTGGCTGGCTGGCCTCTGGCTCCAGGGCTCAGCCTTCCCAGCCCCTTTGCCATAGGGAAGCCACCCTGATGTCAGCGTGAGGAGCGTGAGGAGCCAGCCCCAACGATGCCAGATGGGTGGGAAGGAAACCCATGAGCTCACCTTGGACCAACTTATCCCAAACAGGGAGGGATCAAACTACCCACCTGGGTCTGACCTAGTTACCAGACCACAGGGGTGATTCTTTTCCATAGCTGAAGTTGTCTCTAATCGTTAGTATGTCTTAACCAGTCCCACCACCGCCCACAGAGGGGAGCTGGTGTGGGCCCATGTAACTCCGTGTCTCTCCTGTTCCTGCTGCAGATCCTGTTCTGTCCGTGGTTCTTGTGCTGGTTTTATCCACGTGTGTGATGGGTGTAACTTGGTTCTTTCTTTTTTTGTAGGTTTTTAGTATGTTTGTAACCCGACAGAACGGTGTTATTAAACCCACACTTGTATCTTCAGTGGATAAATCAACCAAAAGGCTCCAGCTCTCCTTGGTTTCTTTCCATCAGGGAGGTCGGGGGGGATGTGGGGGGCTGGTTCAGAGCTGGGTGGGTCGGTGGGTTCCTGCTTGCTCTGGGGCACTGGCCAGGGAGGCTGGGAAGCAGCAGGAGCGTGTCCAAGGGGTGGTGGAAGGGGTTGGAGACACCTTCCTAAGGGGCTTGAGGTGGGGGGGAAGGTCTCCTCATCTGGGCTTGTGCCTGGCTCCCAGGTATGCTGGACAAACTGGGGTGGGGGGTGTCTCTGAATCAGGAGCTGCTCCCATGCCTTTGCCAGCCCAAAATGCCTGCAGGGAGGGTGAGCTGCATGGATCTGGGACAGGCTGCCCAGGGGGTGTGGAGTCTCCATCTCTGGAGAGATTCTGGACATAGACCTGTCCTAGGGACCCTGTTTTGGACCCAATGAGCTCTGGAGGTCCCTTCCAAGCCCTATGATTCTGGGATGCTCCGAGGTCCCTTCCAACTCCTAACCTCCTGGGATTCTGTGAGAGGTGAGGTCCTCCAGCCCTGCACCTGGCAGGGCAGCTCTTGCATGGGTGGTGGGCACTCGAGTTATTGGGGTTCCCAAGCTACAGAGACAGGGGGGCTGTCAAGGGGAGCCTGTTTCTACCCCTACAGCCTACCCAACCCCAGCCCAACCAGCTACAGGGAAAGGAACCCCATGGGGAGGAGGTGGGGGGTGGAATAACTGCCTGGTTCAATCTGTCTTCTCCCACTGTGCCTTCAGTTTTGTGGTGGAGGGAGAAGGGCTGGGTGCTGTTAAGGGGATTAATTAGCAGCCTTTGGAGTCTCCACCACATCCTGACTACGCTTCCCAGCGGAAGCCAATGGTCAGCAAAGCCCACAGGCTGCTATGCTCCAGATGGGAAACGTTGGCTGGGAAACCGCCAGCAAAAGGACCAGTTGGATCAGGAATTGGGGATGCTGCAGTGGGGACCTGAAGCTTCTGAGGCTGGGCTGGGACTACCCCAAGCCCAGGGGTGGCCAAAGGTGGTTCTGTCATAGGGCTGGGGTTTTCTTTTTTGCCAACAGCTTGTTGAATAAGGACCTGGGAATTTCAGCATTACCTTGCAGGGAGAAAATATGTACACAGCCCTGCAGTCTGTACTAATATTTACCCCCAGATCACATCGCTTCGGGGTGGCTGTGACCATCACGCTGAGCCCCAGACCCCTATGGCCATGCCAGTGCTCTGCAAGCATTGGCAAAGAAGGAGGCAGGGTGGGAGGCTGAGGCTTGTGACCCACTGGAAAACTGGCCCAGGCACCAGGGTGATGGTCTCACATCTTCCTGTTTCCCTGTGCTAAAGGGAAAGGGGGGGGGGGTGTGCTAAACCCACCTTGTTTCCAGGCATCACAACTTGGGGATGCTGCTTCCCAGGGGATGCTGCTTCCCAAGGGATGCTGCTTCCCAGGAGACAACCCTTGCCTGAGGGAGGCAGAAGAGATCCAGCTCTTAGACACCACCTCGGTGTCCCTGGCAGTGGTTTACAGGCTGGGGAGTGGAGGGAGAGGGGACCTGGGCAGCACAGGGTGTGCTCCCAGCCTGTCCCACATGCTCCAGCCCCAGGGATTCCCATCTGCCCCACACCACGAGTTCCAGCGCTCCCTGCCCAGCACCTGCCATGCTGGGGAACTGCAGCTTCACCAACCTGGTGGAGATTTGGCACAGAAGTGGCACAACCCCACCATGCATCCTCACCTCACCGGCACCACAGCCAAGGGGAGAGTCAGGAGGTCACAGTGAGGGACAGACAGAAACGCACCTGCAAGGGGGAGGTGAAAAAAAGACTCTGCAACAGCTCTGCTGCACAAACACCTCTTAAAACCCAGCCTACGTGAGCTGCCAGTGAGGAGAAGTCCTCCCATGTGTGCTGGGTGGCACAGGGAGAGAAACCTCAGGAGATCAAGCCTGCAGACTCCCACTGGCTCGAAAGATGCATCCCTCCTTCTTCTCCATTATCAACACCAAGCAAATCATGGAATGATCCAGGTTGGAAGGATCACAGAGCTCCAACCCCCTGCCACAGGCAGGGACACCAACCTCCAGGCCTGGAGCTACACAAGGTTGCCCAGGACCCCAGCCAACCTGGCCTTGAACACCCCCCAGGGATGCTGAGCTTTGCTGAACAACCCACCCCACGGCCACCCTCAGCAGGGTGTGGGTTTCAGCAGTTCCCTTGCTCAGAGAAAAAGTGGGAGAGGGGGGAGAGGGAAAATAAAGCAAAGGGAAAAAATAACCCCCCCAATCCTTCTCCCAGCCTGGTAGGAATGACACTGAGCAGGAGCCAGTCCTTCCTTCCGCGCCCGGCTCCTCTTCAGCTGCGCCGGCTGATATGGTTTATCTGAGCAGCGCTGAATGTAAACGCTGTCAGCGCCAGACAGGATTAATTCCTGGGAGTTTGGCAGCTGAGAGATGAAATAACAGCACTGGGAAGGAGGAGGGGTGGTGGTGATGGAGGGGGGGGAAGTGAACATCTCAGATTGAAAAATCCTCCTGGATGATTTACAGGCAGGTTTCTCTTCTCCGAGGCACTCCAGAGATGGCAGAGGGAGGGTGGGAGAGAGGAGGAAGAAGAGGAGGAGGATGGCTCAGGGGGTGCAGGTTGCCTTCCAGGGTGGCACAGGGAGAGAAACCTCAGAAGACCGAGCCTGCAGACTCCTGCTGGCTTGAAGGATGCAGCCCTCCTTCTTCTCCATTATCCACACCAAGCAAATCATGGAATGATCCGGGTTGGAAGGATCACAGAGCTCCAACCCCCTGCCACAGGAAGGGCCACCTTCCAGGCAGCCTGCACCCCCTGAGCCATCCTCCTCCTCTTCCTCCTCTTCCTCCTCTTCCTCCTCTTCCTCCTCTTCTTCCTCCTCTTCCTCCTCTTCCTCTTCCTCCAGGCCCCATGGGAATGAGGATGCTGGGGAAACCATGCTTGTCCCATGTGCAAGGAGCTGGCCCAAAAGCACTTGGCCCTGCTGCCAGGGCACCAGGTGACATCCACAGACACTGCAGGTGACAAGGAACTGCAGGAGGCAGGGAGCAGGCCCTGGAAGCCATACCATCAGCTTCAGGAGACAGATTTATCACATAACCCCAGTGATGATGGCTGGGCAGGGGTCAGTGTGCCAGCGGTCGTCCCCCGCTGTGTGCAAACCCACCACGGTCCCCTCGCCCTTCCCTGGCTAAGAGGGGATGATGGAGGGCAGCTGTACATGGTGGGCTGGAGCTCTGGGTGCAGCTCGGCTCGGTTCCAGCAGCAGGCAGGTCTAGGTCACCTCTCCAAAGGTGAATGCAGACGGTGGTGCAGGTAAACACCGTGCTGCAGCCTCTGCTTAGCCAGGCGGGGATCTGCTGAGCCCGGGCACAGCTCATCTCACCCCACAGCTGGAGCTGTGGGCAAGGCAAGGGAGATGGATGCTCAGGGACAAAGGATGTCTCCTCCTCCCAGCTTCCCTGCCCAAGGCAGGCAGGAAGGTTTGTCCCCTGCAGCAAATGTCACACTTGCAAACCAGAACCACCCCTGGCCAGGAGAGAGAAGCCAGTCAGGACCAGGGCAGCCCAGTTTCTCTTAGCCTGGCCATGTGCAGGGACAGGCTCCACAGAAGGAGCCGCTGGGAAGGCTGGATAAATAGCAGCAGGAGAGGAAGATTGCTTCTCAAAGGTCACCGCTTCCTCTGCACTGCTGTGAATTCACCCACTTCAATCCCTCCTCCTCCTCCTCCCCACTGCAGCATCCTCTGCCCTAGCCCCTGTCCCAGCAGCTCCCACTGACCCCAGCCCCAGTGCCGGGGGGTGAAGCAGCCTCCTCATCAAGCTGGGCAGTTCCCAGCCCTCATGTCTGATGGGGCAGAGGTTTCTCCTGGAAGGAAAATCCCCAAGGCCAGGCCGTCATCCTCCAGGATGTGCCAAAGGGAGCAGGCGGCTCCCAGCGTCCTGCCCTTTCCTGATCCACTAAATCACTCCCAAACCCTCCCAAATATTTATTCATTGGGAAAGCAATAAAAGAGAAGGAAACCCCAAAAGACAAACTCCCACCAGCCTGCCTTTGACTGCATTTCATATTGTTGCAGTTGGGAATGCTTTCCCACCACAGGCTGGCTGGGAGGGAAGGAACATTGCTTGAGGGGAGTAAACCACGAACTTCCCTGGGCCCAGAGGGGTCTGTGCCCTGCTAGGGGGCTTGCTCAGGACCCCGGGGGTGACAGTGCCTCTGGGGATGAGAGCTGGGACCCTCAGACCCCAGGCTGGGGAGTTCATAGAGTCATTAAGGCTGGAAGAGCCCTCCAAGATCACCCAGTCCAACCATCCCCCTACCACCTCTACCACTCACTAACCCACGTCTCCAAGTGAGTACCTCATCCAACCTTTCCTTGAGCACCCTGAGGGACAGTGACTCCACCACCTCCCTGGGCAGCCCCTTCCAATGCCCAACTGCTCTTTGGGAGGAGAAATTTCTCCTCATTTCTAACCTGAGCCTCCCCTGGCCCAACTCACAGCCGTTCCCTCTCCTCCTGTCGCTGGTTATCTGCGAGAAGAGGCTGAGCCCAGCTCCCCACAACCTCCTTCCAGGGAGCTGGAGAGAGCAATAAGGTCTCCTCTGAGCCTCCTCTTCTCCAGGCTGAGCTGTCCCAGCTCCCTCAGCCAGTTCTCTCCCCATCAGACCTGTGTCCCAGCCCCTTCCCCAGCTCGTTGCCCACCAGGTTCAAGGTGAGTGGGAGCATCCCTGTGTCTGCAACAGAGACTGAGCATGGAGAGGCCACAGGACCGGGCACGGGTGGGCTGAGGGTGCTGACCCCCATCTCGGAGCCCCTCGATGATGCACAGGGGAGCAGCGGGGGGGCAGGCAGGTGAGGATGCTGTGACAAGCTCTGCCCGCAGCACAGACGGGTGATGCGGGATGCCAGGGTGTCCCTCGGGGGTGCAAGGGGCAGGGGTGACAGCCGGGACACGGCACCGCTGGGCGGGGAGGGGGGCAGTGAGAGGGAAGGGGCCGCCGAGCCGCGGCAGGGGCTGAGCATCCTCTGCTGCTGCTGGGAACAGCTTCCCCCCGCCCCGCTCCCCCTCCATCCCCGCTCCCGGCGCTGCCGAGCGCGGCGGCGGGCTGGCCTCTGCCGTTCGCAGCGGGAACGGCAGCGCTGCAGCCGCCCAGCCTCGGGCCCCACGGGGGCTCTGCGGGGCTCACAGCGGGCTGAGGGCACGGCGGCAGCGGGGGCAGGCAGCTCTGGTCCCGGAGTGATGGGGAGGCAGAGCTGGAGCGGGACATCGTGGGGTCCAAACCGGTGGCGGGGGCTGGGGCGGTGTGCCTGGGTGGCCAGGAAAGCCAAGGGCATCCTGGCTTGTGTCAGTCCCAGTGTGACCAGTAGGTCTGGGGAGGGGATTGTGCCCCTGGACTGGGCACTGGGGAGGCTGCACCTCGAGTGCTGGGTCCAGCTCTGGGCTCCTCAGCATCAGAAGGACACTGAGGGCCTGGAGCCAGTCCAGAGAAGGGCAACCAGGCTGGGGAAGGGGCTGGAGGGCAAATGCTCTGAGGAGCAGCTGAGGGAGCTGGGGGTGTTGAGCCTGGAGAAGAGGAGGCTGAGGGGAGACCTTCTCCCCACCTGCCCTGCCCTGCCAGGAGGGTGCAGAGAGGTGGGCGCTGGTCTCTTCAGCCAGAGGACAGGAGATTGAATTATCTGAGGCAAAAGTCCTGCTACAGGGATACCAAGGCCAAGGGAAGCAGGGCTGAGCTGGCCCCTGGAAATCCTCCTTCGAGCAGCCCACAAACCTTGGCTTCTCTTTCAAACAAAGTCCGATGCTGCTCACATCACCCCCTCGCTGGGGGTGCCTGGAGTCTCCATGTCCAGGGGTTGGACCTGCCCTGGCAGCTGCCACCTCCCAACAGGACTCTCTGCCTGTCCCTGCGAGCTGCCAGGGATGGATCCCACCGCAGAGCATTTCATGGGGGGGTTGGCTCCTGCTGAGATGCCCCAGCCCCCAGCATATCACACCAGGGCCTCCTGAGTCCCCCTCCTGTGGGGTGCACCCTGTGCAGGACCCCAAGGCTGGGATGCCCCATGCTGTGTCCCCTCCCTGCTCCCCTCTGGGGACGGGCCAGGCTGTGGGGCAGCAGGCACTGCGGAGGGAAGAGCTCTGCAGAGCATCTCCCGTGCTGATGCAACATCCTGACGTTGCTGCCTTGGGGGTTTTTTGGGTCATTTCTCTCATTTCCTTATTGCCCAACAGCTCGGCGGGTTTGCACAGGAGGCAGTCACCATCCTCCTCCTCCCTGGCTGGCCTCACCAACCTGCGGGAGGCTCTGCCCTGCCTCTCCCTGGGACGCATCCTGCCAGCCCAGGCCTTGGCACAGCACGCAGGCAGGGCCATGGCAGCGATGGCTTTTGTCTGCTGTTGTTCATCCCAGCCAAATACGGGTCTATCCCCTCCCAGGCACCTTGGCACGGGGGGTGTGTGTGTGTGTCCCTTGGACAGCTGTGGACAGCCTCCCTCCCTTCACCCCTCCCTCACCCCTGAGTCACAGGAGGGAGTATGGACCCACCCCACAGATGCCCAGCCACCCTCCAAGGCACCTGCTGGGCTCTCCCCACCCCCACCCACCCCAAGACACAACTTCAAGCACCTGGGAGGAACCCCAAGTGCTTTTTTTTCCCCCCATTTTTTTTTTGGCCAGCAGGAACCGGGAGCAGGTTTGCTGAGCAGGAGCCTGTGGAAGGGTGAGGCTGAGACTCGGAGCTCAGCACCCCACTAGGCATCAGCGAATCCAAGCCAGGCCCAGGCCACAGCCCGTGGGGACAGGGCTCGGCTCCAGTGTCCCTGTGTGGGTGAGATGGATGTAAAGGAAAAATGTTGGTTTCGGTTGTTTTCCCAAATAAAAGCCTCAGGAATAGGGCCATGCCAAACCCAACCTATAAAGGTGTCACCCCAGTCCCGTCCCTCCCCCCAAACCCTGTGGGCATCCAACCTCCTCCGTAGGGATGCGGGGAAGGTGAATGTGTGGAAGAAGAGGGATGTGGCACCGAGGGTGCTGGGAGCAGGGGCCGTTCTGGAGGGGTTCAGCTCTGCTGGGGTCAGGGTGAGTCACCTCTGCCAAAGCCAACACGACCAACCGGCTCCACGGCCGCTGCCTGCTGCCCCAGCCTCGCCGTGGGTGTCACCTGGGTCCTGTGACATGGCATGGCATGACACGGCGTGCCTGGGCCCGCGGCGCCCCGGGGCTGTGCCAGCCACAAGGGACCGTGGTGGTTTTGCCCCAGCTGGCAGCTGAGCACCAGGCAGGCGCTCTCCGGGGAGGAGGAAGGGAAAACCCGAAGGCAGACCTGTGGGTGGGGATAAGGATGGGTGACTGGGACAGCAGAGCCAGAGGAATACCCATGGCAGAACTTTCTAGCAACATACAGGAGATCAGGGGAACACAATGGGGCTTCTCACTGGAGCACACAGCTCAGGCCAGGCAGCTCGGAGCCATCCCCAAGCTGGACCGTCCCCAAACTGTGCACTCCTCCCCCGCCAGCCCCCTTCATGCTGATCCTGACTAGTCCTAACGGTGACTGGTCCTAGAAGCAGCTGGACCTAATGGTGACCAGTCTGAACAGTGACTGGTCCTAATAGTGGCTGGTACTAATGGTGCCCAGTCCGAATGGTGACCGGTCCTAATGGCGACCAGTCCTAATGGCAACCAGTCCTAATGGTGACCGGTCCTAATGGCAACCAGTCCTAATGGTGACCGGTCCTAATGGCAACCAGTCCTAATGGCAACCAGTCCTAATGGTGACCGGTCCTAATGGTGACCAGTCCTAATGGTGACCGGTCCTAATGGTGACAGGTCCTAATGGTGACAGGTCCTAATGGTGCCTGGTACTAACAGTGTCCGGTCCTAGCGGTGCCCAGTCCTAACAGGGACTGGTCCTAATGGCGACCAGCGCCAGCACCGCCTGGTCCTGGTGGCGCCCGGTCCCGGCAGCGCCCAGTCCGGGCGGGGCCCAAGGCACGGCGGCGGGGCGGGGCCTGTCCCCGGGCGGGGCGGGGTCTGTCTCCCGGAGGGGCGGGGCCTGTCTCCCGGAGGGGCGGGGCCTGTCCCAGGGCGAGGCGGGGCCTGTCTCCCGGCAGGGCGGGGCAAGTCGGGGCGGACACACACCCTCCCGCGTGACGCCATGGGCGGAGCCAGAGGAGCCCCCGCCTTCTCTGTGCCCCGCCCCCTGGGGAGGCCCCGCCCCGGTGCCGCCCCCAGGCCCCTCCCGGCCCAGGTGGAGGCGGCGGCGGCGGCGAGCGGCGGCCGGTGCCGGGACCGGGACCGGGACCGGGACCGGGACCGAGCCCGAGCCGAGCGTGGGACCGGGGCAGCGGCTGTGCCGAGGTGCGCGGGGCTGGGGGGGTGTCCCGGAGGGGGGTTCCCGGTGTCTCCGCGCCGCTCCGTGACCGCCGGGTTGTTGCTGCTGCTGCTGCTGCTTTGTGACCGGCCGCATCCCGCCAGCTTCCTCCTCCGACCGGGTCGAACCGGGGTACCGACCCCGCCGGGGCGGGGTGTGTGTGTGTGTGTGTGTGGGGGGGGTGCTCCTGCCCCTTGACCCCCCCGGGAGCTCTTTGCTGGGGTGGGGGGGGTGGTGGGGACCCCCTGCCCGGGCAGCCCAAACGGCTGGGGGGAGGGAGAACCCTCTTCTTCCTCCTCTTCTTCCTCCTCTTCATCACGGGGTAGCGGGTACGTGTCCCGGCGGGGTGGCTCAGCCGTGTCGGGGCGGCACCCTCCCTGCTTCCCCCTCCTGCCGGCTCCCGGCCCGCGGAGGAAAGCCCTAACCTACTTCTGCGGCGCCGAGGGCCCGATAAACAAGCCGGCCGGGCGGCTTTGTTTTTGTTTTGAGGGGTTTTACCCCCACCCCCAGGCGAAGAGGGGCTGGCAGCACCCATCGGAAGCACCCTCGAAGCCTCCCGGGAGGGGTAGGCGAGGGTCGCCGGGTTCCCACCACCCCCACCACCCGACACGAAGGACATCGTCCTCCCCCTCTCCCCATCGCTCCCCTCCCCCTCCTCCCGGGGAGCTGCCGGTGCCGGGCTTTGTTGGTGTGGCTGCTTCGGAGGTTTGGCTGGGAGCACGTGCTCCCCCCGAAGCGCTGAGTGCCGCCACCGGGAACAGCCCCCCACCCCCACCCCCACCCCGAGCCTGCGGGAGCAGAAGGGGCTGCGCATCCTGCATCCCTGCCTGCATCCGCGTCGGGATGCTCAGCGGGGATGCTTTACCCAGCTGATGTTTTGGTGCTGCCCCTTAGAAGTTTTGGGGCAGGAGGGTGAGGCTGGGCTTTACCCCAACCGTGCCCTGCCAGGACCAGGGAGAAGCCATCCCTCTGGGCTTGCCTACAGCCACGGTCCAGGACCCTGCACCCTTTGCTCAGCCTCCCCTAGTACTGCGGGGGGAAGGGGACCTGAGGTTGTTGTCCCTGCAGCAAGAGGAAGTCCCTGCCCTCTTCCCACACGTGGCCTCATCCTTCCCTCTCGGAGCTGGGACGTTCCTGTGCCTGGTCTCTCCTTGGATGGTCTCTCCTGGGGATTTCCAGGGTGAGCTCACGGTATGGCCACTGCCCCTGTGCTTCCAGCACATCAGCCTGGCTGAGGGTTTGGGAGCACACCCCCCTCAGCCTGTGGCTGTCCTGAGCAGGAGAACACTGCCTGGCTCAGCTCTCTCCACTGTGTGCTCTGAAAGAGCATCCTTTGGCTCCAGCTTGTTTTCCAAGTGGTGAAACCTCCCCCAGCTTGAAAATATCCCACCTCTGAAATGAACTGGGAGGGGGATTCAACTGCTGCTGTACCCCAGAGAGACCAGGGCTGCCTCTTGCCTCCTCTACACCCTGGTGTCACGGGCTCTGCACCACAGCTGGCTTTCACTGAGTGACTCTGGGGGGCTGCTGTGCCTGGGGGGGCTGCTGTGCCTGGGGGGCTGCTGTTCTGAGCTCCTCTGCAATTAATTAAGAGGGGTTATCAGCCCCTCTCCCTGCTCGCTCATTCAGAGGGGGCTTCTCCCTGTTGTTCTCCCCTTTGCTGGTGGCCAGAGCCAAGCCTCAGTGGGCTCTCCCAGCTTCCCCCAGTCTGGGGTTACTTTGGCACGGGTGCAGCTCAGCTGGGAGCAGCACCTCAGAGGTGCAGCGAGCCTGGGGTGATACAGGGGGTAAACCACAGCGGGGGCAGTGGGGTTTGACACCCTCAGGTGGCCCCAGGATGAATTCTGTGAGACAGGGCTGAGGCTGATGTCACTGGGGTGCACGTGCTCTGGGGGGAAAGCAGTGCCACCCCAGCACCCGAGACCCGAGCAGGAAGAACAATAAGCAGCTCAGAGGCTGGGGGTGTGGAGTATGGGGGGGTGAACCTGCTGGGGAGGGGGCTGGCTGGGCCATCTCCCCTCAGGGGAGCTGTGTTCCTTGGGATGTGCTGGGGGAGCTGGGGCTGGAAGAGGGGTGTGTGGCTTTTCTGGTTGGGGATCTTTTGGGGGCCCCTGCTAAATCCCCATCCCTTTCTGTTGGGTTGTTGGCCTGGGTCTGAAAACAACCCTCAGGATGAGTTTGGGGTCCAAACAGCGCTGGTCACCATAGAAAGTGGAGATGGGTGATGGAGAACCAGCTGGTGGGAGGTGGGCGTGGGGGGAGTGGTGGCAGCAGGACCCCCTGGTCCCACATCCTAAAGCATCCGTGGCAGCGTGCTGTGCTCTGTGAGGAGGGGGCTTGTCCTTCCCCAGCTGTCCCCTGCCCTCTGTGTGGGCGCTGAGCACACCAGCACAGGGCCCCAGGGATGCTTCCCACAGGCACTGGGAGCCCTGCAGGGACCTGAGCCTGAGGGAGCGAGCAGGATCAATTAGAGAAGGCTGAAAACTAATTACAGAAATCTGTATGAGCCCACAGGTGATGGCATCAAACCCTTCTCTCCTCAAGGAGCTTCTTACCTAACCACTGCTGGTCCCTGCTGCCCTGCCAGGCTGGGAGAGGTCAGGGAACCTCATGAGCCCTTCTTGGGATGGGCAGCATGCCTTTTAATTACAAGGATCCAGGAGCTGCAGTCACTTGGGAGCGTGGGGTGCTTTGAGTTTGGGTTGTTTTCCAGCCTCTGGGTGAGGGCTGTGTGCCAGCTGGGGGGTATGGAAATGCTCCTTGGCATGGGCACCCTTCTTCTCCCTGTGTCCCCCACCTCTGAAACAGCAAGCTGGACCTGAGGGAGGGTTTGGGGTGGGGAATGCACCCGGGGAGGATGCGCTGGGGAAGGTCCATCTGCCAGGTGGTCCCAGGACTGACCCTGCCATCTGCTTGGCCACCATCCAGGACCCTTGTGCCCCCCCCCCAACCCTTTCATCCATGGGGACTGTCACCCTGAGGGTTGGCATCGTAGGGTGCAGGTTGCTCAGGGCAGGGACAGCCCCCAAATAACTGTCTCCCCTGTGGGAATGAAGCATTTAGGGGGTTGCATGAGGGCTTTCCTCCCCCTCTTCCTCCTTGACCCTCTGGTAAGGACTTTGAGAGAGCAGCTCCTTGCCTGGGGGGTGGGGTGGCTGGGAGCCTTATTGTAGCACCGTGCCTCAGTTTCCCCAGCTGTGAAATGCCACAAATGAGTTGGTGTGAAGGCCTCCAGCCTGTGAAACCTGCTGTGTGTCACCTCGAGGGGAGCCTGAGCAGCTGTACCCTGCCTGGGTGCAAACAGGCTCCCTCCACACGCCTGGGGCTGGGGATGCTCCTCAGCCTGTTCCCAGGCTGCTGCCCTTGGGTGGAGGGAGAAATCACCCAGTGTGGGAACGACATGGTCTGTGCTGGGTGTCCAGCTGGGTGGTGTGGGGGTGGTTGCTCCTCAGTGGGACCATCCCTGCCACCCACAGGTGCTTTTTGGGGCTGCTGCAGCTCCCAGGGTGACAGTCCCCCCTTCCAGCAGCCTTTGGGTTCTTCTAATTGGCTTTTTGCTTAAAAATAATAATTCCTGATGCATTTGGGCTGGAAAAACCTGCTTGGAGCAGGGGAGAGGTGGCTGGTGCCCCCTGGGATGCTCGATTTCCTGGTGCCCTGTCCCATACCACGGGGCTGCCACTGGTGTCACTTCACTCCCTGTGTGTGGAGCAGCAGCTTGTGCTGGGGATTTGGTGTGGTTATCCCTGTAACTCACAGGGCTTTGGGGCTGGGGGTGATGTCCTGTTACGTGCCATGCTTCCAGGCACCTGGGCTGGATCCCAGCTCCTGGCCTTGCTGTGTGCAGTGCTGCTGACATGGTTGATTCCATAACCAGGACTAAGTTGGCTCATGGCTTATCCCAGCCCAAGCCTTCCCAGGGAAGGTGTGGAGGCATCTCCTTAGAAACCAGCATCTCCAGCGGGTGCAGGTCCCTGGGTGGGATGGTGGGAAGGTGTTGGACACCCCACCACGGGCTCCTGGCAGTTGGGAGGCTGTGAAGTGTGTTGCTGGCACAGCTCTGCTGCTGCAGCATCACCTCACTGCTGTGGGTACCGGTGAGCGTGGCAGCATCCCCCGTGCTGGGCTTGGGCAGGGTGGGAGGAGGATGAGCTGGTCCTGGTTGGGCTTCCCTCCATGGGGTGCAGACCTGGGTGCTTCTGGCCTCGTGGGGTCAGGGAGTGAAGGGAACGTGGATGAGAATGATGGAATCCCAGCCTGGGCTGGGCTGGGAGGGACCCCAAGGGTCACAGAGCTCCAACCCCCTGCCACAGGCAGGGACACCAACCTCCAGGCCTGGAGCTACACAAGGTTGCCCAGGGCCCCAGCCAACCTGGCCTTCAACACCCCCAGGGACGGGGCACCCACCCCCTCTCTGGGCAGCCCCTTCCAGCCCCTCACTGCCCACCACCCGCTGCTGGTGTTTGGGGGAGGGAGAGGGGGTGATGGGAGCCGCCCCCTGGGTTGCAGCAGGGCTTGGGGAGCGCTGAGGGGTTTGGGGGGGTAGCTCCTGGTTTCTCTGTCTCTGCTGGAGGGCTGTGAGATGGGGTGTCAGGGGCTGGCTGCCCTGCACCGGCTGTGCAATGGCTGCTTGAGATAAGGGGCCTGTTCTGGGGGGATAGGGAGCACGGGGGGGGTTGTCCTGCTATCAGCCTGGTGCTGCTCTCCTGCCTGTGATAAGCCGAATCCATGTGTGGGGCTGAGCACTGCACCCCATGTAGCCTGGGGGTGCTGGGAGCTCAATCGTGAGGGGACCCTCTGCAGGGATGGGGGCAGCTGGGTGCTGCTCTGGATGCTCTGAAGTGGGAGGTGAAGGACTGGGGAGGTCTGTGGGGCTGGGCAGAGCCCTCCCACTGCCAGCACCACCAGCCCCTGCAGAGCTAAGAGAGGAAGATGGCAAGCAGCCTGTCTCCTGCCCCCCTGCACCCTTGTGCTGAGCACTTTTGCTTCCAAGAGGGAAGTGAGAATGACCTCGGCGTGGGGATGGCAGGCAGATGGCCTGGGGGCAGGCTGGCCCTCCCTTTGCACTGGGAAGGAATGCCCTGAGCCGAACCCCTCAGATCCTTCTGGAAAGCACGGGCAGGGCGGGAGCGCTCCCAGCGCTGTGTTCCAGCCGAGCTGGCGCTGGAGCTGGAGCAGCTCTGGGTGAATTCCCCAGTCCATCCAAGTCAGATCCATGCTGGTGGCTTGAGGAATCCATGTGGTGCCTGGCAAGGAGCTTCCCCTGGGTCTGGAGAGGGCTGGAGCGCCTGCCTGTGGTGCGGGCTGGGGGCAGCCGACCCCTCCACGTGCTCTCCACAGAGCCACCCTCTCTCCCTTGCTGCCAGCAGACCTTTGCCCTTTGCCCTTCCTGATGCCGTTGGGGTGATTCAAAGGCTTCACTGGCTGCTCAGCCCAGCCTCCAGCATGGGGGAAAGAGCTGGGGGCCCCCCTGTACAGGCACCCCCTTCCCACACACACAGCCCCCTCACCACAGCTGGATGGGTTGGTGTGGTGCCACTGGTTTGGGGTGGTTGTGATGTGGGGGGTGCATGGGCACCCCCAGGATGGGGAAGCAGGGAGGTGCTGGGGTGGGTGGGCTCACCCCAGGGTGCTGGGAACCTCTTGGGTGTCAGCACTTGCTTTGCTGGGGGTGATGGTTGGGGTGGGGGATTTTGCTGGTGAACATGAAGCAGGGTGGGGAAACTGGTGGTGGCTGGGATGGGGGAAATCCTCCACAGGGCTTCTTCCACCTGCTCCTGGATGCCAGAGGTGAATCCTTCCCTTCCTGATACCGGAGAGAGCCAGGCCACGTGTGCTCTGGGCAAGGCAGCCCTTGCAGGGGAGAAGCCCAGCACATGGCTGCCTTGTGCAGCCCTGCACCCTCCCAGCCCTGCACCCTCCCAGCCCTGCACCCTCCCAGCCCTGCACCCTCCCAGCCCTGCACCCTCCCAGCCCTGCACCCTCCCAGCCCTGGCTTCCTTTCCCTCTGGGCAGGCAGGGCTCTGCCCACGGTGCCTTTATCAGCTGCATTCATCCTTCCCCCTCCCCTGCATCCCCCCACCCAGCCGGCTCTATCTCCCCTGGTAGTCCTGCTTCCTTCCAGGGTGTGCCTCGTGGCTCCCAGCTCGCTTGGGCTGAGCAAACCCCTCGTTGTGGTTGCCCAATGTCCTGCCCCAGGTAGAGAATGGGGAGAGAGTTTCCTAATGGGAGCACTGGGGAGGTTGTGTGCCAGCTGCCTGCACCGCCCCGGGGAGCGGCTGGCTCCTCCCTGCCCCTCCAGCATCCCTACCCCAGGAGATGGGGATGTTGGGACCCAACCATGTGGCTCAGGGGTGCAGGAGAAGGGGGAGGGTAGATTAAACCACCCCCTGAGGCCCAGTGGTCCCCTTGTGTCTCACAGCTTTGCCATCCAGTCCCCTGGGGATGGGGCTGGTACCCCTGGGTTAAAAGATGGTGTGTGGGGGGAGGAATCAGGGTGATGTTGGGGTGTGAAATGGCCTCGTGTGGCCTTGGCTGGGGGGGGGAGGGGGTGTTTCTGTGCTGTGGGGCCATGCAAGGGCACAAAGCCCCTTAGGGACAGGGGTGCTCCTGCTGTGATGCCCTGAAGTGGGTTTTGTCCTTTTAAAAGGAAGCCAGAAGGCTCAAAGCACAAAAAGAAACTGGGGGTTGAGGGGCGGGGGGGGGGGGGTGTGAGGCAGCAGAAGGACCCTGGCTGCTCCCAGGCTGGGGGAGGTTGGTGCTTTCTGGGTCTCCCTGTTTGAGGGGGTCCTTGGGGCACTGGCACGTGGGGTCTGGGATGCTGGGAGGAAGCAAAAAACCCTGAGAGGTTTTGTTCTCCCCCCTCAGAAGTTCCCCCCTCCCCTTATATATTTTATTTTCCTCTTTTTTTCCCCATTTTTAAATAATCTCCTCCCATTCCAGGAGCTGTTGGGCTTGGTCTGCTTCCCTTCTGCCTGGCAGTTGGGCTGGGAAGGTGTTAAAATGCTCTAAGAAAGAGTGAGAGGTGCTGGGCTTGGGTGGGGGTCCCCAGGGGCTCTGTGCTCAGAGCCATTGGGCTCCTTGCCTTTCCAACCCAGGGCTCTTCATAACCTTCTAAGGAGGCTCCAGCCTTGCTGGAGCTCAGGGCTGTGCTTGTGAATCATTCATGGGCAGCAGCACGCCCTGCCTAATGGGCTGGGGGGGCCGTTCAGGGGCTCAGCAGCATCTCTGACCCCTTTCTCACTCCCTCATGGGGATGGAGAGGGAAGAGCTGGTCGTGCTCAGGGTGATGGGTGCTCACAGGGGGTCCTGCTCCCAGCCTAGCACCCTTGGGTGGCTCAGAACCTCTTCCTCCTCCTGGCTTAATTACCCTGGCTTGATGCAATGAAGCATTGTGGTGCTGGTAGTGCTGCCCCCTCCCTTCCCCCCCAGCACATGGGCTCCATCCCCGTAGAATGATGGAATCCCAGCCTGGTCTGGGTTGGGAGGGACCCCAAGGGTCACAGAGCTCCAACCCCTGCCACAGGCAGGGACACCAACCTCCAGGCCTGGAGCTACACAAGGTTGCCCAGGGCCCCAGCCAACCTGGCCTTCAACACCCCCAGGGACGGGGCACCCACCCCCTCTCTGGGCAGCCCCTGCCAGCCCCTCACCACTCTCTCTGCAAAGAACTTCCCCCTAAGATCTCCTCTCCCCCTTCCCTCCTCCAGCTTCACTCCATCCCCTTGTCCTGCCAGGCTCTGCCCTTGTAAAAAGTCGAATCCCCCCATCCTTCTCCCAGGCTCTGTGGTCCCACCGTGTGCTGTGTACACCCCCAGGCTACTCAGTAGGGTTGTCTCCAGGGTCTTGTGTGATGGTTGGGCTTTGCTCAGCTCTGCAGGCTGCTCCTTGGCCTCACTGGTGCTCCCTTGGCTTTGCTCAGAGCATCCCAGTGTGTCCAGTGGTGCCTTGCACAAGCCACGTTGGTTTAGCCATCTCTTCCTTGGGTCAGGGTCTGTCAGGATTCGTGCTGGGGCCAGGAGCCAGCCAGCCTCAGTTTCCCCCTGCCCCTCACCTGGTTAAAAGGCTAAACACTCACCCCACTCACTCACCTGCACCCCAGGGGTGCCTGCCCTCTTAGGAGGGGTGGGGGGTTCACCCACTTGTTGCTGGCCAAGGGCAGCATCTGTGGCTGCTGGGTGCTGGGCTTTGGCAAGCTGTGATGTCTGCTTTGGGAGGGAAGATGATGCTGGGGGAGGGGGTGTGGATCTCTTCTTACTACCACACCGGGTTACCCCCCCAACCACCCCATTTATGGCTCCCTGGTGGGTGATGGCAGCATCCTCAGTGTGTTCCTCTCTGCCCAAAGGTCTCTTCCAGCCTGGAGTGACTGTGCTGTGCCAGGACCCCCCTTCCAGCTGTGCTCAGCCCCCCCCAAGGTCAGAATGCGCTCGTGGATGCGAGTCCATGCCTGTCACCCCCCTATCCTGCTGTCACCCCCTATCCTGCTGTCACCCCCTATCCTGCTGTCACCCCCGTGTGTCCGCAGCAAGGCTCTCACACAGCTGTCCCCTCCCAGCCCACGCGTCGCCTCTCACTTCCCTTTGCAGAGCCACCAGCTGCCCTCAGCTCCCTGGGGACCCCCGGGGCTGGGGAACAGGGCTGAGGCTCCCTGGGGACCCCCAGGACTGGGGCTGAGGCTCCCTGGTTACCCCTGGGACCAGGGAACAGGGCTGAGGCTCCCTGGGGACCCCCAGGACTGGGGCTGAGGCTCCCTGGTTACCCCTGGGACCAGGGAACAGGGCTGAGGCTCCCTGGGGACCCCTGGGACCAGGGAACAGGGCTGAGGCTCCCTGGGGACCCCTGGGGCTGGGGACCAGGGCTGAGGCTCCCCAGGGACCCCCAGCACCGTGCTCCTGGTGACACAGCCACCTGTCCCGGGGCTGGGAGGGTGACGGGACTTGGGGGGCTGGCTTTGGACCGAGGTGCCAGCTGGCCATGCTCCCGCTGAGCACCCTGGGTGAGAGCTGTGCCAGAGCTGGAGGGGGTGGGTGCCAGCGCTGAACACGTGGGGAGCTGGAAAGCACCTTCCCAACACCGTCCCCCTGGGATCTCTCCAGCTGGCGCATGGTCAGACCCCTCGTGGGTCGGGATCCGTGCTCAGGGGGTGGGTGCTGCCCCCCAAACCTGCGTGCCCAGGGGGTCTCCAGCCCTGGGGGGCTGCTCCCCTCCTCCCTCCTGTCTCTCTGTCAATGCCAGATACTGTGGTGATGCAGAGTGAAACCCTCCCTGGCTGGTGGCTGGGATGACAGGTGCCTGTGCCTTGTGCCAGGTCCCCTGGGAGCTGCGTCACCTGCCTGTGGCTGGGCAGAGGGGGGCTGGGTGCATCCCCCCACCCGTGCTGCCTGTGGGGAGTGGGACCAGGCTTTGTAGTGTTCTGCTGAGCTCTGCTTCACCAGGCAGCATGGGGGGTTCCTTGTGAAGGCTGCCTGGGGTGTGATGGGAGGAGTTAGGGGCTGGGTGTCAGGGTGGGGTGCAAGTGTGGGGCCAGGGCGGAGCGCCAGCTCCTCTTGCACCTCAGAACAGCAGCCTGGCCCCCCGTTTCTGTGCTTCTGGCTGTATCAGGCCCTATCACTGACACCATTCCCTGGGGTGAAGGAGGGGGAGGGTGTCCCAGTGCTGCTTCCAGCCCCTGGTGTGCTCCTTTTCCCAGCTCTGCAGAGCAGCCAGCATCTCCAGCTTAGTGCTGGCTGCCCTGGGAGGAAAACAAACAGTGTCTCCAGCTCACCAGAGGGCTGGAAAATCTTGCTGGCTGGGGCTGGCCCTCTCCCAGCTCAGCAGCTATTCAACACCTCAGCAAGGCACTAGGGTCCTGTGTCCGGTGGGTGCCCAGCTCCCAGGGGCTTTGGGGGGTGCAAACTCCCTGCCTGTCCCATGTGGCTCCCCTGGCACTGAGGAAGGCATTCCTCCTCCTGTGCCAGCGGTTGGTCTGTGTCCCTGGGTGTCTGGCCACCAGCAGCCCCATCCCCAGCACCCAGAGAGCATGGGGCTCAGCTCTCCCCCTGCCTGGGATGCTCCTGCTTTCCCTTGTGTGGCTTCTTCATCCTGGGCTCTCTCTCCCCACCAGGCAAGACAGGAGGAGTTCAGCCATGCCCCAGGGCTGCTGTGCGTGACAGGAAGGAGGAGGAGGAGGAAGAGGAAGAGGAAGGCTGCCCCAGATGTTTGCCATGGAGGTGTGCTGTGCAGGGTCCCTACCACTCCTATGAGGTAAGGGATGCCCTGCTGGGAACCTGTGCTGGCTGTGCCCCAGGAGGAAGGGATGGGGGAGCTGGTTGCTCCCAGCTTTGGTGGTTAACACTGGTCACCCAAGCCCAGGACATGGGTGGCTGGGCTGGTGATGGATGGATGGAGGGATGGATGGATGGATGGATGGATGGACAGCAGCTGGGAGGTGCTGGGGCTGGTGAGATCCCTCTGGTGAGGCTTTCATCTCCTGCTGGGACCCAGCCTCTGCCCACACGTGAGCTCCTGGGTGTGTGAGGGGGTGGATTGTTCTTCTCACTCCCCTGACTCCCTGCACCCTTCCAGCCTGGCAGCCACCACCAGCCCAAGATGTCAGCCAGCGACAAGAACGGGGGCAGCCGCTCCAGCAGCAGCCGCCTGCAGAGCAAGAAGCCCCCCAACCTCTCCATCGTCATCCCCCCCGGGAGGCAGAGGAGGGTGGTGCCCGCAAGGAGGTGAGTGATGGGGAGCTGCACACATCCCACACTGGGCTTTGGGGGGCCCTGCTGTCACTTTGAGGGTGGGGGGGGCCCTGCTGTCACTTGGGGGGGGCCTGCTGTCACGGGGGGGGACGACTGCTGTCACTTGGGGGGGCCCTGCTGTCACCTTGGGAAGGGGGGCCTGCTGTCACTTTGGGGGGGATGTTGGCCCTGCTGTCACCTTGGGGAGGGGGCCCTGCTGTCACTTTGGGGGGGCCCTGCTGTCACCTTGGGAAGAGGGCCCTGCTGTCACTTTGGGGGGGCTGTTGTCACTTAGGGGCCACCCCTCGAACGCCATTCCCTCCCTACCGTCCTGCTCTGCCTTCCAGCCCTCCAAAGTGCCCATCTACCGGAAGAGCCAGAGCCTGCAGGAGCCCCGCTCGAAGGGATGCGAAGGCCTCGAGCGCCGGCCCGGCTTCCGCAGGCAGACATCCCTGTCCCAGAGCATCCGCAAGTGAGGGCTGAGGGCAGGGTGGGCTGGGGCATAGACTCATAGAATCCCAGACTGGTCTGGGTTGGAAGGGACCCCAGGGATCACAGAGCTCCAACCCCCTGCCACAGGCAGGGACACCAACCTCCAGGCCTGGAGCTACACAAGGTTGCCCAGGGCCCCAGCCAACCTGGCCTTCAACACCCCCAGGGACGGGGCACCCACCCCCTCTCTGGGCAGCCCCTTCCAGCCCCTCACCACTCTCTCTGCAAAGAACTTCCCCCCAAGATCTCATCTAAACCTTCCCTCCTCCAGCTTCACTCCATCCCCTTGTCCTGCCAGGCTCTGCCCTTGAACAAGCTGATTCCCCTCCTGTTCCTCTGCTCCCTTCAGGGACTGGCAGGCTGCAATGAGGTCCCCCCACAGCCTTCTCTTCTCCAGGCTGACCCAGCCCAGCTCCCTCAGCCTCTCTCCAGAGGGGAGCTGCTCCAGCCCTCTGAGCATCTCCGTGGCTCCTCTGACCCCTCTCCAACAGTTCTACATCCTTCATGTATTGGGGCCCCAGGGGGGTCCTTCTGTCCCCATTGGGCTGTGGGTACAGGCAGAGCCCTCAGGATGGGGATGAAGGGTGTGAACAGGAACCCCTTGGAGGGGTGGCACCCCAATCCGAGGGGGTTGCCTGGGTGGGCTGGGGGGGGAGCAGGTGAGTGACAAGCAGGTTGTGTACACAGGGGCACGGCCCAGTGGTTTGGCATCAGCAGCGACTGGGAGGGGAAGAGGCAGCAGTGGCAGCGCAAGAGCCTGCAGCACTGCAGCATGAGGTACGGCAAGCTGAAGCCTGCCTATCGCGACATGGAGCTGCCCAGCCAGGAGGCGCCCTCCTTCCAAGGCACCGAGTCCCCCAAACCCGCCAAGATGCCCAAGGTAGAGCTCTGGGGGAAGGGGGTGAGAGGGAAAAGGGGGGTGGGCACATCCAGCTCCCAGCTTGGCTTTCCCAACACCCAGAGCTCTCCTGCCCCTGCAGATCGTGGACCCGCTGGCCAGGGGCCGCCCGTTCCGCCACCCCGACGAGACCGACCGTCCCCACACACCCCACCACGTCCTGCCCCCTCTCACCCCTGGGGTCGTCTCCTTGGCCTCCTTCAACAGCACCCGCTCCGGCTACGGCCGCCTGCCGCGCAGGAAGAGGGAGTCTGTCGCCCACATGAGCTTCAAGGCAGCTGCAGCCCTTCTCCGTGTGAGTTTTTGGGGGGCCCCCTGGAGAGCAGCATCACCCTGGAGAGCAGCATCACCCTCTGCCCCTCATCCAGCATCTCGACTCAGTGCTTCGTCTGGAGGGCACTTGCTCTCCAGGGTGGGGTTGAAGGGGAAGGATGGGGATTTTTCAGCTGAGCTCTGCTTAAAAAGTGAAGTTTGGGGCGGGGGGGGGGACTGGACTTGCCTAGGGGAAAAGAAAAGCAGCTTCTGGGCTCCCTGCTGAGGAGACAGGGAGCCTTCCCAGCGAGGAGGGAGCCTTTCCTCCTTGCCTCTGAGGAGCCTGGGCAACCCTTGGGGGCAGATCTGTGGGGCTGAGACCAAGCAGGGTTCAGAGCCGTCATGCTGACTAACGTTGGTCATGGTCCAGCACTGCCTTTGGAGAGCTAAAGGTGGCATCTGCTGCCAGCTCCTGCTGCTGGCCCTTCCCACCTGGTGGGATAATGGTGGCCAGCTGGGATTTAATGGTTCCCAGTCCATTTGGGGTGGGAGCCTATGAGGAACCTGCGGTGTGGCAAAAATTGGGGGGGGGGGGTGTCTCTGGTTGCTCACCCTCCTTTGCTTCCCATCCAAAGGGCCGCTCTGTCCTGGAGCCACTGGCTCCCAAGCGCAGGATCAACAAGAGGAGCTTTGTGTACCCCAGCTCCCTGGATGAGGACATGGTGGATGCTGCTGACACCCTGGACTCGTCCTTCTTCAGTAAGGTCAGTGCCATTCCCTGTGGCTGCTGGAGCTGGGGGGCTCCCAGTGCCTCTGACACTGAGTGGGGCTCTGCTGGGACCCCCATGTTGGGGCTTTGCCCTGCCCCAGGAGCAGGGGTGTCAGCAGCCACTGTGCCTGGTGCTGCGATGTGCTGGTCTTGGTGATGCTCCTTTGGGGGAGGGGCGGGGTGTGGGGTGATTGTCACCACCATGGGCACGTTTCATGACTTGTTTGAGTGGGGATTGTCCCTTCCCTGGGCTCTGGAGCCAGGTTGGCCTGGGGATGGGTGTGCTGGGATGGGATGGGTGTGCTGGGATGGGATGGGTGTGCTGGGAGAATGAGGTTCAACAAGGCCAAGTGCAGAGTCCTGCACATGGGACGTAACAACCCCCTGCAGTGCTACAGCCTGGGGGAGACTGGCTGGAGAGCTGTCAGGCAGAGAAGGACCTGGGGGTGTTGGGTGACTGGCTGACCATGAGCCAGCAGTGTGCCCAGGAAAGCCAAGGGCATCCTGGCTTGTGTCAGACCCAGCGTGGCCAGTAGGTCTGGGGAGGGGATTGTGCCCCTGGACTGGGCACTGGGGAGGCTGCACCTCGAGTGCTGGGTCCACTTCTGGGCTCCTCCCCATCAGAAGGACATTGGGGTCCTGGAGCCAGTCCAGAGAAGGGCAACCAGGCTGGGGAAGGGGCTGGAGGGCAAATCCTCTGAGGAGCAGCTGAGGGAGCTGGGGGTGTTGAGCCTGGAGGAGGCTGAGGGGAGCCCTTTTCCCCACCTCCCCTGCCCTGCCAGGAGGGTGCAGAGAGGTGGGCGCTGGTCTCTTCAGCCAGGGGCCAGGAGCTGGGACAAGGGGCAATGGGCTCAAGCTGTGCCAGGGCAGGGTCAGCTCAGCTGGGAGGGCAAAGTTCTTCCCTGGCAGAGCTGTGGGGCTGTGGCCCAGGCTGCCCAGGGAGGGGCTGAGTCCCCAGCCCTGGGGGTGTTGAACAGAGGGGAGATGAGGTGCTCAGGGGTCTGGGGCAGCACAGGATGGGAATGGTTGGACTTGATGAGCTTAAAGGTCTTTTCCAACCTTGTGATGCTGTGACTCTGTGACCCTGTGGGGGGGCATTACCCACACATCTGAGAACCCCTCTCCATCCCCCTTCCAGATGGACATGCACGATGAGACATACTCCATGCCTGACGATGTCTTCGAGTCCCCTCCTCTGTCAGCCACGTGCCTGCGCATGCACCTCATGGAGGAGGAGGTCAGAGCATCCCCTGAGGTGGAGCAGCCCACCCCGTGAGTACCAGCTCTTGGTGGGCGCTGCTCTGGATGCTCCCCACTGTCCCTGCTGCAGGCAGGGTGATGTCCCCAGCTGTCCCCACTGTGGGGCACAGGATGCTTTTGCCATAGAATCATAGAGTGGCATGGGTTGGAAGGGACCCCAGGGGTCACAGAGCTCCAACCCCCCTGCCAGGTTTGGGAGGGACCCCAAGGGTCACAGAGCTCCAACCCCCTGCCACAGGCAGGGACACCAACCTCCAGGCCTGGAGCTACACAAGGTTGCCCAGGGCCCCAGCCAACCTGGCCTTCAACACCCCCAGGGACGGGGCACCCACCATGCTCTGGGGGAGGATGAAGTGGGGTGGTACTCCTTGCCCTCACCCCAGGGCATCCTCTGGGTGGGGGATGCCTCCTCCAGCCCTTTTCCATCGCTGTGATGCTCTTCTCCCCTCTCCACAGGCGGGAGGGGGCCCGGCTGGCTCTGGGCTCGGCGGGGGCCGGCCCGGCTCCGCGGCGCGGCAGGCGCATCGCTTCCAAGGTGAAGCACTTCGCCTTTGACCGCCAGAAACGCTACTACGGGCTGGGGGTGGTGGGCAAGTGGCTCAACAGGACCTACCGCCGCAGCCTGAGCAGCATCATCCAGTCGCAGCTGGAGATCACCGACAGCCACCGGTGAGGGGGCACCCCATGGGTACTGGGCTCCTCCAGGCTCCCCAGATCATAGAGTCATAGACTGGTCTGGGTTGGGAGGGACCCCAAGGGTCACAGAGCTCCAACCCCCTGCCACAGGCAGGGACACCAACCTCCAGGCCTGGAGCTACACAAGGTTGCCCAGGGCCCCAGCCAACCTGGCCTTCAACACCCCCAGGGACGGGGCACCCACCCCCTCTCTGGGCAGCCCCTTCCAGCCCCTCACCACTCTCTCTGCACAGAACTTCCCCCTAAGCTCTCCTCTCCCCCTTCCCTCCTCCAGCTTCACTCCAGCCCCCTTGTCCTGCCAGGCTCTGCCCTTGAACAAGCTGATTCCCCTCCTGTTCCTCTGCTCCCTTCAGGGACTGGCAGGCTGCAATGAGGTCCCCCCACAGCCTTCTCTTCTCCAGGCTGACCCAGCCCAGCTTGTCCATCCCCCTCTCTGGGGGACTGCAGCATCCCTTTGCCATGTCCCTAAGCTGCTTGGATTTTTGGGTCCTTTCCTCCACAGGCCATACTTCACCTACTGGATCACCTTTGTCCACATCCTCATCACCTTGCTGGTCATCGGCACCTACGGCATCGCTCCCATCGGCTTCACCCAGCACGTGACGACAGAGTTAGTAAGTTTAAGAGCTACTGGCTGGGGCTGTCCCCTCCCAGCTTTCCACCTTGCTGCCCAGGAAAGCAAGGCTGCTGTCTGGGGGTGCCATCAGCTCCCCCCAAGGGGAGATCTTCCCCCTGGGAGCCCGCAGCCAGCTGCGTTGCTCCCCCAGCTCCTGGGCTGGAGAGTAGAGCAGGAGTCTGTCTTTTTTGTGGTGGTGGTGGGGGGCTTTGACCACCAGCATCCCGTGCTGTCATGGTCCCTGCTAGGGCTGGGAGCATCTTGGGGTGCTGCTGGCTCCATTAAAGAGCTGGCACAGGGGCTCCATGTCCGCTGGGTGAGCAGCAGCACGGAGCACACCAGCTTTGGGGCAGAGCCACTCTCCCTCTCCCTTGCACATCACTGGCAGGGCCCAGCAGCCCTTCCCCTGGGATGAAGGGGGTGCTCAGCCCCCCGTGAGCAGAGGGGGAGCCCCCTTGATGGGAGCTCACCCCAGCCTGGCCTGGCAGGTGCTGAGGAACAAGGGTGTCTACGAAAGTGTCAAGTACATCCAGCAGGAAAACTTCTGGATCGGACCCAGCTCGGTAAGTGCTCTGCCAGACTCCCCCAACCCTGAGGGTCCTCCTCAGTCCCCCTATTCTGAGCTGAGGTGGGTCCCTGGGTGCTCCTCTGCCCAGAGGGGAGAGCTCAACCCCTCGTCCAAGCCTGCTGCCCTGGGTCCTCAGTGTCCCCATCCCTCTTGGACCTGCTGCCTGGTCTCAGCCTGAGCTGAGGGCTCAGCAGCGCTTCCCAGAGCTGCAGAATCACAGTGGGATGGTCAGGGAGACCCTGTTGTCTCCCCAGTGCCACCTCTGGGGACCCGCTGCCTTTGCTGAGCTCTCTTCAGGGGTAGCTGATTCTTAGAATCATAGAATTGTAGGGGTTGGAAGGGACCCCCAGAGCTCATGGGGTCCAAACCCCTGCCAAAGCAGGGTCCCTAGGACAGGGCACACAGGGCGGTGTCCAGATGGGGCTGGAATCTCTCCAGAGAAGGAGACTCCACACCCCCTGGGCAGCCTGGCCCAGGGCTTCCTCACCCTCACTGGGGAAAAGTTCTTCCCCAGGTTGGGGTGGAACTCCCTGTGCTCCAACTTGCAGCCATTGCCCCTTGTCCTGTCCCCACAGACACTGAGAAGGGGCTGCCCATTTCCCCCTGCATCCCCTGCTTAAGATATTGATCAACATTAATTAGGTCCCCCCTTAGTCTTCTCTTCTCCAGGCTGAACAGTCCCAGCTCACTCAGCCTTTCCTCACAGGGGAGATGCTCCAGGCCCTTCAGCATCTCCATAGCCCTAAGGGGGCTGAAGTGGGGAGGGGAGGTGTTGGAGGAGGGGGTACAGAGTAGCCCTTGGACTGGCATCTCCCTCCTAGATCGACCTGATCCACCTGGGAGCCAAGTTTTCCCCCTGCATCCGGAAGGATCAGCAGGTGGAGCGACTTATCCAGCGCGAGCGGGAGCGGGAGCGCGGCTCTGGCTGCTGCGTGCAGAACGACAACTCGGGCTGCATCCAGACCCTGCCCCAGGACTGCTCGGTGTGTGCTGCTGCCCTGGGCATGGGGAAGCACCAGTGATCCCTGGGGAATGGGGAGGGGAACTGTCTCTGCCCTGCACAGCATCAGTGCAGGGGGTGTGTGGAGTCGAGGTGGTGTGTTTTGCTGCTGCTCCTCACTCTCTCCGTTCCCCTCCCAGGAGACGCTGGCGACGTTCATCAAGTGGCCGGGCAGCAACGCACCCACCATGGGCCTGGGGGAGAAGCGGACCTCAGGGGCTGTGTGTCACCAGGACCCCAGGTAGGAGTGACAGCTGGGGAGAGGGGGGCACGGAGCGGTGCTGCGCGGGGCTGTGCTTCCTGCTGGGATGGCTTGAACCCTGTTGTCAAGGGGCTGGGGGCTCTCACACACTGTCAGAGAGGGATACAGAAGAGGGAACCCCGGGGAGCAGCGGTGGGGGTGCCCTTGCCTTGAGCTGGTCCCCATCTGCCCCATGAACTGGGGTGGATGATGCTGCCCGGGGGTACCAACGGGGCTGTCTGACAGATGCAAGTGGCGTGGGGTTCACCTGCTGAAGGTGCTGTGGGACCCTGAGGTGTGGGATCCCTCCCCAGCCAGGGGCAGGGGCCGATCCAGGGGCTGTCTGAGGGGGAAGGGATGTGCTGGGGTGGGGGGCCACCCGTCCTGACCCCTTCCACCTCCTCCTGCCAGGACGTGTGAGGAGCCGGCATCCAACCCACCCCATGTGTGGCCGGATGATATCACCAGGTGGCCGGTAAGAGCAGGAGGGCACCGTGGTGGGTGATGAGCCAGGCAGGGGGCTGTAGGGTGGGGGGAGCCTGGGCCCAGACCCTGACAGCAACTCCCTCCCCCTTGTAGATCTGCACCTATGAGACCAAAACCAACCACACAGGCTTCGCCCATATGGACTGCCAGATCAAGGGCCGGCCCTGCTGCATCGGCACCAAGGGCAGGTGGGTGAGGGCACTCAGCCCAGGCTTGGCTCTCCCCTCTGCCCCACTGCTATGACCCCATTAATGTCCTGTGCTGGGGGGAGTGAGGTTATGGAGCCTCGGGGGGTGGGAAGGGTGATGGGAGCAGGATGGGGCGCCTGAGGCGGATGCTCAGGGGAGCGAGGCCTGGCCCCCCCGAGCGAGGCCTGGCCCCCTGAGCAAGGTCTCAAGCGAGGCCTGGCCCCCCGCACGAGCCTGCTGCCTGCCCTCTGCCCAGCTGTGAGATCACGACGCGGGAGTACTGCGAGTTCATGCACGGCTACTTCCATGAGGAGGCCACACTCTGCTCCCAGGTCAGCGGGGCTGGGGACTGGGGGGACACTGGGGGGACTGGGGGGGCCGGTGGGGGTCGCAGGGCCTGATGTCAGCAGCCGGGTCACACGGTGCCATGCTGGTGCCAAAGGACGCAGCGGGTATCCAGGGATGTGGTGGGGATGGGGGTGAGCAGGGGGGATGCAAAGTCTGGAAGCCTTCCCAGCTCGACTCCGGGCACTGCTGTGGCGTTGGCACCTTGCTGCTGTGGGGCTTGACCATCTGCACACTGGTGGCACTGGTGTCCTTGGGAGACCATGGCCCTTGGGCATCCCCTGGGACATGGGGGATCATAGAATCACAGGGGTTGGAAGGGCCCTCGAGCTCATGGGGTCCAACCCCCTGCCAAAGCAGGGTCCCTAGGACAGGGCACACAGGGCGGTGTCCAGACAGGGCTGGAATCTCTCCAGAGAAGGAGACTCCACACCCCCTGGGCAGCCTGTCCCAGGGCTCCCTCACCCTCACTGGGGAAAAGTTCTTCCCCAGGTTGGTGGGGAACTCCCTCTGCTCCAACTTGCAGCCATTGCCCCTTGTCCTGTCCCCACAGACACTGAAAAGGGGCTGCCCATTTCCCCCTGCATCCCATGCTTAAGATATTGATAACCATTAATTAGGTCCCCCCTTAGTCTTCTCTTCTCCAGGCTGAACAGCCCCAGCTCCCTCAGCCTTTCCTCACAGGGGAGATGCTCCAGGCCCTTCAGCATCTCCATGTCCCTCCTCTGGACTCTCTCCAGGAGATCCCTGTCTTTTTTATCCCAGGGAGCCCAGCACTGGACACAAAGTCCAGATGCTCAGCTGCTCCCTCCCCAGCAGTGCAGGTGGCCCCCACCATCCAAGGATTCATCCCCCCTCACAACTTGTAGGTGGCAGCATTAGCCACGATGCCTGGTCCCTGCGGCTCTGGGGTGTGGGCCAAGCCCCCATCACCTCCCAGCCCCCCTGTGCCTTTACAGGTGCACTGCCTGGATGAGGTGTGTGGCCTCCTGCCCTTCCTCAACCCAGAGGTCCCTGACCAGTTCTACCGCCTGTGGCTGTCCCTGTTCCTGCACGCCGGGTGAGCAGCGGCCTCTCCTGTCCCCAGGGGATGGGGACTGGGGTGGGAATAGCATCAGGGTGGTCCCTGATCTGGGGTGGGTTGGGAGAGGGGAGGACACCCTCTGGGTGTTTAGTATGGTGTTTTGTGCCCCGGGGCAGGGGTTAGGAGGGCTTTGGGGGGGGGTGAGCTTTGGCAGGGCTGGGGTCTCTAACACAGGGTCTCTCCCCTCAGCATCATCCACTGCCTGGTGTCGGTGATTTTCCAGATGACAGTGCTGAGGGATCTGGAGAAGCTGGCGGGCTGGCATCGCATCTCCATCATCTTCATCCTCAGTGGCATCACGGGCAATCTGGCCAGTGCCATCTTCCTGCCCTACAGGGCAGAGGTGAGGGGCTGGGGCGGGGGGAGCTCTGCCGGCTTCACCCTAAACCCAGACAGCTCCCCGGGGACCAACGGACACCCCCTCCCCATCCCTGACCCAGCAGAGCTTTGGGGAGGGGGCTGCAGCCAGCAGCACAGAGCTCTTGGCCCACAGCAGGTTTTGAGGGCGGGGGGGGAATGGGAGGACGCCGGTGCCCCTGGAAAGGGTGGGGAGGAGGGGAGGGATGTCTCTGCCCCACGTGTGGCGCCTGCACATGGGTCACTTGTCCCCACGTGTGGGTGTGCGTGCGGGGTCCCCAGCAGGCAGATGGCTAATCTGCTGGCAGTGAGACTCCACCAGGCTTTACAGGAGATCATGCCCAGCACCCTAATCCCCCCAGGGTGCGTCAGGACGCTGGGGGGGCGAGGGGGGCTGTGGCCTGGCAGGGGGTGATGCTGCCTGGCTGCTGAGTCACCGAAAGCAGCATCTCTGCTCCTCTTCCTCCCATGCTCCCAGCCCTGAGCTCTGTACAGCTCTTGGGGTGTGTGTGTGTGTAGGGGGGGGTGCAGGAGCCAAAAGCAATGAGCATGGGTGGACACACAGTCCCTGGGGGGGTGTCTGGGGTGATGTGTGCTGTGACTTCCCATATCCTCCCAGGTGGGCCCTGCCGGATCCCAGTTTGGCTTGCTGGCTTGCCTCTTCGTCGAGCTCTTCCAGAGCTGGCAAGTGCTGGAGAAACCCTGGAAAGCCTTCCTCAACCTCTTCGGCGTCGTGCTCTTCCTCTTCATCTGTGGGCTCCTGCCCTGGATCGATAACATCGCTCACCTGTTTGGCTTCCTCAGCGGGCCTCCTTTGCCTTCCTGCCCTACATCACCTTCGGCACCCTGGACAAGTACCGCAAGCGAGCCATGATCATCGTCTCCTTGCTGGTCTTCCTGGGGCTCTTCGCCTCGCTGGTGGTCTGGCTCTACGTCTACCCTGTGAACTGGCGCTGGGTGGAGTATCTCACCTGCCTGCCCTTCACCAGCAAGTTCTGTGAGAAGTATGAGCTGGAGCAGGTCCTGCACTGACCCCGCCGGCGGGGACGGGGCTGGGAGAGGTGCCCGTGGTGGTTGATGAACCCCATGGTGTTGGGTCTTCGCTCAACGTGGCTGCTCCAGGATGGGTCAGAGGCCAAGCGTGGCTTCATCCTCAGGGTTGATGGGGTTTGGGCTTCCTCCCCCTGTTTTTAATGCTGGGGATGGAGACACCCTGCTTTGCACCCCAGGGACAGGGCTGGGAGAGGTGCCCGTGATGGTTGATGAACCCCATGGTGTCCTGTCTTCGCTCAACGTGGCTGCTCGAGGATGGGTCAGAGCCCAGGCATGACTTCATCCTCAGGGTTGATGGGGTTTGGGCTTCCTCCCCCTGGTTTAAATTGCTGGGGATGGAGCAGGGATGGAGCCACCTTGCTTTGCACCCCTCTTTGCACCCCGGGAACGGGGCTGGGAGAGGTGCCCATGGTGGCTGATGAGCCCCATGGTGTTGGGTCTTTGCTCAACATGCAGATGGTGACTGCTTTAGGATGGGTTGGAGCCCAGGCATGGCTTCATCCTCAGGGTTGATGGGGTTTGGGCTTCCTCCCCCTGTTTATAATGCTGGGGATGGAGCAGGGATGGAGCCACCCTGCTTTGCACCCCTCTAGGGCTGCCTCTTGGCACTGAAAAGCCATAACTGGTTTGGGGACTGACCCAGGACCCTGGTGTGGGGACGGGGCTGAGGGACGTGGGGTCCCAGGCTGGGCTCCCAGCTCTGGGGCCAAGAGCTGCCAAGGTGTCCTGTCTGTGCCCCTGCCAGGTCCCTGCCCCCTGGGTGCTGTACCTCATACTGTGAACACAACCCCCTTTTTTGCAGGGGCAGGTTTTTTTATCCACAGCTCTTTGGCCCGAGGGTCTCCCCAGCTTTGGGCTCCCTGAGGTCTCTGAGGTCCTTGGACCAGAGCTTGGGAGGTGTTTTTCAGCCCTGCTCTCACATCCAGCTCTCCCCTGAGGCTGTGGGAAGAGCCCTGGATTCCTCACTGGTGCTCCTGGCTGGCTGGAGAGGCAGGATTTGGGGTGGGGGCTTCTTTTCCCCTTATTTCACAGAGATTCCCTTTCTGGAAGCAGAGAGGTGGCACGTCCCATCCTTGGAGGCAGGCATGGAGAGGAGCCATGTGTTCAGGGGGCTTGTGTGGCTCCTCCTGAACCCCACAGATCCATTGGGAAGCCATCCATGCTCCTGCCTTTCTCTCCAGCCTCCAGCCCTTGCTGTTCCCCCTTCCTCAGAGTGTGGAGACCCAGGTATAACCCCCCTTGGGTGGTGCTGGATGGCTGGAGGAGTGCAGGGTGGGTCCCATCACCTTCCCTGCCTGTCCCCACCTGCTCCCCAGCATCTCCTCCTCCCTCCAGCACCGAGGGCAGGTCCTTCCTGGGGTCTGGCTGGGGATGGGACCTGGGCTGGGGATGGGTTCTGTCTCCCTTGGTGGGTGTTGCTCTGGGTGGGTTCAGTGAGGGAAGGGGTGAAGCCCCCAGCCAGGATGTCCTGGGATGGGGAGGGTTTGAGGGCTGGGAGCTCAGCTCCCTCAGTCCACAGCCATGCTCCAGGTGAGCCCCAGGAGCTCTCTGGCACCTGCATCCCTCCCTGCATCCCACCACGGGCCACTCTTCAGCCCTGTTCCCATGTCCCCCCATCCCAGTTGCTGCTCCAGCTGAAATCAGACCCTTCACCTCATGGTCTCTTTTGATACTTTTTTAAAAGCTGGGGAGGTTTTCCCCCTCCTGAATAAATTTCTACCTGTATTTAACACTGAGCACGAGGCCTCTGCTCCTTCTGGGGTGCAGGGATGGGGTGCTGCTTCTAAGGGGAGTTGCTGATGGTGGTTGATGTGGCAGGGAGGGAGGACAACCTGGTGCCCTGATGCTCAGGGATGCGCTGTCACCCCTGAAAACCCCTCCTTGGGAAGGGGAACAGGGGTCAGAGGGGGTCTTCAAGCAGGAGAAGCCAAGTTCCTGCAAGGAAAAAGCTCCTTCCTTCTCTCCCACCCTTCACCCAGCCCCCCAGGACTGGATTTACCCCACCAGCCCTGGATCTGAGATGCCCAGAGGGGTGCTGGGGGGGGTCCTGCTGTGCTGGCAGGGGGTGAGGGGACAGTGAGGGGACAGTGAGGGCAGGGAGGCACCTGGGCTGTGTAGATAGAAAACCACTGCTGCATCTTTATTTGCTGCATCCCAACAGCGCTGCCACCCCACCACACCCCACCCCACAGCCTGGGTGGGCTCCCCCCCACCCCCCGCCTGGCTACAGGCTCCAAGGGCTCCAGAAAGATGGCTGGGGGCTGAGGGGGGGGGGGGTGGGGTGGCTGCTGTGCCCCCTGCCTGGGCTGGGGGCTGCTGGGGGGTGTGAGGGGGGGTGGTGTTGGCAGTCACGGCGGGTGGGCGGGGTGGGGGGGGGGCACAGGGCTGGGGGTGCCTGAATGGGTGGGGGTCTGCTGGGGATCTCAGCCAAACGTGGTGGTGAGTGGTGTTAAATCAGTGCAGCCCCCCTGCCCCCCAACCCCCCAGCTGCTCTTAGGGTGGTGCTTCCCCCTCTGTGGGACACAGCCGCCTCTTCTCCCCGGGGCAGAGCAGAGAGGGGTTTGGGGGGTTTGGGGGGCTCACAGCCTCTTCTCCCCCCGGGGCAGAGCAAGGGGGAGTTGGGGTGTGTGTGGGAGGATCACAGCCTCTTCTCCCCCCAGGCAGAGCTGGGGGGTTTGGGTGTGTGTGTGGGGGGGTCCCAGCCTCTTCTCCCCCCGGGACAGAGCAAGGGGGGGTCGCGGGGGGTCCCAACCTCTTCTTCTCCCAGGCAGAGCAGAGAGGGGTTGGGGGGGGTGTGGGGGGGGGCGTCCCAGCCTCTTCTCCCCCCAGGCAGAGCAGAGAAGGGTTTGGGAGAGGGTCACGACCTCTTCTCCCCCAGGCAGGGCAGGGCGAGGTTTGGGGGGGTCCCCAGCCTCTCCTCCCCCCGGGGCAGGGCAGGGGCAGGTTTGGGGGGGGTCCCAGCCTCTTCTCCCCCAGGCAGCGCAGGGGGAGGTTTGGGGGGGGTCCCGGCCTCTTCTTCCCCCCGGGGCAGGGCAGGGGCAGGTTTGGGGGGGGTCCCAGCCTCTTCTCCCCCGGGGCAGAGCAGGGGGAGGTTGGGGGGGTCACAACCTCTTCTTCTCCCAGGCAGAGCAGAGAGGGGTTGGGGGCGGGGGGCGGTGTCTCAGCCTCTTCTCCCCCCAGGCAGAGCAGGGGGGAGTTTAGGGGGTGTGTGTGTGGGTCCCAGCCTCCTCTCCCCCTGGGGCAGAGCAGGGGGAGATTTGGAGGGGGTCCCGGCCTCTTCTCCCCCCGGGGCAGGGCAGGGGGAGGTTTGGGGGTCTCGGCCTCTTCTCCCCCCGGGGCAGGGCAGGGGAGGTTTGGGGGTCTCGGCCTCTTCTTCCCCCCGGGGCAGGGCAGGGGGAGGTTTGGGGGTGTCTCGGCCTCTTCTTCCCCCCAAGGGCAGGGCAGGGGCAGGTTTGGGGGGGTCCCAGCCTCTTCTCCCCCCCGGGGCAGGGCAGGGGCAGGTTTGGGGGGGTCCCAGCCTCTTCTCCCCCCGGGGCAGAGCAGGGGCAGGTTTGGGGGGGGTCCCAGCCTCTTCTCCCCCCGGGGCAGAGCAGGGGCAGGTTTGGGGGGGTCCCAGCCTCTTCTCCCCCCGGGGCAGAGCAGGGGCAGGTTTGGGGGGTCCCCCCGCCTTCGGGGCAGAGCAGGGGCAGGTTTGGGGGGGTCCCAGCCTCTTCTCCCCCGGGGCAGAGCAGGAGGAGGTTGGGGGGTCACAACCTCTTCTTCTCCCAGGCAGAGCAGAGAGGGGTTAGGGAGGGGGTGTGGGGGGTGTGGGGGTGTCTCAGCCTCTTCTCCCCCCAGGCAGAGCAAGGGGGAGTTTAGGGGTGTGTGTGTGTGGGTCCCAGCCTCTTCTCCCCCCGGGGCAGGGCAGGGGCAGGTTTGGGGGGGTCCCAGCCTCTTCTCCCCCCCGGGGCAGCGCAGGGGGGTCTCAGCAGCCGCTGTTCCTGCGCAGGAAGGCATGGCCGCGCAGGGGGTGCTGCATCTCCACGAAGGCCAGCTCCCCCACCCTCACCTGGCAGGGCCCCAGCGCCTCGAAGCCGCATTTCTGGTAGAAGGGCACCAGGAACTCCTGGCACATGAGCAGGGCCCGGCGGGCCGCGGGCTGGCGGCGGCGCAGGGCCTGCAGGTACCGCCAGAGCAGCAGCGGGCCCTTGCCCTGCTGCCGGGAGCTGCGGTGCACCGCCAGGACGTGGATGTGCACGGCGCGGCCCCGCGGCTGGTGCAGGGTCAGGGCCGCCTGCGGGAAAGGGGGGACGGGGGGGGATTGGGGGGGGGCAAGGGGGTGGGGGGGGATGGGGGGTTTGGGGGGGGCAGCGGGGGATAAGGGGAGTGGGGGGGGATAAGGGGGGTGGAGGGGGATGGGGGGGTTGGGGGGGCACAGGGGCGTTAGGAGGGGGGACGGGGGAGGGTTGGGTGGGGAGGGGAAGAGGGGGTGTTGGGAGGGGGTTAGGTGGGGGGACGGGTGGGGTTAGGGAAGGGGGTTGGGGGGAGACGGGGGGGTTAGGAGGGGGGTGTTGGGAGGGGGTTAGGTGGGGGGACAGGGTGGGGTTAGGGAAGGGGGGTTGGGGGGAGACGGGGGGGTTAGGAGGGGGGTGTTGGGAGGGGGTTAGGTGGGGGGACAGGGAGGGGTTAGGGAAGGGGGGTTGGGGGGAGACGGGGGGGTTAGGAGGGGGGTGTTGGGAGGGGGTTAGGTGGGGGGACAGGGTGGGGTTAGGGAAGGGGGTTGGGGGGAGACGGGGGGGTTAGGAGGGGGGTGTTGGGAGGGGGTTAGGTGGGGGGACAGGGTGGGGTTAGGGAAGGGGGGTTGGGGGGAGACGGGGGGGTTAGGAGGGGGTGTTGGGAGGGGGTTAGGTGGGGGGACAGGGTGGGGTTAGGGAAGGGGGGTTGGGGGGAGACGGGGGGGTTAGGAGGGGGGTGTTGGGAGGGGGTTAGGGTGGGGGGACAGGGTGGGGTTAGGGAAGGGGGGTTGGGGGGAGACGGGGGGGTTAGGAGGGGGGTGTTGGGAGGGGGTTAGGTGGGGGGACAGGGTGGGGTTAGGGAAGGGGGTTGGGGGGAGACGGGGGGGTTAGGAGGGGGGTGTTGGGAGGGGGTTAGGGTGGGGGGACAGGGTGGGGTTAGGGAAGGGGGGTTGGGGGGAGACGGGGGGGTTAGGAGGGGGGGTGTTGGGAGGGGGTTAGGGTGGGGGGACGGGAGGGGTTAGGGAAGGGGGGTTGGGGAAGGGACAGAGGCGGTTGGGGGAGACGGGGGGGGGTTGGGGGGGACAAGGGGGGTGGGGGGGATAGGGGGGTTAGGAGGGGGGACGGGGGAGTTAGGGAAGGGGGGTTGGGGAAGGGACGGGGGGGTTGGGGGAGACGGGGGGGTTGGGGGGGCACAGGGGGGTGATGGGGGGAGACAGAGGGGTGATGGGGGGGATGGGGGGGTTAGGAGGAGGGACGGGGGAGGGGTGGGTGGGGGTTAGGTGGGGGGACGGGAGGGGTTAGGGAAGGGGGGTGGGGTGAGACGGGGGAGTTAGGAGGGGGGGTGGGGGGTGTTGGGAGGGGGTTAGGTGGGGGGACGGGGGGGTTAGGGAAGGGGGGTTGGGGAAGGGACGGGGGCAATTGGGGGGGAACAGGGGAGTTGGGAGGGGGGACGGGGGAGGGTTGGGTGGGGAGGGGAAGAGGGGGTGTTGGGAGGGGGTTAAGTGGGGGGACGGGGGGTTTAGGGAAGGGGGGTTGGGGGGGTACGGGACAGGGGGGTTTGGAAGGGGGTTAGGTGGGGGGACGGGGGAGGTTAGGGAAGGGGGGTTGGGGAAGGGACAGGGGGGTTGGGGGAGACGGGGGGTTGGGGGCGAACAAGGGGGGTTGGAGGGGATGGGGGGGTTAGGAGGGGGGACAGGGGGGTTGGGGGGAGACAGGGAGGGGTTAGGGGGGGTTGCTCATGTGGCTTGGCTTCCCCAACTCAGGGACCACATCCTGCCCCAAAGGGAGAAGGGTCCTGGTGCCTCCTCCACCCCACTTTGCCCCTCTCCCCCCATCCTTTACCTCCCCCACTTTGCCTCGCCCCCCATCATTTGCCCCTCTCCCCCCTTTGCCCCTCTCCCCCCATCCTTTGCCCTTCTCCCCATCTTTTGCCCCTCTCCCCCTCCTTTCCCCCTCTCCCCCCCCTTTGCCCCTCTCCCCCCATCCTTTGCCCTTATTTCCCCCCTCCTTTGCCCCTGTACCTCCCCCTTTGCCTCCCCCCATCCTTTGCCTCCCCCCCCTTTTTGCCTCCCCCTCCATCATCCCCACAGGCTTTTTAATTTCCCGATGGATGTGGTGGGGAATTCCTGAGCATGGGGGGGGTGGGGGGGGTGTTAAACACCATCAGAAATATTAATTAATGAGCAAGTTCATTTCCACCCCAGCATCCTTAGAGTGATTAATCTTGGGGAGGAGCCTCAGGGAGCTTCTCCAGGTCCCCAGGCTCTCTCAGGTGCCTCTCCCAGTTAGGCGAGCTGGGAAGAACTGGGAGGAGCTCTTACCTGGCTGAGCCTGTCCCGGTCCCAGAGGGAGCCGATGATGAAGGCCACGAGTCGCCCTTCCTCAAACCAGCCGAGGGAGAGCTCTGGGCACAGGCTCAGGAAGTGGCGGATCTCGGCCAGGGGCAGGGGACAGTCCCCAGAGACGGAGATAAAGGCTGGAGTGGGGGGGGCGGGGGGGGGGGGGGGCACGGTGAGGGGCACCCAGACAGCCCTGATGGGAGTGGGAATGGGTGGTGGGGAGACATCATGGATCACAGGGGTGGGAAGGGACCCCCAGAGCCCATGGGGTCCGACCCCCTGCCAAAGCAGGGTCCCTAGGACAGGGCACACAGGCATCACCCCCCGGGGATGCTCCTCACCCCCCGGGGTGCTCCTTTACCCCCTCCCCGGGATGCTCCTTACCTCCCTGGGATGCTCCTCACCCTTCGGTACGCCCCTCACCCCCCGGAACGCTCCTCACCCCCCTAGGATGCTCCTCATCTCCCCGGGACCCTCCTCACCCCCCGGGATGCTTCTCACTCCCCCCCGGGACGCTCCTTTACCCCCTCCCTGGGATGCTCCTCACCTTCCCACTCAGCCTCCCAGGGATGCTCTTCACCACACCCCCGGGATGCTCCTCACCCCCCAGGGTTGCTCATCATCCCCCAGGGATGCTCCTCACCGCCCCGGGATGCTCCTCACCCCCAGGGATGCTCATCATCCCCCAGGGATGCCCCTCACCGCCCCGGGATGCTCCTCACCCCCAGGGATGCTCCTCACCGCCCCGGGATGCTCCTCACCCCCCAGGGATGCTCCTCACCGCCCCGGGATGCTCCTCACCCACCAGGGATGCTCCTCACCCCCCAGGGTTGCTCATCACCCCCCAGGGATGCTCCTCACCCCCAGGGTTGCTCATCACCCCCCAGGGATGCTCCTCACCCCCCAGGGTTGCTCATCACCCCCCAGGGATGCTCCTCACCCCCAGGGTTGCTCATCACCCCCAGGGATGCTCCTCACCACCCCAGGACGCTCCTCACCGCCCCGGGACGCCCCTCACCCCCCGGACGCCCCTCACCTTCCCTCTCGATCTCGAAGACGCTGGCCGCATCCTCGGGGCTGAGGCAGCGGAACTCGCTGGCTGGCAGCGTGTGGCGGCGCCGGCCCCCGGGGGAGCTGCGGGGGGAGCTGCGGGGGGCGCTGGGGTGCACGGCCTTGGGGCAAGGCAAGGTGGACATCTCCGTGCTCTTCCTGCCCTGCTCCCGCTGTGCGGAGCAGCCGCTGCCAGCTCCTGGGGGCAGCTCAGCACCCTCGGGGGCAGCTCAGCACCCTCCTCCAGGATTGCCCAAAATACCTGTCGATCACCCATAGGATTAGGCTGCTGACCCCCTCTCCCCCCCGACTTTTCCCCAGCAGCTACCCTCCCCCAGTGACCCCAGTGCCAAGCCTGCTGTGGGACCAGCAGCCTGGCACCAGCCAGCAAACCCAGGGGGGCCAAAATCCTGCTGACCAGTCAAGGGGGGGTCTGGGTGGTGGGACAGGGTTGGGACAAGCTGGGAGAGCTGGGGCAGGGGGAGCAGGTGTGGGACTGAGCATCCTGCCCAATATCTTCCCCACCACCACCACCCCCAGCAAAGCCCAGGTAGGCAGCAGAGCCCTGGGGCCAGGCAGGGTGGGATGTGGCTGTGGGAATCTGAGGAGCCAAAATCTCTCCGTGGGTGACTGCTGGGAGCTATTTAGCACTCACCCTGCTATGGACCCAGTGTGAGTGTGACTGTGACCTGGCAGCCCTGCATCCCTCCATCCCTGCATCCCTCCCTCATTCCCTTCATCCCTGCATCCCTCCATCCCTCCCTGATCCCTCCATCCCTGCATCCTTCCATCCCTCCATCCCTCCATCCCTCCATCCCTCCATCCCTCCATCCCTCCATCCATCCCTCCATCCCTCCATCCATCCCTCCATCCCTCCCTGCATCCCCCCATCCCTGCATCCTTCCATCCCTCCACCTCTCCGTCCCTGCATCCCTCCATCCCTCCCTGCATCCCCCCATCCCTGCATCCTTCCATCCCTCCACCTCTCCCTCCCTGCATCCCTCCATCCCTCCCTGCATCCCCCCATCCCTCCACCTCTCCCTCCCTGCATCCCTCCACCCCTCCCTGCATCCCTCCATCCCTCCCTTCATCACTCCATCCCTGCATCCTTCCATCCCTTCACACATCCCTCCATCCCTCCCTGCATCACTCCATCCCTGCATCTTTCCATCCCTTCACACATCCCTGCCTCCCTCCCTCCATCCCTGCCTCCCTCTATCACTGCATCACTCCATCCCTGCATCCTTCCTTCCCTCCCTGCATCCCTCCATCCCTGTGTCCATCCCTGCACCCTCCCTGTGGGGGGCTGTCAGGTCACAGTCACACTCAGAATGGGTCCATAGCAGGACAAGTGGGTGCCCAGCTCACCCATCCTGTGCAGCCTGGCCAAATCCCCTGGCCTGGATCAGAGCCTGTAGCTTCAGCCTGCCTCATCCCACGTGCAGGCAAAGCCAGTTAATAAATCCAGAGAGAACCACAACCTAAGGGAACAACTTTGCTGTGCACAGGATCCACAGGCAGAGCTAGTGGGAAGAGCTCATCTCTGCATCCATCCCTGCATCCCTCAATCCCTTCATCCCTGCTTCCCTGCATCCCTCCCTGATCCCTCCATCCCTGCATCTTTCCATCCCTTCACACATCCCTGCCTCCCTCCCTGATCCCTCCATCCCTGCATCTTTCCATCCCTTCACACATCCCTGCCTCCCTCCCTCCATCCCTGCCTCCCTCCATCCCTGCATCCTTCCATCCCTCCCTGCATCCCTCCCTCCATCCCTGTGTCCATCCCTGCATCCTTCCATCCCTCCATGCCTGCATCCCTCCCTCCATCCCTGTGTCCATCCCTGCATCCTTCCATCCCTGCATCCCTCTATCCCTGTGTCCATCCCTGCATCCTTCCATCCCTCCATCCCTCCATCCCTCCCTCCATCCCTCCCTCCATCCCTGCACCCTCCCTGCATCCCTCCCTCCATCCCTGCCTCCCTCCATCCCTGCATCCCTCCCTGCATCCCTCCATCCCTCCTCAGCCCCATATTCAAGCAACTGGCACCAAAGCCAGGGCAAAGCTGGGTCATTTTTGATTATTGTTTGAGAGGTGCTGCCTTTCCCTGCTAATTATAGGCTTGCCTCTGGCTAATAGGATTTAGAGAAACAAAGGCATTACCAGCACAAACATTGCACAGGGCAGAACCAGCACGAGCTGGGAATTTTCCATCCCCAAATGCCAAGGGCTGGGTGGGTGAGATGCCTGTTCTATCCAGCCTGAGGTGGGGTGGGGAGGCAGCATGAGGTGGGTTTGGTTTGGAAGTGGAGGTCTAGCTGAGGGACCAGGTCCATCAGGGAGAGAGGGGGGTGCTTTGAGGAGGGAATTACTTAGCATCCCAATTCCAGGCACCAGGACTAACTGAAGTGGGGCTGGGAATGGGTGGTTTTGCTCCCAGGAACAGTGTGTGAGGGGGGTGAAGGGGTGACCGAACTTGAGAGGCCAGTGGGGTGCTGGGGGGTGTCTGTACAGCTGCTTATCAAATCTTCTGGAACTCCTCATCCCACTAATTGGATTAGGGGCTCATCTACCTGGATAAATCCCAGGGCAGGCAAAGGGGCAGGCTCTGGGCACCTAGAAAATGCAACGGTGGTTTGATCCTGGGTGATGCTGAGAGCCTGGGGGGAGTCCTTGGGGTGCTGCTGGGTTGGGTCTGGGGGGCAGAGCAGCCAGCTCAGTGAGGCCTCTGGCAGGGCTGGTCTTTGGGCTGCTGTGGGGGTTGCAGAGCAGGAGGTTTGCTCACCCAGAGCAGAGGGAGGTTAGCCAGGTCACCGACCCAAGAGCAAATCTTTATCCCAGGCTGTGAAGAACTGAGTCCTGGAAAGTCTCTAGAGGGACATCCACAGAGCTGGGGGTGTGGGGGGAGTTCCAAGACCTCTCCTGTGAGTGGCTGCTCCCTTCCTGTTAGAGAGGGCTGGGAAAAGGGAATGGGATGCCTCCAGCTATTTTTAGAGATGTCTCCAGACAGATGTAACCAGCAACAGCCTGGAGCAGAAGTCAGGGATGGGGAAAGCCCCTGGGCTTGTTTTCCTTGTACTTTTTCTTCCCCTCTGGCTCTTTACTCCTGGCAGCCCAGGTTACATAGCTGCAGGGCTGGTGGATTTGTTTCCTTGCAATGAACTTTCTGCTTTGCTTCTCAGCTCCCTGCTGAGGGAGGGAGACAGACAGACCCAGCCCAGGGAGTGCAGGGGGACCAGCCACCCTCCCAGCCCATCCCTGGAGCTGACCCCAGGCCCCGTGCTGCTGGGGGGTGGGTACCAGCATCGTGGTTACACCAGGGAGACCTCCAACCTGCAGAAGGGAAGGGAACTCACCCCAGCTCACTGGGTAAGTAAGAATGGGAGTGGGGAAGCAACCCCTCTGCCCCTGGCTTGGGACTTCTGCCCCAGCACAGCCTCCTGTATGTGGCTCGAGCCACTGACACCCCAGCCTGGAGCCCTGCTCTGTATCTCCAGCCCTGACCTGCCTGAGACGAGCCCCACATGTTCCTGGGGAGTACCAAAAGCTGGCCCTGTGAACTCCCCACACACCCAGTGGTACCTGTGCACCAGAGACTGGGGCACCCACACGCTCTGGAGGGATGCTCACATATAAATAAAGAGGTGAGTCCACAGCACCCCCACACCCCCCAGCAGCATCGCTCAGATACGGTCTGAGCAGCTGCCTGATGTGGAGCTTGAGTTCTCCAGCGAGCTGGTGGGAAGGAGTTACTTACTCACCCAGTTTCCCAGCCAGGACGTTCTGTGTGCAAGAGCTGGAGCTGTCCTTACGCCCCAGGCAGGGAGGGTTTCAGTGAGGGGGAGCCCCTGCACCCAGGGCTTGGCAGCAGGGGCAGGGATGGGCCAGGGGCTGTGATGGGAGTCAGGGCACCTCCACCACAGCCCCTTGCACTAAGCTCCACACCCCAACATCCCTCCCTTCCCCTCCGTGGCCACTGCCCCCACCCTGGCATACTGGGGCTGGTGAGTCAAGACCACCAGCTGTCCCCAAGGCCCCCAGTACCCCAGAAAAGCAGGTGCTCACCAGAGGGGGACCCTGTGCTGCTCCTCTGCCCGTTGGGCTCCAGCGGTGCCGCCCCACAGCTGGCAGGAGAGGAGAACAGGACTTGGGGGGGGCTGGGGGGTTCAGCTCCCCTCCCTCCTTGTCTGCCTCACCCTGCACAGCCCCAGCTTATATATTTGTTATTGCTGGAGCACGTGATGACATCCTAAGGAGTTTATAACCCCGATGAAAGACGGGGAGAGGTGAGAGGCTTTAAGGTGACAGGCCAGCCAGAGGATCCCACCAGGCTTTCTCTTCCTTCCCCCTTGCCCCTGGCGTGACCGTGGGCAGAGGATGAAGCATTCAGCTGACTGCTCTGTGCAGTGAGTCCCCACGGGGCAGGGAGAGCAGGGGGCTCAGGGGAAGGAGAAAGGAAAGGGGAGCACTGCTCTGTGCTCCACCCGGAGCGCTCGGGAGGCACCGTGGGAAGCGGGAGGGCAGCCCTGATGGGGATGGATGTGCTTTGTGCTGAGGAGGGGGAAGCTGCTGGCTGTACCAGGCGTGGGCATCGCTTGGGCTTGAGCAGCTGGGGGGTCTCTCAGGGGAATCAGCTGGCTCCTTGCAGGATGGGGAGGGACAGACCTAAGGCTTCTGCCCCAAGGAGCTTGTGCCAACGACCGAGTATCTGTGCCCTGCACAGCCCTCAGTCTCTGGGAGTTGTTACATAAGGAACTGGGTAGGCAAAGCTAATGTTTGTCCCCACCAGGACGTGGGTAAGAAAAGGGGGATTATCCCAAGGGGGAGCTCCTAGAAAGGGGATGGCTGGGAAGGTCAGTGAAAATACTAATTAAAAGATGTTGGCATCATCATTATCATCAGGAACCAGATGCAGCCCTGAAAGAAGCCCAGAACAGGAGGCAGAGCTGGCTTGGCTCCCCCAGAGAGCTTTCCAGGGGAGCTCAGGACCTGCCTTAGTTTCCAGCCATGGGCAAAGTGACCTGAGGCTATTCCCTTATATCCTTCTTTTAAGTTTTTCTCAGGGAATCACAACACAAGTAGAAGCCAGCAGCTCTCTGCTCTTCAGAAATGACAGTTGAGAGCAGCTCCCAGCCATTAAAACCGAGCCCAGCAGAGCAGAGGCTGGCCTGGGGCTGGGATAGCCAAGCAGGGATGCTGCCTTTGATGGCTTTAGCTGGGCCTGTCTCTCCCTGCTCCCACACAGCCACAGAGGGTCACCAGCTCTATTAAAAGAGCCTCAGCAGCGTGCTGGGATTTACATATTTAGCAGCTTGCTCAGCATCTTCAAAGAGTCCTGAGCTGTCACTCTGACCCTGCAGCCCAGCTGCCCCCCCCAACGTTGTGGTGCCTGCTCAGGAAGACAGCAATTATCTCTGGGCAGGATTTGGAGCAAGGGAAGACATGTGGGAGGCAGATGAAGCAGTATTTGCCCCTGCTCAGCCAGGGCTTGGGAATGAAGTGACGCACGTGCAGCCCAGGGGCTCCTCAGCTGCGCTGTGCTCTGCCTGCATCCCTGCCTCCATCCCTGCCTGCATCCCTGCCTGCATCCCTGCCTGCATCCCTGCCTGCATCCCTGCCTCCATCCCTGCCTGCATCCCTGCCTCCATCCCTGCCTGCATCCCTGCCTGCATCCCTGCAGAACACTGGGCTATCCCAGGGCTCAGGTGGATTAAGCTGCTTTTGATGGCTGCAGCCTTCCTGCTCCCTTGGCCCTGAGGGGCAGGATCTGCCACCCCAGGGGATGTGGCTGGCATCGGGATCCTCCCCATGGGCACCATCCAGGGGGTTTGCTCTCACTAAATTCCCAAACCAGCCTCTCCTCTCACAGCCCTGCTTCTCCCCTTCCCCGGGCTCAGCCAAGGGACTCACCTACCCAGGGAGGGTGACACTTTCCTCCCAGCCTGCATGGAGGTTTAAGGGGGTGGCAGCAGCCTGGGCATGGCTGTGAGGAGCTGGGGCAACACAGGGCTGTTGGTGGCCAGACCCCAGCTCTAAATTAGACCCTAGAGGGGCTGGTTCTGCTCTGGGCCCTGAAATATTAACATGGGGATATATCATCTAGATGTGATACATAAATATCCTCACATGTGGGTTTCCTTGGGCATATATTCCTTTTGGCACATGGCTGGTTCCCTCTGCAGGCACTCACAGGGAGCTTAGGGCAGGTGAAGGGATGCTAGGACAGGTGAAGGGATGCTAGAATAGGTGAAGGGATGCTAGGACAGCTGAAGGGATGCTAGAATAGGTGAAGGGATGCTAGGACAGCTGAAGGGATGCTAGGACAGGTGAAGGGATGCTAGGACAGGTGAAGGGATGCTAGAATAGGTGAAGGGATGCTAGGACAGCTGAAGGGATGCTAGAATAGGTGAAGGGATGCTAGGACAGCTGAAGGGATGCTAGGACAGGTGAAGGGATGCTAGGACAGGTGAAGGGATGCTAGGACAGGTGAAGGGATGCTACTTCACCCCTCATTTGGGATGTCAGGCACAGGAAGCAGGCTTGGAACTCTGGCTTTGCCCTGCACTAGCCCAACACATGCCTTGGCAGGACTGGTATTTCTTACTGCTCCTGACCTGGGTACAAAGAGTTTGTACAGTTCTGGCTGTGGGACACAGCAGTTGGGTGACCTGTCTCCAGAGCATCCTGCATCTGCAGGAGCCAGCCTGCCTGTGGTCCAGCTGCACGCTGCTGGTGGGAGCCAGGGTGACCCCCTGGCGATGCCTGAGGAACCAGATGGCAGTTTCACCCACATCTCTCTGGCTGTGGCAATCTCAGCAGGCAGGGGACTGGGTCAGGGGGTGGCAGGGACCTGGTTTGCCCCCTCCCCAGAGCACAGGCAGTGATTAGCCTCCTTTCCTCTGCTCTGCTGGGCTCTGGCACTTTGTAACTAGGTCACGGCCGTGCACCACACAATCCCTGGGGGAAGGAGGATGGGGTTCAGCAGGGGCTCCTCTGGGAGGATGGGGCCAGGCAGGTGGGAGGGGGCTGGGCAGGCAGCCCCCACCCTCCAGTCCTGGACTTCCAGGCAGTTTCAGTCCAGCTCTGGCTGTGGGACACAGCAGTTGGGTGACAGAGCATCCTGCATCTGCAGGAGCCAGCCTGCCTGCGGTCCAGCTGCACACTGCTGGTGGGAGCCAGGGTGACCCCCTGGAGATGCCTGAGGAACCAGATGACACCTCCAAGGAAGCCAAATCCTGCATCCCAGAGCAAGGCCGGGCCTGGACCCAGCACCAGCCCCGTCAGGGGATTTGTAAGGGCTTGGTCATGGCAAAGAGGATGAGAGGGGGTGGAGGAGGATTGGGTGGCATTAAGTCACAAGGTGACGCTGCTCTCAGGGTGTCCTGGGGACAGCCAGAGGTGTTTGATCAGGGCCACACAAGCGAGGAGGGCAGAGCCAGGTACTGCTGTGGGACGGTGGCACAGGGTGCTGTCTGGGGGCTTTTCCCCTGCCCACCCAGCCTGGGGAGATTTGGGGGGCTCACTGAGACAGGGTGAGAGATTCCCATCCGTCCCATGGCCTGCTAACGTTTCGGGGTGCTGGGGTGCTGGGGATGCAGTGATCCCCACTGTGCTGCTTGCCAGCACGGCAGGGACACCCCCACCCCCCAGGCCAGCCCTGCGGAGGGGCTGCAGACATCCCCCGGGGGGAGCACCGAGCTCTATCCCAGCCCCTTCCCAGCGCTTCCACCCAGCTGGCAGGGGCAGCACGGAGCACTTGTGCCCCTGATCCGGGTGGGCTCGGCCGAGCAGGGACTCTGCAGCAGAGCAGGGGGTGCAGAGAGCTCCCCCTCGCCCCTCCCCAGCCCCGGCCCGGCAGAGGACCCTGCCTGTGAGTGCCGGGCTGCTGGGGAGCCTCTGCCCCCCTGGATGGAGCCTCTGCCCCCCTGGATGGAGCCTTTGCCCCCATCGATGGAACCTCTGCTCCCCTGGACCCACAGAGCTTCTGCCCCCTGGATGGAGCCTCTGCTCCCCAGACCCAGGAGTCTCTGCCCCCCTGGATGGAGCCTCTGCCCCCTGGATAGAGCCTCTGCCCCCTGGATGGAGCCTCTGCTCCCCTGGACCCACAGAGCTTCTGCCCCCTGGATGGAGCCTCTGATCCCCCAGACCCAGGGAGTCTCTGCCCCCTGGATGGAGCCTCTGCTCCCCCAGACCCAGGGAGTTTCTGCCCCCCTCGATGGAGCCTCTGCTCCCCCAGACCCAGGGAGTCTCTGCCCCCCTGGATGGAGCCTCTGCTCCCCCAGACCCAGGGAGTCTCTGCCCCCTGGATGGAGCCTCTGCCCCCCTGGATAGAGCCTCTGCCCCCTGGATGGAGCCTCTGCTCCCCTGGACCCACAGAGCTTCTGCCCCCTGGATGGAGCCTCTGATCCCCCAGACCCAGGGAGTCTCTGCCCCCCTGGATGGAGCCTCTGCTCCCCCAGACCCAGGGAGTCTCTGCCCCCCTCGATGGAGCCTCTGCTCCCCCAGACCCAGGGAGTCTCTGCCCCCCTGGATGGAGCCTCTGCTCCCCCAGACCCAAGGAGTCTCTGCCCCCTGGATAGAGCCTCTGCCCCCCTCGATGGAGCCTCTGCTCCCCTGGACCCACAGAGCTTCTGCCCCCCTGGATGGAGCCTCTGATCCCCCGCCCCGCCCCAGCCGTGCTGCCCCCTCCCTCCCTCCGGGCCGGGACTCTCGCGGCTGCGGGAGGCGACAGCCCACGAGGTGGCACCAGAGCCTCGCCGCAGCCCGGGCACCCGGCACCCTCCGGGTATCCGGCACCCTCCGGGTATCCAGCACCCTCCGGGCATCTCCAGGATCCTCCGGGCATCCCAGCACCTGCTGAGCATCTCCAGAACCCTCTGGGCATCCTGGCATGCTCTGGGCATATCAGCACTCTCCAGGCGTCCAGGCAGCCTGGCATCCTTCAGGTATCCCAGGATCTGGTGAGCATCCGGCACCCTCTGGGCATCCCCAGGGACCTGGTGGGTAACTCCAGCATCCTCTGGGCATCTCCAGGATCCTCCAGGCATCCCAGCACCCGGTGGGCATCTCCAGCACCCTCTGGGTATCCTGGCAGTCTCTGGGTATCCCTGGCACCCAGTGGGTACCTTGGTACCTTGCAGCCACCCCAGCACCCTGTGTGTACCCCAGCACCCTGTGTGTACCCCAGCCTCTCTCCACAGGGGAGCTGCTCCTTTGACACCCAGTGACTGTGCCGTGCCCCAGGCGTGTCAGGGCTGGGGCACTCCAGGCCCTGAGCTGTTGTGTCCTGAGACAAGCAAGGAGTTCCTCAGTGCCAAGTCCTGATGGAAGCGTGTCAGAGCCCCAGCTGGGGTCACAAGTGCAAACCCACCCCCAGCTCAACTCCTGCTAAGGAGCAAACAGCCCCACTAAACACCCCCCACCTCCCCAGTGCTGTGAGGAGCCCTGGTTGCACGATGTGATGGTTTGCAGGGCTATTTGTGGCCACCTGGAACTCCACCCCTGCTTTTCAGCCTGTAATGGCTCCGAAGAGAGCCCCTTTCCATCCACACACAGGCTTATCTGCCCATTACCTGTATCTATATTTTATTAGTGGCTGTTAGGATGTACATTAAGGGCCTGGTGAGAAGCCACACCGTGCTGGCCAGAGCTGTGCTTTGAAACCTTGAGGAGAACATGATGCCAGTTCAAGTGGAGCCAAAGGGCACCTTCTTCCCCTGGTCCTGTTCCCACTGAGGCACAGTTCTGCCCAGCTACAGCAGGGGAGAGGTCAGCACCTTGTCCCCAGCCCCGGGTGGGCTGGCTGAACGCCTTGGGGAGACGTGCTGCACTCCCCCTCCAGCATAGGGATGGTTGGGGGGTGAAATCCTCATGCTGGGGGCACGCAGCAGGCGCTGAGCAGTGCCTTTGTGCCCTCCACCTCATCCACTTTCCAGAGGCCACGGCTCATGGGAGGAGGTGTGTGCTCCCAACCAGCACATCCCTGCACGCAGCTGTATCACCACTGAGGGGCTGAGCAGGTATTTGGCATGGCTTTCCCCAGGGGCATGCTGCTGTTTTCCCACCTGATGGGCCCTCCAGGTCTAACCTGCTCCCTGTCCCTGGGGTTGATGCTGAGGAATGCTCCAAGCAGGGAACCCCATCCTCACGCTGCCCCTCTGATTGAAGCCATGCTGTTGCAAGAGATGAAATGCCAGGGTGGAGGAGAGCTGGCCTGGGGGGACCACAGGGTTCGGAGGCAGGACAGGAAGAGTTTGTACTTTGCCACCACTTTGAGCATCCTTCTGCCCACATCTCTGGGCAGCTGAGGAGCTGGGCAGAGCTGAAATGCCAGCTGGCTCCCAGTGCATCCCTCCCCTGTGAACCACCCCGTCTGCCCCAGGCTCTTCCCAGGGTTTTAAGGCCATTTGCCAAGTTGGAAAATCCCAACAGGCCCGAGGAGAGGGGCCCTGCTCTCTCGTGGGGTGGTGAATCCCAGAGGTGAGCACGGGCAGACCTTTATCCCAGCTGCTTTTCCTAAAAGCTTGGAATGAGCACTGCTAGCCAGCTGGTGGATCCAGCAGAGGCAGGATGCCTGTCTGGAAAGGCCAGGCAGTGACTGCTGGTTTGGGTTCCTTTGGGCAGTCACCCTCCAGGGCAGCAGGACCCACTCAGGGAGCCCTTTCTGTTCCCAAAGTCCCTGCAGACAGAGGGGATCACCCCCTCCCCACTAATTTCCTCATTAGCTCAGCCTCATGAGAGCTTCTAGGGGACACAAAAAGCCAGCCTGGGCTTTGCTGTCACCTGGAAAGCACCTCCCACCCAGCGCCAGGGTGGGCTCCCATCCCGAGGGCGAGGGCAAGGGCAGGGGGGCCTTGGGTGGGGTGAGGGGATGCAGGTGGGCTTCGTACCCCCTCCTCGTGTGGGTATGAGCACCTGAGTTGCCATAACAAGGCTTTTGATGGCAAAGGTGCACAGGCGCCTGGGGTGAGACCCATCGGCCGCTCCAGCTGGGCACTGGGGCTGGGGACATCTCTGCCCCCCTGGGACTGGGGCGTGGGGATGATGAGGTGCAGACCCAGGGAGTGGGGACCCAGGCATGATGCGGTGCAGCCCCGGTGAGCGGGGCTTGGGGACGATGCGGGGCAGGCCCGGTGAGTGGGGGATGATGCGGTGCAGCCCCGGTGACCGACCGGATACCCCAGCATGATGCGGTGCAGCCCCGGTGACCGGGGACCTGGGAGTGATGCAGTGAGGCCCCGGTGACGGGGGATGATGCGGTGCAGCCCCGGTGACCGGGTACCCAGGCGTGATGCGGTGCAGCCCCGGTGAGCGGGGCTTGGGGACGATGCGGTGCAGCCCCGGTGACCGGATACCCCAGCATGATGCGGTGCAGCCCCAGTGACTGGGGACCTGGGGATGATGCGGTGCAGCCCCGGTGACCGGGTACCCAGGCGTGATGCGGTGCAGCCCCGGTGACTGGGGGCCCGGGAACGATGCGGTGCAGCCCCGGTGACGAGGCCCGGACACGCCGCCGTTCAGCCCCCCCACCCCCCTCCCATCCCCGTGCCCGGCCCGGTCCGGCCCCGCCACCTCCCGCCCCTCGGGTGCGGTGGGCGCGAGGGGGAGTGGGCGTGGCGCGGCGGCGGGCGCGCGGCGGTGGGCGTGGCCCCCTCTCCTCGGGCCCCGCCCCTCAGGCCGTAACTTGCGCGCGGCGCGCCCCGCCCCTCCCCTCCCCTCCCCCAGCCTGCGCCGCCGGCCGCGCGCTCAGCCGTTCTGCCCGGCGCCATGGCGGACCAGCCCGCTGAGGCGGCCCCGGCCCCGGCCCGCGCCGCCCCGGCCCCCCCGCCGCCCTGCCCCTGCCGGCCCCGCCGGGCGGCTCGCAGCGCCTCCTCTTCTCCCACGACCTGGTGTCGGGCCGTTACCGCGGCTCGGTGCGGTTCGGCCTGGTGCGGCTCATCCACGGCGAGGACTCGGACTCTGAGGAGGAGGAGGGCGGACGCGGGACCGGCGGCGGCGGCGCCGCCAGCTCGGGAGGCTCCGAGTCGGGAGGCCCCGGCACCGGAGGCGCGGAGGAGGGCCGCTCCAGCCCGCTGCGGCGGGGCTACGTGCGGGTGCAGTGGTACCCGGAGGGCATCAAGCAGCACGTCAAGGAGACCAAGGTAACCGGGGCGGCCTCGGGCACCGCCGGGAGGGGAACGGGGGGGCGGCAGCCCGCGGCCCGCCTCGGCTTCTGCCTCCGCGTGTCCCCCCGGGGGGTGAGAGGGGTGTGGGGGGGCGGCCCTGGCTCCGGCTGGAAGGCCGGGGCTCCGCCTTGGAGGCCTCCCGGGGCAGGGGCCTGCGCGGCCTTGCCGGCTTGCGGGGCTGCCGGCCGGCTCCCGGGGCCGTGGTATTGGGCCGCTCTGGAGCCACCCGCAAAGGGGCTTCTCGCTCCTTCTCCCCTGTTTCCCCCCGGCCTTGCCCGCCGTCCGAGTGGGGAAGGTGGACGATGCCCTCCTCAGGTTGAAATCCCTTCCTTCATTCGTGCTCCTTCAGGAAGCCCGGTGTGGATGCTGCGGTGGGATTCAGCGGCCCCGAGGAAGGGTTTGCCTGTGAAGGTGATTTGAGGGAGCACACAGCCCCCTCCTGCTCGCTGGGGATGTGGGCCAGTATCTCTGCCTTCATTGGGCAGTGTCGTCATCGCTGGTTGTAGGGGAGTCAGCAGCCGAGCAGGGAAACCTGGACCAGATAAAGATTGCAGCAGCAGGCATCTGTGGCTTGGATCTGCTCTTGTTTATGGGAGTGTTTCCCCCCTGCTGCTGAGGCACACGTACATCTGTGACCTCTTAATTATACCTGAGGAGCCGCAAGGTGCAGGTCTGCGTCAGAACATTCCCACTTCCCAAAGTTCCTCTGGCGTGGGGTTTCACACAGCCTGACTGACAGTACGGAGACAAAAGCGAACGAGAGGGCACTGTAATATAGCACAAAGGGGCCTGCGAGGGATGGGCGTTGCACCGAACAAAACCAGGCAGCCTGCGCTGCCCTTGCAGCAGGTCCCAGGGCTCCTCTGGGATGGCAGGCGAAAGCCGGGAGGCTTCTGGTGTGTCATCTGCTCCGCTGTTTCAGAGATGGCCCTGTGTGCTGAAGGAGAGAGGGGAGATGGAGAGGAAGCGAGGTGTGCTGCAGTCTTACAGGCATCGGTAGGATTGCAAGTGCTAACAGAATGAGCTAAATTTAGGTGGTAGTGTCATTAGGCACGTGACCGGTTGGAGATAGGGAAAATGAAAACAGGTATTCAGAAAAGATACTGCCACGTGATGGATTTCTGCCTTAAAGAAGAAGAAAAAAAGCCTTCTTTCTCTCCAGAACTACAATTGAATCTCTGCAGCCTTCCGATGGAACCCTTGCGTGCTGGTGCAGCAGGAATTTGTGCAAAGTTGAGTGCGGTTTTCAGCATCTAAACAAAGCCACCTCAACTGCAGCGAGTAAACACGGACTTTGGAGTTGTTGTTGGGTTCCCCAACCCAGAAGTGTTAGCTCTGACTCTGGTTGCTCTGTCTCTTGCTATATACCCTTTGCAGCGTTAGGAAAAAAAGCTGGACTGGGGAGGACCAGAAATCAATCACAGACTGTCACGTCAATAAATGTTCTGGCATTCCTTCACATGATCCTTTCCCTCTGGTGTAGGTGTCTTTACTGCTCAGGTAACAGACCCCCAGGGAGAAGTTCCCTAAGTGCTTGAGGAATTTAGGTGCACTTACCATATTGATTTTTCCATTTGAAAAGCTGCCCAGTACCAAAATTGAGAGGCACTGTGTCCGCTCTGCGCTGCGGCTCGGAGCTGCTAAAACCAAACCTGACGCCATTGGAAACCTTGGGACTTCATTTTGTGGTTGTAATCAGGTTTTTTGGCTGTCTGCTGACCCAGCCCTCTCTGGCTTACACTGATGTGTGGGAACCAGCCAGGTAAGCCTGATGGGCTTGTCATCGTCCATGCAGGGAGGGGTACAAACCCTAGCACCACATGGTTGTCCTGGGTCTAAAGCTTTTTGGCTTCTGGGTGCTGTTGCCTGCTGTTATTGGCATCTTTGGCTGTGAGATGGCTTTTGATGGCCTTAAAAATGTTAACCTCTCCGGGTTGCAGCCAAACTGTGGATTCAAGAGGCTACTTATTGCACTTTTTTATTTCTTTTCATTGCCTTTTATTTCCCCGAGCTCTCAATTCTGGGGTGGGCAGAGGGTAAAGGCGTGCCCAGGGCTTTCGCTACGCATGCCATCGTGTACCTGGTTTGTGTTCAGACCCTGCTTTCCTGTGAAAGGCTGAGTGCCTGCCTGCCTCCTGGTTATCAAACACTGTATTGGAGACAGCCAGCGTTGTAGCCAAGGGAGAAATAAAGTTGTTGCAGATTTTTGAGGATAGTGAAGCAGCACCTTCGACTCCCAGTGTGAAGGTCAAAAGCAGCTCTCTGTGCCCAGCTACAATCCTAGAGATTTCCTGACTTTTCTTAATGGGCAGTTAAACACTGCTCTCTTCCCAGCTAGTGCACAGGTAGGGTAGTCACTTCTACTGTTCTTCTGGAAGCTTGGTACTTGCTGTTGGAGGTGGGAGGCAGGTCGCAGCTTAAACCCAAGCACATGATTACTGATGTTAATAAGTAATAGAAACTTTCTCTTGAAACAGAGGTGGTGGTTGGTACAAAGCCCCATTAGCTCCATGGATAAGTGGTGTATCCAAGTCGTTCCTGCCTTTGATTCCCATGCTGATGGTCATTAGCAGTATGTGACTGAAAGAGGAGCCAGGATTTCTTACCCTCTGCATCCACTTGTCTCTTCCAGCCACCCATGGCCGCTTTCCCCATTGAAACACTGGGAAATGGTTGTTTGCTGAGTATTGTAAGACCCAAGCAGCCCTGGAAGGAGAAAGATCCCTTTCCAAATATTTTTGCTGCCCATGTCTTGCTCTTGCCTGACCCAACAAATGTGAGGAGTGGTACCTCTGACTGCCTGAAGTCATGGAATCATAGACTGGTCTGGAAGGGACCCCAAGGATCACAGAGCTCCAAACCCCTGCCACAGGCAGGGACACCAACCTCCAGGCCTGGAGCTACACAAGGTTGCCCAGGGCCCCAGCCAACCTGGCCTTGGACACCCCCAGGGACGGGGCACCCAACGCCTCTCTGGGCAGCCCCTGCCAGCCCCTCACCACTCTCTCTGCACAGAACTTCCCCCAAGATCTCCTCTCCCCCTTCCCTCCTCCAGCTTCACTCCATCCCCTTGTCCTGCCAGTCTCTGCCCTTGAACAAGCTGATTCCCCTCCTGTGTCTCTGCTCCCTTCAGGGACTGGCAGGCTGCAATGAGGTCCCCCCACAGCCTTCTCTTCTCCAGGCTGACCCAGCCCAGCTCCCTCAGCCTCTCTCCAGAGGGGAGCTGCTCCAGCCCTCTGAGCATCCCCGTGGCTCCTCTGACCCCTCTCCAACAGCCCCACATCTTCCTTGTCCTGGGGCCCCAGCTCTGGACACAGGACTCTGGCTGGGGCACCTCTTCATGGCCCTGTTTGAGTGCTAGATGTGATTCAGCTGAGGCTGTGTGAGTGCTGGGAGCACTTCATGCTTTCCCTACCGAATCAGCAGGAATACTCAGACCCAACTGAATCTTCATGTCAGGGTTTCTCAGCTGTAGGTGAGCGTTCCTGCTGCACTCTTGAGCTGCCTTTAGGAACTCACAAAAATGCCTCAGCAGAGGTGTTAGTCAGGCTCACAGGGTGCTTTAAAATGCTGCTGCCTTTCCTCCTGAAAGCCTCAGAGCTCTCTTGCCTCCTTGAGTTTTCTCAAAGCCTGTGCAGGGCAGGTACATGTGCCTCTTCTGCAGCTGGGGAGATGGAAGGGTGCAGGTGTTGTGTTACAGCACCTTATCTAAAGGCCTTCAGCCTGCCAGACCCTGCTGCCCGCTCTGTGAGCGAATGTTTCCTCTAGTGTCTCTGTGGGATGCTGCTGAGCTGTGCACAGGGATTTATTTGCAGGGGACCCTGTAGAGCCCCAGGATTGCTGTGAGAGTTAAGGTGCAGGGCTTTAAGGTTTTAGCAGCCTTCTGTGTTGTAAGATCCGAAATCCAAGGTGGTTTGGGTGGCTCTTGTATTGATTCAGCGCAGCTTTGGAAATGGATTCAAGCTACCAGTGCTCCTCAGATGTAATCCAGTGGCTGCTCAGCTTGGTAGCTGGAAATCCTGTGGTGGTATCTTCACAAGTGTGTCTGAATTCAACTCTGTTTCATCCCACACAGCCTGTCTGTTCCTCCCCACTCTTCACTGGTGGAATTTCTTGACCTCAGATACCAGGAGAGGTTTCTGGAGATGTTATCCTTGCATCATTTCAAAAATTCAATGAACTTTTGTCCTGACTGGCTTCTGCCCTGTAGTTACTGTTGTGACCTAAACTTTTATGTGCCAGTCTCTGTGCTTACAGTATGGTGGAAGGAAATACTTCCTTTCAGTGAAGGTCTGTGCTTTCCCTCCCTGTCCCCTGGGATCCCAGCCCCTGGAGTGTGACCTCAGATGATAATCCTAATTGGTGCCTCTGGAACCTATTTGTGATCGAGGGGGTGAAAACAGAGCACCTTAAAACTCTTCCATCTGCAAACCTGGTGAGATGTTCCCTGCCTGGAAGCACGGTGATGCCATCTAGGTATGTGACAGCAGGTGGAGAGGGATCCAGCTCTGCCTTGCAGTAAGCTATTAATGCTGGGGTTTATTGTGTGAGGAAGCTGCGGGTAACTCTCCTTGCGCCTGACACCTCAGGTAGTCTCCTGGGGGGTTCTTTGAAGCCACCTGATGTTTGTAGCTGTTAGAGACAGCAGAGGAAAGGCTTACTGGAATTTTTGCAGTTCCTTGTAAAGTAGAACTGCTTCAATGGGTAACTTTTCAATCCCGTGACTATCCATTGAGTCTCCATCACAAGGTTACGTACTCTTGGGTCGATTCCCTGTTTGTCTTTGCTTTGTTTGGCTCTTGCAGTCCAGGCTTGGAGATCATCATTAATATTTAAGTGCAAAAGCAGAATCCTCCAAAACTCTCAGCCTGGAAACCTCAGGAGTCCCAAACAGCGCACTCTATTGCTGTATGGAGAGTTGTTTTGTGCGCAGCAGGCGGAGTGGATTGATAATTCAGGAGTTGCAAGTGGCCACCTGGGCTACACGATTAATTAGAACTATTCCAAATGGAGATGGGAGGGTGATTGTTAGAATGGCCAAAGCCTCTCCCCGAGCAGGCGGGGTTGGGACGTGCTCCCTTCCAAGGTGCACTCGCTGCCATGTGCTGCTACAGAGTAAGGAAAAAGAAAGGCTAAGTTGGTAATGCTCTCAGGACTAGTAAGCAAACTAATGTGCACTAAAAGCTTTAGAAGGAATCAATCAGCAGCCGTGACGGGCTTTGAAATACCTGGGTGAGGCATTTTGCTGCAGCTTTCTCCTGTGAGTTCTTCCTTTGCTGATGGGCCGCAGCTCCAGCGCAGGCTTCTGCTTTAAACAATGTTATCAAGTTCCTTTTTGGCTGAAGGTTTTTCACTGAAGCTCATGACAGAGGCTTTGACAAATGCTTTTTGGGTCAGGGTCTTGCTTACGGCAGCTCTCCTCAGCTCCCCTCCTCTCTTCAGAGGGAAAACATTGTTTTTACTGTTCAGCATTTGTGTTGGTGCTGGGAAATAATTGGCGTTTGCAGAGCTAAAAGCCTCTTGTTTGACTGTTTAATTACTTGGGGGATTTCGAAGGCTGGGGATGTGATGACACCTTCCTAAATGCTGCTTAGGAGAAACCTGCCTCATTGTTTCCACTGGCTGCAGGGTTTTGACCCAATGGGTGGTTGCAGCACGGGAGCTGATGCTTTAATCTGAAGTCTTTATGCTCTTGAGATTGTCAGTTCCTGAGTTTCCTGGAACCAAGGGATGTGAGATGACGTCTTGGCTTGCTTTTTGTGGTGTTGCTCTGCAGCACTTGCTCTGAAGGTCAGTTCAGGCTCTACCTTGGATAGGTGGTATGTCCCACTCATGAGACTTTTAGTCCTGTGGCAAGGTAGGAGAATGCTAATTCCATGTTCTGGAACAAAAACCGGGGAGATTCCATGGTAATGTTGGGGCTTTCTTCCACTTGCTGTTGACTGTTAGGCTGCTAAATAGATGTGTGTGTGTGTGTTTGAAACTAAAATATTCTGCTCATTTGAGTTTATGAAGCTAAACTTCAGCAGAAGTTGGTTTCTCTTAATGACAAGGGCCTGGGGGGGTTACCTCTGGCAGACAGGGAAGGGCTTTTTTCTTTCTGAATGTGAAGTGCTTATAAGAAGGGAGCAGGAGGCTGTTGAGGGGGGGTAGAGCAATAATGATCATAAGGGGTGATTAGAAACTGAAAAACAGGCAGGGCTGGCAGTGGAGGTGGTGGGGGTTGCTGGTAACCAAAAGCCACAGCACTCTCAGATGTGCTGGAGTTTCGGGTTGACAGGTGTCCCTTCCCTCGTGTCGCTCTCAGGGCTGAGCTGAGGTGCTTGCAGGGGGGTCCTGTGCCTGCAGCGCTGAGCTGGCTCTGTGCACTGTGCTGTGGGCTCCACTGTGTTTCTTGCTGGCAGCATCTCTTACTGTGCATTTCAGGACTTCTCTTACCTACCCTGTGCGCTTGGCTGGCCAAAAGAAGGGCATGGAGCTGCCCCTGCGGTGCTTGGACCAGGCACTGGAAGTAGCTGGAGTAGAAACTGGGAACGTTTACTGGACTGGAGTCACGGGAGGCTGGTGTGGATGGAAACAGGCATGTGCTGATGGTGGATGCGGCCGTGATAACTGTGTGTTGGAATTAAGTCCTTGTGCAGGAGAGGTACAGGGAAGTACTTGTGGCATCCTGGTTGTTATCTTAATTGTGTAGGGTTTAAAGTGGCCTCACGGAGCAGAGAGCTCCAGTAGGTACCCGCAGATGGAATTCTTCCCTCTCACAGAAGGACATGCAGATCGAGACCAAAAGCATGGCTTGAGTGGTCAGACTTTAAGACTAAGAAATCTGTACCTCTGTCCACTAGACTGTGCTTTCTGGGTAATTTTTAAAGGAGTGATGTCACCTTTATGCTTTGTTCATCCTTCTCCATCGATCAGGCGTGTGTTGCTCTGACTGGAGGGGGTTGTGGTGCAGTTCAGGCTATGGAGAAGACTTAAATAGCATTGCCTGCCCATATGCTGTGAGCTTGGAGAGGGCACCGTGTGTCTGCTGACCCTCTGGTCTAAACTTTAGCAAATCAATAGCTAGGAATGTGTGGAAGTGGCGCCTAGAGTGGTATCTTGATGAGACTCTGAGTGTTGGGGTTGTTTTTTGGGGGGTTCTTGCTCTGTGAGCTTCTAGCATGGGGTATCAGGTTGAAGCCAAGCTGATAAATGCTTTTTGTGCATGTATGCTGAGATCATGAGGGTGGGATGCAGTAAGTTACATCTTAAATAATTTGCCCAGTTTTGCAAGGGGTTTCAACAACCAGCTCCCTGCTGTGGATGTCTGTTGGAGCTCAGATGTACGCTGGAGCTCTAGGAAGGCTCTTGGTGATTGCAAAGCTGAATTTTCCCCCTGCTTCTGCTGTTGTCATTAAATTTGTGACCTCTGTTTCTTTCCTCAACAGCTGGTGCTGTAGCTCTTTGTGAAATGAAGGGGCAGAGTGAAGGCTGTTGGTAGGTGAGACCAAGGACTTGAAGCAAGGCAGGCTAGGAGAGGACAGGAGCATTTGGTGTCTTATTGTAGCTTCCAAGCCAGGAAAAAATGTAATGCACTGGAGTAAATTTGAAACAAGGAAACCCTGCTCAGCTTGCATTTGCTGTGGTATCACTTCACAGCCTCTGGTTACAGGCGTTTGAGTTGAAGAAGCAGCTAGGTAGCTGTGCCCTGGTCCACTGAAGAGCATTCCTCCTCTACCCTGACACTGCAGCTGGTACTGTGTGTGCTGCAGGGACAGAACCACATCAAACACTGCCTCAGCGTTTGTTCTCCCCGCTGCCTGTGAAGCTAACAGCTCTTCTGCTGGGGATGGAGGGGTTTGGAGACCGACAAGTAAACAGGCTATTTAATCAGCAGCTGAAAAGATGAGCTTAAGGCTTTTAACTCTGCTCCTTAGCCCAAAGCTGGGAGTTCCTGGTGCATCATTACTGGTGAAATGACGGTGTGGTTTTCGTTCGTCAGTGGATGATGAGCCTTCTGCTTAGTGAAACACACTAATACTGGGAGAGCTGGAATTAGTTCCATCATGACTGATTTATTTTTTTACCTACTTTTGAAAGGCTAGAATTTGTGAATAAAGGAATTTTATGTATGAATCATTTTTGTTGTAAGAACCGGTGCTGCCTTTCTGCTGATAAAGGTTCTTAGCAAGTAAGTAGCACTTCTCATCTTCAAAGGGCTTTCCGGGCTCTGATGTGGCAGTGCCTGTTTGGCTGTGTGAAAGGTGACAGCAGCTTTCCCCTCTGTGACTCTGGGTAGGACAGCTGCCAGGCTGGGGCGGTACCTTGCTGCTGCTTGGTGCCTTCTGTCTTTGACCCTTTCTGCTCGAGGCTGGAGAACGTGAGCGGTTCTGCTTGTGGAAGAGCTTCTGATGTTCCTCAGGGCAGTTATAACTGGAGATTTCTGTCCTGGCAAATTATTCTCACCCCAAACCAGAATAAAACCTTGGGGTTTTGGCATGGTGTAAAGTGGGATGCTTGGAAATGGGGAGGCATATACTGTGTCTCTTGGTACTGAGGGGCTTGTGCTTGATTTGAGTTTACTCATGAGTAAACTGAGTAACCCAGTGTTTTTAAAAGCTTAGGTGTAAATCTAGTGAGCTGTGGGTTTTTACAGAGCTGAGTTAAATGGGGTTGGTAAAGAGCAGCCACATCGTTCATAGGGGAGTTGTGGAGCCAGGGGGGTGTTTCAGGGCTCTGGGATCGAGGTGTGTTATTAAATACCTGGTCCTGGCTCTTGGGTCTCACTGAAGTCATGGGCAGCAGCTACACTGAAACAGTTGGAGCTTGAGTAGCACTCTGACCACCAAGGAACCTGGGTGTTTTCCTTCCTCCAGCTTTGCTCCACGTGGCACATCTGCCTTACCTGCTGCTGGGACAGCAGGTGGAAGGTGGGAACAAATCTAACCCAAGTGAATAATTCTCATGACTCCTGCGTGAAGTGTTGGGCACGTCTGTGCAGCTCCTGAGCCCAAGTTCCTTGAAACAGCATTAGTCTTGAGACAAAATAGCCACATTTTCTAAATTTACTATAGGATTGGGTAACTGGCTGGAGGTGGTACAGTATGAACTGCCTCTTCATCTCTGTTTTGTCCTTAACACACACGACTTCTGTGAGAAGCCTTTTCACTGTCCTTGTGCCACAGGTAGTCAATGTTGGTTTGGTTTCCCATGCTGAAGTACAATCTCATCTTGGTGAATTCCCTGTGGCCTTCAGTTTAAAGCAGAAAATGGGAGTGGGGAAGAGGGATGGATGCCCATCCTTCCTGGAAAACTCCTGGGTTTGTTGTTTGGTTTTTTTTTTTAGAACTCTGCAGATGTGGATGATTCATTTGCTTTCCTGTAAGAGGTGGGCTGGCCAACGGTTTGGGTGTATTCCAGAGAGCTTGGGAAGCTCTTCCTAAGGAGGTGTAGTAGCATAGAATATTTCCTCCTTAGTATATAATATTTCCTCCTTGAGGTATATTCAGTGCAGCTTGTGATTGATGAACATAGGCCTGAATTATCCTGACCATGAAAGCTTTCTGAGCTGGAGCAGGCTTCACAGGATGAAGCAAGCTGCATCCTGGATGAAGCAAGTTGCTTCCTAGACTGTGCACTAAGGTATAGAAGGAATGAGAGAGCAGAATTGCATGGCAAAGAACATGACACTGGAAATACTAGGATTCCTGGCTGCTTAGATTAAATATATATATATATACATCCACTAAAGCTTCTTCTTAATACATTAATTGATGTTTTTATCATCCATATGTGCCCGCTGTCAGTGTTTGAGAACTCACTTTGCAGGTGAAAACTAGACCATCAGATCTGGAGTGTATTATTGGTGTAGCAACCACCTTTTCAGCCAGAAGGTCTGAGCTGTGCAGCTGAATCGGCTTATTTACCCTGGTGACTCTCAGGCTGGAAACTTCCTCTGTGGAGTGTTGTGGGGCATTGGGGATTGTGCTGGGACATGACAGAGGACATGCCTCATTTGATTCACAAACACAATTTGCCCTATAATGATAAAGCAAAGTGCTAAGTATAGGGTGACTTTACTGGAATAAAATGTGTGCCAGGCAGGAGCTTCTTGTGATTACTCCAGGCTAGCACTGAGGGCATCCTGCTCTGGGCCCTGCTGTCACCTCAGCCCCAGCCTGCTCCTGGATCCATCAGGGAAGGTCTGGCCTAAAGAGTTAACCACTTGCTTTGATTTCTTAAATTAGGAAGCTGTCCCAATCTTGATGAGAAAATTTGTAATTTCTAGCAAAACCCATGCAAGCAGTTTACACCCATCTCTGCTTGTAAAAAGCTCAGCCAGCTCCTAAATAGCTTCTTGTCTTTGTAAATGTGCTATTATGTGGTGAAGCACAATAATTTTCTCCCTTTTTACCCTCAGACTGTGTATCACTAGCTCCCTGGCCAAATAGGCTCTTTCCCTGCTCATCTCTCAGCCCTTCTCCATACCTACTCCAGCTCACACCATGTTTTCCTGATCAGAATTGGCTCTGGCTGCCCAGATCAGCCCAGTACCTTGTTGAATGGGGTTAGTGTTTCTACCCTGAGGCTGCTTTTATCTGAGCCCAAGTGTTGGATGAAAGCTTAACGCTTCCCTTATCAAGTACTACTTGTGTTTCACAGAAGTATTTCGTGATCCACTCCTGTATTCCTTGTTTTCTTGGGGATCTTAGGGAAAGATTAATAATTTATTGGAAATAAATATCACAAATACAGTCATTGGTGTGGTGGCTGTAATGCATGTGTACAGCCTTTAATTGGCAGAGTCTTTGGGGGTTGGGGGGAAGGTTCTGGTGTTAACACTTTGAACTTTGGAAGGAATCCAGGCTGAGTCCCTGCCTTGCTCTTAATCAAGCTGTCTGCTTGTGTTTTCTGCTATTTCCAGTAACATAATTTAGTACCAGATTGCCATCCATGGATACTAGTTCCCATTTGGACTCTCTCCGACTGGGAGTCACGTTATCCTTGGCATAGTGGTTGTGCACTGCACTAATTCCCTGCGTGTCCCTATTTAATTGGGATTTGGGTGCAAGCACACAACCTGTGTTCACACCTAAGGGAGGCTCACTGTGATGCTTTGGCTGCTTTTGTTTCTGCCCCACAAAGCTGCTTTCTCCTCAGATTATGGCAGTCCTGATTAGCATACGTACAGCATACAGCCCTGCCAGCAAGGCAGATCTGTAGATAAAATGCTGCCATAGCTGCTGGGGAAGATATTTTTTTGCTGCAGAAGCTGTTTCTTGCTCGTTTGGTGGTTGTGGAAGTGGTTGGACGCTGGTGGCAAGCCCTGCATGCTGGGTTTGACAAACCACGTTTGACCTTCTTGGCTGGAGTCAGTTGTGTAGACCAGTCTCACCACTCACTCCTACCTCTGGTAGTTACTACAGAGTGACTGATGTCAACCTTCACTTTCTCTTATGATAACTTAATCCCTTCTAATCTGGCATTGATGAGTGTTTGCTGTCAGGAGAGCTGTGAGGAGAAATGAAGGTGGTGTTTGCAGGGAGGGTTCCTGTCTCTCTGCTCCCATCCCTGTTTCTCTGCTCTTACACTACCCTGGGGTAGTACACAGCCATCTCAGGGTGGAAAGTTCCTTTCCAGGGCTTGGACCTCTATGACTGTGAGATAGCAAGCCATTTTGTAACAGCATTTCTGAGCAGTGCTAGAAATCTGCCGTGCAGCTCCTATCTGCATCTCCTTGGTGCTGGAAGGATGGTGTTGATGTGATGATGGCAGTGAACCGAGCACCCCAGGAGCTGCAGACTCTGTGATGCTTGTTCTGGAAAGCAGCAGCTGAAGAAATCCTTCCTAAATGCCATTTGTCCTCGTTAGCGCTGCTGACTGAGCTGAGCCACGGCTGAGTTCAGCTTGCCTCTGATCTGTGGTGCTGGCAACAGCTCCAGTGAAGCCTTAAAACAAAAGATCAAGGATTAGACCCAGAGTTACGTTCATGGCATCGTTTTCCAGCCCGTATGTTCCACTGAGCCTGGGGAGGAGACCCCGAATTGCAGTTCTTGAGTAGCTGCTGGCTCCTGCTGTGCTGTGAGAGGATCAGGTGTGTTACCACTGCTGCAGACAAATGTTTGGGGTGGTAGCAGTTGTCTTCATAGCTCACTCTTTCATTTTTATGCCATTTTGCTGCTTCAGAAGCCCTGAAGTGTTCATGCCCTTTGACTGGGTTTAGTTTTCTCCTTGCACTGGGGTCTCTGGCACCTCAGAGACCCTTTTTCCCTACCCATTTATCCTCACATCCCTTACCTTTGTTATTTTCTTGTTTCTCTAGGCATATTCAGGGCAGTAAAATCTTCCCAAAAGTGGTCCTTGCCCTGCCCTGGATGGTGCCAGACCTGTCCCATGCTTTGCCTCCCCAGCTGGCACTGCATTTGGTTGTCCTTTTGTTTTTCCAATTTTATCAGAAAAAGAAAAATCCCTGGACGTTCTCAAAATGCTTAATTGGTTAAGTATGACCTTCTAGCCTGGGAGTATTACATCTGAACTGAGGAGTAACGTTAAGCCAGGCTTTTAAGTTTCCCTGCTAATGAACCACCAGTATGTGAGCTAAAAGGCTAATTTTTTTCCCACTAAATTGCTGTAGGGTATTTGAAATGGAGCAGGATTATCTGTGTTCTGAAGAAGAGATAAACATCCTTTGTTTTGTATGTTCCCACGTGTAAATAAGGCTCTGGTAAGGAACAGTGCAAGGTTAGTCTGTGCTATGGGCAGAGCTAGAACTGCTCCTGAGCTCAGCCTCATCCAGACATCACTGTTGAGTTTATCTTGTGCTATCAGGAAAAGAAGGCACCTGTCAGGTTGAGCTCCGTTGTGATTTAGCAAAGTGGCAAATCTCCATTAGAGCTCAGGAAGAGGAAGAGCTTTTAATCATCAATGACAACATGTGGTCCCTGCTTGGCACCCAGGCCTCAAGTGATGGGTGCAATTACCCTTCTTACACCCACCGTGCTATAAATAGCCATTGAAACTGGGGGCAGATGCTGCTGAAATGTCACCTGGGTGAAATCTGAGAGTGCTGCCCTGAGTGCACAGCTCTGAGCAGAGAGAACCACTGTCCTGCTTCGTTGGATGTATGGAAAGCTGCACATCTCTGCCAGGAGATGTTGTACTGGGGAGCTGGTTATTCATCAGAGCTTCACTTTGAAGTGTTGTGAAACTCTAATATTTCCTTGACTCATCTTGGTGCTTCATTCACAAAAGCTGCTGTTGTTGTTAAAATACCCATTTTTTTATCCTCCCCTACTCTCCCACTGGGATTTACTTTTTTTTCCCCAGGAAACTCTCTGCTTTGTCAGTTCCCTGCTACTGCTGTGCCCATCACAAGGTGGGGTTTTATTCCCATTATTATGAAAAGATAAGCCCTGCTGAGAAGGACCTGGGTGTCACGGGGGATGAGAAGCTTAACACAAGCCAGCAGTGGCTCTGGCAGCTGGGAAGGGTGATGGGATCCTGGGCTCCATCAGCAGAGGGGTGGCAGCAGGGACAGGGAGGGGATTGTCCCTCTCTGCTCTGCCCTCCTGAGGCCCCAGCTGGAGTCCTGTGTCCAGAGCTGGGGCCCCAGGACAAGAGAGATGTGGGGCTGTTGGAGAGGGGTCAGAGGAGCCATGGGGATGCTCAGAGGGCTGGAGCAGCTCCCCTCTGGAGAGAGGCTGAGGGAGCTGGGCTGGGTCAGCCTGGAGAAGAGAAGGCTGTGGGGGGACCTCATTGCAGCCTGCCAGTCCCTGAAGGGAGCAGAGGAACAGGAGGGGAATCAGCTTGTTCAAGGGCAGAGCCTGGCAGGACAAGGGGGCTGGAGTGAAGCTGGAGGAGGGAAGGGGGAGAGGAGATCTTAGGGGGAAGTTCTTTGCAGAGAGAGTGGTGAGGGGCTGGAAGGGGCTGCCCAGAGAGGGGGTGGGTGCCCCATCCCTGGGGGTGTTGAAGGCCAGGTTGGCTGGGGCCCTGGGCAACCTTGTGTAGCTCCAGGCCTGGAGGTTGGTGTCCCTGCCTGTGGCAGGGGGTTGGAGCTCTGTGATCCTTGGGGTCCCTTCCAACCCAGACCAGGCTGGGATTTTATGATTCTATGAAAAGAAGTGTTGTTTGAGTGCCCAGACTGTTGGTAACAGCAATATGCTTTTTGGTGCAGTGTTCAAGTATCTTCACAATTCCCTTTTTATCACTGTCCTCTGACAGAACCCGCCCTGGTGACTCCTGTTGAAACGTTTATCCCTCACATGCTGTCTCTGCTGTGGGACTCAGCTTCTGCCACTGAGGTTTTCTGCAAGAGGAAAATTGTGGTTTGTCTTGATCCACTCAGCCCTGAAGTGTTACTTGTACTTGGTGGAGAGCTCTGTGATTGGTGCATGTAGAAGAAAAGTAGGATTCAATTGCAAATTTTACTTGACTTTATCACAATTGCTTTTGGAGATGACAAACCCTGCTGATCATCACTTACTCTTGAGATGAGAGCAGGAGCAGCAGCTTTTTAAATAACACATTCTCCTATTTTATTTTTTTAAGCTACTGTACCAAAATCCTCTTTGCCAGGTGGAATAGATCTGGGACTTCTGAATTACAGGCTGTGACTTCTCATCTCTGGGCTGCTCCTGTTCAGAAGGTACATGGCACTTCAGTGCTTTAACTCTGAGGTGCTGAGAGGCTTCAGGTGGCTGGATGGAGAAGGTGACTGCAGGGTGCCTTTTGCAGATACTGTGAGCTGGTAAGGTGGTGGTAGAAGTCTCCTAACACCCAAAGCCTGCACAGGGTGCCTCTGTACCTTGCTTGTGTGCTGAGGCCTGTGGGTGATGATGTTGTGGTAACAATAGAATTCTGCAAAGGTTCTAGAACGTGGCTGGGGCAGAAGACTCGAGCTCTGATGGACAAGCAGTATGTACCATGCCAATGTATAAATGATTTTCAGTAATTCATGTTTTTGGGGTGCCATCTCAGCCTAGGTTGCTGGCCAGACTGAAACCTGGGAAGAACTCTGAATTCTGAGCCAAAACAAGTGTGGTAAGAATGTAGCTGGAGGCTCCATCCTGAGGGGTGAAGAAATTGAGGTGGGAAGAGTTGGAGAGTGTCCTTAAAATAATTTCACCCTGAAAAGTGGCATCTGCCTCTTCCCTTGGGTTGAAAATGCAGATTTCTGAGAACACTCTGTGGTTGCCTGCCCATCAATTTATTAATTATTGTGATACTTCAATACAAACCATCCATCAGTGCAAGTTTTGCAGCAGGGGAAGGTTTCAGAGGTGACTTGTGTTTCTGCTGGGGCTCTGCCCATCACACATGCAGAAGGCTTGCTGACCATGCCTCTGGTGATCTCACAGAGTCCTGGGGCTTGGAAGGCACCTCTGGAGATCATCTCACCTCTGTTTAAACCCCAGACCGACTTCCATGCAACACAGTCCTTGTCAGTCTGTGGCAGCTTCTTCCATGCACGTTCTCTGTACACCTCCTGATTGTAACTGCTCAGTTTAGCAAAGCAGGAGTTATTTTTACTGCTGTCAGTGCTGTTGAGCTTTGCAGCCTTGGGCGTATCCTGGTCTGCATCCTGCATCCCCAGAGCTAACAGCCTCCAGAGGAATCAGGGATCGTTATTGCTGGCAGTGATGGAGGGAGAGGGAGAAGAATGATGGGGTTGAGCTTGGAGAAACTTGGGTTTTTAAATGTCTAAAATGGATATGGGCTGGAAGGAGTGTAAGGGTAAACACTTTGATCCAAAGTAGTGTTTTCCAAAGGCTGTGGCAGTGAGGTGTGTTGTGCTGCTGCTGTTGCCAGCCCTGCTGGGTCCCTGATGCAGCCTGGAGCCCCTCTCTGTCAGAGTGAGCTCTGTCCCTGCAACCCCCTGGGCAGGCTGTATCCATGGGCTGGGAAGCCCTGAGCAGCTCCACTGCAGCCCTGAGGGATGGGCCTGGATCCCTGGACACATGCCAGAGCACCTTTGCACAGAATTCCTACTCTTTTGAGCCTTCTCAGGTTTTTTGGGATTTTCTTAGGATGGCTTTGAAGGCGGGGAGGATTGGGGGTGGTTTTTTGCTGGCTCTTCATTAACAGATAGGAGAGGCTGTACCTGGGAAGCAGTTTGGATTTCCCAAACGAGGTGAGGTGTGAACCTTATGCACAAGTTGCTGCTCCCTGTTTGTGTTTTAACTCATCCCATGAATCTGTCTCCTCACTTGCAGGCTCCTTCCCTGTGCTGGCAGGAGTTAAGGCTCCTGGCTGCCCCAAAGAAAGACTTCTCTTGATTTTTGTATTCCTCCTCAAACCTGATCTCGAGCTTCACCAGGAAACACCCCTTCTGGCCAGGCTCACTGAGGACACGCAGAGGCTTTGATGTCCATTGATCCCAGCGATCCCTAGAGCAGTGGGTGCTGGTGGGATCAAGCTGCAGGAGCTGCCTGCCCTTATTTGAACCTGATGGCTTTTTTACCACACTCTCCTGGAGCTTCTGTAAGCTGTGTGTTATCTGAAGAGACATGAGACCTCAAGTTCCATCCGTTCCCTGCTGAATCCTGGAAGAAATGCTGGGGCTGATTAGAGAGGCACACTCTCTCTGGAGATGGGCCTCCTTCGAGCAAAGGAATGTAGGTCATGGTTAAGTATATAAAACATGAAAAGGCTCCACTGTAATGGCAGCATTTCACCTACATAATCCAGATCGGTCCTTGTGCTGGTAGAAAACCTGCTCTTATATATTTGCTATTTAATATGACTCATCAAGGAAACCTAATTAAGGAGCAGCTTCAGCCCCTCTAAATGCCATGGCACATGTGATTCGTAAGGCTTTAGGGCTGGCATCTTGACCAGCACACCCTCCTCTCAGCTGTCTTTTCTCTGTCCAGATTGGTACTCTGAGCCTTCAGGGTAAAGGGGGAGGGTGGGCAGGTGTGGGGCACCGCCAGGTGCCTGGGAGGATGAAGGTGACGGTGGCACGGAGCGCTGGGCTAATGAGAATGAATCCGGGCAGATAAGTGGGATGGAAGCTGGCTCTGCTCAGAGGAAGGGGTGCTCTGTGTTCACCATTGCACAGACACACGTTGTAACATGCAGATCTCCTAAGGCATGCCTGATAAGGGGCATATCTGAAAAAAACTGGGCAGAAAGACAACAGCTGCCTGTCAGCAGCGAGCCGAACACGGGTGGTTTTATTATGCAGATGCTCAGGGCTGAGGACGTTTCCCTGCAGGGCTCTGCCACATCAGGTGCTTGCTGGATTGGTTTCCTTAGTTTGTGGTAAGGATGCAGCGTTTCAGTTCATACTCACAGCAAGAGTATCCCCTTAGCTGGTTTTTCTGAATAGCCAACATACTTTGTAATCGTGACGGTGTCTTGAGTAGGTGAGTACAGGCTTGGGTGTGTGCACACTGTCGTGCCTTCCAGTGGAGAAGTGTTCCTGGCTTGTTGCTTCCCACTGTTTTAACGGTGCACCTGGATTTTATCCCTGCCAGCACTGCTTGCATTGCAGGGCTGATGAAACCCTACCTTTGCATATGCATAGCATGCAAAGCTGGGGAATCTTTTCAAGTGACAATCCCCGCTGTAAGCGGAGGAGCCTTCTGGTACTGCTGGGGAGTTGCTGCTGGGGGTTACACATGGCTTTCAGGGGCCTGCCAAGGCTGAGGATCATACAGTGGCAGTTAATGAGCTGGGGCAGTTTTAAGGGAGAACCTAGTTTGTATGTCTAATTAGGAATGGCAGCCCATATAACGCAGCCTGAGGTTTAGGGAGCCACGGACCCTTCCCAGAATGTGGCCAGGGCTCAGCACCTCGGAGCAATCCTGCTTACTGGCACGCTGATGCTGTTGGGTTCGGGGCCACGTGGCTTTTTAGTGACTCTGAAATCTGCTGCCCAGGCATTACTTTCCACAGTCACAGGCCTGCAGCTTTGTCCCCCTTCCAAGCATTGACAGGACATGGTGGCACTTTGGCAGCGCTCCTGAGAGGCGGAGATCAGCTCACCTCCATTTTGCTAGAAGCAGGGAGGAGGAGGAGGAGGAAGCAGGGAGGAGGAGGAAGCAGAGCACTGCTCCAGCTGTCAGGGGAGTAGAGCTCTCAGTCATCTTGTAAGGGTATTTTTATAGTGTTTGCAAACCTGCTCTGACTGTGGTTATGGCTTAGTGTTTCACTGAGGCTGCAATGGGCTGCAATCCCTCTATTATAGCTGAAGCCATTTAAGCAAAGAACATGTTATGTATATGGCACATAACAAAGAGTCTGGTGTTAAAGCAAAATACACTCCTTCCTACTCTAGATGTGCACAGAAACATCCCCCAAAAAGGTGATTTTAGGAAGTAGGCATCAAGTGAATTACAGTTCCAGGCAGTATGGGGCTCCCTGTCAAGAATAACTGACTCTGTTTAAGGAGGTAAAATGTATTTTGCAGACAGGGCTATTGATTAGTTGTTCTCCAGACTGTTTTTATTCTTCAGTGTGTAGATGCAAAGGCATCCGGATGTACAGAGCATATGTCTGGAGTCATGCTGCTGTAGGGACAGGGATCAGCAGCTTTCTAATTGATTAACTGCATCATTTGTCCTTAAGCTTTCTTCCTCTCGGTTGAGATGTTCCCAAGAGGCTGTTAGCACAGGTACAAGGCAAGACTCAGTATTGCATCTAGTGCCACTCAGCTCTGGAAGGAGAATGCTTTCTTTAAAGGGGGGAGAAGAGAAAAAACCCAAGCCTCTCAGTGACTTAGCTGTGTGCCTGTTTGGAGGCAGAACCGCTGACTGCAGGCAAACAGGCTTTTACTGCTCTTTGCTCTCACTGTGTGGAGTGAGCACTTATCCCTCTGAGGGCATCCTCAGCAAAGCTACTTCCAGCCAGGCAGGTCACACCCGGGAGAAGCCACAGAAACAGGGAGGATGCTTAAGATGAAAGACCTCAGCTCATCTCAGATCTTAGTGCGTCTGAAGGTGGGGAGGGGGGATAGGAGGGGAACAGGCACGCTCTGCACAGTATTTGACAGAACTGCTGAGTCGAATGTGACATCCCAGATGCCATTTTAGCATCTTTTCTAACCAGGTCTGCATTGAAATACCTTACAGGTCCTGTTACTGTTTGATGTTGGTCATATGAGGCCAGGAAGGGAATAGGTGTATGTTACTGTGTGTGTGCTGAGGGCATATGAATTCAGAGAGGACTTTAAAAAACAACCTGCTGACCTGTATGCAGAAGTGAGGGATGCAGAAGCATCCTTAAAACCCAGTTAGGAAAATTCTTGAGACTTGAGTCTTTGACATTTATGGGAAGATAATCAACTCTGAGGTGTGCTCTGTCTTGCCTGCCTGTGAGAGGTGACCTTTTAGAAATGTTTTTAGCAAAGGGACAGTTCCAGGTTTCTCTGAGACACTCCTCTCAAGAAAAATGGGAGATTTCATGGCTTCTGCTCGGCCTAGAAGTGTGTTACTTCCCTGGGGACTCTTCTAATGCAGGGCCTTCTAAACACCCAAGCCATTCTTGAAAATGGAGCATCTTGAGAAATATTTTTTTCCCAGTAATTTCCAGTTGCTGTACAGCTCTTGGTGTGCTGCAGAGCACGTGCAGCATTAGTGAGTACAAATCCTAGAATCCCAGCCTGGTCTGGGTTGGAAGGGACCCCAAGGGTCACAGAGCTCCAACCCCCTGCCACAGGCAGGGACACCAACCTCCAGGCCTGGAGCTACACAAGGTTGCCCAGGGCCCCAGCCAACCTGGCCTTGAACACCCCCAGGGACGGGGCACCCACCCCCTCTCTGGGCAGCCCCTGCCAGCCCCTCACCACTCTCTCTGCAAAGAACTTCCCCCCAAGATCTCCTCTCCCCCTTCCCTCCTCCAGCTTCACTCCATCTCCCTTGTCCTGCCAGGCTCTGCCCTTGAACAAGCTGATTCCCCTCCTGTTCCTCTGCTCCCTTCAGGGACTGGCAGGCTGCAATGAGGTCCCCCCACAGCCTTCTCTTCTCCAGGCTGACCCAGCCCAGCTCCCTCAAAGATGTACTCCTGCAAGTAGTTGATGGTTTTAGGTATGTGATGTCCATAGGAGATATGTGCTGGCAAAGAATACTGCAGGTAGAAAGGATTTTTGCCCTTAAAACCTGTGCTCAGGGTGGTACTTGATCTGAGTTCAGTGGGTTTAGCATGGGGATGTGTGTGGTTCCTAGAAAACCAAAGAACATCTGGCTTTCTTACTCCTCTGCATTCCATGCTGCTGCTGCATTGCCTCACACTGGTGGCTCTGTGCCTTCCCTGAGCCATCCATGTCTTTGCTGCTTGATTGTTCATTTGCCAGGGAAGGGATGGGGAGAAAAGCGTCCCCAAGCTGTAATCCTGAACTACTGTCACATCAAACGTGCTGCTGAGGAACTGGATGGATACCTGCAGAGTAAGGCAGAGAGGAGAGCGATGTTTCCATGCAGATGTTGGGTGTTTGGCTGGGCAGATGCTGGCACAAATCTGAAGGCTTTAGTTCAAGAAATGGTTCAGAAGCCAGCCCAGAAAACACCTGAAGGCAGAAGTGCTGTAGCAGTGTTGTTAGGACTGTGTTGATGGGGGTTTTACATACAATGTGGGAAGCTTTGTGCTCTGGCTCAGAGGGTAAGGAGGAAAAAGTCCATCCGTAGGCTTACTTGTGTGAGGATGTACAAGGTTTCACTCCAGGAGCATTATGTCAGGCTCTAAAGGGCTTTTACACATCTGTCCCTATCACATCATTGCTGTCAACAGTCCTGGTGAGATTTTTCTGAGCTGCTGAAGGGAATTGAAGGTTGATTGCTTTTATATTACAGGATGCACAAATAGGAGGCAGCGAATTAAACCTGTGCTGGCTGGGATGTGGTTTAGTCTTCCCCTGGCCATTCTGCAAGTGGTGAATTTAGCTCTTGAATAAAAAGGTGTGTAACAGTGCAGGGGTTGCAGAAATTCACTCTTTAAATAGCTGGCCTGCTGTAGCCTTGTATATGGATTCAGCAGGGGCTGTTCCTGCCTTTTGGAATGGCCAATGCAGCGTTTATGTATGGGAGGGATAACTGGAAACTCTTTTGGTGAATAGAAAATGCAGCTGAGGGGTTTTGGGCAGTGATGCAATCGTGCTGCATTGTCCCAGCAGCATTCACGCACTGTGTCTGCAGTGTGAGCTGGGGGAGTGGCTCTGCTGCTTGGCAGAGAGCAGTGCCTGCACGGGGTACCCACGCTGGAATTTGGGGTGGATTCTCCACACCATTCCAGAGATTGATTGAACAGGTCATAAAGGCTCTGATTATTGGGTTTTTTTTAAACCAATATCTGACTTAACTGTGGATACAGCTGGCTCAGAGGGCTTGTTATTTAACAGAAAGCCTTTGCCCACCACTTGCTGTGTCTTGTGGCTGACATTAGCCACTCTTAACTCGGTGCTTGTCCTGCTCTGTGAGAGAAGGGACTGGAGGGATGAGCCTGGACCTCTGCCCTGCCGTGTCCTCACGACAAGGTGGTGGTGCTGGTTTGCTCCTGAGCTAAATGTCAGCGTTCCCCCTGAGTGCTCTTAATCATTACCTGTGGAAACCACCCCTGTGTCCAGCCTGAGCATCCTAGCTGGCAAATTCACTCCAGTCCTGATCTGCTTTGTTGAATTCAGGGCTCTGTCTGTTCTCCTGGGGCTTCAGACAGCACGGCTGTGTGTGCAGCATTCCTCATACATAGCTGAGCAGTAAGGCACTGCAGTGTGTTCAGCCTCTGAGATCCAGACTGCTTCTCCAGGAGGGATGCTCTCATCTCAGAGCAGGGATGAAACACAGAAGCTGCAGAGACAGGTCCCCTCTGTGCTTTCACTGCGCGGGACCGACCTGGGACTGTAGCATGACACAGCATTTGCTGAGCTTTAGCCTGAGCTATATATAAGTTGCTTTCCAGTGTTGTTTTGTCTCCTCTGGGAGATTCTATACTGGATAAAATAATCCTGCTTATGTTTGTTACTCTTGCTACAGTTGCTGTACCTGGCTGAGTGTGGTACCTCTGGGGCCAAACACGGCTGAGTGTGAGGGAGCTTCATCACTGAGGTACCTCTGGATTCAGACTGGACTGGTATCGGGTCCTGTGTGAACCCAAACTGAGCTGCTGGGAGTTCAGGATAATAGGCTAATGTCTTCCCTCTCTCCTAGGAGAGAAAATTGCAGCAATTGTGAAATGCTCCTGCCTGTGTTTGGGGGAAGGGACTCCTGTGCGGGTGGCAGTGGAGGCTCTGGGTGAAAGAAAGGGAAAGAAGAGTGGGCTGTATTACACTAACCATCCTGTGTCAACCTCCTACGTTGGGGTGTCGCATGGCTGACATCCTATCAAAGAGCTCAGGCTGTGTCCAGAATTTTAAGCAGCTTTATAAATAGTGTAGCTTAAACTGCCTGTGTGTGCGGGGACTGTGAACGACTGGGGTAGACCACAACCTTAGTGGTTTAATTTTTGAACCAGTCCAAAAACTGAAGCAAGAAAACCCAAAAAACCCAAAGTATAACACCCCCCTGGGTTATCTTTCCCTGCACTGCAAAGCACACATCTGGGGGGGGTCTCACTGGGGATTGCATGACTATGTGAATCTCTTCAAGGCATCTTAAACCCTTCTTTCTCTTCTGTTTGCCTGCTGCCTTAAAGCTGCTTGCAGGTTATGTTGTCTCTGAATAATTGTGAACAATTAGAAGCTAATTTAAATGGCTGGTTTGTATTCACAGCAGCAGCCTATGAGCTAACCAGCTGGAAAGCAGACATGGTGATTTTCTGTTGATACGTCTCCCTCTTGTTGTTCCCTGGCAGCTTTTGCAAGGTGGATTTTAGCTGGGGGCTAATAATGATTTCCGCCTGCACACTGCTGACATGATTACCAGGGGAGAGGGGATGCTTCGTTCCCTAGCACAGCGTTACCACCAGCCCAGCTCAGCAGCAGAGCCCTCCCTGCTTTACTCCAGGGATGAACCAAAGCAATAGTTCTCACAGTCATAGAGTCCCAGCCTGGTCTGGGTTGGGAGGGACCCCAAGGATCACAGAGCTCCAACCCCCTGCCACAGGCAGGGACACCAACCTCCAGGCCTGGAGCTACACAAGGTTGCCCAGGGCCCCAGCCAACCTGGCCTTCAACACCCCCAGGGACGGGGCACCCACCCCCTCTCTGGGCAGCCCCTGCCAGCCCCTCACCACTCTCTCTGCACAGAACTTCCCCCCAATCTCTCCTCTTCCCCTTCCCTCCTCCAGCTTCACTCCATCCCCCTTGTCCTGCCAGGCTCTGCCCTTGAACAAGCTGATTCCCCTCCTGTTCCTCTGCTCCCTTCAGGGACTGGCAGGCTGCAATGAGGTCCCCCCACAGCCTTCTCTTCTCCAGGCTGACCCAGCCCAGCTCCCTCAGCCTCTCTTCCTAGGGGAGGTTAGACTAATGGTTAGACTCTCCCTGCTCCCAAAGATGTAGAAAGGAGCACATAGTGCCTCAGAAGTAAATTGGTCAGCAGTAGTCACACAGGTTTCCTTGCAGCATCCTTTTTATCCTCTGCAAAGGCAGGTGGAGGTTTGAGCAGTCCCACTCTTTGCTCCAGGCCTGGCAGTGGGCTCCAAATGCTCCTCAGAGTGGCAGGCAACTTATTTCTACAGCCCTGATACTATCCAGATGGCAAGCCCAGCTGAGAGCCAGCAAGAAGGTTGAAAAACCTGTGGCATAACAACCACCACCTCCCTCCTGTGGCAATAATTTAAGGAACCCCTTTGCTTCAGGTAGATGGAAGAGCTACTGGACAGACCTTTCACACTCAGGAGGAACACAGCTGAATTGGCAGCCTAAAGCACCAGGTTGTTGGGAGTCCCAGGAGTCCAGACTGGTGGCTGAAATGAGCATCCCCATCCCTGTCACACCAGCTAGTGTTAGCATCCAGCTGAACTTCTCCTTAGGTGAAGCAGTCAAATCCACCTTGTTATTTAGAGCTCGTTAAATACTGCCAGAAAGATGAGGACAACAGATACTTTCACCCTGGGTGGTTAGGCACCCACCACCACCCCTTTAGGCCATGCTAGAACCTGGCATCTGGGCTGGATGCTCAAGAGATGCTGTGCTCCTCACGACTGTTTTCTTCTTGGTGGGGATGCTAGATGTGCCCTGGGTTTGGGATTTGCTGAGGGAGTGTTGAGACAGGCTGGCTGGGAGAAGAGCTGGCTGCTGTGTAGGTAAAATGTTTCCTGGTTCCTGCTTCCAGCCAGCCTCTCCCGTGTCTCTACCCGCAGTGTCCTGGGTTTTTTCAGGTAACAGTGCCATCTGGTGCTAGAGCTCAGAGAGCTGCTCTCACATCTCCTCTGAAGCAGCCAGTTTTCCCAGAGCTGCTGTGTGAAGCAAGAAGTACAAACACTGAGAAGGGGGTTGTAGCTTTTGCTACAAACTGCTGCTGAGAAGAAACACCCTATGTTTAGATTAAATCCTTTAATTTGGGACATCTTTGAAAGATTCCCTGTAGGACTCTCAAGTGGCTTACTGCTGGACTTGCTCCTCTGTAAATTGATTTTTTACAAGATTTTTCCCTGTTTTGTAGTCATAGCCTTGTCTTTTTAAACTTCAGCCTTCAGTACCTTTATGCTGAGCATCCTCATCGTGTTAATGATCTCTGAATCACTTTTCAGGTCTCTCTAAGGTTTAGTAAACCATTTTTGTGCACACACAGGGTTTGCTTTGCGTTCCCAGCTGGACAGACCTGGTTACTGGTTGATGTGAGCGAGTATTTGGGATGGGAGCCTGTTTGCACTGGATGGCAGTGCCAAAGTCAAGCTTTTTAGAACTCTTCCCAATTGCACTGAAGCTCCTTCTTGCTTGGTGAGCTGTTGAGATGCTTTTCCTTCAAGCCAGAGCTGGCACTCGAGGTACCAGGCTCTCTTTGCTGCTTTAGCCTTTCTTCAGGCATCTCCCCCAGGCTCACATGTGGATGGGTTCCTTGTTGCAGCATCCCTTTGGGGATGAGAGGTGGTGCTCAGCTTGAAAGATTGAGATGTTGAGACTAAGGATGCTGAAAAGCTGAGAGTTGCTGGTCATAGGTGGGATTCACCTTCCAAGCAAAGTGGGTTTGTGCAGCTGTGCCTGTTCTACCTCCAGGACCCTCTTCTCTCCCAACCACGTTGTTCCCTCTTCTGGGAAATGCTCCCAAACCTCCTTATTTTCCTTTCAACAACAACCCAGTGAGTTCCCTGTCATCCCACCTTCCTTCCCTGGAATTACTGCCTTGTGTTTTGTCTTTGGTTTTAGATTGGTGTGTTCACCAGGCCACAGACACCTGTCCTGCAGTGTCTTCCAGAACGTCCTGTAAATTTGCAGAGCTGCTGAAGTGATTTGCTGCCAGTGTAATAAATCATGTTTGACAGTCTTGGACAGGGGAAATCTGGGTAAGATTTACTTTTTCTGAGGAAAAGATGTATGTTAAAGCCAGATTGCCCTGCTTCAACACACATTATCCACCCCAGCAATAATTGAGCTGAGCTTTTGCTGCATCCAATGGTTTGTTCAGTCTTTTTAGCCAAAAGTAAAGGAAAAGTAAAGACTTCTGGTGCCTTTCTGTGAGAAGGCTTGGAGGTGACACTTGTTGGGAGGGGTGGAGATGCTGCAGTGTGTGAGAACCAGATCTGTGCTGTGGAAATACAGAGGATGGAAAGATACCCTGCCACCAAAGAGCTTTCCTACCAGAGGTAGGGCAATTAGAAATGTACAGAAGGGCAAGAGGAAGTCTGAGTCCATTGCAGGTAGATGTGTAGCTAGTGGAGGCTCAGGGAGCTTCAGCCTGAAGTTGGAAGGAGCTGAACCAAGTGGCACAACTTCAGGTGTCTGTGTGTCTGGAATATGTCATGAAGACAGATTAAAGAGCTGTCAGTCTGTCTGAGGAGAGCTGTGGGTCCCTGGGAGGCTTGCTTTGTTGGGAGACTGGAAGAACTAATGGCACAGCTGGATTTGGAAGCTGTCTGCACAAGAAGCCTCCCTGCACTGCTGGCAGTGCTGAAAGGGAACAGCCATGCAGAGCCAGTGACTGGATTCTCCTGTCTCAGATTGCTTCATCTCCTTTGGGTGTTGAGAAGGCTCCTTCCCTCCTCTGACAATCCACCAAACAATGGGTGTGTAACCTGATAACAGTTATCCTCCCCTGACTACAGGGCTCTGAAGCTGTTGTACATTTCCAGCTGGTGAAGGCAAATCTATTTTAGAGCAGCGTGTGGCTGGGCTGGGACTGGAACCTGCTGCGCTCATCCCACCAGCAAAGGGACCTTCATGAGCTAAATCAGGAAATCCTGCTTCCAGTCATGCCTTTCCCTGCTGCCTGGAAAAGTTAGGGCCACACTGCACCACTAAATGCACCGTAGTTTGTTGGTAACAGGCACTGCTTGGAGTAAGCTTAGTGGTGAGGCTTAGCCTGTGCTCCTCACTGTGGATGTGCTGCCTGTCAGGTGATTGACAGATCCAGATCTGCTCCTTGCACGAACAGAAGGATGGTGATGTGTTAGCAGTTGACTGCCTGCAGGTAGGGCTGCACGGGACACAAAGCTGTCTTGATTTCATCTTGGCTTCTGTGCTGCCCTTTATTTCAGTTCTGGGGAGCACTTCACAGAACCATAGAATGTGTAAGGTTGGAAGGGACCTTCAGAGCCCATCCAGTCCCATCCTGCAGTGAGCAGGGACATCTTCACTAGAGCAGGTCGCTCAGAGCCCCACCAAGCCTGACCTTGAATGTCTCCAGGGATGGGGCCTCCACCACCTCTCTGGGCAACCTGTGCCAGGGATCCACCACCCTCAGAGGGAAGAACTTTCTCCTAATATCCAACCTAAATCTCTTCAGGTCCAGTTTAAACCATCACCCCTCGTCCTGTCGCTCCATGCAATCTCCCTGCCTGCCTCTGTTCTCATCTTCCTGCTGCTGAAGTTAATTGTCAACCTGACCTTTTCCAGGAGGATGTTTGTTGCTGTCCAGAACAAGCATCATGAACCAGCTTTTGGACACTCTTGTGCTGAATACAGAAAGCAAAGATGCTGCTGGCTGTCCTTCCCTTTAGCCCATCCAGACAGGGAGCTGTGTGTTCCCGGATCCCTTGAGGTTTTTCAGAGTTAAATACAGGCAGCATTGAACAAGTTTTTAATCTGATGCAATTCTGAAGTAACTCTAAATATCCTCTCCTTTTAAAATATCTTCTCCTGATGTAGTCCTGAGAGTGCTCTGAGATGACAAGCGGGGATCGTGTGAGGAAAACACAGGGCTGTGATGCTGAAAAGCACAATGGCTAAAAACTGAAGCACAGCTAAAGGCTGCACTGGGGTGGCAGAGTGCTGCCAGCTCTGTGCTGGGAGCCATGGACCACTCTGACATCTACTGCTTGATCAAGCAGAAGCCCAGACCTTGTCCCAGAAGGTCACAGCTCTTCTGTGAGTAACACGGGTGTCTCCACGACCTCCTGTCCCAAGCAGGTTTGGAACCTTTTCCCTGCAGAGCTGCAGACTAGGAGTGTTGCTGTGTAGGAGTAGCCAGGAGCTGCTGTGGGCAGAGCTGCTGTGCCAGTCAGTGCAGATTTAGCTTTGCAGCTGTGTCCCTCAAGGGCTGGTTTAATCCCTCTGTATTGTCCAGCTCATTGTTCAGCTCTCCTGGGTAGTAGAATTTCAGTTCTCAGGAGTCTTCAGTGTCTAGTAGTCTTCTGCCACATTGTCCCCTAAACCCCTTCCTTCCCTGTCAATCCCAGTGTGGCTGGAAACCTCCAGCAGTTGGAAGCGAAGCAGCGTGTGCCACTTGGAATGTCACAGTGTGAACCAGATCTGAGCTTCCATGGGCTTCTCTGCTCCTCTTTATCCTCCCTCCTCCTGCTTTTCAGACAGCTCCTGCACTGTGCAATATGATCCATGTAACAGAAGTCTTGCAAGGGAAGTGAACTTTGTATAAGGAACATGTTTTCCTGAGAGTACTATGGGATGCTGCTAGTAACGTGTGGATACTTGAAAGGGTAACAAAAATATCCTGGGTCTGTGAATTTCTGAACCTTTGTCATCTAACTCTGATCTGGGCTGTGTTTGGACAGCTGACTGACAGCCTTAAACACCTCATTTGGGTTTAAATACAAACAGCTTGTGCGGAGGTGATTGCTACACTGCTGTTCCAGCTCCAGTGAATTTGGGTGTGTAATTGGGCCTTGAGCTCCAAAAAAAACCCCAAACCCCTAAGAGTTGGGGCATGCTGACTTGGGTGGGTTACTGCCAGCCATGCTCCCTCCTGTCCCACTTCTGCACCCCCCTGTCCCACAGCCACCACCATGTCAAGGCTGCTGCTGCGCTGCTCCAGGTTACAGCATCAGTTGGCACAGCTTTCTCTGTGCCCAGGACTAGCCCTGCTGATGGGCCTTGGAGCTCCTTCATGTAGGATGTTAGCTTCCACTCAGCTTCCAGTGAGAGTGGAGTGAGCCCAGTCACCAACCAGTGCTGTGGGGGTGCAGATTCCTGAATCAGACCTTTGGGGAAAAGGACCTAATTGCTTTCAGGTTTAGGAACCAGGCATGGAAATATGGTGCACCGTGTCCTGCTTCAGATGCTGCCACCCTGGAGCAGTGGAGGTAAAGGCTGGGGGGATCACACTGCCACCCTGGAGCAGTGGAGGTAAAGGCTGGGGGATCACACTGCCACCCTGGAGCAGTGGAGGTAAAGGCTGGGGGATCACACTGCCACCCTGGAGCAGTGGAGGTAAAGGCTGGGGGATCACACTGCCACCCTGGAGCAGTGGAGGTAAAGGCTGGGGGATCACACTGCCACCCTGGAGCAGTGGAGGTAAAGGCTGGGGGATCACACTGCCACCCTGGAGCAGTGGAGGTAAAGGCTGGGGGATCACACTGCCACCCTGGAGCAGTGGAGGTAAAGGCTGGGGGATCACACTGCCACCCTGGATTAGTGGAGGTAAAGGCTGGGGGATCACACTGCCACCCTGGAGCAGTGGAGGTAAAGGCTGGGGGATCACACTGCCACCCTGGAGCAGTGGAGGTAAAGGCTGGGGGATCACACTGCCACCCTGGAGCAGTGCAGTTACATGAGACAGCACTGACCTAGTGTGAAGTTGTTCAAGTTGGTGTTGGCAAGCTGTATACTGGATCAGGTGTCACCTCCCATAGCTGGGGTGCACTGTGGTGCTGGGTAGCTGGGCAGGAACACGGTTGTAAAACCACAGTTGATCTAGGGGAAAGGTGTGCTCCCAAGTCCATGTATTCCTGGGTGAGGAAGATCAAGGAACTGTGGTCTGAAGTTCAGCCCTGGGCACTGAGGAGTCGCAGTGACAAGATCTCCTGTCCTTCCTGGTGTCCAAGCGTGGGTCAAACCCACAGGCTCCACTGAGCAGTGAGCTCCTCTGAACGCTGGTGGGGAGCAAAAGGTGTGTGCTGGCCAGTTTGGGACTGAGCAACCAAAGTTGGCACATAGGTGCACTCAGCCTTTCAAACTCCTGTGGTTAGGCTTGTTCCCCTCCTGTTCCTAGGTTGGTTGGGGCAAGGAACAATTTGCTAATGATTATCTCCTGGGACAACATTGTTCACTTGGAATAGAGCCTGGCAGCTGGCAAAGCAGCACCCCTATTTGTGGGCAGAACCCCACTGCCTTTTATTTCTCCTAAACTGAAATACCAAGAGTCCTGCCCCATGCAGAAGAGGGACTGGGAACAGGGCAGGAAGAGATGTGCTGGCAAGAAGAGAGGGGGGTGTCTTTTCCCCTTTGGATATAACATTTTAGGGAGGGACACACCTGGTAGCTGGACCTGTGTAGAGGTGGTTTTGTCCACTGTTGGGTACCAGTGATGCCACAAGCAAATCACAGCAGCTAATTACTGCATTTAAGCTCAGCTTTTAAATACACAGATGGTGCCTGAGGATTTATGCTGGCACAGAGTGCCTCCTGCACTGGCTTTGCCTGGGTGTGCCCAGCCTGGGCTAGCAGCCCCTCCAGCAACCTCAGCAGCACCTCTGTTGTTTGTCACTGAACTTGAGAAGCAATTGCTGTTAATTACTTGCCATAACTCCTGGCACTGGTGGCTAGTCCAGATCATCAAAACAAATTGCTCTGGTTCTGGTCTTGTGTCAGAAGGTGGCTGCTGGAGAGCAAAAGTTGACCCCATGTCTCCCATTTACTTTATGGGCTTCAGGGGTTGAAGCTGGAGAGTCCCAGTGGGAGTTAAACCTGAGGATGCTTACATGTGGCTGCTGATGTGTTTGTGCAGTGAGGATCCTTTCCTGTCCCAGACCCATCTCCCAACTGCTGCAGCTAATTAAAAAGAAAACCACAAATATTTTGCTTCAAATGACAAGTTTGTGGTAAGAAAGGAGACAGATGGTTTGAAACAAGAAGGTACCAAGACTTGATGAGTTAATCATGGAATCACAGAATGCTTTGGGTTGGAAGGGACCTCAAAGATCATCTAGCTCCAGCCCCCCTGCCATGGGCAGGGACACCCTCACTAGTCCAGGGTGCCCAAAGCCCCATCCAGCCCAGCCTTGAACACTGCCAGGGAGGGGGCAGCCCCATCTTCTCCGGGCACCATTCCTCAGCAGCTAGGTAGAAATGTCTGTCCTCTCCTAGGTGAGGTGTGAGCTGTGAGAGCTGCTGTATTTCATTTGAGGGGAGGTGATGCAGCTGAGAAGGGGAAGGGGCTCCTGTTCCTGCTTGTTCTCTGTGCAAAACTCAGCGTTTCCACAGCCCTCCTGCTCTGCTGGTGTGAGCATCACCAGACCTGGGGAAGGATCAGATGTCCTCAGAGTTGCAGCTGGTGCTCTTTGACTAGCAGGTCTGCTGTGGACCTTGGGTGTTGGTTTTGGGCTGAGCCCTTGGACAGCAGCTGGATGGTGGAGGAGGTAGATGGGTGCTGGAGCTCTGCTGGCACTTCCTGCTGCAGTCAGTGCCCTAACCACGGTGACTGCCTCGGCGTGGGGTGTGGTGGTTGTCCCTTGTCACTACACACACAAGAAGGGCCTTTGCTTTGCCTTATTTAACGTACCTAAATGTGAACTTATGTCTTGAAGATGACATCTGAGGTGTTTGGAGGGTGTTTGTTGAGCCCAGCTTGGCATACAAGGAAGGCAAGGCTAGCTGAAAGCATCACCCTGCAACTCAGGCTTCTCATCCTTGGGGTTATTGCTGAGGTGCATGGCTAAAACATGCAGCTACTCACATTAATACTGATTTTCTTGGAGGTAAATACAGCAGCTGAGCTGTAAGTACCTCTTTGAAGTGCTCCTCCAATACTGAGTTCACAGAATCACAAGGTTGGAAAAGACCTTTAAAGATCATCAAGTCCAACCATTCCCATCCTAAGCTCAACCATATCCCTAAGTACCTCATCTTCCCTTTTTTTAAACACATCCAGGGAAGGAAGGTGAGATCCCTCACTGCTGAGGGAGGGCACTGACCTTCACCTGATGAGCACATCGCTCTGTGTATCACAGAGAAGAGGAGGAATGACTGAACCACCATGTGCTCACCAACCACCACTCTGGCTTCCTCTGGTCAGGCTGCTTCTGAGGTTTGACAGTCTTTTGTGTGATGACAGACCTGCCAAGCATTTATTGTTGATGCTGGCGTTCTGCCTACTCCTTGGCTCGCTCATCCTAGCAGGTGGGGCTGGTACCTGAAGCTGGAAGTAGTTGTGCTGCCTTGAAAAATCAAGAGAGATGGAAATAGGTTAAATGTGCCCCCCTGCAGAGAAAGTTTTAGGCCTTCTTATGGGAAGAATTTACCTGAAGGATCTTGAGATGGGAAGGCTGCTCACAACTGCCACAGTTTACCTGAGTTGACTAGCACAGGTGACATGGGATCATCTCCTCAGCCTGGGTTCTTCAGGTATGGTTTGGTATGGAACAGGGAGGTATGGCTCAGTGATGCATTGAGGTGTAAGGCATCAATTTAAACACCATGTGTCAGAGATCAAATTGCCCTAATGCATGTTGAAATGAAAGTGGCATTGTACACTTGGAGCTCTGCAGCAAGAGAGCTCCAGTTGAAACACCCAAACTGCTGCTCACGTGTGAGTACTTGCTGGGATGTGAGTGGTGCTGCCTGCTTGGGGATGTTAAGAGGCTATCTGCACTGTACTCATTGTAACAGACAATTTTAGAAAGCTGTATAAAAATTGATGTCTGTCTGTATACCCTGGTGGGATGTGGGAGGCGATGAAAACCCTTCCACAGTCTGGAAATGGGCTGTGGGAGGCTTCAGGTTTCCCACTTGTGTGGAGTTCTGACTCCAGAAGTTGGGCCTAAAAGCCTAGCTGGCTGGCTCTCTTCCTCTCTTCCTGAAACACACAATCAAGAGGGCAATAAATGCTCAGGTACTTTGGTTTGATTCCGGATCCTGTCCTTGGACTATAGATTTATGTCTGATTTAGTAAAGCAGGCTGTAAGCCAGGGCCTGGGTTATGGGGAGGTGCTGACGAAGCACGGTGGCTTTCAAGCTCAGTGAGGGCAGCAGCAGAGGGGGAGAGCCCTTTGGACAGTGAGATGTGGAAGGGGCTGGGTTCACCTGGGGCTTTCCAAAACCCAGGGCGTGTGCTTAGTGCACCTGCAGGGCTCTGAAGATCATAGAATCCCAGCCTGGTCTGGGTTGGGAGGGACCCCAAGGGTCACAGAGCTCCAACCCCCTGCCACAGGCAGGGACACCAACCTCCAGGCCTGGAGCTACACAAGGTTGCTCAGGGCCCCAGCCAACCTGGCCTTCAACACCCCCAGGGACGGGGCACCCACCCCCTCTCTGGGCAGCCCCTTCCAGCCCCTCACCACTCTCCCTGCAAAGAACTTCCCCCTAAGATCTCCTCTCCCCCTTCCCTCCTCCAGCTTCACTCCATCCCCTTGTCCTGCCAGGCTCTGCCCTTGAACAAGCTGATTCCCCTCCTGTTCCTCTGCTCCCTTCAGGGACTGGCAGGCTGCAGTGAGGTCCCCCCAATGCACCAGTGGAGATACGTTCTTGACCACTGAAATACAGATGAGACTTCTCCCTGTTCAGCAGGAGGAAATCTTCTCTGAGTCACTGTGAGGCTGAGGAAGCCTGGAACTAGAGTTCAGTCTTGTAGCCTCCCTGGTCACAGGCTCGGGCTGTTGTCCCTCTTGTCACATCTTAGTGTATTTGATGGCAGCTGTGTTTTGTAGGTTTGAGTGTGCTGCTGACACCTGATGAAAGAGCCTGCAGGTAGTGCTCAGATCACTGAAGCAGCTTGGTGGAGGGCATTGCCGTGGTGAACTGGTGGTCAGTCACTGGAGATACATCAAGTGATGTCTCTGGTTACCAGTAATGACTCCTGGTGCCCACATCTCCATGTGAACTGATGTGCAGTATGTAATGATGGTCCAGCCACATCTTTTATTGCCAGCACCAGCCCTTTGCCAGCAAGTGCTTTAGCAGGAGCTGGAATATGAGCAGTGCTTTGGCTTTATCCGTGGTCTTACCAGCTTTTCATGCTACCTGCGTGGACCTGGGGGTTACTGAGTGCAGCAACAGCCATTTCTTTCCCTTTTTCCCAAGTACTTGTTGTGGTGAATTTGGCAGCAGGTCCCCTGCCAGCTAAGACTGCTCACTGTACAGTACCTTGCTTAAAATGGTCTGGGCCAAACAGGATTTCCACAGGGATTTGGAGGTATCTTGGGTGAAAAACATGCAGGAGGGGATGCAGAGCAGTGGTGTGATGCACTTCCTCCTGTCTCCTCTAGTACACAGGCTGGATATGGGTAGGAAATTGTGTGATGCAGAGGAGAGTGGAGACTTGAAGTGATGAATGAGTCAGAACGTCTGCACCCATTTTCATGTGGCCACTGACTCGGTGTGTGGTCGTGGACAGGTCTCCTGGTGTACTCATCTGTCAGCTGGATTTTGCAAGGGTGCTGAGGGGAAACTGTGCATGGAAGTACGGTCTGTGCTGCAAACCACCTCAGTGCTCCTCAGGAACAGGACATTTACTGTGCACCTCTGTTTGTCATGTTATTTCTGACCAAGTATCATCTGGGGTCACTAATCCAGTGTCTCTCTCTCTCCCTTTAGCTGAAGCTTGAAGATCGCTCTGTGGTCCCTCGAGATGTGGTCAGACACATGAGCTCCAGTGTAAGTGTGGGGTTGGTTTTTTTTCACTTCATCCCTTTTTGATGGTGACCCTGCTGGGTGGATTTCTGGGTGGATTTCTGAGCCTTGCCAAATTGCCTGAATGGGAGTGAACAGCGATGCTTTGAGCAGGTTCTATTTTTAGGAGGTTTGATAGACCTAGCTGCATCCTTTGAAAATGAAATGCTGATAAGGCTGCCTCTCTGCTCTTGCATAGCTGCAGAAAGCTCTCCTGAGCAAGTGAGCCTGATAATGTCAGGTAGAGAGACAAGAAGCTTGTCTGTCCTGCCAGATCATTGTGAGATGTGGGGAGTGGGGACCTGCTCGCCCAGACTGAGCAGGGAGGCTGGAGTGGAGGTAGATGATGCTCCCACTGCAAGTGCTGTGGTAAAGAATTGGGAGGAAACATGTTTCAGGAGAAAATCTACAGGGGATTCTCAATCTACATCTTGTCCAGCTTCTCCCAGAAACACAGCGAATGCCTCACTACTGAAATGAGACCTGCACTGAAGCACTTGGTGCAGCTAGGTCAGCAGAAAACCAGCTGACTCCTAATCAGCAACCTATAATCGTTACCTTTACTCTTCCTGGAACTTATTATAAGTCCTAATCATTCTATTCTACTCGTACAGCCTTTGTGCTTATCAGAGATGAGTGGATTTGGTGTTTTGTTGGGCATCCTGGGACCACTGTTCAGCTCCATTATCAGATGTGATGTGGTTTCTTTAGGAGCTTAGCTACGTTGCCAGTTCCTTGCTGTTGCTCTCCCCTGACCTCTAACCCTGAGCCATATGGCCTGCCATGTGCATGCCTGTGGCTTCTGACTCGCTTCCAGCAATGTGGCTACCAGGCTTGGGCTGGAGCAGGCAGCTGGCCCCTCACCGCTGCGGTTGCACCACATGGTGTGCGGCCTGGTGCAGGGATGGGGAGGGCTGGTCTCTGACCTGTGGGCTTTGGTTTGGGGTTGTTATTTCTAAAAAGCCTTTTCTTTTTTTTTTTTTTTTCTTTTGTCAATTAGTAAGTAAAAAGTGGCCCCAGCTCTTTTTCACAGCATGTTCCAAGGAAAAGGGAGGAAAAGCTTGAAGGGTAATTTGAGAAATGCTGAGAATAAACTCATTTCCTTAAGCAATTTAATTGTTTGAAGTGGAAATTTGGAGTTGAGGTGTCATGCTGAAACTGCTGGTGTAGGGGAAGTGTTTCAATCCCAAACAAGGAGCAGCTGGCACGTGGAAACACCGTCCCCTTGTGCTGTTAGACCTGGCACAGCTGGACTCTGGGCTATCTCCTCCTCACTCAGAAGGATGCTCTGAGTCCTGCCTCTCAACTGCTTGTTCTCCAGTGCTGCTTAAAGTCACTTTCAGCTTTCAGGACTGAGCTGTTCTCCTCTTTGGCAAATGTGGATGTGCAGCTTTTGTTTGGGCAGAAATTGGCTTCTCTGGCTTGCTGTGTGTGCATCAGTGGGTTGTTACCCACCAGTTGTTTTGCACGCTCATTTATGTCTGTCTGCCTGTTTAAACACTGACTTTGGCTTGGCCATTTCTAGTGGAGGCTGACAACTTCATTTTTCTAATTGATGGGATGGCAAGGGTATAACTATTTCTATTCAAAAGCATAGTGAATCTGAAGATGACTTAGACTTCACCTCACCCTCAAGTATGTTTGAGATGCCAGCAGTAAATGAAACAGTAAACCCCTTCTACCCCACAAAACCCCTTCACTTGTTCATCAGGTACCTTCCAAATATTAAAATAGAAAATCTGCAAGCGACAGCCTGCCAAATTGAGGATGTGGGATGGTTGCCCTGCACCAGTTGGCCTGGCAAATGTACAATGTGGAACCTACTCTGTATTCCTCACACTCTCTGGGCTGCTTCTTAACCTCGAGCACGAAGGACTCCAACCCTCTGTTCCTCAAGAGGAGAGAGCTGACTCAATTCAGTGTGCTGCCCATCAAGCACTGGGTGTGGGGGGAGATAGCTTCAGGGGGTCATGTGTAAAATGAGATCACTTTCTCTGAGTGCACTTGGGTCTGTAAGGCTCATCCAGCTGGATGAGGAGTGGGGGAAAGGGGCAGAGCTCATTTTTCCAGGCGATACGCTCATCCTGGGGAGAGATGAGAAGTAGGTCTGTGATCTGTCAGGCACCTGGATTCTGGTGCTTCAAGGGTTGCTGGGCTGTGCTGTCCCTTTGAAATAGAGGAATGAGAGTGGTGTAAAGACCCCCATGTTAAGGAGTGTTGAGGGAAGGAGTAGAAGGATGGGAGAAGATGATACAGGATTGAAGTCTACGCTTGCTGAGCTGCTCTTCTCTCAGATGGGAGTTTGCTTTGTCTCTGGGGAAGGGAGAGGGTCACTTCTCCATCCATTCACTGCTGAAACATTCAGTATCTGCAGCGTGGTGTGTACCATCAGGGTCCCAGAAGAAGCAGACAGAATCTAGGGAGTGCTCTATATTCTGGTGTGAGTGGGGCATTGACTCATGAGGAGGATCAGTCACCTCCCTGTCCCAGCTCTGCTGTTGAGGTTGATGGGAATGGATTTTTGTGACAGAACCATGAGATGCCAGCTCGTTCCATTTGGCCCCTCCTTTAATGGGAGCATCTAATGGCCAGTCTGGTTGTGTTTGAGCAGGCTGGTGGCTGGCTGTGCTCTGGCTGTAGACCTGTCGTGGAAGACCAGAGCCAAGTTGGTGACTTCTCTCTGAGTGCTGCTATGATCCAACAGTGATTCAGCAGAACCCCTCAGCCTGCAAATCTGCCTCCCCTGTCACAGGCTAATGTTTCATGTGACAGTGGAATAAATAAACTTCTCCTAAACAAAGGCTCCCTGGCAGGTGAGGGAGCAGAGCCATGACTCAATGACCCCCTGCCTTCTGGGGCTGCTCCCAACATTGATCTCAGCTTTCTTAACCACACTCAGGCATTTTGGAACTGGAAGGAGAAGCAAACTGAACTCAACCCCAGGCTTCTAGCTCATGACTAACAGCATCCAACTCTTGTTAGATGGGGGGCAGGTTTGGAGGGTGGTCCATCACCTTCTCCATGGGGAAACTGTTGCTTAGAGAATGGGCAGAGGGTGTTGGTGTACATCAGTCACCCCACTCCTGGTTTTATTGCTTATTATTCTTTCATCATCAATAAAAGGGAGAGTTTAGGCCTGAAGACAAGGTCACCCACAGAAACCACAGGACTGTACCGTGTCTCAGAGCTGCTGTCATGTTGGCTACTGAGAAAGGACAAAGGAATTCTGGAAAGCTTGGTGTAGGGCAAGGAATTTTTCTTGAGGTAAAGAAAAACCTAAACCACAGGCCCTGAGCTGCAGAGCCTGGCTGGAGGGTGGACTGGGCCTGCTTAATTGAGCTTAATTTGGAGGAGAAGCAGGGTAGGTGGCTGTGCTGGAGCTTGCAGAGCGGGTGGTGGGTGGGCAGCGTGCTCCTGGCAAACGCTTCTCAGGTGAGAGCTGCAGCACAGCTCTGCCAGGCTCCTCCTGCCAGCCTGGGCAGGCTGCAAGCTCTGTTGGGCTTGGCTGCTGCCTGGCACGATGGAGCTGTCGCTGGGGAAGGCTTCCTTTGCTTCCCAGCCTCTCTAGAGAGAAAGGAAGAGTGATCTGCAGCTCCCTGCCTCGTGGGAGGGAGCCATGAGCCCCCACGGCTCTGGGCTCTGCCAGCACAGCCCCCCGTGGGCAGCGTGTGGGGCAGGGCCTGCCCCTCTGAGGGGCTTTGTGTGATGGGAAGGAGAGGCCTTGCAGCAGGCAGGTGGAAAGCAAGCCAGGCAAGAGGGCAGAGCCAGCTGTCCAGGAGTTACCCTGGACCAACGGTGTCTGTAGGGTGTCTTTGCTCGAATTACTGTTCCCCAAGATGAGTTGAGCACAAGCACAGTCCTGAGCTCCCAGAAGGGCTGTCCTGGGCTCTGAGTGAAAGCTTTGGTTAAGTATTTCATGTAAGTGGGCTGAGCAAACAAATCCACTTCTCACAGGGCATGTATGAGGGTTACACTCGAGTCCTGCTGCAGCAGAGACCTTGATGCTCAAGATAAGGACAGCTTCAGAAGCTGCTGATACCAGGGAGTTTGTGCTGCTGGCCCTCAGTCAGCTTTTATAATGGACTTGTGGGCTTTAATAAAACAGGGGATCGATTGTCCCAGCTGCCAGCAGGCCGGGGCAGCTGCTGCATCTGACAGTGTTTGGGTTAGCAGCCCTTCCTTGCAGACCCCCACCATATGTGTGAGCGACGTGTGGATTGTGTGCTCCCTGCCAAACCAGCCCCAGAAGGCTCTTGACAGCATGCCTTATTTTCTTGGGGACAAAGAAAAGATTAAAACTTTGCTAAAAAGTGAGGGAGATCAGGACAAGCATCTCTTAATTGGGCCAACTGTAAATTACCTGGCTTGAAATCTCACTAGAAGTGCCAGATTATTGGGGGTTTTTTCATATGCAGCAAGTGAAAACCATTTGTAATGTCCTGCTAAAGCAAGCTTGAGGTGAGAAGCCACAGAGAGCTTTAAGACTCTTTTGTTCTGGGGTTGATCTACCCCTGCCTTTGACTCAAGGCAGTACCTGTGGGATGGTCCTGTGGAGCTGCAGAGATCTGCTCGGTTGAATCAGGCAGGCAGCTCTGAAAGCCAGTAAACCCCACCTGAGATGGTCTAATTTAACCAGGTGCAGGAGTCTCTGGCTGGCTTCAGTAGCCATTGCAAGTTTTAACTGGGAAGAAAACACTACAGGTCACCTTCTGAGGTGTCTGAGGGTGAAGTGAAATGCACCTCCAGATTGAGGGTCTGAGGGGTAAGAGGGGTTTAATCCCAGGAGTTGTCCCTGCACTTTGGATTTGTGCATGGAGCAGGAGGTGGGTATGTAGGACCTTCCCCAGGTGCCAAACCCTTTGTCTCCTTTGCATTTTCAGGACAGCCAGTGTGGAACTGTCATTGATGTCAACATAGAGTGTGCTGTGAAGCTGGTAGGAACCAACTGCATCCTCTACCCTGTCAACAGCAAAGACCTGCAACATATCTGGGTGAGAACATGGCCAAAATACACCTGGGAAGCCAGGGCTTGGTGGTTTGGAGAGAAGCTGCTGTGTTTCAGGGTCCATGTGCATATGGAAGCATCCATCTTGTGCAAGATGCATCTGCAGTTGGTTTTTATTTTAAACTTGCTGCAAGCATCCTCCCTGGAACAAGATGATGCAGCATCACCTCATCTTCCCATCTGTTCTGTGTTTCTGATCTCATTGCTGAGACCAAATTGACTTGAAGGGCTAGGCTGACATTAAAACTCTGTGAGAACTTCTGCACTGAGGTGGGCTGGTGTGACAGCCTCAGTGGGGTGACCCCATGGCAGTGGTGCTGGGATTTTTTGAGCTATAATATCCTTACTGTTTAAACAGGCTACAAAAATTCACAGGTGGGTCGAGCATCTTTCTGTTGAGCTGGAAGAGTCTGGAACATCCCCAGTTCTCCCCTGTGGGTGGGTGATTTCCAGAGACCAGGTGAGATAGAGGAAAAAGAATGATGAGATCCTGAGGAAGAGGGTGATCTGGGAGTGAGAAGCAGGAGTGTCACAGCCTTTCTCAAGAAGCAGCCTGTGGAAAGGCAGTGGGATACAAGCTTCTCTGAGATGGAAAATTAGTGTTAAAGTTGTTAATATTAACTGAAGGCAGGTGTGAGTTCACCTCTACTTTGACTTAAATTTAAGACCCAAGGGAAAAAAAAATCCCAGCAAAAGCCCCAGCTGTTTAACTGGGAATCCAGGCTCTGTGCTGATACTGAGCAAGCTCCTTGATGTACCCTAATTCCCTGGGCTGGGTCAGCCTGGAGAAGAGAAGGCTGTGGGGGGACCTCACTGCAGCCTGCCCGTCCCTGAAGGGAGCAGAGGAACAGGAGGGGAATCAGCTTGTTCAAGGGCAGAGACTGGCAGGACAAGGGGGATGGAGTGAAGCTGGAGGAGGGAAGGGGGAGAGGAGATTTTAGGGGGAAGTTCTTTGCAGAGAGAGTGGTGAGGGGCTGGAAGGGGCTGCCCAGAGAGGGGGTGGGTGCCCCGTCCCTGGGGGTGTTGAAGGCCAGGTTGGCTGGGGCCCTGGGCAACCTTGTGTAGCTCCAGCCTGGAGGTTGGTGTCCCTGCCTGTGGCAGGGGGTTGGAGCTCTGTGACCCTTGGGGTCCCTCCCAACCCAGCCCAGTCCATGATTTACAGTGAGATCTGCAGCTGCTGTCTGGAGCCTCTCTGCTACCTACTCTGCACTGTGTGAGGACTCAAAGTCCAAGGCTTGGTATTTCTTAGGTTTTGTTTCCTGTTTTCTCTGCAGCCTTTCATGTATGGTGACTACATAGCCTATGACTGCTGGCTGGGCAAGGTCTATGATTTGAAGAACCAAGTCATCCTCAAACTTTCCAATGGAGCCAGGTACTTTTCCTTCTGCTGAAGCCTTGTGCCCTTTGGCTTTCCCAACCCTAATCTGTTTTAAAAGAACTAGAAACAGGCTGGCCTTTGTTCACATGCTGATAAGCTACCTGCTTGTGTTATCTTCAGACCTGGGGGAAGAACACATCTCCCTGTGAGAACATTGAGGTTCATTTGTCACCCTCTGGACAAGCTGTTGTCTGAAAGGGGACAGTTTCTTTCTGTCCCAGCAGACTGGTGCTCCACAACTAAAGCACGTTGGTCTCTTAAACTGTGCTGCTCCCCTAGGAAAGGAGTGGTTTGAGATGGGTGGTTGTTCCAGATCTCCTCACTATGAGATGCAGGGAGGATTCTTACCTAAAAAGAAGTGGGTGAAAGTGTCAAAGCAGACTGGTGCTTCTTATCAGAGGTGAAACCAGCCTGAGGTTGAACAGCTTCACGTCTCCACTGTTGTTTTCAGCTGTATCAGGAATGTTTTTGCAATGAAGACACAATCCAAAGGGCCTGTCTCTGGAGAGAGATTTCACTGGAGATGTTGAAAGAACTATTTGCCTAATGTGCTTCTGTGAAGGCAGCGGGAGGATCTGAGCTCTGTTCTTGTGTGTCTCAGTTACTTGGGAGCTAAACCCCATGTGAATTCACTGCATACACTCTGTTACTGGGGCCTGTCTTGACCAACAAACATTTATTGATGGAAGGAAGGACCCAGTGGAGAGGGCCAAGAGGCTCCCAGGCCTGGCAGCTGGGGAGGAACCCATCTGTCTTGTAAATTGCGTGTTGACATTGATGTTTTAAAATAAAGAAGCCCACAGTCCAGCTCTGAGTCTTTAAGAGAAGCAAGTAAAGCAAGAGCTGGAACAAATGAGTGGTGGCTGTGTCTGTGACTGTCATTGTTTGTAGTGTTGGCTTACCCCAGGCTCTTACAGGTGTGTTAAACAGGGAGTGAAAAATAACTGCACTTCTCTCTCTGTGTCCCCTGCAGTTACTGGGGCAATGTAAAACCTTCCTTGGTATCTGTTACCAGCTTTTGTGTAGCTATGTAAAGTGAGGTAGCAGTTTTCATTGTCTCTTTCTGATGAACCATTTGGAATCCCACCAGAACTGACTCTGGAAATGAAGCTCTTATTGAAAGAAGTGTTCCCAGGTTGCCTTCAGGTTCCTGCATTGGTGTGAATAACAGAGGGGATGGGGACTTGTGACCAGACAAGCCTTGCCTTTATTTTTCACATGCTCAACAGAGCCCCTGGACACCAGGCAATGCTTTTGTAGCTTCTCTGTAACCTGTTCTACTCAGGATATAAAGGCCTGGAGATCCACTGCTGGGCACGTGGACAGATGGGCTGGGGTAGTGTCAGGTAACTGGTGCTGTTTGCTTTTGAAGCTGGTGGCTCTGGAAACGTGACTGTGTTTCTTGCCTGCTCTCCAGGTGTTCTATGAGCACAGAAGATGGAGCCAAGCTGTACGATGTGTGTCCTCACGTCAGCGACTCGGTGAGCTGCTGCTTTTCCTCAGAGCCTGTTTGATCCACGGCCTCTTGGAAGGGCTTTGTGCAGGGGGAGGGGAGAAGGCAAAGTGAGGGGCACTCAATAATCCTGAGAACACAGCCTGCATCACAGCTGATAAACCCCTCAGCAGATCTTCACTTGAAGTTAGTGTCACAGGGTGAAGCCTGAGGGCAGTGTCAGGAATGAGCAGGCTTTGGGGAGGCATTACAGTTAGTGCAGCCCACTGCTTGCTTTGCCTGGCCTGCAGTGGGATGGCTGATGGCAGGGCAGTTCACTGCCTGCTCCTTAGATCTGCACGTGCTTGAAAAGGCTCTTACTCTGGGTAATGCTTTCAAAATTGTTTCCCTCCTGGCAAAGGGCATGTTGTTTAGAAGGTGTCCTGCTAGAAGCACGTTTACAGATGACATAAAATCCTCTCTCTTGTTGTAGTACCATGGCATTGTCTGAATGAAGACCTGCTGCCATGCTGGCATCTTCTGAATCATGTGGTGGGGAAGCTGTAGGGTAAAACAGTTCCCTGTGTGATGGGCTGTAACCTCTCTTACCTTCCACAGCTGCTGACAGTGTCCTTGTTCTTCCACACAGGATCAGTAGGGCCTTGCTGCACTTCTGGCAGCAGCACTGAGAGTCACCTGAGAAACACCTCAGATTCTTGGGAAGTAGCAGTGCAGTCAGCCCTTCTCCTTCCCAGCCTCCAAAGCAGAGGTGTCTCTGATCCAGAACTGCACTCCTCTTAAAATATGAGACTGGGTTGTTGAAGAGTAAATGGAATACCACGTTGATAGGATGTTCTACTGTGGTTTTCCTGCTCTGGACAGAAAAGGGAGTGGTTCATTGCTCCATATTCCAGCTGCTTTGGGTTGTGCAGTACACTTTCTGCTTGCTAAGTGGATGTCAGCAGCATCCAGCTTCTGGTTACCCCATTTGGAGATGTTGCTTTGAAATGTACACAGTCCTCTGGAGACCTGTGGTTTGCTCTGAAACACGAGTTGTCTCCAGTGTTACTCTTACTCCTGTACTCAGAGTCACTGTGTTAGCTGCTTACCTGCCTTGGATCTTGTCACACTGCTCTTAATCCTTCCTGACAAATTACAAGACTTGATGCAGTTTTGTGCTCAGTGTTTTATCTACCCTGAACTTCTCTGTCCACCCCCACATTCTGACTCTTCTGCTCATCAAGTCATGCTGACTATCAGAGGGGAAGAGCTCTGAGAGAGCAATTGTTGTGTTTACCCTCCTGCTTTGTTTTCCAAGACCTGTCATGCTAACTAAGGCAGCAGTAGTACTTACAAACTTAATTTGCTGAGTAGAGGAGTGAAGGCAGACATCCTCTGGCTCTGAAAGCAGTAGGTGCTTGAATCCGAGCGTGGAGGAGATGGATGTTCTTCCCTGGGCTCAGCCCACCTTGGCTACTTGTTCCTGAGGACATTCGTGTGGACATCCACACCTTCTGTTTCTTGCAGTGCTTTTGGTCCTCCCCCACTGAGTCAGGGTCCAGTTGGGACGTGTGGCAGAGCAGGTTGCTATAGGAACTGCTGGGCTGACTTGAGGAGAGGAGCAAGCTTCAGAAGATGGGCAGCTTGCAGACTTTACCATTGCAGTTCATCTTCCTGATCACAAATGAGAGAAGGTAAATGCTGGAATCTTCAATCTTAAGAGTCCTTTATGCTGTTGTGGGTTTTTTCCCCCATAGGGTCTCTTCTTTGATGACTCATATGGCTTTTATCCTGGGCAAGTCCTCATCGGGCCTTCGAAAGTCTTCTCCAGCGTGCAGTGGCTCTCGGGTGTGAAGCCTGTCCTGAGCACCAAGAGCAAGTTCAGAGTGGTGGTGGAAGAGGTAAGGGCTGGCAAGCTGACACATGGCTACCTTCTGCACACAAGGGCGTTTTGGAGCAGAGTCAGCTTGCCATGGTAACCTCACAAGAGCAGATGTGCTGTGGCTCTGTTCTGAGGTAACACGTTTCTCATTTTGGGCATGGTTTGGATTTTCCTCCCAAGGGTCCCTGTGGGCAGGCACCCTGTAAGGTGTTTGGGTGCCAACACACTTAGAGACTGGCATTGTTAGGGCAGCAGAAGCCCTTCTTCTACTGACACTTAATGTTAAGTGCTACCCAAAGGGGGAGAAACGCTGCTGACTCTGCTGAGAGAGGGAGCAGCTCCAAGTCCATGTCTCTTTGTGACACTGGCCCACTGCTTTGTATGTGCTGTAGCTTCCTCCCCAAGCCAGATGTCATCTTTCGTGAAATCAAAAACTGTAGAAGCTCTTGGTGCTGTTGGGAGCACTGTAGTGGTCCTGGATGTGGTGAGACCACACTTGGGCACCTTAGATGATGAAAGCAGGTTTGCTGCTTCCTTGTGTGCAAGCTTTTGGATCCTAGGAAAGCCTCTGAAAAATTCACTTGCCTTCTCTCTCCTGACGTTGTAGGTACAGGTGGTAGAACTGAAGGTTACTTGGATCACTAAGAGCTTCTGTCCTGGAGGTACTGACAGTGTGAGCCCTCCTCCCTCGGTCATCAGCCAGGAAAACCTGTCCAGGTGAGATCTGCAAACCCCTTCTCACTCCCAGCACCCAGGGGCTGTGCAGAGGATGAGTGATGTACCCACCCTCTGGTTAGACACAGTGCTGCTGTTTCCAGTGGGTTACACACCTGTGTATTCCAGAGCTTCCAAAGTGTGACAGAATAGCTTCCAAATCCCTTGAGCAGACACTTGGGTTGCCACCTCAGGGGCTAGCATCCCTCCAGTCCTTCCCAAGTGACTCTAGAGCTGACAAATGCCTAAAAGAAAACAGTGTCTGGCAACAAGTTGCTTCTTCCCTTGTCTCCTTTCACTTGTGTGGAGCTGTCCTGCTCCAGACCCGGGTGGGAGCTGCAGGAGCAGCTGGTGCCCTCTTCAGGCTGCAGGGGCAGAAACAGGCTGGACAAATAAATCTTGGAAGGAAAAGTCGGATGAATAATAGCACAAAGCAGTGTGGTTCCTGCCTGGAGTTCAGAAGCTGGAGCAGAGCAGCTCTTGGATGACAGCAAAAGAACCCCAAACCCCACAACCAGTGCCAGCTTCAGATGTCTCTCAGCAGCTGTCTCTGGGAGGGGGAGCCAGAGGGAGGGGAGTGACTGGTGTCCCACCCAAACCCTTTGTATCCCCACCCAGCCCCTGGTGAGATTCCCACTCCTCCTTTTGAATTGTGTGCCTGGAAAAGATTTGGTGTGGGTTCTGTCACCCCAGAAGAAGTGCCATTGGCATGAGATCACAGCAGCCTCGTGAGGGACCTGGTGACTGCTGGGTTCTGGGCTCTGTTACTGCTTTTGCACTTGGCTCACTGCTGTCCTCTTCTACCAGGGTAAAGCGTCTGGGGTGCTTTGACCATGCCCAAAGGCAGCTTGGGGAAAGGTGCCTCTATGTGTTCCCAGACAAAGTGGAACCTGCAAAGATCACCTGTGAGTGCCCAGAGAGGAACTGTGTCCTGGGTGAAGGATCAGTTGCCAAAAAGGTGAGTGGAGGGGTTCAGGGAGGCATTGACTTCTCCAAGTGTTTCTGTGGCTTTTAAAGCAGAAATCTGGGTAGTCCTGTGGCCTGAGACATGAGTCCTGGAGTGGCTGTTGGAGAGTTGGTGGCTTGTTGGTGCTGGCAGTGAAGTCACCCTGTGCAGCAGTCTGACTGCACCGGGTGAAGTGTGCAGCTAATGCCACGAGAGACCACGAGTGGGACCTGGAACGTAAAGGTGTCACCTTGCAGGGGCCAAGCCATGTCAGAGCTGGTGTGTGCTGACACCTGGGACCGTTGGACACGTGTTGTTTTCATCAGCATGGCCTCAGGTTTCTCAGGGAGCTGAACTGCTGGTTAAACCCTTGTTACAGCGGGACAAGAAAGTCTCTGCTTCCTCAGCCAATTGAGTCAGGTGGTGGCTTCTACACGGTGACAGGATGTCACCAGTGTGGAGTGTGACCTCCCTGCAGGGCTGTGTCTTGCATAGGGTAACTCACACACCCTCTCCTGTAACAAAAAACTGAGAACAGGCTTGAAATGGCCCAAAGGAGTGAAGCTCATGTTCCGTGGGCTGGCAGAGGGGAGCAGGGGTGGGGGGCTGAGGCCCTTGGGGTGCTGTTTTCCTCAGTGTGCAAAGCAAACCCACCCCTGGGGCGCACTGCTGGGCGTGAACGTGGTGTCTGACCCTGCTCTGCTCTCTCTAGGTGAGGCGGCTGCTGAAGAAGCAGATAGTGAAGATCATGTCCTGCTCCCCAGAGTCTCAGGGTAGCGGGGAAGCCCCTGACAAAGAGCCTGTGGCAGCTGCTGAGCAGAAACCAGAAGAGCTTAAGCCCGGATCAAAGTGTGAGCTGGATGACTCTTCCAACGGTGCACCCAGTCCTGGGGAGAGGAAGGAGGAGCAGCCTGAAGAGGTGGGGAAGGAGAAAGGGGGAGCGGCTGCGGCACGACAGCAGCAGCCTCCCTTTCTGCTGAAGGACGAAGGCTCGTCCGACTACCGGCTTCAGTCCATGGAACAAGATGCTGACGACGAGGCAGCCGATGACACCGATGACACCAGCTCTGTCACCTCCTCTGCCAGCTCCACTGCCTCGTCCCAGAGCGGCAGCGGCACCGGCCGCAAGAAGAGCATCCCTCTGTCCATCAAAAACTTGAAGCGGAAGCACAAGAAGAAGAAGACCAAGATCTCTCGGGAGTTTAAGCCAGGAGACAGGTGAGTTGGGTCTCCAAACTCATGTTGTACCTGCCAAAACCCCCCTTATCAAAGCTGTTGAATTTAAACCCCCTCTTCAGGTTGGGTGGAGGATGGTGTGCCTCATGTTAGGACACCCCTTGGTGATAACCAACAGCGATCATCTTGCCATGGCTGCAGCAGCCTGAGCTTGGACTTAGTCCAGCTTCTGGTGAAACTGGAGCCCAGTGACGTGACACTGATGCTGCTCTATTTCAGCTGTGCCTCCGGGCATCAGCAGCATCTCAGTGCTGCACTGGAGCCTGTGTGCAGCGAGGGAGACAGGTGAATAAAGATCATGCAGCTTAAACATGACACTAATTGGTTACCTCATCGCTGAAGGCTGCAGATAGCCCCTGCTAGCAGGAACGGACAGCTCACCCTCAGAGACCTGTCTCAGGAGCAGCACAGAGGTCTGTGCTGGCAGGGGTTCACGCTGCAGTGGTCTGTTACCCTGATTCTGCTCCAGAGAGAGAGAGAGAGAGCAGCAACTTTTGCCAGCAGTATGCTTTTTATTGGGTTTTTTAATGAACAAAGTGCACTCTGTGAGAGCCTTGGAGGAATTGATTGCAGTGGCTGGGGGAAGGAGCCCTGCAAGTATCCACCCATTTAAAGATAGAACTGGATCTCAGTGGCTTTTCCCTTTTCCCTACCTTGAGGATGTTTGAACTCTTTTCAAGGGATGCAGATGCCTGACAACAGGCTCGCTGGCTTCCCTTGCTGCTTAGTTGTATACAGATTCCACACTGGGAATGAGCTAGTGGGAAATGGGATGTGAGAATCCTCCTGGAGAAGGGATGTTCTCAGCATTCCAGGGGTCTGGTAGTTTGAGGATGCTGCTAACTTCAGTCATGTTTTGTGTAGGTATTTTAGCTTTGCCTCTGTACAAGGAGAGCAGTTCATTAGGTCTTGTGGTTTTGGAGAAACTGGATTTTGAAGGTCACAAACCTCAGCAGGGCAATAGTGGAGTGAAAGGAGAACTGTGAGTGTGGGATAGAGTTCCTGGAAACCGATTTACAGTTCCCCTTCTGCACCATGCAGGCAGTGGGGAGAAATCTCTTAACACCACCAAGAGATTCCTGTGCTGCATCTGGGCATCTCCATGCAGAAAGGAGATGTTGGGATGCTGCAGAGGTGACCGTGTCACAAAGAATAAGAAACAGGAGCTTGACTGTAAAACCCCAGCTGATGCTTTAAAGGGCACAGGTGGCAGCTGCTCGCAGTCTGAGGGGCCACAGCTCATACACAGCTCAGTGTGAGGGGTCTTCACTGCTTAAATATCCCACTGAAGCCATGAGCCCATCTGTAGGCGTGCTGCCAGCCCTGCTGGGAGCTGCAGAGCCGGGTGGGCTTGCTGCAGTTAGTCACCAGATCGATGTGTCAGCTCCTGGGCAGCGGTGACAGCGGGGGGCTGACTCTGCATCTGGCTTCACCATCCTTTGGTGAGTGACCTGCTGCACCTCTCCAGGCAGCACATGGGCCTCTGGTTATTTTTAGTGAGGACACACAGATTTTTATATCAATACCACGTCTTGATTTATGTTTGTGAAGCTGCATAAGCTGTGCTGCAGGCAGGACTGGCTCCTCTCCTGGGGCAGCCTGCCTTCCACTCTGCCATCCTCAGCCACACGTGTCCTGCTTCCCCAAGGAACCATCCTTTGGGTGTCACCCACCATGCATTACCCATTACAGGCTTCTTTCCCTGACAACTTCTGATGTTGAGTGCTGGCCCTATTAGAAACTTCATACTATTTTGATATAAAACTTACCTCTCTGGTGGGATTCACTGAAATAGGGCTGGGGGAAACAGTTGTATTCACCTGTTGTATCACCTTTGGGGCTTGGAATCAACCTAACCACAGTGTTTGTGTTCCACCTGGAAGGGCTGCCCAGCAGAAGGAGCACAGAGTCTCAAATCAGCACGGCGTTCAGCGTGCTGTGTGTGGTGGGAGGGATGGAGATGGTGGCAGCTCCTTAGAAGAGTCTGTCCAGCTGCACTGCGGCTCCATTCCTCCTGCCCCAAGCAAGTTGCCTCTTCAAGCAGCTCTGCCCAGCTCCGCAGCACAGAGCCAGTGTGTGGTCCATTGTTGCATGGTTGGGTTTCATTCCTGAGCTGCAGAGACACTCATGGATGTGTTTGGACAGCTGGGAAGGAAACTTTTTTCTTTCAAACAAGATCCTCTTGCTTTCCCCACGTTTGGAGTGCTGCCTCTTGGGGGGGTGGTTTTCCCCCTTCCTTTCTTCCTTTATAGAATCCCAGCCTGGTCTGGGTTGGGAGGGACCCCAAGGGTCACAGAGCTCCAACCCCCTGCCACAGGCAGGGACACCAACCTCCAGGCCTGGAGCTACACAAGGTTGCCCAGGGCCCCAGCCAACCTGGCCTTGAACACCCCCAGGGACGGGGCACCCACCCCCTCTCTGGGCAGCCCCTTCCAGCCCCTCACCACTCTCTCTGCACAGAACTTCCCCCTAAGATCTCCTCTCCCCCTTCCCTCCTCCAGCTTCACTCCAGCCCCCTTGTCCTGCCATTATTTCCCCCTTGTCCTCTCTTCCTTTCATCCTGTGGGAGGGCTGAGATTGCCACAGCTTTACCTTTCTAGTCCCATGCTCCTCTAACTTCAGAGACCCCTGCAAGCTTCCAGGCTCGAAGGTCTTTCAGTGAAGATCTTAAGTTTCAAAGCACTTGAAGTTTCTGTCTGGCCTCTGCTGGGGGTAGAAGGTAGGTGCTGACAGATGCTAATTTGCTCCATGAGGAATAGGATTTCAGCATCAGCTCCCTGGAAAGTCCTCCTGCTGTGTAGACTTGCAGCAACATAACATCTGCAGTGATTGAGAACCTGTCCAAAGCTGCTTCCACTGGGACTAGCTGGGCTTTCCTGACTTGCTTCCCAGCCTGCTGCTGAGATCCATCCTGATCCCTGATGCTGGCAGCAGCACGCTCTGGTATGTTTCCTCTGGTGACCTGTTGCCTTCCTGTCTTCCCAGGGTTGCTGTGGAGGTGGTGACCACCATGACTTCAGCTGACGTGATGTGGCAGGATGGCACCGTGGAGACAAACATCCGCTCCAACGAGCTGATTCCTGTCCATCACCTGGACAACAACGAGTTCTGCCCTGGGGATTTTGTGGTGGACAAAAGAGGTATTGGGTGTCAAAACAATGCTCTTTGGGAACAAACATGCTCCTAATTGCAAAGTATTCTTCAATGGGGATCTCCTAACACACACTGCAGCCCTTTTATTACGCTGGCTGCTGTTACAGTGCTCCCTGGAGGTAGGCACAGGAGCAGAAGGAGGGACTGGCCATGATTCAGCTGCTGCACACCAATGTCAGAACCTTAAATACCTGAGTTGAACTGTGGCTACAGGCAAGATGTGGAAGGAATAAAGGCCAAGGAGCAAAGCTGGGATTCTCAGTGTTCCTGGAGAGTAGAGGTGGCCACCTTCTCCTTGAAAGTGCAAAAGGCTTTGAGCTCCCTTGGAGAATGAGAGGAGCAATGAAGAGCTCACCTCAGGCTGCTTTCTCAGGCTGCCTATCATGACCCTCCATTTCTTCTCTTGGAGGGTTTTTGGGATCCAGAGGCACCTTTTTACACCCCTTTTCTTCACCAAACCAATTGGTGATGTTAGTAAGGGTCACCTACAGGTTCAAAGAGTCTTAGAGCTTTTGGATATGAAATATTGATGGCACACCATCTGGCTCTCAGCTCCTTCTCTGACAGGGGTAGACCCTCAATATCTAGCTCCTTTTCTAGCAGGGATCCACAAGATACTGTCAGGCTGGGAAGAGGGAAAGCTGGCTTAGTAAAAAAATAACCCTGTTTTGTGTGACCACTTCTGATGATACATGGTTTGACTGGGCTTGTGGGTTCAATGTAGCTTGTGGAAACTAGTGTTAGGCATCAGTACCAATCTAGTTTGGCCTCTGGGAATCCATATTCCTCTGTCAAACATACTCTGCAAGCATTATGGGGTGTGCCCACAGTTCCCCTGCTAAGGATGCTGGGAGGTGGGTCCTTGTCAGCCAGATTAATCTGCGAGGTGCCTGGGTCCCAGCCCAGGCTCAGAGGGGTGGTTCTGCCCCAGCTTTGGTGCTGCTGGATCCTGATGGTACAAGTGTACCTCCCTGCATTCTGCTTGCCTCCTACTTTGGTTGTCCATTTTCCCAGAGGAGCCAAACTGTTGTGGGTAGCACGTTTTTGGGTGAGAAGCCTGGCAGCCAGGGCTGCTCTCCAGGAGTCCTTGACCAGCCTTGAAGCAATGCTAATATGGAGAGCAGAGCACTAAGGTGACAGCCTGTTTTTCTCTTGGAGCTTGAAAGTGGCCCCAAAGGGAATGTGTTCAGAGCAGGGCAGTGTAATCTAACTCTGTCATCACACTGTGCTTCGTTAAAATGCAGCTCATCAGCTGGCCACAGTTGTGGCTGTGCAGAAAGGACTGTTCCTCCTTGTGTCGTTCACGAACGGCAGGTCTCAGCCATGAGAGCTGGGGAGCTGACAGCCCCAGCTGCTGCACAGAGTCTCTGCTCCTCCACTAACCCCCTTTGATTTTCTTCTCTGCCCCTGTGACCCAAAGCTCAGAGCTCCCAGGACCCCGGGCTCTACGGGGTCGTGCAGTCTGGTGACCACATCGGCCGGACCTGCGTGGTGAAGTGGTTCAAGCTGAAACCCAGTGGGGATGATGTGGAGGTAAGTGCAGGAGCTCTGGTGCCTCTTGTTGGAACCAGTTAAGAGAAAGCAGCCCCAAAACAGCACAGCCTTCACAGATAAGCCTGGGAGACTGCTCTGCAGTGGAGTTTGTCCTTGAGGATGGGAACAACAACATGCTTTGGGGCCTGGGAAGCTTAGCTGGGGGTGATGTCACTTCATATTTGTAAATGCCTGCGAGGCAGTGCAGACCAAGCAGAGGGTTTACATCCCATAGTCAATGTCAGGCTCTGGTAGGGATGGAGATTTCTTGCTGAAGTTGCTGCAATTGATTTTTGGAGCTCACTGTAGGAATTTTCCCTTCCCCTGTCTCTGCTAGCTCACGGGAAGAGAATTGATCACTGGCAGTCGTCCTGCTTGTCTCTGCCAGGTGCTTTTGCCTGGAGTCAGCCTAATGCCTCTTTCTTGGGGCCTGCAGGAACTCTGTTTTCCAGAGTCTTGGTAGGCTGCAGCCTTGTTGGAGACAAGAGGGGGGCTCAGACCCCCACAAAGCTGCTCTGCTGCTTTCTGCCCTGGCATGGGAGGAGACCACATTGTCTCAACTGAGCAGCATCCTTTACATCCAGAAGCAGAACATCAGTCTGGGGTTGTGCTCTGCTTTACCCATTTCTCATTACCTGTGGGCTCTTAGCTCTCCTCCTCCAGGAGAAATGGAAGGAAGGATGGGTTTTGCCAGGTGTTTCTGTTGCTTTAGGTTGTTTCAAAACAACCTACCCCTCTGGGCCTCAGTGAGCTGCTTTGAGAGTGTTCAGAAGGGAATAAAACGTTGTGCTGGCATGTTTAGGTGGTTGTGATGAGGAACCTGAGGTAAAGGTGAGCAGATGAGACAGAACATCTGCTTCCTTTCCTTGTTGGGCCTCGATCCGTGTGCTACAGGACGAGGTGACAAGAAGGGACCTTAGCAGCTCCTCGCAGGCAGCTGGGGATAACCAAAGATGGGCAAGACATGACACAGAGTTCTTCCTGTGCAGCACTTGGGGCCTGACAGGTGTGTGTTGTGTCTCCCCTGCAGCTGATCGGGGAGGAGGAGGACGTGAGTGTGTACGACATCGCCGACCACCCCGACTTCCGCTTCCGCACCACCGACATCGTCATCCGCATCGGCAACTCGGACGGGGCGGCGGCCAAGGAGGATGAGGTGGGTTCTGGGCAGGGTTTGTGACCCCCCCTTGTCACCAGGTGTTAGTGGAGAGCTGCGCCTTAGGCCTCACACAGCCATCCTTAAACCTTCCCTAGCTTGCTGGCCTTGCATGGGTGCTGTGACTTCGCCAGTCTCAGTCTGGTGGAGATGTGACCTTGAAATGGTTTGACCTCGGTGGCAGCAGAGCAAGAACAAAGCTGAGACAAGAATCAAAGGTGTGCCTGGGGGCTTTTAATAAAACTCCTCTGTAGGATTTCAGAGTAGCTTCTCAGGTGAGGGAATTCTGTGGGCTCCTGAGCAGGACTCAAAGTGGATTTGTCATGGAACCGGTTTCACCTGGCAACAGAAGACTGGTTTCCATTCAAGTGACTGTGTATGTGTTAGTTTTGCTGAGCTGATTCATCTCCTGGGAAGGAGGAAGAAGGAAGGATTTATGTTGTAGAGGACACATTCCTTGCTAGGGAACAGGTTCCTCTACCATAGACCCTCCAGCTTTGGAGCCTGCTGCCCTGCAAACGGGTTAAACCCAGAGCGTGGCTCTTGCTGCGGTTCCAGTTTCAGCAACATGAGACTACCCGAGCTCAGCTGACCTAAATAACCTCCTTGCAGGCTCCCTGCTGTGCACACCCTGTGCCAAGCCTGACTTGTCTGCTCACGCCTGCTCGCTCTGCTGGGAGCCCCTGACGCTGGTGCTGGCACCCCAGCAGAGGGCAGCCCCATTCCGGGGAAGGTCCTCTTTTGTGTGTGTGTGTGTGTGTGTCCTGCCTGCTGCATCCCTGCTCCTGATCAGAAGGCAAATCTGCTGCCAGCCCAGCCCTCCTGGTCCTGCCCTCCTTGGGGAGAGCAGGACTTTTCCCCATCCCCGTGGCAGCATTTTGGGATTTCTCATGGAAAGTGTATCTGTTGGATTCTTCTCCCCCTTGGCACGGGATCCTGGGACTCCTGCCACTTTGCAGCAGGCTGCAGTCATTGCTTTAGGCTGGGCTCCAGCCTGGGGAATGGCTGGTTTTCCAAACCTTCCTGGCTCTGCACTGAAGTGACTGGGAGAGGAAAGGGACTGACACGCTGCTCTTGTTTCCACAGCCTTCTGTTGGCCAGGTGGCTCGCGTGGATGTCAGCAGTAAAGTGGAAGTGGTGTGGGCTGATAACTCCAAGACTATCATTCTGCCTCAGGTGAGGTCCTGTTCCACCTTGTGATATCCCTCTAATTCCTGGCTGAGTGGCAAATCTTGGGTTTAAATCCTGGATGCAGAGTTTCACTGGGTAAGGGGATCTTCCTCTGTTTCGTGCTGCCTTCCCATACGATGAGGTGGCTTCCCAATTCTGTTAGCACAGGAAAACATTTCCTCTGTCAGGAGGACCAGGCAGCTAATGGGTGCTCACTGCTCTGGAATAGAGAGTAGGGGGGAGTATAAGGCTGGCTGTTGCTTTGGCACCACACAGCTCTGAGCACAGCCCTGCTCCTGCTCTCCAGCACCTCCTGCTCTGGGCTCAGGGCTCCTCAGTTCTGACTTGAGCTCAGGTTCACTGTGTTGCCCAACCAAAGCACTGCTGAAAGACAGTTGCCTGTCCTGTCTTGCCTGTGAAATGGTGCTGTAGTGTTTTTTTGGCTGGAGAAGCTCCTCCAGAAGCAGAGCTGGTGCCACAGGTTGTGACCTGAGCTAACCTGGGGATCAGACCCAAATCTCTCCCCAGCCTGGGGAGGAGCAGAGTGTGAACATAAAGCTGTAGGCACAGCACACAACTCCACGCAACCCATGGCTTTGTCTCCTGTCCTGCTGCCTTGTAACCTCACCCACTGCTCCACACACAGCTTCATCCCGTGCCTCTCCTCCTTGTTGCCTCAAATTAAGGCAGACAACCTAAAGATGAGAGCAGACCTGCTTCTGTAGGGTCCCATCTCCATCACGGGGGCAGAGAACACCGCTGCCTCCGCTGCAGAAAACGCTCGCTGGGGATTTCTTTTTAAACCAAGCAGCTCTGCATTAATTACAGTAGAATAGTCAATGCCCCCACTATGGCAGCAGATGAGAGCCATACAAAGCAGGCTGCTGTCTCCCTTCCCCCCTGGTGTCACATGCACTTGGATCACAGGCACAATTGGGGGTCTGATGTGTGCTCCACAAAGGGCTCTTCTCCCACCGCGGTGCTGGGGCTCTGCAGCAGCTCCTGCTGTGTCACTCCAGGCCCTTGGATTCTGCTCCTCTGCATAATTAAGGGAGTTGGGGAGAATGTCAGGAGCGTGAGTTATCAGTGATAATCACACCATGCTTTATCAATGCCTGTCCATGTGCCCAGAGACGAGCTGTCTGGGTGCTTTTTCTCAGCTCTAAAAATAAAGATGGCATAACTGGCTAATTAACTTTCCGACTCAGATTTGGATTAGCTTGGAGGGCAGTGAGTTTTGATGACTTTGCCTGCCTGCAGTCAGTTGTGCTGAACCCAGCTAACCCCTGTCTCTGGGTGGCACAGGACGGGCCGAGCGGTGCTGGTCCAGGGCTTTGAGGAGACAACTGAGTGACCGTGCACTTCACCCTCTGGGGTCACATCCTGCAAGATGAAGACAATTCTTGCAATGTCATTCAAGTGTCAGAAGCCTGGGGGTGAAAAATGCTCCGTCTTGAGGCTCCTAACACAGCCTTATGATGTGTTTCTTGCTCCCCTGCTTGGAGATCATAGCTGGAGCGTGCCTGGAAACCTTGTGAGGGGCACAGTGTGTGCCAAAGCGTGGTGGTACCAGGTGAGGCTGGTCAGAGCACGGGGAGGGGTTCAGCTTCCAGGAGTGAAGGGGAAGGAGGATGTTTTATGTGAGGGCTTATTCAGCAGCTTGGGTTAGGCTTCATTGTCCCAGCTGAATTTTAAGCAGCGCTCTGTGCCACAGGAGAAGAAAGCTGGTGTGGGAATGTGCTTCTGGTTCCAGCATTGTCTCTGTGGAAGGCAGAGAGTGCGGAGGAAGCCAAACCAGGGCTCTGTGCCAAGAGGGTTGCTGATGCAGAAGCAGGACCAGAAACACTAACTCCCCACAGGACACCCAATACCCCCTGAACGAGCTCTGCCTTCAGAAACCCTGGGGCATCCAAGGTAGCTGTTTGGTGCCAGCATGCTCTCCTTGGCTGGATCCCACCTAGAATTTGCCCTGCTCTTCCCCCAGTGCCCTGTTTTGAAAGGTGGAGGATGAAGCTGTGCTGATTTGTAATCTGTGCTGGTTGCTGATGAGCCTGTTACTTAGATCACAGTCCACCCTGTCTGGATGGAAGGGGTTGAAAGAGACCCACCAATCCTAGATGGAAACTCCCTTTCCACGGGGAAAACTGACTTGCATTTAAACCCAACTGAAACTCTGCTTCATCCTGAGTCTCTTGTAACTCTCCTCTCCTTTAGCACTTATACAACATTGAATCAGAAATCGAGGAGTCAGACTACGACTCCGTTGATGGCAGCACCAGTGGGGCATCCTCTGAGTGGGAGGATGAAAGTGACAGCTGGGAGACAGACAATGGCCTCATGGAAGATGACCACCCAAAAATTGAGGATTTGGAGCCCGAGGAGCCAGCAGCAGAGGAGGTGAAAAAAGTAGAGGAACAGGTCCAGGGAGCTGTGGCTATGGCAGTTGCAGATCTTGCTGCAGAGAAAGCTGGCATTAAAGGACGGAGCCCCAAAGAGCTTTCGGGAGCTAAAGGAGGCCATCAAGATCCTGGAAAGCCTGAAAAATATGACTGTGGAGCAGCTGCTGACTGGCTCTCCCACCTCCCCAACTGTGGAGCTGGAAAAGCCCACTAGGGAGAAGAAGTTCTTGGATGACATTAAAAAGCTGCAGGAGAATCTAAAGAAGACCTTGGATAACGTGGCCATTGCAGAGGAGGAGAAGATGGAAGCCATGGTGGAGACAGAGAAGAAAGAAGAAAAGGCAGAGGCACAGACACCAGTGAGGTCAGAGTGGCCCAGTGAGACACCAGTGCTCTGCCAGCAGAGTGGAGGCAAGCCTGGAGTCACCTTCACCAGTGCCAAGGGAGAAGTCTTCTCCGTGTTGGAGTATGCTCCAGGTGAGTGTCTGGTCAGGCCAGGGTGGGATGCTGTCCTTCACTGCTGTCCTGCGGCGTCTCTCTCCCAAACCATTGCTTTTTAGGCCTCTCCTGCACTGGGTGTCCTCTCCTCTTCCAGTCCTTTTCACGGCTCATTAACTGGAGAGGAGAAATTAAGACAGCTTCTGTAGCACAATCTGTTCTGGGACTTAAACCTGACTTTTAAATGGCATCTTTAGGTACTGCTGTGACCTCTGAAGCCACAGCAGTGGGCTTCCTCTTCATCCACCTTGGTAACTGACTCTGGAGAAGAGTTCCTTTCCATGGCAGGTACTTTCTTGCAAACTCCAGGCTTTTCTTGCAGGGCTGGATTGGTTGAGAAGCGAGAGCAGGAACAGCTGGTGTTCCTGTGCTGGGTGTCCTTGGTGGGGGAGTGTCCTTGTTTGCTTGAGCCAATGTTAATCAGACAGAAATAAAAAGGAGCATCTGCTTCTGTGGAGCACCAGTGACAGCAGAGCCCAGGGTGCTGCAGGCAGCAGGGCTGGAGGTGAGAGGAGAGGTACCTGAACCCCTCAGAACCTACAGAGGGGTGTGATTAAAGATGGGGAGCTCTGCAGAGCTTTGTGCCATGTGTTGGTGTCCCCATGTAGCACAGGGACAATGTATGGGACCAGGGGGTACAGGCTGTGGTGGGGATATGAAATCATCCCTAGGCTGCATCCTGGGGCAGCACCAAAGCAAGGTTCTTCTCTTCCAGGTGAGAGGTTTAGTGCAGAGATGGATCTGCCATCGTGAGGAACCCATGGCAGTTTCCAAAGGCAGGCTTTAATCAGTCTCCTCCTTGCCCTGCAGATACCCATGCCTTCAAGAAAATGGAATTCCAGCCCCCAGAAGCAAAGAAGTTCTTCAGCACCGTGCGGAAAGAGATGGCTCTGCTGGCCACCTCCCTGCCTGATGGCATCATGGTGAAAACCTTCGAGGATCGAATGGCAAGTGTCTGCTCCCAAGTGCTGCCCCTGTGTTAGTGCTGGGCTTTGGAATTCCCTGCTCAGCCTTAATCCTTTGCCTTAAGAGCTGCAGGAATGTGTGCAGCAGCTGGAATTACCAGAAGCAGCTCTTTCACCTTCCCTGAGTCAGGGTGACAAGCAGCGGGGAGCTCTTCGTTGTGGGAAGCTTTTCTCCAGAGAGAGTGGTGAGGGGCTGGAACAGGCTGCCCAGAGAGGGGGTGGGTGCCCCGTCCCTGGGGGTGTTGAAGGCCAGGTTGGCTGGGGCCCTGGGCAACCTTGTGTAGCTCCAGGCCTGGAGGTTGGTGTCCCTGCCTGTGGCAGGGGGTTGGAGCTCTGTGACCGTTGGGGTCCCTCCCAACCCAGACCAGGCTGGGATTCCATGATTTTGGGTGCTTCACCCACTGGGCTGCCTGTGGCACCGAGCAGGAGAGGCAGGAGCTAGCAAGGGCCCAGTGTAACCAGTGAGTGACTCAGGGATTGCTGGCTGCCCTGAAGCTTGGAAAGCTCAGTCTGTCACAGTAGAGCCACAGCTCTGAGGGGGAAGGTGCCCAGAGATGTGCTGTTTGAGCTGAGTCTTGGTGGGGCTGAGTTAATCCCATCCCCTCCTGTGAATCCAACCCTGGCAAAGCAAGAGGCTGTGTCACAGAGCCCAGCTTACGTTGCCTCTCTCCACAGGATCTCTTCTCAGCACTGATCAAGGGCCCCACACGCACGCCCTATGAAGATGGGCTCTTTCTCTTTGACATCCAGCTCCCCAACATCTACCCTGCTGTCCCTCCTCTCTTCCGCTACCTCTCCCAGTGCAGTGGGAGGCTGAACCCCAACCTGTACGACAACGGCAAAGTGTGTGTCAGCCTCCTGGGGACGTGGATAGGCAAGGTAAGGCTTCCACCTGCCCGGCCCTTGTGCCAGGCTGCTTTTAGAACAAGCTGCTTCCTGCCAGGCTGAGTGCCCTGGGTGGCTTCTGGTCTCGGGTGCTGCTTGAGCTGGGAATAACTCTGGGCTGGTTTAGATCTGGAGCAGGTGATGGGTGTGGTTTAGTTTCTTTAAGGGCTGAATTTGGCTCTTGTTTGTCCTTCCTTGATGGTCTGTGGTCAGCACAGCCAGCTCGTGTCGTGGTTGGACAGAGATGCCAACACCAGCACGGGGTGTTGTCCTGCACTTTGGGTCCCTGGGTGCAGACAGATCATTTGGCGTGGCACAAAGTCCAGCTGGAGACTTGGAATTAACAGCACCCAGGGAATGCTGTGTGTGGGGCTGGGAGAGGGATGGGGAGGCTGGGGAGGGGCTGGTGTGTAGGCTCACAGCCTTGCAGGCAGAACTGGCCCGGTGGGGTGCGGCGCTGGCGGGAGGGTTGGTACAACAGGACACCAGCAAGTCACACGCTCTGCCAGTTGGTCCCTTGTTCCCGCTGCCAGCCACAGGGCCTTAGTGATAGGAATGTGGAGAAGCTGGGGCCTTGCTTCATCTCACAGCTGTCAGAGAGCAAACTGGTGCTACAGCCCTTTAACACCTGTGTACGTGCCTTTCAGGGGACAGAAAGGTGGACCAGTAAATCCAGCCTCCTTCAAGTGCTCATCTCCATCCAAGGTAAACACTCTGCAGAGTCTGTGGGACAGGAGGAGGGGATGTGGGGTGTGCAGGGGGGGTGGGGGACACTCACAGTTGGGATCTGCCACCCCCATCGTGTCTGCTGCCTTTTCCTCTCCCCTCACTGGACAGAGCAGCACCCTTATCCCTCCAGTTGGGCAGTGGAAGCAGGTGTGAGCTTCTCTCATGCCCTGGATGCCTGACTCGGTGCTTCCCCTTCTCCTCACTGCAGCAGCTAGGCACAGAGCTGTTCCCCTGTTCTTGGGAGCTGCTGAAGGGGAAGCACCGTGGCCCCAGCTGTTCCCAGAGCTGGTTGAAGTTGCTAAGCTGAGCTTCACTCCCAGGGCTGCTTTCTGTCCCCGCTGAGTCATCCCTGCCCTGGCTGGGCATGCTTTTGCACATGATGGTGTTTATGCTCCTTCTGAAACTCAGAATAATCAGGGGTGTGGCAAGCCTTGGCCTCAGGGCTTCCTGCTGTAGGGCGAAGCCTGGCCCTATCTAGTGTGAGAGCAGACAGACTGAATCAAATCTCTTCCTCAAGGCCAACGTTCTGCTGCGGGGAGTCCAGGCACCTGACTTGAGAGACCTTTGACACAGAGCAAGGACTCCCACCTTGAGTCTGCAGGGGACTCCTGCTCCTCTGAAGTCTCAGAGCCCCCCTGGATCCTCCCAGGGAGGAGGGGAGGAACGTCACCAGGAGAAAACCTTCTCTTATTTATAATGCCACGGATCCAAATTTAGGAAGTGAAACACTAAATGTTTTACTGGAGCGACTCGGTGCCAGCCCAGAACCTTCTCCCCCCACCCCCTCCTGCTCCTGGGTCTCCAGACTCCTAATCTCCCCCCTGCCAGCTCTAATGCAGTTGGTGGCAGGGTGCCAGCAGCCTGGCAGTGCCGGTGCTGCTGCTGCACGTGTGTCCTTACATCAGACCCAAAGCAAGCAGGAGACAGCTGGGTACAGGGGACTCGTCACAGTGCTCAGCCTCAGATGCCTGATGGCGCTGCACTGGGCAGGGTGGGACCTGGCCAGCTCAAAGCCTTTTAATGAAGATTGGCCTTTGTTCTGATTAAGAGGAGGAGGGGAGGAAAAAAAACCCACCCAACCATTTAAGAGAGGGGAAAGAGGCTTAGGGTGTGTTTGTGTGGGTTTTGCTGGGAGGGAAGGGAGAGGAGCTGTAAAACCTTCTCCCTTTTGACCTACTCTCTGCATCGCTCTGGGGAAAGTTCTTCAGGGATCTTAAATGCCACCCTGGGCAGCGCCTGGGATCCCCACTGCCCTGCCCAGAGGCCACAGATCTGCTCACAGGAGCGCTCCCCTCGCTGTACCAGTGCAGCACATCTTGTGGGTTCCTGGTTGTCCAGCCTGGCCTCTGATAGCTCCTTGAAGCCAAAGCGTGGCTTCCCTACGACGCCTTGTCCTGCAGCCCTCTCCCACCTCGGCGTGGCTGCAGGGGAAGCTGCTGTGATGCTCAGGGCTGGCACCCTTGAGTCTCAAGCACCTTGGCAGACACTGGGGCCTGGCGGTGTTCGCCTCGGGTGGCGATTCACGGGACCATTCCTCTGTAACCCCAGGCTCTCCCCTGCTCTCAACAGGTCTCATCCTGGTGAACGAACCCTACTACAACGAAGCAGGCTTTGACAGTGACCGGGGCCTCCAGGAGGGCTATGAGAACAGTCGCTGCTACAACGAGATGACCCTGATCAGGGTGGTACAGTCCATGATGCAGCTGCTCCGCAGGCCGGTGGAGGTCTTTGAGCACGAGATCCGCGAGCATTTCCGCTGCCACGGCTGGCGCCTGGTGTCCCGCATCGAGTCCTGGCTGGAGACCAACGAGCTGGTGGAGAGGAGCCACGAACAGGCCAACGGGGCTGATTCTGCTTCCCTCCTCTCTGCCTGTGGCACCCTGGCTGAGAGCCCAGGAGACAATGCGGGGTCGCTGGGGGAATACGGCGGCAGCGGCGGCTCGGAGCAGGGAGCGGCCGCGGAGCTTTCCGACTCGGCGCTGGACGGGAAGGAGGAGCTGGACGAGGGGGAGTTCACAACCTCCACACCCAACGCTGCTGATCTCCAACAGGACTCAGACTCGGAGAGCACAGGCCAAGCCAGGGGGGTAGACCTGGCCAGAGACCGAACGGACGAGGGGAAGGCTGCCCAGGACTCTGCCTCGCAGCCCAGCGTGAAACCAAAGAAAAGGAGAAAGAGCTACAGGAGTTTCCTTCCGGAGAAAAGCGGTTACCCTGATATTGGGTTCCCCCTCTTCCCTTTGTCCAAGGGGTTCATAAAAAGCATCCGTGGTGTCTTGCAGCAGTACCGGGCTGCCTTAGCAGGGGCCAACATCCCAGAGTGGACAGAGGACAAATAAACCACCAGGGTAGGGACAGGCAGGTGCAGGGGGAAGGGAAAGCAGCAGAAAGGGAATTGGGCAGATGCTGTTATACCAGTAAACGGGCTTCTCCTTCCAGCTGCTCTTCCTCAGCTCGGTTTGTTCCAGAGAAGGTGGTAGGCCTGATTGCTCCTCCAAGGAAAGGTTGTCTAAGCATGAATAACTCTGTCCCCAGCCCTTCTTCCTTCCTCCTGTCCCTGCTCCTCTCCCTCTCGTGAGTTTGACCCTGCAATGGTAAGATTTGAGACCTGCACAGAAGCAGTCTTGCAGCCACGTTCCCTCTGCACTCTCATCTTGGGGCACCTTTCCACACCAGGACTCTTCCCACCCAGCGCTGCCCATACCACTTGGCTCTGGTGGGCTTCAAGCTGGGAGCAGTGAGTGCTGTCAGTGTCTGGAAGAGAAGGGCGATGCCCTCCCAGGCTTTGGTTTCCTTTTCTCTCTGTTACCAGGGATTTACTCTGCCCTGGCTTACGTGTACTCAGCCACTGGATTGTGTTTGCATTGAAGTTGTCCACACCACACAGAGTTGCTCTGCTCTTTGTTCTTCACCCAGAGCCAGGAGGTTCTTCCCGTGGGCACTTGGGGGGTGGAACTGGAGCTCCGTGCTGGCGCTGCCCTGGGAGCTGTGGGGTTTCCAGCCAGTTCTGCAGCTCCAGTTGCTCTTCTGGCAGCGATCCCAGCCACCCCCACTTCTCTTTCTCTGGAGTAAGGCAAACCTCCTTCCCTTTCCCCACCACACACACACACCTCTTCTGGAAAGACGTGGGGTTCAGGGTTCAGCCCTTGTTCTTGCTTAGGTTTCCATGTCTTCTGTCCCCCCTGTCAGCTGTCCTGGCTGTCACACAGCACCACAGTGTCTCAGCCTGCCCTGGGCAGGCAGCAGCGAGCGATCTTGGGGTGTGCTGTAGCTCTAGCAGCCAGTCCAGGTGGGGAGCCCAGCACGGCTGCTGCTTCTCCCCTGTTTGACTGTTAGGTGGGTGTTTGGGAGCTGCTTGAGCCAGGGGCACCCGAGGGGAAGGAGCTGCTGTGTCCTGACGAGGTCCTGTTGTCACAGCAGCGGTTTGTGACGGTTGCTGTGCTGTTCCTCAGCCGCTGGGCACATCAGACTGGTGCAGAGCGTTACCAGTTCCTTCCCAGCTGCTTCCTGCTGTGTCCTGGGTCCGTTGTGGGCACAGCATGTGCTGCCCCTTATCTCATCCGCAGCGCTGCCGGGGCCGCTCTGGGCACAGACCTGCACGATGCACCCCAGGTTGTAGCAGCAGAGAGCTGCCTTTGCTGCTGACCACCAGCACCTCGTGCAGCACGGCTTGCTGGAGGCTCCTGCTCAGGACACCTTCCCAAAGCCTCTTCTTGGTGCATGCACTTAGAGTCACTTCTGGCGCTCGGTCGCACTCCAGCACTCCTGTGTTTGTCCCGTGTTCAGGCCCTGGAGAAGCACCCCCTGAACCTCCCCGTGCTCTGTCAGGGAGAGTCCCTCAGTCCTTCCAGGCAGCACGGCGTCCTAGCAGTGCTGGGCTCCCCAGGGCAGAGCCAGGCTGAGGAGTTGGCTCTGCCAGAAGGAAGGGTGGAGGCAAAACCCCCTTTAGCTCTTGGTGTGGCTGCGTTCCGGAGCTGGGGAGCAGCAGGTTGAACCTGGGTGCTTTCTGCTCCCTGGAACACCAGGTCTGCACCCACTCACCTGCTCATGTCCCACCCCCCAGCTCCCTGTGCCCTTCCCAGTGCCCCGTGCTGCTCCAGAGGCAGTGTAAAGCTCTTCTGTCACCATTGGGCTTTAGGAGACTCGTCCTGCTCCCTGTGCTCTGGAGGAAGCTTGGCCCTGCCCAGCTGTCCCACTGCTTTCTGGGTGCAGTGTCTGTGCTGCAGCTCTGCCCCCCACTGGGTGGGCAGGGGTCTGGCAGCACAGCAGACCCCCATCTGGGCTGCAGGGAGATGCTTGGAGCCGTGGGCAGGGCAGCATGGGGTGCATCCTGCCCACAGCTCGTGCTGGAGGGAGGGATGGATGGATGGATGAAGGAATCCCCTTGAGGGAGAAGTGGGGGTGTCTCCAAAACATTGGGGGCCAACTGGGGCAGAGGGGTGAGGCTGTGGGGCAGGGGCAGGGCTGGCAGAGCTTGTCCCATAAATGAGTTAAACCTCATGCTCCCTAAACCTGTGGTGGGTGATGGACAGGCACTGACTCCCACTGTCCCTGGAGAGAACCTTGCAGGGCCAAACTGGGGGTGGAGGGACAGAGGAGCTCTGAGGCTTCCCAGCTTTGTCCCCCCTTCCTTCACAGCTCATCCCAGGGGAAAGACCACTGGCCACCCAGGAAGGAGGAGCACAGGCAGCACTTGGCAGTCCTCCCCTCCACCCAAAAACCCAAACCCCTCTTTATTTCCTCTGATAGTAATCAAAAGCTTTTGCACAGGTTCCTGGGGCTTCCTACTGAGGAGGAAGAGGAGTATATTTGCCTTCTGGAAGGGGGAGGATGCTGCTCCCTGGCTGCCACTGCCCTGGCATCACTCGCTCTCCTTAGCTGCTGTCCCAAACCCTGCACAGAGGTTTACAGATTTTCTAAAAGCTTTTGATAATGTGAAGCTCCTGGGTGCTGAGGTTGGTGGTGAGCACACTGCAGCTATGTAATTTTTTTTTGTGTATGTATGTAATATTTAAGGGTAACAAAATTTAAAAAGAAAAAAAAAAGGCTAAAAACCTTAAACACCCCCCAAAAAAGGTGAAAAATGCTCAGAAAAAGGTGAAAAATGCACGAAAAAGGTGAAAAATGCACCAAAAAGGTGTAAAAAGGCTCCAAAAAGGTGGAAAATGCTCACAGAAAGTGGAAAATGCTCACAAACAGTGGAAAATGCTCAAAAAAAAGGTGGAAAATGCTCAAAAAAAGGTGGAAAATGCTCCAAAAAAGGTGGAAAATGCTCACAAAAAGTGAGAAATGCTCAAAAAAGGTGGAAAATTGCTCAAAAAAGGTGGAAAATTGCTCAAAAAAGGTGGAAAAATGCTCAAAAAAGGCGGAAAAATGCTCAAAAAAGGTGGGAAAATGCTCAAAAAAAGTGAAAAATGCTCAAAAAAAAGTGGAAAAATGCTCAAAAAAAAGTGGAAAACACCCAAAAAAAGAGTGAAAAACACCCAAAAAAAGCCAAAGCATGATGCATATTGTTAGCCTTAAAACTGGCTACGACTGTGTGATGTACAAACCAGAGCAGCCTGTAACTGTTTGAAGCGCTGGGCTTGGGGAAGAAACGTTACAAAACCAAACCACAAACCTGGTTGTAGCCTGATTCTGTACAGTATTTAATGAAACAAAGGAAAAAAATAAATAAAAAAAATGAAATACACAAAGAGAAAAAAGAGAAAAAAAGACAAAAAAAGCCCTGGGTGTTGAGGCCATGCTTAGAGGTGTGTTGTCCCCGTGCAGGTGTGATGCTCGGTCGCTTCCCATGTCTGTATAAAGTGCTGTGTGACCATTAAAACTTTTTTTACCTGCAGATCCTGTTCTGTTTGTTTGGCTAACCAAGGTGTCGTAGAGGAGGGAAGATGATTTGCCATTAAATTTTGCCTCTGTGAGTAGTTCTGAGTGTTTGGGTCTTTCTTTTCGTTTGCTTTTCCCTCCCTCCTCCCTTCCCTTTCTCCTTGGTGCTCGCCCTGGGTTGTGGGGTGCAGCCCTGCACCAGGATGGGGTCCCGCTGGCTGGAGTTGATGGTGGGGAGAGAGGGTGGTGAGGGCTGGGGGAGTGTCTCTGGCAGTGAGGGGGTGTCTCTGGGGCACCCCCAAACTTCCCCCTCCATTGATGGGCCATCTGTCAGGTGGTCTGTATTGTCCCTGCTCTTGGGTGGTGGGTGCAGGCTGCTGGCGGCTCAACTGGTGGATGGAGCCACATGAGGGGGGGAGGGTGACTCTTAGTGCCCCCCAGCCTGGCAGCTCTGCCCTGGGACCACCTTCCTTGACCCAGGTAGAGGTGAGGAGAGGTGGGTGCTGCCAAGTCTGGGCTGCCCAGACCTCCTGCCCATCCTGGGCATCCTCACTGCAGGATGCCCCCATGGCTGCCAGCCCCAGCCCCCTCTACCCACCCTGGAGAGGCTCGAGGGGTGCCAGTGCCCCAGGGATGGGCAGGTTTGCTGGGGTTACTGAGAACCAGCGCCTGGCTCGAGGGGTGCGTGGCGGCTGCTGCACCCCAGGCTCCTTGGGAGAGCCCCTGGCTCCCAGCTGGCAGGTTCTGGAAGCGGTTGGGGTAGGTAAAGAGATTTGCTCAGCAAAGGAGAAGGGAGACCCCAGACACCCAGCTGCGGGGAGCAGTGTAACCCATCCCCTGGAGACTCCGAGGAGCTTTCAGGTGCTGCAGCCCCCAAGGGCTTTGCCCTGGTGACCTGTCTGGCTTGACAACGGTGGCCAAGAGCTCAGAGCGTGTCCCCTCCCCGGGCTCTCCCCACCGTTGGATGTGGTTGGAGCCCAGCAAAGTGTCGCTGAGCCTGGTTTATACCTGGGCTGATGCCACAGGGAAATGACTTTATTTGGGGAGGGGGCTCCTGGCTGCTCCCTGCCTTGCTGGCCAAGAACCCAGCTTGGCTCCCTGAGAAGGGGGGGCAGGGGAGGGGGAGAGGAACAATCGGGCTCTTCTTTCCCGGTTCTGAATCCTAATTGCATAGTTTGCAGATGAATAAACGCAAACAGCCGCTGCTGTTTACTCTTCTGCTTGGGGCTGGAGCATTGTGAATGAGGTTTAATTACTGCAGTTTTAGGCCAAACAGGCAGAGTAATCCCCCGGCTCCTGGCAGGCTGCTGGGCAGGGACCTATTGCAGGGCTCCAGCTGGCCCTGGGGTGCCCCGGGAGAGACCTGGGAGCTCCTCCAGGTTGGGCTCCTCGGCAAAAACCCCCTTGGCTTCACCACCCTCTTCCCTGGATCCCTTCCCAGATCCCTTCCTTAAACCCCTTCCCTACCCTCACCCTGCACCATCCCCACGAGCTATCGCTGTTGGGCTGAGAGCTCCCTCAACTTGATCATCTCCAGCGCAGAGCCAAGAGGCACTAGTGCCCCCCAAAAACGGGCGGCAGTGGCAGCAGCACCCTGTCCTTGGCTCCAGCCCATCTCCCAGGGCCGTGGCTCCGGTGGCCTGGCAGCACAGGGGGAGCGAAGGGAGCGAGGGGCCACAGCGCTGAGCTAAACCCACCCTGACAGCGCATGGCCGGGCTCTGGGTGAGCCCAGCCTGGGGCCATGAGCAGCCACGAGCTGGATTTAAAACCAGGAGGGTTTGGGTTTGGTTTTTTGCAAAGGCTGGTATTTATTGCTTCTCTCACAAGAATAAACTCTGCTTCTACAGGAAGCTTTGGGTAGAAACGTTCTTAAAAAAGGTTGGTTTCTTCTACTCGATATATTGGTCCTGACCATCCCTGGGGGGTGGCGCTGGCTCTGCAGGGGGGGCAAGTGATGCCACCGTGTGCGTCTGAGCCTGGGAGGGGGTGGGATGGGGCTGTGCCGGCGCAGCCGCCCGCGGCCGGGACCTCGTACCGGGGTAGAACACGCCGGCGCCTCACCAGCACCGAGTACCTGATGGGGCTCGTGGCTCGTTTTTGGGGAGTGCTGGTGGCTGTCCTAGGGAGGGGTAAAGCCAAGCGTGGGGGTGAGACAGGAGACAAGCACCTGCGGCCCCCGAGAGCTGTTGCTACAGGAGGAGGAGGTTCCTGAGTGGGAGGAAGGCTCTGCTGCCCCAGCGCCGGGCCGTGCCGGCGGCTCAGCGCTGCAAGGGGCAAAACCCTGGTGCTCAGGAGCCGCTGAGGACGCGGCAGAGGCGGCTGTGGATCTGGCCCTGCACGGCCTCGCAGGCCAGCGCCTCCCCGTCCACCGTCATGATGCCCGCGGCCGCCCGCGGCTCCAGCCGGAAAGCCCGCACGGGGACGTAGCGCAGGTGGGGACAGTTCAAGTCCAGGTGGGTGCCCCTGGCCATGGCCAGGAAGATCTTGAGCAGCGCCACGCGGCTGATGCCGGCCTTCAGGTAGAAGAGGTGGATGCAGCCGTCGTGCAGCCGGGCCGCCGGTGCCATCAGCAGGTTGGTGCCCAGGTGGGACTGGTAGATGGCGTAGACAGAGACAAACTCCTCCTCTGGCACCACCGCCCAGTGTGCCGGCACCGGCTGGCTCAGGGGCACCAGCAGCGAGTCGCTGGGCAGAGCCCCGGGCGCGTCCGTCCCCGCCGGCGGTGGGACGTGGCCGGCCTGGCCGTTGGTGATGGGTGCGTGGGGGTCCCTGGGCGCTGGGGGGTGCCCTGCTCGGGGCCGGCGGGCAGGTAGGAGAGGCGGCCCTGGTACACCCGCAGCTTGGCCAGGCACTGGAGGGTGCCCAGGGTGAAGCGGGCGTTGCCCAGCCGCCGGTACTTCTCGCTGTCGATGTCCACGTCCGAGATGAAGCCCCAGCCGAAGCCGAGGAAGGAGAAGAAGCGCTTGCCCGAGGCCGTGCTCAGCGACACCAGGTCCATCTGCGTGTGCAGCCCCTTGCACAGGATGAAGGCACAGTTCGTCAGCAGCTTCTTCTTGGCGACGTGATCGTTGCTGCGAGGGACGGAGAGAGAGTGAGTTTGGGCTGGGCCCAGCGTGGGGCCCTTCTTTCTGTCCCTTCTTTCTGTCCCAGCATCAAGGTGCCACCCTCATCCCCGTGTCATGGTTGTGACCGTGTCCCTCAGGGACAGCTGCTGGGAGAGGGTTTGCTGGGACTGGGGGGATAAACCAGATGAAGAGGGTCCTGAGCTGGAGCTGCTGGGCTAGGGCAGCCCCAGTCCCTGCACCGTGCAGTGTGGAGAGGAGAGAGGCCTTGGGGGGAGTGGGGGATGCAGGGGTGCAAGCTAATGCTGGTGGGGACCCTGATGGGCACCCCTGTGCCCACACCCTGCCCCTCCCCACCGCGGCGCTGGGGCTCACCCTGCGTAGTGGTTGATGGAGGCAGCCAGGGCGTTCCCGGAGCCCCCGGGCAGGATGCACAGCGGCTTCTTCATGACGTCTGCCCAGTCCGGCCGCTCCATGAGCCCGTTCACCACCTGCAGGGACAGAGGCAGCTGGGGGCACCAAGGGCTGGGCAGGACCCCAGCGGCCTCCACGCAGCCTGGGAGGAGCAGAGTGCTCTGGCCAGGACTGAGGACGTGGCTGCCCCGTGTCACCGCTCCTTTGTCACCCCCCGTGAAGCCTGGCTCCTGCCCCGCCAGCCCTCTGCTCCCAGCTCCCTGCCCGTCCCAGCCGGGGGATGTCCCAGAGCCCCTCGTACCTCGTAGAGCAGCCCGTCCCCAGACATGACCACCAAGGTGTCCCACTGTGACAGGTCCTCATCCCGCACCTTCTCATGGGCATGGTGGGGTCTTTCTGTGGGGGAAAGCCAAGAGCTGAGTGTCACCCTTCCTCCAGCTGCCACCCCCAGACCATGACCCCAGCCCCACCGTCCCCAGGAGGGTCCCAGCAGGAGCTGCAGCAGTCATCCCTATGGCGTGCAGCCGCGTCCCCTCGTACCCTTTGCCACCCCCACCCTGTGACAGCCCCCCCACCGTGTTGTCCAAACCACAGAGGCCAGAGCCGTGGTGCTGTGAGGAGCACGACCCCTCAGCGGAGCCTGTTGCGGGGTGGCAGCACCCGGGTAGGACCCAGGGGATGGGGAGGAGGAAGAGGCAAGGGAGCTGCTCGCGGACTCACCGGTGACAAAGACGGTGGTGGCAATGTCAGCCTCTGCCAGCATGGGCTGCACCACGGCCTGGAAGTCATCCAGCGCCCGGCCGGCACCGCTCTGGGGGTTCAGCAGCACCAGCGCACGGCAGGGCCGGGGCAGCACCCCATAGCTGTCACCTGGGGGGAAGGAGAGGGAGCTCACCAGGGAGGGCTTTGTGAGCTGAGGCAGGGTTTGCCACGGCCCCATGGGAAGGGGAGCTGCCCCCGTGCCCCACGAGCTCCCTGGGCCGCATCCCCACGCAGGGGACACGGGAGGTGAGTGGGGATGGAGGGTCCGTGCTGGGAAAGTGGGGAGGTGGCTGAGATGGGGACATGGGTCCTGCAGGGACTCAGCTGGAGCTCTCTGCAGAGATGTTTTCTGCCCACAGAGGAGTTGGGGCTCTGCGGTGCTACCCAAGCATCCCAGAACATCCATCCCTGCGCATCCCTGAGCATCCCTGCTTGTCCCTGTGCACCCCTGCTTGTCCCTGTGCATCCCTGAGCGTCCCTGCACATCCAGGGTAGCAGGACTGTGCTTCCAGACGTGCTGAGGCGAGGAAGGTGGGAGCAAAGGTTTGAAATCCAACCTCCTGGGGGGCACCCAGCCCCAAACGCCCTTTGGCCACGAGTTTTCCTGGCTGAACCCCACAGCTCAGTGCCCCAGCGCACGGTGAGCCAAGGCTGGGGGGGGGACAAGGTCCAGAGGGACTCAGGATCCCAATTCCCCACGTCCATCCCAGATGGAGCAGGGCCAGGACAGACACCTGTGCAGGCAGATGATGCTCCTGCTCCCCACGGGGCTCAGGTTTCGCCTGTGAGAGCCCTGGTTGGGCTGTAATTACAGGCCTGGCAGGAGGCTGCATCCCTCTGCCCCCCTGCCCCAGCCCCAAACCCGGCGGTCCCAGCGTAGGGGGATGGGGTGAGCCCAGGCTGCAGCTGCCCTGCGAGGGAGGAGGAGGAGGAGGGATGCAGTGACACCTGGGGCAGGATCCCTGCGTGCTGCTTGGGCACCCCAAGCCCTGAAATGAGCAGGGCAGCGTGCCTGGAGCTCCCACAACACCGCTGGAAAGCTCGGGCCCCGCAGGGTGAAGCCCGTTTTGGAGTAGCAGAGTGGGTCCCCGCCAGCTCTGGGCCCCCTGAGTTGTGATCTGGCCTCAGGGGGGCAGTGAGTGCCCTCCCAGGCGTGTGGGCTCAGTGGGACAGTACGGGGCCTGTGTCTGCTGACTCAGCAGAAAGAAATGCTCTGCCAGGAGCTGAGTCACCACAGCAGATTCCCAGCACTGCCCCCGACTGGGAACCCCCCTCTGACCCAGAGAAGGGGGCTGGGGCCGGCTGCCTGCCCCTCCCCTTGCACCCTCCCCAGCATTTTTGCAGCTCAGCCCCCTCCTGCCGCCCACACCAGGGATGGAGCAGGGAGAGCAGTGATGGAGGTCCCTCTGGGTGCCACCTCCCTGGGGTGACACCGCTCACAGCCACACTGGGGCTCACCCGATCGCTGGCAGAGCTCTGGGACCCAGAGCTGTGCCTGGAGCCCCCATCCCCGTGCCCATCCCAGAGCACGCAGAGCTCTGCTGGTTTTGGAGCCAGAGGATGACACGGTGAGGCTGTCACCCCCCTGGCCCCCTCCTTGTCCCCACGCCGGCTGCTTGGGACCTGCCACCAAGTCCACAGCAAAGCTCCACGGTGAGCCAGGGCTGGGCCTGGGGCTGGCTCTGGGCTGGCTCCCCCAGCTGCGCCCAGGGCCTGGGGAAGCATCAGGCTGCCCCCGCCCTCCTCAACCCCTTATCAGTGGGTGCCAGACGCGAGGGGACAAGCTGCCCTCGGGGACAGCAGCTGAGTGTGGTGAGCAGAGGCCACCCCAGCTCCGGTCATGGATAACGGGCAGCGACCAGGCGCTGGGCTGCACTGCTCCCTCCTCTCCAGAGCCTTCCCCTCCAGAGCCTTCCCCAGTCACTGCTGGGACTAAAGTCTCTAGCTGAGCCCCCAAAGCCCAGCTGCTGGCAGCAGGAGACGGGGGCTGTTCTCCCCCTCTCTGCCCCCACCCCAGAAGCACGAGGCGAGAGCTGAAATGCAACAGTGAAACCCACAGCGTTCCTCATCAGCCACCGTCGTGACACCAGTGTGGGTCCAGCGACACCAGCAGCAGCACCAGGCTCAGCCCAAGCTCGCAGGGCAGGAGCAGCGGGTGCTGGTTTGGAGCCTGGCAGCAGCGATGCTGGGGAGAGATTTCAGCAGCATCCTCTTTCCTTGCGCAACACCAGGCAGCCCCCCCAGCATCTGGGCCAGGCTGAGCCGCTTCCCGGCACAGCGCTGGTGCTCTCAGCCTCAAACACCAGCCCAGCAGCCACTGAGTCAGCAGGAGGAAGGGGCTCCAGCTGCTGCACAAGCTCTGCTCCCTCCTCCACCCGCGTCCCACCATGGGACACGTGTCCCAGCCATGCTCAGGCAGGGACCAGGCTGCTGCTGCCCCGGCTGCTCTGCTGGGTCACCGCATCCTTCTGGGCACGAGGGACAAGCGTGCCAGGCTGGGGGGACAGGGCTGTCCTGCCTGGTGACCCAGCTGGCACCATGGACTGGGACATGCCCGCTCCGTCCCTACTCCGCAGAGTGGCACCTCTGCACAGCGAGGGGATGAGAAAAGGCGAGGGGGTCCCCAAAAATGGGGGCTTGGTCTCTGCTGTCTGTGCGGCTGACACACTGTGACACTGCTGCTGACAGCTTGATGGCGGCTTCCTGCTGGATTTCCCCACCAGGACACAAGCCCAGGGGTGGTTGGCTCCATCCTGGCCAGCTGCAGGGTGGGACACTTCCCTGCGTGCTGTGGGAAGCCCCAGCCTTGGGGTTTTCACTCCTGAGGGAAGGCTCAGTCCCGCTGCAGCTCCCCACAGGGCTTTTATCCCAGAGGATGCTGGAGCTGAGGTGACACCGGCATGGGATCGCTGGTGCCTCCCCAGCTCCCGTGACAGGAGTGCCCTGCACGGACTCACATGGCCTTATCTGTCCCACACACACCACGATGCTGGCACGTGAGGGTCAGTGTGAGCGTGGGGTGGGGTGAGAGGGTATTTTTATCTCTGTCCCAACCCGGGGGAGGAGGTTTGCAAATCCTGCTGGCCCTCAGCTAGAAAAATAACTTGCAAAATCCCACACTGCTTCCTCCCATCCTCCTTCCTCGGGCTCCCCCGAGGTCCCTGCTGCAGAGAGCTGCCCGTGCCCCAGCACCCTCACACCGCCTGCTGAAAGGGTGAGGGGGTGAAAACCCTTGGAGACTTACTGCTGCAGAGCTCAGGCTGGAAATGGAGCTGGGGAACTGGTTTCACCCTGGCCCTTTTCTGCTGGGTTTGGTTTTATTCTTTAGGAAAAGGAGCAGAAAGTTGGTTTGTAGCTGCGGGTGATGTAAAAAAGCTGCGTTTTAAAATCCAGGCAGGGAAGAGCTGGGCTAAATGTGGTTTGACAGGATCCCTCCAACCGCATGCCTCTTAATTTCCAAGTCTGATCGGTGCGACTGGACAGCTGAATAAATGAAGTAGTGCATATAATTGCATCCCTGCTCAGATGTTCACATAGATGCCAGCCTGCCCGGCCCTGACTGCAGGAGCTGGGGGGCTCAGCAGTGCTGGGGGCTCAGCAGGGACTGGGGGGCTCGGCAGGAGCTGGGGGGCTCGGGCTGCTCCTGGGAAGGAAGGGAAACCCAGACCCCCCCGGGACCCCGCTGGGCACTGCAGGGGTCCCCGGGGGAATTTGCCTGCTCCCAAGTGATGGATGGGACCCGTCGGGGATGGTGCCTGGCTCCCATCCTGCCTGCGTCAGCACCGCTGACTTGATGTTTTCCCTGGGTAATGCCGCCCTTTGGAGCTTTGCTACTTATTGAACCCAAGTGATGGGGAGGGAGGGGGCAAAGGGCCCTCGTGGGGCGACCACGTCCTGCTGTCCCTTCGGTTTCAGGGGCAAAGAGGGGGAGAAGCCACCCCCGGGCTGGGTGCCGCCTGTGCACTCCCCCAACCCCTCAACCCCAGGCACGGGGGATCCAGGTGACCCTGCGGGGATGTGGATCGCCCTCCGTCCGTCCGTCCCTTCGGTCCGTGGCATCCCCCGGCACGGCGCCAGCCCCGTCCCCATGCCGCCCCTCGGGGACCCCACATCGCCCCTCGGGGACCCCACGCCGCCCCTCGGGGACCCCACGCCGCCCTTCGGGGACCCCAGGCCCTCAGCCGGCCGGAGGGGTGTGTGTGGGGGGTGTCTGTGCTGGCCCCGGGGCCCCAACAACCCCCCTCCCAAGCCCCGCCGGGACCCGCAGCGCGTGTGTCCCGTCCCCCCGTGCGGGCTGCGGCTCGGTACTCACCGTCCTGGCACGGCGGGTACCGAGAGCTCCCGGATCCTCCGGCTCCAGGCCTGGGCGATGCGCAGGTTGCCTTCGGCGTCGGGTCCCGCGGAAGAGACGCGGAAGGTCCGCTCCAGGCGCTGGCGGGCGGGAGAGCCCCAGCGCGGCCCGCGGAAGGGGTAACACACGAGGGAGAAGCAGGCGGCGGCGGCGGCGGCGGGGAAGGCGGCGGAGCCCACGCAGTCGGCCAGGCGGAGAGCGGAGTCGGGACAGGTCGAGCCCCCGCCGGGACGCCGCACCTGCAGCTCCCGGACCGTCAGAGCCAGCGAGCAGGAGGCAGCGCCGGGGCCGGGTCCCGCACCGAAGATACCTTGAAGTAATACCGGGCCCCCCCGGGCTCCGGGGAGCTCGGCGGCCGGCGGCCATCGGCGGTGAAACGGGAGCGGGACGTACCGGGGAGCGCGACGTACCGGGGAGCGCCGCCCGCCGCTGCTCGCTGCTGACACCCGCCGCGCCGCCCGGCAATGGCAGGCGGGGCGGCCCCATTCATAAAAATGTCACCCACCCACCCACCCGTTCCCCGCCAAGGGGGGGGAGGGAGGGGATCGTCCCGGAGCTGCCCCGAGTCGCTCCCCTCCACCCGCCCCCCGCCCCCTCTCTCCTCTCAACGTGCCTCAGTTTCCCCAAGCGCCGCCCCGCGCCCTGGCCGGGCAGTGGGAGGGGGAGCGGGGGCTCTGCAGACACGCTGAGGGGTTGCTGTGGGTCACTCGGCCTTGCCTGGAAGGGGGTCCAGCACGGGTGCTTCCCCGGTCCTGTGGTGGGCACGGCACCAACCCACGCTCACCCTGGGAGAGCGCCACGGCCACAGCTCGTGGGCATCGTGTCCAGCAACTCATGGATGGGCACTGGCCTGGCGACTGTCCCTGCCCAAGGCCCTCGAGTCCCATGCTGGGGCTCCATTTCTGCATCATTTTGGCATCTCTCTGGCCACGATGGGGCAAGAGGAGAGGAGTGGGTGCCTGGAGAAACCGAGGCACAGCGAGGGCTGAGGAGAGCAGGCAGCTGGCATGGGACATCTCCAAGAGAGACGCTGGAGGGGGACGGTGCCCTGGCCGTCACTGATGGCTCGTGTCAGGTATCTGTGCAGGTCGGAGGGTGCTGTGGGCACGGAGCAGCCCCACGGAGGGAGGGTGTGTGTGTGATGCACCCCACACAGTGCTGGGGATGGAGCCCAGGGGACCTGCCTGGAGGGTGCTGGCATGTGCCCATAGTGGTGGGTGAATGCCACCACCAGCAGCTTCCCATGGTGGCAGGACTGTCCTCAGCCTCCTGAGGAGCTGCTGGGTGCTGGGGGTCCTGTCCCAGCCCAGTAATGGTTCATTTGCCAACCAGTTCCCCATGGATGTAGCTCCACGTGCCCCAGATGGCCCTTTGCTGTCCCAGGGCTCCCACCATAGCATAGCAGCGCCGAGCCTCCACTGGGGAAGCAGGAGCTAAGTGCCCAGACAAACACTGGGAATGCTGAGGCAGGCAGAGAGGTACTCCAGTGCCTCCCTCCTCCTCCCCTGGGCCTTCCTCGCCCCTTCCTCATCCCTCAGACCAACCTTGTGGCAATGCTCACGTGGGTTTCTCACCAGCAGCAGATCCCATAACCTTGAGCTCGCACCTCAGGGAGGCATCGCTCTTCACACTTAGAGCCTTTTAATTAGCAGTGAGCCCTCTGTCCCTGCCTAAACGAGCTGGAAGTAGCCAGGAATTGCAGGGAGGGCAGGGGTGGCCTGCCAGGAGATAACACAGTTAAAGTTGTGCTTTCCCAGAGGGACCTGAAGTGAGAGCTGAGGTGCCGTGATTTGGAGCATCGTGCTCTCCAAAAAGGCTTCCCCAGGTGCTGTGGGATCAAAGAGATGCTTTGAGAGGGGGATGTGGGGCAAAACCCACTCCCAGCTATTTGCTGGTTGAAGCCTTTGGCTGGGGAACCGCAGCCCTTTGGCGCTGATTCCCAGTACGATTCGGGCACGGCTGTTCCCCACCTGCTGCTGTGCCGTGGTCCTGCGTTTGTAAACAACCCCGAGGTCTTTGGCAAGGTGTCACGGGAAATAGCTGGGTGCTGGGGAGAACAGCCTCCTGACCTACCCCTCACCCTTCCCCATGACTAACCCGCTCCCAATTTCCGCTCAGGAAGGCAGGCGATGTGGTGGGAGGATGTGACAGCAGTTGTCACACTGCTGCTGGCAGGTGCCACAGGGTGATGGGACTGACTCTGTCCTCACCACACAACACCCGTCTGTCGCTCCGTGTCGCAGGGATCCCCCTCACCCTGCCTGCGCTGTAAACAGGAGTTGGATGCCTGGCTGGGCTTCTGCGGCCATGGCCACGCTGTGGGCTGGGGAAAAGGGCTGTGAGAGGCTACACCATGAGCTGCTGGTGTCAGTGATGCTGCAGAACTCAGGCACGGGAAGGACAGTGCTGGGATGCCCATGGGGGGGATGCCAGGGGCAGGGAGAAGAGAAGGCTGCAGCCAGGTTGGTTGCGGGTGGGGAATGGCACCAGCACAGTCTCAGCCCCCGTTGATGGCACAGGACACCCAGGCAGAGCTGGTCAGTGTTGGGGACTGCAACTGAGCCCCTCCCAATGCTGTGCCACCCTTGCTGGGTGCCTGCTGTGTGCCCACCCCCAGCTCCACACCGGTGTCTTTGCTCTCCGCAGCCGTGGGCCCATCTGGCCTGGTCCTGCCGCTTGCCGGCCTCCTGACGTGACGTCTGACACGGAAGTGGGATTGCTTCCATCACCCCTCAGCCCTGACAAACAGTTCTTTGGGCCTGTCTTAATTAGGAGAGCCTTAACAAGCTCCCTTCACCTGACCGGCAGGCCGGAGGCAGCGGAGCCATGGGCAGGTTTGGCCTGATGGGCTCCATTCCCGCCCGGCGCCGTACAGGCCACGCGTGTGGGAGGGCGGCGCGGTGATGGGGTGTGGGGACGCGGCATGGAGTCGGCGTGCGGGTGGGGACAGCTGGTGGGGATTTGCCCCCCCCTTTCTGACTGCAAAGGGGGCTTGCCCACGACACTCACAGAAGCCAGCAGGGACCCTTGAAGAGCAAACACCCCTCAGTCTCCTGTCCTGGGAGGGCTCGCAGGGTACCCCAGGCCTCACAGAGTCACTTGGGCGGGGGGAGGCTCATACATCCAGAGCCCCAACTCACCAGGGAAGGTGATTTTGTATGCTTAGGGAAACTGAGGCAGGAGCAACAGACAAGGTTTGCCTTGAGTTGTGAAGCCAAGGGTTAAATACAGTGACCATCCCCTCAACCCCCCAGCATCATCCTGCCCCGAGCTGCTAGAGGAGCCTGGGGGAAGTGAGCAGTGGGGCTGGGGGCTTCCCATCCCTGCCATAACCCCTTTGCCACCCCCAGCCAACTATCCTGGCTGCAGAATGGACCCCAAACTCCCTGTGCCAGGGCAGGCTGAGATCTCAGGCTCCCCAGCAGCCCCAGAGGAGGCGAGCAGAGGACATGGCTCTGCTGCAGGATGAACTGCAGCATTTCTCTTCAAGGCGGGCAGCTCCTCCACATCCCTGCCCGTTCTGCCGCAGCCACCCCGGGGATGGGGATGGGGATGGGGATAAGGATGAGGATGGGAAGGGGACGCACTCATCCCAGATCTGTCGCTTTTAGCATCGTTCCCGCTGCTGGAGGTACATGTCTCAAGGTGGAGCCAGAAATAGCGCAGCTCTGTGCCGCATCGGGACTGGCAGGGCTGCAGGGTTTGGCAGGGGGACAGGCACCGACTGCAGCAGTGGGAACTTTCCAGCCAGCGCCTGCGAGAGTGGCCGGTGCAGAGATGGAGCCGTTTGGGGTCGGCTCAGCCCCTCTCACCCCCCCCCGCTGTGGGGGCTCGAAGGGAGCAGTCACCCTGCAGCTCTCTGGGAGATGCCGGAGCTGACACGAGGGGACCAGCACGGAGCAGGAGTGGAGAGAAAGAACAGAAGTAGCTCCTGGAGAAGAGCAGCTGGGATCACATCCCACCCAAGGCACACGACCTGTGACACGGGTTTTGGGTCTGTTGCCCATTCGCTGCAGGACTCTGGCAAGTGACTGCACCTCTGTGACCCATGGGCTGCAGGTACCACCCACAGCCCCAGCTTCACACTGGGCCTACGACTTGGCCCAGGAGGTTTCTCAGTCTCTGAGGTGCTGGGAGTTAGGGCAGCCCCTAAATCACAGCCAGGATCTGAACCCACCATGGGCTGCTACCCAGGCCCAACCCTCAACTGAGCTCCCAGCAGCTGCCAGCACGGCTCAGGACCACAGGGTTTGCTGGGAAGCTCTGGGCAATGCCGACAAGCTGAGCTCATTCCTCCCAGCTGATGATTTACTTAAAAATGTTCCTGAGCTCAGCCCTCCTCAGGGGGAATGCTCACAAACGCCCAGCGAGAAGCTGCGGGGTTTGGAGTGACCACACACAGCCCCCAGCCGAAAAGTCACGCTGATGACTAACCCTGGTGTCAGAGGGGCTGAGGCCAGAGTCCTGCCTCCTCATCTCCCCTCCTTGCTGAGGGAAGAAGAATTTCAGGCCCCTGCATGGTTTCCACCACTTCCCGGTAGCGGTTTCCTGCCATGCTGTGAGCACAGGCATTTTTGGGAGGTGAGTCAGAGGCTGCAATGAGAACCACCTGGCTGGGGGAGCTGGGACGCTCCATCCTGATCCCAGTCCTGGGGCGAGCAGGATCCCTGCTGCGATGCTCAGCACCCACAGGCAGCATCCCTGGGGATGAGTTATTTAGGGGGCACACCATGTCCCACCACAGCCCTGTTGTTTTCTGGCCTGGGTAAGAAGAAGAATTTGCTGCCGCAGCTCCCACTGCTCCTCCTTCCTTGCTGGGCTGGGATCAGTGTGCTCCAGACACCCCACAAGGCTCCAGGGAGAAACTTGGGAAGGGAGAAAGGGCAAAACTTCATGGAGCCATGCAGGAAGCTGCCTGCTGTGCCTGTCCTGCCACAGCACATGAAAGAACCCACCCCCAAAACTGCCCGGTGCACACAGGGCAGCACCGAGATCCCAGTTTTCCTCCTGGGAGTGATACAGGACTTGGCAGAGTGGAGAAACAGCCCTCCCTGGTTGATGAAATTCATGAGAGAGGGGCAGGTCCTAGGAAAGGAGCCTCCCAGGGTTTATCCTGCTGGGTTTTACCATTCCTTTATTATTTTTTCTCTATTAAAAACACCTGGTGCTCTTCCCCCTCACCGTTAGTCCAACCCCTCAGCTCAGCAAATAACCCCACTGCAGCCAGCGAGCGAGACTGAGCCTAGATAAACCTTTCTGAAGGAGTTAAACCTGCTCAAAGCCAGTGCTGTTCCCTGACCCGCCCTTCCAATCCCGCCTGGCTGATAAGGAAATAATAAAGGGCTGGGAAGCCTTGCTCGCTGTGCTGTGGGGGAGGCTGCTGCTCCCTCTGTGCATGCCAGGAGCTGGGATATTAATTACTCCCCCTGTAAACAGAATTGCTTCTTTCTTCTCCTTGGCCTGGCTGTAAATCCAGGTGTGACCTGTGGAGCGGAGCAATCAGTCGCTCCCTCTTCCAGGAAGAGGTTTGTTGCAGTGATAACGGCAGCAATCTCTGCCCGATGCCCTGCCCAGGCTCCTTGGGGATTGATCCTGGTCCCACAGCTCCAATCAACTGTCCCACTGGGAGCCATGGAATGTCCCTGAGAGGCTGCAGGGCCGCTCCCTGCATGGATGAAGCTGGTAGCACTGGGGGGGAATCTCAGAAGCATGGGAGTGAGGTGTTTTGGGGGCCTTGCAACAACCTTGTGTGGCACCTGGGGTCTCTGGTGCCAAGGGTTGCCCCACAGAACGCACAAACTCATTGCAGCTCAGCTGAGAAAGGGAAGGGAGGTGACAACGTGAGCAGAATCCATGTCCCATGCCCATGAGTGGGAAGGATGGGAGAGTGGTGCTGGGGGAGCCCGAGGGGGAGCAGGGGCTGAGGACACTCAGGGCAGCCCCAGGCTGATGTGATACAGCTGCTAAGCGAGGAGGGAAGGGGTTAAACAGCCCTTCCTCCTCCTCACACCTGAACTGCATGGGGAGCTGGGAGTGAGGGGCTTTAAAAGAGGAGGGCAACAACAAGCCCCTTTCTCAGGGCCTGGGAAGGAGCTTGTAGGCTGTGGAGCGCCCTGCTGAGGTGCTGTTGCCCCATAGTACTGTATCTCCCTCCCCACCCTGGGGGCACATCCCCTATAGCTCCCCCTTTCTTGGGTGCTGCTCTGGGGCTTGTCCCTGCAGCTTGCTACCCTCCCCAGGGTGTTCCTGCAGGAGCCTGTCCTTGTCTTTTGGAGTGTCCCTGCTCCCTTGCGAGCAGCCATTTCTCTGGTGGGTGCAGGAGAGACCTTGGGAAGCAGCCAACTTCCTACATCCCCAAACCAGGCTTCTCCTTGGTGCTTGTGAAGGGGTGCCTGGGCTGCCTGGCGAACGGGTGCTGCTGGTTTGTCCCAAGCTGCAGGGTTGTTGCCAGCCTGAAGCATCGTTCATCTGGCTACGCTGCCTTCTCGGGGTGAACCCAGGCAGCTGGTGCTGTCGGCTCTCACCTTGTGCTGCTGTTGGGGAACAAGCAGGGAGGTGGGAGCGGAGCTGGAGTAGCCCCTGCTGTGGCAAGTCAGGAATGAAGGACCTGCAGTGACACAGGGGACCTGGAGAAGCACCAGTGACCCAGCAGCCATCACACTGGATCTGCCCCTGCAGGGGTGACAAGGTGCCCCAGCTCTGCTCACCCTGCCTGGGCACCGTGGGGGCAGCGATGTGAGTCTTGACCTCATCTGGCTGTGGCACACCACCTCACCGGCTGTTTCGTTGCACTCGTGGCTGGTCCAGGCCCGGTGCCCATCGCCATGTTGAGAAGCATTCTTTGGAACCGCTCTGTGGGCAGAGGTAAGAGCAGGAGTCAGGCTGTCGGGGCCTCAGCGCTGCTGCTTCTGACCAATTTAAAACCAAAATGAAACAAAAAAGCCACAAGACTTTGCTGCCAGCTTGCTTGGCTGGTGGTTAGTACTGATACGGTGTCAGGGTTGGAGGGAGACCTTTTGTGAATGGCAGCAGTTTTCACTGACTTCTCCAGCTGTGCTGCAGAGCAGCGCAGGGCTCTCAGGCTGTGCTGGGGGATCCACACTGTGTCTTGTGGGCTGATCCTGCCAGCAAGGCAAGTGGGGTACTCCCATCTTGTACACCAGGTAAAGAACTGGGGGTGGCCTCAGGTGATTGTGGAGGGAGATGTGGGGATGGAGCCACACCGTGCGACCAAATACCTGTCACCAGGCATGGTGAGGGGAGACACAGCTTACCACCTGTGCAGAGGGGACAACAATGTGTTTGCATCTCGGTTGTGTTGAGGATGCTGCACCTTAACAAGGGCTAGAGAGAGAGAGACAACCTGTTAAGGAAGCTCTGGTGGAAGGGGGGTTGATGGCTCCCAGCTAGAGCGTGAATAGTGCCCACCCTCAGCACGTACACCATTGAGACAAAGCTGGGAGCATTAGCTGACATGCAGGAACACTGTGCTGCCATCCAGCAAGACCTGGACAGGCTGGAGAGCTGGGCAGGGAGAGTCCAAGTGAGCTTTAATGAAAGCAAGTGTAGAGTCTTACACCTGGGAAGGAATAACCACTTGTATCAGTACAGGCTGGGGGGTGACCTGTTGGAGAGGAGCTCTGTGGAGAAGGACCTGGGGGTGCTGGTGGGTGACAGGTTGGCCATGAGCCAGCAGTGTGTCCTGGGGGCTGAGACAATGGGATCCTGGGGGGCATCAGGCGGAGTGTGGGCAGCAGGTCACAGGAGGGGATCCTCACCCTCTGCTCTGCCCTGCTCAGGCCCCACCTGGAGTGTTGTGTCCAGTGCTGGGCTCCCTGGGAGAAAAGGGACAGGGATCTCCTGGAGAAAGTCCAGAGGGCTATGGAGATGATGAAGGGCCTGGAGCATCTCCCCTATGAGGAGAGGCTGAGTGAGCTGGGGCTGTTCAGCCTGAGAGGGAAATCGATCAGTGTTTATCAATATCTGAAGTGTGGGACACGGGGACATGGGCAGCCTCTTCTCAGTGGTCTGTGGGGACAGGATAAGGGGTGATGGCCTCAAGTTGGAGCACAGGGAGTTCTGCACCAATATGTGGAAGAACTTCCCGGTGAGGGTGAGGGAGCCCTGGATAAGGGTGCCCAGGGGGTGTGGAGTCTCCTCTGGAGACACCGAACAACCAACACGTGCATCCTCCATGTCATCAACAAAGCCCATGGGAGACCTGCCCGCTCTTAGCTGGGAGTAAAGAGGCGAAAGGATGATGATTTTACACCGCGCTTCGTATCTAAGACCGTTGGGGCGGGAGGCCACGGGGATGAACCCCGTGGAGCAGCCGAGCACCCCAAGGCCTCCCGCCCCGCCCGCCATTAGAGCGAAGCCAGAGCGCCGCCGCGGCGCTGCCGGCGGAACGGCCGTCATCTTAGAGGCGGGCAGCGAAGCCACCGCATTGACGGCCGCGCATCGCACCGCCGGGTTTAGAAGGGGGGCGGCGGCCGAGCTGTCAGCCGTATTCGGGAGGCGGGCGGTAAACCCTCCCTGAGCTGGGGGGAAGAGTTTACACCGTTCCTGAGCCTCCTCCTCAGGTACCGGCGTTATTCGGCAAGTAGCTGATACACCTTTCCTCGCCCTGAGGGGAAACCGCGGCCGCTATGCCCTCACCTAAGATGGCGGGGGGGCGGGCTCTCCCCGCCGAGAAGATGGCGGCGATGGGCACGGGCGCTTTAGCCGGGTGGCGGAACTCGGTTGGGTGAAGGAAGCATGAAGGGGATCCCCTTCCCACGGCAGGACCACCTCCCCCGCCCCCTCCAGCCTCGCTGTTTCCCACTCCCCTTTTTCCATCCCTCCCGCCCCCCTCAGCTCATCCCCACCTTCCCCAGCCATGGGGAACCGCCTCTGTGCCTTGCTAACCCCCCTTCCCCGCCGCTTTTGGGGGTGTCGTGTCTGCTCCCCCTCCCTGGTCCATGAGGCGTCTTTAGGTGAGCATGGGACGGGATTGGGTTGGGGCTACCCGAGGCCTGGCTCCTAGGGGCGGGGGTTGCTCTGCAGGCAGCATGCCTTCCCCCTCCCCTCCCTCCTCTATTTTATTTCAGCAGTGATGTTTTCCGCACGCCCCTTTTACACCCGCCACAGCACTGGAGCAGCAACTCCATAGGTAGCTGAAGGGTTCTTCTCCTCCTCCTCCAACCCACCCTCCTCCTTCTCCTCCCCCTCCCCACCCCTTAAGGGGCGGCGATCGTGGCGGAGAGGAAGAAAAGGATGCCACGGAAGCTGTTGTTGCCTTATAAATCTGTTTTTTCTCACTTTCGAGCTCCACGGGGGTTGCATGACTCTTTGGCGATGAACGCAGCCAGAAGCGGCTACCGGGTCTTCTCGGCCAACTCCACGGCAGCCTGCACCGAGCTGGCGAAGAGGATCACGGAGTAAGTTCCCTCTTCCGAGTTTCTTTTCACCCCCCAAAGCTCCTCCGAGCAGGCTGGCTTTTTCTTCCCGGTGGCTGGAGAGGCTTCAGGCATCCTCCCGCCTTCCCGAGCCAAAGGTGCCTGCTGCAAACACCTTTGCTGCAGAGGCTTTGCATCAGGAGCCATTGGCAGCTCTGCTCTTCTCCTCTGCACCAATAACTCATTTTTACCCAGTGAGGAAAATGGACTGGCTGCTTTCTGCCTCTTGTGCCTCCACAGTCTACTCCAGTGTGGGGAAAAATGGGGTTGCAGCAAAGTGCTCTTACTTTTGGGGAGGGGAGGAGGTGAAGCTTGGCTGAACAAACTTCAGAAAATGCTTTAACTGTTTTGGGAAACACTCCAAACTTTCTCAGCAGCTTTTTGGGGTGATGGGCTGACAACTTTGTTTGCTCAAGAGCTTTGCTGCGTGGGGTGTGGGGAGCATTCTTTGTGTGGACCTTGGGATGACACCTGCAGTTGCCCTAACCTTGGGTGAGGTAGAAGAAAGAGGTGGGCAGCCCATGCTACCCAAAAGAGGGTTGAGTTTAAGGACAGAGGTGTGCCCCTTCTTTTTCTTTCTACAGCCCATCAATGTGGGCAGTTTGACCTTGACTTAACAGGGATGGATGTGCTGAGTCCTGCTGAATGGGGGAGTGTAACACCTGGCTCCAAAATGGGGCTCTTCATGCACAGAGGTGCACCAACTTTCCCTCAACACTTGATCTTTCGTGTTGAATGAGTTTGGTTCAAATCAGGGTGCTCCCAGCTGAAGGGGCTTCTCTGAGACAGACATCATCCTAAAGCAGGGTCTGGATTTCCTTTCTGCTGCTTCCCAAAGCCGAGGGGGCTCAGTGCTTGTTTGCTGCAGCAGATAGCATCCTTGCTACACCTTGGGCAGCTGCCGGCCCGTTCCTGTCTCCAAGGACACACGCTTAAATTGGAAACTTGACTAAATAGAGGTATGCTGCCACCTTAAACTCTTTTCCTATGTGTCCAGATAGCTTAGCAAACAGTGTGTGCAATCCTTAGCCCAGATTATCTCCATGAAGCTGACTTGGCTGTTTGGCTGGAAGCACTGGTGCTGATGGGGTGCATGTGGGATAATAGTGATGGACTTCTCAGGGTGAGAGATGGAGAGGGAGAAGGCTTGTGCTTGGGAGTGGAAAGGGTTTTTTTGGTGTGGGTTTTTTCTGGTTTGTGTATTTTTGCTATATTTGGTCAGTTCTGTGTCACTTTCCCTTCACTGATACTCTGAAAATAGTCAACTCTGTCTAAAAAAGTAACTTTTGCTGCAGCAGATGGGACAGGGCTTTACAGCACTTGTCCTGTTGTGTCAACACAGAGCATAGCACAAGTCCCCTGGGGACGAGCTCCCAGTTCTCAGGACTGAAAGAGCAAGCAGGCAACCTTTATTCTCTGCTTTTTGTCTTAAAAATAACTCACTCTTCCTTATCTCTTTTAAAGATGTAATGAGAAGAGACATGGAGCAGGCTTCCCTGGGCCACGGCGCACGCAGCTGGCTGTGTGACGTGCTGCTGTATCTCAGTGATGCTCAGAGGGTGAATGACAGTGGGATCCAGAGTGACCTCCTGCCTGTTCTTCACAAAGTAGACTTGTAGTAGAGGAGATGTGAGCTTTTTGCATCAGTGAGAAAGCTGGGTGGTATGAGCATGACAGTGTGACAAAGAGCTGCTGCTTAAACTGAGGTATTTAGGGATATGGTTTAGCTTAGGATGGGATTGGTTGGACTTGATGATCTTGAAGGTCTTTTCCAACCTTGTGATTCTGTTTAAGGACCTGTAGCTTTACCCTCTGTAAAATGGGAGTAGTCACCACTCTAAAACAGAAAGGGGTGCTGAGTTGTATGTGAATGAGCATTTGTTGGAGGTGGGTGCAGAGCCTGGAACTGTTAATGGGATGGATTTGCCCACAGTGAAACATCTCCTGAAAGGAAGGGTGTTTGAGTCCTGTGCACTGCTTTAGCACAGCCTTCCCTTAGGATCTCAGGGGCTCTTTCAACACCTTAGTAATACACCCCTTGTTTTTCCAGGTTGCAAAAGCTGCTTGACTGCTGCCTTTCCCCCCGTGTCCCATCCCAGCCTGTATTTTGCTGGGGAGCCCAGTTGCACCTTTTAATAGTGGGAGCAGTCCTGTAAGGGTGAGTCTCTCCTCTAATACTGTGTGTTCTTTTTAAAGTTTTTTTATGACCTTTAGTATAAGCAGTAAAAGAACTTTAAAACAACACGCAATATGAGGAAGTCGGGCCCCTTGGGATGCTTTGTTGTTCTGATGTTAAAATCAATACCTGGGGAGACCTGGCTTATCCTTTTTTTAAAATCTCAAGCGTGGGGAGGAGCAGTGGGACACAAACCAGATGTCTAAGAGCTCTTCAACATCCTCACTTCATTTCATGCAACACTTCAGGGTTGCTTTCAATTCAGACTCTGAGCGTGGCATTCTGGCACGCTGCCGATCTTTACCATTTCCCAGCCTGCATTCCTGTCTGGCTCCAGGATGAGTGACTAAAGTGTAACCTTTGCTTCAGCTCTCTTGGGGCTTTTGTTTGTGTTTCTGCCAGGGAGAGGACTTACAAGCACCAAATCCCTTGTGAAACTAAATCCTAAAGATGCTCCTTAGAATCAGGACTCCTGAAACATAAATAAAGCCATGTGTTAACTTGCATGCTATGAATTGAGAAGGATGATTCCTTTTTTTACTCTTTCTTTCCCAGATGGAAAGAAAAACTCCTGCTGTAATTAGGACACTTGGTGCCTGATTACAAGCTTTGTTTGCAGGGGTGAAAGATAGTTTTCTGTGACCAGTGTGGGCCTTGTATGCTGCCAGGGGGAGGGAGGTCCAGCCGAGCTGCTCTTGTTAATCTCCCAAGTCCAGCTGATGGGTGTAGCTCCACCTCTGAGTGTGGTGCTTGGTGCAGAGGGTACAAGTGCTTCCCCTGCTTGTGTGTTTGGGTTGGAGGGGATTGCTGATGGAAGCTCAGTAATGCTTTCCCAGTGCTCCTGCAGGTCTGTGTCTTGTGGGATGTGATACTGCTGTAAACTCATTGTGGACTGTGGATGTGAGTGTTCTAGACATTGTTTGGTTTGGGGCATGGAAAATGCTGGTGATCTAAAGACAAAAGCAATGCCATGAGCCTGAACAATGCAGAGCAGAGGCTCGTGTTCTGATCTCTGGTCACAGGGAGCTGGGTACATGACACGAGACCCAGGGTGGCTTGTGTGAATGAGCAGGAGGGGAGCCCTTTCTTAGGAAGGGATGGGATGTTAGCAGGACTTGCAGCAACCTCCCTCAGCTGAAGGAAGATCTTTGATGGGATAAAGAAAGAGTAACATCAGCCTTCCTCATTAGGTCGTCTTACCAGGATGGCAGAGGGGACTCAGTGCTGCTGCTGCTCTCCAAACCCTGCTCTTCCCATCTGGAAAGAGCCCTGGTGGGGTGGAGCTGGGCTTGGAGACTTCAGTGCCACTTAGATGGAGCATGTAACAGAGCTGAGGTGGCTGGCTTTGTGTGGTGGCTTTCTGTGCTGGCCAGTGCCAGGTTTAGGGGAAGTTCCCTCGAGGAGTGGAGTGGCAGAAGTCAAGGAAAATCTGTGTGGTGTTTGCTGGTAGTTGAGCTGCACAGCTTTGGTGTGGCTGGAAAAAATGATCCAAGTGCTGGGTGGCTCTGGGTACAAGTGGCAGCTGAGCAGCAGCAACCGTTCTTCAAATACCCAGTCATGTTGGGTGGATGGAGAGAGGTAGAGTGCAGAGAGTTACCAGGGTATTTGAGCAAGGATATCGCTGTGTATCCAGAAAGCTGCTGTTTCCTTTCCCTTTCCTGGCTTGCTCTTGAAGATTAGGGAGATTAGGAAATGCCCTGGAGTGCTGCCTCTGTGCTAACTGGACCAGTGGACTGATCTTTAAATAAAGATTGGCTCGAGTCTGAAAAACAAGCCAGGCTGCCATGGTCAAGCCCAGGGCAGACCCCGTGCTGTCAGCTCCAGCTCCTTCTGGAGTCTGTGGCCATTCGTGGAATCCATAGGAATATGGAGAGCTGGGACCAGTTTAGCAATGAAGAAGATATTGCCAAAACAAAATCACATCATGGTCAAGGGCTTTGGGTGCAGATTTCTCTTCAGATGGAATGCTTGCACTCGAGCTTCGTTTGGAGAGAACTTTACAAATGTCTTTTAGGGGCTTGTTGCAGAGCAGAGGGAAGCACAGCTGGGGCTGAGAGCCCTTCCCAGTGGAGCTGAAAGAGGCTTTGATGCCATGAAAGTGCACTTGCTGCTCAAATTTTGATTCAACTGAACACCAAGTCTCTCTGAACTGATTGTCCTCTGTCTGGAGAGCTGGGTACAGCAGTTTTTGACAGTCTACAGAGGAGCATTCTAAAGCACAGTCTAACACAGTGTGTCACTTCCTCACTGAAGCACAGCTGACTCCTGGCTGTTCATGTTTGGGCTGTGGATTTGACACAGGCTTTATTAACCACAGCTTAAGATCCTCTTGCAGGTGTTGAGACTGGAAAGTTAGGCCATCTTTCCTTGGTGATATTTATGGAGAGACTTAGTCCAAATCAACATGAATTTTTAGTGGCCAGTTGCTCTGACTAAGATTTTTAAAGCCATAAAGAGAATTCTTCTCTTAGATGTTGTCAGGTCCTGGAAGAGTTGGTTCAGTGGAGCGAGGAGCAGGGCTTTCCCCATCAGGAGCAGTAAGTGGTCACGCAGGGAAAGCTTACACTGAGGTGGCATTAAAATCTCTTAAAGCTGGGTGGAGTAATACCTCAGTCCTGCTGTGCCAGCCCTCTGTGCTGGGCTTGGCAGGACTGTGGGTAGTTCTTATAACAGATTCCAGTTCTGAAGATTGCTGGTTTTAAAACAAACTGACACCAAATGGAGTTTATGTGCCTTTTGGATAGAGGAGGAGCTCCCAGAAGTGAACTCCTGCTCCTATGTCTGCACGCAGTAAGTGAGATTTCTGCAAATACTATAAAAATCAGCCTGACCAGTCTTAAACAGTTCAGTGTCTGCAGGAAGCCCCCCTTCCCCTGCTGCCCCATAGCTGAACACTGCCCCACACAGCAGGCCTGTGGTCAAGGGAGCTCGTTTTCCTCTGAGATGTGATTTAGCTCCAAGACCTAAAGTCTTATTTTTGGGAGAAGAAGCTGGGGGGGTGTGCATGCTTGGAGCTGCCTGTAACAGCAGCTCTTTCCTTCCTAGCATAGATTTGCCTGTGCCTGCAGACAAGTGCTCCAGTAATTGTGATGCTGCCTGTCCATAGGGTTCTGTTCTTAGACCTGAAGCCCAATGCAGAGTCCTCACTGTCACTTTAATTCTCTGTTGCCTTGAACACGGAGCAGTTGGGAGCTTCTGCACAGATGGGATTTAGGGAGAAAAGAGCTGGGGATGGGAGGGGAAAAGGGAGAGGTGATGGGAAGGGGGAGTTTATCTTTGGGCTCCTGTTAGAAGTGGTTGCTCCCGTGCTGTGTGATGGCTGAGCCTGTGCCCTGTCCTTGACTTGGGTACAGGTTTCCCTTTTGACAGGAGCCCTGTGGAGGTCGGTGCTTTACAGCTGTGCACGCAGCTCCCTCTTTAACAGCCTTGACTAAACCGAGGTTTTATTAGACTCCTCCTCTGGCTGAAGTCTCAGCTTACCCAAAGCCTGCAGAAATGGCTTTAGTGGCAGGTGTGCCCCTTGGGTAAACATACCTGAGCTGCTTTGGTGGAGCTGCCTGTCAGTCCATCTGCTGTGCCTGCGGCTGGTGGGGCCGCAGCGCTGCGGTGGGCTTGCTGTAGGACTTTTATGGGCAGCTTTATCTCGTATCCTTCCCATTGCTGCCTCTCTTGTTTACTTGCAGTCATCAGTTGGAACAGAGATGGGATTTATTTGTCTGACACAGCAATCCACTACTGCTCATTCCTTTGAGTTGGCAGCTGCTTACTCACTTGTCTCTTGAGCTGCTGTCTGCACCCAGGCTTGACAAGCTGAGCTGATTAGTGTCCCTCTTTCCACCAGGCAGCAAACCTGCCTTTCCAATTTTTCAAGAGACTGCATTGCTGCTGGACAGCATGAACAGGGGAGCGCTGGGCTCTGGGTTCTTCCTCACAGAGTATCACAGATCTCCACCGTGTGTGTTTGTCACCTCTTAGCACTGCAGGTGCCACCTTCTGAGGGGTGTTCTGCTGAGATGTGTCTGCCTGGACTGTTTATGAAGCTCTCCTCCCTGCCATGAGATGCAGGGTTGACAGTGAAGTCAGGGTGCATGTGCCTCCAAAGGGAGCTTGCAGGACTTGCTGTGCAGTTGTGGAGGAACAAGTGTGAGTCATGAAACATTTACCCACACACACTGGTTTGTGGGGGGTGTGTGTGATTCTTGAGCTTGTTTCGATGTGGATGTCTTGGCAGTAAGGAAGCTGAAGCTTGGTGATGGCAAATGCCTGGCTGTAACAGGAAAAGCAGCAGGATCCTAATGGGTGGCAGCAAGTGCTTGATGGATCCCACCTCCAGAACTCATCTCTGCTGCGTGTCCATCCCTAGGCATGCCTCTGACCAACTGCCAGCTCTGTTTTGAAGATCCTGTAGGTACGGAGATGCCTTTGTATCCCAGCTGCGAGTTTTGGTAGGGCTGATGAGAGAAGCTCAATGAGAGACTTGGGTGGCCTGCCTGCTCGGGACTGCACAGTCCCTGGGTGACACTGAACTGGTTACAGTCTCACCCATATGATTCTTGAAGTGGGAATTCCCTCCCCAGCCATGGCCAAACACGCTGTCAGACACACGATCAGCGTGCGTGCGTTCCAGATAAGAGTGTGGCCGCCAGCTAAGCGAACACATCACATCACACTTGAGTATCTGTTATCACAGCTGTCCCAAGAATGCTTTCCAGGCCGGCTTCTGGCCGAGTCCTGCAGTCGCTGGTGCATGACAGGGTTGAGTTGTTTTGGTCACTGACTTCTGAAAAAATAAATCTTTGTGGCAATTGGAGTACAAGGCTGAGTCTGTGCCTAAGGAGAGGTGGAGAAAGACCAGCTGCTGAAGGAGGTGGACTGAGGGAAAGCCAGCAATAGACATGGGCCCTTTCTTTAGGGTGAGTCCTGATGCACAGACTTTTGGTGGGTGACCAAGTAAACACCTTGATGCATTGAACAAAGGTATTTTGTAGTTGTGTCTCCCAATCCAGAGCGTGGATGTGGCCACCAAGCAGACCCTAGAAGAGAGGAGGGACTTGCCCTGCGCTCTAGCCAGCTGAGTGCAGCTCTCCTACAGTAAGCATCTCGCTGTCAGCTGAGGCTCACAGTTAAAGCATGTGAGCCTCTAAAGACTCACTGATGGATTGCTTGTCAGGACAGGTAAATACAGAAGTGTCACCTGAGGGAATAGTCTGCCTTTTGGAGCCTTTTGAAAGGCTCTTCAAAATGAGGCTCTGCTCCAGCTGTTCACTGCAAGTAAGAAATTTTAAAAGAACTTAAAGGGTGACTGTAACCCTTGTTGTGATGATTGTTACAGGTTTAGCATTTGACAAGAGGAAGCAGTAATTAAAAAAAATAGCTGAGTTATTTCAGAAGGAAAGTTTGGGGTGGAAAAAAATAAAAATAAAAAGCTGTGGGACTCAAAGTGACTCAGTTGCCATTCATCAAGTCTGAATAAATTAATGCTGAGTTCCACAACAGAGCTGTATAAGGTGGCATCTCATAGGCTGGCATGATGTCCTTTGCCATGAGGAGCCACAGCCTCTGGTCAGTCATACAAGGACTGGCTCTTCAAGTATGATGTGAACCTGTTGTAGAAGCATCATGACCCAGAGTCCTCTCTGGGGACCTCGGAGGGACAGAGACCCCTGGAGAAGGGGAGGATGTGTGGTTCTGCTGCTGGGTGGACACACTCAGCTCCCCATTAGGCCATCCTGTGGTTTGTTGGTGTGTAATGGCTGAGCTGGTCTTTGCTGTGGATCACGACCTGCTGAGTTCCTCCATTTTTAAATACCTTTTTTATTCTCTCCAGGCGTCTTGGTGCTGAATTGGGGAAATCTGTGGTGTACCAGGAAACCAATGGAGGTGAGAGAAACCTTTCCTATTCCCAACAGTTTGGAGGTAACCTTAGAAATACCAGGTCATTCCATGGGCCAAACCTGCCTAACAAGTGCTGTGACTCAGCTGCGATGTTCCTGCTGCTTCTGGCAGTGCTGAACCTCATGTCTGACCTTGGACAAAGCAATTAAACCTGTTCCTTGTTTCCCCATGTTATCTGTTTGCCTGCCCATCAGCTCACTCCTGTATAAAGGAGAGCCCTACCCCGGGCGTTAGCTGCTGCAGGCTCTTACACACCTTTGTGCTTGGCAAACCATCCCACAGGGTTCAAAGGAACGGCCTGCTTTCTGTCTGCCTTGAAAACTGCTAAATTACCTCCTCCTTCCAGCCCTCCCCTGCCACAGGAAGCTTACAGCTGCCCTAGCAAGGACCTGTCCCCTTGCTTTAGAGTGCAACTTCAGGGCTGTGGTGGGCAGCATGCCTCTTGGATCTTGCTTTCATCTCCTCAGGTGCTGTTTTCAGATGCTGGGCTAAAACATAAAGGTGCTGGTTAAGAGCTCAATGGCTGTGAGTCAGTTACAGCTCCAACAGCTCAGTTACTTATTTGCAAGAGACTAGAAGCAGAGAGCTGATAGAGGTGAGAGGGCAGGATGGACCTGTCACTGGCTCAGTGTGAGAGTGTTGGGTGGTGCTGCAGCTTTTACAGCTGGAACAGGTCAGGCGGTGTGTAAGCTGCTGTCTGGCTGTGGCTGGGTTGGTTGTTGTTTGCAGTAGCAACATTTTGCTGCCTTTTGGGGGTTAGTTTTAAATCAGGTCACTTTCTACAAGGTCTGAGGTTGTTCCTCATGGCTGCAGAGCAGATCAGTCTGCTTTCAGCCCAGTGAGTGCCTTAAGGTGTCTGCCAGCGCCCAGGCAATTAGACTTTGAATTTGGTAGCAGGGTGGGTCTGTCTTTCCTTTCACTTACCTCTGCCCTCCAGTTCATGACTGTAGGAAAGGAGTGGTGAAGACAGGCACCTCAGGAAACCTGGTGTCCTTGCTTTGGCTTTGCAGAGCTGCTGCAGGGCTTGGCTTTTGCCTCTGGGCCTGGGACTGTAGGAATTGCATTCAGCAGAGACCTGGGTCTGCAGCTCATGTCAGTGTTGAAATGCCTTGACCTTGACTGGGGAGTTCTCCCTCTGAACTCTGTGCTGCTGGTGTTGCCTTGGGCTGTCCAGCAAGCTCCAAAAGAGCAGTTACCTTCTTTGTAAGTACTGAAGGTTGTTCTGCTTTGGGTGGTTCATTGTTTGCTAAAGGAGGTGGTGCTGACAGCTTTCAGCACTGGATGGGGAGGTGAAGAGGATCTCTTGTTGAGAGTTAGGGTTTTGTCTTCTACATGTAAGAGAACAGCTGTTCAGCCTGGTTTTGCAGTGTGAATACAACCAACCTCCTGGTATTTCATGGTAGATCTTTATTTCCTGGGAGCAGCCCTTGGAAAACCCACTTGGCTCATCTGCGTGTGTGCAGTGGGTGTATGGGCACAAAGGGCAGAGGAGCAAGTCCTCATCCACCCTGAGCAGCAAGCTGAGTTTCTGCTGAAACGTTGTGGGCTGTTACTGTCAACCTGAAGTTTGGAAACAAAACTGACTGTGTTTTCTGTCTTCTTCAGAAACAAGAGTTGAAATAAAAGAGTCCGTCAGGGGACAGGATATCTTCATTATCCAGACCATCCCCAGGTATGGGACTTGAGGTTTGGTTTTCCAGCAGTCATGTGCTTTGAATTCATGGCTCAGCAGATGGTTTGCTAGGTTTGCTTGCAGCATGATAACCCAGCTCTCCCCAGTGCTGTCAGGGCTTTGGTGTACACTTCAGACACGCTGTTAAGATTCCTGGAGGATCACTTGCACCACAACAATCTGAGAAGCTCCCCATCAAATACCTTCAGTGTGTCACTTGAGGCAAGAACAAGTATGACTGATGGCTTCAAGTGAGACATCCCTGGTCTGCGTGTCCCTGGCCTTGCAGTTGCTTGGTGATTCCTGATTGGCACTTCCATTTCAGGATGTGTAATTTCCTCTGCCTTGCAATTACCAAGCTGCAGAGCCAGCAACAGACGACAGCTATTGCTTTTATTACAGGCTGGATTACTGCTCCCCTTCTGCTGCAGTGGTGTGGAAGTGAGCTCAGGTGGAAATAGCCTCCCTCCAGTACTCCTGTAGCTCTTAGTGCTGTTGGGCTTTTTCTTGAGAGTCTTTTTAGTTTTCTTCTGGGCTGGTTTAGCCTAGGAATAAGAGGAGAAAGAAGTTCTGTGAGTAACCAGGGGGGTAAAAACCCAGCTGTTTACCCCAAGAACCTTGCTGCTTGCTGGCTGAGGAGGAGCATAGTGAGGTAGCAGTAGTACGGTGTGAAGTAAGCCTGCTTAGAAACAAGTGCAAAATGACCAAGTGTGGGTAGCAGAGGTGCTGACAGGATGCCTTCTGCACAGTTAGCAAAATAAGGATATGTATTCCTGGTCTGATAGCTTTCTCTAAGTTACCAAAATCTGCTCAGTTTCTGGAGATCACAAGAACTAAGAGGTACCAGAGCTCAAGCAGGTAGCAGAATACCCCAAATTTTTCCTTGCTTGCTGAAGACTTACAGCCCACTGAGAAGTCAAGGTAATTTCCCCAATGTCATGCCTTGCCTGTTGTAAAGAGATCAGTAGGACAGCAAGATGAGCTTGCTCACTTCTGGAGTTCCTAATGCAGGCTGAGACTCTTCCTAGAGCCCATCTTGCTCCAGAGAGATGTTTCAAGTGTTTCCTCTCTGAGGGAGCAACTAAATACCTATGAGATTAAATCCTACATCAGTGGATTTATGCTTTGTGTGATTAGTGCCATTCTGCTGTCCCTCATTGGAGAGTTCTCAGCAATAACTTGTAACTGAGAGCTGTGTGAACATCAAACATCAGGTGTTTGCAGAGAGAGAACTCAGAGTGCTAGGGACAGCAGGATTTTTGGGAGGGGAAAACCTCTCCTGGTTTTAACTTGTTGATCCCCATGCTTTTCTGTAACCTGAGTTAATGTTGTGGGCCAAGAAATGGGTCCTTTTTAGCCAAAATGTTCAATGCCACCTGGGTGAGGAGCAGCATGCAGCCAAGTCATCTTTTAAGATGCAGCTGTGCCTTGCTGCATTGCTTGAGAGGACAGGAACAAGGGCATCTCAGATTTGTGGTGGGGTTCAGGAGAGTAGAAACAATAAGCTTGGTGAATAAGCTAAGACTGGGACTTCTGCACTCAGTAGCAGTTTGAAGAGCAAACAGAATACTAGGGCTTAGTGGGAAAGGAGTAAGGAGGGGGAAAACAACCTTGTTTTGCTGCAGCACGAATTTAGTTTGCATCATAAATGCACAGAGAGGGAACAGAAGGAGCTGAATACTTGATCCAAGCTCCCTGTCCATACAGCAGAACTAAAACCAGTTGCAAAGACTGGTATTGTCCAAGGCTCTTGGTGTGTGGAGTAGTGCTCTGAGGAGGGGAAACCAGAGAGCCCCACGTTCAGCCTGTAGGAAAAGGAAGGGGCTGGTGGTGTGGTGATAACACTCAGAGCAAGAGGAGGAGTCTCTTAGTGCTGGTTGTTGTGAAGTTGATTGGCAGCTTCATCTAAGCCATTTGCTCAGCCCCCAGAACAGGGATCTGCAGGGATGGGGAGCAGCAAGGGAGGCTCCAGGCTGCTGGAGGGGGTGGTAAGTGGGGTGTGGGGAATAGCTGAGCTGGCTGTAATGTCCTGGCAGGGAACTGCCAGTCCCCGTGTGCGGCCCTGGCTCAGGCTTTCCAGCAGTGACTGTGAGCACAGCATCGAGGCCAGAGCTGGGGAGGGCAGCAAGGAGACTGGGGTGCTCTCCTGGGTACCTGATTTGGAGATGCTGTGGCTGGGATTCCACTGCAGATGTTAATTCCCATCCTGAGCCAGGCCATTGATTTGGGTCAGTGCCCCTTGCAGAGGAGCAGATCAGTGTCACCACTGGCTCAGTATGAGTTCCTTGCCCTCCAAGAGTTCACTCCCTGCCCTGCCCGAGGGACACATGCATCCACCTCTGCTCCTGTCTCTGCTAGCTGGTCTGCAGGAGCTTCCTGGAGTCCAGTGTGGGGTCCTGCTTAAATATTTAGAGGTGCTTCTCCATCAGTGTGGCTACCAGTGTCTCACAGCAGCACCAGGGTTGCCAGTGCCTTTTAAAATCAGTGGTTACTCTCTCCCAGGAGCACTCTTGTTCTCTGCCTGCCATGTATTCACATGTATTATTTTTTTGAAAGAGTAATTTGAAAAATAGGGATGGAAAAGGTGGAATTTCTGGGATAAACTTTAAATAGGCTTAAACTTGACCCCATTGTTTTTATACAACACTGATAGTAGCATCTTCTCCTCTCAGGGCCCCGTTGGCACAGCTAAACACCACAGGGAAGAAACAGTTCTTTGTTTGCTCCTTGTCCTACGTGGCAGGGGGCTGTGTTTTATGTAATTCTTGGCTGGGTGCTTCAGAGCTAACAAAGCTTTTCTTGTGTGTGAATGGCATTGTGTGTGAGGGCTGCTGGGGCTAGTGGGAGAAGAGATACCCAGAGTGCTCCGAAATGAAGAGGCACAAGCAGAGGTTAATTTCTGAAGGGAAGGGGGTTGTGATGGAGACATGGAAATGGTTAGAGGATTGTCACAGGTCAGGCTTGGAAAACAATATCTCTGAGCTCTTGGGGAAGCCATCCTTGGTGGTCAGGAGGAAAACGAGTCCTCAAGCAATGTCTCAGTGATGTCCGGAAAGTTCTGCAGAGCTTTAAGCTGCTCTGTGCTGTTCGTGTGGAAGAATGGCCTGGTCAGCCCCTGCTCTGTCACTGGGCTCAATGGCTGAGCCACCACCAGTGTTGGCCTCCTGGGGACCAGTCTGGGGAAGCAGTTTGTCACTTGAGACTGGCTGAACTGAAAGCTCTCAGGTAAAGGTGCTTGCACTGTAGGAGGATTGCCTGTCCCTCTTCTCTGAACTGATGTTCTTCAGTTCCCAAATGGTCTCCAGTCAGTTTGTGATGATGCTGTCTGCATCATGCTGGTTTTAAGGAACTAAAAGGGCTTGGCTTTTTAAATCCCCTTCTTCCCAAAATGAAAATTCCAATTAAAATGTAGATTCCTGCTGGGTCATGCCAGCCATTGTGGAGAAGCAAACTGGAAATGGGGTGTTACATCTGTTCCTTGCTGTGGTCCACAGATACATTCTGCCTGTGTTGCTTTCTCCTTTTGTCTTTAAGACACAGCCCTTTACTGTGCTGCTCTTCCTTCCATCTCTAGATGAGCTAGATAGCATGGAAGTGCTGACCTCCACCAAAGTGATACCTCTGGACTTAGCAGTATTTCTTAAAGTAGGAAAAGTAACCTGCCTTATGCTGTTAAACAGAAAAATATGCAAATAAATCCAGTGTGGATGAAGTTGTGTTGGTGTGTGTGTGCTGCTGCTTTAAAAGGCTTTTTTATTTCAAATTGCACTGTATGAAGTGACATTTGTTCCAACATAAATGAAAAAATTGCCTCTTTTCCTTTGATTTTGTGGGAAATAATTGTATCCTCAAGTTAGACTACAAAATGAAGTTCTGGTCTGCAGCTCTTGAGTGCTGGGGTCGTGTCCTGTACATAGAACAGTTGATTGTAATGTGCTGTGGCATGATGGAAGGAGCTAGACAATTACAGTCTGGGTCTTGCACACATTAGCATAAGATGTAACAGTACTGGCTTGGGAGCTTGGTGAGGAGAGGGTATAAAAGTTGAAGGAGTTGCATTGGGAGAACACTTAATATTTGGCCTGGTTTTTAAATCTCCTAGGGATGTGAACACTGCTGTCATGGAGCTGCTGATCATGGCCTATGCACTGAAGACTTCCTGTGCCAGGAACATCATAGGGGTCATCCCTTACTTCCCCTACAGCAAACAGAGCAAAATGAGGAAGAGGGGCTCTATAGTCTGCAAGCTGCTGGCTTCCATGCTTGCCAAGGCAGGTGGGTGTCACAGGGAGCAGCAGCGTGGGCGGCTTGGATGTTCTGGTGCATCCAGCTGCTCTGCATCCCAAAGAGGGTCTGTCCTTCTGCTCTTCTGTTTGATATGGGGATGTGCCATTGAGCCCTTGAGCCACTCTGGGGGAGTGAATGTTCCTCAGTTTAATTCTCTTTCTTTGTAACTTGTACCTGGGGAAGTGGCCTAGAAGTGTCACACTGAAATATGACAGTGCTGTGACTTATCACATCCCTGTTTCTCATTATGTCTTGGGAACTTCCTACCTTAACCTGTTTGCTCTTATTTTATCACATGGCACGAGAGTCTGAGTAATAGCTAAAACAGTCTGGAAAATGCTGATGTTCAAGGAATCCCTCCCATGTGGGAGTCATCTTAAAGAGTTGTTCTCTTTTGTTTGTCTCTGTAGGTTTAACACACATTATCACCATGGACCTGCATCAAAAGGAAATCCAAGGCTTCTTCAGCTTCCCAGTAGACAACCTGAGAGCATCCCCTTTCTTGCTTCAGTATATACAGGAAGAAGTGAGGTTACTCTAGTTCTACATATATCAGTGTGTCTGAACTCATCGCAGTGTGATAGCAGCGTTGGGCCTCTGCTTGTGCAGAGGTGGTGTTGTCACACTAGGTCATTAACTTTTGTTAATGACTTCACTCTTAGGGGGTACCTGTTGTGTGTTCCTTGGGGATACAGACTTAAAGATACAGGAAAGTGTTAAGTTGTATGATGATATCTAGACAGACTTGAACTCCTGGCCATACACAGGGGGTGAATTTGCTCTCTGTAGAGTTAGTGCCATGTGAGAGGTGCTATTTTTGCTCCTGCCTCTAATCACTTTTTAAAGCCTGTTAAACTGTCTCCCCCCATCCTTCATTCAGCAGCGGGTGTCTGACTGCTCTGAATTATTGATAGGCTGTGTCTTGGGCTGAATGTAGGAATGCTGAGCACAGCAGGGCTGGGAGCAGGGCCTGGAGAGGTTTTATTTGCCATGTGCAGAAGGTGATAGTTTATGGGGGGCTCAGACCCTCCCCTGCAGACAGCAGTCCATATAGTGTTTGTTAAGCACAGTGTATGTTCCCACCTTTGCCTGCTTTGAACTCAGAGGTGATGCCTGCTGGGTGCTGGGGCTCTGTGTGCTGGTGAGAGCCAGGCTGTGCTGCTCCTGGCCCCCAGGGCCCAGCACTTGCCCCTCCCTCTTCCTTCCCTCAGACAGCTCTGCCCAGCACTGTGCCCATAACTTGTGGGCACCAGCAGAGAAGGAGGCACAGTACATGCCTGTACTAAACTGACTTGTGTTGGGTTTGGGGTAGAACATCCAAATACTGGGGATGAAAACGGTGCACTTGCCTCCAGTTTCTTGCTGCAGCATGAAGGTTTAGATCTGGGGAAGGAGACTGGGCAGGATTACTCAGCCATGTGTCACATCAGTTGCTTGCTAATGAGAAGGTCTTTTTACTTAAATAACTTTTTATTACATTTAGATTCCAGACTACAGAAATGCAGTTATTGTAGCCAAATCTCCTGATGCAGCTAAAAGGTAAATGGATGCTTTTCTACTTGGTTAAAAGTAACTTGGAAAAGAATCTGGGCTGATAGACCAGGAAAAATTTGGGAGGGTCACAAAAGGATCAGGAATCTGGTCTGCAATTCTTTGGTGGCTGGGAATGGAGTGGATGTCTGTTGTGGTGGGCATGGGCAGCTGAATTCTGCAGTCCCAACCCTGTGGGAGTAAACTCAGGGGCTCTCTCTGCTGCTGCAGAGCTGGGTGCTTCCCATAACCTGCTGTGTGAGATCCTGCAGTGCCTGACCATCTCAGAAAGCATTCAGCACAGGCAGAAACACCAGGAGACCCTTGTGGGGCAGCCAAGGGGTAGAGTGAGCTTTGGGATATTAAGGAGGAATTAAAAGCTGCTTCCAGTGAAGTTTCTTGCTGGGGTGGCAGCCAGAGAGGTGCAGCCTTTGCTTGCCCTGGGTCTGGGGGAGGTACCTGTTGTGCTGAGCCATGAAGTCAGTGTGACACCTTCCTGACGTGCTGGGGTTGTCCCTACAGGGCTCAGTCTTACGCGGAGAGACTACGGCTGGGGCTGGCGGTGATCCACGGGGAGGCTCAGTGCACGGAGCAGGACATGGATGACGGGCGTCACTCCCCACCCATGGTCAAAAATGCAACGGTGCATCCTGGTCTGGAGCTGCCATGTAAGAGGAAGCTTCTGTGCTTAACCTTTTTTGGGAGGGGGAAGGAAAAAGGTACAAGCTTGGTGGGGAAAGGCTGTTGGTTTAGCTGTGTTGGTGTAACTAAGCTAGCAGCAGCTGGAGCAGTGGAATTTCTCATGGAAAGGTTGGTATCAGTGAGTTGTAGGAGAAGGTACAGGGGAAGGTGTTTATTGCACCCTGGCTGTGCAGAGACCTTGGAGAATCTCCTTCTCTGGAGACATTCAAACCCCACCTGGATGTGTTCCTGTGGGATTTAGTCTGGGTGACCCTGCTCTGGCAGGGGGTTGGAGTAGATGAGCTTTTGAGCTCCATTCCTACCCCTGACACTCTGGGATTCATCTTTATGGAGCATGGAGCACCTCCCCTATGAAGAGAGGCTGAGGGAGCTGGGCTGGTTCAGCCTGGAGAAGAGAAGGCTGTCGGGGGACCTCATTGCAGCCTGCCAGTCCCTGAAGGGAGCAGAGGAACAGGAGGGGAATCAGCTTGTTCAAGGGCAGAGCCTGGCAGGACAAGGGGGCTGGAGTGAAGCTGGAGGAGGGAAGGGGGAGAGGAGACCTTAGGGGGAAGTTCTTTGCAGAGAGAGTGGTGAGGGGCTGGCAGGGGCTGCCCAGAGAGGGGGTGGGTGCCCCGTCCCTGGGGGTGTTGAAGGCCAGGTTGGCTGGGGCCCTGGGCAGCCTTGTGTAGCTCCAGGCCTGGAGGTTGGTGTCCCTGCCTGTGGCAGGGGGTTGGAGCTCTGTGACCCTTGGGGTCCCTTCCAACCCAGACCAGGCTGGGATTTTATGATTTAAGAAGAAAAGGTTGGTTAAACCCATGGTGACCCTCTTGGGTGGGTGTCAGGGCGATACAAAGCACATGTCTGTGTCTGTGCACCAATGAAAGCAGCAGTTAAGGGCTGAGCTGCTTGTGTGGTGGAACTGCTGTTGTTTCCCTCAAGGCAAACTGACCCAGGCTTTTTTTTTTCTTAATTTCTAGTGATGATGGCCAAGGAGAAACCACCAATAACTGTGGTTGGGGACGTTGGAGGAAGAATTGCCATCATAGTGGTATGAGAGTGATGGAAAGGGGGGTGGGGTGGCTTTCTCTGAGCATCTTTCCTGCTTTATCCCAGAGGGTGGAAGGCACTGCTGGTCTGGGGTGGGAATGGGATTGTTGCTCCTGTTCTCCAGTTTTGCTGGTGGCTTTGGCTATTTCACTTTTCTGTGGAAAACTTGAGCACTTTAAGCCCTGAAATATCTGCTCCCTTGAATCTACAAACATCAGGTGTGTGTGAATAACTCAAGAAATCAGAGACGTGCAGAGAGATCTCCTGAAGTGTTTAAAAACCAGAAAACAAAACCCCAAAAGCCAACAAAACCAGCCAAACAAACAAATCTTGCTGAGCTGCTCATATTTGCTGTGCCATGCAAGTAATCAACATGCAGCTACTATCACCATGAAAAAACCCCTGCCTTACTGAAAATGAGCTCAGTTTGTGGTGTGTGTGTGCATGTGCAGGGACTCATTTGTTTCCAGGACACAATATTTGCTTTGCACACCAACAAAAGGCTCTGTAAATGAGGGAAATGGCATTCCCAGATTTAATTCCAGCACGTGGCTCTCCTTGCATCTCAATAACAGCTGAAGGAGCCAGGGATTATCTTTTCCAGAGCTGCAGTACCTTGCAGACCCACTCCTGCCCTGCTGGCACAGTAAACTTCTCATTTTGATGCTATTTCTGCTTCTTCTCAGGATGACATCATCGATGATGTGGAAAGCTTTGTAGCTGCTGCAGAGATCCTGAAGGAGCGTGGAGCCTACAAGATCTTTGTGATGGCAACTCACGGGCTCCTGTCAGCGGATGCCCCCCGGCTCATAGAGGAATCCTCCATCGATGAGGTGCGTTCGCACTCTGGCCTGTGGAGGAAGGGCTGGTGCTGGTGGCTTTGGGGCTCTGCCCTCACTGCTCATCTCCAGATGACTGCTTTCACCAGATGCTTTCAGTTAACTGGTTCTTTGTTTTACAAACCCCCAAAATCATGTGTGATTAATCCTTGTTCTGCCTCTCTGTGTTAGATTTCTCTCTCGTCCCCACCTGGGCTCTCCCCTTGCCCCAGCTGGGCTTGGGACTTCTTTCCCAGCTTGCAGCCCACCTGCCTGTCTCACTCCCTGAGCTGGGCTGGTGGGTACACTAAGGGGTTCCAATTTCAAACCTCCCTCTTGGATTGCAGGGTCTGACACGTCTGTGTCTCAGCGGACCCGTCAGCCTGTGTGGAGTGCTGGTCACACTGGTCTCATCAGACTGACTGTCCTGGGGGGCTGACTGCTTATTATAATCTTATATTTTTTTTTTAGTTTCTAACATACAAGGGTTTCTTCCCTCTGACCTTAGTGGTCAGCATCTCCCCTGTGAGGAAAGGCTGAGGGAGCTGGGGCTGTTCAGCCTGGAGAAGAGAAGACTAAGGGGGGACCTAATTAATGCTTATCAATATCTTAAGTATGGGATGCAGGGGGAAATGGGCAGCCCCTTTTCAGTGTCTGTGGGGATAGGACAAGGGGCAATGGCTGCAAGTTGGAGCACAGGGAGTTCCACACCAAGCTGGGGAAGAACTTTTCCCCAGTGAGGGTGAGGGAGCCCTGGGCCAGGCTGCCCAGGGGGTGTGGAGTCTCCTTCTCTGGAGAGATTCCAGCCCTGTCTGGACACTGCCCTGTGTGCCCTGTCCTAGGGACCCTGCTTTGGCAGGGGGTTGGACCCCATGGGCTCTGGAGGCCCCTTCCCACCCCTGTGATCCTGTGCACTGTGACACAGGAGGTACACACCGCACCGCTCCTGGACTTCATGCAGGGTAGTGGTTTCGTGTCAGGGAGTGTAGCAGTGACACAACTGTCTTTTGTTTCTGGCATTCTGCAGGTGGTTGTAACCAACACAGTTCCTCACGAAATCCAGAAGCTGCAGTGCCCCAAGATAAAGACTGTGGATATCAGTTTGATCCTCTCCGAAGCCATCCGACGAATCCACAACGGCGAGTCCATGGCCTATCTCTTTCGCAACATCACTGTGGATGACTAAACCTGGTGCTGCTCTTGGCCTGGCTTCTGCAAGAGAAGGAACAGTGCATGAGAAGGCAATACCATAAATTAGAGGCATAACACAACCGTTTATTCTTGTAGGAGTGTGAAGGTTTTCAGGGTCTTGAGCCATGAGATCAAATAGAAAAAAACCCAACCCACAAATCAACCTGGCCAGCGCTTGACAGGTGACTAGAAGAGCCACGGGCAGGGGGAGGATGGCATCTTCATTAAGAGGGAGGGATGGATGGATGATGTGGTGTTGAATGTAAAGTTCCTTTAATATTTGTAGTGTGTTACCTCTCACCCTGTAGCGGGGAGAAAGAAAAGGAAAATGAAGTCACTGTCAGCTTGCGAGATGAGAACAGAGACTGCTGCTTGCTGTGTGTGGGCAGTGAGAGGAGAGAGCCTTTGGGGTCCTGTTCCTGCCTGGGATGTGCCTGTGAGCACGGAAGGGAGCAATTCCTTCAGGCACTGGGCAGGGCTGGCAGCAGAGCAGCTCCTTGCCTGCCATGTGGCCTCTTCTCTTGTGAACATCTGGGAAGGGCAGCTTAGGGTAAAGCCTCAGGCAGGGCTGCTCTGCATCCTTGTGTCAGGGTGCTGGGAACCAGCTCACCATTGTCTCCCAGCAGGTCCAGGCCACTAGCTAATGTGCTGGCTCTTTGGTTTGCAAACGTTGCATTGTCACTGTTCAGGGGGATCATGCCAGCGTCGGGTCCTCACTCAAACACTCATTTGTGCTGCAAACCAGGTGGGATTTCTGGAGCTGCCTGTGGAGCTGGGAGGGCGTTTGCCTCTAGTGCAGCTCTGCTGAACCCGCAATAAAACCCATCGGACTCTTCAGTTCTGGTGCTTCCTGGGAGCCGTGGGCTCAGAGGGTGAGGAGGGAAACAGGCGTTGTTATTGGTGTGAGAACTTGCCTGGACCATTGCTCTTGTGTGAGGAGCTTTCCTCATGTGCAAAGAGCTTTCCTTGGGCCCAGCTGCTTCCTGGGGCTCCCAGAAGCCTGGGTTTCACTGCGTTTCTCGTGCAGCTCCTTGCAGGGCAGAGATGCTCCAGCGGGGTGCGGTGATGCCGCCAGCAGCCGCCTTCCCTGGGCCCAGGGCTGAGGCAGCAGGTGCAAATCCGTCTCGCTTATTCTCTGCCTCCTGAGGGCAAGAAGCCCGAGGGCCGGCGGTGTTTCCCGCCCGGCCAAGGCGGCCCGGGCTCCGCAGCCTCTCGCCGGTCCCGGAGGCGGCCCGGGGGATGGCAGCACCGCCTGGGAACGGGAGTGCTCCGCCAGGCCCCGCCCCCATAAACAAGGGCACATGGCAGGGGGCTCAGCCAATGGGCAGCGAGGGGGCCGACGGACTGGCCAATGGAAGACAAAGGGGCGTGGCTGGCGGCAGCCGGCGCTTGGGAGTTCGAGCCGGGAGCGGGCGGGGAGGGGCAGCCGGCTCCCCCGGGGGCTGTGCGGGTTCCGTGCTCGGGGCAGGGCGAGGAGCAGCAGGAAGGCCGCCGCCCGCCCGTCCCTCCTGCACTCCCGGGTCCCGTCCGGCCAGAAGAGCTGCCGTGCCGCCCAGGTCCCCGGCAGGGCAGCAGCCATGGTCCCGCTCAGCCTCTTGCAGCTGCTGGACGATGCCCTCGGGACGCCGGAGGAGAAGGTCAACTTCCCGGCGCTGCGGCGGCTGCTGCGGGCCATCCTCGGGCACCTGAGCCTGCGGGACCTGCCTGGCCCGGAGGGGGGACACGGCCCGACCCCCTCCTGAGGGAGCACCAGCCCGGAGAAGGAGTGGGACAGGGCGGAGGAAGGGGCCCAGGGCCCGAGCCACTGCGAGCCACCATCCTTCGGTGGTTGCTCCGGGCCCTCCGCACATCCCTCCCTGGGACACCCACGGAGGAGGCAGCGGGGGAGGGCTGGGCCAAGGCTCTGCGCTGCCCCTCGGCTCTGAGCAGACCACAGCAGGAGTAAAGATCCTGGCACCCAGGGACCCTGCCCTGGGGCTCACCCGCACCCCCCTCCTAGGCCGTGGGTGTCTCCCCGGGTCTCCTCGATGAGGTGGCTGGGATAAAGGCAGCGCAGTCCCGCGTGGCCGAGGACACCCGGAAGCTGCCGGAGGCTCTTGGCTTGGTGAGCTGCTACGAGTGATGCCAGGAGGGAGCTCTGCCCTCGCCCCCCATCCCTGCCCCTCACCGTGTCACCCTGTGCAGCCCCCTGTCCTGCAGCCCTGGGTGTCACCCAGCACCAAGGGCACAAGGGAGAGGGAGCAAGCGGGAGTGCAGACCCCAGCCCCTGCCCAGCCAGGGCTTTGAACTTCACAGCAGCAGGCAGGACCTGGCACCCCAACCACCACCCCAGGGATGCAGCCAGGGACCTCCAGCACCCAGACCACCACCTCGGGGGTTCAGCCAAGACCTCTACCATCCCCACAAGAAGCAGCAGGGCCAAAGCCTCACCGTCACAGGTTTGTGGGAAACCCTGCTGAAGCCACCCCTGGTGCTCTGGGGACAGCCAGGGATGAGACGAGCACCCAGTTTAGCCGGCCAGGCCACCCAGTAACAGGGACCCTCTGGGTGCCACCCTAGGGGCTTGAGATCCCCTGCTGCGACACCGGTGCCAGGGCCACATCCCCTGCACAAGAGCCGGCTGTGCCCTGGGGTCCTGGGTCAGTAGCCTCCCAGACAAGCGAGCCTGAGGTTTAGCGACGAGCACAGTGCCGGCGCCAGGCGGGCCCAGCTGTGGATGCTGCTGGCCGTTCCCTCTGCCTGCAGGCGGAGCTCTGAGCTCAGCTTTGGCAGCGAGAACTGCTCAGCTCCCACCGGGCCCAGGCCGGTACTTCAACCGAGGAAGTGTTTCGGGAAGTTGGGGACCCCCCGCTGGGCTTCCCGTGGCTTGAGGCTCCTTTTCAACAAGGGGATGTCTCCCAGCCCATCTGACTGGGGATAGGGAGGGATGCGAAGTGCCCGCTGAATTCCTTCCTGCCTTGCTCTCCCTTGCTCTCCCTTACTGAAGAAGCACGAGCTATTTATTGGCACTTGGCTTTTTTGTCCCAGGAGGTGGTGGAGCTTTACTGGAGGCAATGGTAATCATCACCCACTGCTCTTCCCCTCTCTGCCAAGCTAGTCACCTCCACGTAGGAGGCTTGGTCAAGCATAAGTTCTCCTTCTACCTATGTTTGGGAACTACTTCCAGGAGGGTTTTTTCTCCTTTTCCCAGGGTTTGAGGGGAGGGTGACTGTCCCAGCCTGTCCTGTGAGTTCCCCAGATCTTCCTATTCCCTTTTATGTTCCTCTTGACCAGGAGGAGATGGAAGAGGTTGAGGTAGGTGTGTTCCTGAGCAACCTGGGGGAGGAGATGGAAGAGGTAGGCATGTTCCTGAGCAACTGGTGAGTTCTTTCAGGCAACTCTGATCTCAAAACAAAGGGTTCCCAGGGTGCACAAGCATTGGATAGCTCTGCCCATTGCTGGGCAAACCGACAAACGAGGATGGGATTCGAACCCACGCGTGCAGAGCACAATGGATTAGCAGTCCATCGCCTTCACCACTCGGCCACCTTGTCAGTCATCTCCTGCCCCCCAGCCACTCCTGCGGCTGCCATTCCTCCTCATCTTCCTGCTCTCCCTCCAGCTCCAGCTCCTGATGCCTGCACCTTCTTATACTGTTTGATGCAGAACAGCAGGAACCAGGCTCCAGTTTTTGCCTCTTGGGAATGGCCCAGGACACGCGGTTTGGGGACAGTCTGGCTTCAGGACAGCTCTGAGCTGTATGGTCTGAGTTGTGCAGTTCAGTGGGAAACACTGTGTATCACTGTCTACATTTTGCTATAAAGTTATTTCTCTCTCTCTGCTGTCCCAGTAAACTGTCTGTATTCCAACCCATGACCTGTCCTAGGGACCTTGCTTTGGCAGGGGGTTGGACTCGATCTCTGGAGGTCCCTTCCAACCCCTGCAACTCTGTGAAGGCCAATAAGAAGAAATTGAGATGCTCTTTCCAATAACCCCCAACTGAAAGCAAGACAGGAAGAGATGTTCCTGCTGTTCCTTTGTGTAGCTGAATCAATAATGTGCTCACAGCTTTTCCACCACAGCCCAGCCTGGTAGTCTGCATAGGTCAGGCATGCAGATCACCCTGCAGATGCTATATTTGTTTTTAAAGTAGCTCTATCACGTGGCTATAAATAGGCATTCTCATGTAGGGAGAGCAGCCTCAACAAATGCAGTGTTCTATGAAACCAAATCTATATAGATTTGATTAAATCTATCAGACAAAACCCCAGAAGAATGCTCTATCTGTACGTGGAGTCTTAATACCCATAGTAAGTGATTTTATTTTCCTTATCTTTTAAAAACAAACCCAATTCTATTATGTTTTAGTATCTGAAATGAGGATGAAAAGCTGCTGTTTTCCTGTGATAGCAACAGACTTTAAAAGCTCAGTGTTATATTTTAGCCTGTTAGGCAATTTGTACTAAAATTCTATTATTCTTTTTACCAACATAGAGTAATTTTGAAGAAAAGGAAGTCAGATTGGTTAGCCCATGTTATGGGGAAGAAAACAGACAGTTTTTAAATTAAATAATAAATTAATTAAATTTATGAAAGAATATTAAATGTATTAAATAATATTAAACAATAAATCAGAAAATAAAGCTTCCTACTGCTTCAGACTTTTGGTGTGTTGCTTATTGGATTTTCTCTATGGGGAAACATTGCTTTTTTAGATAATAATCTGAATATAATGAGTGTATCCTTACTGTTTCTGTAATTGGTGGTTCTGTTACTCTCTCTATGACTCTCATATGGTCTTTTGTGTCCTGCAGAGATGGGTATTCTTGCTGCACTTGCTCTGCCATTGCTTCTTCTAGGGATCAGTGTCATCATCTATATTTACCAGTCAGTCCGGTGGCTGCTGTCCAAGTCAGCCGTGCAGAACAAGGTGGTGGTGATCACAGATGCTGTCTCAGGACTGGGCAAAGGTGAGTGGCCTCATTTCTTCTCAGCATAAGAGAACAGAACCAGCCAGAGAACCACCCTCTCGTTGAGAATCACAGAATCCCAGCCTGGTCTGGGTTGGGAGGGACCCCAAGTGTCACAGAGCTCCAACCTCCTGCCACAGGCAGGGACACCAACCTCCAGGCCTGGAGCTACACAAGGTTGCCCAGGGCCCCATCCAGCCTGGCCTTGGTGCACACATTCCCTTGTGTGTGTTCATAACTTACTGGATGAAGCAGAAGTTAATAAATGTCGTTTTTTGAACAAATCCCCAGGACCTGGTGGCTGGAAAGCTTTGTGGGACTGCTTTGCCTTTCGTTTAATGAGCTCAGTAAAAGGAGAGGTTTTGAAGCATGTTACAAGTGCTATTTTTAGCTTTTAGCATGTTGCTGCTATGAGATCTGGTTACACAGGCTGTCACTGCAGTGCCAACAGGTGCCACTTTGCTCTTTGCATGTTCCTTCTCAGCCTCTAAAGGCTCCAACGTTTCCTACTCCCTGTAGACAACAGCGCTCACCCCTCTGTCCCTGTTCCTGTCCCCTCTATCACCCATGTTACTCCTCTTCCCCTGAAATCCACCAATGCCTCAGAAGGGGCTGCCTGGCTGTGTGTAATGATGGGTTTGGTGGGTATGTGGTGATTTATCTATTTATATAACCTTATTGCCTGGGTGGCATCCAATATGCTTCTTGGCTGATATTTGAGTCCCCACCCCTGGATGTGTTTAAAAAAGGGGTAGATGAGGTGCTCAGGGATCTGGTTTATCTTAGGATGGGAATGGTTGGACTTGATGATCTTAAAGAGCTTTTCCAACCTGGTGATGCTGTGATTCCTGCCCACACGGTGCTGCCAGATCAAAGGTACTGGGTCATTTATGGGTTATGCAGAGTTCTGCTCCAGGCATCACTTGAGGGACAGTAGATGCAAATGCCTGATAAGGTAATCATAGCTTGAGTTGGCACTTGCAGTGAAGACTTGCTCTATGTTGGAAACCTTGGATTGCCAAGAACAGACATGGAAAGGGAATGCTCTTGCAGAATGATTCTTGAGCAGAGCAGAGGCCTGCACCAGAAACACACACTGCACTGGGAAGGAGTGATTTTATGAGAGCCTGTTAGGACAACCTGTGCAACAAACCTGATCTCTGTATCCTGCATGGTCTTTCCCTTTCATAAAATCCCAGGCTGGTCTGGGTTGGAAGGGACCCCAAGGGTCACAGAGCTCCAACCCCCTGCCACAGGCAGGGACACCAACCTCCAGGCCTGGAGCCACACTTTGGTTTCAGTTAAACACAGTATTAGCAAGTGCTTTCTCTGGTTATGTCTCAGTATGTTTGTTTGGAGAGGCGTGGTTTAGACCTGAGATTGGCTGTCTTGTAGAATCACAGGATGCCTGCAGGTTCCTAGACAGCAATCCTTAGAAAAGACATATTACCAGTACTAGACATGGTTGGGTGGGGCTTGAAGGCAAACCTTGGGAGCTTCCAGGGATGAAGAATGTTTATTGAACATCTCTCTGGGTATCATACTCTAGCACAGTATGACCCCTGGGGAAGATTTTCCTAAGTTCAATTTCCTTATTCCCAAGATTATTTGTTTCTGAGTGTGTGTTTGTGACCAGCTGGTACCTGTCTCTTGAGGCTCCAGAGACAATCAATCCCTCACCTCCTGCACCCTTTTTCACACAGATGGAAAAGGAAACAACTCCAAGCAATTTTATCTTGTTGATATCATAGACATCTACTGCCAGCACCCTCTAGGGTGATACCAACAAGTTCTTTGTGGCTTTAATGACTCCTAATCATGGACAACTTACTGTTCCACTCCTGCATATGCCATGGCCATTCTCTCAGAGCTGTAGAATACCAGGTGCCTGGCCAGCTGCTGCATAGCTGAGCTCTTAGGCTACAGCCACATTCCTTTTCCCACATGCTGGACTTTCCAGCCTAAAGAGGAGATTCATTAAGGTTAAAAAAAAAAAAAAAAAAAGGAAACAAAACCTATGATGATTGAAGATGTTTGCAATGGTTTATGGTTGTTATTTAAACCTGATTCCTGTTTATTCTCAGGGCTGTAACTCAGAAAAGCCCAGGACAGGTTTCAAGGAGAAGATCAGTGCTTTCCTTTTCTCTCTTTTATTCTCTTCACACAGTGGTCACATTTTATTCACAAAGTTGCCCCAACTGTTATAATTATAGCAAAAAAATCCTGGTGTATTTGTGCTGGTACTGGCAAATAATCTTTTGGGCTTTAAATCAAAGAAATATTTGCATGCTAGAAAAAAATACATTAATAAAAGTACTGTTCTAGATGATGAAAAAGATGACATAAATCAAAGTCTCCAGCTGCACATGTTTACAGAGATAGAAGAGTGGATCCAGAAGTGCTTCCATACAGATATTGAGGGTCTCAAATGGGTATTTAAGAACTCTGAGATGGGGATATGGACATAACTGGGTTTGCCTGTGGGCACTGCAATCTGAAGAACATCCTTTCTGGAGGACAGAAAGCTCTAGCACTTGGGCTGAGCTGCTGCCCATTTAACAGAGGCTGCAGGACCTGAGACAAACCAAACAGTCTGGAAAGGCAGAGGAGTAATTCTAAGATACTATCCCTGTCTCACACAGTCCTGAGCTGAGTATGTAACTGTCATGCAGGCTTGATTTAGGGGACAAACACAAGGGCTCCAAGGCTGAGAATGTTACTGAGGGCCTGATCAGGAGAAAAATGCATGAGAGGAGAAATAACTCTTGAGTTATCCCAGGTACCAGCAGAGGTTGGGGACTGGCCTGTTGGGGAGAGGGACCTGGGGGACAGCAGGGTGACCATGGCCAGCAATGTGCCCTCGTGGCTAAGAAGGCTGATGCCATCCTGGGGTGTGTTAGAAGGGGGTGGTTAGTAGGTCAGGAGAGGTCCTTCTCCCCCTCTGCTCTGCCCTGGTGAGACCACACCTGGGATGTTGTGTCCAGTTCTGGGCCCCTCAGCTCCAGAAGGACACAGAACTCCTTGAAAGAGTCCAGAGCAGAGAGAGTGGAACCCCTTCCTTATGAGGAGAGGCTGAGGGAGCTGGGGCTCTTTAGCTTGGAGGAGACTGAGGGGTGACCTCATTAATGTCTATAAATAAGTAAGGTTTACAAAAGATCTGGTCTTTATTGTAATAACCTTAAGCTTGTATTCCTGTAAATATTTCTTCTTATAGCTAATGCATATGTAAGTGGAGAAATTAAAGGAACTAAGTTAATGAGAAGAATTTTTCTATCTGAAGCCCATCACCCATTAACTGGCATATTGTTCTTTTCTTAATTCAATTTTTATTAAATCCTGTGGCTATATAGTACCACTGTGCTGTGACATCAATTATACATTATAGCATTACATTAGATCTTCATTTTTTAACTCACATTTATTATTGACATTTAGTGCTTTCTGTTTTCTCATCTCTACTGATTCTTTCAAAACAAATGAGTTTTAAAGCAGAGAGTCAACACCATCAGCAAAACCAGCATCCCATTTCAAGACAAAGAAACAAAAGCAGATTGCTATAATTGCCCTTATTCCTTTGGAACTTCTTCTCTCTCCTAGAATGTTCTCGGGTGTTTCACGCAGGAGGAGCAAGGCTGGTGTTATGTGGCAGGACCTGGGAAAAGCTAGAAGCTTTGTATGATGCTTTAATTAGTGTGGCAGACCCCAGTGTGGTAAGTATTTCCTCACTATGCTTTTAAAATTCACATCTGGAGGGAAACACCTTCTAGAGGTATACGGAGCATTTTACATCAGCATCCTTCTACTGAGTTCATGTCTGGCTCCACTGACTACAAGAGAGAAAACTCAACAGGTCACACCTAGTTTACAGAGAGAGTGGTGAGGGGCTTGGAACAGGCTGCCCAGAGAGGGGGTGGGTGCCCCGTCCCTGGGGGTGTTGAAGGCCAGGTTGGCTGGGGCCCTGGGCAACCTTGTGTAGCTCCAGGCCTGGAGGTTGGTGTCCCTGCCTGTGGCAGGGGGTTGGAGCTCTGTGACCCTTGGGGTCCCTTACAGACCAGTCTATGATTCTATGATAGTCCATCTTACCCTTCCCATGGTGTTATTCCTCTGAAGTTCAGTCTCTGAACACCCACTGCTGAGCCTGGTTAAAGCACAAGGTTTTTGGTGGAATGATAGAAGCACCTTCAAGACAAGTAAGTGGAAAGACATTTTTATCTACCAAGGAGCCTTGAAATAAGCATTTTCTTTATTAGACCTATGCCCCAAAGCTTGTACTCTTGGATATCTCAGACATAAACTGCATTCAAGATGTTGCCAAGGAAATCCTGAATTGCTATGGCTGTGTGGATATACTCATCAACAATGCAAGCATGAAGGTGAAAGGAGCAGTGCAGAGTATGTCACTGGAACTTGATAAAAAGATTATGGATGCCAACTATTTTGGTCCTGTAACATTAACCAAAGGTATTTTAATTATCTTTCCTGTTTTACTGTTGCCCCTTTGAGATCCAGGTCCTTGGCATTACACTGTGTCATTTGCACTTATTTTTCCCTTCTTCACTGTAAGAAAGACCAATCTGGGTAAATAAATGTACTGAAATTGAGGTGAAGAAGAGGAAATCGAAGTGCCTGGGTTTGGAAACAGATTAGGCAAGAAGTATATAGAAAGGGTCCTTGAATATCAGCTTTTAGAATTTCTGCTTCTTGTATTTTGCATATGGTGACCCCTTTGTTCATGCTTCCTGTCTTTGTTACAAAGATAACCCCTCAAGGCTTTTGAAACCAGACAGGCTGACCATTAACTGTGCTAATACTGGTCCCAAATCTTCATGTAGAATCTCAGTGAAGTCTAGAAGACACTCAATTTCCAGCTACTGCATTTTGTGATACTTTGGATTGCAGTATTGAGACAAATTCCATTGAAGCTGTGCTATCTGTACTTCAGCTATCACTTCTTTTCACTAAATAGATTAATCTCTTTCACTTCTATGTCTCTTTCTTTTCTTTCTTTTTTCCAGCCATTCTTCCCAACATGATCTCAAGAAGAAGTGGCCAAATTGTTCTAATTAATAGTATCCAAGGAAAAATAGGAATCCCATTTCGTGCAGCTTGTAAGTTATACATAGCAAAACTCTGCATATTCTAGTGTGTAAACTGTGAGTATTCCATGGTACTGATAACAGGTTATTACATCTATTAAACCTAATGCTAATTTGCACCCTAATTCAACAAACTATTAATATGGTATGTGGCAAAAAAAGATTTCAAAGAAGTGGAACTCAAGAGGAAATAGTGGAAGGTGAAGTATAACTACTGCCTAAGGTGCTTGAGGAGGGGAGGGTATCAAATGTCCCAGCAAGTTGGGGGTTTTTATGATCTTAGAAGGCATTCAGGAAACATCAGACTTGTAGGTGTAACACCTGTAGGAATCCAGAAGGAAGAATGAAGCAGGATATAAATACAACATCCTGGTAGCCTTTGCACAGGGACATTCGTGCACTTAATGGACTTAAGGAGATGTAGTAATAGGAGATGCAGTAATAATGCTCTGCTTGGCTTTCCAGAAAACTTTCAAGGGCTTTCATCCAAAGTTCCTAATGAAACGAAGCTGTCCTGAATCATGAAGATATATAAATACAATTCAAAGTTAATGGGCAGGAAATACAGCCATTTTAAACTGTGATAGGAGGTCAGAATAGCTGGTGGGCTCTGAATGAAAAGGTCTGTGAGACCTCTGGATTTTGACTTACAGTTCTGAGAAGGCAAAATACAGTGACAGAACCTATAAGGAGAGCCACAGAGGGGGAAAAATTGAATATTGTCTTTATGTCTTTGCATAAATCTGTGCAGTGCTCTCATCTTGAACACTGTGTGCAGTTCTGGCTCCCCATCTCTAAAGAAGTGGAAGAACTACAGAAGAAGCTCAGGAAAGAAACAACACTTTGATGGGACATCCAGAGCTGTTTCCATTTAGGAAACAGCTGGTTGTGTCAGGATATATTTTATGTGTATGAAGGAATGGGCTATCAGAGGTAGAGTTCACAATGCCTCTACCAACACCCATGTTGCATGAAATAAAGCTGATGAAAGAAGGGATTTCAAAACAACTGAATGGACATGCTTCTTTTCATTCCTGCAACCCACCTCTCATATTTGAGATTATTTTATGCACAGGTTGATTTTGACAGCAAACTGAGTCAGACAGAAGGTGGGTGAATTGCTTTACAGCTCTGCTTGCCATCCTCTTAACACACAGTTCAGGTTTGTGGTCAAGGTTCACCTACTATCAGCATTTTATACCATTCTCAACAAAAAGGCACTAAGGGGAGTTAAATTTGTAACACTCAGGTACTTTTAAATGAACTTTAATATTAAAAGCATCTTAGATTGCTGGTGTAGGGCAAAGGCCTAATTAGTTTACAAAACTCTAGCACTCCTGCTTTCCAGAAATGACCTTGTATTTCACTGCATTTTCTTGATGTGTCACAAACCACAGCAACAGATGGTGTGGAGACTCATCTCAGGGACAGCTGTCCATCCACCAAAGACATTTTTAAACTGTAAAGATAACAGAAGTATTACTCCTTGACCCAGGACTTAATATTTCTGATTGGAAAATCCAGATACATGCTCTTTGGGATGTACAGGGAGACTGACTGAATGCCTCCTGCAGAAATGTCCTCTACAGATAATTTTCTTTTGTTTAAATATGTCATAGGATAATTTCACTGAGTGAAATAATTCACTGGTCTTTTACATTTTGACTAATGATTCCATGCTTGATTTTCCAAACACTCATGTTTTATGGAGCTCTGTCATACATCTATATCCATGCATTCATGTACCCAAACACACATGTGTTTTGGTGGTGTTTTTCTTTCTTTTAGATGCTGCTTCTAAGCATGCTGTTTTAGGCTTTTTTGATTGTCTTCGAGCTGAAATGGAAGAATTTGATATTTCTATTGGCACTGTGAATCCAACCTTCATCTGTTCGTACCAGCGCCAACCTGCACCTGGCAACTGGGAGGCTTCTATCTGGAGATGTAAGGTTTGATACAGCAAGGGAGTAGGTGAGGCCTGTATGGCAGTATGGAGCCATTTCCCAGGGAGAAGAAAGAAGCACAGGGAAATGACAGGAAAGACAAGTTAGGGGAGTGAATGGAAAGAGATCAGATGAGCTTGGTGAAAAGAGAAGGAATGTGGAAAGAGACAAGGTTATGTGAGGGAAAAAAGTACCAGGGCATGGGGAATGGAGGTAGAGCAGAGCATGGAAGGTCACGAGGGGAGTTCCACTGCACTCAACTTGCTCCTTCTCTTAGAAACTGTGAGGATTTTACTTCAAAATTGTGGAAGGGTCTTAGGGACACACTGATGAGCAGAAGGGAGGGATAAGGGACTGAAAGCCTGTAGGGGTTTAACTCATGTGACTGATGCGCTGTGTATCTTCTCACCACCCTTCCTTCATGTCTGTCATAGAGCCATAGAATCATAGACTGGTCTGGGTTGGAAGGGACCCCAAGGGTCACAGAGCTCCAACCCCCTGCCACAGGCAGGGACACCAACCTCCAGGCCTGGAGCTACACAAGGTTGCCCAGGGCCCCAGCCAACCTGGCCTTCAACAACCCCAGGGACGGGGCACCCACCCCCTCTCTGGGCAGCCCCTGCCAGCCCCTCCCCACTCTCTCTGCACAGAACTTCCCCCTAAGATCTCCTCTCCCCCTTCCCTCCTCCAGCTTCACTCCAGCCCCCTTGTCCTGCCAGGCTCTGCCCTTGAACAAGCTGATTCCCCTCCTGTTCCTCTGCTCCCTTCATGTCTGTCTGTCCATACGTAGCTCTCACTCCTCTCTGCTTTAGTCTTTTTCAGAAAGCTGTCCTATGGTGTGCACCCCGTGGAGGTGGCAGAGGAAGTCCTGCGTACAGTGAGCAGTAGGAAGCAGGAGGTCCTTATGGCCAACCCTATCCCCAGGGCAGCTGTTTACCTGCGCACCTTCTTCCCTGAGCTGTTCTTTGCCATCATTGCCTCAGGGATTAGGGAAAAGATGAAGACAGAAGAGGAAAACTGATGGTGTTTTGTTCTCTTCTCTGCTTTTGACTTGATAAAATGTGAATGTGGGTGACTTCTGCTTCTCACTATGGGTAAATAAAGCACAAGGGTTTATTCAACACCACCCAGCCAGTGTCTCACTCTGATTTATTACCATTGGCACCATTTGTCTGTGGGACTTCACATCAGAATCATAGGGGTTGGAGGGGACCTCCAGAGCTCATCAGGTCCAACCCCCTGCCAAAGCATCTCCCCAGCTCATATTGCACTGATCAGTGTCCAGATGGGTCTGGAATCTCTCCAGAGATGGAGACTCTAACTATCTAACCCTTCCCTCCTCCAGCTTCACTCCATCCCCCTTGTCCTGCCAGGCTCTGCCCTTGAACAAGCTGATTCCCCTCCTGTTCCTCTGCTCCCTTCAGGGACTGGAAGGTTGCAATGAAGCCCCTCCATAAGAAAGTATCAGAGAATTACAGTATAACACAGCTAGACTTGACTCAACATTGCCTGGCTTTGTGGTAACAACAAGCAGGCCGCATTTTAAAATAAGGTGAATAATCCTTCTCCATTTTACACTTTCTAGGCATCAGCAGAGACTCTTAATTAATTTTAAATATTTCATTTCAAGAATATGGGCCGGTTGAATAAAACACATTGTGAAGCTGTGAGGGTGATGAAGGTAAAACAGCACCTGTGATCCACCAAGAAATCTTTAAAGAACTGGTGGCTTTTAATCTAGAAAGTAGAATATAGTTATATCTAAACAATTTTCATGTACCTCAAATACCAAAAGTACTCCCCCAAGGATGGAACTGAACACTTCTCCACTTCTGCTGTAGTAGGACAATATTCAAAAATTACAGCCAAGGAGATTTAGAGGGAAAGAATTTTCTTCTAAGAATAGTTAAGCACGAAGGATGAATTGCCACAGAAATTTTAGCATGCCTGTCTTTGGAAGCTTTAAAGAAGAGATTAATGAAACATCTGTAAAAAAGCAGTGGAGTGTTAGTTTATCCTGCCTAGAGCAAAAGAAGGATTAGGTGACCTTTTAAATGGGTCAAACTTTTCTATATTTTTGTGGTGGTTTTTTTTTTCTCATATTGAGAACAAGGTTTCTCCACTGGTATTTTCTGAAGGAATATTATTGTTTCCTCTGGGGAAATCTGTTATTTATTCTGAAGTTTTCTGTATCATGTGTCCATCTCTGCCTCGCCTTCTAAGTACCTGAGGATATATGGTATATGGAGGTATTTAAAAGACAGGTAGATGTGGTGCTGAGGAACATGGTTTAGTGCTGGTTGGGAAGTAAGGGTGATGGTTGGACTTGATGATCTAAAGGGTCCCTTCCAACCAAGAGAATTCATGATTCTAGTATGATAATAGAAAGAAAGAAGAGATCAGCTCATTAAGAGATTCTCTTCTGTGTCTGAGATGGTTGTTCCAGATGTTGCTGGGGGCAATGCCCACTGAGGTGTAGCCACCAGTGCAGAGCACTCACACACTGCCTTCATCAGCTTCTGCTGCTTTGAAGAGCGATGCTCTGGGCCCAAGGCTGTCATTCCAGCAGCCAGACAGCTTCCTCCCTAGCATTAGCTCCACGACTGCTTGAAACGCCCTGATCAGGAGTCAGCTTTTCCCACCTGCAACCTGGATCTCAGGAGCCTTGAACTTGCTCCCAGAAGAACTAGAAGCAGAGCCCAGACCTGTAGCACAAACTGTGAGCACTAGAAAGCAGCAACAGGCCAAGAAGTGTCTGAGGCCCCTGCCTGCGTTCTGCCCAAAAACTCCCTGTCTTGAAGCCACAGAGCACTCCCAAGGGCCAGTTACACAGCAGATGGAGGCACAGGTGCCTCCCATCCCTTGGTGGGCTTCCCACCACCCATCACCTCCTTTCTGAGGAGACTGGCTCATGTGTTGCTTTGTTATCTCACCTTATTTCTCTCCATTTTCCTCTCTTGCCTCTTATGACCCATTGCTTCCTTCTGAGCTATTTTGCTTTAATTGTGCTACTCTATTACCAACTCCACCTTATCACTGGCTATAAACTGACCTACAATGGATCCTGCTCTCATAACAGGTCCAGACCATATTTATTTTAGGATTATTTTGCCTGAAAAAGAAATTAGTATGGTGATTTTTTCCTAAGCTCAGTGCTGCTCAGACATACTGTGTGTGGCCTCTGCACCACAAGTGCATTCCTGAGCCAGCTCATTAGCAGGAGGATTCATAAAACAACGAAGAAGAACTGGTGTCCAACAGAGTAGGCACACATGGATCAGTCACATGGGAAAGTTCCAGTGGAGGAGCTGTTAATTCCTGGTCCATGAGGATTAAAATAACTTCTACTTCTCTGTCTTTAATGTGATTGTATTATACTTCATGTATAATACATGTATAATATATATATTATAGATATAATACATATCATATATACTTAATGTATAATACAAAATAATTATTCTTCATGTATAATAATAATAAAAAAGTTAATTTATTCTTCCTGCCATTGTTGTCAGAGGGTGCCTAGAGAATTTCACAGGTAAGTTGAGTGCTGTCTACAACCATGTATCTTTCAGGGGCCTGTTTGCCTTTATAGCCATTTAAATGAGAAGTATTTATATTGAAATCCTCTTCTATCTACTGGCCTTCCTCTCACAGCAAATCCTACTGCTATGTATATGATAAAACTCCTGAGTCATATACACAGATGTTCCTGAAGATATTATACCTTTAGTAACCAACTAAAGCCATATTATTCCTTTAGTAACCAACTATTCAAGCCATGTGCCATTACATGAGCTGTCCTATTTGCTGCCCTGCTCTTTGTAGCTTTGGGCATGGGATTTTTTTTAGTCTTTTCAATAAAGAATTAAGGTGAAAATCCATAAGGATCTGACATTCTAACAAGCTTACATACTTTATATTGCCATTAAAGACTGATCAGAAATCAGAGCAGTGGAGGAGCTGGGTCACTATCTTTTTCTGACCTGTGACACCTCCCTGGATATACCTTTATACACCTCTCTGGATATACTTTATACACCTCCCTGGATACACTTTATACACCTCCCTGGATATACCTTTATACACCTCTCTGGATATATTTTATACACCTCCCTGGATACACTTTATACACCTCCCTGGATATACCTTTATACACCTCCCTGGATATACCTTTATACACCTCTCTGGATATACTTTATACACCTCCCTGGATACACTTTATACACCTCCCTGGATATACCTTTATACACCTCCCTGGATACACTTTATACACCTCCCTGGATATACCTTTATACACCTCTCTGGATATACCTTTATACACCTCCCTGGATACACTTTATACACCTCCCTGGATATACTTTTCCAATACTAAGACTTCCTTGAAACATCCATAGAAATAGAATTTCTTTATTAAGAAAAATAACTAATGCTACACAAACATACTTTTTTTTTTTATTGATTAATGTTATTTCATTCTGAGCCAGTATCATGAGTTACAGGGTGTCTTGAGGTCTGGTTCGACTCTACAGAACTGAAATAGTGGCCAAGTGACACAAGCCTTTCACTGGGTGTGCAGGGTCCTCTGTAAAGCTGTGAAAAGAGTTCACATAGACATTGCAAGCTTTGTCTGGAGCTGTATGTTCAGGAAACTTGTATTTAATCTTTAAACTCCTTTCCAGCGTTTTTCTTTTGTGCTTGAACTCCAGAATAGTTTTTGTGTATTTGTTAAGAGTGGTGACCGCTGCAGCCATACAGCAAGCGAAGGAAGCCCAAGCGAGGCTACAAACAGAAAGGGTTGTCAGAAATTAGAAGGACATTTGCATACCCAGGACCTTCAGTTTGATTTCTGAAAATACTGCATACAGGTCATTCTCTTCTGGAGAAGAGGAGGCTGAGGGGAGCCCTTCTCCCCACCTCCCCTGCCCTGCCAGGAGGGTGCAGAGAGGTGGGCGCTGGTCTCTTCAGCCAGGGGACAGGAGATGGGACAAGGGGCAATGGGCTCAAGCTGTGCCAGGGCAGGCTCAGCTCAGCTGGGAGGGCAAAGTTCTTCCCTGGCAGAGCTGTGGGGCTGTGGCACAGGCTGCCCAGGGAGGGGCTGAGTCCCCAGCCCTGGGGGTGTTGAACAGATGGGGAGATGAGGTGCTTAAAAATGTGGTTTAGCACAGGATGGGAATGGCTGATGATCTTAAAGGTCTTTTCCAACCTTGTGATTCTGTGTTTGGGGAAGAGGAGCAGGGTGGGGGAGGAAGAGGAAGAAAGATTGTTTTTTAATGACCATCCACACACCTGATGTAGTTGACCTCTGCATAGTGGTTACACTATTCACCTTGGACATTCCTGCTTAATCAAACCCTGCCTCAAATTTCCCTGTTTGCTCTACTTAGAGCAGTCTTTGGCTGTGCCTCTGCCTGCCCATGCCCCTGCCAGGGTATTGGGGACATTGTTAGCCACAGGTGAGTGCTGAGGTAATTAGAAAGGGAGTGGCAGTTACAGTTGTTAACACCCCTTTTTTGGCACCTGTTTTCTATTTCTCTTATAAAAGAGGGAAAAAATTGCTAGCAGCTGCTTTTTGCCACCAGAGAAGGGGGTGAGAAGATGTAAGGAGCTGTGCAGACATCAAGGCTAGGAAACTGGGGGGTGGGAGAGGCTTCTCCAGGTGCCAGAGAGAGAGATGCCCCTGCAGCAGACCATAGTGAAGCAGGCTGTCCCTCTGCAACCCATGGATGGTGATGAGGAGGAGCAGAGGCCCCATCTACAGCCTGTGGAGGACCCTGTGCTGGAGCAGGTGGAGATACCTGAAGGATGCTGTGACCCTGTGTGAAGGAGCAAGCTCCTGGCAGAACCTGCAGCCCATGGAGAGACTGGCTCAAGCTGGAGCAGGTTTTCTGGGGGACTTGTGACTCTGCGGGGGACCAGGCTGGAGCAGTCTGGACCTGAAGGTCAGCACCCCAGGGAGGGGAGCCACGCCGAGGCAATTGGTGAGGAGGTGGTGCCCCAATAGAAACTAGGAAGGGAGGGGTGGGGGGAGCTGCTTTAAGATCTGCTCACACTTCTCATTATCTGATTCTGGTGTCACTGGGTGTGTAGTGTAGTGTAATAAATTAGATCATTTTTCTTTCCTTCACTCTGAGTCTGTTGTGGCTGTGATGGTTGATTATGGGATGATCTCTCCCTGTCCTTATCTTGACTCCTGAGCCTCTCAATATATATATTTTCTCCCCTGTCCAGCTGAACAGGGGAGTGATAGAGCAGCTTTGGTGGGTGTTTGGCCAAACCACCACACTGCATAGCAAAGACTGTGTGCCGCTACAGGCTTCTGTTCCACAATGATACAATACAGGTAGAAAGAGAACAAGAATGAATCACAGTGAGCTGTGACCAGGGCTGTCAGATACATGTACCAAGGAAGCAGTTAGCCTGAGCTCTGCTGTGCTGGCCCAAAATACTTATCTGAAGTGATTGACTTCTGATGTAACCAAATCCAATTGTTCCTATTCTTTTTCTAAGTCACAGCTGGGGAAACAGCAGCAGCCTCTAGCACCTGAACATGCTGCTGTTGATCAGATTGATAGCTTTTCAAAGACAAAACCCTATAGCAAATACCCCTTGAACAGCCTTCTGTTCTTAATAAATTCCCTAGATGCCTACAGAGGGCATGTAGCAGTTATTTACAGGGCTAAACCAGGCTTTGCCTAAGCCTGTTTAAAACTTAAGCCATCTTTTCTGAAACGTTCCAGGTACAATAACCTGAAGCATATATCTGAGAAGGAAAAATTCAGCCTAAATAGCTGAAGCTGGAAGAGTTTTATACAGTTTATGCAAGGCAGTTGTTCTGTGAGATAAGAGTACTAAATTTAGGTCTGGTGTGCATGGAGAAGAACCTCTGCTTTGTGCAGAGCAGTTGGAGGTCTCTGTTGTCTAAAGGATGGCAAATGCAAAACTCATGAGCTTATGCATTCTACAGAATAATCTAAGACAAATGAATTCAGAGAAAAACAGATGGATACTGAACTGCATCTTCAGGAGTTAAATAAGGAGGATATGTTCCTTATAAATTAGGTATACATTCCTTGAACATAGGGTGAGGTAACCAAAATGTAGTGAAAGAACCAAATATAAACCAATAGGTACCAATAAGACCAGCCATAATCCCATGTGTGAGGTCTCCAGTCTTCAGGACCAAGATTTACAGTCATTTGAAATACAGTTGTGTACATCATGTGAGCAACCATGCCCAGAAGACCTAAAAAAAATGTAATATTAGAAGAAAATCAGGAAATGTGTGCCAGCTTTTTGCACTTTGAGCTTCTGAAGAGAATTTTATGGAGTATCTACATTCTATAAGTCACTCAGAAATACTGGGCATTGTAATATAAATGTATTTGTGTCATGTATTTGCAAATACAGCCCCTTGAGACCTACTTTGTATTCTAGAGGATCTAGGGAGACAGTTGGAAGAGTTCTTTTATGTAGCACAGAGCCAGGAAGCTTTATGTTGTGAAGGACAGCAGTGGGTGGTCAGCTACCCCCACAGTGCTTTCCTCAGCAGCTCAAAGCTGTTCAGTGCCTATCAGTGAAAGCCTATTAATGTGGTGATAAGAGGATGGAGAGGAGTTGCCCATCTCTCACCAAGGATGTGGTATCTCATGGGTGTTTCTGAGCTGTGCCTGTCCTGAATCCTCTGATCTGGCTGCCTTGAAATGCTTGTGAGAGGGCTCTCAGTGTGGACTCCTGTGCTGCTCTCCTTTTAGCTCCTGTACAAAGACTCAGCTCTGAGTCAGGCTGGATGTTTCAGCACTGCAGTCAGGGCAGTTTGGTGCCTGAGAAATGGTGAAAAAATATAATGTAAAATATATATATAAAAGATATAAAAGGCAAGTGTAGTCATATATGGGCACTTGCCTATTTGTTCTCATCAAAGGCCTCTGAGGGTAACTGGACAGTGGTATCAATAAGATGTATTTCCTAGCAGTGCAGTTAATTAGCAGTGCAGGTGTATTTAAGAGAAAACACAAATTAGAATCCTAATTTTCACAAATTACAATAATAATTTATATACAGTCAAGTGCCACATGTGGGGCATTAAAAACCTACATAGCTTTGGTCAGACAGTGTCACACTGATTCTTCCTTCAAGTCACCATGTTCTGCACAAGTGAGAACATACATTTTGGGATCTCTATTCCCTCAGACCCAAAGACTGAGAGAGCCGAGAAATCAAATATAATGTGGGGTTTTTTCAATGGTTTTTAATCGTGTGTTTTCAATACAGCTAGAATTATGCAGCTACTGTTTCCAGTAGCTGAATTTTAATTTGCATTTGTCTGCTAGAATTGAGAGTATATTTGTACAAGAAATTATATCTTCATTACAGATTAGGGCAACTAGGTTTGGGTTATAGCTTCTAATCCTTCATACATAAGTTTAACAGCCAAGTCAGATGCTTCTCAACTTTTTAAGATTTCAAGAAGTTTTACAAATTAAACAGAATGTCCATGAAAAGACTGCTGCTAGCTGGGCCAGCCTCCTTATATGCCAAAGCCAAAAAGAACATTAATAGAAATGAGTATTTATTATTATTGAGAGAGGGAAAACGGCTCTGCTGAGACAGAGACCTTCACATAGGTAGGAGCTAACTGTAAATAGGAACTGCTCTCAGTTGCAGGAGCGTAGCCTAAAAGAAATGCTGTAAAAAAGAATTACAGCAGCCTGGGTTTTAGATTAGAAATGAAGAAAACCTTTGAATGGTATGAATTGGATTACATTTCCTAAGAAGGGGGTGGAAACTTTAGTCCCATTATCCAATAACACTTTATTGCCATTAGAAGTGCTATTTTAATTTGGATGTTGTTAATTTTATACCTAGGGTGTTGAAAGAAAAAAAATATTTGAGAGAGTGTGTTACTCTTTTAGCTTTACAATCAACCTGGGGAAAAAATTAAAAGAATTACATTTAATATAGTAAAAACTCTAAATATAAATATAAAATATGACCACAATTGTAGTAAAAATAATTGAAAATAATATTTTCTATAAATTTTTGCTGCATCTTGTGTTGTTAGTGATTAAGTATCACAATAGTTTTGAAACTTGCATATTGTTGTTAATTTTCATGTGGAAGTCTACCAACGTTGCATTTTCTGGATGTAGGAAATTGAGATAATTAACTGTACCTGCTAATACGGTGATCACTGCAGAGAAGGCGTTGATCTTTAGCCCATCAATCACAGTACTGTAGTAGCACATTTCTACTGACATAAGAATGGCTCCAATCAGAATCAAAACGATGTACAGCAGCTCTGCTACAATAGACAGCCACAAAACCCCTAGAAAACCAATTACAAGCAGTTATTTAGTGTTTCCACCTTTTCTTTCCTCTTCATTTGTATTGTTTGCTTGGCCTCAGAGGCTGTGAGGAGGCTATTGTAACACCTATAGGGAGACTTCAAGGGCAGTGGACACCCTAAGTTATAATTCCCTCCACTGATTTGTTATTTAGTGGAAGAGCATGTGCACAATCCTACTGTGTGCTGAAGAAGCTTATGGTATAAGTACTGAGAGTATGATTTTATTCTTATTAGCTACCCTAAAATTACCATGAACCAAAGTATTATCTGGTCATTGACATCACAGCTTTTGAGGCCAGAGAGTAGGGTACCAAAAGAGATCATGTTATCCAGCTAACAAACTGCACAGTCATATCCACATCCACATGGCCTGAGGGTCTAGTCATTAAATAAAATCTTGCCCCACAGGCTTAATTTCCCATCAGACAGGATCTTGATTGTTTTGGATAGAGAAGCCTTCCTGACCCCAGACATTCTCCAGGTTTCACTGAGATTCACTTCTGTGGTTATTTGTTAATTAATCTCCTTCTGGATATCTGTTAATTATGTCTTATGCAAGAAGTTAATCTTCCCATTAAAGTGTCTCTGCTTGCTGGTTTGCTGTTAGCATGCTCCTGTCCCACAGCCAGGAGCAGGAGGTAGTCTTGTGTTCAGATATAGCGAGACCTGGCCAACAGTCATAGAATCATAGAATGCATTGGCTTGGGATGGACCTTTTTAAAGGCCATCTAGTCCCACCCCTCTGCAGTGAGCAGGGACACCTTTAACTAGATCAGGTTGCTCAGAGCTTTATCAAGCCTGAGCTTGAATGTCTCCAGGGATGGGGCCTCCACCACTCCTCTGGGCAGCCTGTGCCAGCGTCTCACGACCCTCAGAGTGAAGAGCTTTGGCCTAATGTTTTATCTAAATCTACCCTGGTCTAGTTTAAAACCATTGCCCCTCATCCTATTGCTACATGCCCTTACAAATAGTCCTTCCCCAGCTTTCCTGTGGGTCCCTTCAGGTACTGGAAGGGGCTCTGAGGTCTCCCTAGTCTGATTTCATATGAAGATGTGTATTAACAACCATAACTTAAAGCCAGAAATGTTGCCAAGACATGTAATAGATTACTAAACACTCCATGAGGCAGTAAACAGTGTTGTCTGTGTGCTAAATGACCCCTGGTGCAGGTTTTGACAGTGTCTTTGAGACTTCTCTGATGCAAAGGCCATTTACACCCTTGTTCACAGGCTGCCTGTCCTTCTCTGCTTCCCAGGCTGCATGGTGCAAGCACACGAAATTTCTGGCTGTCAATATGGGTACATGAGGAGGAAGGGAGCAAAAACTTACAAATCCTGACTGCAGCCTCCATATTCAAAATAATTAAAACAAAATTTGTATTCCAATGGAATGCTTTCAAACATCATACATTCATATTTTGAAAGTGAGAAACTAAATACAGGGTAAAAAAACTGTGGGGCTAAAGCAGCATTTTTGATATCAAAATACAGAATGGTTATACTGGTAAATGTGATCAGGAAGGTTTTATTCACAGAAACATAATATGCATATCTACCTCGATCCCCAGCTGGAGTCAGACTGATGAAGCTTCTACATTTCTCCCCTAAAAAGAATAAAAAAATATTTTAAAATAAAATTCAGGCTTATTTAATATTCTGTAATAATATAAAGAAAGATATTCATAGAAAGCAGAAAATGAAAAATCTATTTTAAAAGCACAAGATGAGATCATCAGGAGAAACTACTTCTTATGTGTGTTTTGATGCACGGTGTCCCTGGTACATTGACCTACTCCTGGGACCTAGCTAAAGAATCCTCCCAGACCTTTTAAAGGCAAAACCAGTCTGGGAAACTGGCTATGAATTCATTTCTAAAGGGTTGAGGCTGTGAAAGGCAGGATGGGAAAACTATCAGTTCCTTTGAAAGACTGACAGCCTGTATGTCACCTTCTCTGGGAAGCCAGACCTGGTCTCCTTACAGCAACAAGGCTGCTGCTCACACAGATTTCTTCTAAGCTTGATTCTAATTTCTTTCTTTAAGCTTTGATTTTCAAACCCATGTGACCTCCTGATCCCCACACAGATGCTGCATACAAAGCTCTTGGAATTAATTCTGCTCTGTAAATACAGGGTGGGTTTTTTCCAGCTACAAACTGCACTGAGTGGGAAAACAAAAACTCCCCTAGCAGATGCACAAATTAAACAAGCCCAGTATCTGTAGTAATCATCTGAAAGAGTTCTTTTGGAGATGCTTTTTGCTCTGATCTTCAGTGTTTGCCCCCTTAAAGTTACATCATTTGTAAGACCAGGGTAGAACTGGACTTTCAGGATGGGCGACTGCAAAAACATTTGCATCTTATAGTTCAGATGCCAGCTAACCTGATTTCTCTGAAGTTGTGATATAACAGTCCTTCTTTAAACAGTAAGATGAAAAACTTGGTGTTGAACTGGGCTTACAAGAAATGCTCTATTTCTTGACCCAGCTAAGCAATCCCCTTACACACAGATTCAAAATTAACTAGAAGCCTTTTTTAGTGGCAAGCAAACCTCATCCTACTGATAGTTACATTCAGGGAGCAAAACTCAGTTAAATGCCACCACTCATGAGCAGCAAGTCTCTAAATTATGCTTTAAAAGGGTGAAAATACTCTTCTACTTTGAGTTATGAAAGATGGAACCATAGTAAGAATGTAGAAATACCCATGCTTAAGAGGAAATTAATGAAATAACATAGATCTCACAGGTGTAATTGCTCTAGCTGAATCATGTTGTGCTTTTCATGTTGCCATAAGGGATGATAAACAATTATGTTCATTTTTGCCCAAGGGGCTATAAAGTCAGAAAAGAAAATGCTTTCCTGTAACTAAACTCGCTGCCCTGGTTTGAAGAACAAAGATAAACTCTTTTAACCTGTACTACAACCTGTCACTAGAGTTCTCTGCAGAATTTGTTAGGAATATTTTAGGCATTGACTAGACTATTCCCTCTAAGATCCCTCTTCCCAGGGAACAGCAACTTTTAAAGGATATCTTTTCCTTTAAAATCCATACAAGGTGTTGCAACAAAGCTGAAGGTTACACTAAACAAGTAGGAATACTGGCTACTTAAGTGAATTTCTATGGTTTTACTCACCTTCTTCATTTACAATCTCTTCACAGGAATACCAAATCCCAGCATGAAACTTTCTGTCAACAAACTTGTCATCTCCTGTCTCCCAAATGTACTGCACAGCGTTGCTGCTGTTGCTGTCGGGGCTGTTAAAGCGGATACAGTCATCCCCTTTGCTCTGTCCTGTGCAGAAAGGTTTCGCCACTTTTCTTGTCCCTTCACACCAGTAACTGCTACTGAATGCTGTGATGGAGAAGGCTAAGGAGAGAAAACTGAGAGAAAATGCTGCTGAGGCTCTCTGCCGTCTGTCTGAAGCAGGGTCTGACACTGGCATCCTCCAGGACTGCAGTATCTAGTTCTAGGAAAAACCCTTTACAAGGTGTTATATATATATATATATCTGCCTGGGGAAACACCTGCCTATATTTCCAATCCCATTCTTCATTCCTCTCAGAAAACTGTACCAGCTTAGTAGTTGAAAGCAGAGATATGGGCATGACCAGAAATCATGTGGCAGAAGAGATTAAGGGTGCAGGACTGTGCTCTTTGGTTGCAGTGCCTTGTGAAAGGGATACAAGGAGGGGGACAGCAAAGTCTCTTTTGCCCATGCATCACAAGAGTAAAGAAACACAGAAACTTTGGAAGTATGCCAGTATGTGATCAGGAAAGTTTTAGTTCTACATAAAAATTAATCATACTTTGGTCAGACTGGTGGCACTTCTCCATTCCTCTGCTAAGAAATAGAATCTTGGGGTTCCAAATGCTCCTGTTACTCTGAACATCAACTAAACTGAACACAGTTGTGAAGCTTACCATAAAGATATTCTTTAGGAGATAAAGCCAGTTGCTAAGCTAGAGCATCACAGCGCTTCCCAGGACCACTGGGAAGGTGACTGCATCTATTAATCATCTATTCTGTCAGTTCCACCAGTGGCAAATGAAAGTCACAGGTTACTTTTATTGATGGGCTTCTGGGCACTCTCCAGTCTGCTTCCATGAACACCTAATAGAAGTCTTGCCCAAGTTAGGTGAAACAGGAGAGAAAAAGCTGAATTATCCTCATTTTGTCTGTTTCTTTTCTCTCTCTGAAATAGCATTTTTGCCCTTTACCTGAGAAACGTTTCCCACCCTGACATATACGTTGCTTTTTCTTCCTGTTTGATAATTTAAAGAACCAGAAGGAGCAGGAATGTTAGTAAACAATCACTTCATTTTACCACTGTAATGGCAAAATACATGTCCTAAGGGAGGGTGATGCCACAGGGCAGACCCTGAACTCACATATTCATCTTTTAATGGAAATTGTTGTGATTTTTTTTAGAGCAGCTTTATACCCAGGTGATGTCAGGGTTGGAGAAGCATGTGGCTAAACAAATCTCAGCATGAAACTCAAGGAAGATGAATGACTGCTTCAGACTCTTATGAAGATCTTGCCAACAACAGAGTGAGAGACCAAGCAGATATCTGGACTGAAAAAGGAGAGCAGATCTCACAACCTGGAAAGCAGAATATAGACTGAGACAGGAGTTATTTTGTCCTGCAGGTTTGTGTTACTGTACTTTCACAAGGATGTAGCACTCTCCAACTCTGATTGAAGCCCCTGTTGTGCCTCTGCTTGATCCTCAGAGTTGCCCTTAAGTGTGTCAGGGAGGAACTTCACACATCCACCCAGGAGGCAAAGGAGTGCAGAGCAGCCGGTGCCCTCACTGCCAGCCTTCCAGACAGGGCTGGATGCATTTCCACCTTGAAATACTTGTCCCCAGGGCACTTCTACACCCTTTGTCACAGTATTCTTTCTTACCACAGCTTGGCTTTATGTAAGGTGGGGCATAGTTGTGCTGGAACAGGCTGCCCAGAGAGGGGGTGGGTGCCCCGTCCCTGGGGGTGTTGAAGGCCAGGTTGGCTGGGGCCCTGGGCAACCTTGTGTAGCTCCAGGCCTGGAGGTTGGTGTCCCTGCCTGTGGCAGGGGTTGGAGCTCTGTGACCCTTGGGGTCTCTTTCAACCCAGACCAACCTGGGATTCTATGATCATGTCCTTCCACCTCCTGGATCCCTCCAGAGGAGACTTTTGGCAAGCATGCAGTCAGAGTCAGGTCATTCTGCTGGTCGGGTTGATGGGATATGCTGCAGGGTCTATTTGCCACACAGTTTGGGCATAGCCTAAGCCTTGCAATGAAAATGGGTCTACTTCTTGCTTCCACAGTCCTAGTGCTGCATCTGTGCCTGTCCTCAGGATGCCTGTGATTTCTGGGAAAGGAAGGAGCCATCCTCTGGTACGGATACTTGTTTCATTCCTCTTGGAAACTGAGGAGTAAACATCTACTTTACTCTCCACATTGCCAACTCAAAGTATGACAATCATAAGCTTGAACCTAAAACTGTGACATCATAAATGGCTTTATTCCCTGAGTCTGTAGAGCAAGTAGATTTATTGATGTTTTCAGGCTTTTCTCTGCAACTAGAAAAGCTGCAAACACTTTTTTCTTTTAAATTGACAATGAAATTGGCAGTTTATCCAACCTCAGAGCTGACTCTGTGAATAAAGCACTGAACATCACAAGAATTGTAGTAAACTTTAATTGCTGGTAGCATAATTTGTTGTTGATTTAGATACTCCCTGATCCTGCACTGACTGTGCACATTGGAAAGGATAAAAAAGCAGCTGTTACCGAGCTGCTTCCTAACAGCCAACTAGATTACTAGTTTCAGAAAGCTTCCTAGACCAAGCTTTTCTGTGTTCTTGGGCATCTTTTAATAGTTTCATGAGGTGTGTATAAATACACATATGTATTTATGGAGCTGGATTGCATTCTTGCAAAAGCACTGGCAGAATTCCCACCGAGTTTCAAGTGAACAGGATCAGCCCTTTAATGTTTTAATAGTTTCCCTCAGTCCTTATTGGCTGAAGGACAAGCTACAGTAAGCAGGCTTTGTGAAGTTTAGAGTAAAAGGCAGTTGGAGCCTTGCAAGCCTGGACACTTTAGATTTCCTCACTTGTTTCTAAGAAGATTCATGAAATAGTTGCACGCAGAAAAGAAGATATTTTGACCTTTTTTTCCCCCCTCTTCCCCCACAGGACAAGGTGATGTAGCTGATCGACAGGAGAATGAAATAGCTGCATCTTGGGGGCAAGTGTATTAGAATGGGTATGGTGACACTTTTTGGTCTCTGTTCCAGCATGGGACTCTGGTCCAGAATATCTCCCACACCTGTCAGCTCTGTCATGATACTGTTTCTAGTGAAACAGGTAAGCTAATTCAATAATTAATAATAGAATAAGACTGGATTCCTGCCACAGAACAGTTTAACCTCCGTGAGCAGCGTGTTTGTTTCAAAACTAGTTCTGACATAATTAATCTTCATTAAAAATTAGTCATGAGCAATGCTGCCTGAGGAGCTGTAGCGTTTTTGTACTAGAACTCACTCTGACTAGGTCATTTATGACAAATTTCTTCTATTATTGATTATTCACACAGTTAATAAATCGTGTTTGCATTCATTTGTACAGTCTCTTTTCACACCAATATTGATCACTGTTGAATTATATTTATTTCCAACTTCCTACCAGGTATCAATACTATTGTAATCATGCTTATCTTCTGTTTGTCCCCTGTCCTAAAACAAGTTTCAGTCTTGTAGCACTACCTTTATAACCATTGACTGGTATGAGAGGTGAGCATTGAGTCCCACATTTGTGTGCTGCTAGTGGGGTTCATCCTGCACCCCAGCTTGTTCCAGAAGGCTCAGAGATCTGTATGCAGCTTCCAACTTTTATTTCTTGTAGAGATCTACTAAACTATTCACTTCTCTTTTTTCCTAGATCTATTTAAAAATCTGGAAGTTTATTTCTTTCTCTATATTTTCTTGTAATTTGGAAAACTTTTAGGTGTGTAATGACAGAATATCTCAGTGTAATTCACTTCAATTTTCACCTGTGTATTAATAATAATTATTTGCCTAAGAGGAAGCTGAAGAGGGGCTGTTTGAAAGGGCATGTGGTGATAGAACAAGGGGTAAGAGCTTTAAGCTGAATGAGGGAAGATTTAGTTTGGATATAAGGCAGAAATCCTTTCCAGGGAGGGTGGGGAGACTCTGGCACAGGGTGCCCAGAGAAGCTGGGGCTGCCCCTGTATCCCTGGCCAGGTTGGATGGGGCTTTGGGCAGCCTGGGCTGGTGGGGGGTGTCCCTGCCTATGGCAGAGGGTTGACACTAGGTAGTTTTAAGGTCCCTTCTGACCCAAAGCAATCTATGATTCTATGATTTATTAATATCAATCTTGATTTTGATATTTTTAGACTATCAAGGTGTAGTAAATTTCAATGAATCTGAATAAAATTTGCACACAGATTTAGGGTACATTTCTATGACATAAGTGTACAGGAGAATAAGAGTAATTTGCAGGTTTACTTTTAAATTGAAAGCAAGAAGGTATTTCTATCCACTTGTCCTCAATTTAGCTGGGTAACTAAGGAAGTAGGTTTGAGTATGATCTCTACAGATCATAATTGTGTTCCTAGCTTTTTTACTAAGAAAATCTTACCAAGAGACATATATTACATGTATTCCGTTGTTTTGTTGGGGTTTTTTTGGGGGGTTGGAGCTTTTTAAAATAGAAAATGTTCCTAATGCTTTTGTGTAGTTGAAATCTGGAGCTTCTCTCACCTGAATGAATATATAGCCGAAGCAACACTCAGGTTTGTGAGACACCTTAAATCTGTAGGACACCTTGACCTAGGCACAGGTTCCCCTCAAAGCTAACAGAAAATCTTCCAATTACTTCTGTGAAGTCAAAACTTTATAAGAATATAAGTCACAAAGCGAATTACCTTGTTGTAGTGTAACTTGTTTAAAGAAATGTGTGCTATTTCTTTAAGTTTTTCTTTCTTCTTTAATAAAATACAAAGAAGTAACAATCATAAATCACTATGTCCATATTTTCTAGCAAACAACTACCTAGAAATGAAAAATACCAACCAGAATAAACCAGGATCATGGCTGAAAGAATGAATAAATATTTAAGTTCTTATTTTTAGTTTTTACCTAAATTGAAGGGTTTTTTCTATCCATAATAGCATAGCCTGAATAAACAGAAACATTTCATTTCACTATTAGCTTAGCATAAGAAAAAGGGTGAAATCCTGATTACACTGTGGCCAATTATGATAAAACATTAAAAATTGAAACCTGTGTGTTTGCAACCTTGGAGGTTTATTAGTATAAAATATATAGAGCTTCAGGCAACATTTTCTGCTGCATCCAACATGTTTTTAAACAGTGGTGCCACCTTGGTGCAGTTTATGGGCTCTGAGTAAAACCAATGACATGAAAGACCTTTCCAGGGAACTTTGATTGAGTTTTGGTATGGGAGAACTTTGTTGTGAGCAGAGCACCTGGTTCTGAGAGGTGAGGAAGTTCATTTGCAACTAGCAAAGCTTCAAGTAGCCTGAAGTGCAGAAACCTCCAGCACAGGGCAAAAACTCACAGAGTTTCTGAGCTTCTGTCTGGAGTGTTGGAGTTTAACAGTGCATCATCCTCTGCAAAGCCATTCCCATTTCTCTGTGATCTAAACAGTCCTTATTCATTGGCCATCATCTGCTCCCCTGTTAATTTCCAGTCATCTACACATTTTGATTAACAATGTAAATGATTTTATATATATTTTTATATAATTCAAGTTAACTTTTGAGGTCAGCTGACATGTCTTAAATTTTTTTGTCAGGTGCAGCTCTGGTTTGATATAGACTTGATTTCTTTTTTCATCAGAAAGACTTATAGGTAGATAACCAAGTGTTTCACAGATATTTATACCAATAGGGACCAGGTATTGGCTATCTGTGCCTGAAGCTTTGCAGAAATGGACAATTACATAAGGAAGTGGTGTGAAAATGTCATTTATGCCTAAACTACTCCTTGAGTAAGCTTCTTCAGGCCTGTATGGCCAGGAATGGAACCAAACAAGCAGCCAGGTAGCCACTGTGAGGCCTTCCTTTTATTTTCTTGGCTGTTTAATGCATTTGTTTATTAGAAACTGAAGTCTTATCTTTTTACAAATGCGTCATCTCCATGTCTTTGCCTCTTCAAATGAGGATCACTGACCCAGGGGGGCCTGAAGAATCTTCCCTGGCTCCCAGCACTTTGAGGCCTACACGAGGGAAATGTCAAGATGCTTTTTATTTTGGAAACATGCATTCCATTCTCATGGCTGCTGTAAATATTCTCTCCTTATCTTGCAAGTCCATCAGAGGAAGAATAATTATAGTTTTTCTATTCCCTGGAATTTAAAGTAGGGTGTCTGGAAATGAGCTGAGATACTAATAGCTTAATATTGGGCAGGGAACACTTTACACAAAGAATAATAAAATGCATGAAAGAGTGGTCTCATATAACAGGTAGCTAATATGTTACACTGTTCTTGTTTGGAAAATAAATAAATAAGACTTTCATGGAATCACAGAACGTCAGGGGTTGGAGGAGACCTCAAAAGACCATCTAGACCAATCCAGAGCAGGATCACCTAGAGTAGGTCAGAGAGGAACATGGCCAAGTAGGTTTTGAATGTTTCCAGAGAAGGAGACTCCCCAACCTCTCTGGGCAGCCTGTCCCAGTGCTCTGTCACAGTGAAAAGGTTTTTCCTTATGTTCACATGGAACCACCTAATGCTCCAGCTTTAGGATCTACTCCTCTACCATCATCTATCCACCTGGTTATGTCCTCGTAAAAGGACATTCTTTATTTTTCCAACAAATATAGGTTCAAACAAAAAGATACAGGTGAAGATCACAGCCATCCTTTGTTCTGGTTATTTATCTTGGCACATCCCAAAGCGCAGACAAGCTCTGGACAACCACATGTGTGAAAGTCAGCTTCCAAAAAGAGTCTAGTCCAGACAAGAGGAAATTGATTTTCCCTGAAGAGCTGCAAAACATCTTTCAGTATAAGGATGTTCCTTTTTGGAAAGCTTATATTTAGTCTGCTCTCCAAAATTTGGTCATTACAATTGGGAATATTTTCAATTTATTGTTTTTGGGGACTTGCAGTGACAGTGTTCTTTGACACTTGCCTGCCTTGCCAAGAGGTTTCAGGGGACTAACTGGCATAAAACACAGAGACAGCTTAGGGTGATGCTCTTTATGCTGGAGAAATAATGATCAAGTCATCATGCTGATACTGATCAGTAATCAGCATCTAGCATTATCCTTTCTGTACTGCTTTGCTCCTAATTAAGTATTACTTCAACACCCCAAAAGAAATATGTCATTAACAGACCACGAGGTTCTAACTGATCTTCCTCATGTTCAGTATTTTCACTCACAGGCCAAAGGATCTGTGCTGGAAAAAACCACTACTGGGTGGAACAAATATAGACAAGAATGCTTGAAGATGCTGAAGGAATCCACTGTGGGTACTGGTAAGGAAACAGCACAAAAAAGTGATGGAGGCTTTATGAATATGCAAATACTCTTTTATTTGCTTTGCAGAAGTGTCTGTTAGTGAGTTCCAAATGCAGAACAGTCAGCTGCAATGAGATCTGCAAATATTCAATCATGAATTTCATAGGTCTCTTTGTTCTGAAGTATATCAGGTTCCTACAGGTAGAACCAGCTGATATATAGAAATGGATACTGAGCAGCTGGTGCTGAGCTACCACTTTTAACTGAATTCCAACTTGCTGAAAATGAGCACTTTTACTTGAGTGTGACAGCATGCTAAAGGAATGAATCCTCATGCTTTCATCACTGACTCGCTCCAGATGCAGCTGCAGCTCCTGGCAGCTGGAATAGCATGAGATGAGTGCTTCAGCTCACACAGTGAAGCTGTAACAGCTGGGGAAACACAGCAAGACCCCGTTCTCATTTCTGCCTTCCATCTTTATCAAGAGTTTGGTTCAGCCTTCATAGCAACCAATGGGGCAGGAAATTCCCTCTCATTCTTCCTGAGATTTTGAGTGTGCTCAATACCAGCTATGCAAAGGCATCCAAATACACATCAAGTACTACCATGCCAGTGCTTGCAGAGATGCAGCCAAAACTTAAGGCTCATCTAGAACTGGAATTATCCAAAGGTATCAAGAACAACAACCTGCATGAGCAGATGCAGGCTCCTAGAAACTGTTACTAACAAAACGAAGCAGGTGTTTAGGAATAAACAGCATGGGATTGCCAAAAGCAAATCATGCTGAGCTAACCTAGCATGTCCACAAGAAGGTAACATCAGTTGTCAGTGTGGGGAGAACAGTGGATGTTGTTTGCCTGGAATTCAGGAAAGCATCCATCCCACAGCTTTCTCTTGGGCAAGGTGGCCAAGGTATAGATTGAATGGAGTGTTGTGAGGTGGGTGACAAACTAGCTAACAGGCCACGCTCAGATGTGAAAAACACTTTTGACTCAGGCTGGGAGATTTTTGTGATCCACAGAACCACAGGGACTCAGAACTTTAGCTTTCAAGAGATGGAGAAAAATCCCTTTTTCTCCTGGCAGCCTACCCAACTCTCTCTTGAACAAACCTTGATCAGACACTAGGCAAAGGAATGATAAAAATGTGGCTGTAAATGTTAACAACTACACAGATCATAAGGCAGACGGGGCCACAGGTATTCAGCCTCAAAGGTACAAGGTTATTGCTTTAGAAGGCACATGCTGTGCTCTGTAATTTAGCAGAAGCACCCCAAAAAAGATGCTGGTGAGACAGTGCAGAGCAGTCCTTTTGGTCCCTGTATTATTCTTCCCACACAAGTATCCCAAAGTGGATATAAGCTTCTAGCTCTGAATGCACAAAAGCATTAGAATTAAGAGAGGAGAACTTCAGCTTATCCTAGAAGAAAGACAGAAACTACAGAACCAACAGACTAGAGCAACCATAATGCATTTTATATCTTACTGTAACCTGATCACATCATTTCAGTTCTGCATTATTAAATATTGATCTTAACCTTAAGCCTTGTGAGCGATGGGATACCTGTGAAACTTAAAACTAAGTTAGTCTGAGATATTACCAGTGCCCTAATTTATATTGCCCAAAGATTATGAGGAATCATTGTCCAAGAAGCTGGCAATGGTCTGAGCAGAGAACCAGTGTCACAGGGGTCACAAAAGGTGGAATATTTCCTATTTACCAGCAAAAAAGTCCTTGAAAGCATGGCTGAAATCTGTCTGCCATGTTTGAACAATCGAAGCCTCAGGATAATTTTGGCCAATGCCCTTATCTCACAAGGAGGCATGAAATGCCTGCTGCTGTGTGTAGATCCAGGGAAGAAGCATTGCAACCACTTCAGCACAGTGTACTGAGCAGCTCACAGAGAATGCAAAATGTTTATCTGCTACAACTTGTATATACTCTGGAGTAGCTTGTGGGTTCCCTGGAATGGCTTTTCAATGGGATCCTGGGGTGCATCAAGAGGAGTGTGGGCAGCAGGTCCCAGGAGGGGATCCTCCCCCTCTGCTCTGCCCTGCTCAGGCCCCACCTGGAGTGTTGTGTCCAGTGCTGGGCTCCCTGGGAGAAAAGGGACAGGGATCTCCTGGGGAGAGTCCAGAGGAGGCTATGGAGATGCTGAAGGGCCTGGAGCATCTCCCCTGTGAGGAAAGGCTGAGGGAGCTGGGGCTGTTCAGCCTGGAGAAGAGAAGACTAAGGGGGGACCTAATTAATGTTGATCAATATCTTAAGCAGGGGATGCAGGGGAAATGGGCAGCCCCTTCTCAGTGTCTGTGGGGACAGGACAAGGGGCAATGGCTGCAAGTTGGAGCACAGGGAGTTCCACACCAACCGGGGGAAGAACTTTTCCCCAGTGAGGGTGAGGGAGCCCTGGGCCAGGCTGCCCAGGGGGTGTGGAGTCTCCTTCTCTGGAGAGATTCCAGCCCTGTCTGGACACCGCCCTGTGTGCCCTGTCCTAGGGACCCTGCTTTGGCAGGGGGTTGGACCCCATGGGCTCTGGAGGGCCCTTCCCACCCCTGTGATTCTGGGATTCATGCCTGTCCATTGCCCGAATGACTTTTTGTAAATGCTTTGTTTGCCTCTCTCCCCCAGGAATCCATTGTAACGGGACATTTGATCAGTTTGTTTGCTGGCCTTACTCACGCCCAGGAAATGTCTCTGTTCCTTGTCCTTCCTATTTGCCGTGGTTGAAAAATGGTAATGTGCAAGTGGTAACATCTTGTTGAGTTTGTGCTGGGAATCCAGCTAATGGACAGACAGTGTTGGTCTCTTGTGTACTAGTACCCACTTGTTTGAAGTACCTGAGGACTTTCTTGTCCCACCTCTTTTCTGAATTAAAGCACAAAGTTGTTGTTGAGTTGAATTGTTTACCCCTTTTCTCCATCTGTGCTTGTCACAGCTCCATACTGTCTTCTCCAAAGCAATATTTCCAAGGTTGTGTAGCCACACTGCCAGCCCTTTATTTGCAGTAACAGATCTGGGGTTCAGCTCATAAGGTTCAATTTCTGGGGTCCCTGCTGACACCAGAAATGACACCCTTTTTCAGAAAAGAGGTATAGCCAAAGAAAGCATCAGTCCAAGCCATCTATCCTCCAGTAGCACACACCACACCGCCAGCAAGCCACATGCATGTTGAATGAGAAGCTTCCCAGGCTTGTTTCCCTGGAGGGATTGGAGCAGGGAGACTCTCAGGAAGGGAAAAGGAATAACATCAGCAGAGGCAAAACTGTCTAAAAGCAAACAACATTTCCTTTATCCTTAAGAAATGAAAGAACATTCCTAACCCCAAAGCCCTGCATCTCTGAATCCTGCTATCCAGCCTTTATTAGCTACCTGTGGCTTTCTCACCCGTGCTTCTGATTCCACTTGGGAGGACCAGCTGTGTCTGAGTCCTTCAGTTTATGGGAGAGCACTAAGGGCTCCTTATCCCAGCTTTCTCCAGCTCATCCCACACATGGTTTCATAATATCACTTGTCTTTTCTTGTGCTGCTAAGCAGAAGGCCCAGCCTCTGTCTAGCCTCCCAAATAACTGGTTTTGCCAACAGTTTAGAACAAGTCCAGCCCTTCATAATGAACATGTAAGCATCTTCCTTCCCTCCATGTAATGGAGAACTTTTTTTCTGTCTAAATTTCTACAAAAGTGAGAGATAAGGCATTGCATCAGCTCATGAAGCTTTTAACCGTGCTCACTGGGGAACACAATGGGGCTGCAGTGTTACAGAGTCATCTAGCATTCTCATCCACGCCACAGCCTTTGCAGGAGAGTCATTAGAGACAGACCAGCTGTCTGTTTGTCCTAGAGATTTTTGGGGAGACTGGGGTTAGGGTTGCTTGTGGTCCCCATTTCCATTGCTGGTCCCATTTCCAAGGCATAACTGTGTCTGCTCTGGGACACTGATGGGCTTGGACCAGAAATGCTTGGAAGCCTGAGGTAAATCTATTGCAGTTGTCATCACTGTCAAACTCGAGCACTGAAAAATTAGGATAGCCTAGAAATGAGACTCCTGGTTACATTCCATAGATGCCTTCAGCTTTTTTGCAGTGCTTGGTCTCCACACAGAGGTCCTGTTCCATCACAGCAAACTGTCCTCCCAAAGCAGTTCTCCCAATAGCCTGTTTGTTGTTGCAACCCTTAAACAGTTTCTAATTAAAAATGAATTTAAAAGCTCAAGTCTGATTAGAATTAAAGGGAAGGCAGCTGCTGAGGACAACATCAAACATTAGCCAGGGTCCCCATGCTATTATTTTGATTTTATGGGCAAATTCTTAATTAGTATAAAGTAGGAAGTGAAGTGAAAGCCAAGAAAGCTTCACCAGTTGACATCACCTGCTGATCAGGCCCAAAAGCAGATAATTCAAACACCAGCTGCAGGTCTTTCAGAGAAAGATCATTCACTATTCAAACCATATTCTCCCTCCTACAATTCTAACTGCCCAGTCTGAGCTATCCATACGTGATGGAATTTATGAGCTCAATGAGGAAAAAGGGAACAAAGTGGTAGAGGTTCTTCTTTTTGATGTAGCACCTGTATTTTTGGGAGTGCCAGGTACCTTCTGGGAAATTATTTCTGCTATATTACCTTCCTACTTTGTCCTATGTAAATACAAAAAATATATTGTTAAATACAAAAAATATATTGTTAGAGACAAAAGAAAAGTGTTTTCTATTCCTTTTTTTTTTTTGAGTGGGGGTGTTGTGGTGGCTGTGGCTGTGGTGTAAGGGAGAAATCTTTAAAATGTGCATGAAAAATGAAGTCTTTACTTTGACCTTTCACACTAAACCTCTGTTTACTTTCAGGAAGTGTAGGAAATGTGTACAGAGTCTGCTTGGATGAAGGGACTTGGCAAACGAATGAAAACTCCTCAGACATTTGGCGTGATAGTTCAGAATGTTCTGAGAAAAATAATTTTAAAAATAATGTAAGTATGTTTTATGTTATGGCTTAATACTTTAAGCTTCTTAATCCCTTCTTGAGTAACATTTCCATTCGATACCTGCAAAAGATGTCCAGATTTCATTTAGATTACCAAATGGAAAACTGTCATTTTATTTAGAAGCAGCAGGGGAGGGAGATTAAGAAGGGACTTTAGATGCCACAACGTATTTTCTCTTCAGAGTCCAGTGTTCACAAGTGCTGAATTTCTCCAAATCCAAGTGAAAAAGACTGCAACTTGACAAGCAAATCAATTCAAAGCATCCCATCCTCTTCCTAAAATCGCTGTAGGCTGCCAAGGTCAGACAACTTCATGCCCTGCTGCAGCCTGAGTTCCTTAGCATTTAATGAGCTCTTCACTGGTTATTTCAAGATGAGCTGGTTGCAGACTGGAAGATTCATAATGCAAATGCCATCCATCCCAGTCTGATGCAGCATATGGTCTGAGTGTTGGGCTTCATCAACAGAGCTTCTGGGTTTCTTGAGCTGAATAAAGAGCAAACTAGATATTCTCAATAATTCAGCTCTTTGCACTGAAGACAAAATGAGTAGCTGATCAGCTCTGGTTTGTGGAGCTGGGAATTACACCCTTGTGCTGCATCTACAAAGGAGCTCATCATGTTCTCTGCTAGAAGGCTGTTTGCAACTGAGCCAGCTCACTTCCACCACTGAGTTAAGCTTAAAGTAAGAAGCAGCTCAAGCAGTGAAAGGGATGCACAGCTAAGCAATGACTTGCAGCAGTTGCAGGTAACAGTAAAGCATGCAGCTTATCTCCTTTCAGCTTCTAACTTCTTTTTCCACAGAACTAAGTTTAGCTGATGACAACATTAAGTGCCTTAGGTAAGCAATGTTACAGTTGATTATTTTTTACTTTTTAGTACATTATTTATATATTTTAGTACATTGGAACAGGCTGCCCAAGGAGGGGGTTGAGTCACCTTCCCTAGATGTGTTTAAAGAAAGGGGAGATGAGGTACTTAGGGATATGGTTTAGCTTAGGATGGGAATGGTTTGATGATCTTCCAAGGTCTTTTCCAACCTTGTGATTCTGTGATTATTGGCTGAGCACTATTTTTATGACTATTGAATAACATTACAGGTTATTTTATGAAACACTATTAGTTCAGGATCTCCACCAGTTTTTAAGGTTTTACTAAGCTCTTTATATAGTGCCTCCATGAACTTCCAAACTTAAGAGTTTATTTATACAAGTGTGATAAATATTCCTAAGTACCAAGTGTTTTCCATGGTTTGTTGATCGTTCTGGATCGCGAGCTTGTGGGTGGGAGACACATTAATTCATCTTGTGTTGCAGCAGATGATTTCTCTGAAAGCTTTAACCAGCTTTCCTCCCACCACTACACAAAGTTTTGTACCTGTTGGTTATACTTAGTGGAAAGCCCCAAGATACTGTGAATAATCCAGTATGCACACACATTGGAGCAATCAGCTTGATTTCATGTGCTTTGATGTTGCAAAATTGTCACAACCAGGATGATAACTCATGGTTTTTATTAGGCTCATGGCAGTTTGAGTGTTTCCATGGAGCAGGGTGACTCATGCCTGGGCTACGGCAATCTCCTGCACCCACACTTCTCTCCCCGAGCACTTTCACCCTCTCCAAAAGGGTTTCTACCAGCAGGCCTATCTCACCCATGCTATCCAGATAGTAGTCGTTAGCATAAACTGTTTAGAGACAACTGCTGGCAGGGGAACAGTGCTAAAACCCCTGGTGTTGAGCAGTGAAACAATTCACAGACCCAGCAAAATCACTGAGGGAAATACATATGTTCCAAGAAAATCTTCGCTGGCCATATCTGGATTATGAAAGTCACATATCCTATATCATTACCATATCCTCTATCATCCCCTCCTGCAGAGAAGCTTTTCTTGAGCAAGGAAAGCAGTATGAAGAAATAAGGAGTAGACACAAACAGCTAAATGGAAAAAAATTAGCAAGAAGAAATGTTAAATGAAGCAAATTGGAAAGAACCTGGGAAAGTCCCCTTTCTTCCTCTGAGGTCTTATCATTCAAAGACATTCCAGACAAGCATAATTTAATAATCTGGGGTTTTTTTCCTTTGAATTCATGGAAGAAGTCAGCCTATTTCAATGACTCCAGACAGAAGAGACTCCCAGAATGGTACAGGCATACCTTGTCTGTAAGCGTGTCCCCAAACCGTACAAACAGGAGTTGCATGTGTGTGTGCAGGTTGAGTGAGTTGATCCCAGGCTCCATTTGATGCATGGAGTCATGGTACTAATTAGCTATAAATCAGATTATGACTGATGTTTGTGCATTTTCTCTAGAAATGAGACCCTGAGTCCCTCTGAATTCAAGCAAGGCTTTCTCTAAGTCTCTCTGTTGCACAGTGGTTTGATGAAGCAGTGCCGGGAGCAGGCACCAGAAACCTCCTTCCCTTGTGACACAAAGAACTTGGACTCAGAAGTTCATGCTCTGCCTACATGTGTAACACCTTTCTTCTTTGTTCCTAGGAAGAACATAAATTGCTTACCAAATTACAGCTGTTGTATACTATAGGATATTACTTTTCCCTCATCTCTCTTGTATTAGCTCTCCTTATCCTGTCTTCACTCAGGTTAGTACAAATTTACATGAAATTTAAAAGTACAGACCCTGGTATGCACATTCTTCTTTGCATGTAATTGAATTTATTGCTTAGTTCCCACTTCAAATCACTTGTATTTTCTCAGTAAGTGTTGTAAAAGCAATATATATTGATGGCAGCAATATGAATACAACAGCATTTGTGTAATTTCTGCAGGTTAAATATATTCCAGGGGATTCATACATTATTTGTTCTCCCACAGAAAACTTCACTGTACAAGGAACTACATCCACATGAACTTATTTGCATCTTTTATCTTGCGTGCCACAGCAGTGCTTATAAAAGATACCGTATACAACAATATTTACTCCAAAAAACCAAATGATGAAACTGGATGGATATTGTACCTCAGCCCTGAGGTAACTAGCTAGTTCATTGCTAGAAGTTTACTCTATGGCAGAACTTCTGGAGGTGTTTGTTAGTTGGTTGCTATTTCAATGCTGAAATTTTGCTGATACAGTTTGGGGTGATCAATCAACAAAGTCTGATTTGATAAATTGCTATAGATTGATTTTATATGAAGCTGGGTGTCAGGGTGGATGAGAAACTAAACATGAGCCAGCAGTGGCTCTTGCAGCTCAGAAGGGCGATGGGATCCTGGGCTCCATCAGCAGAGGGGTGGCAGCAGGGACAGGGAGGGGATTGTCCCTCTCTGCTCTGCCCTCATGAGGCCCCAGCTGGAGTCCTGTGTCCAGAGCTGGGGCCCCAGGACAAGGAAGATGTGGGGCTGTTGGAGAGGGGTCAGAGGAGCCATGGAGATGCTCAGAGGGCTGGAGCAGCTCCCCTCTGGAGAGAGGCTGAGGGAGCTGGGCTGGGTCAGCCTGGAGAAGAGAAGGCTGTGGGGGGACCTCACTGCAGCCTGCCAGTCCCTGAAGGGAGCAGAGGAACAGGAGGGGAATGGGCTTGTTCAAGGGCAGAGCCTGGCAGGACAAGGGGGCTGGAGTGAAGCTGGAGGAGGGAAGGGGGAGAGGAGATCTTAGGGGGAAGTTCTGTGCAGAGAGAGTGGTGAGGGGCTGGAACAGGCTGCCCAGTGAGGGGGTTGAGTCACCATCCCTGGATGTGTTTAAGAAAAGGGTAGATGAGGTACTTAAGGATATGGTTTAGCTTAGGACAGGAATGGTTGGACTTGATCTTAAAGGTCTGTTCCAACCTTGAATCAATTCTGCAATTCAGTCTGGATAAATAATAATTACACGATGTTGTATGAATACAGATTGCCCATGTCAACCAACAAAATTACTTACAAGATGTTAATGGTGACTATTATTTCAAAACCTCATCAGTAAAACTTCTGACATGCAGATCATGACAAAGAATACCTGCGCCACCCCACTCCGTGCCCCATCTGACTCTGTCACTGTCTTTCCTGCTTGTCACCTCCGCTCAAACTTCTTGACAACGTAGAATAGAAGCCTTTAAATTGCCCTCCCCTCCAGCCTCTCCCAAGCAGCAAGGAGAGTCCCATGAGATATGTGACCCAACCACAGCTACATCACAACCATGTCCCAGTTTTAAGAGAGTTGCTAATGTAACAAGAGAAAAACAGGATTTGTTGGAGCTTTAATATATTAACACTGACTCCTGGTCTCTCACTTCTACAGGTTATAGTCATTTGCAGGACTGCCCAGTTTTTCATGCATTACTTTGTTGGGGCAAATTATTTTTGGCTCTTAGTAGAAGGAATCTATCTGCATACGTTATTGATAACTGTTGTCCTCTCTGAAAGACGACTGCTACAGACATACATCGTGATAGGATGGGGTAAGTACACAACAAATTCCAAGCTCTTCATTCTGTGAGACAGTATTGATTCAGTGGTGGATACTTTGTAGTGAAGGAATACAAAATCTGAATTGTTTGTTTGTGTGTTTTGAAGTCACTGGTTATCAATCAATCAACTTCTGTATACCAGTAGTGACACATTCCTTGCAGACACAAGTAATGTGTGAATTGGTTCATAAGAAAACAGTAGCCTAGTGGACAGAACAAAGAAAAAAAAACCCAAACCAGCGTATATTTGGCTGTATTTTCTGTCATCACTGGGTTTTATGATACTATCAGCAATTTCATCTCCTTCCTTTGTGATAGAGCACATACAGAGCAAAGTTATCTAAACATTAACAACTTTCTTTTATATGTTCATCTTCCTAATTCACATTAAAGTTCTAAAATGTGCATTAATTTAGAAGACAGCCTGAAATGCTGCATGATTCAGGTCTTATATTTCAGGTATTCTTCATGGGACAAGGACAATGTAAAGTTAGTTACAAGCATTTGAACAATTTGATGTCAGTGATGTGGTATTATGTTGGGCAATTGCATTTGTTGCTTACTCAAAGAGCAGAATTCTGTATCTTGCCTGGACAAAAGAGAAAATTTAGGTTTCCCACTTGTCATCTAAAATCTACCTTTACAACTTGCAGGCCTTTGAAGGGTTTAAATGAAGATTTAAAATGTATTTTTAGACAATATGTAGGCTTGTTGCAAGAGTTATTGATTCAAATCCAGCAGCCTGAATTAAGGAGGAGGATAGGATGGATAAGACCTTTGAATGTTTTATCAATATATGGTTTCACAAGCTTGTTCACCATCACCATGTCTATTGAAGTATATTGTCAAATGCAAAATTGTGTATTCAGAAGTGTGTGACTACCATGTATAGCCTACTTTAAAAAATAAGGAAAAGTAATTTATATAAGGATTTTTATTGTGGTGGGTGATTATGTAGCTGTAAATAGATTGTTTCACTAAGTTCATTGCATAATCTTGTTATCTTTGCCTCTTAATAGTAAGGTGAGATGTTCCCTGGGTATTCAGCCTCATGAGCTGGAAGACAGGGAGGGAAAGCAGAACTCCAATGATCGAAGGCGATATGGTTAGAGACCTGCTTGGCTGATTAGACATTCACAAGTCTGTGGGGCCAGATAGGATCCACCAGAGGGTTTTGAGGGAGCCTCTGCTGGGTAGTACACTGGCTGGATGGCTGGGCCCGAAGAGTTGTGATAAATTGAGCTAAATGAGAAAAGCCAGTATCAGGTTGATTTTTGTGCAACTCTAAGTAGAAGACTGCAAGGGCTATCTCTTTGCACCATGCAGTACTGTGACAAACCTGTTTCATGTGATTCACTCTGCAAACTTGACTGCAATTGACTCCTTTTCTTTTCAGTTGTCCCTATCCTGTTCGTGGGCCCTTGGGGAATAAGCAGATCAAAACTGGAGAACACAGGGTAGGTTACTAAATAAAATGTGCCTTAGAATACTGGCTTTTTGTTTTCTGGAAGCCCTTGAGGCAATTAATTGCCACGGTTATTGACCACTTGATTAGATTGTTTATAGAGAACCTGTTACTTGTTACATGTTCTAGGTTAATTTTAGTACCTTTACTACTTCTAGGAATTCTCAGATTTATTAATGCATAAATCAAGAAGTAGAATGAATATTCACTGTTCCTGAAAGGAAAGCTATTGCATCCAGTGTTCATCCACTTAAATAAAATTGTAGAATCATAGGATCATCATGGTTGGAAAAGACCTTCAAGACTGTCAAGTCCGAAGCAAATGGGAACATCTTCATGGAGATCATCTAGTTAGCAAGAAAAGGAGAAGAGTACTTTCCTTGGAGACCACCTGCACTTTCAGTTTAATTAGTATTCACTACCATTTGTTATGGAGGTTAATGACAAAAACTGATATTCCCTGAAAGTCCATATTAAATATGTTCAGGGAATTCATCAGTAAGAGTAATTTGCATGTTAACATCAGTTTTGCAGTCTTCTGGTCTTCAGTGATGGTGTTAATGGCATCAAGTACACTGCAGGGGTTTTGTATGATTTCTATCGTTCCCTTTTTTATTCATGGTTCCTAGAGTTTTATTTGGAAAACCAACACAGCTATTAAGCACACCAGAAAACAAATGAGTTACAGTCTCACAGAGTTAGATGTTTTGTAGACCATAAAAGACAAGACAAGATGCCACAGAATTTCAGGCTAATTAGCAAAAAGGACCTTAGGACAACTTAGAAGGCTAGGGCAGGAGAAAAAGAGACACCTTCAAGGAAACAGTACGGATACTTTTTAGCAGGTCAAGAACCATGGCCACAGTTCATAGTTTACCCATTTCCAGTTTCCAGGTTTGGGTAGATAAATATGAGTAGGATGAAGGCTTGGTAGCATGTACAGTTTTGTGGATCCAAAGACTGAGTCTGACAGATAGTTGTGAAGTTTCTAATCTAGGGAGACATCTCAACATTCTGGTGGAAAGATCTTGAGAATATATACAATTACAGTTGGTGGGGAGACTCTTCCTAGTTTTATTCCATTTCTCCTGAGTGCCACCTGAAAAAGTCAAACTTTGTCAATTTTCTTTGGAAATATGTAGAGGTTATACAAGCTTTTTGATTTTTCTCTGAAAATATAACTACATAATTAATACTTTAAATTATTCTTCAGGTGCTGGGGAACAAATGAACGCATGGGAATTTGGTGGATCATCCGAGGACCAATGTTATTTTCCATTGCAGTAAGAAATATTTAATCTGTTCCTAATATCATGCAGAGGTGTGATTATCTTTTGTGACCCTTTCTCCAAATCATAGAATCATAGAATGGCATGGGTTGGGAGGGACCCCAGGGGTCACAGAGCTCCAACCCCCTGCCACAGGCAGGGACACCAACCTCCAGGCCTGGAGCTACACAAGGTTGCCCAGGGCCCCAGCCAACCTGGCCTTCAACACCCCCAGGGACGGGGCACTCACCCCCTCTCTGGGCAGACCCTTCCAGCCCCTCACCACTCTGTCTGTAAAAAACTTCCCCCTAATATCCAATTTAACCCTTCCCTCCTCCAGCTTCACTCCATCCCCCTTGTCCTGCCAGTCTCTGCCCTTGAACAAGCTGATTCCCTTCCTGTTCCTCTGCTCCCTTCAGAAAGGAGGACTCTCTACCAGAAAACCCCCAAACAAACAAACAAACAAACTTGAAAGGAGGCAAGAACCAGAAAAGAAAGCAAAAAAGCCAAAAGGCCTGAGACACATCTAAGAGGCATGAATGCATTGGGAATTAATTTGAAGACAAACCCAACTGCTTTCTGGTTATTCAGTGACAGGTTTTACAAGTTTTTAATGCCAATCTGTGATTTCTTTAATAGCTACACAAGTAGGGCCATAGCAATGATTGGAAATAACCTGTGTGTATTTTCTTTCAAGGTTAACTTTGTCATCTTCTTAAAAATTCTCAGGATGCTGATTTCCAAGCTAAAAGCTCAGCAAATGAGTTTTCATGACTACAAATACAGGTAAGCAGTAAATAACAAAGTCCTAGCCTTTTCTTTTTACCTCACAACATCAGAAGGTTGCCAGTTTGCTCTTGCAGATTCTACATTTACCTGCCACCCCAGGGTCCAACAGATACTCAGAGTATGATACAGAAAAGCCATCTGGGAAAGCAGTTTAACAAGCATTTTCTTACCTGAGAGGGAAAGACAGGTCAGAACCCATGTGCTGAGTATTATGGGCATTTTTCTCAAGGACTTTGCAATGGGGGAAGATTTCTGCTCTCAGGTATCCTCAGTGTAAATCTGGGGCTTGTACTGCTGTGACACATTTGTTCCTTGAGTGGGACAAAAGGTCCTCAGGCTTGATGACAGAGGCCTTCCTGTTAAATTTTTTATCTCCCTAATTTTCACCTTAAATCCACAGCCAAGATTCCCTCCTTTACAGACTTTTCTGATAGCATGCTCCAAAATTTGTAGCTGGGAATTTGTCCTCAAAAATCACCAAATTATTAATGCTATTCCAGAGTCAGAATGTTAAAGGGATATTTATTTCTGGAATAATTTCTTTGTAGCTGAATTTTTGAATTATGCACCAAAGCTGTTGAAAAAAATGAATATAATCAAATCTTTTTCCTTTTTAAGATTGGCAAGATCTACACTCGTGCTGATTCCATTGTTGGGGATCCATGAGTTTGTATTTACCTTCATCACTGATGAACAGGTGGAAGGACTTCCAAGACATATAAGACTCTTCATTCAGCTGACAATGAGCTCATTTCACGTAAGTCATGTGTTTCACTGCAACTATTTACTCTCCCGTTTACAAAGGCTAAAAGCTGGACACATGCAGGCACAGAACACTGCTGCCTGATTCCATGTGTTCTGCAGACTTGCTGAGTAATGACTTTTCCAGGTAGTACTCCCATTAAACTACCTGCTTAGTGAAGTCCTTTACCCTTATCTTCCTGCCTTGACCTTTGTGGCGAGACAGGACAGCAGTTTCCTGGTCTCCTTCCTTTAATGAGCAACAGTAAGGAGTCCTTACTACTCACTAATTCACTACTCCAACACACATCTCCACTCTTCTACAGTCTGAGACATTAAATCATCAAAGTATTATTGCACTTTTCCAACAATTTATGGTCATGTTTGTTTTTAAAACTGCACGTAGAGCTCTGGGGTACGTGTGCATCAGTGCTTCCACACTGTTACTGAGGCTCTAAGGATCCAGGACAGCTTGAGGGGGAAATTGATAGAATCCCAGCCTGGTCTGGGTTGGAAGGGACCCTAAGGATCACAGAGCTCCAACCCCCTGCCACAGGCAGGGACACCAACCTCCAGGCCTGGAGCTACACAAGGTTGCCCAGGGCCCCAGCCAACCTGGCCTTCAACACCCCCAGGGACGGGGCACCCACCCCCTCTCTGGGCAGCCTGTTCCAGCCCCTCACCACTCTCTCTGCAAAGAACTTCCCCCTAATATCTCCTCTAACCCTTCCCTCCTCCAGCTTCACCCCATCCCCCTTGTCCTGCCAGTCTCTGCCCTTGAACAAGCTGATTCCCCTCCTGTTCCTCTGCTCCCTTCAGGGACTGGCAGGCTGCAATGAGGTCCCCCCACAGCCTTCTCTTCTCCAGGCTGACCCAGCCCAGCTCCCCGAGCCTGTCCATGCAGTCAGAAGGGAGTTCATACAGAGACACCACCCTGAGGGGGCCTGACATGGTGATGAAGTTCCTCAGTTAGACATATCCTTACTTGGAGACACTGCAGCAACTAGCTGTTATTTTAAGAAACACAAAATCATTTTAAGTGAAAATTTTATTTACTGGCTTGTGCAAAGAAAGCTGATGGAGAATATAGCTTACTCATCCCTGCTAGATAGCACAAACTTCATTCCTTTTAGAGGAACATGCACACCCTCAGCTACATGGCATGTTTCAGAAGCAAAACTTCTTTTCAAAATACTCAAAGATCTTACATAATGTTTATTGCAGATTCTCTTTTTTAGTTACAGAATTCTTTGTGAAGGGATCAGAAAAAAAAAAACCCCACATCAACTGTACACAATTACTTTTGTTTAGTCTGTAAATCTTCTCAGTAGTTTTAAAAAGCAATTAAACTGTTTTGTTAGAGAAAAAAAACAATTACCCCTGGGATCTCATCTGGAGGCTTTAGCTCAAACATTTTCAAGGAGCACAAAATTAAATTCTAAATACTAGTTCTACTGCAGATATGATGCTGCTTCGCTGCAGAAAGTGGAGCAGGCTTGGCTCACTGGTGCATGTACACTGTTTGCAGGGAAAAATACTGGTTTCTGGTGGATAAAAAGCAGTTAATGAGTAATTTATCATGTTATTGTCAATAGAACTGAGGAACAATTGTGAGGCTTAGGCATGCATCTGTACTTTCCTATTGGTTATTATGGTAATGAACATTTCTTCTCAATTTTTGATTCTTCTTTTCCCCTCACATAGGGTTAATTTGAAGAATGGATGCCTGTGAGAAAGATTTCTAACATTTCTAAGTATGAAGTTCCTTGTATTGCAAGAAAAAAATGTAATATGAGGAAGCATTAAAGAAATAAGGATATAAAATTAACATCAAACATTAAGAATCAACCAAATTGTAATTATGTTATCTGTATTATATATTGCTATGACAGCTTTTTCCTTATGATCTGAACGTTGCCTTGGGAATGATAGTCAACAGGACTTGTCTTCATCATAACTTGTGTCATAGATGTGTTTTGATGTGAGAAGTGCATTTCCTGAAGCAATGGTAATAAATATGCATATCTGTGCCAGATTGTCAGGCTGAGAGGTGTGCATGTAAGCTGGTTTGATCTGAGATCAAATATATATAGAGAGAGGAGGAAAATGGAAAAGAGTAATTTTGCAGTTGGTCTTACCAACAAGTCTTACCTCTAGGATTTAGTTTTTAAAAATATCTTTATTTAAATAAATTTCAAAGGAAAAATGGCCATTCAAAATAGCCTTCACACTTAACACTTAGTACAGCTGAGCCTTAAACTAGCTATAATCACTTAATACATCACTAATTTTTAAAAAGCCTCTAAGTAAGATTGCTCTCAGGAGTCCCATTTGCAAATTCAACCAACCACATGCATAATATGAGACCCCAAGGTGGGGTTTTTTTGGGCTTTCTAAACCATGTTTAGAAATAGCAGCAGTCACGGTATAGCAACGTTAGCTTGAAAAAAATATATATTATGTGGTAGGAAAATGAGGATAACTTGGAAGATGGAACTGGGTTGTTCTTCAGTATCTTCTGTTCTGCAGATAACATGCCCTACATTTGCTAAGGTTCTACAAGAAAACAAGTTAATGGGCACTTCAATAATAAGTAAATACAGGGAACTTGTTTTCTTTCTGAAAGTAAGAAGCAATGTTTATACTCAGGGCTTTAACACTAATGTCATCTTTGAACTAAACATCCAGGCATTTCCTGTGGTCTGTAACTTTTCCCTTTGCTGTCATTCTCTTACAGGGTTTTTTTGTAGCAGTTTTATATTGCTTTGCTAATGGAGAGGTAAGAGACAATGGTGTGAGAAAAGCTTTTAGTCCACACCAGGAAGGATGGACACAGTGACTATCTCTGCTTGTATTCTTTTGAACTGGTGTAGTTGTTTTGTATGAAGAGAACAGCAAGACCTCTCACAGGTTTGGTATTCAAAGGCAAACTATTTCCACTGAAGCCTGAGTGGCTCTAGCTCTTTGGAGGTATGGATACCCTGGGGTGTCTGAAGTACCAGTTTGTGCTTAAGCTCACCCACCTAAACCCCACTCCTTAATTCAGCCCAACCATTCTTCCTGAGAAGAAATTTGTCTTCATTTCTAATCTGAACCTCCCCTGGCCCAACTTGCAGCCATTCCCTCTTGTCCTGCCATTAGTTATTTGTGAGCAGAGGCTGAGCCCAGCTCACCACAACCTCCTTCCAGGGAGCTGTAGAGAGCAATAAGGTCTCCCCTGAGCCTCCTCTTCTCCAGGCTGAGCAGTTGCAGCTTCCTCAGCTGCTTCTCATCAGACCCGTGTTTCAGACCCTTCCCCAGCTTATTGCCTTTCTCTGGACACGCTCCAAGGCCTTGATGTCTTTCTTGGAGTGAGGGGCCCAAAACTGAACCCAGTATTTGAGGCGCGGCCTCACCAGAGCCTGGTGCTGCTGGCTATGCTATTCCTCATACCAACCAGGGTGCCATAGGCCTTCTTGGCCACCTGGGCACACCGCTGGCTCATGTTCAGGCAAGTGTCAGCTAACACCCCCAGATCCTTTTCCTCTGTGCAGCTGTCCAGCCACCTTGTCTGAGGCCTGTAGCGTTGCCTGTGGTTGTGAAGCAAACAGGATGGGCTTTATACAAAAGGTCGGCCATATGTTTCTGATATTTAACAAGGAAACTTGGAGCAGTTTCAGAACTGCTCAAATAAAAGGGAGATCTGGCACCTTTCTACAGTACAGGGGCACCTGCCTAATATTTGTGAAGGGCACAGGCCTGCTAGCGTCTCTCATCAGCCATCAAGCGTTGCTCTCGGGCAGTGGGCCAGCTGGTTAGAGCCATGGCACATCCTGCTCCCCTGGGCAGACTTGGAGCCTGCTCTCCACCTGCTCAGCTTGGCTGAGGTAGGCAGAAGGATGCTCAATGTGAGGATTTGAGGCAGGCTGCCAAATCTTTAACAAAACAAAGCAGCTATCCCAGCGCAGCGCTCCAGCGAAGCAGCGTGGGCCTCATTTCCACAGCCACTTTTCCTCCTCCTCACTTCACCGAGCTGTAAACATGGAAGGTGCTTGAGCTCTCCCACACACACGCAGTGGGATCACAGTGCGTTAGAGACTCAGGGGCTAGGAAAATCTCCTAAATTAGGGTGGAGGATGCATTTCTAAGATAGACTTTGCAATCAAGTTTGTATCTACCCTATGAGGACCTCGCCATGTGCACCCCAACAAGGCAGGAAGCTCAGCACTGCCATAGTCCTTCTCATTGTACAATTAGCACTTGGATAGAGGACTGCGGGGTGGTCACAAGACATAACCATCCACAGACTGTCTTCTTCTCCCCGTCAGGTGAAAGCAGAGCTCCAGAAGCAGTGGTCCCGCTTCCTGCTGGAAGATCCCCTTGGCTGCAAGCTCTGCTTTCTTGGAGAAAACATAAAATACCTCAGAAAATGCTCCCAGAAAAGGAAAAAACAGCACCTCAGCAGCAAACACCGCTCGTGCCTGGAGGCCAGCGAGACTTGGGGCATGCAGCTCCAGCAGGTGCTAGTGAAGCAGAGGACAGATCACAAGCCAGAGCCAAGGTGTGCTCTCCCAGCTCGTCCCCGGGCAAGCATGTCTGACAGCAGCGAAGGCGAAGTCACCACTGGAGAGACAACTGAGGAAGTCTTTGAAGAAAGTGAGATTTAACAGCTGCCACCTAGAAGAGCATCTTCCAACAGCCACAGTATTTTGAATTGTCTTCTCTCACCTTCAGACTGTATGTGTCTCTCCTTACAGTGCAGCGCAGAGACAAAGCAGTGAACATCCCAACTGGTCCCAGTTTCTTAATCAGAGTAAAACATTGATCAGGATGTTGGTAAATCTGTGTGGCTCAGACAGAAGACATTTGTCAGATGAAAACATGCTTTGAACTGACCAGTCTGGAAGATAACTGATGCTGAAAGAGATATACACAGGGAAGCAGGATGAACTCTGGAAATGGATAGACTCTGGACACACACATTGTGTCCCAGAAGCTTCATCCATGTTTGTCTGCCATTCTACTCACATAACAGAGTTATTTGTTTTTCTCTCTCATAGGTGTGTTGCATGAATAGAGATAGGTGTTTAGAAGACTCTTCTCTCCATAGACTGAAACCATCCCATCTCAAAACTTTTTGTTAAAGCAAAATGAAAGGATTTTTATATATTTTTTAAAAAAGAAGAAAAAAAGGTGCAAGCTTGGGAAGAAAGAGTCTCTTGCTTTACAAAGAAATATTTTGATACTATTTTTCTTTGCTTCTTTTTTTTTTTCTTAGTTATTTTTTGACACAAGCCACACATTTTGATGCCTCTGCAGCTTTGCCCTACCTGTAGCCCAAATGACAAAGTAGATCAGTGATGGGTGCTGCTTCCATCTCCCTTTAACCCTGAATTGTTCCAGCACCAAAACAATATTGTGAAATCCTTCTTCCAGCATGTAGCAAGAACCATGATGAAATTTTGCCAAATCTCACCCAGAGACCTCTGAAATTCAATTAAGCCTATTAATATTCCATGAGCCAGTTTCCAAACTTGCCAATTGGCATTCTGAAAGGAAAAAAAGAAGGCATCAGGAAGGTTACTGGGCAGTATTGATCTACAACCTGCAAGTATACCCTGGGCACACACTGGTGTAACTATCCAGCCTGCAGCTAGTCACCTAACGTTTGTCATGGATTTTTCCCTTTACCTTGCAGGCAAACACTCTATTTGAACCTAAATGCTTGCAAATATAGTAAAACATCTATATTCTTGGCAACTGGCTCTTAGGTGGCCCTGCTTGAGCAGGGGGTTGGACCAGGTGACCTCCTGAGGTCCCTTTCTTGTGGTGATGTGAAAACACTCTATGGCAAATATAAATAATTTTCAAGGCTGCTCATTTCAGGGCTTTATTCCTGCATCTTCTCTCCATCAGGTGCCAACACTGGCTGTTCCTCTGGCTTTCCCAGCTTCTACATCTCCTTATGGAGTGGCCTTAGACCCTGCTGCCAGCCTTACAACTGCAAATGACACCTTTTTTTGGAGCTGTCTTCAGTGTGTTGTTTCATCAGGCTGAGTTTCTGCAACTTACACAATTCACCAATGTTTTTAAAAAATATTTAACAGCCTACAAATGTTCAGACATGTAAACAGTCTCCATATACTGTTTTCTTGGAAAAAGCAGATAAACTTAGTGACCAGAACCAGGTTGAGAACACGCTTGAGTTATCACAGGTATGGTGCCTTTCAACAAGTATTGCTTTTGCAGTTCTGTCAGTGTTAAAAGCTTAATGTTTTTAATCAAACCCTGTCTATTTCAGTAAAATATTAATAAAATTTTAATAGTAGATCCAGTTTTAAAAGGTTCTTTACCAGAATATTCACTGAGCTTATATAGCATTTTACTGCAATGGATTTTTCCCCCACCCCATTACAAGCACCAGACAGTACATCATCTGTTGCCCATGTCTTCTCCAACTTAAAAAAGACTGATTCCTTCTAGAACTGTTCTTTAATATTTAACTATTTAAGATAACTGTTCTTGAAGTGGCTTAGAATGTGTTTATGTGTTTTCCTTAGGGGCTGAAAATGTGTCAAATCAGAAGATTTTACTGCATCTCAGTAAAACAATTAACTTTTAACTAACAATTAATTTTAAACTGCTTTTTAAGGTGTTTCAAATGGTCAAGAAACCAGTTTCCCATACACCCTGCTAGGTGTATTTCCCCCTCTCAAGGATGTGTATGGTCTCTTTGCCTCTATAATGATAGAAAAATCAACCTTTTAATATAAACAAACCGTGGAGGCCAGATAAAAACAACCATCACATGGATCCCCTCAGAAAGTGTGTTTGCAAGTAGATAAATCATCAGGTTTCATCATAAAAATGCAGAATTATTTATTATATCACTAAAGCACAGAAGTTCTTCAATCTGGATGGCCCCACACAGCACATCTCTTTATAGAACTATTCTGAGCTCCTCAGATCTAAACTAAATACTAAGTGATGTAGAAGGCAGCAGCAGCCTCAACAACTCCAAATGTCCAGGAAAAACAGCTGTGCACAGAGTCAGCAAAAAAACCTTCAGCTGACTGGATGCTGAAGGGCTGCAGCTTGGTATCTTCTCCTTCCACCCTTTGTGGGACCCTCTGCAACCAGAGGAGCTTATAAACTGCTCCTGGGATGTGAGACATGAGCCAGCTTGCCTTGTTCCTACAAGGGCACAGGCTGTAGAGATGAACTAGTTGGGAGAAAGGGCAAGAAATTACTCCTTAAATTTGCACACAGAGTAGTTATCAGACAGCAAAAACTTTAACATTAGCCCAGGTTTTTGTGCTTGTGTAGTAGTCCTGGCAACAGGAGGGTTTTTTTCTTCACCAATCTATAGCTCCCCTTTACTACCCAGATTTCCACTGCCTTTTCCTTATCAGAGCTAAAGGCTGCTTCCCTCTCAGGGAGAGAGAGCCCATCCTCCCATGGGCCTGCTTTTGCCTCTGCTGAGTCAGTGCATTCAGGTGGGATACGGTTAGGATGAAGTGGGATATTCATGCTCAGGACATCAGAGACAAGATGAAGTGGGATATTCATGCTCAGGACATCAGAGACAGGATGAAGTGGGATATTCATGCTCAGGACATCAGAGACAGCCCACACTGCAACCTGACTCACACAGCTTTTTTTTTTTTGCCAAGGATTTTGCTTTCCATCTGAACTTGTATGATGACAAAAAAGGGAATTTCAAGCCCAAAATAGCTTCTGGTGTCCAACAGAGCGTTGCCATTGGATGTAGAGTGATAACTGGTCTGATTTGTATGAATAAGGTTTAGACAATCTTAATAATCTGCTGTGAGACAGGCTATCAATGTTGAGGTTTTACCACCTAGAGAGCAGACACAATGGCTCCTTCTATGGCCAGAGATGTCAAGTACATGCTGTACAAACCAAGGGACTTCAGCCTCTCCTCGTAAGACTTCCCTTCCAGACCCTTCCACATCCTCTGCCAGTGTCTGGATGATGTGCTCAGTCCTGTGCTCTGACTTGGCTGGCCCTGTGTGGAGCCAGGAGTTGGACTTAATGATCCTTATGGGTCCCTTCCAGCTCAGGAGGTTCTGTGATTCTATGATTCTAAGCAGCTGATATAAAAAGAGAGTTCTCCTGCCTTTGAGCAACCAGCCAGAGACAAAGGTCTGAAAGGGTTTGCAAGTCTACAAAAAAAAAAAAGAGAGAAAAGCTCTGGAAATAGAAATCTTATAACTTCTGCTGTAGCTGGAGGACACTGAGTATCTGCTGGTCTTCTTTAAAAAACAGGAAGTCAAAGTAAAATTAGAGCTAGATGTTCTCATCCTCTTCTTTCAGGGACTTGTGAAGAAGCCAGTGTGATCAGAGCATTGCCCAGTGAGGATGGACTGTTTGTCCCCACAATAAATACTTCACTAGTTTGTGTTTGTCATTTTTTTTTCATTTGTATAATGGCTGAGACAGTAATTTATACAAACCAGATTCCTGGAGTAAGAAATGTGACATTAGGATGTCTGTGGTTTGAGTGGAGCTAGAAGATCCTGAGCACAGAAGCTTCTCTTGTGTGTGGGATTAGTTCAAAGGAAGGTGTGCAGAAAATCCTCCTTGGGCCAATTTGTCTTGACCATCTGCTTTGAAATTAGCATTGTGTTTAAAGGAACTGTGAGAGACATGGTCATTGGCACCTGTGTAGCAAACCAGGAGACTACAAAATCCACATGAAGTGAATGGTTTCAGCTTTGCCCACAGCTTTGCTTTGAAGGGTCTCGTGAAGGCATCATAATGAGCTGTGAGGGTTCAGAAAGCACTTTTGGCCCATCCAGCTTGTAGTCCTTGTGCACCTTCAATGATCTGGAACCTGATCTCCCTGTACAGGGGGTGGTTCTTCATTCTCCCAGTCCCTGCCCATGCCTTCTGTGAGCTGGGCAGTGTGACTAGAGCCCTCACTGGGGAAGGCTAGGCTGAAGCAAGAAAGTCCTTGAGTCCCTCGACCTTCTCCATGTCCTGGGTAGCCAGGTCTCCACTTTTCTTCCAGAGGACACCCACATTTTCCCTCATCTTTTTTCTTTTATGGCTGAAACACTTAAAGAAACTTTTCTTCTTCTCCTTGATGTCCCCTGACCACTTTTAATTCCATCAGTGCTTGAGCTTTCCTAAGCTGATCCTTGGCTGCTCAGGTTCTCTGGCTTCCTCCCAGGATCCTTCCCTTGCTTCCAGCCTCTGTAGGTTTCTTTTCTGTGTTTGAGTCTGCCCAGGAGCTCCTTCTCCATCCATTCAGGCCTCTAAGTCTTAGTGCCTTTTTCTCTGTTGGGATGCATCACCCATGAGCGTGGAGGAGGTGATCCGTGAGTACCAGCCAGCTTTCTTGGGCCCCTCTTCCCTCCAGGGCTTTGTCCCATGGCAGCCCATGAAAACCATCAAAGGTTTCTGACTGGGATTAAGTAGTTGTGTTTGAAGAAAGAAATGTGGTGTGGCTGTAGCTGTGGTGTTGTCCACTCCTGACCAGGTATCATACACAAAGAAAAAGGTGGAGTTAGGAACCTGGCACATCAGAGGATGTGGTCTGACACCTCTTTCCCTCTGTTCTTCCAAAATGGGATACCCTGAGGCACTGAACACTGACAGTGAGCAAGAATGAGTCAATTATGACAATAAACCCAGATTTTAAAAAGCAGGAGGCTTTCAGAGTGTGCCTGAGGGGATCCATTTCTGTGCTGCCGAGTCTGTGTCTGCACTTTGTCCATCACCGGTCCTGGTACCATTTCCAGCTGCTGGCTTCAGCTCTCTAAAGTCATCCCTAGTCTGAAGGCCCCTCAGGAGCAAGGGGAGGCACACTGACATCTGGTGTAGGAGATGGGGACGTGCACTGCAAACCACTTCGGAAGGAAGAGAAAAGACTCCGAACAGCAAGAGGGCAGAAGGGTAAAGGACCCCAGGGTCTGCCCTCAGACAGCAGCTGCTGAAAGAGAAAACACCTGGCAAAGTTCTGCCTGGGATCACATCATTGCCTGTATCTTAGAAAGAAACACTGAGCAGTTTACCATCCTCATGAGAACGTGGAGGTTAATTTTCAGTGCTATTTTTATATATGGCTTTAAATCAATAGATTAATAAGCTAATAGATGTAATTAACAGATCAGTAGATTTAATCCCACTTCTGATCATAGAGTTTGTTTCTCTGCTTGTCTCAGTGACTGGTGTGTAACTGTGCTATTGTCAAGCACACAGAGTGGTTCTTTTCTGGACCCTCTCAGTCTGAGCTCTTCAGAGCTCCAGTGTAAACCAGAAGGTACAGATGCTCATAACCAGATCGCAGGGTTCAGCCTTGGGGCAGCAGCAGAACAGTGCTGGGACACTTCACGTTTTAACACTGAAACCTGAGCAGAGCTGAGCCCAGAGGAGCTTGGCCTCATTCCTCAAACTCCCCTGTTTTGGAGCCATCGGTGTTTCGCCCCAGCCAGCTGGCAGCTGAGCACCACACAGCCCCTCCGTGAGGACCACACTGAAGGTAAATCTCCTGGGTGGGGATAAGGGCAGTTCACTGGGGCAGCAAAGGGAGGGACAAGTAACACCAACAGGACTTCACAGCAACACACACAAACCCAGGGGTACCCAGTGCAGCTTCTCCCCACATCACACGACTCAGCCCACGGGGCTCAGGGCTGTCCCAAAGCCAGACCGTCCTCACACTGAGCATCCTGGAGCTGTGCTCTCCTCCCCCACCAGCCCCAATTTATGCTGAGCATGATGTCACTGGTATGGAATACCCTCTTTGGCCAGTTTGGATCACCTGTCCTGGCTGTGTACCCTCCCAGCTTCCTGGGTGCCATGGAAACCAAGCCTACACCTTTTCCAGTACCTTTGTTCCCCTTTACTGCAGCTATTTACCCCCCAGTGTACAAACACACTGGGAGCTCTGGGATCCCAGTCTGCAGGCAGCTGCAGGAACTCAGTTTTTACATTAATTCAAATCCCAGCAAGTTCTCAGAAGCAAGCTGCACTGAGCTCCATGAGATGCGTGACAATGGCATTACCTCCAAGGCCTCCTGAGTCACACACTGCTGGGAAGGTGTTCTGCAACACCTGCTTGCTCTGAGCTCTGCCTGTACAACCCATGATGGTCACTTCTGAAGACTGAGGCAGGGGTTGGACAAGGCTGATTTTCACTTGGCCAGAAAGCCTGCCAGCATGCATGCTAACTCACATGCTCCAAGTAGAGCAATTTATTAACACCACCACTTCACAAGAGTGTTTTTCTTTTCAGCTGAGCTTCAAGGTGCACGTGGAACTTGCAGGAAAAGGTCCAGCTGATCATTACAGATGATTTCAAGCATGCCCATCTCACAGCAGGTGAGCCTGCTTGCTTGGGAAGGAGCAAAACCACTTCACTACTGGCATTTCTTGAATTGATTTCTTAATAATAATTGAATTTTAAGGACTGTATTCACCTGAACATCATGCAAAGACCTGAAAGGAGAAGTACAAGTAGTTTACACCCAAGTGATGTAAGCAAATTCAAGCTCCATGAAGCTGGTACCAACAAAGCAGATGTGCAGATGGCACCCCAAGTGTTCTTTGATGATGATATTGCATTCAAAAGGTGTGTGGCTTTGGGAGAAGAAAAAGAAACAGGGTAAAGACAATTCCATGCTTAGTGTGTCTCTGTACAGTTTATTTTACAGGAGATGAGATGACCACTGTGGTGCATATAAACTTGCTGAACAATATAGGAAAATACAGTTTAACCATAGGAAATCATTTTACAGTAAGACAAGAAAAATTATGTATAGGAAATGCCTTCAACACTGAAGGAGAGAAGACCCACAGCTGACATCAAAGCAGCTTCCACCCAACTCCCACAGTTTACCTGAGCTGAAGATCTGCCCCTTAAATCTTTTCTAGATTCAACTTCTCAAGTTCAGTGATTCCTTCATGTATCCTCATGGGAAAAAATAAAAGCCATCCTAGAATTTGCAAAATGATCCAAGATTGCTACCCAGACAGAGGTTGTATGATACATCAACTATTTAAGGGGTCTATTCAGCCAAAATTTATGGGAAGTTAGAAAATTTTGGTTAAACATCTTTAAAAAGAAGTCATTAGTACTGGCAAAAGACAAGTTTCCTAGAAATTGAGAAGTATTTAGCCAAAGTTACACAAAAAGGACCAAACAAGCAACTTTATTTTAGTAGAAAACTGGTTTAGTGTATGACTGATGATCTGGCCCACCTCTGATCCCTGCTGCTAGAGTGTCTGTGAAGCTGTTTGGTTGATTTTCCACACCGTTTTGGGGTGCTGAAAGGAAACTATCTAAAGAGGAGGAGAAAATATTTACCCAACACCTGCTTTTCTTCATCATGGATAGAGGTTGCTGTCCCTAAAGAGTCTTTTGACCTCCTGGAGTAAAAGAGTGGGAAATGGACGTTCAAATTCCTTCAGGTATTCTGAAAAATCTCAGTCATCCCATCAAGAAACTCCAAAGGATTTCAAGCCAAGAGCTCCCAAATTCAAATTTGGACTAAGATTGTCACGTCATGAGATCCTTGCAGTTGCTACTGAGCTTTAGACTTTCAGTACCAGAAAATTCCTGTTTCATGTTGGGAGTTTTTTTTGGGGGGTTGGGTGGTTTTTTTAGAATTATTTTACACCTTAAAGTCCTAGTCAGGCCCAAAATGCCACTTACTCAACTATTTTTTAAGCAGAATTCCCTGCTTAGGATTCTCCTGACACACCCATACTGATGGATGTGTCAGAAGATTAGGTCCTTTAATGCAGTTGCTTTCAAATGCAACATCTTACTGCATTTTAGGCATTGAGAATTTAGGATGACTGTGCTGGGCAGTAAACCATCAGTGAGACAAAGGCAGGTCCTACCTGGTATTGGGGTGTCCTAAAGAGGGCACAGCACAGAGCGAGGGAAAAGGGTTGGGAATCCTGCACCTATCTGTGCATCCTGGCTGCTCCTGAGTTTTGGAAATCTCTAGGGTGAAATCTATGGATTTGACATGTTTTGTAGCAGATAAAATTTCAAGAGGCACTTCAGGGGGAACTACTAGAAGAATTTTAGTAGGGTTGTCATACAAACCATTACTTGGTGACTTGTAGCCCTGAAAGACTGCAGTATTCAAAATTAACCTGGTCTCACTGAATACAGCAGCTGAAAAGCTTTTCTCAGTATCCACTGAGTTTGTCTCTTACGATGCACCTGAAACAGTTCAACTTAATATAAGTTGAGGGAATTAAATCTATATTTTTTCCTGTAATTATTAAGCAGTTAATCCAAGACTTTTTTTTTTTTAAATCAGCCTATGAAAGATTTTATCCACATAGAATTCTCCCAATCAGCTGCATCATTAGGCACAAAAGGTTTCTGCCTTGAGGAATACATGGGAATAGAAAATTAAGTCAAATTGTGCTTTGTGTTGGTCCCTTCAGAAAATATATCCAGGAAGAAAAATAAAAACCAACCCAAAAAGTGACTAGCAGAAAAAGGAGTCCTTGGAGTTCCACACCCACTGGCTGATGAGAGAAATCCACATCAACCCCCAACTGAATCCCTCCCAAATGATGCCCTTACCACTCTCAGAAAACATCCCAAAGCAGGAAGTTTGGTCAGCACATTGAAGAGAGACATTCTATGGGAATTCTAACTTAAAGATCCCCAAACCCAGCGTGTCTCAGCACTGGGTGGGGACAGCAGTGACACTGAGGGCTAAAGGAGAACTCAGAATGCACACTGATGGGAGTGAGACCCAGTCTGAGACAAATGAGTGAGTGTATCACACAGACAGCAGTGCTTCTCAGGGAACAACAGGGATCTGCTGACAGGAAATGCTTCATCACCATTATGCAACAGACAGACTGTGTGCTGCTCTGAGGATTCCTGCACACCCAGCCTGGCACAGGGCAGCACAGCCAAAACCAGCCTGTGGTCACCAGTGTCACACTGCCATGACCAGTGTCCCAGGTGCTGGCTGGAGAGCCTGTATCGAGCAATAGGTACCAGGGAACATGTCACCACCAATGTTCATGTGTGGAGCACAATTTGGAGAGTGATGAGGCTCTTAGTGGGACTATTGGGGTCTGAGGGACACCAGTGCTTTGTGTTGAGAAGCTCAAACACCACTGGAGCAGCTGAATATTGTCCTGCCCAATGTGTCTGGCTTTTAATTCTGATCTGCTTGTGACCACTGTCCACATCAAATGTGACCTGCAGGCTCTGGCAGGAGAGCTGCTGTGCCCAGGACACCCATCAGCTATTCCCCACCACTGCAGAGTGCAGGAGTCACACCAGCACAGTGAGAACCTTTCACAACTATGCTTCCACAGCCTTGGGGACCTCATTCTCCTGTTACAACACATGCTTAGCAGCAAAAAGCCTACAGACCTTCCAGGACTGTGATGGGGAAGATCAGGAAGGTCTGTGATCAGGAAAGCTCATTATTTTGAGAACTGCCTTTCTGACCCTGTCTTTTGAAGGCTCAGTCCTTGCACAGCAGCAGTGAACAGGTGGCCAGGACTGCCTCCAGGACACCAGACTGCCACCTCTGCAGAGGGACTCGTGCCAGTGAGCACACTAGCTGCCAGAAAACAGAAATAATCAACTGCTCACACCAAGAAGTCACATCTACTCATTCCAGGGGGACCTTCAAGGTGCTGGTCTGGGTTTCTTAAGGTGCTTGATGGTGAAGAACCCACCTGGGTAAGCAGTGCTCTTCTTCTCCCTGGGTGTGACTGAAGAAACAGCTGGGCAGAACCACTTTTTCACTTAATTCTGGATTTGGGTTTCTGCAGCAGCATCAGTTTAAGGTGTAGGCCCATGTGCTCAAGCTGCTCTCCTACCAGGGCCCAACACAGGGTCACTTGTGGAGCTGCATGAACAGCAGCTAAGGCTTAGACATGAAGAACCAGAGGTTCTCATTACTGGGGAAAAAAAGAGGCTTGTGCATGTCTATTTGTCAGCCTGATTTTCAAAGTCTTTCATCACCTCCATGCTCTCCACTGCATTCCAAGAAATCCCAGTGCTGAGCATGTTCAAAGAGCAGGTGAGAAGTGCAGGTCTCATGTAACGACTCTAACCTGGAGTAAATATTTAAATAAAGACACAGGGATGAAGGGAAAGAGGTTCTGGGAAGGCTGAGGAGTCACTGAGCATGTGAGTGTAGCTTTGCAGAGAAGTCCTGTTAGGAAGTGATCCAAATAGAGTTCACTGTCATGAGACAGTGACAGGACAACATGGGGCTGCCAGGTGAGTAAGGAGCAGTTAACTCTGCAAGACAGGACCACACAGATGCATCAAGGGCAAAGGGAACCAGAGCACAGGGCTGCAAACTGCCTGTTACACACGAGAGGAGGAACGATTCTAGTGCTGGCTCTGTGGGACACCAGTGGGGAGCACAGAGGGATGCTGGAAACAAGACAGGGATTCCTTTCATATCCTTCCATATCCTTTCACTGCCACTATGGCACTTCAACATTAAACAAATGAAAGAAAGCTATCACTCAAATCCCAGTGTCAAAGAATGAGATGCTGTTCCTGTCAGGGAACAAGTGGAGGCTATCTAAAGATGCTGAACACACAGAGGTGACCAAGTGTGAGTTGCAGATGTGAGTGACTCTGGAGCAGACTGGAAACCTGAGAATTAGTCCTCTTTGGGTGTTGCTCTATGAAAGCAACTAGAATCTCACCAGTGATGGGCACAGTGTGTGAGGCTCACGTGGTGAGGGACTCATCACACCCAGCTCATTAACTGCAACAGGAATCAGTCATCAGGAGTCCAGAGTGAGCTCCTTAAGGACATCAGCTGAAGGAATACCAGAGGGAAGGACTTCCAACAAGGACTCTATTGAGGAAACTTCCTGAAGGTGGCCACAAAGACAGAGGCAGGCTGGTATGGATGATGAGTAAAACGGTCTCACTCTGTGCAGTAGGTGATAAGCACATCATCAGCTCCAGCAGCAGAATCAGGACACCCAATGGATTCAAAACTGTAGGAATTAAATCTTGAGCTCAGACAAGGGCCAAAAGGCTCTGGCTGAAGCAGATCACTGGGAGCCAGAGGCTTGGCAGCATGAGACAAATACGTGACAGCACAGCTTAGATAAGAGGGAGCTCCACAGGAGCAACAGGACTCCTGAAACATGTGGCTTCAACAAAGACCTGGGCAAGCAAAGCTACCTGCTAAGAACCAGAGGCAACTTCTCACTAATTGTACCTCTTCAAGGGAAAGGAAATGGTGGGAATCAAAAGCTCACCTTCTGCTCTGTGACAAAAGAGCTGTAGGAAGATCTAAGACTCAAGAAAAGCTGTAAGACTCAAGAAAAACAGTAACTAAAACAGTAAAAACCTGCACCAAGTGTGTGAGCCCACCTGGCAGAGGAAGTGAGACAAGCCCTAAACTCACTACTCACAGAGGCAGGAGACTTCCTCTGCTACTCCTGATTATCAGTTATGCTGCAGCACCATCATGATGCTGTTCATGTGCTAGCTATGGAACACAAAGCTGTTTAGGATGGGGCATGGCATGAGGAAAGCCTGGGTTCAACTATGTCTTGCAGCTGAATGGAAGATGAATAGAGCAATGCTGAGACTCACTAAGTCACCTTGTTAGGAATGACCATGAGGACAGGCAGCCATGCTTCCTTCAAACACACCACTACCTTCCTTGAAGGTGATGTCTCTTCAGAAGCACAGAGGCTCCAGCACTCCCTGACTCTTCAGGCATCATGCTGCCTGGGGTCCATCAGCCTCAGAAGGGAATAAGCCAGGCAACACCAATCCCACTGTCTGCTGTGTCATACCACAAGGGAGTACCATCTTCTGTGGGAAAGAAACTGGAAACTGTCTACAAGCAACAGGAAAATTCCTCTGATACTTCCACTGATTCCAGATTAAAGTCTGTAATCAGTCTGAAGCTCCTCTACAGGGGAAGCATCTCACCCACAGCAGAGCAGCACCATGAGTTTGCTGGGCTTGGCAAAGATTTAACAGTCTGGTGCAAGTGCTCTCCTCAAATTACTGAAGTGAAAAAAGGAGATAGATTCCATGAAGGGAATTACTCTTCTGTGCAGCTCCCATGTTCCTGCAACTTTCTGCATGGACCAAGAAATACAGTAGGAAAACTGCCTGGAAATAAAATAAAAGGGGAAAAAATTACTAGGAAACACAACTGAGAGCAGCTTAAATACACCTTAGTGGAGGAACCAAAATACATTTCAGTCCTCAGAGAAACCTGTGCTAATGGACAGCAATTCCAGTCCAAGACAGAGAAAACAATATAGATCTTTAAAGGGAGAGGAAAAAGAAAGTGTAACAGGTTATTTCAGGTGTTTGTTAAGGAGAATACTGTATAAAGTGCACAACTAGCTTGGTTTTGCAATCCAAACAAGGACATGGTGAAGATTGCTCACTGTAATTACAGTACAGCTTAGAATGCAGGGACAGACCTGAGATGGGCTCCTGAAGTGCTCCAGTTGGGTTTGGCCATTGAAGTTCTGAAAACTCACCCTGCACCAGTGATTTGGTTTTGTAATAAAAAAGTGCCTGTCTTCCAAAGTGCATGGTAGAGAGAAGAGAAGAATACATTGCTATGCAAAGAGAAATTAATATGACAGAGAGTGAACCAACAGGAAGACTGAAAGAGAGACAGCATCATACTGAGAGACATCATCATACTGAAAGAGAGACATCCTCATGAGCAGCAGAAGCAGAGCCTAGGCAAGTGTATGCATTCTAGCTGAGCTCAAGGGCTATGCAAGGCTCAGGTTGGCCATGTTTCCTTTGTATCACAAGGATCTTTGCAGGAATTTAGGAGAGATTTACTAAGAGTGTGTTGGATTAACAAGGTTGGATTCCTTCAATACTGAGAATAAACCAGGAATTCCAAGTTCAGAAGTTCAGGATGGGAGGTGTCACAGCAGGACCAGGGATCCTGAGCATGCAGCAGTCATGGCATCACACCTGTCCATGTGCAAAGGCTTATAAAGATCAATGACACAGCAGAGAAGTGGGTTGTAGAGGCATCTGTAAGGCAGAGATGAATCTAGACTGGTAAAGAGATAGTTGAGAAAAAGGGAACAGGAAAATGCAACAGAATTCAGCCTGAAATAACAAACCAGAAATATAATCACAGCAGCTGTACTAAAAATGTCTTTCAGGGAAGAGTGCTCTGTGTCTCAGTTTGGATTTGTAAAGGGGAATATTCATTCTCAGTCATCTAATCATCACAGCACTCTGAGGCTGCACTTTGAGACCTAGAATACTAGTAGGGCAAAAGGATGCAATTTGGGGGAAAGAAGGATGGTAACAGCTCAAACAGAGCACAACTGTCAATCTAATGAAATGCTAAGGTTTGGGCAACTGGATGACAACACAGTAAACACTAAGTAAAGGCCACAGTGGTGAGAATCAAGGTTTCTGCTGGATCTAAAGCAAGAATCTCAAGAACCTCAGCATCTTATGAAATGCTGAAAAATATATTAACAGCAACATGGAATAATCTCTCAGAAATAACAGCAGAAGTAAACTAAAACCCTTCCAAAAACCAGTCTTCAAACTATGTAACACTATGTGCCAAGAGCAGTGCTGAATTTTTGGTAGTTTGTGGTAAGGGTAACAAAGGAAAAACCTACAGTTAAGACCCTGATGGTGCAGAAGTGCTGGGCACCTACATCTACATTTAATGCAACCTAGCATCACATATTCATGGCACCTTTGAAAATCAGGCTCTGAAAATATAAGCCCCACAATTTGGCTGGACAAATATGATACCCAAAGGCTGTAACATTCACCTGAATGGACCAAAAAAGGGCAATTTAAATCTGGCTTTGAAATAAAATGTTAGAGGACTGTCTTTAGGGAGATTCTGTGAGAAAACATCTTGCATAAGCAGGAAAGGTTTTGAATGTCTCATTCCTTGGTATATAACCTCGTTCTATCACTGAGGGTACTCAGACAGCTGATGAGGTAGGTATAGCACAACTGAGTCTTTCCTGATAAATAATGGTGATGGCTAAACCTTATTGATTGGCCTAGAACAGAAATCATGATGCTAATGGATTCATGTATCCCTGAGAAGGAGTATAAACCAGGAAGAACAGGAGACTTCTCCACAGATTTTGGGAGAAGGGCCATCACTGCCATGGTATGTGAAATAAATGTATTTGCACAACACCACTGTGAGACAATGTGTTTTATGGATGGGAGAGCCAGAATGGTTCATTGACTTGCCTATGGCCACACAAGCAGTCAGTGACAGACCTGGGCTTCACAATCAGGACTTGGTTGCCTCATGCATCATGTTCCAAGAGTTCCCTACTCGCTGGCCAGGGGGTCACTGCATGGTGGTTGTAACACACTGTATAAAGAGAGTCATGCAACAGATGTAGCACAAAGTCACTGAAGAACAGAGAGCTCAGAGAGCAGGTTTCTTCTGGAAGCTGCGTGCAATTGGGAACCTCTGGTGGGAAGCACACGGCTGGTTTCTTCACCCTGGAATGTCTGGTGCTTACAGCTGAGACAACAAGGACCATTTCAATAACTCAGTGTAATAGAGAGCCTGCACAGGCATAAATTACAAGGTGTCCAGCAGTGGAACCACCTTTTCCCTATGCTCTTCTGACCCCTAAAATAAACATTAGCCTGGTTAATTCAGTGGACTTGTCACATACAAAGAGAGATCAGTCTATATTTCCATGTCTACAGGTCGGATATCTCCAGTTTTGTGTTCTTTTACCCACAGTTCCCTGTCTTTGGCAGGATCCACTTTCCGAAGCAACTGATCGACGAGCTCTACTGTCTGAAATGAAGAACAGGAGAGTCACACTGTCAGGGGTGCCTGTCAAGCAAAGCCAGCCCCTGCTCTGAAGCATAGAGCAGCTCTGGGCATGCACATACACAAGACTCAGTGCACAGCGTTCAGACCTGAATGTGAAGCCTTCTAGCAGGAAAGAGAGAGCGTGCAGATTTCTAATCCCAGACTCACAGGGGTTGGAAGGGGCCTCCAGAGCCCATGGGGTCCAACCCCCTGCCAAAGCAGGGTCCCTAGGACAGGGCACACAGGGCAGTGTCCAGACAGGGCTGGAATCTCTCCAGAGAAGGAGACTCCACATCCCCTGGGCAGCCTGTCCCAGGGCTCCCTCATCCTCACTGGGGAAAAGTTCTTCCCCAGGTTGGTGTGGAACTTCCTCTGCTCCAACTTGAGGCCATTGCCCCTTGTCCTGTCCCCAGACACTGAAAAGAGGCTGGCCATGTCCCCCTGTGTCCCACACTTCAGATACTGATAACCATTGATCAGATCCCCTCTCAGTCTTCTTTTCTCCAGGCTGATCAGCCCCAGCTCCCTCAGCCTTTCCTCACAGGGTAGATGTTCCAGGCCCTTCATCATCTCCATAGCCTCCTCTGGACTCTCTCCAGGAGATCCCTGTCTGGTTTATCCCAGGGAGCCCAGCACTGGACACAACACTCCACGTGGGGCCTGACCAGGGCAGAATACTACTGTGCCTCTGCCAGCAAACAGCTGTGATCCAGCGGTATGAAAAATAAACATGATCAGAGGGTCTTGGAGGGGCAGAACTGCAGGGTAGCAGTTCTTTTGGTACAGGGTAGGACAGGGACCACTCTCTTCAGCTGAAAAAGACCAAAGGAACCAAAGAAAAAGGCAACTTACACTTTGGTTGAACATGTCTGTCTCGTGGCGCAGCTGTGTGTACTGGCAAAGATGCTGCCGAATCATCTCGACCCTTTCAACTTCTAGTCTCTCAAGCTCCTGGACACAAAGAGAAACATTTTTTTTTTTTCTTAGAAGCTGAGGTTTAAGACCCAGAAAAAAGAAGACACATGAAAGGTTGGAAGTCAGTGAGATACTACAGAGACACCCCAGGGTCAGGCTTCGGAGTTGAACTCTGTGGTTGCACATCCCCCTGATTTGTGGATCATCACACATCAAGCTATCAAAGTCTCTTCAGCCTGTGCCTGAAGAAGGAGGGTGAAAGCTTTTCCAAAACCTTTTAACCAAGACAAAGAGAGGAATTACTGCCTTCAGGGATGCTGCGAGCAACAGGGAATAGGTTTCCTGCAAGCAGTGTTGCATGCTTTGGGGCTAGCTCCAGAAGTTACAGTGACTCCTTGGGGAAGTAGGGACAGTGCTGGGGTGTAGGGTTGGAGAGCCTGACTGACCCAGGTCTAACAAGCCACCTGTAACAGCAGTTATGTCTTCAACAAATGAGCTGAGACAAGTCTCCACCTTGCTCAGCTGGCAGTAAACAGACCCCAGCAATGCTTTAGTTGAAAGGGTAGGTGGTTTCTAAGTTTTCTTAGAAAAGGCATTTTTAATTCACACTTTTAGAAGCAACTGGCTGTTGTCCAGAAGGGATGACATGAGGGAAGAGCTCTAAAACCAGAGTATTTCATGGAACACAGCACATCAAAGCTGTATCTTGGCATCTTGGTGACTCCAAAGGTATATGCCTGTGGGGTGAGTATTGTGAGCTATGTTATCTTTAGAGAAACAGAACAATAGGCAATTAAAGCATGGCTCTTCTGGGCTGGCAATACTCACAAAGAAAGTGTAGAATCAGGGAATACAAAAATCCATTCCTGTAGAAAGGGACTTGGTGATTTATTGCATTTTTCCTTATTTTCTTTGTGCATTACTTCATCCTTCCTGAGGACAATGCCAGTGTTATGGCCCCTAAGCAGCCCTGAAATGGCTTAATGCCTTCTGCAAAGAAACAATCATTTCTTCCTTCCTTTCCCTAATGATCTGAGTTTTTCCTAGAACTGAGAACTGGAAATACACTGGGAGATTTACCACCCAGTTTTCCCCAGTAGCTATGAGTGGTGAATATTGCATGCTATGAGTGTTGTACACCTAAGATGCTGGCTCAATTGACATACCAGGGTGGTGGTCACCATCTCCTCAAACCACTTGGACTGGGCTTGGTTGTAAAGATCCACACAGCGCATCAGGTCATCTCCTGAGAAGTTCAAGATAGCAACATGTTAAACTTCTCCAAGCAGTGTTAGGGAGCTTAGCAGGAAATGCAGATTAGGTTTTTGACAGATCAGACAGACCCCAAGGGTTGGAAGGTCAGTCCTGGAGGAGCAGAGGGCAGTTCTGTCACATGATAATTATTGTAGGTAACAGAATTTCAACAAAATGAAGGCATTTAATGTGCAGTGAAAGATAAATAATACAGGGGAGAAAGAATGAGGGGGGAAGACAAGATTTTAAAAGGAAAACAGGAACATTAAATAGTATTATACAAAATGCCCAGCACTGTGAAAGCAGGTTATTTCAGCTTAAGAAAACAGTGGTCATAGACAGGAGAAAAATAATCCAAATAGGAAATGGGTAATGCTGAGTTCTGGAGTTTGTGTTCCCTGATGCTCTAAGTCCAGGGCTCAAAGTCATCCTGTCAACTGGGGATGAATTAAGCTTTAAGAACAGGGCTCCACAAACCAAACAAGTGCCAAAGAAATAAATGCATCTGGAAGTCTCATGGACTTAGAACCTGGGGTGGCAACCAAACTGTATGAAGAAGCAATAAAACCAAAAGGACAATTCATCCTCCTTTTCCTGTTCTCATCCCAATTCTCGAAATCCTGATTTTGTGCTGCCTGACTTGGGAAGACTGCACTTGCTTCTTCAGGGGGTTTAATACCAAACAGGAGTTTTAGAATGGTTCAGCTGGACTTTGTAGCCCAACATTAAAAAAACAAGAAACAGGAGGCAGATGGGCAGTTGCATCCCACCTTGTTCCCTCTGTCTATGGGGCTGTGCTCACCTCTGGCCACCAACAGACCAGCACTCACCTGCCTGGGTGGACTTTCGTCTCGCCTTCTTGATTTCCTCTTCTGTCTTGTTGCTGAGCTTCATCTCCAGCTGTTGTGTTTTCACTTCCAGATCCTTCTGTCTCTCTGTCAAGGCTTTCCGGGCCTTGGAGCAACCGAAGAAGAGTGAGGTGTTTGTGAGGAGAAGAGCTGCAGGCTGCTTTAGCCAGCCAGACCCTCTTCACACCAATATTTATCAGTAACAAGCCTGAGCCTCCAGTTCCCTGGCTGAAGAGACCAGCGCCCACCTCTCTGCACCCTCCTGGCAGGGCAGGGCAGGTGGGGAGAAGGTCTCCCCTCAGCCTCCTCTTCTCCAGCCTCAACACCCCCAGCTCCCTCAGCTGCTCCTCAGAGGATTTGCCCTCCAGCCCCTTCCCCAGCCTGGTTGCCCTTCTCTGGACTGGCTCCAGGACCCCAATGTCCTTCTGATGGGGAGGAGCCCAGAGCTGGACCCAGCACTCGAGGTGCAGCCTCCCCAGTGCCCAGTCCAGGGGCACAATCCCCTCCCCAGACCTACTGGCCACGCTGGGACTGACACAAGCCAGGATGCCCTTGGCTTTCCTGGCCACCTGGGCACACTGCTGGCTCATGGTCAGTCACAGTCACCCAACACCCCCAGGTCCTTCTCTGCCTGACAGCTCTCCAGCCAGATGGATACATAAAATACCCTGTTTTGCATGGACCTGTTACAGAGTAAGCCACATTTTTTCCTTATCCAGTTCCAGTGTTTAAATCTGGATAATTCTGGTTTGCTGGAGCCTGGCAGTTTCCTACAGTGGCAGCTCCAAGGCTCTTGCAGCACTGGAATTTTTTCCATTGGATTTTAAAGCCCCTGTGCTTGGTTTGCAGGTCACTAGAGGGAGCTACAGGAAAGCAATCTGGTGAAAAGTGTCCTTCCTCAGGCACACCGCAGACATAGCTTCTCCCCGTATTTCATTCCTCCTTCTTAAGGCTATTCTAATGAATGATTTTCAGCATCCTCACTGAGGACTGTTTATCTGCAGACAAAACTGTGAAGAACTTAGTGTTTTGCAGAAAAACACCTTCCCTGCATAGCGCTTGTGTATCCTGCAACAATTCTGTCCCACAGCAAACTTCCTCATGGGCACCCTGATCTTTAGTGAAAGCCCAAAGAACCTTCTGGGGGAACTGAGCTTGGTATTCTCCTTTCCAGCTGATGCCCAAATACCTGAGTCCAGCGTTTGGCATCAGTGTCCCGGTGGCTGTAGCATGGACATCCCCTGCCCTGCCAGCTCCAGAGCACTTCTGTGGGTGTAACCATCCCTACATCACCACCTCAGCTGCTTACTGGATGTTGGTGTTGAAACCTCCCCTGATACAAGGGTGCTGCTGCTGTTTGGGCTTCTCAGGGGAGGACATTTGCTGCGAGATGCAGAAAATGGGAGCTGGGAGAGGGTTCCTGAGCTGCCAGGCAGGTTCCTTCCCCATCTGTCTGCTTTGGGCCATGTGTACAAGAAGACACTAGACCAGGTGAGCCTTTGGGCTGACCCTGCTGCTGTGCTAAAGCAAGGGCTTTAAATCTGGGGGGCAAGACCTGTGGTTTCCAGATGCACAAGAGCAAGGAGTTATTTCCATCAAATGCCTTGGAAATCTATGTGGTACCTGAAGCAGGTGTATAGAAAGGCTGGGGAGGGACTTCTCAGAAGGGCATGTCATGATAGGAGGACAAGTAATGGCTGTAAACAGGGAGAAGGTCGATTTAGACTAGATAAAAGGAAGAAATTCTTCACTATGAGGGTGATGAGACACTGGAACAGGTTGCCCAGGGAAGCTATGATGTCCCCTCTCTGGCAGTGTTCAAGGCCAGGCTGGGTGGGGCTTTGAGATGCTTGGTCTAATGGGAGGTGTCATTGCAGTGGGGTTGGAAAGGTCCCTTCAAACCCCAGTCATCCTATGGTTCTATGATATTGTCCAAAATTGGGAGGGGGAGGATAAAGAAGAAGAAAACAACCCCACCTCGTTAGCCCTGCCTGCAGCCCCCAGCTTCCCAAATCTCAGCTAAGCAGCAAAACCATGTTAGAAGCCCAATACAGCGTGTCTGAAAGCAGGAAGTCCTCAGCAGAAACCTTTGTGGTTCTCTGGGGAGAAACAGGAACTTTTCACAGGGCAGCTGTGTTTCTGTCCAGCCCAGCAGTGCCCCAAACTCCCCAGTCTGCTCTCTGCTCCCACCTTTTCAACTGCTGTGTAGCGGCTGGCCAGTTGCTTCCGTAAGTCTGCGATGTGGTGGTCACACTTCTTCATGTCTTTCTTGAAGTTCTCCCTGAAGTTGAGCAGGGGCTTCTCTACCTCACTCTGAAGCTGGTAATGAAAACAAAGGAAGAAATGGCAATAATGAGGGGCTGAGCAGTAATTCCTGGCTCTCCTGCTGAGCAGAGCTCAGGACAGAGAGCTCTGGATAATACACACACCACAACCAGAGGCAATGTCATACAGAAACACGTCTCTTCCCCAAGAGAGATCAGAGGGAGGCTGCTGCAAAGCTTCTGTTGTTATTGTCCTTTGCAGGACAGCTCTGTTAAGGGAGTATTTATTGAGGAAGCAGCCAGGCAGAAATCTCATCTTCCTCTCTCCCTGTTAAATCATCTCCCTTCTTACACACAAGACCCAACTGCAGGCAGCATCACTACTTGAGGTGCTCTGATTCTCCCCTCACCGATGCCCCTTGCTTAAAGAAATGCACAATTCAAGCTGCTAACCCTGCCTGCACCAAGGTGACTCAGTGGGCTTTGCCTTCAACCAGTCCATGTGTGCATCTTCCCTTCCAGTGGAACTCACCTCTTGGAGCTCAGCAAGGGAATGAGACAGCTGGAGAAGAGGCTCAGTGTCATGACAGCTTCTAGAATCTACAGCTGCCATGCAAGTCTGTACAGGCATTAGCAGCACTGTGATAACACTCAGTGTCCCAAGTGCCATGAGAGTGCTGTGACCTCCTCCAACCCATCTGTGACCCTCAAAGTAACAGCAGCAGGACTGCCACAGAAGGGGTTCAACATCTTCATAGCTGGTGCTCATGTTTGAATACTCCTGATGTGCTCTGCACTGTACTGACTGCTTGTGTCAGCAATGACTGGTTTCATTCAACCACCAATGAGAAATATAATTACTACTTCTAAGAATAACTTATCTGAAAGTAATAGCAATAATCAATATGTTTAAAGATCTGTTAATAAAAGCAAGCTAGAACTGGAACTCCCAAAGGAGGTGCAGGAACAGCAGGGAGAGCTCAGAGGATGCTACAGGAGTTTCTATAGAGGGTTTAAGGAGAAGTGAAATAATGAAACAGCCCCTATACGTTGCCTGCCTACACACACCCCACTCCAGGGTGCACTTCTTCCTCTCAGAAAACAATACAGGAGGACAATGGGGAGCAAAAAGTATTTCACTGATTATAGTAGAAGTTTGAAGCAGAGCAGTGGGTTTCCAAGGTAGCGGCCGGTTGCCTGAGTAACCTCTGCATAATCACTTACAAACAGCACAGAGCTGTAATTTTCCTCCAGCACATGGCTGTTGTACTGAGATATCTGCCACTGTACTGAACTCCATCACCCACAGAGGTTAGCATAATGTAACAGGACGTGAGAGTATGTCACATGTGGTGGAAGAAGGCAGATAAATACCATAATTTCTACAAGAAATCTCCTTGGGCATCACTTGAGAGAAGGTCCAAAAATAACACAAGGGAAGTTACCAGTGCACTTTCCAGAAAAGCAAACAGTACAAAGTAGTCAGAGTCCTGGTTCTCCTCCTTCCAGACAGGTACAGTAGATTCTTGTTGAGAATCTGTTGATTACAGAAGTAATCTGTACCAGGTCTAGGAAAACCTACTTGAAGAGGCTAGAATGTAGAGCCCATAGTGAATAACCTCTAGAATAAGGTCTCCTTCTTTCTTTTTATGGACACATAAGGCTAGATAGATGTGTTTTAACTTACTCATCAGGTAGATCAATTAAATTCTGATTTTGCCAGGAAAAATGATCAGGGTTTCAATAAGTTTGTTTAACAGCTTATTAATTCCTCTAAAACTGCAACATGTATATTTCCCCCACTAACAAGCACTGAAGGGAGATCCACATCAATTACAGAGCAGGAATCTTTGCCAAAGGAATAACTACTATATTTACCTTGGAAGAAAATTTGAGATGAACCTCTGCTTCATCAGCTAGGCTCTTCTTCAGCTGAGCCCATGCCTCTCCTAGTGTGCTGAAAAAAAAAAGAGAGCAGCAGTTAGCAGTGCCCTGAGAGATCTGGTACAGTGTGTTGTACTCTATCTTGCTCAGCAAAACCATGGAAGTGACAGCAGAAATCTGAGGAGATAACCAATCTCTGTGACCAAGGCAGAATGATACCAGCATTATATCCAGCAGAGCTTTGAAAACACTGATCATAACAAACCCCAGTTACAGAGATGCCACAGTCTCCATAACCAAGATGCTTCAGTACCTTACCCTTACTGGAACAGTTTTTCTTTTCTAATCCTTAAAATAAATCTTCACTACCACAGTTCTTCCATTGTCTCTTCTACTTTACACCCTACTTATGGTGAACAGATGATTCTGCTTCTCCTTGGAGCAGCCTTTCAGTATTGGAAAATTACTCCAGCTTCTTCTTCTTCTTCCAGATAAATGATCCTCTATATGACAGCACTTTGGGGATGCTCCTCTAAACCTTCTCTAACAGCCTAGATTCTTCTTAAAGTGTCATAAAACCATCTTTAGGCAGAGGTCTTCCAGTTGCTAAACTGGTAACAGAGACGTTCTTCTACATCTCCGTACGGCTGCTTTTTTAGACAACAGCATGAAGTTGTTGATGAATAAGCTTGTGATTCATTACAGCCAGATCCTTCTCCCACAAGCTGTTATGTAACTGTATCTCTCACATCCTGTGAAAGTAGAAAACCTGGTACTTTGTCCTCACTGAAAGGCAGTTTCATTTTTTGCAGCTAATTTCTCTAGTTTAAGGAAATTCTGCATTGCAATCTTGATTCTTCAAGTGTTCCATGCCATCCTGCCCAGCTCTGGATCACCTCTGATTAGAGTAAACCCATTATTTGTTCTGATTAGAGTAAACCCATTATTTGTTCATAGCTCATTAACAGGAACACTGGAAAAAAAACAGGACTTGGGAGGGACAGACTGGACTGATGGGCAGAGACCAATGGGATGAGGTTTAACAAGGCCAGGTGCAGAGTCCTGCACAGGGGAACAATTTAGCCTGGAGAAGAGGAGGCTGAGGGGAGACCTTATCACTGCCTACAACCACCTGAAAGGAGGGTGTAGAGAGGTGGGTGTTGGTCTCCTCACCCAAGAGACAGGTGAAATGGCCTCAAGCTGCACCAGGGCAGGGTCAGATTAGACATTAAGAAAAAGTTCTTCACCAAAAGGGTTATTGGGCACTGGCAGAGGCTGCCCAGGGAGGGGGCTGAGTCACTGACCCTGGGTGTGTTTAAAAGATGAGTAGATGAGGTGCTCAGTGATACGGGTTAGTAGGTACATTTGGACTCAACGATCCCAAAGGTCTTTGTGGAGCTTCACTGCCAGCAGAGACACACCATGTCAGAACTAGGGTGAGACTAGTCATGCCCAGCCTTGGCTTTTAGAGCTCAGAGGGTATGTGTTGGAACAGCTAGACTGAGCAACTTCCAATCCTTCAGGAGTCCTGTCCCTGTCTGTTGGTGAAGGACTGTGAGCCAGTCTGAAGTGCATTGCCTGATACCTGCTTAATAACTTCCTAAGTGTGAACATGCTGTAAGGGACGACCTGATGCTTTTCTTGGAGAGCCAGACCCATGATGAAAAGAGACTTCTTTGTCCTCCTCCTGCTTGTGCTGCTCCAATTCTACTGGCCTGACCTTACAGATCTACTTCCAGCAGCATATATATTCCATATATTCTTCCACAAAGTAATTTAGTACTTATACTTACTAATCCCTAAAGAAAGTGCTGGCTGGAACAAGGATCACACAAACACATTACTAGAAATGCAATGTTTTATACACATGTTCTTAAAAATTTATCAGGAACACCTTTGAAAGAAAAATACTCCAAAGCCATTCCACCTTCCCCAGTATACCCAGGATGCCAAGCTACAGAAACCTCTACTCAATGGGAGAGCTCAAGAAAAATACATGCATCTGTGTGGGAGGAATGCCTTTCATGTTAGAGCTCCTGTCTTCTGCAACAGTCAGAGACACACACTTACCCTTCTTCCTGAGAAGCCAAGGAATTCTGAGACAGTTTGGACAGGTTCTTAGCATATTCCTCCTCAATCTTTATCCTACACAGAGAGAGAGAGAAAATAAAAAGACAGCAGTAAGTAAGCTTTAAGGGAGAAACCCACACATGTAATTTAAAAAATTTCTCTGCATTTTAACAGCTTTTGCCATAGGAATTTTCCTTTCAGTCTCCAGGGCTTGGCAGCACCAGTCTCAGGCTCCATCTCTCCCCTCCATATGCTAAAAATGCAACGGTAAGAGCTGGAGTACATGGAGGACACCATGTGGGATAAAATTAGAAGCAAAAGCTCCAGCTCTAGAGAGCAAATAACAAGGACAAAGTGTTTCTTCTGTGCCACACAGACCATCCACAAAACCAGGCTCACTTGAGAGGCGTGTGTTTCAGTCTGGAGCCAAATGTGGGGTCCCACATCCCTGAGGCAGAGATGGGGGAACACGGTGAGTGACACAGGAGTGTGGCACATCTGAGATCAGAGGGGTCCCTTGAACTAACCAAGGGGGTTGGATGTCCTAGGCTGCTGAAAATACAGTATGGATGCCACCCCATGGGAGGAGCTGCTGAGGCCCAAGCTTCAAATACCTCAGGGTGAGACTGATCTTGTCTCAGAAGTGACAATTTCTACAGACCAGAAAGGGAGCACAGGACAACTACAATAAAGACACAAAGGTCTGCATGTAGCTGAGAACTACCAGAGTGTTCAGTCCAAAGCTGGGTCTCAGGGCTTGTGCCTCAGTTACTGGGAGTTCCCAGCTAAAGCTCTAATCTACATCCTTCATCATGCAACCTCTACTCCTGCTGGATCGTGGCTTGAGGGTGCCTCTGCAGGATTTACTTGATGTTACTGGCTGTGCAAAGCTGCCAGCTGGTCTGCTGGGTGCTCTGAGCTGTCCATACAGACAGACCCTCACTGAATCCGTCTCTCAGCCCTTTCTCCCATGAACAGAGGAATAACCATCTTCTATCAGAAAGGTTTGCTGCTAGTGTAATGAATTTAAGGTGCTGAGAAGTTCTTCCTTGGTGATGCTCTATCTGGGGATGTACTGGAAAGAACAGGACTGCAGAAACAACAGGGCAGTGCCTGCCCTAAGCACAGAACCCTGCACACAGAGCCACTGGCTCTGATGGGAACACCTCCTCACCAGTCCCAGCTTTGCCACAGCCCTGGGATTCCCACTGCTCCTTGGACTGCAGGCAGACATCACTAATAGGGCACACTGCCTGGCAAGGAGGAGTCAAAATAACAATAAAAAGGTCAATTAGTTGTTGTTTAAGAGCCCCAATTGTAGGACATAAATTATTCCACCCCAGTCTGGCGTCCTGTCACCAGGAAACTCCCTCAACACACTGGCCACACTTTTCTTGATACCCCCCAGGATGCCATTGGCTTTCTTGGCCCAAGGGCCCATGGTCAACCTGTCCTGCACCAGGACTCCCAGGTCTCTTTCCACAGAGCTGCTTCCCAGCAGGTCACCCCTAACCTGCACTGGTGCCTGGAGTTATTCCTCTCTAGGTGAGGGGCCCTACACTTCCCCTTGTTGAATTTGCTATCATTCTCTGCTCAGCTCTCCAGCCTGTCCAGAACTTGGCTCTTTCACTGTTACTCCAGCTTGACACCAAAAAAAACCCAAGGTTTCTGTTTCTGCTAACTTCTATGGAAACTCTTAGGATGGAGCCAGAGGCATTACAGGTTCTAAGTGCATTTCGACCCATTCTGTCTTAATTTTATTAATTACAGTCTGAACATGTATTCTTTGGATGCTTCTCTGCTCTTTTATGCTTTTTTTTTTAAAAAATAAGGTACTTTGATTGCCCACACACAAATAGCTTCAGACATCCCATTTTCTAATGGATGAAGAAAAACTGGAGAGCTACAAAGGGAGGCACAGATGATCTGATGTGACTGGCATGCAAGAAGAGACTAAATAGATTGAGACAACACAGGGAAAATGGAGAGAAGGTGATAGAGGATACCTGACAGACATCAACACGAGTGTCACACTGTGAAGACAGTGACTGTGAGTCTTGTTACACTGGTTCTCCAGATCAGGGGGCAACAATGAGATTATCAGACAATGAAAGCTTAATTACTGTTTCTGTAGTGCAGAAACTGCAGAGTCTTCTACAAACTGGTGCAGTGCTCATAGAGATATATAAAATAGATATAAATTTATAAAGATAGAAATGTATAAAAATATAGAAATACTCCAAACAATTAAACAGGCAGTGGAAGGTGTTTACAAGTATCTGTTTAACATGGCAGATCTAAGGGAAACTGGAAATCCCCCAGCGTTTGGGTACTGGAAACTGGGAGGACAGACTGGAATAGCGTCTCCCCCTTACACACTCAGTGCTGCCATGGTCAGATCAGAGTCAGTGGGACAGACACATCTCCACTGCACTCACAACACCCATTCTGCTGCTTGTGCTTCTTCAAGAGCTAAATAATCTGCTACTTATTGTACATTTTCCAAGCCCAGCCCGGCTCAATTGGCCAGGAGCCTACAACAGTGCTCCTTTTGTACTAAAACCACTCCTCCTCACACCTCCATGCCATCCAGGGCAGGCTGCAGATTGTGTTTTGGAATGCTTACTTGAGTACCAACGCTGGACCATATTTTCACTTTTGATTTCAAGTAAATCTTCCCTCCTTTTACACCCACACCCTTGATCTTTCAGTTCAGTCAATTTACTAATTATCTTCCTTTTTTTTGGTCTTATCAAACTTTGAAGTCTGCATTATAACCCTACCATTGTCAGTAAGTCAGTGAACACAGAACTGCTCAGCCTAAGATTGCTATTTACAAGCAAGCACCTACCCAAGAAACTGAATTCCAGTTAGCATTGTCTCTTGGTGGTTATTTAATGAAGAAATCTTACTGTGTCTCCACTCAGCTTCTTATTCAAAGCTACTTTTATTAGCTGTCTGAACCTCACCTCCAGAAGACTGGTCATACAGATGGAGACATGAAAACCTCTAGCTAAACATGGTCTTGTATTCCCCAAGCCATCATGGAAATCTTATCAGGACTTCTTCCCTCCTAGCTGGGAAGGCAAAGGTTCCCTGATGGCCTGAGCTCTCATTTCTGTGAGCAATGTCTCCAGCTCTACACCATCCTCCTTTTCCACACAGAGCAATCCTGAATCATTGCTCCAAAGAGAAGAAAAACACACTCATCTTTAAACTCCCATCTAGAACCTCTTCACACTCAATTCCACACCATGTTTCCAAGACACAGTGAATCTCTTCTGTCTTTTCTTCTATAACATGCCTACTTCCACTTCCCAGTGGAAGAGCTGCTCTCTCTCATTTCACACAAACTTTCCCTTTCTTCTGAATGGTCCTTCTGCCAGGGATCCAGGAGCAGCCCCAGCTTCTCTGGGCACCCGGTGGCAGGGCCTCCCTGTGCCAGGGCCTCCCCACCCTCCCCAGGAAGGATTTCTGCCTCCCAGCTCCTCTCCATCACCCTCCTGCAGCTGAAGGCCATTCCCCTTGGCCCTCCCTGCCCTGGGCACCAGCCCCTCTCCAGCTCCCCTGGAGCCCTAAAAGGGACTGGAAGAGGCTCAGAGGTCTCCCCAGAAGCAGCCTTCTCTCCTCCAGGCTGAACCAGTCCAGCTTTCTCAGCCTGTCTCCAGAGTAGAGGTACTCCACAGCACTCAGATCCTTTCTGTGGCCTCCTCTGGACTCATTCCAACAGCTCCATGTCCTTCTTGTCCTGGGGACCCCTGAGCTGGATGCAGCACTGCAGGGGTGTCCCCTCAGAGCAGACCAGTGGTGCAGAACCACCCCCCCCCAGGCCTGCTGCTGGGGATGCAGCCCAGGACACGGTTGGCAAGCAGAAGGCAATAGATCAGGATAGAAGCAGGTACAGGTGGTACTTCATTAGAAGCAGTTACACCTGGTCCTTCAAGTGGTGAAATTTCCTCCAAGAGAGAACATCCATCAGCATGCTCTGCCTTCCTTCTGGGACTAAACACAGCTTGCACCTTACGAGCTGTTCTTGAGTTTTGAGAGTCACCCTCAAGATGATTTACACTGGCTTGGACACATGACAAGCAATTTCAAATAAGAGTGACACTACTTATGAGTCATAATTTCACATCACCTCCTGTACATGGTTGAACCAAGCACCTATCAACTGCTTATTTGGTGTTCCCTGCACTTCCCATGGCAGCAGAGCAACATGGGAAGCATTCTGGCTTTTTCTGGTAGCAACATCTCCCTTCATGACTTTGGGTTCACTCTCAGTGCCTGTATGTGAAGTTCAGCTCCATAGCCCGTTCAACTCCACACCCATCTAAGTCCCAAGTGATATGTTTTTACATTTTCCCCTAGGAAACTCTGCCTATGCTCTGTGGCAACAAATTGCTTCTCTATTTTTCAGACAAAATATTTTCTTTCTAAATTGCATCTCTACTCTGTTTTTTTTCCATGTTCATGGCTTTTTTTCCTTGAATTTGCAGCTTAAAACCTTCCTGGTTCCCTCTGTCTACACAGGCTGGGTGCAGCATGACTGAGAGATGAGTAAGAGCTGGGGAAGACTGAAGATGCACCTTAAGGAAATATTAAATGTTCTTTAAGAATTAGCAGCATGTCTGTTACACAGTTTAAGCTATGTCATAATGTACTGAAGGAATATCTACGTTGGGGGAATAAACTTGTCATAAACAGTTAATTTGATTACCTTTCTCGAATGAACTCTGCCATTTCCTTCTGCATTTGTTTCCCTTTTAGTTGCTTCTGAAGAAGAATTTCAAATCCTGACACTGTGTTGTTCCCTTGTGAATCCTTCTTATCAGCCTAGAAGGAAAAAGGAAGTTCAGCAAAAATATATGGGGATCAGAACCACAGATATGCAATTCCCAGCAGCAACTGCCGAAGGGCTCCACGCAATAGGTGTCCAAAGAGCCCTCCTCTGCTAACAGCTGATGGCCACAGCACCTCTGTTCATCTCAGAGGAATGTACAACACTTTCTCCTTCCTCTTTTTAATTTAAAAAAAAAAAAAAAAAGGAAATTTTGCAGTTATCTTTAGCTAGCAGAAGAGTGTGTTGGGGCCAAAGCAGCAGCTGGGCCTTCTCTTCGGCCCAGGGCCCTCTCTTCGGCCCAGGGCCCTCACCACCCAAAACCCAGCTTTCCAGTGGATGAGTTTTCCCTCCCAGCCCCACACTTGAAGGGCTGTTGGATAAGCATGAGAGGGGGCACACACAGGAATGCAGCACTGGAGACTTCCCATGCTGAAGGCTGCCTAAAACTACTCAATGTAGGACCTACCCATGGGCCTGCCCTCCACAAAGCCCACCCTTTAAAAGCGTCATTTATCATCCAGAACATCTCATGGGGCCGAGTTTAACAGTTCAACACAAAGTCTGTAACTATCTGCTTATTTTCAATGTGACCCTCCTGGTTTCCTTGTGCATCCCCAGCTCCCATGCCTGAGAAACTCTGAAGTAACATTCCCTGCCAGCCACCTCTCTATCCCTCCTCCCGCTGCATGGTTCTTTGGCTGAGGTACTTTGAGATGTGTAGTTTGTCCTACATCTTCCCAATTTCTTGACCAAAACCATGACAGCTGGCCTTGATTTTCTAGACATAATCCTGATAATTGCTCACATCTGAGACTGGTTAGATGGTTTCCACCTCACCTTCACTGGCATCCTCAGTCTCCCCAGTGCTGCCCTAACACAGCCCAAATTCTCCTTCACCTTGTACCACAAATCAAGCTGTTTGTTCCACTTTTTCTTGAATCTCAGGAGCTGTAATATGGCATGTGGCTGGCTGCCTACTTACCCAAAAATAATCACAGTAGCTCCACTCTGAAGGTTTCAGCAACTGCTGCTCAGGCATTACGTCAGGGTGGGGGAAAGTCACACAGTTTATCTAGAAGTAAAAAAAAAAAAAAAAAAAGGCAAAAGAGAGTTAGAAGATAATAAAATTTAGCTGTTGGTGAGAAATAAGCAAATGGAAGGTTATATACAGGCACTTCCAATCAGAAAATTCACAGTGAATCTATGTCAGCGAAGAAAAATTTGCTGTTGCATGGAAACAGCAACTAAGAATTCAGAGAGCTCCTCTGAGGAAGCAGAGTGGCATCTCAGAGGAAAATGAACTACCCATTTCACAAGAGCTGCTTGATTTGGAAAGCACCATGCAGGGAGTTCTCCCAGATCCCTACCCAGGGTAAAAATCCTGACGTGGAGCACCCCCAGCAGCCCCCAACACAAGGAACACTTGAGCAGCAGAGAGCACCAAATGCACTTAGCTCATCAGGAAATCTTGGCTGTGTTACTCTCTTACAAGATTACCAAAAAATGTGTTATTTCTTCAGTGTACAGCCCTTCCATCTGCCCCAGAGACCTTTCCAGATGAATGTGATGCTCCCTGCAAAAAGGAACAGGGGCTCTCTAAAGCCAGCCAGCCTCCAGCGCACAAAGCCCAGCACCCTTTGAGGGATGGGACTCATTGTGCTGTTGTTAAAGGCATTAGAAAGTTACCAGTGCTCACTCAGTTATCACCCTAGAACATGTACCCTGATAAAAGTACAATGGGAGCAAAATGCTCCTGCAGAACGTGCTGTCCAACAACTCAGGACACAGTTAACCTTCCACAGAGCTCACTGCCAGCACACCATGGTAAACCATTGCAGCCCCTCTGTACACACCAAGGGAGCTTGTGCTTCAATCCAAGGACCAAGAGAAGCCAGGGGTGGGAGACTCACAGATGTAACTCTATGGGCTTGGGGGTTATGGGATGGGTTAATGTTCACAGTAAATCCAAAACAACAGCTCTGCAGGCAGGGCTGGTGCAGCTGTGTGCAGCCCCCAGGCAGTGCTGACCGGCCTTCCGAGCATCAGAAAGGATGCAGCAAAGTGCTGCCAAGTGCTGACACAGTGCAAACCCTGCACACAAAGCCTTTAGCTGAACCAACACTTCCTATAGACCCACACTGGCTCTGCTGCTGCCTGACCGTGCTGTGGTTTCAGTGGTTGGCCTGTATATGATGCCAGAGCTTTCTCCACAAAAGAAACGCTCCGTCCATAGCTTGACAAGCCTATTCCAAAACATGCTGAGAACCCTCTACCTGTGGTATCTTGGGCTGTCACCCCAGACAGATCCCACACGGTGCATCTTCCCAGCAGCCTTCACTCTGATTTCAGGAGGTTGGAGACCAGGGCTCTTGCCCCACCATCAGTCTGCAGGCCACATGAGCCTGCAGAGCCAGAGGCAGCCAGCACATGGTCCCAGCCACAGGCAAGAGGAGCTGCTGAAAACACCTCCCCATCAGAAGTGCCACGCATCAGAAGCTATAAAACATCAGCTCAGTTCAGAGTGGGATGGCCACACAACAGAGATGCTGGCGTTCCTGCTTGCCCAGGCACCCTGCACCCCCAGGCAGCAGGGGACATGCTAGGCGACATCCCAGTGTAGTCACACTCAGCTGGGCTTGCCTGTGCTCCAGCGATGGGCCCCTGTGCTACCCTAAGCACCCCCTGTCAGGAAGCTTCTCAACTTATAGTGGCCTTCCAGTACCTGAAGGGGCCTACAAGAAAGCTAGGGAGGGACTTTTTGGAAGGGTCAGGAGTGATAGGATGAGGAGGAATGGTTCTAAATTGGAAGGGGGTAGATTTAGATTGGATATTAGGAAGAAATTCTTCACTATGAGGGTGGTGAGGCACTGGATCAGGCTGCCCAGGGAAGTGGTGGATGCCCTCTCCCCAGAGGTGTTCAAGGCCAGGTAGGATGGGGCCTTGAGCAGCCTGGTCTGGTGAGAGGTGTCTCTGCCCATGGCAGGGGGTTGGGACTTGATGATCTTTAAGGTTCCTTCCAACCCAAACCATTCTGTAATTCTATGATTCAACTGGTCAGACAGATGGGTTCTGGACCAGTGCAATTCCACCCCTTCCAGCATCTCCATCTCCTGAAGCCCTCCCAGCCTCACCTGCCTGGCCAACTGCACAGAACACTGACCTGTGCACAGCTACTGTGTGTGCTTCAATAGCACCTCATGAGCATCCAGAGCAAGGTTCTACCTCGTGAGAGTTGGCTGCCAAGCTACAGAACTCAGGATTCAGCTCAAGTTAAAAATAGTTAGCAACAGAAGGCAAGAGAGGTAAAGAGGCTACATGGAAATTTTAGGGAACAATTCACATCTCCACGTCAGGAGCCTCAATTCTGCAGTGGTGAGACATGGGAACACCATTCTCCTGAGTTTTGAGGGGGCACTGCTTTAATGCATCCCTGACAGCAGTCAGGCTGCCTGCAAGGTCCAAATTCAAACAGCAGCACACACCATGGCAGTGCTGATGTCTTTCAACTCACTATCCAACAAGGCCCACACAGAAACATGCAGAAGCTGACTGCTGCAGCTGTAATTACCATTAAGAAACAAATTACAATGCAGATCTTAGCTAATTATGGAGTCCCAGAACTTTAAGAGAAAACGAGGCGTTATGACCCACGTTACTGGCTCCACTGGGGCAGCCAAGGTGATAAACACCTCACCATGACACTCAACAATAAAAATAATGGCTGTTGTCAGCTTGCAACATCAATGACAAGACATCAACATGAGACACACTGAGCACAAGCTAAGTGAGCACACTCTGGCATGGAAAGGCCATGTGAGAGGGTTGCTGGGCCAGAGGAAGGTGCACAGCCAGAGATGGGCTTGGAAAAACACAGTGACTGCAAAGCTGGGCAGGTGGTGGGACAGACAAGCACCAAACACCGACCACCCTGCTGCTACCAAACTCAGTAAATAGATTAAAACACTTCTGCCTGTACACTGCTCATTATACTCTTACCAGCTAAATATTCCAGCTCCCATTTCACACGAGGACATGAGCAGTGATGGCAAAATGAGCTGTTTACTTTGAAGGTGACCACTGACTATGCCTGAGATGCGAAGGGGTGCTGGAAGGAGGAGAGTCCCAGGGAGGGAAGTAAGCCCATTAGATTTGCAGGATTGTGGTGTGCACCGGAGCAAGAAGCTCTGTTGGGCTGGGCATGTACATTCAGCTCATGGATTTCAAAGTCCTCTGGAGGCTTTGAAGTTGGGAGCAGCACTCACCAGTAAACCAGACGCTGACAAGCAACGTGAGTAAAACAAGGATAAATTTGATCAAGGTTTAATCAACTACATGTTTATTACATGAGGCATTATAGAAATGAACTAGCAGACCACAGGTGAGCCAAGGGACTAAAGCAGGGCAACCTTCTTGTTCTTCAACTTGAAAACACGTGTGATTGTTCCTGGTTCCTGCAGGCTCCCAGCACCGCTGACACAGCACAGTGGTGCTGCATGGCCTCACTTCAGGATGTGCTTCACAATTTCCGCTGAGACCTGAAGTGCAATGGCCAGCTCCACTAGAAGTAAGGATTCTGCCTGCCAAACAGGACTGTTGGGGCAAAACAGCCACATGAAAAGGCAGGGGGGATCTCAGAAGAGCCTAGGCACAAAGGCTGGGGCGATTTTAACTCCACCTGGACAGGGAAGCTCAGGAATGCTTAGACTGTGTCTAAGCTTCAATGTGATGAGTTCGCACGTGGTTTTAGGGCTAGCAGTGTTATGCTGCAGCTGTGGTATGGAAGGGAAGTGATCACTGAAGCCTCATCTGTTACCAAAGTTAGTCAATACACCTCCAGTTTCAGAGGGAAGATTCTGCCAGAGGTGTTTGGGAGCCTCTTGATTTGGTCTGTCTGTAGAAAGGTCCAGAGAGGATTCAGGCAGTGCCTGACAAAGCAGGCTGCTTCCAACAGTTTCTGCCATGCTGAACACACAACCCTGCACTGTGTTCATCACACTGTGTCCGATGCAGAGCACCGTGACAGAAAATAGGAAGGTGCTGCTTGTGGCCTGCCCCTCGTCCCACCTGCAGCACACCTTCACTCCTGTGTCCAACACAGGTGACACAAACGGCAGGTCACAGAATCACAGGGGTGGGAAGGGACCTCCAGAGATCCTCAGCTCCAACCCCCTGCCAAAGCAGGGTCCCTAGGACAGGGCACACAGGTCGGCGTCCAGATGGGTCTGGAGTATCTCCAGAGAAGGAGACTCCACACCCCCTGGGCAGCCTATTCCAGTCATGCAGGATCTCCACATGGTACCAGTGCATTCTTCAAAAGAAGCCCCAGACAGGGGGTTTCTATCTAGGTTTTCTAAGGCAAAGATAGGTTTCTTGCTCTTCAAGTGGGACACAGCTCTGTCCTTGAGTTGATACCCCGCTGTACCTTTCCCATTTAACTCTCCCTCAGCTTCAGCTTGCAGCGATAACTCATGGCCAGAGAAAGAGGTCTTCCTGAATCAGACAGCAAACCATCTACCCTAAAATTAATGAGTATGTGTTCAAACTCACTGCAAAATCACAGCAGACTGCAGATCACAGACCTACACTGCTGCTTCCCAAGTGAGCATCAATAATTTGTGCAAGCGGCAGTTTCGTAACAGCCTCTGATGTAACCCAGCAGGGGTTTCCCTTCCAAAGAAAACAGACATCCCAGTGCTGGTAACATCTCTTTACCACACAGAAAAAGAACCCTTTGTCTTGCTGGGGAGCATATACATGAGACACACTCCAGCTCCCACCTGCCTTCAGGATTTTGAGAAGCCGTGCTCCTAAATGTCTCTCTGGATGTAGAGGAGGCAGGTGTATTCCTAGGAAGATGGGAACAAACTCCCACTTCTCTGCTGGAAGTGGTGAAACAGAGACAGCTAGGCTTCTGCTGCTATGCAGGGTGGACATCACTTGGCGTCCAGAGGTCGTGTTTCACTGCATTTCAGCTTGGGGGAGGTCTGCTGGACTGAGAGCTCCAGAGTTAATCACAAAACTCCCCTCTCCAGGAAGAGGTTCTGCCTGAGCACTGCAACAGACCGAGAAAAACCATCTGACAGCAAGCTAAGGATGTGCCCTGCAGCCCTGTTAACCAGAACATCCCAATGCAGCTTGAATGGTGCTGAACAAATATAACCTCCTAGGAGACAAGGGGAAAATTTACTTTGCTTCACAGTTTACACTGTGTATGAGAACGTTGTTTTTCACAATGCCTCCTTGATGCAGCCAATGGCTTGGAGCAATCAGCTGTTAAAATTAGCTTTTTTTTTTGTCTGTCTGATGCATCACACTCGAATGCTTCGGGCTTCTGGCTGGAGAAACACACACCCAGTGACCCTGACATAAGGCAAAACACCTTCTTGCTTTGCAGACGCTACCAGATGGCACATGGGCAAGGAAGTAGGAAGATGAAAACCACCCTCAGTAACAGCTCAAGTCCTCACCTGTGTAAGCAGCGAGTGTTTCAGATGCAGAAGTGCTCTCACACTGCACCCTGCAACCCATCCTGCAACTGTAGCTAGACCCTGTGGACACACTGCTCAGCCCATGGTTTGCTCCTGCCCCCTGACTCAGAGGCAGGCAGCTGCATTAGATGGGACACAGCACCATCCTCAGCCCCCACCACCCCGTGGGCTGATGACCTGGGGCACCTGCAAATCTACCCAAACCAACAGATTCCTACTTACGTCATGACATCCCACCTTCTCAACACGCTCTCAGCAACAACATGGTCGTCAGAATCAGATTAAAACCAAGTACACTGTTGAAGATGGGGTTTTTTTCCCCCAGAAAACTGTACCTACACAGCAATGACTGACCTGCACTGCGGAGACAGACGTGTGTTCTCCTTCCCAGCCCTGGTCCCTGTCACCAGAGACCTAGGGAATCATGCCCACTGATGGACAGCCCATCAGGCCACATGTGATAACGTACACAGCAACCTCCTCCTTGTAGAAACACTTAACAATCACGTACAACATTAAATTACTCCTTTTGCTCTCATGGATTTTATGCCCTGCCAAAGCTGGCAGCTTTAAGCGTGTTCACTGCCTCTCCTTTATCTCTGCAATTCACTTATCTGCTAATTTATCTCCATTATTTCCTTTTAAATCAAGCCTTCTATTCCCAGCCACTTTCATTAACCTATTTTGATTTTCTTCCTGTTTTCACACATCTGCCCCACACTGAAGAGTCCAGAAGTGCAAACTGTGCTCCAGATGAGGTCACCAGGCACACAAAAGATATCAGTGTCTGTAAACACCATACTGAGAGCATCTTAAATGAGACAGCTACATTTAATTACTGATATTAAACACACATGTAAGATTGACTTCACAGCAAATCTGAAGCCTTTGCCTGTACTTCCCATGAGAAACCTTCACCTGGACACTGGCACAGCCAAATACCTCCTAACACCCCTCTGGGAAACCAGCGCTCTGCCCTGGCAGGGCAGCTATCCCTCTCAGCAGCCTGGTTTTACCTCCTGGTGCCTCTCCAAGCACTGGGGCCATCGGGGTGAGAGTGGGATACCCCATGAGGAAGTTTCTCCAGGACACCCGGTTGGCAGCCAGCACCTCTGCAACCCGTGTGCCCTCCCCGGACTGTCCCACCCAGCCCGGAGCCACCCGAAACAAAGGCAAACGATGCTCCTGTCCAGGTCGGGGATCCCGAAGCCTCCCGGGCCCTGACTTACTGGCGTTTAAACGCTAAACCCGCCCGTCCAGGAGGCTCAGCCCGCCCGCAGTCCCCAGCCCCCGCCGCCCCGTCGGACTCACCGTCAGGCTGCTCTCCTTGCTCTGCCGCCTCGGCGCCGCCGGGGACCCCGGGGTCTGTGGAGACAAGCGGGGAGCATCGTCACGGCCGCTCTCGGAGCCCAGCATGGCGGGCGCGTCCGCGCGGGGAGGGCGCTAATCGGACCCCATGGCCCGGCTCCTCGGCTGGGCTGGGCTCAGCTGGGCTCAGCACGGCTCCGGCAAAGCCGCCTCCCCCGCTGCCGCCGCCGCCGCTGAACTGCGCGGCCAACGCCGGGCCACGCCGGGCGGCGGAGCTCGCTCCCAGCCGGGCGAGGCGGCCGCCAGCCCCACCGCCTGCCTGCTGCGCCGTCGGAGCGGCCGCGGCCCGGGGCTCCGCCTCTCGCCCCCGTCGGGCCGGAGCGGATGACGCGGGCTGTTGGCTCGGGGGCGGCGGGAGCTGCTCCGCAACGCGGAGGTCCGCACCCGGGGACAGCCGCTGGGCCGTGCCGAGGGCTGCACGCCGGGTGCCCCTGCCCAGGGCACCGCGTCTGAAGAGATGCGCGGGGTGGCGGGGGGTCAGCGTAGCCGGGCGGGCAGAGCAGCGCGCTGGGCTTGGGCTGCAGCCCGGGACTGGCGTACCACGCACCGGGCGGCGGTGGCACCGGGCCCACGCCGAACGCGCGGGGCTCCCCACGGGCCGGTGCTGCCCGTGTCCCGCCTGGGCCGCGCTGCTGCTGCCTTAGTGGGGGCTGTGACCACCTAGGCGGGCAGCCCTGAGCTGCTCTCTAGGAAGCCGTGCAGAAGGCCTGGCCCCGTGCCCAGCACACTACAGCTCCTCATTGTGCTCAGCTGTGGCTTCTTCCCCCTTGACCCGTTTCCAAGAAATGTGGCTGAGCTTGCCCGAGGGAGCTTGCCAGCGTTTGTCTGCACGGTGGCTTCTGCCCAGGTCTAAGAAAGCACCCTGGAGAATGCCTGGAAGCTGCTCGGCAGTGCGACACTGCCTGTGACAAGGACAGTCAAGGCAGAGCAGCTTGGCCTGGCCCAGGACAGGCAAGAAGTGGTGGAACTGGCCAAATTGTGAGAGTTTCAGGGGGTAGAGCAGCTTCTTGCAACCAACAGTTGATGGACAGATGTTTTCCTTACTAAGGTCTCTTGGTCAGCCACAGGTCCTAGGGCAAGCAGAGCCTCCCAGGGGGACACCGGCACAAGCTGCTCTGAGAACCAGGGGTACCAGCAGCTGGTTACAGATTCAGAGCTAGCTGTAGGTTCAAAGCAGGAACGAAGCCAGGACTGCAATTTGGAAAAACCCCTAATAAAGGAGCAGTGGAAAGAAAGTCTCAGGGAGGGTGCTGGAGTTACTGAAGTTAATGAAAGGGATTTTTGTCAGTCATGATGGTTGAGTTGGCTGAGCAAACCAGGGCATGGTGATGGACTGCCTGCATATCTCACATGTGAATTTGACCAAAAAGATGGCTCTAAACATGAGTCAGGCTCAGCACCATGAAAGTACTAGGTGTTGTAACAAAGGAAGTTCTGGGGGAGTCAGTTCATCTGACCTGCACGTCAAGCCCACTGTGAAAATACTGTGAATCAGATATCCTGAGAATTTAGGTTTGTTGCACAAGGATTAACATAGCTTTTTTAAAAAATAAGTCCAGCCTGCAAGTTTATCCATGTTCCCTGAGGGACTCGACAGCAGACCTGTGGACAGGGCTGTCAGGTAATGCACCACATCAGTTTCTAAACCACTTTTGCCCCCAGGCTGTGCAAGCAGCTCAGAGAAATGTCAGCACAGCAGAGTTAAGTGCAAGATGTTTGATGTGGAAGGAACAGGGAGTGCAAAGCGTGGGGCAGTATCACAGGGAATGCTGTGAATCCAGTGGTGGGCAAGCTAAACCCGAAATTCTGAGTTAGCTGACACAGACCCATGAGGGTGAGGCTGAAGGCCACTACCTAGAAGGCAGGAGGAGAGAAAGTGGGTTGAGGCAAAGAGGGACAGTCTGTAGACAACACAAAATTGAGACAAAGAAATAAGGAGCACGAGAGGGATGCTGAGAGCAACAGGCAGCCTGGGTTGGCATGCTAACAGCACACAAACCAAACATGCAATTTCACTGGGAGTATTTAGTTGAGCTGTGGAATAACCTACCAGTTACTACAGGAGTGAAACAGAGTACCACCCAGCAGGCAGGGAAGCACGCCCCCGTGGGAGTGCAACACAGCAGCCACCCAACTGCTGCTGCTCTAGGAGAGAGCCAAGAGCTTCAATGGGAGGAGCTGGAAGGGTCCCGCTGCTGCATCTGTGGGGAAAACTCTCCCAGGGATGTGAAGTGGTGCAAGAAAAAGTGCAGGGGTATTTATTGAAAATTTGGCTAAACAGGCAGGGAAGAACAGCTGTCCACAAGTCAGTGACTTGAACACAAGCCTGGGGACAGGGTGGGGGGTGAGATGGGTGAAGCATGGGCTATATAAGGCACAAAGGAGGGTCTGTGAAAGGACATGCAGGAACGGATGAAGTAATTGAGAAAAAGGCTTCAGACAAATTCTTTGTGAATACTGTCTTTGGGAGGGAAGGCAGGAAAATACAGTGATAGACAGACAGATGTGTGAGACTAGAGAGAGGACTGTACTGGAGACAGGCTGGGGCTGGAGTGGCAGGAAAATGTGGAGGGTTGTTAACAGTGCCTGAAGTGGCCTGGTGCATTTTGCAGAAAGGAGTTAATAAGACCAAAAAAAAAATCCTAAGTATCTTTTGTACTGCTTTACCAGCTGGACACAAAGACTATTCTAGACACAATATGTGTCTGAGCTGACAGCTTCTAAAAGAAAATGCTTCTTGATCTTCTCCTCTGGGTAATTTCCTGAACTACTTCAGTTGAGACCAATTTATTCTTGGATACCAGTGTTTGAGTTTTCCCCAGAACTTACCTGAGGGTCCCCACTGGCTTTTCGGAGGCTCATATGACCAGAGTCAAGCTGGTGTGCTGGGGTCCCAGAGATGTGGTAGCCATTCACTGTAAGGACAGATAGGGAGTTAGCAGGCTTGCTGCTGGTGGCAAATAACAATTGCACATTTTAAAAACTAATCACTTGATTGTACAGACAGAAATCCTGGTGTGTGTTTTGAGTCACCAGTGCTCAATGCTTCCAGCCCAAGAAACCACAGATGCTTTTCCTCATGGCAGCAGGCTGGTGATGTGATGTGATGTGGTAGAGCCAACCATAAAGACCCCAGGACTACAATCTGCAGAAGCTCAGCCCATGGGTTCACTCCACCCTTGGGATCTTGCTTCAGGCTCTTACCAGGAGTTACGGAGCTGCAAAGAGCCAAGAAAAAGAGACCCCCAAACTCAAGATGGTTCCATAGCACTGCTTGGTAAAATCACAGAATCACAGGGGTTGGAAGGGGCCTCCAGAGCTCATCAGGTCCAACCCCCTGCCAAAGCAGGGTCCCTAGGACAGGGCACACAGGGTGGTGTCCAGATGGGGCTGGAATCTCCAGAGAAGGAGATTCCACACCCCCTGGGCAGCCTGTCCCAGGGCTCCCTCACCCTCACCAGGAGGAAGTTAGTGTGGAACTCCCTGTGCTCCAACTTGAGGCCATCACCCCTTGTCCTGTCCCCACAGACACTGAGGCTGGCCATGTCCCCCTGTGTCCCACCCTTCAGATACTGATAACCATTGATCAGATCCCTTCTCAGTCGTCTTTTCTCCAGGCTGAACAGCCCCAGGTCATTCAGCCTTTCCTCACAGGGGAGATGTTCCAGGCCTTTAATCATCTCTGTGTCCCTCCTCTGGACTCTCTCCAGGAGATCCCTGGCTTTTTTGTACCAGGGAGCCCAGAACTGGATACAACACTCCAGGTGGGGCCTGACCAGGGCACTTCCCATAACCATGTACATTAAATACACATCACATGTCATCAGCATTGTCCTTGGCTCTGCTGAGTGGTGGAGCAGCAGATGCACCTCAGACACAGCCTCCAACAGTACCTGCAGCACTCTTCTGTGATGCTGGGCTCTTCGGGGTCCCAGGCACGCTGCTTGGCCGCTCCCAAGTCGTTTCTGTCAAAGGAAGCATCAGTGTAAGGGTGATGGAGACCTTGTCTGCACACTGGAGTTATGTCTTACACATGTACAAAGGGGTCTGTCCCTCAGTGTTCTTGAACCAGGTTCTCACCCTGTGAGGACCTTCCTGAACACTGCATCTCCCATCTCTTTCTGCTGTTGCTTCCCAGACCCTCAGCCATGGTTGGGATGGGTGGAAGAGGAAGGCTGGGCTGGGTGGAAGCAGCAAGCTGCTGCACTGGTTCTTCCAGCACAGATCTGCCCCTGGCCGTGCTCACAAGAAAGCAGGGATACAGCTGTAGGCACAGGTCACCACCCGTAAGCTGCTGGCACTGCCTGAGCTGCACAGACAGCATTCCCAGGTGTGTTAATCCAGCCCAGCCTGGCTCCTGCCTGCAGCACACACACACACATACACCCCAACCACAGCACCTGCAGCACAGCCAGCCATGGTCTTAACCCCAGGAAGGACTGGACAGTGCCAGTGCCTCTGTCCCTGCTCTCCATATGTAAAGTTTAAGTGAATCACCCAAAGATGTGGTTTTAGTGACATATACACAGGCCATAGCATCTTTTTTTCCCCTCAAAAAAACCTATTTTCCTGGAAAATTTCCTGTTTTCCACTAGGATCTGAGACAGGCACATGCATGTTTTGATTCTCCAGAGACTGCTGCTGCAGTTCCCTCTGTATTTCAACCACTCTGCTCTTTTTTTCTCAGCAAATGGAAACATTTTTGACCACCTGCTAAATGCAGAAGGTGACTTTGTACAAGTTGCAGACAGCAGTTGGTGACATGAGAACAGCAGCTTCTGCATCGGTCTAGCTAGAAAACCCAACCAGGATTCCTTTGGTACCAAATCAGGTAACGCTGTCAGTGAGAAATAAGGAGTAAAGCAAGTTAGTGTGATGAAGACAAAGGACAACTTCAGGAATTTTTACTAAAATCCCAACCAACTGACATCTAACCCATCCTGATATCCTGTGTCTTGATATTCTGGGTGAATGTGATCAAGCAGCAAAGGGCAGGAGAGGCTGAGCCAGGGCAGGGGCTGGTGGTCAGCATTTCAGACAGGGCACACACAGCCTCCTGTCCTGGCTGGGTGCTTGTCTGAGCTTCATCATAGAACCATAGAATCATAGGGGTTGGAAGGGACCTCCAGAGATCATCGGGTCCAACCCCCTGCCAAAGCAGCTCCCCAGCTCATATTGCACAGGTGGTGTCCAGACAGGGCTGGAATCTCTCCAGAGAAGGAGACTCCACACCCCCTGGGCAGCCTGTCCCAGGGCTCCCTCACCCTCACTGGGGAAAAGTTCTTCCCCAGGTTGGGGTGGAACTCCCTGTGCTCCAACTTGCAGCCATTGCCCCTTGTCCTGTCCCCACAAACACTGAAAAGGGGCTGCCCATTTCCCCCTGCATCCCCTGCTTAAGATATTGATAAACATTCATTAGGTCCCCCCTTAGTCTTCTCTTCTCCAGGCTGAACAGCCCCAGCTCCCTCAGGCTTTCCTCACAGGGGAGATGCTCCAGGCCCTGGTGGTCAGCATTTTGGACAGGGCACACAGGGCCTCCTGTCCTGACTGGGTGCTTACTTGAGCTTCAAGAACCGTAAAAGGTAGAAAGCAGGGAGACCTGCTGTATCTGTCTTTACAAACATGGGCAGACACATACACACAGAGATGCCCTCAACCGTTGTGTTCGGTTCCTCACTTCAGGAGTAGACTGCACATCCCAGACATGGGGGAAGGTGCCACCCTTCCCCTCCTCCCATGAAGCCTAAATCCTTGAGCCACTCCCTGTTTCCCCTCGCTCCCCTCGCTCCCTTAGCTTTTGCTTGTAAAGGAAAATACTTTGAGCTTTTTTACTTCCCTTGTGAGTGAGTGCAAAGCCTCAGGGCCTGGAAGCTTTGATGAATCATGAGGAAACATTCTCATTTCTGTCAGCTTTTTGTGAATTGGGTAGGACGTTCCTAAAGCCTGCTGGGTCAGTCTGGAGGAACTGGAATGTGTTTTAACTAAACAGAAGGAGAATCTAATGCTGAGAAGTGTCTTTTATGAGTCAGTTTGTCTTGTCTTAAAATACACAAGTGCAGGGTTAAATCAAAACAAATTCTAATTTACATGTATTGTGATCTAAATGAGAGAATATCCTACCCACTTTTCTGGTAGAGGTTTTTTTCTTCCCTACTTGAAATAGTTAATTAATGAGTAGCACTTGAGTGGCTTCTGGATGTCTGTGTGGAGGGGCTGTGATGTCCCCTCTCACTATGCCCAAGCACAGTCATGGGGTAACCAGCTTTTGTCAGAACTAATTTTGACATGAGCTGTAAAATCACTTGCCTCCCTGTTTGGCTCAAGGGGTTTTCTTTAGAATCATAGAATCCCAGACTGGTGTGGGTTGGAAGGGACCCCAAGGATCACAGAGCTCCAACCCCCTGCCACAGGCAGGGACACCAACCTCCAGGCCTGGAGCTACACAAGGTTGCCCAGGGCCCCAGCCAACCTGGCCTTCAACACCCCCAGGGATGGGGCACCCATCTTACTTTGGTTTTTATGCAGACATATCTGCCTACAGTACTTTTGCATTTCTGAGACCATGCAAAGGAATCTACCTAACCCCCTAACAACTGGATTTGAGGTGTAATCAATCCACTCACATTACCAGCCCCTTCTTGTAACCAGTGCCTGCCTTGCTTGGTTGTTGCCCACTGGTGAAACTGGGATGAAGTGCCTCATTCCTCCCCTCTGCCATGTAGGAAGCCAAGGGGCAGAGCTTGAGGACACGGATTTTATACATGGAAGAGCAGTGCCTGGGAGTTAGTGTATTTGTGAATACAAATACAATTTGTTTTTGGCAGTTTTTCTAAAATAAAGGGATTGTGGAGCTGTGAGCATTGAAAAATAAACCAAAAAATGCTATAAAAATGCATAACCTCGGAAATTAACAAATAAGGGGGTTTAGCCCCATTTTTTTTGAGTTTGAGAGCAAAAAATAACCTCATTCCTGTGCAGAGAACAGGGATGCTTTAGGCAGCCGGGCAGGGATGGAAGGAGCCTCCTAGGCCAGCACTGCTGTCGTGCCATCTAGTGGGAGCAGCCCCGATTGCCAGGGCAGCACTGCACCATTCCGGAGTGCTCCACAGCTCCATCGGGATGAGAAGGGAACAGGGATGGGGGGTGTGGGGGTGTGTGACTCACAACTAAACCAAACTAGAAAATGCTTGGTGAGACTATCAGCCACAGAGTCAGAATCACACGATTGGAAAAGGCCTTTAAGCTCATCAAGTCCAACCATTCCCATCCTGTGCTGACCCAGACCCCTGAGCACCTCATCTCCCCTCTGTTCAACACCCCCAGGGCTGGGGACTCAGCCCCTCCCTGGGCAGCCTGTGCCACAGCCCCACAGCTCTGCCAGGGAAGAACTTTGCCCTCCCAGCTGAGCTGACCCTGCCCTGCACAGCTTGAGCCCATTGCCCCTTGTCCCAGCTCCTGTCCCCTGGCTGAAGAGACCAGCGCCCACCTCTCTGCACCCTCCTGGCAGGGCAGGGCAGGTGGGGAGAAGGGCTCCCCTCAGCCTCCTCTTCTCCAGGTTCAACACCCCCAGCTCCCTCAGCTGCTCCTCAGAGGATTTGCCCTCCAGCCCCTTCCCCAGCCTGGTTGCCCTTCTCTGGACTGGCTCCAGGACCCCAATGTCCTTCTGATGGGGAGGAGCCCAGAGCTGGACCCAGCACTCGAGGTGCAGCCTCCCCAGTGCCCAGCCCAGGGGCACAATCCCCTCCCCAGACCTACTGGCCACACTGTCTCTGACACAAGCCAGGATGCCACTGGCTTTCTGGCTGCCTGGGCACACTGCTGGCTCATATTCAGCCTGCAGCCACCCAACACCCCTTCTCTGGTCCTTCTCTGCATGAACTAATTCAGAAGTTACAGTGTCAGAACTGAAATCCAGCCCCATCCCACACACAGTTCAGTAAGAAAGACACTGAAGCTGTCACACAGCTTTTACCCTTGGTCCCAGAACAGAGAAAGGCACAATCCAAGAAGTCTTGAAGTCTTCTATCCATGTGTTGAGGGTAGATGTGCTTGTTGCTACCTCAGCAGCGTGGGAAGAACTGATGACAAGTGTCCTTGATCTTTCAGAATGAAGCTGGGACCTGTATCATGTCCCTCCTTTTGCAAACACTGTGCAACAAAAGCATGCACTTCACTGCAGGCTTAGTGGTGATAATAACACTATTTCCAGCACTTTCTGAGACATACTTTGTTTTTCTAGGTTTTAGGCCACTTTATCAGGACAGGTTTCTGTACCACCCTTTAGCTGGGGCACCCAGCATCACAGGGAAATCAGCACTAAAAGTTTTAGCTGTCAGAGAAAAAAAACATGTAATAAAAATGCTTGACATCTCTTAGGTGTCTCTACAGATGACTTAGGATTTCTAAATTTACTGGGAGCAAGTGTTGGCCATAGCTGGTGAGATGTAAAAGAAAAACCTCAACCCATTGACTAAATCCTTCAAAGCTCTTTAACTAGTTCAGAGATGGAAAAATAACAGGCAGAGGAACTCCTTGAGTAAGATGTGGTTATATACCTTTGGGTCTGGCACCTACTTTAGAACAGGAACTGTCAGCAAGTGGTGAACTTCCTCACTGCTTTCCTGCTCTGCAGTGCTGGTTGTCTTCAAGGAGACGGCCCCTTTAATGCCTCTGGCTTTGTGGAGACCCAGACTGACATGTGCACCCTGGCTCCCAGGGTAGAAGAAAGGTATGCTGGGCAGGAACTCCAGGAATTCCAGGAACATCAGTCTAGCTGAACTGCTGGGTCATTTCTCTCAGAGAAATGGCATGCTTGCAGCTCACTTTGAGGTTGCCTTCCAACCAAGCAAAGATAAAATCTTTTGTTTATTCTCTGAAAATAGATTTGATAAAGTTTGGAGGTAAAGTTATAAAAAGACCAACTGTTCCCAACAGCCTTAGTGCCACCCTTAGCCAGGTTCATTCCAGGCTGTGCTTGTGCTGCAAGATAGATCTCATGCATCTCCTTTACTGACCTGGCCACTCACAGTGCCCTTCCCCACTCACAACAGCATCAGTGAAAATGCAAGTATCACTGTGTGATCACAGGGTAGAAAATTCTCCTCCTCAGTCTTTTGTCATCCTCCAATTACCCCCTGAAACGCAGCGTTACTAGAGCTGCCTTCATACTCTTGATTAAAGTCTAGCTTATGATGGTACAGCAGGGAGGTTTCAGAGCACTTCCTAATTTAATTCTTTTTATATGTTTACAATCCTCAAAAATTATGTGTCTCAGGACAGAATGGTTGAGCTTGCAACATAGTAATGTTAGGGTGCTCTCAGCTCTGGCATCGCGTGGTGGCTATGAGACATTAAATGCAGCGCAGGATAGATTTTAGGGTGGGGAACCTCAAACACACAGAAGTCCATTTGAGTTTTCATGGATATTCTCTGACCCAGTGAGTGTCCTGGTGACAGAGGTGTCACATACAAGATGACCACAACCACTGTGACCAGCTCTTATTTGCCCATGTTGTGCCAGGCATCAGGCACAAGGAGGATGAAGACTGGTGGTTTCCAGATACATATTCCACTGGGGCTTTGACATGTAACCACTCAGACTGGGATGTTTCAGCAGATACTGGTTTGGTGCCCTGGAAAATTTACTTGCCAGACAAAGACAGCACTGTGCTGGATGAAGAGAACTCAGCTGCTCACTAGCCATAGGGTGTTTAACATCCCTGTGCACTAGTGAATGCAGTGTGTTTATGACACTGGGTCTCAGCAGTTGGTTGGGTGCTAGCTAGAGAAGCAGGACCTGTTGTTTCTGGGGTCAGCAGGCAGGCTGCAGTAGGTTCCCAGCTGTATCAGGGACTTGGGTGGAGGTAGGAACTCCAGTGGAAGAAAGGTGGAAGGTAAAGGTGGAGGAAAGTGTGCCCAGGAAGACAAAACAGAAAAGCTGGCTGAGGGTACCAGGAGGATACTAAGTCATGCACGCTTCTTCATGCAGCTTGAGAAATCCTAGAACTCTGAAGTGCTGGACTTGAGATTCAAGGAAATGACCACTTGTGGCTACACACTTCAGCGCTGCCTGAAAAGTCCATGCCCCAGAACTTACTGTTGCAGGTGACACTTTACTAACGATGTCTGTAGCAATGAGAATATATGGACCTTAATTAGGACCAAGATAACGTGGAAGCGGAATTCCTGCTTTCCAGGAGACAGAAAGCTGTTCAGTAACTGGGAAGGACTTAACACCACAGACAGGAAAAACCTGGAAATAAGGACACACCATGTAAGGTTGACCTCAGCTGAGAATGAGAGATTGCAGATAACCACATGCACACCGTGTCGCAGGGATAAGTCATCTTTAACGTGATGGACAAGGTGGCTGGAGTGCTATTGTTTGACTAACGCCAGAGGTATTACAGCTGCAGCACAGCAGAGTTTCTTCAGCATAATCAAATATTTTCCTGCTGAATCTCCCACCCACACGCTGTTGTAAACCACTCCCAAAGACACTGAGCAACCATACGGTTAACCACGTAGTGGCTGCGCATTCTGGGCACATGGTACCTTTGAGCTTGGTGTGTTGGTGTGATCCCAGGGTTCCCCTTTCAGGAGACACACCAAGGCCACCCCTGCTGAGCAGCTGTGTTCTTTTACAGTCCAGGTTATGTGCAGCATCATCTGCTTTCCCAGCACTGTTCAGTCAGTGTCTTACAGCAGTCTCACATCTGAAAAGGGCATTCATGGGATGTCAGAGCAGAGATTGCTCATCCCAGTTTCCTTAAAGATGGGTATTGCCCATGAACACAAGATGTGTTTAAGAGGCTATATGAAGCACACAATTATTTACACCTTTCAGAGATCACATCACACCTCCACCCTCCCACCCTGACTGCTCCTCACCTTCCCCGTCCCTTCATTTACTGTCCTACCCTGATTCTCTCCATCCTCACCCATGACACGTGCCTGGGCTCATGTCTCCTGTTATTTACAGCCACAACACAGAACTACAACGATTACTGATAAGAAATGTCATACTGAGGAATTAGTTCAGAAATGCACTTTTGTTTCAGATGGTGTCTGTAGTCCTGGAAAAGAGGATACTCAGCCCATGTAAACTGCATGGAGCTGCCAGCAGCCCTGCCTGCCTGAACTGAGGATGAAGCATTGCAAAGAAATGCAGGTAGGGGCCAGCAGTGCTGTGTTGTTTGCTTTGGGCCCTGAAAATGCCAGTTAGAAGCCTGCAGCAAGCCTCCCACAACAGCAGTGAGTAAATAACCATACTCATTTCACAGGGATGATCAGGTAGGAGATGTCCAGGGCAGAAATTATTGTACCTTACCCACACTTCCCTCCAAAAGACACAGAAGTTGCCCAGATATGCTTTGGCTTGAATGTCAATGTCAGCACTGTGTCTTCTCCATCTCCCAGATGGTTTCTCCCTATTCACAGCCTCCCATCAGCTTATATCCATGAAAGGTTTTGAAAGCTTCACACACAATGATTTCACAACCCAGAAGAGCCTGGGGACATTTATTTCTTGAAATTCCAGAAGAACAGCAGAGTATCTTGCTGACTTGCTGCCATGGTCCTGGGAAAGGTTGGGAACACCCCTGTGCACAGCCAGGTACAGGCAATCCCAGCCAAAGGGTGAAAAGCACACATGGAAGGCTGTAGCACTTCACATGAACACTTAAACACACACAACCACCCCTTGCCTGAGTCAGGCAGAGATAGAGGAGTCTGCAGGAAGCACTGGGGTATTTATCAAGCTGAGACCTGAGCCAGCTCATTTGCAATACTAAAGGCCACATGATAACTGGCAGTTTCTGGTGACCTTATTTCATGCTTCACCAGACAGGTCAACACCAGAGCTGACCTGTGAGACCAAGCAAAGTGCAGATGGACAGCTGGCCTCAAGGGATGGAGCACACCACTGTTTGCTGAGGTAAAGCCAACAGGGAGGGCAGCACAGTTCTGGCAAGAAAAAAAATAACAAAAATCCTGTGTTTGTATTTCTTCTGAAGCAAATAAGGGGATCTGATGGGCAGCCAGGTTGGTTCAGAAGCATGGGAGCTGTGCACAAGGGCATTTCACACTCTCTGCAGTCTTCCTACACTTTTTCTCCCCTAGGTCTGCAAACAGGATCCCTAAACCCATTCATCTTGGGATGTACAGATCCCCTTCTCCCTCAGCCCCCCACCTCTCAACACTCTTTCCCAACCCCAGGAAGCAGAAGCAGCCACCTCTACAAACTCCTTGGCTATTGGGAAGGATCAAGGCAGAGCAGGGTGGGTTGCAGACCATACAAGCACCTTCCTTCTCTGCAGGGCAGCAGGAGCTTCACGAGGAAGCAACAAGGCATTTGGGCTGCCTACACACTTGAAACAGGCAGTTCCTCTTCCCTTGGGATGCACAGAAGGTGTCGGATCACAGGGACTGAGCTCACATCCTCTGTGTTTGTGCTAGCACAGGGGGCTGTGTGCTGAGCCTGGGCAAACTGGGGAGGCATGGGTATGGAGATGGACAAATCCTGGCGAGGAGGAGATCTTAACATCTACAGCTTGATAGAGAAATCCAAGGCAGAGTAGGGTTCAAGGGCACAAGGACAGAGCACTGAGGAGCAGCAGATACTGCAGTCTGGAAGGCCCTTCTCAACCTCAGACTGCTCTCCCATTTATTGCTCCAGCGGCAGAAAAGTAGTTCCCTTACACCCACTGAATCAAACTCGTGAGTATTGCAATACACATCAGTCAGTTATTTCAGATCAGAGTTAGTAGTTTCTAGTGTGTAGAAAAAGTTTTGGTGGGACTCAGCTGTGTAACGCTGAGCTGAGGCTCTGGCCAGCTCTAAGCCAAATGCTGGGGCTACCCTGAATGAGACAAGGCATGCAAGGAGGAAGGTGTTTCCTTCTCCAAGGCATCCCTGAAGTTCTACTTGCCAAGTGTGTCCATCTCTACCACCTCCCTGCCAGCCCTCATGGGCTCATCTTAGTGGTTGAGTAATGGCAGTGTCTAAAGAAGTTTCTTCCCTCAACCCCTGCTACACCAGCAAGTCCTATTTTCGTATTTCTCACATTTCCTAAACCCATCAGGGCTTCCTGTCCCTGGGTAAATATTTTTGCCCTGGTCTGATCTGAGACCTGTTGGTCTGGTCTTCTAGCTGCTGTTATCCAGCAGCCCCCAGGAATACTGCAGCTTTTCAGACACTAAATCACCCCCAAAGCACCATCCCTCCAACGTGTGAGTACACCTGAAGATGTTCATGTGCCTGTGGGAACATGACTGGGTGTTGGTAACAGCCATTAGAACTCAGTGCAGAAACAGAGTGCAGCACTGGTCACACACCCTGTGCGCCCCATGCTCTTTTTGTGGTGGTTCAGGCCCAGACAGTGGCTGAGCACCACACACTGCTCGTTCACTCCCACCGGAGAGACAGACAGACAGACAGGCAGAGCCTCCATGGGTTGGGACAAGGACAGTTTACTGACAAAAATCACCATGAATATAGAACAGTAACAGCCAGTTACACTCACACCCAGTGCTAATACAGAGTACCTTACTGACCTGACAATTACAGGGCCCAACAGCAAGGCTCCAGCCACACTCAGACCCTCCTGGAGGCAACAAGCCCCTACCCTTCCCCAACCAGCCCCTTTTATGGGCAGTGATGTCAGGGGGTGTGGAAACAGCCCAGGCTGATTCAGCTCACCTGGGGTAACTCAGCTCACCTGGGGTAACTCAGCTCACCTGGGGTAACTCAGCTCACCTGTGCTGGCTGCTGGGGGAGGCTGCCTCTGGCCTGGTCAGAACCAGTATAATGAAATTCTCTTGGGCCTCAATCTGCATACCTCTCACAGGTCAGAGGCCTTTCAAAGGGTTTCAGGATTGAGTCCAACCGGTTCCAAACCATGATAAACATCTAGTTGGGTCATCAAGTGGAGATAAACAGTAATGGGCTGTCTTTGTCAGCTGGCTCATTTACCTGTGCAGAGCTGCTTGTTCCAAACAGAAGAACCCCAATCCTTTCATTACAGATTTTTCTAATATCTTTTTATCCACATAAGAACACCTTCTCAGAAATTCTATTTCTTTCCAGTTAAGAACACATTTCCTAGTGTTTTTCACATAAAGATACTGGAAATTAGATCAGACAACAACATGCATGGTAGGAATGCTTCTGTGGCCAGGTAAGACGTAGGGACAGCACATGCAGTTAATTCCAAAGTGGAAGGACACCAGCCTCATCTGATAATAATATCAATGCCTCAGGAAGGAGGAGGGTTCTGCTGTATTTTGAAGGTTCAGAGCAATCAAGATGTTATTTACCCCTGAAAACCCACTTCCCCTCCCTTGGAAGTGTGTACTCAAGTTACTATCTCTGAAGAGCTGAAGCACCATGACTAAAAAACCTATTTAAAAGAAAAAGAAAGAAAAGGCTCCTGCACTATGTGAGGGAGGAAGCAAATGGTGATGCAGAGATGTTTCCGTGCCAGGCATCTTTAGCAAGGCAATTTGTTAGATGGACAGTCACCCCACACCTCCTGTTTGCAGAAGCAGGGAGCAGAACTACACCAAGGGTTCAGCTGGGGAACAGCACAGAGCCCCACCACACCAAAACTTGTATGGCTTCTGCTTGCTGACCTTCTCCAAAGGCTGTGTCCCCTCTCTGTGTCCCCTCCCTGTGTCCCCACCCTCTGCAAATCCACTGCAGAGGTGCAGAGCCCACCAGCTACTGCTACCCTGCACACTACTGGCTAACCCTGCCTTTACCTGGGAAGAAAGAAGGCAGGACTGCCCAGGGAGGAGCAGGATCTGTCCTAGAACACAGTGGGAATATTCAGTACAGGGGCATGTAGGTGCACATGAAGCACAAGAAATGTTCCTCTGAACTAATTTTAAGATTCTTTGGCTTAGACAATTGGAAAAAGCAAACCAGCAGTTGAGTGACAACAGCCTTGTTAGATGTGACGTGTAAAAATGGGGACACACACTGAGATAACGAATAAAGAACAACTCCCACAGGAGTCCCAGGCATTCATCATCCTCTACACTGACAAATATTGGTGATACAGGCTTTACAAACTGAAAACACAGGCTTGAAAGGGATTTCAGGAAGTCATTTTGTCCCTGCTGTGCCCCAAAGCAAGTCCAACGTGATTCTTCATGGTTTTGCATAACCTGCTCTTAGATACCTCCAGTGATACAGACTCCCAGGCAACTCCCTACTCCAATGTTGTCCTGCCTTAGCTAGGAAGAGTCCTCAGATTTGTCCTCATTGCAACTGAAGTGTGTTACTGTATCTTTTAATCACTACAGGCATTGCAAGCAGACCTCCACAACAGCATTTTACGCCCCTGAAGCCTACTTGCATGTCCCCAGCTTTTCTTTTTCAGGACAGCCCCAATCTCTTAACATTTACCCACAGCCCATGTTTTTCGTGTTTCCCATCATTCCTGCTACTCTCTTCTGGGCTTTATCCAACTGGCTCACATTTTCCTGAAGCACAGAACTCAAACATGATAAAATATTCCAGCTGAGGCTTTCTAACTTCCCTGTAAAGCTGCAGGATGACTTCACGCCTCACAACTTTCCTATTTACACCATGGAAAAGCCTGGCTGGTTTTGTTCTATCACAACACTGCTGGCTCAGACTCAGTTTTAGACCCACCAGAGCCGCTTAGTCTTTGTCTGTAAACTGCTCCATTGCCTGTCTTTGTCACTTAATTATTTCTGATGAAATCTCCAGTCCTAACTGGATCTTTACTGAACAACATCCTCCTCTTCCCACATGTGCCTTCAGCTGCAGGGTGATTGTGGATTCTGAGCCTGTTCTGTTCAGCACACCATGTTCTCTCCCAGCTTCACTTAAAGTTAACTTTTGAATAAGTATTCTGGATGTCAACATGCCATTCATTACTGGAAATACAGACTAGAATGAAGCCTGGGGCAGATCCCTGCAGGATTTCCTTTGGTTAAAACTTCTCTTTGACAAGGGGCCATTGATTAGCATGCTCTGAGCACTATCTGCCAAGTAGTTTTGCACCATCTTATTGTAATTTAACTATGGCCTCCTTTCCCTTTAGTTTGCTTTTCCTCTAGGCAGCTTTAACACTGCCTTTTGCTGCTTTGAAGCCCTGTCTTCCTGTAAATGAGCAGCCTTCCCTGCATGTGGACTCTCTGCTCACAGACCTGATTTGCCCGGAGCCTGTAAAAATGTTTAGCCAGGATCCTGCCACATGAGAGGACACTTCTGTACCTTGTCTGACCATGGCTTGTCCATGATGGCAGTGCTAAAACCACCAAAGCCAAGATAAACCACCTTCAGAAAGCCAGCTGGTGCTAGCAAGGCCACAGAGTATGGCAGAAGGATGCTCTGTTGGGCTCTTACCCGATTTGGGGCTCAGCCTGGAGCTTGGTGAATCATAGAATCACAGATGGGTCTGGGTTGGAAGGGACCCCAAGGATCACAGAGCTCCAACCCCCTGCCACAGGCAGGGACACCAACCTCCAGGCCTGGAGCTACACAAGGTTGCCCAGGGCCCCAGCCAACCTGGCCTTCAACAACCCCAGGGACGGGGCACCCACCCCCTCTCTGGGCAGCCTGTTCCAGCCCCTCACCACTCTCTCTGGAAAGAGCTTCCCCCTAATATCTCATCTAAACCTTCCCTCCTCCAGCTTCACTCCAGCCCCCTTGTCCTGCCAGGCTCTGCCCTTGAACAAGCCCATTCCCCTCCTGTTCCTCTGCTCCCTTCAGGGACTGGCAGGCTGCAATGAGGTCCGCCCACAGCCTTCTCTTCTCCAGGCTGACCCAGCCCAGCTCCCTCAGCCTCTCTCCAGAGGGTAGCTGCTCCAGCCCTCTGAGCATCTCTGTGGCTCCTCTGACCCCTCTCCAACAGTTCTACATCCTTCTTGTATTGGGGCCCCAGATCAGGACATGGGATTCCAGATGGGGCCTCATGAGGGCCCCTGCCCTTCTCTGGGCTGTGCCCCCCACTGACTGACAAGGCAGCTGGCTGGGCACGCAGGACAGCTGGAGTGCTGCCGAAGAGGGACATGCCACTCAGAGGATGTCCAAATACAACACTTAATGGAACAGACAGTGAACCCTCTGCCTGAGGCTTCCACATCTGCGTAGCATATGGCTGAGATAAGTGACTGTCTTCTACCTCATGAATGAGAGATGTGATGGAAGGGACAGCCAGGGGGAGGATGCATGATAGCAATGCCTAAGGGATGTGTTGTAGAAAGGAAAAGCATGGATTCGTGGGCTTCAGGCTACAGGAGACCTAGCAGAGTGCTCTTCAACCAGTAATGTGGTGCCGCATTTGCTACCCAACATCAGCCCTGAAGGAAAAGCCTCAATGTAACAGTCTCAATATCAGCTGTGTTCAGTGGCAGGTCAGGTCTGGGTACTTCTGCACTCTGAAAAAGGTGGGATCAGAGACAGCTCCTGCAGCAGTATGCTGTTGGCAGAGGCTCAGTAGCTGTATCCTTGGATGGAAGCAGCTGGAAAGGGTCTCCACAGTGCACACGCCACACAGGCAAGGCAGAGTTTCAAGGAGCTGCTAGAAGGGCTCCAGCTGAGGAGAGCGAAAGATACTCCTGGCATGGAGAGGAGTCCTTCCTTCCTTTCCTTCCTTTCCTTCCTTCCTTCCTTTCCTTTCCTTCCTTTCCTTCCTTCCTTCCTTCCTTCCTTGAGAGAGTCCTCCATGAGAAAGTCTTCATCATGATGTGCACTTATTTGACAGCTCTGGGAAGCTCCTTGGCTTGGGGAAGGCTCCTTCCCAAGCTCTTTAAAAGGGATTCAGATAGATTTAATCTTTCACAGAATAATACAGTTGTTTAGGTTGGAAAAGACCTGTAAGATCCTCAAGTCCAACCATCAAAATCATTTCTCTCTGAATTTCACAATACTTAGTCCTTGCCTAGAATAAGGAACATTAAAATAATGACTGCTTCACCTCCTTGGAGATGCAAATATTTCTTCCTCAGCCTCTGAGAAGTTCCCTTTTCTTCCCTCTCGTGACTCATGTGACTTCCCCCTAGTGACTGGCATGTTTAACTAGGAAATATATGTAACCAGAACCATGTATTCTGTAACACCCTATATATTAACAAGTATACTTGGTGCACCCATCTGTATGGGGTTAATACATGTAGAACATTGCTGACATTTGGCTGAGACCAGACACAGTCTCTGAGCAGGATCACTGCTGACAAGAGCTCAGGTCAGCTACAGCTTTGTGTACCCAGCTTCTGAGATTGCACCACCTCCCTTGTCTACCTGCTCCAGGGCTAATCTACCTTTCTAGAGAAAATACCTGTCCTGATTTCTGTCCTGGACCCCACAAGCAGGATGTGGCTATTGGCCCTTGTTGTATTGTCTGTCACATTTGTAAGGAAAGTAAACAGCTACCTGACATTATGGGGAAACCGAGGCCAGGCAACTACCTGTCTGGGGTACAGCTCCTGTGACAAGAGTTTTTATCACATAAAACCAGGCTCTGACTTTTACTGATTTTATCCAACCTCATCCCAGTGCATGTTATGAGTAAGAGCCCATCACCATGACAGCTTGGGACCAAGTTTAGTAACCTCCTCACCCAACTCCGAACTGCATCAGGGACAGGCTGTCTGATGTCCCCAGCCATGCAGGGGATGCTGCCCATAAGCCAGAGTAGGCTACGCTTCCAAATGGAGGTGGTGTTAAATGCGCCTCCTGGAGGGTTCTGCAAGATGCTGGTGCATAAAATGCAGGTAAATGATGACTTGGCCAAATTCTAGAGCAAAGGCTTCTGAAATAAAATACATCAGGCCCTGAATGGGCTGTGAGGGGTGTTGTGACAGCCCATGGCTCTCCTTGCACTTACCAGTGCAAGGAATGCCAGTGGTCACTCCTGAGGGCTCAACTCCATGAACAAGGTGAACAAGGCTCAACTCCACCTCATGAACAAGGTGAACTCCTGTTGTGCTCCCCTCCCTTGTCACTCTGTCACTCTTTCTGCTAAAGAAATCTGTGTTTTCTGGTCAGAAGCCCTTGTTTTGCAATGCTGTTATGATGAGAAAAACAGGTAGACACACTATCTTAGGTAAGCTGGAGGTGGTACAAGTTTGGCAGGTCTTGAGCAGCTGATAAGATCATGAGTTAAGTCTGCTTCTCTACTAGCATGACAGTGAATAAAACTCACAAATATGGACTGAAAACTGTGTCTTTGATGTCCCATTACATGTGTTTTTCTTTCCTTGTCTCCATAAGCAAACTGACTCTGACTTGAGCAACTTTTCAACTGGTGGTTTGGTTTTTTTCCCCAACAGTGCCTTAGTGATACCTGATATCAAAGTGCTTTATGTGTAAGTACATACAAGGACATAAATGTCTCTAGCTAAAAGGAAAGGAAATAAGGAATGTGGTAAAAACTGGATCCTTAGGAGTTGTATATTATAAAGCATTTACAGCAAGGGTGTTTCTACTTTACATTCTCTTTTGTAAAAGATTCAGATGTCTCCTAATGCTCAGAATTAAGATGACAGAGGATCAGAAGTCTGAATCTTCTTATACTTATTTTCTTTCATACAGCATCAGGGTCATAGTAATTCCTGTGACTCTGAGCCTCCCTCCTCATCAAAATCATCTTGCAACTTCCCACAGCAGGTTTATACTGCTGGGGAGACACATTTCCTGGAGTCCTCAGCCCCACTTACCATTTGTGAAGGTGTTCACATAGTATCTTCGTCCCTGGGGAGACATATAGCTCTGCCAGCCGGGGGGAGATGGCCGTTCAAGGTATCTTCTCCTGGCTGAGGAGTTGACTTTCTAGGTTTCTGCTAAGAAAAGAAAAGAAAAGAAAAGAAAAGAAAAAAACCCTATTAAGTCAGTATCTGGGTAATGTAAAGTCTAACCAGACACACATCTGGAAAGGGACCACGTACTTTGGCATTCTAGAGATTGCAATACACCCAAAGACTTTCACTCCATTTCTCCCTCTGTCTGTCTTAGCTTCATCCAGAACATGAAGCAACCTTCCCCTGGAGCACTGGGTAAACAGAACATCCTTTGGAAGAGAAATTAAACATCTCTGTATTTGACGTCTCATCAGCATCTCAACTCTTCAAGAAAATGATGTTTGTTAAGCAGTAAAATGCAAAGCATAAAATAAGGAAGGGCCTGAGAAAGAAAGGTGTGCATCTGGCACTTGCTTTCAGGTGGATATACTGGTGGCTCTAAGTACTGGTCATGGAGGCACTGTCCCAATTAAATTTACAGGGGAACCATCACCCTCAGAAATTTTCAAGAAGAACCACTGCAGAGCCATGTTGCCTATGGAAGTAGTGTGCTGGAGTAAGTTTATCAGTATGTGGATTGTATACTAATAATACATGTTATTAGCAATGTATGCATTACTGATCTAGACGTCTGTCTGGATCCATGTAATCCAGACAGAGATCATTAGGATACAGATTACTAGGAGTGATCCAGATTGTTACAAACAGCAGGACATGAGTGCCAATGCTGGTACCTGCTCTCCAAGCACATACAGAACTGCTGTTGGGGTTCAGGTGCCACCTCAGATGTACATCACCAACTCAGGTGCAAGGTTCAGTGCAGGTTCAGGGTGCAAGGAAAAGAAAGAGGTGAAGCTGAAGTGTGTGTAATTGTCTGCACTGTATTGCATCACCTGGAATATTTCCCTCTTCCAAGTAGCTCTGGTGGTTCCTTCATAGCTTGGGACTTACAGTAGCCTCCTGATGTGAGCCTGGCACAGAGGGCTTCATCCGAAAGGAGGTATGAGCCCCATCTGGTCCCTTCAGCCAGGAAAAATGAGCAAGGCAAGGGTAGAGAGGTAAGATGCATGGCCATAGATTGCTGTTGCATGCCAGCAGAGCTGTGGCTATGAACCCAACAGCCTCCTCCTGGCTCACATTCCCTGAGGAGAACCAGGCATGTGATGTGCTCATTTTTTTTCTATTGCCTTCAAAGGAAGAAATAAAAGAACAAGGAAAAATGTGTGAAATGGAATTATTTATCCCATGGAAGCTAATCTCTATCCAGGAAATGCCTCTGACAGAGCAGGGGACAGGTCTGAAGGGACTGCACTCAGTTCACCAGCAGCCATATCCAGGAGACAGGCAGAGTTTCAGCATCTGGCTGCATAGAACATTTAAATATTGACAGACAAATACCATCAGAAAGAAACCTGCCATGTGTCCTGCGACACATTCTGTCTCTGAGTGAAACTCCCCTTCTGTCCCAATCCAGAATAAACAGGGCATTTAATGATTTTAGAGCCAAAAGTCTATTCCATGTTTCTTTTCAGTTTCAGAGAACTCTGCTTACGACAGCTCTCAAGGGACACTGAACTCAAGAACGGCCTGGTGTTCGTGCCTCATCAAGCATACTTGCACAGACAGGTCACAGGCCGCACAGCGGCCATATTGACCCAAGGCCAGTGTGAGCTGAGTGCTACCTCACCTCTGAAGCACAGAGGGAGTCTGTGCTTGTTCAGATTTTAGCTATTTTTCTTGAGTAGGAATACAGCCTGGGAGACTCATTTGGCCCAATGTGAATTGAACAAGTTACCTTAGAAGATATGAAAGGATTGGAGCACATTTCTGACTCAGATCCCTTGCTCTGCGTGCCCATGGCTAGCAGGGTGTGTCCCCGTTTCAGCTCATAGTTAATTTTCCTCTTAAGTAGCTTGTATGAGGCTGTGTTTGGATTTGTGTTGAAAGCACTGCTGATAAATATAGATATGGTTTTGTTATATAGAGGTACTGAGCAGCGCTAGCACAGAGACAAGGGCTGTTCTGCTCCTCTCCCCAACCCACCAACAAGCAGGCTAGGGGTGCACAAGGGGTTGGAGGGGACACAGCTGACCCCAGTGACCACAGGGATATTCCATACTGTATAGCATCATGCTCAGCATATAGCTCTGGGGGAAGGAGAAGGAACGGGAAGATGTTTGGAGTGATGGCATCTGTCTTCCCAAGTTCCCATCCTGTGTGACGGAGCCCTGCTGTCTTGAGATGGCTGAACACCTGCCTGCCATCTCCATGGAACGCCCCCTTCCACAATTCTAATGTAATCAGACAGTGAGAAAAGAACTCTTAGAGAGTATGTCTGACCAGTACAGTCACCCCAGCAACTGCAGTAATAGCTAAGAAGGTGGCTGGGTGATTTCTATTTCCAGGTCTAGATCCTGTGGAGCTGTCCTTGCACCTTACCCATACACAGTCCTTGTCCAAAACACAGGCAGGTGTGGTGAGAAACCCAGGACTAAATTCAGAGGTTTAGGATCGAGTAACATGCAGAGAAGGACAGATCAGAAAGGAAAGCGTGATAGCTCCTAGTTGTTTCTGAATCACAAAACCAGTCTCTCTCCCTCCAAGGGATAGCACAGAGTGATGACACAAATGCTAGGACAGCTCCTGAACCCTCTTCATGACACAGTCAATGGCCCCCCAGTTATTGTTTCAAAAGCACACTGAAGAGAAAACTCTGCAGTGTAGGAGGATGCCAGCTTGTGAAGAATTTGGCAGCAGGTTGGGTCCCTCAGATTCACTGCATAGATCTCTGGCTTTGAAAACAAAGTTACACCAAATTACTTCTGCTGTGCATAATCACCCCATAAAGAAGAATTTGGGATAATCCAATCCTGGGTTGTGTTCCAGAATCTGGAAGGTACAGAATTTCACACATTTTGACTGCATACTTACCAGTCCTGTCCTTAACATCTTTCCCTTCTGGAACTGAGGTCCCATCCATTTCCACTACCCCCTTAACATGGTCCTATAGAGATCCCATGTACTACTCAGGGCACAACTAGATTCAGCTCGCTTTAGGGGCCCATGGTGTCCCTTCATTTCATGCAGTCAGCACCAGCACCCTGCAAGGACAGATACTACCAGGGTGCTTAAGGGCAGCTCTGCAATTGCCCTGACATCCTCTGAGTCATTTTTTTTCTCAGTGTTGCTTCAGGTCTCCCTGATGGACTGCAGGAAGAGCAGAGGTCTTTCACAGACAGGTGCCATGGTTGTACATATCCTGGCTATGCCAAGAGACAGATGTAGACAGAATAGAGTAGATGCCAGCAAAAGATGCATGGAAACGGTACAAAGACCAAAGTTAAGCTGATGTTTTAGCTATAGTCCCTGCCAAAACGTGCATCACTTCAAAAAAGCACATAAATTCTATTTTTGAGGTGCCAATATTTCTAGCTTTGCTTCTGACTTTGACAATACAGAAGTATTATGAGCACAGTAAGTCCTGTGAATGATGGTCAAGAGGACTGAATATAAGGAAAACACCAGCACTGCCAAATGCAGAAGTTCTTGTAAACAACAGGGCAATGATTTGCCTGGATGTGCATGGAGTATGGATGTGCAGATCTCTTCCATGCTTTTTAGAGAAGAAGGTGATCCTAAACAGCAGCTCACTAATTTACAGGACTTTACACCCCCTGAGGATTGTGGAGGACAATCCTCTGTATGCTGGGACCACTTCTGAATTACAGCCCCTAACTGGTCCCAGTGCAATCCCCTCCCACACACACTGGAACTCCCACTCCCATAGCAGCTCTACTTCAAACTGATCCTCTGTGGAGGAAAGAGGAACTTAAAAAAGCTTAGGGGAGGAATTGAGGACAGAATGAAACTTGGCTTCATCTTCTACTCCTCACCACCCTACACTCATTGAAGGAAAGGTACGAGGAAGGTAGATGGTGGTCGGGCAGTAGCATACAGGGCTGGGCTCTATAATGCATTAAGTTCTGGCACACACAGCAGCACATCCTTTCAGAAATGAGAGTGCCATGGAGGCTGTGGTGGCAGCACATCATCCTTTTTCTGCTTAAACAGGTGATCTGAGTAACAAGAGTGACTTTCTTACTCTGTTTTTCCCAGCAGACATGGTGCTGTATCTAGCCAGACCCTCTGCAGTCCCTTCTTCTGGAATCAGCAGAGTTAAACTGGAACTGTGTTTGCACACCCATATGGGACAAGATCAGGCTAACCTGGCATGTGATCACTGGCAATCCTGATGCCAAGACAAGACAGAGACAGGGGTCAGGAGAGAGCATGGACAGAGGAAACAACAGGCAGCTGGTGTTCAAGGGCCAAGCACCGCAGCACAGCTGGGCGGGCTTCAAACCCCTCCCCAAATCCAGCTATTACCAAGACACACCCTGTGCCCATCCACATAATGAGCAAAGCCCAGCACTTGTGCTCACACACCTGCTCCTTACACTGTGCTAATACTTCGATCTCGTTCCCATGTTTAGAGTTATTGCCAGGATAGCATGTGAGAATGGTAAATCACACCAGAGGACTCTCTACATGCCTTGGAATTCTCATTATCAGCAGAGAGTCATTATTACAAGTCAGCAAAAACTGAACAGCAGATGGGGTCTGGGAGTTGAAACCAGACAGGCCCAGATTGAAAAGACTATGCTAATCATGAGGACAAGTCTCAATTGGAAGAGCTTACCAGGGGGTTGTGCACTTCTTGTAGTTTCTCCATCAAGTTCCTCCTTCTAGAAGATCTGCTCTACTCCAGAGAAAAAGGTGGGAGCAGGGAGCCACAGACCCAGCAGTGGAGATGCTCGGGCTGGGTGGGCTAGTAGGCCCTTCTGCTTCCAAGTCCTGCAACTCCTGCAGTGCCTTTGAGCTGCAGGAAGCACTTGATGCCACTCCCCTCACTGTCACTTCGGGAGTGTCACCACCACTATGTGGTGGTGGACAGGCAGATCAGGGCCTGAAAAGGATGTCTGCAACACCCCATTGAGGAAACAGGAAATTTTAACAATGTGAGCAGAACAGAGAGTGTGTGACCCCAGTGAAATCCTCCTACATATGTATTTGCTGCCTGGAAAAGGGACCAGAGTATCTCTCAAAGTATCCAGAAACAAGAACACCAGCTCTTTCCTCCAGTGAGACCACCTAGGTTGTGATGTCCATATATATAGCAAGGGAACATGCAGGGGTTGACACGAGCCAGCCACCCAATGGGCTTCACTCTCTATGACAAGCGATGGATTTTGTTTGCTGTCTGCAGAAACACCAGGACAAGGTTCTCCTGATGTAATTGAGCAACAAATGTAAAAAGCATCTCAAAGCAGAGAGGTCTCTTTAGCAGCAAAGCAGAGAGCTAGCATAGGTGAACGTATGAAATAAGAGCAGATCTGTAGGGTTAACCCACCCAGTCTAGGACACCAGCACTGACAGGAGGCAGGAAGATGTGGTTCTTAGGGCAGAGCACAGGAACCTGACCATCGCCTGCAGCCCACTGCCCCTGCACCCACAGGCACTGGGTTAGGGGTGGGTTAGGGGCTAGGGGTGTCCATGAGAGGTGGAAAACCAGTGAGGGCACGACTGCCACTCAGAGGCATCACAACCTACCCTGAGGCATCAGTCTTGACAGGGGAATGGTGTTTCACCTGTGTGCACAAACTGTCTAGAAGAACGTCCCAAGAGAATGACAGCTGGCTCAGACATCCATGAGGAAAAGGAGCACCCAGGGTATGCTACCTATGGCCACCCCGGCACCCGAGGCCCAGCTGAGCTGGTTCACAACAGGGGCTCTCACCCACCACCTCCTCTGGCAGCATGACTGCTGTGTTTTCTTTTCTTTCTTGCTCCTCTGGATCACCTTAGCAGCAGCCCAGTACATCCTGTTCCTTTGGAAGACCACCGGGAAGTGAGATTCCCTCCCAGTGGCAGAAAACCAGAAAGACAAAAGGGGTTTTACGCAGCAAAAGGCAACATGGAGAGAAAGGCCTGCACACATCAGACTGCCCTGTGCTGGCTGACCCCTTGAGACAAGTGCAGCCTTGCTCAATAGAGGAAAATCACTTCCCATTTTCTAACTACAGGAAATCCCCATTCCCCTTCAAAGAGAGATCCAAGGGAGGAAACATCTGGGCACTCAGAAGCCTGAGCTCCCTGAAGATGTAGATGTAGTAGCTGGAATTATGTTCCAGCAGACCGAAACCCAGGGGTTCTGAACACAAACCAGAGGTAAGCAAAACATCCCCAAACCCAGAAACGGGGGCCATGAGCAACCCGATCTAACTAACAGGGATTGGGCCAGAAAGCTGCAAAGTTCCTTCCTATTTAAATTCTTCTCTAATTTTAGGATCTTATCTCAACACAGCATCCAGCCTTGGAGCAAATGGAGAGGATGCCTCTAGCTGTGGGGCAGCTTTGAATTAAATGCTGCATGAGGACACAGACCTCTGTTGTCACTTGCTCTGTCACACTGCACCTCTGCTGAGATCCAGTGGCACAAGGAAAGGCTCCAGAGCTCAGGCAAGCAGCTCCCCTGTGGCACCCTGCCCACAGGGGGCAGAAAGCTGAACAAAACACACGGGGGAAACTCTCTGCAAGAAGAAATGCAAGGACACAGCAGGGAAAAACTGCCACATGAACCTGCACCAGAAGAGCCCTCCGTGCTCCAGGGAACAGCTCGCTCTGCACCGATGCTACTGAGCTTATGCTTCCAACTGCAGTTCACAGGTACCTAACTTGGCTGAGGTGTGTCAAGCCAAGGGTATGAAGCAGAAATAAGGCAGACAAGGTGCAGTTGAAGATGTAGGGTCTGTTTCCAAATGCAGCTGATGCTGCAACAGTGTTAGCTAGTGAGAGAAGTCCACAGAAACCCCTGGCAGCAGATGCCTGCACCAGCATGTGTGTCCATCTCAAGTGTGGCATGAAGATCCCAGCTGTGAGGAGCACCCTGCAGACCCTGCCTTAGGCCAGGCATGGCTGTGCCAACCCCAGTGTGTGCCCTGGCGACTGGGAATCCGGGCAGCAGCCCTGAACCCCCACGTTACTCACAGCCTCTCCAGGACTTTGAGTCATTCTGTATTTTGCTCATTTTTATGCAATCTTTCTTGCTCAACATTCTGTTGCCATGGAGTCACGTACACTGTGTCAAACAGATTTATATTTAGAAATGGGTCATATGACCCATCCCAGTTGTCATGGCAACCAACACAGCACCCATTGGAGATGAATCTGATGGCACATGGTTGCTGGGGACCAGTCGTCCTCCCTGCAGCATTGCTGAGCAGAAACACAGAAAGATGATGCCAGCGAGGACATGGCCACTGCTCCTGAAGCCCCCCAGCCTGGCCAGTGGCCATCCTCTTCCCTGGGCACCATGCCCTGTCTCTGGCCACCTTCTGTAACATCAGCCCTTCTCCTTGAAGAGAAACCGTCCCTGTGCCAAGTGTTGGGGCGTCTCAGAGCACTGCTTGTGCTGCCAGGCTGGAGCACAGCACATACCCCACAGCAGGAAAGCTCTCATTTCTCCCAGTTTTAAAATTATCTCCCTGCGCTAAAAAGTCTCCTCTGTACCAAACCAAAAATCTTCTTCACCCCTTCTTCCTCCCAAATAACTTCAGCATTGCCACACAGTTGCTGTTTCCTTGGCTGCCATCTCTGCCATCTTCCTACTAACCCACTGCAGCTACGAACAGGAGGTCCAGGTGGCCCTTGTGTGTGGGTCTGTTCTTGGAGAGGTGACTCTGCACCCCTGTCTCCCATTTGCCTCTGCAGTGCAGTGTCCATGCTTCCCACCTCGCTTGACCTTCCCCACTGAAGGGCTGCTCTCCCTGCCAGCTCTGTGGCTACCAAAATCCTTCCTCCTCTCTCACCCAGGTCCCTGGATGCAGCACAGACAGGTGCCCAGAACTTCACCTGAAGGTAATACCCATGAATAGCACCATGACTGCAGAGAATTAGCATTCTCTTTCTCTGCCAGTACCCTAAACTTGGGAAAAACAAACTATTTCTGACTGAGGGAGACAGAAGGGGTGATGTTTTCTGGCTCAGTGTTGTGTGAGATCAAAATGGATGGGGAAAGAAACTCTCTGATACATGAAACCTGCCTAGACCCCTTCCCAACAGGGGCTGCCAAACCAGGGGTGAAAAATCCAAGCAACTCCAGTGCAGCTCAGTCCTCTCCCTTTCTTCTCAAGGTGCACTTGGTAATGAAGCCACATCAGGGGCCACACTGGGAGAAGCCACAGCACCCAGCTGCAGCTGAGCCTGTGGCCTGAGGTAGGTCTCACGGGACCCACAGCCCAGGGCTGGTCCAGATCCTGCCACAGATGATGCTGCCTGCCCAGGAAAGCAGCAGTTCAGGGAGGTGCTCAGTGGTTTTGACTGAGGGAAACCGGGCAAGAGTGAGAAGTTGAAAGGATAAGAAAGATGGGGAGAGGGGGAAGATTGGGTGTGGGGATGGAGCGTGGGAGCGGGCTCCTGATTTGGGGATGGTAGTTGTCAAGAAAAAAAAGTCTGTGACAGATCCCCATTGTGGGAGGAAGTGGGGGGTGGCAGGGGAGTGAGCGCAGGTTGCAGCACCGGGCAGCCCAGCTGCTGCCTTTCCTGCCTCTTGCTCTGCCTGAGCTCTCGGCACGCTCCCAAGTGAATCCAGGACTTTCTTATGCTGCCTTTTTCAGACTCACAGCCTGTGTGAGTGCTACCCTGTGACAGTATGCAGCACTGTATGACAAGGGCATGGAGTCCTGGTGAAGAACTGGCAACTGAGACCAGGGAAATGAAGTACAGCTCTCACCAAGGCCCTCAACAGCCAGATGGGAGTGGTGTCTGCTGAGTGAAAAAGCCTGTCTAGAACACGGTGGCCACAGCTACCCATACACATGTATCCTGGCAAGTGTCACACACATACACCCACAGGGAGCTCCAGAAGCATCCTGGAGCAAAAGACATGGTTGTTTTTCCTTCCAGTGCTAATGGACAAAGAGTTGTGTCATGGACAGATCTGTCCTGCTGTGTTGGAGTAGCTCTTCCCAGCTGGGCTGTGTGTGGAGAGGCAACAGGCAGAGATTGGATTGGAAAGAAGCTGTGGGTGGTCACACTGGGCAGCTGGCCCTGCTAGGCAGAGCTTCTCCAGGAGCTTCTCCAGCCTGACCTAGGGAGGAAAAACACACCCACTTGGCCAAGGAGGGGTAACCAGGCAGATATCTGAGATTAAGGGCTCAGCTCCACCAACTATGGAGCACAGAGGAACAGCAGCATGGAGGGCCAGTAATGCATGGGGAACCAAGATAACCTCATCCCACAGAGCACCCTGTCTGGAGCCTCCCCTGTGCCTGAGGGCAATCAGCCCCATTGTTTGGGAGGAAAAGCATCACAATGAGTCAAGGGAAAGGCTCTCTAGATCATTTTACAGACTGATACTGCCGCTAGGGTATGGGGCTCATTATGGGATGCAAGCAAAGAGCTTCTACAAAACAGGGATGGTTAGAGGAAGAAACAAAGGTGGTGGGAGGAAACCAGTGTGGGAAAACAGAGGGGAAAGGGTACGAAAGGAGCTAGTAGGCAGTTAGAAAGGAGTGTAAATGGGCAGCTGGTCATCCCATTTGTCTGTCCATGCTCTGAGGCTGATCATTGCAGTCCATCCTGTTTTTTATTAAAACCCATTTATAACTAATTTCCTGGATAAGGGCGTGTCCATTCAGTATCCATGTGCATGCTTGGAAATCTAATTAGTGCCAGTAACTGGAGTGGGGATCACAGGTCATAGGGGATGGTGTGTTTGCAGTGCCAGCAACTGGAGACACTGGAGTGTTAGTGTATCACGTGAGTGCACATCAAGCTGTACAAGCCAGGTATCAAAACAGGCATAAGTCTTTGCCAGACACTGGAAAGAACAGAGGATCCTTGAGCTGTTACTGAAGGGACCGGGTGATCCAAGGCAGCTACTGTAGGGATCATATGTTCTGGTTGTTGGCTGAGACCCATTTATGTGTGTCAAGTGAAAGGATCCATGGCTCAGCTGCCAAGATTGGGTATCTACATCCAGTTACTGAAAGGATCTTTAGTGTGTGCCTGTGGGTGGACTGGTGTGTGGACAGAGGTCTGCGACCCAGCACCTGAAACGGGGCTGCGGGCTCAGGGAAGACCTGCAGATGTGCCACTGTCAGCACCCTGAGAGCTGTGGGTTGGATGTGCCCTGTGCTAGGGCAGCCCAGGAGGCAGGAGACCTCCTCCTCCCTGCTCACAAGGGACGTGCTGCTTCATCTCTGACATCAGCATTTGGTACAAGGCAGGGTACCAGGGCCAAGTGCTCTGAAGGGCTTTGTTGTCCTGGGCAGCCAGGGACAAGAGAGCTATTGTTGAGCAAACCTTGTACTATAAGAGTCACCCCCATAGCCCAGAGTCACAAGGCCAGGTCAGGCCAGCTGCAGCATTGCCTCTTGTCCCCAGTTTGAAACAGCACACTTCTGGGACAAGATCCCCCCGAGGACTGGAGAGTGTGGGCACCAGGGGAAGCAGGGGCCCAGGAGGCAGCCAGGGAGCTGTGGGCATGCTGCTTGCTCCAGGCACTCTGCACTGGGAAGGTGACTGGAAGCAGAACAAACGTCCCACAGCCACCTAAATTCATGGTCTGACCCCTCTCCCTGGGCTGCTGCTTGGAAAAGGAGGGCAGAGAATTCACTGACAGCAGGCCTGAGGGCAGGCAAAGAGCTGGGCAGCATGGCTGTCTTCTGCACACTGCTCGGGCCCTCTGCGTGCAGCTGGTTTTGGAGAGGCCTGGGAATAATGCCAAGTGTTTTTACATGGGGCCTCCAGCCCTTACACTGCAGGAAAGCTCAGTCTGGTTAAGCCCTCTCTCCTCTATGCAGTGGCACAACATGCACTTAGCAGTTCAGGACAAGGCCTAAGCCTAAACACGTGGGGGAACGTGTGCCCTCTCTCCTACCACAGACAAGAAGCACCAACGACTTCATGGGATGAGATGAAGTGTCACTGGTGGGTGTTTCACTAGATGTTGTAGCAAGCTCCAAAATGCACGCTCAGAGAACTGGAAGGGAGCCCCAAGACAGTGAGGTCTTCGTGGGGATGTGCCATACTCCTTCCTGCTGTGCTCCCCTGACTGTCCCCAAACACTGCCACAGGGTTTTCTCTGAGGACAAAGAAGTAACTGCTTAAATAGGAAAAAACTTGAACAAAAACTTAGCAGAAATAATCAGAGAATCACAGAATTGTAATCACAGGGGTTGGAAGGGCCCTCAGGAGATCATCGGGTCCCACCCGGTCAGTAAGTAGTAGTAAAGAAACCTGTGCCTTGCTGTCTGCAGCTCTGCCAGGCCTGTTCTTGATGTCATGCAAGGACTTTCTGCCTTGCACCACATTTCGCATCACCCTCCTGGTCCCCAGAAAATCCCACACAGAGGCGTGGATGGGGAAGGGAACCCTTGGCCCTGTGTGGGCTCCCATGGACTGCCTGGCCAGCTGCTGACCCCACTACTAACCCTGCCGCACCGGCAGCCTGGCAGCCCCGCTGCCTCAAGGGTGCTCCACAGCTCCCAGGAATTACAAACATCCTCTCCTCCATCAATGTCTCTTGACCTCGTGCACAGCAGCCAAGCACACAAGCCTCAGCATCAGTCAGGGCAGCAATGCAGCTGAAGAACTGCCCCCAGTACCAAAATACTCCTGCTCCAAGTTAGAACACAGGCATCCAGTGGGACACCAGCGCAGTGCCATCCGAGGAGTCATTAGTGACAGACTCATTTGCTTTCCTGATTTACACAGAATTGGGACACGTTTCCACTCCAGCAGTGTACAAGGGGTAAAAAGAAGTTGTAAGGAAAAATAAAATCAGGAAAAAAAATCCAAATCACTGTGAAAGACAAGTTTTCTCTCAAGGGTGCAATGTACCTTCACAAGCATATTCCACATGCAAGGGGGCTGTGCCAGGGCTTGCCTTCACTTGCTTCATTCCTCATACATCACTATGGGCTTTTTTTAACAAGCAGGATTTGAGTGCTGTGTTCTGCAGTTCCCCAGACACAATAAAATCACCTCCTAACAACTAATAATTAGCGTCTGTTCTTTTAGGAAGGAAGGGATTCTCCCTTCAGTTGCACAGCCGCTCTCCCACGTGCACAGCACAGCTAAGGCATGGCAACACGCTGGCATCTGCCAAATCTGGCTCTTTGCAAAAACATTTTGGAGTGAGTAACATGCTTGTATGTTAAAAAAGCAAGTAAAAGCATCACAGAAGAGATCCTGGTCAGACTTCTGTTGCTGATGTATTCCTTTCAAAAGAAATTAATGAGAGGATATTCTGAAATTGGCCAAAGAATAATGTGATTAGTTGACTCTATTTATCTTTAACTGCTTTTTAAAAGACTTTTAATATCCTTTTTTAGGAAGAATTCTTGGGCCAGGTTCCTGAGACCTGCATTCTAGTAAATTGGGTTGTTTTTTTTAAAAAAATAATCACAAAATCTATGCAATTAAAATAAAATTGGAATAGTAAAATCAGATTTTGTTCCTGGTCCCAGGCCTTAAGCTATTAGAGGGTTTGGCATAGGGCAGCTACATTTTCCTGCACTTAAAAATGGAATTTGCTTCCCCCTGTTCCTGTGGTAGGTCGGGATCCCCAAATTAAGCTCCTGACTACTTTTGCAGGCAGCCTGCATAGGGACTTTTTATTTGCAACCATCCCCAAATCTTCTGCAATGGTGTTTCCCCGCAGAAAAAAAAAATCTGTTGCACAGCCCTGACCTGATTATTTCCTGGATTAAACAGTCCTCCATGACCAAAACTTTGGGAACCTCAGATGCAGTAAAAACAATGGAATAGCCAAGATATAAAGTGCTGCCAGATGCACATTCCTGCACCCTCCCTCCTAATCTCTCTCAGCCGTGGGGAATGTGAGCTGTTGTTGCTGGAGCTGCAGTACCGCACGCTCAGGCACACGGGATCGAGGTTTTCTTTTCCCTGCTGCTGCAATTCTTAATAAACGAGCAAATAAACCAAAGGAAGGATGGTAAGAAGGCATTCCCACAACTTGCCAAGGCTGAGTGGTGCTGCTGGAGCCCCAGCAAGAGGTTCTGTGTGAAGTTGAAGCCTGTCCTGGACCTCCACTGGCCCACCCCTGAGGCTGTGCAGACGGACAGACAGCTGCGGCAGCATGGGTGGCTGCTAGGCTGGGAGTGGGGCTGGTGTGATGGCAAGTGGGAGGCTGTGTGCTCATCACTGTGGGGAGAACAGAGTGCCAAGGGAGGAGGGTTGGAGGCTTTTGGGGGCTGTGGTGCAGTACTTGCTCCCGCCCTCGCAGCCGGAACAGGGGTCTCCTGCCAGGCTCACGGGAACATGCTACAGGAGGTTCCTGTCCCTTCTCAAGCCCAGCTACTCTGCTGGTGACCTGCCAGCCACTGACAAGAACCACACAAGACTACACTATTACCCTTTGACGTGGGATGAGACACAGAAGTACAGGATTTGTGGAATCATCACTCACACACTGGTTTGGATGGGAAAGGCCCTCAGAGCCCAACCAGCACCACCCCCTGCCATGGGCAGGAATCCCCTCCACTAGCCCAGGGTACCCAATTCAGCACTGAACTCGCTCCCAAATATCATTATTTTTGTGAAATCCACAACTTCTGCTGTTCCAAGAGAAGTGAGCTTCACACTGAGCGTGCTGCCTACGGAATGAGCAACCACAGAAGTTGCCTATTACCACAACAAGGAAGTTTAAATTACTACAACTGCACAGAGGGAGCTGGAGGCACCAAGCCTGCAGGACTTAATTGCAATTATAGATAAAGCTCATCACAGAGCTGGGAACTGAATGTACTCATCTGGAGGAAGGCTGTCCCCCTGATCCCTGGGACTGTCCTGCAGTGAGGATGCACTTCCAACATGGTCCAGACACTGTGACCTGCAGCTCACTCATGATTCATCACCAAGCCACGCTGTGTCTCAAAGCAGATACAGAAAAATTTATCTGCTTGGTTGTTCTACATCCATCAAGTTAATCTTGTTTATGCAAGTCAGCATTTCAATATGCTACTTCCTTTTGCATCCACTGGATATAATTACTTCTCGCTGCTGCAGTGAGTTTTAATAATTACAACATGGGAACATCAGAAGCCATTGGGACTGGGAACACTTTGTGCCTGGTGCTGTGTGTGTCAGGAAGGGCACCTTTTCCACTGTTTTTAAATGAAAAATAAGCTGCCAGTTACTCTGATGACAGGTACAGAACTGTAGGGCAACAGTAGATAAAATAAGCAGAAAAGCATTAGCAGGAACAGGAAATGGTCTATAAAAGCTGTAGTATTAAGAGGAACACCAAGTATAAGAGCCAGTTTTGGCTCAGCTGTGACTCACCACTAGCCCCAAGGCAAGCTGGGCTGTAGAGGTGTCTCCTTCCTAGAGAGACAAACATTCTACTGGGAAGGAAAACCAGAAAGCAGTCTGAGAGACATGGAGTTGGTAGGACATCAGCTGGAGCTATGTGTTAAGTTTTGAGCTTCAGCCTGTGAGGTATGAAAACGTGACTGGTCCAGATGACAATAAAGAACAGAGATCTAGAAAAAATTACCTGAAAGGAAAGAGAAGTTGTTAAATACAGGGCAGGAACAAGTGAGAGGGGAGTGTCTCAGATATGTCACAAAGCTGCTGAAAAGAGAAAAAGGGTGGTGTATTTTCCTGTCCATCAAAGGTGGGATAAAAATGGATTTAAATTGCAGGAAGGAAGGTTCAGGATGGAGGTGGCATTGAAGCCATGGTATAACTTGGACTTACTTAAGAAAAGACGAGATAACTGTTTATAAGAAATTATGTAGCTATTATCAAGCCTTTCTTGGAGCAGAGGAGTTAGCCTATGGCTATTGTATGGGTACACATATATGCACCCTGGGTACCTGTTTTTGAAGATCACACTATGATGACATTCCCTGAGGTGGCTTGGAATAGGTGCACTTGATAAGAAAATGGAAATATTTATTTAAAGTATGACACGATGCATTAAAAAGAAACCAAAATTTAAAATAAGAAAATTATTTAGAAACTTACCCACTTAGAAAAGGTCAAGACTTGGGGCAGAAAGTTAAGAAGAATCAGGATGGGGACTGTGTTATCCTCCTGATGGCATTCACGGTGCAGCCCTCAGTAATGGTATCACAAACCGCAGGCCTCTGATGCTTGAATTGTGTTGGTTACTGAGAGACTGCAGAACTCTACCTTACGCCTGTCCTCTGGGGGTAAAGTTATTACAGGGGTAATGGACTGAGCTGTAAGAGCAACAATTAATCTGACATCAGTTGGGAATAAAGCCCTGGAGACCACTGTGATACAGGCTTTACCTCTCCTTTATCCTGATGTTTAAGAACAAGTATGAGTTAACCACCCACCTCTCCTGCAGCCACCAAATGCCATTTTCAAAGGAGTGTAGAAGGCCAAGGTTCAATTCTGTTCATCAGCCCAGCACCCCAGTGAAGGTGCCATCCCGATTCACACTGCTCTTCCCAGCACATGGCACTACCTCCTGACCTGTGTGTCAGCTGTGGGTCATCATTACCTCAGAGAGGTACAAAGAAATAATTTCCACTATAAACCCTCTCCACATGAACCATTGTGCACTTCTGCATGGGAACCACAGTATAGTGTTTGCAGTTGAGGTATTTTGAAGCCTGGGACTGCAAAAAAATTAACCTAGGCAAAGCAAGAAAGTTCTGATGAGTCTGCACATTATATATTGTGTCCAGTTCTGGGCCCCTCAGTTCAAGAAGGACACAGAACTCCTTGAAAGAGCCCAGCGCAGGACCACTGAGATGATGGAGGGAGTGGAACACCTGTCTTACAAGGACAGGCTGAGGGAGCTGGGGCTCTTTAGCTTGGAGAAGAGGAGCCTGAGACATGACCTTATTAAATTTTATAATATGTAAAGGGTGAGAGTCAGGAGGCTGGAGCCAGGCTCTTCTCAGTGATGGCAGCAACTGGACAAGGGGCAGCGGGTGCAGCTGGAGCAGAGGAGGTTCCATGGGAACATAAGGAGGAACTTTTTCCCTGTGAGGGTGGCAGAGCCCCGGGACAGGCTGCCCAGAGAGGCTGGGGAGTCTCCTTCTCTGGAGACATTCAAACCCTCCTGGATGTGTTCCTGTGTGATTTAGTCTGGGTGCTCCTGCTCTGGCAGGGGGTTGGACTAGATGATCTTTTGAGGTCCCGTCCAACCATTAACACACTGTGATTCTGTGATCCCTCTATTATATCCCTTTAGGTAGGGTTTTTAAGGCCATGAGGTTTTTAATTCATGTGCTTTTGTGAAAAGAAAAAATAATATATCTATTTTTGATCTGGACTTGATACAAAAATAAAGGGTGAGAAATTTCCTGGTAACAAGCTGCTACCCCACAGACAGGAGAAAAAACAGAGTAGTACTGGAGGTCAACTTTTGCTACAGCTAGTCCAGGAGTCCTGGAAGCACCCTCTTGAAGTTATCCCAAAACACAAGGTCCTGAGAGGCAGGCTCTGGCAGGGCCTCACTGTGCTCAAGGTGCCGCGCCTCCTGTACCACTTCCTGCCCCAAACTGCCCGTGAAATCCACAGGCCAACCTGTGACATCCTTGGGTTGTGCCTGAACACTTGTGAGGCAGGAACAGAAAGCATTTAGGTTCTAGGAAAATTGTTTTAATTTAAACCCAAGAGCCACTTTTAGCTTTGTAAGAACTGGCTTTGCTCCTTCTTGTTCCGCTGCAACAGCCCCTTTTACAGAGGAAGGAACTGGGACCCCTGCACTCACAGGCAGGTCCCACCTCCTCCTGCACACCAAACACCAGCCTTGGGCTCACACCTAAGAAAGAAGCAGGATGACACAGAGCAGATGCTGAATTCAAGTTACAGATTGATAACACCCCCAGGCTCCTCCTCTCTGACTTGGCAATAAGAAAAACAGTTTGGCAAGGCATGAAAACTCCTTTTCAATGTAGCTCCTTGTGGAGCGGATCTGAGACCAGGTACCAGAGCTGGTCTGGGCTCCTGCCTCTGTTCAGTGCTGCAGACCTCACCTGAGTGAATACAGGCCCATAATGGAGCCAGTCAAGCTGCTGGTCTCTGATCGCTGGGGAGAAACAGAGGATCCAGCTCCTTCAGCCTGGACCTTGAGAAAGCATTAGGAGGGTCTGACCTGAGAAGAACCTCTTCTGCAGTAGGCTTTAAAGGAATCTGACCGTTTTGCCTATATACAGTAAAGACGAAGTTGTTCTTCACTGTCTGCATTTTGAACTGAGAAGTTTGTGCTCCAGGACTGCTCACCTATCTGCACTGGACCATCACAGCATAAATAATCCTTGAAATGAGGAGAAACCTGACATGCCCTGGTCCCCCTGCTCACTGCCCACAGGCAACATACCCAGGAACAGAAGGATGAGGGGAATCAGCTTGTTAAAGGGCAGAGCCTGGCAGGACAAGGGGGATGGAGTGAAGCTGGAGGAGGGAAGGGGGAGAGGAGATCTTAGGGGGAAGTTCTTTGCAGAGAGAGTGGTGAGGGGCTGGAACAGGCTGCCCAGAGAGGGGGTGGGTGCCCCGTCCCTGGGGGTGTTCAAGGCCAGGTTGGCTGGGGCCCTGGGCAACCTTGTGTAGCTCCAGGCCTGGAGGTTGGTGTCCCTGCCTGTGGCAGGGGGTTGGAGCTCTGTGATCCTTGGGGTCCCTTCCAACCCAGACCAGTCTGTGATTCTATGTTCCCTGCAAAGCCTGGCAGCTAACATTCTCCCCAAGGCACAGAGAAGTATGTGCTTGACCCCACTGAGTAGGGGGAGGTAACTCAAGGTCATCTCCCACTTCCTGCACTCAAGTTGTTGGCCAGCTCAGGAGGCTGGTGGTTGATGTCTCCTCTTCCACAAAATGCACACAACCCCCTTGCACAGCCCCACACCAGGCACAGCAGCTGCCAGGAGGAGCCCTTGCTCTCACCACTCCCAGGACCTGGCTGGAGATCTGGCCCTGGTGCCATCATGCATCCTCAAACTGCTTCAGCTCCTGTCCTGTCCAGAGACGCTCAGCAGCCCTGAGACCCAGCTGCTGACACTGTGGGGTGAAACACTGGTGGGTCCTGCTCCCGGTTCACTGGGGAGGGCTCTGCTGCTCCCGGTCTCTTCTGCACAGAAGCCATCCCTGGAAGGCAGCACGTCACCTACCCCGGGAGGCAGAGGAGCTGGTGCAGGGGGGTCCCATGGGTCTCTTGCTGCCACATGCAGATGGGGTCCATGAGCAGGACCAGTGGGAGGCCAGACCAGGTCAGCTTTCACCCTTGCCATCACCTGCCATAGCCCAAACACCTTCACTTTACATCATGTCTTGCTGTGCCTGCTGCTCAACCAAACCAGCCAAAGCTTACAGACAGCTGAGGTCATCAGGACAGTGTTGGTGACACCTGGACGTGTGTCACCTATCTGCACAACCCCACAACATCCCCATGTCCCTGCTTCACCAGCCCACAGAGGCTGTTGGCAGCACAATGGGCTCTGTGCTGCCCATCCCAGCTCTGCAGTTGGCTGGATTACGGGAGAAAAGTTGGTCTGACTGCAGAAGGGATTTCCCTGGTGCATCCCACACAGCTGCAGGATCTCACCCTGGGAAGGAAAACAAACCCTGCATTCTTGGAGGGAAGTCTGGGAGGGGATCCTGCCTTTGGCCTGGCTGCAGTAGTTGTCTTGCACACTAAAACATCTTGATTCTGTGTCCAGTAAATCATACACCACCACACCATGGCAACACGCTTAATATTATTGTTCTTCAGAATACTCTGGTTTAAAAATATAGAGAAGCACAACGTTGCTGTATCTCAGGGTTGTTGTTCCCTCAGACTGTTCCTGAGAAGAGGAATGTCTGGAGCTCAAAGCCCTTTACTCGCTCAGCGTGCCCTGAGCAAAAATAATGAATGTGATATTTCATGATCTCCACTGAAAGAGAAGAGTCTTTAGGCAGGAAACAGGGCTGAGATCAAATTAGTGTTACAGAACAGCTTTCAAATCTGGCTTGCTCTTTTCTGGGGTGATATATTTAACTACTTCAGCTGAAGAAATTGCCATCCTGCTGCTGGAGCTGAAGCTGAGCAGGCAGAGCAGAAAATGAGCCAATACTGAATAACATATATTTAATAAATGTATACATTATTTATTTATAAATAAATTTCTCACCTTCAGAACAAACTATGGAAGCTGTCAAAGAAGGCAACAAATAAAGGGAAAAGCTTACAACAGAGGAAAAAACTGTCCCCTACACTGCCATGATCAGTGATTCACTTTTACCCCTTGGAAATGTTCTCATGAGGTGGCTGAGGCAGTTACAGGTTACACAACAGACAACTGACGCTCCCTGAGGAGCCCAGAAAGACACCTCAGGTGTAAAGCTCTACCAGAGGCTGAGCTGTGACCTTATTTGTTAAAACAGAAGTGAGCATTTGTAAGGATTTTAGCTGTGCTGCATTTCAGGCCCTAAGAAGCTGGAGAACATCTGTCTGTGGAGCTGCATGCCACCTGCACAGAAGGATCATGACAAACCATACCCTGAAACCTTTTGCCATAAACCCTACCCGTCAGGAGAAGCACTCATCTCATGGGAGTTGCCTGTTGCATCCAAGCCACATGGTCCTGATGGTGTTAAAGCTGCATTTCTCAGCATGAGGCTCTCCCTTTGTGGCAAGGGGGAACAGCACAGCACAGGGAGGAAGAAGCCTGGGTACAGCAATTCAAATCACAGAATCATAGGGGTTGGAAGGGACCTCCAGAGATCATCAGGTCCAACCCCCTGCCAGAGCAGCTCCCCAGCTCATATTGCACCGGTCAGTGTCCAGAATCTCTCCAGAGATGGAGACTCCACACCCCCTGGGCAGCCTGTCCCAGGGCTCCCTCACCCTCACTGAGGAAAAGTTCTTCCCCATGTTGGTGTGGAGCTTCCTATGCTCCAACTTGCAGCCATTGCCCCTTGTCCTGTCCCCACAGACACTGAAAAGGGGCTGCCCATTTCCCCCTGCATCCCATGCTTAAGATATTGATCAACATTAATTAGGTCCCCCCTTAGTCTTCTTTTCTCCAGGCTGAACAGTCCCAGCTCACTCAGCCTTTCCTCATAGGGGAGATGCTCCAGGCCCTTCATCATCTTTGTAGCCTCCTCTGGACTCTTTCCAGGACATCCCTCAACCTCCCCAAAATGCTGCCCTCCCATGGGAGGGGGAAGAGGTGCTGTCGAGCTCTTCCTTCTGATCACAGGCCAATATTGGACCCCCCAGCACCAAAAGCAAAAGTAAACTCCATCCCATGGAAATGAGTGTCAAAATTGGTTCTCACTGGGGCTGGAAACAGACTGGAGTTCCCAAGTGCATCTTCAGGGGTGCCAGGGCACCAGCTGAGCCCCAGAAGGCAGCAGGAGGGAGAAAGGGGACAAGGCTCAGCCCTGCAGCTCTAATAACGCTGCAGGAATCAGGGACACACACAGAGTCAGTGCTAACACAGGCACTATAGGGATTCCTGCTTGTGTGTTTCTGATCCTGGGGCCATTTCCAGAGATCCATGTTTTGTCCAGCTTAAAGCCACTCCATTCAGTGCAGCCGGCTTCTTTCAATACCAAATCACCACCTTTCAGCTCTAAGTGCAGGGCCCACAAGCTGCCGCTTTGCACAAGACCCACTCACTGCACAGCACTCAACAGCCCCCAGAATCAGCCCTGCTCACCAGGACCTCCTGCCAAAGCACTGAAAGACAGACAGGATGAACAAGCTTCTTCATAGCTGACTTGGAGGAAGGGGTAAGACCTGTTGGTTGCAGAGGCTCCAAGCAAAGTCCATGGAGGGAAGGAAAAACTGGGGCAGAAGAGCCCTTCCCAAGAAGAGCTCCATGCAGCTGAGGTTGTGCATTCTCCATGCAGACACTGGCAGCCCTGCAGTGCTCAGATGTGGGCAACTGCCTGTGTGACATCCATGCAAATGACACAATGAGGGAATCCAGGTACCTGGAATGATCAGCACTGGGTTGCAAACTAGCAGCATCTCAGCCCAGAAGGTATGAGTGGAGGAGCAGCTCTTGTCCTGCAGAAGGGAGCTAAGGGAGCATTGTGCCATGGGGTCACAGTAACAAGGGAGGTGGCATTCCCTGTACTCCCCAGATGAGACAGAATGGTCCTCCCTTGGGTTCTCGGGAGCAGTGCTGGGGTGCAAACCTGTAAGCCTGCAAGGAACTTGCTGGGCATCACTGGGTGGAGCTCTGTGATCAAGTTCTCCAGCCTACTCCAACTGGAGTTGTAGCATTCAGTTTCTCTGATGCACTGTGAGTGCAACAGCCCTCAGCTTCTTTCCCCTTTTATGTGCTGCTTGGGGCTGGTGGTCTTTTAACTCTTGGTTCCATGGGGCTCCAACATGGTCAGAAGGTCTCCTATTCTGCTCCAGTAGACTGTCCCACCTCTGAGGTGAGGTAAGTCCCATCTCAAAGCTGATCAGATGCTGGAGCAGGGGATCATTAATCAGATGTGCTGGAAGATGCTGTGTTCTCTCCTATCTCCTACAGCGACACTGGGGGCAGCATCCTGCTTGAAACCTGCTGGGCAGTGCAAAGCACCAGGCACAGAAATCAGTGTGCTGGGAGCAGTGATCTGCACCAGCTCTCCTCCCTGACACTTCCAGCAAGGTGCCCATCACAGGAGTATGACATGGCCCCATCCCTGAGCTGAATTAGAGCTCATTATCATCTCCCTTGCTGGCACTGAGGGAAAAGCTTTATCACTTGACAAAGATCCATATTCAAACTGGTAAATTGTGCTGGCCATGAGCAGAGGAGAGCGCAGGCGTGAGGGAGTCCTGCAAACCCCGGGGCCATGCAGATGCGACAGTAGCCGGGCGCAGGAGGTCACTGGCTGAGTTTCATTTCCAAACTGTTTTCCACAAGGGACCCACTGATAGTTTAAGCCTGATTTCTTTCTGGAAACACCTGAAGTTCTGTTCTTCATCCTGTAAAGGGCAGGTTCAACTACAGCCTTCATCTGGGGCCAGTTATCACTGGGATAATCAGCAGTTCACCGCAATGAGACAAGTCACAGGCTGTCTGGTAAATCTCCCTATTGAGGGTGATTACTTGGCCTTGTGTAATGAATTAGGCCTATTATGCAGCAGCTGGCACGGGAGCAGCAAATCTGCTGCTCAGGCAGCTCACTGCATGGGGAGGGCTGGGCCTGCTCAGCCACGCACGACACACGCAGCAGGACCTTGAAGCTGGATTGCGCAGACAGTACACATGTTTCCCCAAGATACATTACAGTCATCCATCCCCTTTCTGTCTCTTCCTTTAGAGTTAAGCATTTACTTCTTAGAAATTGCTTGTCCTTCTCTACTCTGCCCTCGTGAGGCCCCAACTGGAGTCCTGTGTCCAGATCTGGGGCCCACAATACAAGAAAGATGTGGGACTGCTGGAGAGGGTTTAGAGGAGGCCACAAAGATGATCAGAGGGCTGGAGCAGCTCCCCTATGAAGTGAGGATGTAGGAGCCGGGCTGGGTCAGCCTGGAGAAGAGAAGGCTGTGGGGGGACCTCATTGCAGCCTTCCACTCCCTGAAGGGAGCAGAGGAGCAGGAGGGGAATCAGCTTGTTAAAGGGTAGAGACTGGCAGGACAAGGGGGATGGATTACAGCTAAAGGAAGGAAGGTTTAAATTGGATATTGGGGAAGTTCTTTCCAGAGAGAGTGGTGAAGGGCTGGAACAGACTGCCCAGAGAGGGGGTGGGTGCCCCGTCCCTGGGGGTGTTCAAGGCCAGGTTGGCTGGGGCCCTGGGCAACCTTGTGTAGCTCCAGGCCTGGAGGTTGGTGGCCCTGACTTTCTTTGGAACTGTGTGATCCTTGGGGTCCCTTCCAACCCAAACCATTCTATGATTCTATGAAATACAATTATTCTGTGCAGTTTCTGCCCGGACTTTGCTGTATCTGCATTAATTCTTCATTCTCTGCCACTCCTTGCGAACTGTCACTCAAAAAACCCCATTTTTCTCTTCCAAACTCCTCCATACTAATTATTCTCTCTCCTTCACTACCAAAGCCTTGCCAGCTCTTGATGCTGTCTCTTCCATGACCAGCTTCTGCAGCAACTGCCACTGCTTCTGTCACATAGCAGCCTGTCAGTGCAGGTCTAAGCTTTGTGGCTGTGTGGTGGCTAAAGGAGGAGCAGGAGGGGTACAGCAACTGCAGGGTTTTGTTTGGGAAGCAGGAATAAAGCACCAGAATGATGAATTGGAAAGGATCAGGAAGACAAAGCAGATTCACTCAGCCAATTTAAAAGAGCATTCTTAAAGTGCTTATAGATCACATTCTTAAAGTGCTTATAGATCATGTTCTTAAAGTGCTTACAGATTGCCTGAGGGGGAAAAAGCAGGACAGAATAGACTCAATAGCAATGTGGTAGTCATGATGGCTGGTTGGGTACTTTTGGGAGTGTTGGTACCTTCTGTGAGAACAGCTATCACAAACATCCGTGTGAAACAGACTCTCCTTCCTGTGAAGACTTCCAGAAGACAAGAAGCAGACAAGGAGTGAGAAATTCATCATGCCAAATAAAAAATAGATCAGGCAGAGATCAAGAAGCAGGAACAAAAGGAATTAGTCTTCCTCAAGTCAAAAGTCAGCCACAAAGGCCTGATGATGCCACTAACCCCTCAAGCAATTCAAGAAAAGTGTGTTGTAAGTATATGTGCTCTACATACTTTTTTTTACATGAAGCAAAAGCCTGAAGAGCTTCAGCAAGTCTTCAGTGAACAGGTAACATCATAGTAAACAAATCACACTAGTCATAAATGGAAAATGGTACCTACAGAGGTAGTAATCAGCACCCTACATTTATCTTTCATGTCTCAAATTGTGTCCAGCCCCTTTCCCCTGTCTTCCACAAAAGCTGGTCCTGGGGCAGCCCAGGGAGTTCTGAGGAAACAGGAGATGCTTCATGTTAACCCCTTCGACACTCCCCATCCAACTGTTGTATTTTTCCTCCAGTCTCAGGGCTGCTCATCATGTCTGACTGGGGGTGTGTGTGAGAAGAGCCCACCAGCAGTGCTGGGATGCCAGAGAGCACGCCGCAGAGCCAGAAATACCAGATTTAACCCCAGCTAACTGACCTGCCTCTGAAACCTGAGGAACATTTTACAGGGGTTTCCAAGTAAAAGATAGGAGATGGAATGAGCAGGTTGTGACAGCAGTTGTGCTTCTGCTCCCTCCTCAGTCTCCCACCTTTCTTCTTTTACTGCTCCTGGACTCCAGCAGGAGCGAGCAATGCAAAGAGCAATTCAGAGCTAACAGGACAACCCAACAGTTGCAGGCTGTGTTCAGAGCGGCCCAGAGCAGCCTTGCTGTCTCTATGCAGAGAGAGAAACCCCATGTGGCATGGTGGTGGCTCTGGCACATCCCAGGCAACTGCCCAGCTCTGGGCCAGGCCTGGTGGCCGCTGCTCCAGGTAAACACTTGGCAGCTTTCAGGGCAGGTGTGGGCTCTCTTTCAGCTGGAGCAGGGCTCAAGGCAGTGCTAGAAATCTCACTCACAACCTTCTTACAGACCTTGGCCTGACCCATCCTATCACACAGACGTCCCAGGTCTCTACACAACTACTCACTGTGCTTTTTTCCCCTCCTTGGAAAAGGGGTTGTCAGGGCAGAAGGGAAAGGCACAGAATGGCTTGGTGGGGTCAAGTGAAGTGACAGCAAATCAACAGTTAACATGAAGGTGTTTTCTCCCCAGTGTACTCCCGGGGTCTGCGGCCACAGAGGTGCTCAGGGATGTTGTGTCCTGCCAGGAGCTGGGAAAGCCCCGGAGATCTGTGCAGCAAACAAACATGGTGCCCAGATGACCATGGTGCTTTTCCTGCCAGCATCACAGTGGGAGTATCTGGGGCCCAAGAACAGCCTGCTCTGACCAACAACAAATGTCAGAACAAGTGCCAGACAGATCTCAAATGATGTCAAAGAAAAATTTTCAACCATTGGGTCTGTGCCTGGCTGGGAGTTTAAAGATCATTGACCAATGATCTTTAGTCAGCCTAAAATCAGTCCAGAGTGGCTCTTACTCACAGCTGAGTGCTGGGTACCTGCACTGCCCACAGGGGCTGAAAAGGGCCTATGAACAAAGGGACCCTGGCATGTGCCGCTGCTAGATGTGTTATGCAAAATACAGAGTGGCAGCTCCTGAGGAACCCATGGCATCCCCTTCACAAGCCCACAGCGAAACAAACCAAACCATGCTCAGATAATACAAAAGCTATTTTGATAGCACAAGGTGGCAAACTGGCTCACTACTACAAGCAAACCCCATACACCTGCATAAGGAATGCTCCAGTGCTGTCAACACAGTGTGCGCAGGAGCAGGGCCGCAGCCAGCCAGGTGTTGCTGTGACACTACAGCCCATGCTCCCCTGAACCAAAACAAGTTTTGCCAGCCCAAAGTGCACCTCTGCTGCTATGGCAGGTATGAAAGAGGCTCTCACTGGCCCAACCCTCCCTCATACCAAATCCCAGTGCTGCAGGGGCTCTGCCTGCACTGCAGACACAGCACGGGCCTGTAGAGCCCACAGCTCAGGTTTTATGCCACGTACCAACCCTTCACATGAGGCCCTCTTAATGGGTCATGTTTTACACAGTGGCATGACATAAAAATTCCAACTTCACTAAAGCATACTTCTATTTTTCAAGGCAAACACTTGTGGAAGAGCCCTGCTCTTGAAAAACAGCGGCTGTGCAAATGCTTGGCCTCGATTTTACACTGTTCCGTGCTCTAAGTGATCAATAAAAGGGCATGTGACGTAATTAAATATGGGCATCAACACATTAAACTGATGTAAACCCACGACAGCATGCGAAAGAGAGTGGGGATCAATCAAGTCAGTTGTGCTGCTTCCAGGTTTTGTCAGATCTTACCTCCCTGTCTCTAAACGCAGAGTCATGTACCATTCCCAGCAATTCATGCAGCAGGGCACAGGTACCACAGCCCAGCCCAACCATTTTAAAAATTATTTTATAATTATTTTGTCCAGTTCTGGGCTCCCTGGTATAAAAAAGCCAGGGATCTCCTGGACAGAGTCCAGAGGAGGCTATGAAGATATGATTAAGGGCCTGGAGCATCTCTCCTATGAGGAAAGGCTGAGGGAGCTGGGGCTGTTCAGCCTGGAGAAGAGAAGACTAAGGGGGGACCTAATTAATGTTGATCAATATCTTAAGCAGGGGATGCAGGGGGAAATGGGCAGCCCCTTTTCAGTGTCTGTGGGGACAGGACAAGGGGCAATGGCTGCAAGTTGGAGCAGAGGAAGTTCCACACCAACCTGGGGAAGAACTTTTCCCTAGTGAGGGTGAGGGAGCCCTGGGCCAGGCTGCCCAGGGGGTGTGGAGTCTCCTTCTCTGGAGAGATTCCAGCCCTGTCTGGACACTGACCTGTGTGCCCTGTCCTAGGGACCCTGCTTTGGCAGGGGGTTGGACCCGATGATCTCTGGAGGTCCCTTCCAACCCCTATGATTCTTTGATTTCAGAGCCTTCCAGTAAATCTGCCAATAAGTGAGGCACATCCCAGAAGCACTGAAGTCTGAAAAAGCTGGAAGTGTCAAAGACGGAAATGCCAGTACCCCATGCCAAGCACTCCAAGACACGAGTTGGCAGGGGTGCCTGTGTTCCACCCCAGCGGGCTGGCTCCCTGTGCTCTGCTGATGGTGCAAAGAGGATGAACACCTACAACATGAGAAATGCCTGTCTTGCTGCCCAGGGTTGTAGTGTGGCCATGTCAAACACACCTGCAACAGTCCTGAATATTTCGGGATTGCAATGCTGCAACACCTACTGCCCACTCCTATTACTGTGGGACTTTTCCAAAGCAGAAGAATGTCCTATCTTTGGGATTGCACTTGCTGTCATAGTCAGTGAAGTAACACTAACAAGTCCTGAGCACATACACAGACATGTAAGGCTCTGGTAATGCAGAATCAAGGTGTATTACTGATAATAACATGTTCCATAGGGCATAAGCAACCATGGATAAAAAAACCCATGGAGAATAAAACAGGGTTTTAATCTGTTTATTAATTTTCACATAGACAAAAGGGAAATAAATAGAGAAAACCAAACCCCAGCAACTCTGCTAGAATCTGCTAGTCTTGCTTTCAGGGCTGAATTTTCCATTTTGGCCATCATAATAAAGACTTTTTTTTCTGAAAAATACTGAGTATCCAGCATTTTTTCATTATTTCTACTGTGTCTTTTTAACTACATTCGGGATAAAGCACAATGTAATACATCCAGCAGGTGTGGTTTGCAGTGCAATGCTGAAGATACTGAAGGTGCAAGTGGAAAGTAGACTAGAAAACCCCAAGTCCACCATTGCAAAAGTTTCTCCTGATGTCTACAGGACTCACGTCCATTTTGGAGCCCAGAATGAATTGTGAATTCTTGAGGGAACCAAGAGATCTTCAAGCAATTCCTTAAATGACCCATATTTTCACCTTTGCTGTATATCCCTTCCTGATATGTAGGTGCGTGGAACTCATTTAATCTTTAACATCTGCAGTGAGACTGGGTTTTGGACGCCCTTTGCAACCCATGGGCAGAAGGAGGTCCTTCCAGATTAAGCCTCCCCTGACTTTTTTGGTATTTCAGCCAAGGATACAGAAAAAGATCTTTAAAATCTATGTCTTGTGTAATTTCTGCATGGCCACAGATGTGACTGGTATCACCAGCCACAAGCCCAGCAACACCCCATCTTGTGCAGAGGACAGAAGAGCCCACAAAAAATGCCACACCTATCAGTAAGACCCTTCCTACTACCAATTTTGAATATTTATGGCACCATTCATTTTTAACTTCAACACTCTGAGACAGGTATCCCCAGATGGATGATAAAGGGCACTCTTATCAGCAAGGGGTTGTGAGCTGTAGTCTCACATCTCCTTCACGTTTTCATGGGGCTTTAAAATCCCTCAGAAACCTTGATTGAACAGTGGTCTTCTGGCAGGAAAACATAATTCCCTCAACCATTTAATATGAGAAAATAGACTATTTTATTTTGTTCCCACTTTCCAGCAATGTCAGTGGGATGATTAGCAGAAGTTTCTAAGTCTGAAAAGTTACAGAGAGTCACAGATATGAAAAAAATGAGCCTGGAACTGAAATGCAGAGCAACACCACGTGAGTCTCATTGCCATTCCTAGCTCACAAATGCCCCGCTTTGGACAAAAGCTTGCTGTCCAGTACGACAAAGCAGACCAGCTGTGAGTGCTGAACACTGAAAACTCTGCCCTTCCCCCGGGTAACACCCACAGCAGCCCCCATCCACAGCCTCATGTGCCTTCCTTGGTCATCCCCACAGGGAGTCAGTCACCCCTGCAGCGGGAGAATCACCATCACCCTTCAGTCCTGGAGGAGATGCTGTCTCCTCTTCAGCTGCAGCTGTTGCTCCTCACCTCCCAGCACCATCTCTCCTCAGCAGCTGAGCAGCCAGGCAGCCCAGGAAAAGACAGGCATCCCTGGGCAGGGTGGGCAGGGCACCGGAGTACCAGTCCCAGCTAAGTGGCTTCACTGATAAGCTCTCAGTATCAGAAGCTGAACGCCATACAGCTGCTGTCCAGCTAAACACCGCTGGGCACTCCTGAGCACAACTCCTGAGCTGTGCTCACTCCCCTCACTGCCACTTAAAACCCACAGAAGGGTTCAGCACCACACCACCAACCACAGCACTATCACACGGGATTAAGGAGCAGATTCCTCTCTCAGCACACCAGGCTACACAGTGGTGCATGACTTGCCCCACACAGAATCCTCAGAAGAACGCTGTGTGGTGGCCGCCACACCTGCACCTGAGATGTCCACACATCCCTTTGGTCCTTGTTGCTCTCTGGGATGTTTTATGCTGAGTTTGGAGTGGGAAGATGGAGGAATGAGAGACCATAAGCTAACAAACTCCGAGGACGTAGAAGAACCTGCTAAGAAAGCAAGACATCTTTGCTGATGTCATACACAGAGCCCAGTCCCTGGGTACTCACAGCCAGCCACACACCTTCCCTACACAGTCCTACTCTTCTTTGTCCAGTCATCAGGAAAAGCAATGGGTACAACATCTCCTCTTTTCCAAGTGTCTTGTGCATGTTGCATAAGTCCCATGATAGTGGAGAGCAGCTCCAGCCATGGCTGGTACCAGCCCTTTGTGTGGCAGCACACGGCACAGCTGCCTGCAGCACTGGCTGCCAAAATGCTCATCTCTGGAATGGGCTGGGTATTTTCTGACAAAATGGGTTTTCTTGGTCAAACTACAATCCATCACTTATGTGAAGAAAGAGAATCAAATAATCACAGATTGGTCTGGGTTGGAAGGGACCCCAAGGATCACAGAGCTCCAACCCCCTGCCACAGGCAGGGACACCAACCTCCAGGCCTGGAGCTACACAAGGTTGCCCAGGGCCCCAGCCAACCTGGCCTTCAACACCCCCAGGGACGGGGCACCCACCCCCTCTCTGGGCAGCCCCTTCCAGCCCCTCACCACTCTCTCTGCAAAGAACTTCCCCCTAAGATCTCATCTAACCCTTCCCTCCTTTAGCTTTAATCCATATGTTTTTCTCTCTCTAACAATAGGGGTTCCATCACAATACTGTTTCATGTCAGTGTCCAGAAGTTGACTTTTGTCACAAAGTGGGATTTTCCTTGCTCATCAGGTGCAGGTTCTAGTTCCTCCTTGGATCATCTCAGCTTACAACAAGGTACAGCTTGTTATGGAAATTCTCTACACATTGTTTGCTAGTACAGAATAAATTAGAGGCATTCCCAGCCCTAGGAATTCCTTTCATCCTTTTTCTCCTGACCACCTGTGCACAGAGAATGAAGCAGTTGATGCTGTGCCACGCCACACCTCCAGCAGCTCAGTGTGCCACAACACACTGCAGGATCAATGGTTTGCACGCTCTGGGATTCACATGGCAGGTGTCACTGGCTGCACTGGGCAAGGTGAGTTACCCCCCAGTATTACATAGCACTGGAAGCAATGTGGAATGCTGCCTGATGCCTGCATGCATGGCATACATAAAGCAGGGAGAAGCCTGTGATGTGATTCTTTCCTTCCCGAGCACCTCATGGTTCCTGCAGCTCCAGTGAGAAGTACAGGGGACACAAGTGACAGGTCTCAGACCTACCCAGTCCCCAGCCTCAGGGTCCAGTGCCACCTCCATCCCTGCTGAAGCACACACTGTGCTCCGTACAGAGACTTACATCTGTGGGATGACTGAAGCTATAAAAAGTGCTGACAATTCTCAGTGCATTTGCATATGGTGCTGCTGCTGCTGCTTATGTAAGTGATTTCTGGCTAAACACAAAAAGCAGAGCCCAAAATAGCTTTTAAAACAAACTGCTTGCAAATGTGACTGAGTGACACATCTGCCCATCTCTCCAAACATCACTCCTGAGGAGAGGCAGACACAACAGCCCATGCTTCCCCAGAGGGTCCTGTGCAAAGCACCTCCTGGAGTGCACGTCCCAGAGGTCTAATGCCACCTCACCCTCTTGACATCCATGCTGTCCTGCACCAAGGAAGCCTGTGGCAAGGTGGGACACACCTGAGGCGCACCTTAGGTTGCTCTCAGGTCTGGAGCTGCACAGATCTCCACACACACCATCATCCCAAGCATCTTGGCTGCAGGAGGAGCGCGGGGGCAGCCAGCCTCTGGGTAGGAAACACATTGCTGCCTTCAGCTGTTGAGCAATCCCTTGCTGCATCACACACCACATTCCACCTGCTCCCATGCCCATGCTCACCACAGCAGTGCCGGCTGAGGGGCTTCCACTGCCTGTGTCTGCTCAGATCCCTATGCACCAGGCTGAGAAAGGCAGCTGCTTCCCCCAGGCCTGCGGCAGCCCCGGTGCAGAGGATCCTGCGTGGCTTAGACGGCCAACGGATCAGGCAGTAAAGAGGTACACACCAGGGAGGAAGTGGTCAGAAGACACAGCTGCATGTCCCTGACTTTGAGGTCTCATGGCTCACACAGCCAGGAGACAAATCACCAAGGGGGGGGTGAAGGTAGACACCGATGGTGTATCTACACAACGTGGTGTATCTATGCCATGTGCAACACCACCTCTCCTTCTCCAAGCCCCTGAGCTTGCAGGACTGTTGCTTGCTCACAGACCATGCTCAGTCAGAGAGCCAGAGTGTCAGAGTCCAGCAGCACTCTCCTGGATTCCTCTGCTCTCAATGGATTCTTCTGTTCAGAACATACAGGGACGACTGTTTCTCCATTAACCTGCCATCTCCAAGAGCACAATGGTGTAAGAAACAGTACTTGGCTTCCCAGCACAAGGAAGATGAGGACATACTGGAGAGCATCCAGCAATGGGCCACAACGATGATTAAGGGGTTGGAGCATCTGTCATACATGGAAAGGCTGAAAGAACAAGGACTCTCTACATAAAGGCAAGAAGACTTGAGAGAGATGCTATCAGTGTGTATAAAACCAGGGGGTGGGGGGAGAGTAAAGCAAGGAGAAACAGCCTGCTCTCAGAGATACCCCACGGAAGGATGGGACACAGTGGTCACAAATCAAAACACAGGAAATTCCTTTTAAGCATAATAAAAGACTGAGGGGGTTAGTCAAACACAGGAACTGATAGTCCAGAAAGGCTGTGGAGTCCCCATCCCTGCACATACTCAAAACGTGACCAAACGTGGACCTCCTCCAGAGGTCCCATCCAACTTGGTGATCATGTGAACAAGACTGCAACAGCCTCCCCAACTACTGCACCCAGCTGGGACTCAAGAGACCCCCTCTGGAACCTCACCATGACATGAACATCCTCCCTTGCTCTCTTCCTTTTCATAGTCCTTTGGTTTATGCTATCCCTTTCACTCTGTGACAATTACATCCTCTCCAGCACCCACAGAAACATCATGTTTCTGGCTTATCCCTGACACACGCTTCTCCAGCTCTCATTGTTTCCATCACTGCCACAAGCAGGAACCTCCAGCCATCACTGTTTTCTCCTAACCCTCCATTGTGAGCTTGCAGGAGCCAAAAGGTACCAAACATCTTACCTCCCTGTGTGTCTCTTGCCTCAGATTTACTACAGCTCCAGTAAGTAAGTGCAGGCTGGCACCCAAGGGAGCATTGTGTTCATGGCCCTGCTGGGCTATGCATTGCCATCGCTTCCTGATGCCAGCTCCACCATCAACACGGCTGCACTGGGGCTTGGGCCAGAGAAGGAGAGTGTGTCCATCATGATACCCTTCAAGTCCCTGAGCAAGCTGCCTGCATGCAGGGGAAAGGCTCCCCACACAGAGATGCACACATAGATTTGTCTTCTTCTCACACATCCAGTCTACTGCAACGGGTGCCAATGGGCAGCCCCACAGGTATGGTTAATTAGCTCTCATCTCACGTATTTATTAACTGCAGCTCATAGTTGCTATTAGGTAGCACCTCTGGAGAAAAGGAACCCAGAGTGAACACCATGCGGCACCACTACCTGTCTGAAGCTTTGCTCAAGGGAAAGGAGCCTGGGCTGTGCAGGCAGCTGGTGGTTTTCAGTGGCACATGAGTCAGGGGCCAGACAGGCACATCAGAGTCAGTGTCTGCATCTCCTGAGCACTGTGCAACCTGCTCAGACTTCAGCAGAGCAGTGTTTCCAAGGGGAAGATGATGGGAAAACAGAGTTATCGTGTATGCAGGAGTGATTCCCCACTGCCTTTGCTGAGCAGAGCTTGTCTCATGATACATTTAGCCTCGGTGTCTAAATTCCTGGTTAGATGCTCAAGTATTTAGCAGAAACCACAAACATTCACATATGAACTTGTAGGTGGCAAAACTGACAAACAAAAGGACTCCCACGTTGCTTAACTCACACACAAAAAAATCCCAAGTGTTTTGGTGGCATAGAAAGTCCCTGGCCTGACTCTTGTAGCACTGAGTGGGGAAATTTTGCTCCTTCTTTCCTATTTTTGCAGTTAAGAATGAGAGGCAGAAACTCAATGGAAACATCACAGATATTCAGACTAGAGAAACCAAAAGGCAATGCCAGATCTACAGCCAAACCTCACAGAGCATTGCTCTGCATACATCTGGTGGGCCTGATGCTGCTCAGGGCTGGATTTCCCAGAGGATGCACATGGAAAACCCAGGATGAGAAGCCTTGTATGTAAGCAAAGCAGAGTGATTCCACCCAGAAAGCTGAAGGACAGGGGCTGACCCAAGAGTCACTTCAGGAGACCACTGACATACCCACTCCTGGTCCAAATGAGAGCGGCACATGGTCAGTGAGAGAAGGACTGATGGGTTCTTGCTTTGGCACACGAGATGTTTCAGATTTCACTTTCAGGAACACAGGGACTGTGAAGGCACTTTGTGGATGTCTGTTTTACACTCCCACTGCACCTTGTTTGTATGGGAGAGAAAGTAACGAGCTCGGACACATGTGGCCCTGAGGTGGGCGTACAAGTGTTGCTCTTGGTGCCAGGGCCCTGAGCCCAGCTGAGACTAACAGAGCTTCTCAGCATCCCCATGGGAAAGTCTGTGACCAAGTCTGTGACCTGACTCAAACTTTGCTGGGCCTGTCAGGGGCAGCGCCACACACAGGGCACCAAGGTGCCTCCAGTGCCAGAGAGCGGTTGCAAGAGAAGGGACATATCTGTGTGACCTCTTCACAGCACAAAGCCAAGAGAGAAGGAGAGGGAGGGGGAGGTGGGAGAGGACCTGGCCCAGCACCTGCTCCAAACGCACAACCGACGGGACCCGCGTTCCTTGGCTGCCCGCAGCTCCCCGTGCAGCCAGAGCTGCTCCTCCATCGCTACGACTGCGAGTACCAAAGGCTCCGCTGCCGGAGCGGGGCGGGCAGGTTGCTCCTCCAAGTGCCGCGTACTCGTACCGGCACCCAGCACCCTCCCCTAGTGCGTGTGGCCGGGGAACCTGCCCGCCCGCCCGGCACAGGGCAGAGAGATGCCGAGCTGGACCCCCGACGGCAGCCCCGCGCTGCCCCCGCACCGCTGGGGGGGTGCAAGACGGGGTGGGGGGGCAGCTGGGGCACTCCCGGGCAGCGGGACCGCCCCGGGCCGAGCCCCGTGACGGCTCCTTCCCCCGGCCCGGCCCGGCCCCCGAGCCCGCCCCCGCCCGCGCCGCTCCTGCCCTACGGTCGGCGCGGCCCCGGCCCGGCTCTTACCTCCAGGAGCTGCACGTAGCTGGCCGGGAACCAGCCGCGCAGCCCGTCCTCCTTCTGCCCTTCCCACCAGCCGCCGTCCGGCACCTGCAGCACCGTGATCAGCTCCCCCGCAGCGAAGCGGAGCCCCTGTCGGTGTCGCTCCCCAGAGAAGGGGTACAGCGTCTGGCAGCGCGACCCCGACATCCCGCCGGGAGCCCCGGCCGCGCTCCGCCCGCAGCCGCCTCGGCCGCCGCTCCGCGCCCGCCTGGGGCGCCGCTGCCCGCCCCGCGGCCCGCAGGGTGCGGGAGGGCCCACGCTGGCCCCGCCCCGCTCCGCTCCGGGGGCGCGGCAGGCGGCGAGCGAGGGAGGCGGCGGCCGCGGGGAGCTGGGGCGGGGATGGGGATGGGGGGAAGCGGAGCGGGGCGGCCCCGGGCAGCACCGGAGCGGGTGCGGGGGGAAGCGTGTGACTCGCGTGTGTGACTCGTGTCGGCGGCTCAGCGGGTGCGTGAGAGGAGGCGGGGTGCGGGGTGGGGCGAGCGGGGGATGCGGGGTGCGTGGGGGTGCGTGTGTGGGGGGATGCGGGGTGTGTGGTGGGGGGGTGAGCGGGGTGGGGTGTGGGGGGAGATGGGGGGATGTGCGGGGGGTGGGTGTGGGGGGTGTGTGTGGCTGTGTGTGACACCGTGTGTGTAAGGTGCCGTGGGGGTGTGCGTGGGGGTGGGTATGCGTGCATGTGCACCACTTGATGGGGGTCACTGTGTCTGTGACACACACACACACAGAGCCAAGGTGGCTGTGTGAGGCATCAAGTGTGCCTGGCACCATGCCACACTGTGCCTGGGGTGTGTGTCTGTGTGTGTGTGCACCCGGTATGTCTGTCACACTGTGTGTGTGTGATGCCTACACACATTGTCCCTGCACCCGAGACACCACGTGTGCTCGGAGACAGATGTGAGAGTGGAGACACCCCTGTCCGTCTGTGACACACACTCGTGTGTGTGTGTGTGTGAAATCCCTTCTGCCTGGAGGACTTGGCGTGACACACCCACACCTGTGTGGAACACAGGAGTGCGTCACACGGCCCCCAGCTTGTCTCTGCCACAGTGGGCTGAGCACACACCTTGCTCCATGTGTGCCTGCCTGCCTGCAACACGTGTGTGAGTCACACACCTCTGGATGTGACACCTGCATGTATGTGAGAGCTGCCCAGTGCCTGTGTGACACCTGCACCTGTGTGACATGGTGTGTAAGGGTGTGCAAGGCACCACAGTCTGTGTACTGTTGATTAACAGCTCCAGTGTGTGCACGTGTAAGACACACCTGTCTGTGCACACGTGTGTGTAAGAATGTTTGTGTGTCTCTGTCCAGGTGCACACACCTGACTCACTGGACATGTGTTGGATCAACCTGTACATGTACAGGTGCTGGTACAGCTCTGGCACAGCTTGAGCCCATTGCCCCTTGTCCCAGCTCCTGTCCCCTGGCTGAAGAGACCAGCGCCCACCTCTCTGCACCCTCCTGGCAGGGCAGGGCAGGTGGGGAGAAGGGCTCCCCTCAGCCTCCTCTTCTCCAGGCTCAACACCCCCAGCTCCCTCAGCTGCTCCTCAGAGCATTTGCCCTCCAGCCCCTTCCCCAGCCTGGTTGCCCTTCTCTGGACTGGCTCCAGGACCCCAATGTCCTTCTGATGCTGAGGAGCCCAGAGCTGGACCCAGCACTCGAGGTGCAGCCTCACCAGTGCCCAGTCCAGGGGCACAACATTCCAGGGCAGGTTTAGTCATCTTTGCTGTAACAGTGCCCAGAGCTCTGCCTACTATTTCAGATTCAGACATAAACAGACACCATGCCCGTCTACAAATGGCCAGTGATCTCACGAACAAACAGCTTCTGGTGATTCACCTGGGACTAAACTGCAGTCGCCTGCCAGGATAATTCACCTGGTGAGCTGACTGCTTCCATTCACCTCCTTTCTTTGAAGCAGGCTGAGAGTAACAAACTGTTCCAGTAACATCAGCCTGCTTCCAGTCAACATATTTCCTATTGAGAGGCGGGGCAGGTCCCACCCTGTTACATGCCAGGCACATACTTGGTCATATCAGTGTGACTCAGAAGACTCTTTGCCTTAGAGTTAAGTGACAGCAACTATCAATTGCCACAAACCCCTGGTTTGAAGTGGTGGTGCCATGCCTTCTGTCCAGCAGTTCAGTGCCCACCTCTCCCTTCCCAGAACTCTGGGAATCCTAAGTCACAACTATGGGCTCCAGTTAGCTCAACACAGAATTTCAGGAGAGACCTTCCCTCAGCCCATCTTGCTGCTGTTCCTCTTGATACAAACTAACTATGCAGTGTAAATCCAGGGAATTTCATGGTGGCCAGGATGCTCATAAAGAAGGGGACAGGCCTGACTCTAGACCACCTCAGCGATTCCTCAGCATTTATATTCATTAGGACAGATGCTGTAGAATTGTCCTCTCCCCTTTCAGCTCTATAAACAGCAGGTCACACAGTTTTATTTACTGGATGTTTATGTCATGCTAAATGGAAAAGCCATTGAAAGGATGAAAGGGCATTATGTATACATGATACACTCTCAGTAATACGAAAACTATGGCCATTTGGGTCTCAACTGCTAAGACAACATCAGACAAGTAGTTCTGATTCAGACCACAGGTCTATTATCCTTTCCCCAGTAATATCTAATAGCAGAACTCTTGGAGAAAGGACAGGTGCAGAGAGATGTTTCTGTAGAGCATCCTCTTGATTCCAGCAAATGATGGCTTAGGTCTGCCACAGTTGAGGTGGTACCTTGTATTTAATAGCTCATTTTCATTATTTAAGGCAGGTATTTTTTGAGCCTGTGAAAACTTTTGGCATCCCTAACATGGTGTACCAAGGGGTTCTAGTGCAGGCACTGTATTGTGGAACTTACTCCCTGCCTGCTTCATCTGGGGCAGTGCTGGCCCACAAGTCATAGGGACAGCCCACAGATAGTGACCTTTATACAGAGTTGAACTGTCCAGGCTTGAATCACTGAACTGAAAGCTGCTTGCATGTAGAGATGTGGGCATGAACTTCCATCAATCACCTGCTTTAAGGGTCCTAAGACACCGGTCCAAGATCATGTGGAGAATCACTGGAAAAGTGGGAAAACATCTGATGAAAGCACTTAAACTTTCCTTCAAACTTCCTTTTCTCTGGCTTAGTATCAGTCTTGGTGTGATCTGGACTTGCCAGATCATCTACAACAGCTTGCTGGATCCCAGAGCATCTGATATCTGATCCCACAGAGAAGTGGGCTTCTGTCCAGATAAGAGAAACCCAGCTAGGCAGTCCTCCAGCCAAACTCCTCCTGGGTGTGATAGTTTGGACACTGATATTTTCCTGACACTAAACTCCCCTCTTCAGCATGAATTGGTCATTACTTGAATTCCGCCAGGGATTTCTTATGTCATGAAAGAGCAGAGATTCTCCCTGAACACACTGAGCAGGACTGACTGCTTTCTGTGGACAAAGTTGTTGATCTGTGTACATGTGTGTGCCTGTATCTGCGGGACATTGATGTCTCTGTTTTCCTCTCAATGGTGTCTCTGTTCCACAACCATCTGTGTATAAAGCTGCTATTCTCTCATGAACAATGACTCATGCAGGAAGGTCTCTAAAAATTAAGCAAGAACTACGCTCATCCTGAGTAGTAGTGAAGATGAGGATTTCATCCCATAAACTCTTGGAAACTCAGCATTAGTTGTCCCTTGACAGCTTTAATCTTTAAAATCTGCTGTTGCTGACACATGTTTACAAACAACAGGTTGGCAGTGGACTCTGCAAATGGGTGCATCAAATCCACCACTCGCTTCTGACAGAGAGACCCAGCACAGCACTGCTCGCTGTGTCCAACCTTTTCCTCACTCCATTTTACAAACAGGATCCACCTAGTGACTCCTCCACCTCCCACATTCTTCACAGCCTCCAGAGGTGACTCACAGAATCATCCAGTCACAGAATGGTTTGGGCTGGAAGGGACCTCAAAGATCATCTAGTTTCAACCCCCCCGCCATGGGCAGGGACACCCTCACTAGCCCAGGGTGCCCAAAGGCCCATTGCCTCCTGTCCTTTCACTATGCACTTGTTCAAAAAGCTTGGGTGCACCTTAATTCTCAACCCCATTTTCAGCAGTCTTAGCCTGCAATTACATCCCCCATCAGTCCTCTCTTCTCCAGGCCAAATGAACCTAATGCCCTTTACGTCTCGTATGTCACATGCTCTGCTTGGGCTGAGCCCTTGACCCCAGGTCCCTTCTGTCTCCCTCCCAGACCCGTCTTGAATGAGCAAGGTGACACGTTTCTTGTCATAAGTGGAAGCCAGTGATGCTAAAGTATGGCCTAAACACCTCACAGGCAGCTTTACTGAGATAGCCCTATGGAGAGACAGGTGACCATACAGAATGCTCCGTCCCGCTGCTGGTCTACATGCCAAGAGCAAGCCAGTGCAGGCTTACAGACAATGCACTGGGGTCTGGCTGTCCAGTTAGCCCTCTTCCAGGTATCCTGTGATAAGCAAAGGACTCTGAGGGTTCTATAGGTCTGATGACAACTACAAAGGACATCTAGAAGCTTCCAGGAGTGCAAAAAATTTCAAACAAAAGCTTTTTCTTTCAGTTTTAGAAATATATTTACAGCTGTCATCATGTTAAAGAAAAAGTAGCCTTAAATACTACCCCTGCAACACAAAACTCCCATGCTGGAGCTGGTTCTCATTCCTTCCAGTTTTATTCCTTTATGTACAAGTAAGAGCATCGACAGCGAGTTTGTAGCTAACAAAAGGCTAAACCCTGCTAACTGACTGGTTTGCCTGCCAGCACTGCACTGATCACAGCGCGGTTTGTGGGCCAGGGCAGACACTGCCCCTCTGTGCACCACTGAGCAGTGAAGACGTATGGTGTCATAAGCACATGGGCAGGACCCGCCAGTTTGGGAGGGCTGGACAGGATGAGTTAGGTCACAAACTGCTCTGTTTGTGGCTGTCCACATCCCTCTAATGAGAAAACACCATGCTGGCTCGAGCCAACGACTGGGTGGTCATGGAGCAGAGGAAAAAACACTGCGATGATGCCGGTCAGCTTGAGGCAGATCATCATCTGATGGAGCATTAGCAGACAAACACCATTTGGGGATGCAGTGACGAGCTCAAAGGACCTGACTATGATCGGAGGGGGAGTGGGGTGAGGAAAGGGGGGATGATGACTGGTCAGGAGGCACAAGGGTTACAGCCAGCAGTGGTGGCAGGGTGTAAACTGCAGGAGAAGGATGACAGGAACCCAAAGGGAACAAAAGCATGGGAGGAAATGAATAGATGAACACACGGGAGTGCAAACTTCAACAGGAGGAGGCAGGAGGCGTGATGGGCAGGACCAGGTGGTGCCTGAAGACAAGAATGGGATGGGGAACAGCGAGAGCCCCTGGCTGTCCCCGGGACACGCCTGCCTCCGTGGCCACACGGCCGGGCTGGCCCCACAGACAGCGAGCGTTTAGGGAGGACACGTCCGAAACCGTCCATGTGTTACCGAGCTGTTTGGCTTTCAGGGAGCGCCCCTCTTCTGCCTTAGAGCAGCCCAGCACAGCCCTGAGCTGTGCACCGCAGCCGGAGCATCCCCCTCCCTTCGCGGGCGGACCCTGCGCACCGCGGTGGGCTCGAAACCCGGAGCGGGACCTGGGGCAAGAGCCCAAACCCGGGCGGCTCCCGGAGGCACCTGGAGGCGGCAGAGAGAGCGCGCCCCGGCACGGCTGCCCCGGCACAACGCGGAGGGCTCGGGCCTGGCCCCGCTCCGGGAGGAGACCGCTGACCCGCGTCGGGCAGCCCCGAGCACCGACGGCCAGGACAGCGCGGCGGCTGCTCCATCCGTGCCCCGCACAAGGCAGCGCAGCGCGGCCGCGGCTCGGCCCAGCCCCGCCCTGACCCGGCCCCACCCGCCCCGCGCTCAGTTCGGCCGCGGCGCTGCAGCGCCCCCTGTCGTCCCGGGCGCCCCCGCTCCGTGAGGCCCCGAGCGCTGCCGGGCGGGTCTCGCCGCCTCCCGGTGCAGCCGCGGAGCTCCGAGCGGCGGGGTCGAGGCCAGCGGGCCCCAAGGAGCTGACACCTCCCCCACGCCCACACGGGGCAGCCCCGCTCTACACACGCTGCGTGGAGCAGGCCCGTACCCCTCCTTCCTCCCCGCTTCACGGCTCAGGATCCGCACCCTCCTCGGAGGGGCTGCCCGTCCCTTCCACACAGCCCGCAGCACCCACAGCCGCAGGGAAGGTGGCTGATGGGCACCCATCCCTTCCCCTCGGGGCAGGACCTTTCCCAGAGCTGGGCCCTAGGAAGGGGGCATTGCCCCAGCACAGGCATTGCCACGGTGTTACAGATAAACCTTTCTGGGCTTTTTCCTATTTACTGGCCACCTTCTCAAGCAGCTGAGCTGAAACCATGCAGCACAGCTGAGGACTGTGTGTGCACTGACCCGTGAACCCGCACAGCACCTAACTCTGACTGGGAACTGCTGCCCTACCCGATACATCCATTCCAGACACCCCCTGTATCCCATAATGAGAGGCCTGCTTGCCACCCCAGTGTCACCCAGCTTTAGTTTTATTTCTCACAGCTTCTACTTAGGGTTGGCTAAAGGTCAAATACCAGCTATATGCACACCTAGTTTCTTGAAGCAAGCACTGCAGATCTCTGTTGGATGCACAGAAGGCTGTACTGAGAGAGACCGGGCTGCAGCTCTGGCCAGGGACTTCATTCCTCTGATTTCTAAATAGAAAACAAGGAAGACAATGCAGAGGTTACTGGAGCATTTGAATTATTTGTGGGGTTGCTTCAGTTATTGCAAATGTTCTGCCGTATTACTGGCCAAGAACCAGTATCTCCCAGTTCCACTGAAAGACCTGGATCTGGTCTGCCTTTTGGGAGGCACCACTGGTTTTGTCTAAGTGCTGATTTCTGGCCTTTCTTTATGAGGATGCTGCTGTGGCTGCCAGTGGGTTGGGCAGAGATTTCTGTGGCACTTGCTGCCCTTCTCTGCAGCCCCTCCAACTCACCTGTCCTCCAGTATCCCGGCTTCTGGCCCGCAGCTTGTTCACCTGGCATTCAGCAATGTCAGCTCGTTCTTCAGCCTCTTCCAGCTCATGCTGGGCCTTGCGGCACCGCGAGAGATTGATGTTTGCCTGTTCTTCCTGCAAATCATGCAGTGCCATCAGTGCAAACAGACACAAACCAGCACTGCCCTGTCACTGCTAACTGAACACCTCACGTCACCTACTGCAGGTAGCTTGGTCCCTGTATTGTCAGCACTCTGCATTTCTACCTGGTACTGTCAGCAGCGTGAGCACTCTGCTGGGGACAGAGCAATTAGTCCTGCTCAGTTCCAGCTGGGAAAATTGGCTAATGGGCCTCCAAATCTGCAGTAACTCCAGGATAATTACAGCTGTGTCTGCTCTGTTGTGAGCCACGAGTCTGTATCAGGTAAGGAAGTGCTGCACCTGCTATGTCAAACTGATTATTCAATTATCTTAATGAACTTGGAAGCCCAGACCTTTTGGAAAACACCTGGGGACCACAAAGATTTAAAAAAAAAGAAAAAAAAAAAGAGCCCTGCACTCACAGCTTCCTCAGCCTGTTTCTTGTACGCTTTCACTTTTAGCTGCAGCTTGTCCACCAGGTCCTGAAGCCGGAGAATATTTTTCTTATCCTCTTCAGACTGTGGGAAGTGAAAATCAAGTCAGCTTTGGCACATGGAACAAGGTGATGCACATGAGAGGGCAGAGGGTTTGAAGTACCTGGTAAGTGAGCTCCTTCAGCCTTCGCTCGTACTTGCGAACGCCCTTCAGCGACTCTATTCCTCGCTTCTGCTCAGCATCACGCTCGCTTTCTAACTCACTGATCTGAAACACAGTATCATGATGAAGACATCAACCTGCCAAGAATGGCTGCTGATTCTGCTGAAGGATCTTGGGAATGAGGGGTCTCTGGACTAAGGCTGCAGAGAACGTGACAGTCCAGGACAGCTTCCTGCAGCTGCTTCTTGGGGCTAGACTAGCTAAAAACTGCTCACAGTGCTCTGGTAGCAGTGATACACTGTGAGAACCCATCATTATGTATACAAGGAAATTAGCTGTGCTTACCTGGGGCATTTATAACTAAAGTAAGGCTTAAATCTATCAGAGGTTCCAACAACCTCTTGGGAAGGTCACAACAGGGCCCAGAACTAAGGTCAAGAACTTGACCTTAGTCTACCCTAGTCTTCACCATACCCTCGCCTCTAGTTTCTGGAGTTGCTTCTTTCCACCCTTCAGTGCCAACTGCTCGGCCTCGTCCAGACGGTGCTGCAGGTCCTTCACTGTCTGTTCCAGGTTCTTCTTCATCCTCTCCAGGTGGGCGCTGGTGTCCTGCTCCTTCTTCAGCTCTTCAGCCATCATGGCTGCCTGGTTGTAGTGCACAGTCATGTTATGAATATGCCTTCCCATCCCTGGCAGTTCTGCAGTCTCTCTGGAAGCAATGCCCAGCTGGACATTGCTACATAGCTCTCCCTATTCTCACTCAGTGCCCATGGATGTGCTTAGGGTCCCTCTTACAAAGATCATCATATTATTTTGATTATCTGGCCACGTGGTGCCTCAATTTACTGAAGAGTCAGACTCTGAAACAGTTTTTGCCAATTAAATGACCCTGGGTATCTCGAGCTACAATAAAAAGCTTGTCCCTCCTGAGATCTTCAGAATGTGGGATGGATAGCCATCACTGCTGTGATGGGGCAGAGCAGGTAGACAGAAACCTGCAGCACTGCTGCTGGCAGGACACAGCATTCAGGCTCAGGTACCCCATGGCTTGGGTTAATAGTGTAACCATATTCTGCTTTGTTTTCATATGCCTTTCCTAGATAGTCCTAGGATTTATTTCTTCTGATGCTGTGGAACTGTGGCCTTGTTTAAATGAAATATTCCTATTCTGTCTTTTTATTTCTTACCTGTCTAGAATTTGTATGGAAGCATGTATGATTTTAGTCTTAATTTCTGCTTTTCTGTGCTGTGTCTAAGTAGGACTTGGTTCAGACTACACTCTTCCTGTTACAGTTTTGCCACCATCTGTTCTGTCCTGTCTACTACACTTGGAAGCAGAAGTGAATGTGGGTTTAGGGAAGGGGAGACAAGGTGCCTTTTGAATACAGGCTGCTAGCAGACCATGAGTAGAGGAGCTGGACTGAAGGGGTCTTCTGTGGCAAGCAGTGGGGCAGAGGCTGTGTGAGGTCCACCTGGGAGGCGTTGTGTGTCACCGATATTGTATGTTGAAGAATTGTTTCTCTGTGACCTGATTCCTGTTGTTCTGAAGTGTTAAAGTGATGGCAGTAGTGTAAATTAAATGAGAGGCAAGCAAGAAGACTCACATCTGTGATAGCTTTCTTGGCTTTCTCCTCTGCATTTCTGGCCTCCTGAATGCTGTCTTCAACTTCAGACTGTAAATGAGTGATGTCCACTTCCAGTTTCTTCTTGGTGTTGAGGAGGGTTGTGTTCTGTTGGGACAGTCCAAAGAGAAGGTCATTCCTACCTCAGTTCATGCCACTTTCCCATGCCCACTGTAGATACCAATACCTGTGCGTGGAGGAGCTGCACTCGCTGACTGGCATCCGTCAGCTCCTGCTCCGAAACCTTCCGTGCTCGCTCTGTCTGCTCCATAGCAGCTCTCATCTCCTCCATTTCTCTTGTCATCAGATTGTTCCTACGCTCTACCAGAGCAAGCTGCTCCTTCAGGTCATCGTTCTCTCTCAAAGCATCATCCAGATGGAGCTGGGAGTCCTTTGAAGGTGAAAGCACTGTGACACTCAGAGGCAAGCAGAGTGAGGGGCAAAGACCCATAGGACAGTAGCACATTTGGTGCCTACCTTGAGTTGCCCTTGCATGGCTTTAAGGTGCTTCTGTGTCTCTGCTACTTGACAGTTGGCATGGCTCAGCTGTATTTCCATGTCATTGAGATCTCCCTCCATCTTCTTTTTCAGCCTCAGAGCATCGTTTCTGCTTCTGATCTCGGCATCCAGCGTGGTCTGCATGGACTCTAATACCCTCTGGTGATTCCTCTTCAGCTGCTGAATTTCCTCGTCTTTCTCTGCACTCCTTCTATCAACATCAGACTTCACCTGGTTCAGCTCCAGCTGAACATGTAAGATTTTTCCCTCTTCATGCTCTAAAGAGCCCTGGCAGGGTTGAAATAATATCATTTATCTCCAGTATCCGTCACTGGGAAATGCCCATGCAGAACTCTGACACTCTGCAGACAGTGATGCAGATGTATTTGCCTTAGTGTAGACCTTTAGCACTGAAAATATTGACTGTTGTTCCCACACACAGGAGTCTTTATACCTCAGCTGGATATTCATCAGAAATTTAACAATAAGGCTCCTTAGTAAAATGCCTCCAGTATCATAAGGTCTCAGCACTGAGGGCTGTATTGACACTGATAAAAACTGTGAAAGCATACAGTAGGACAGCCAAGCCCCATGCTCAGAAGCAGCTTGTCCTCTCCTGCATCTCCCTATGGAATTCTCCTTAGGGGCCTTTTAAAAGCAGCCCCTCCAGAGATGCTAGCTTCTCTATTTTGATTGTAGAATGAGCCCATGGTGACTAATTCACAATCACACTGACGACATTTAGATGCAGAAATCAGAGCAGATGGATTTGCAAGGCCACTATAACTCTTGCTCCTATTGCCCACCCATCTAGTGAGATCTAAAGACTAGAGATGTGTCAGTTACTCTTTTAGTTCTTTTTCTAACTAAGGGGAGTTGGAGAGTAAATAAGGTGTGTCTCTTCTTGGTGGTGGACAGCAAAAAAGGTAACAGCCAAAAGTTGATACAGGGGGAATTCTGACTGCACAGAAGGATTTGAACACCCTAATGCTCTGAAAACATCCTTGATTAATTTGACTAGACATCTGCACCTTTGTGACAGTGGCAGGTTAAACAGGAATATATCACCTCCAAACTTTCTCCATTCATAATCTCTCTAGAAACAATCCCCCTTATTGAGAACACTTGCCTCTGCTTCTTCTAAAGCTGCTTGAAGCTCACACTTTTCTTGCTCAGTTTGCTTCTTTGCCTTCTCCAATTCATGATTGGCTTTTCTAGATTCAGCAATCTGTTCAGTCAGATCAGAAATTTCCTCTGCAACACAGAAAACACACACTCAACTCATCTTAGATAGATAATGCTTAGTGAATGCACCACCACTTCACGATCCTCCAATAATCAGAAGACAGACATCAGCCCTCCAGATTTTTTCTGACTATGACTGAAGAAAGTATCTAGTTTCATCATAATTTATGTCCATTCACTTAATTTTGTCCCTGCCCATGAATGGGATTGTGATGGTGTGAAGAAGGTGTAGGTACCATGAGGATGCTGTAATGAGCCGTAGGTCTGTGCTTACAAGGTGACTTTGTGATAAGCTGAACAGGAAAGAAAGTTGCCTGACCTGACATTTCTGGAAAATAAATAAAAAACCCTGGGAAGAAGCAGAGCTCTCATAGCCCAGAAAAAGGGAAGCATCTTAGGCTCATGGTAGATCCTGATGGAGTGATGGTGGATCATGGTGGAGCTGCTAGAGATCTGAACTTACGCTGGAGGTTCTTGTTCTCCCGCCTGACAGTCTCAGCCTGGTCAAGCATTTCTTCATAGGCATTCTTCATCCGGAAGATCTCAACACTAAGAGAGCGAGACTCCTTCTGGGCAGCTTCCAGCTCAGCCTGATTCTCCTGGTACTTCTGCTTCCATTCAACCAGGACCTGGAGTGACAGGATAGCATAATAATGACCCGTTCTGTAACGCTCCTGTCTCTGCACGTTTACAGGACAGGAACCCAAGAGGCATGGTCTGTCTACAGTCTTTTGCTTTGGACTGTTCTGTCTGTAAATGAGGTACTTAGGTACTTCAGTGAGGCACTTAGGGATCTGGTTTAGCTTAGGATGGGAATGGTTGGACTTTCTGATCTTAAAGGTCTTTTCCAACCTTGTGATGGTGTAAATTCACTGTGATACATACTGTGACTGTTTGGTGGAAGGTATTTAAATTATCCTCTTCAGACAGCACTAGAACATTCTATTCTATAAAAGAATAGATTCTTTTAAATGTAACTAATGACACTGAAGGCTGGAACTGTGTAAAGGAGTCTGTGGCTTTGTCTAACCCAAACAGAAGCCTGGCAGACTAGCACCAGGTGATAGTGAGGGCTTGTTCGCTTGCATGTGAATACTTGCCCAGTCTGCTTGATCAAAGACTGGATAAGGATCATCCTCATCTCCCCTGTGAAGACTTCATGCTTTTAAGAACTATTATAAAGCTACCTTATTGTTTATTGTGGTCATCTGAGGTTACTGACATGGTGACATTATTATATGTCCCATTATGTGCTCCTGACCATAGCTTTGCTTTGGATAGAATGTAATTTATCTTACTGTGACTGCACAAACGTTCAGAATTTCAGCATTTGGCCTGGCCTATCACATGTATGACAATGTTCAGATCTCTCAGGCTCTTTGGATAAACCTTGTCAAAATTCTTCTGTTTCTTATCAAATGCTGCACAGGCTGCGTTGGACCTCTCCACATCAATCATGAGATCATCCACTTCCCCTTGCAGCCTCTGCTTTGTCTTCTCCAGTGAAGCACACTTGGAGTTGAGAGCCTCGATCTGCTCCTCTGAGTCCTGCAGGCGCTGAGCCAGCTTCTTTCTGCGGGATGAGGAAAATCAGTACTGAGAGAAGGAAAACTCTGGTGTTCTCACAACGGGAACATGAAGGGAGTGTGGCATGGGAGAGGTGGGCAGAGAGCGACATAGAAAGCTGTGATGGTGTGAACAGAGCATCCATAGGAGCACACAGCATGCTGGAGTGGTACATAGGCTGGGAGAATACTTAAGCAAGAGTTAGAATGTACCAATGTGGAGAGGAACCAGGAGCACACTTTCAGGATTGGCAGTGTAAAGATTGTGATTTTTCAACTAAATGATTAATGTCACAGTTAATGTACCAAAATTCTCCTTTCTGAAGGCAATCCCAAGCCTCTACTCCTTCTCCTTTAAACCTCTGCTCCCCTTTTCACTACAAACACATTACAAAGCATATTACTACTACAAGCATATTCTGGTTTCCTCCAGTTCCTTCTCACATTTATACTTAAATATCCTTCTAATTGCTCTAGACCAACCCTCCCACGTACTTGGCCTCCTCCAGCTCCTCTGTGCGATGGATAGCATCTGTCTCATATTTGGTTCTCCACTGGGCCACTTCACTGTTGGCCTTGGACAGGGCACGCTGCAGCTCCCCCTTGGCTTCCTGCTCCTCCTCATATTGTTCCCGCAGCAAGTCACAGTCGTGCCGGGCAGACTGCAGGGCGTGGGCCAGGGCGTTCTTGGCCTGGGTGGTTAAAATGATATGAAATGTCAAAACAGTAACAATTTGTGACTTGATTTTTTTACCATATTTTTATAAAGCCACCACATCTTACTATCCATTTGCAACAGTTGCTAGAGTAACACAAGGAGCAAAGTGAGTAACATTAGGGACCCTGTGTTTCAGTCATTATGTTAAACAAGGGGCAGTAAGGTATGCACATAGTGCTATTTCTATTCACTTCTCTCATCATCTTGAACTGAAAGCATGATAAGAAGAGCTTCTTGAACTCAAAGCATGATAAGAAAAGCTTAAAATGTCTTCCTTGTTTTATTTTTAATGTCTATTCCCTGTGCTATTCTCCAAGGCAAAGTACAAAAGTTTCACTGTTCCAATGTCCCCACCTTTCTCTAAGGAGAAATCTCATTTATTGTTTTAACAGATTGATTTATTTTAAAATGTCTTTGTCCATATTAAAACAAGTCACCTTATTTTCTTCCTCTAGCTGTCTCTTCAGCTCTTCAGTCTGCTGAGTGAAAGCTTGTTTGCCTCGAGTCAACTGAGAAATCAAGGACTCCTTCTCCTCCAGTTGATGATTAAGTTCACCTAAAGAAAAGATTTTCACTTTTTTAGACACAGATACAAGACATCAAACATAGGAATGAGAAGAGCCAGCCATAAGGAAAGAGACTTCAAGATACAATATGGTAAGATAGAGAGTAGCAATTTCACTAGGAAAAAGCTATCAGATAAATGTTGTGCTGGCACCAAAGGAAAGGGGATGAACTGACCACAAACTCACACATTAGTTTGGATTGACAGTGCTTCTTTTGGTTTGGGTTTTTGATTCCTTGTGTGGAGTTTTTATGACTCCCACAAGGAGGGAATTCTACAGCCTAAAATTTGTCCATATCACCCAATGATGGATATATTACAAAACACACAGGCATTCAGACAGCATGTTTAAGCACTTAGCACAGGACAATGAAATTTTATGGCACGCACCATTCTCAGTCTGTAGACGTGACTTCTGTGTGTTCAGGTCATTAATTAGTCGCACGTGTTCATCATCTTTGGCTCTGACTTCACTGAACTGGTCTTCAAGAGCTCGGCAGACCTTTTCCAGATTGCTCTGTTAAGAGACAGAAAGCATCAGCCCATGGAATTGTTCAGCAGAACAATGGTAACACTGAGAAATGTTTCTTTCCTGTGCAGCAACCTTGGCTTTGGAGACAGACTCCATGTTACTGGCCAGGTCGTCAATCTCCATCTTCAGCTCACTCTTCTCCTTCTCCAGCTTCTGCTTCACTCGTTGCAGGTTGTCGATCTGCTCCCCAAGCTCAGCCGTGCTGTCCGCGTGCTTCTTGCGCAGGGCGGCAGCCGTGGCTTCGTGCTGCAGCGTGGCCTCTTCCAGGTCACGACGCATCTTCTGGAACTCGGCCTCACGCTTCTTGTTCATCTCCACCTGAGCTGCAGTAGCTCCTCCTGCCTCTTCCAGGCGCTCGCTGATCTCCTCCAGCTCCCTGGAGAGGTCAGAACGCTGCTTTTCAATCTTTGCACGGGTCGCACGTTCTGCCTCAATTTCCTCCTCCAGTTCCTCGATCCGAGCCTGTGAAAGTGAACTGGTTAAATAAGGACTGACAAACTGATTTGAAATTATCATTAAGGAATAAAAAGCAAACATTTGTATCAGCAGATTGAGAGGAGCACCACTAGAAAGTTCTCTGAAGTTTCCTAGGATGCACTGTATTCAGTTTTGGAACAATGGAGAATGTAAAATCTCCAATCTGATATTAATTGAATCATAGAATGGTTTGGGTTGGAAGGCACCTCAGAGATCATCTAGTCCCAACCCCCTGCCATGGTCAGGGAGACGTTCCACTAGTCCCATCAACCTGGCCCTGAGCGCTTCCATGGAGGGGGCATCCACAACTTCTCTGGGAAATCTGTTCCAGTGCCTCACCACCCTCACAGGGAGCAATTTCCTCCTCCTTGTATCTAATCTAAACCTACCCTCTTTTAGTTTAAAGCTATTACCCCATGTCCTGTCACTACATGCCCTTGTAAACATGTCGTGTTATAGCTCAGAATGGATGTAGTTTTATGAAGTATCTAGTATTGTACTTTTTTGAAGAAACAGGGATCTGCCACTGGAAAATATAAGGGAATGTGGGTTTCTTAGAAATTTCCTGAAGACCAGGACAAACCCAAGCAGTGTCATCTCCCTGTCAGCAAGCAAGATGGAAAGAATCGTGGGATGACCAACCATGGGACAGTAGCACTGAAGAGAACGGTCTTCCTGGCTCTGCATTTAGGTGATCTCTGTCCTGATCATGACAGATTATGTCACTTTCTATTATTGTCTTAGAAAAGTAATTCTCAGGGTCTTCCCTGATGTTATAACTCATTATCTGATCCATTTTCAAAGCCTGCCACAAGCTTCACTTAATACATTTCTTACATAGTTATCTATGGTTGGCCAGAGCTTCTCTTAGAGTTCCTTGAGATGGGAACATCATCCAGAGTTTATTATTTTATTCACATGTAGAAAAATACTAAAAATATCAATAACTCTTAGACTTTACCTGAAGCTCCTTAATTTTCTTCTGCAGCTGAGAACTTTGAGCCTGCTCATCTTCAATTTTACTTTGCAACTGAGTAATTTCAAAATCCTTTCTGTTAAGGAAAAAGGATGCAAACTCAATATGATTAAGAAAATCTGAATTTTAGAATGCAAAGCATAAAAAGTCAGTGAAATACTTTTTTAGCCTGTCATCCATCTGTTGCTTATCATTTTCCAGATCCATGATGGAATCCTGAGATATTTTCAGATCTCCCTCCAGTTTTCTCTTTGCTCTCTCAAGGTCCATTCGCAGTTTCTTCTCTTGTTCCAGAGATCCTTCAAGCTAAAGGATATAAAACATACTTTGAAACATGTAAACAGTACTCTGAAAGTAACTCTTCTTGATTTAAAAATTCTAACTAGAGTTTGAAATTGATGAATGGAGAAAACAAATCATACCATTATGATTTGGTTTCAGATACTGAGGTGTCCACAGCTTGGCTGTGCACAGTTGAAATGCAAGGGTTTTTTTGAAAAATAATAGAAATTAAAATTTTGCAATAGCTGCAGTTCCTAGCATGTAGACTGCTAATCACAAATTCTCAGTGTTCTTCGTTTCCTGGATTATATCCACTCTGCACAATGAGACCACAAATAACTGCAGCAAATTTCAAACTGCCATAGATTGCTCCAGCTAATGGGTTACATCAGGGCACTAAAGTCTACAAAGCTGGAGAACCCAGTGATGTTTAAATAGGCAAGGAAAGATGACAGGTGTTTTGGATTCTACAATACTCTCTCAACTGGCAGTAATGTATTGGAGTATTTATTAGCCAAAATTATTAGAGTTTGCTGCTTAGGTGTGGCTTATACTCCCAACTACAGCTTGTTCTAGTCTGTTCTCTCCTAACCTGTCAGACCTACACAATCCAAACCCCTTTTTCTTACATCATCTACTTGCTGCTCCAGTTTGCTCTTGGTTTTGACAAGTGTGCTGGCTTTGTCTTCCTCAACTTGCAAGTCATCCAGTGTCTGCTGATGGGCTTCCTGGAGGGCCTTTTTCTCCTTTGTGAGTTTGGAAATATTTTCATCCAGAGTTGCCATCTCTTCAGTAAGATTTTTAACCTGTTAACATCCAAACCATGAGGGAGTGCCTTGAGACATGACAGACTGAGAACACAGTGAATGCACCATTGCAAAATATTCCCCAGGTGTAGTCAAAATGCTCTCCACAGAAGGTAGAAAAATATTGAAAACATTTTTGTAGAACAGTCTAAGAATAAATATCAATTAATTGTATGAAACTTGTGCTTGGGGCCTTGGGTACTACGATGAAAGTAGCAACTTCATGCCTGACAGTTGCACCTCTTTGGCCCTGCAATGGTAGGAATACATGCTGTAGTTGTCTTTGACTACCAGCCCTATCCTGCTCAATTCCATAGTGGAACATGTGCCAGATCTTTACTTGCCTCTGCAAGCTTTTATTCACTGGGATTTACAACAGGCTTCTGAGTTGCTCTTGCTCAAAAATTCCTACATGTGATCTCTTAAACTCTTTTGGAATAGTCACAGAAAAAATACTTTCACAGAATCACAGGGGTTGGAAGGGACCTTGAAAGATCATCTAGACCAACCCCCCTGTCAGAGCAGGATCACCTAGAACTTCTCCAGGCGGGTTTTGAATGTCTCCAGAGAAGGAGAGCCCATAACCCCTCTGGGCAGCCTGTTCCAATGCTCTGTCACCCTCACAGTGAAAATGTTTTTTCTTATGTTCACATGGAACCTCCTTTGCTCCATCTTGCACCCATTGCCCCTTGTCCTATCATTGGGCATCGCTAAGAAAAGCCTGGCTCTGCCCTCCTGACACTCACCTTTTACACATTTATAGGCATTTATGAGGTAACTTCTCAGTCTCCTCCAAGCTAAAGAGACCCAGCTCCCTCAGCCTTTCCTCATATAGATGATGTGCCCTCTCTTAATAAAGAGGAAATTATAATTTTAACAAAAAAAAAAATACTACCACAGGTGAATAAGTAGCAATACCTCCCTCCTATGCCTTGGGCACATATCACTTCCATTCAGATCACCTGGGAATGATCACAGACTGAAAACTGAGGAAGAAAAATTCCCTGATTCCTCTGTCACCTTATTCTCTGTTGCATGCTTCTCCTTTTCTACTTTGGCCAGAGTCAGCTCAAGATCATCAATATCCTTCTTCAGCTCAGAGCACTCATCTTCAAGCTTCCTCTTCTTTGCAATCAGTTCAGCATTTGTCTCCTCTTCATCCTCCAATCTTTCACTTAGTTCTTTGATTTTCGCTTCCAGCTGGATTTTACTTTTGATGAGTCCTTCACATCTCTCTTCAGCATCAGCTAGATTTTCACTCTCCTGTCAGAACATATAGAAGGCATGTTATATTTGTCATAAAAATTACAAAAGGCAACCTATGTTGTTCAAGTACCATCTCAAGAAAGTGCATTGTACAAGTCTGGGCAGAATTTCCTGTGCAAGTCACAGAAATGCACGTGATTCAACCATGAGGAAATTGTCCTGCTCAGTCTTGGCTCAGGGAAGTGGACCATAACCCCATGGTAGAGACATTTCCTTTCATCTGGTCATAGACTCACAGGGTTCAGTCATAACAAGAAGCCTACAAGGAATTAGTGAGGTGAATAGGTTGTTAGCAAACTGGATTTCATGTCAGCATGAGCTTAGATGTTGATTTGTAAATCATATAATTTTTTGCAAAGTGTTGGATGATGTGACCTTTAATAAGCTCGTCCAAGTCTAGTGGCACAGGTTAGACTGTCTATCCCTAGTCTTCTCCCACTTTATTCACACGAGGCTAACCTTGCTCCCATTGTTCTCTAACCTCCCTCTCAGGCAAAACAGGGTCAGGCTTGACCTAAATTTTAGCCTTCAACTTTTAAAATAACTAATTTATTGAGACACATAATCAACAGATAAAATGTTGTCTAAATTAATGCTACTATGATGTGTTCTAGAAAGAGTACCAGAAAAGGTATCTGTTGCCTCCCAGAGGAGTCATAGGGAACTGAACACCATGGCTAGTGAGTGTACATCTTTTGAAGACAATCTTGGAGAAGATGCATGAGAGGTCTTTCAAGCAGCATTGATAGAAATTCCCCCAGGAAAATAGGACTTGATGAGAAGACAGGAAGGTCTCCTCCAGTAATGAAACTGTGAGAAACTGAGTTAAGAGTCAGACAACACACTTGAGAGCAATGATCATACTTTAGGAGTTCTTTTGCGTTCTCAAGTCTGAAATCTGAATGCTTTGAAAGGCATCCTAACCTGGAAGTCAGTTAACTTAAACCTGAGTTTCTTGGATTTTTGTGGTTTATGATCCATGAAAGAATTAAAATGAAACCCCAGATGCTTGAAAACTAGGTTAGTTCTGGAGAACAGAACATCAAATGCCATGAAGGGTACATAGAAACTAAGAAAATTGGGTAATGTTAAGGTCTGACAAAGGATTCACATAATGAATCTCATGTTCAGCGTGCACAGTTACAGCCTCACTGCTTGAAACAGTACAGGGCTCTTGGTGAAACCCAACTGGTTCAAAAGAGCATGGAAACAAATGCTGATCCACTTGTACCAGACTGCCCTTTGCCATGTCATACTGTACTACTTCTAAAAATCTGAAACTACTCCTGTTTTGTGCAATTTCAGTCTCTGCCCAGCAGTAATCCCCAGAAAATCATCAGTCTCTGTGCTACAGCTTCAGTCCTGCCTCTCTGAGAAGAAAGCACCCTTCCATTGGCTCCAGATTATAATGGTCAGCAGATGTGGAAACCACCTGATTCATCCAGAATCAGATACCACTGTGAGCAGCACATTGTATGTACTGTGGAACACCTGATTCTTCCTCTGCTGATTGCTTAATCATGAAGTGGGTTTAACTGGGAGCTCAGTCAGAATTTTCTGTATTCCTACTGGTGGTAATGGCAGTTTTTTATATGTTCTTTGTACTCACTTTGCCTAGGTGTAAGTGATAAGAACAGCTACAAAACAGTGGAGAATCTGGCCCTGTTGTGTATCTGTTTATGAAGAACAATGTAAAAGACAAGGGAAAAAGCAGAAGAATAAGAGGAGGTAGGATGAATCTGAAAATGGAGATTACTCACAGATTGAACCTGAAGCTGCAGGTCATTTTTCTCTTGCAACAAGGTCACCATTTTCTCCTCCAGCTCCTTCCTCTTTGCCTCAGACTTTGCAAGCTCCTCCTTGGTTTTCTCAAACTCTTCCTTCATGTTGGCCATCTCCTTCTCAGATTCTGCACTCTTCAGCAAGGGCTTGATCTTGAAGTACATCTTCATCCAGGGCCAGTGCTTGACATTCATGAATGCTCTAATATTGTATTGGATGATGTAAATGGATTCTCTGAAAACAGATGAAAACACAGGTTATGAGGTTGGTGAGACTTGGGTTCAAAACAGAGACATTATTGGCTATACAACATCAGAATTTTCCTCAGGGAACTTTTGCACAAGATTTTTTTTCCTCACCTCCCTTGCTTTTATTAAAGAGTCATTTCTAGGCCTGGATTGCAGTCTGGATCCAAGAGGGATAAACACTCCAAACCAGACAAACTTCTATTGCATTTTGCCTGTGAGTCTTTGAGACTTTCCTCAGCCTTAAACAATGTGCAAGTGCTCAGATGAATACCAGAGGGAAAACTGGCATCCTTGAAGCACTGCTTCTAAAATTGCAAATCTGGAAGTTACTGTCAATTGTGGAAACAGCAGCTTGATGCTTTATTTATATTAAAAATTATTAAGATAGAAACAAAATTAAATATTTTAATGCTATTGAATGCAAAAGTGTGTTGTTGATGCCCACAGTCCAAATGGAGATTAGACAGTTTCTTGCAGAGAAACCCAGTAAGTTATTGAATTCTTAGAAACTTTCCCTGGCTCAGGAAATCCCTGAACTGAATATATACTGCAGAGTATTCCAAATAACAGCAGCTGGCTGGCAGGGCATCCTATTGATTTATGCACTCTTTGCTCCCCCTAAAGCTTTCACTTATCAACATCATCTGAGAAAGTTTGCTTGGCTGCCACTCCTACACTCTGAATTTTGCATGATTCATCCCATCTCAAAGGGAGAGAGCTGAAAAGGGATGGGGTGGTCAAAACTATGGAGTACTTTCTCTGTACTAGCTAGAATTGTTCATCTTAGATGATGGAGCCATCAATGAAAAGTAAAAACAAGTAGAGCAGAGAGTGATTCTATGACATTCCTTACAAGACCAATGTGATCCAATAAAATTAGGAGGCAACATGTTCAAAGGAGACAAATGTTAGCACTTGTTCAATAGCCTGTCTCTGTCACAGGGTTCTTTCCCAAGGACAGGTTTTTGCCTGAAACAGCATTCTGCACTGCTGGACTTTTGGTGTCATATAGCCTGATTGTTATTTTCTTGCATTACCTTCTTTCATTCATTTTTTTAAATTCCAGTCTCATGAGATACCCTCTGCACATGGCTTGTGTATGAGTGATGAGGCTCACAAGCTTCTCATCTCTCATCTCTTCTAGGCGTCCCAGGAGACCTGCCTTGAAGAACACCTATAACATAAAAGAAGGTCAAATAAATTGAGGCTTTGGCAGATTCATAACCTTTGGTAGCAGATGCAGGGTAATACAAGGAAATTTTGGAAAAATGCCTGCAGAGCAAAGGTTTAGCAGCTAGAGAAATTTTGAGTCATAATTTAGATCCTTAGTGTCCCTTTGATTCAAGTCACTCTATCTATAATCACACTATTGTGTTATTTGATGCCTGCTCCAGAGTAGGTTTTGAAAGTTCCAGCTCATCACAGCAGCTATTAAAACAGAGTAGACTTTCATCTTAGTACTATATCCTAGTCTGACTCTTTGCTCTATTCCACCCTTCTAAGGCTCAAGATCTGCTCTGTAAACTGATTTAGAGATGGCTTAAGGAGCAGACATAATAATGTCTCTTCAATAGTGTAGGTGATTGGGTTTTTTGTCCAGATCTTACTGCTCTGGTTGTGCTGATCAAAAATTCAGTGTCCCATCTAACACTGCTCTGAATATTAAAGACAGACTTGTGTGTGTCTAAATCAACATTTGAATGTCCAATCTCATCTGTCCCTGTCCAACATGCACTGATATAAGTCATTTCACCTGGCAGGAGAAAGGGGCAGCACTAGTTCTAGTTGCAGCCTTGCTAGAACCTTCTGGTAGTGTGGTGCTCTCTGGGCTGACAGGGCTATCCTCATGCATACCCATGCATAGCCCTCATGCATACCCCCAGAATCAGACAAGTTTTCTCTACTCCTTGTTGCTAATGATGTATTTCCTTCCTAATCACTGTGAAGGCTCATTTCATATGCAAGACATGTTTGCCATACTTTTTGCCATTAGTTGTACCCACTCTTCACACAGACTTTACCTTGGTGTGGCCGTATTTGTATTGGTTGTGGTCAACATCAATGGAGGAAAGAAGCTTCTCAGAAGCCTTTTTACTGTCAATGAATTGTCCTTCTGGAATGGCTGAGGCATTAAGAATCTTGTACCTGTGATGAGACAGGTTGCAAGGATTGATTGCAAACAGGGTGAGGAAAACAGGATCTATCATATATCATAAAACATATGGAAGCCAAGCTATCTGAAAGCAGCTGCATACACCAGCTCAAATTGAGACAGATTTGGCTGAGCAAGATGTGATGGTGAGGGGACACATTTATGCTTCAGAAGTATCTGTTGGCAGTGTAACAACAGACTAATTAATGTTCATACTTAGTTTCTGCAGGTCCAGAATTTAGGAAGAACATAGTAAGAACATGTCAACCTCCCTTCATCTTGTTTTATTCATTGGGGGAACAGTACTCAAATTAAAGCTGAAGATTAATTAAAACTATGAACAAAACTCAGCTATATTCCAATGGGAATACAAATCTTGCAAAGCTCACAGTCTCTACAAGTTGTAACTGAATCCTTGAGTTTGGACTAAAAATGGCATGGAGTTATTCTGTAAAAACTAACAGCACTCAGCATTTCAGAAGGTAACTTGATGAGTAAAGTGATTCTGTGCCATGGACAGGACCACTTAATCCTTCTAAAGCTGATTCTTCAGAATTGTCAATGAGGATGTGTGACTGTACACTGCAGCACTTAATCTCAAGTCTACCTTGAATGAGAATATGTAAAATCAAGACAGTGAATTTATTCCCTATTTTAGGCTTCCACTGTAAATCCTCCTGAACTTCAGCACATTTATTTTGAACTGTAAAGCAGCTTGTGGTTCTGGATGATGTTCATGATGGATAGATTCTTTCACAGGTCATGTGAAATTACAAGACCAACTAACATCTTACTGAACATCAGGTTGCAGGACACTTTCAGAGAGATCTTGTGTCCTTTTCATACCAGTTCAGCATAGAAGATGCTACAGTTACATTTAATTAAAGCAGCAGCTAGTTTGGATTCAGCACTTTATAGCAACTGAGCTCACATGAACTAATTTAATATTCTGAATTTTTAAGATGAGGAAAACATGGCACTGTCTGCAGGCTAGTGAGAGAGCACAGGCAAAGCCACGGGTTTGTGACTGCTTGGTCAGTGCACTGTAAGGAGGTTGTGCTCATGTGTATTCCTTTTGTGTCTATACCCTGGGAGACTTTGAATCCTCAGGCATTGACAACAGCTCAGAAATCATACTGGTTCAGAGGAATCAGGAAACCTCTGGTCTGATCAAAGAGCAAAAAAGCTGAAGTGACCTAAGACAGTATTAATGACTTGTTCCCCCCAAATGCCACTAATCTAGTCTGATTCACATGATGTCTCTCCATGATATCACCAGACTTGTCACATGAGTCACGGGTTTACTGAGGCCATAACAGAGTAATACCTAAAGCCTTACCTTTGCTTAAAGTCTGCATAAAGGATTCTGCTTGGAAACCCCTTCCTGCAAATTCGGATGCCTTCCAGAACCCCGTTGCACCGCAGCTGATGCATCACCAAGTGATGGTCCATTTCACCTTAAATAAAATACATCCATCATGATTTTCATTTACTTCCAAAGAACCTCCACATACATCAGCATTCCTGAATGCCCCCTTTTTAATAAAACTCAACCAGTTTATGATTAAAGATGCAGGTCATGAAGATAGAACACACCTTAAGTTCATACAAGCTGCAGAGAGGTGCTGCTGTGAACTGAGCTTTATTGAGAATGCCCAGGCTGGCAGTACTTTTGAATCACCAATGGCCAAAAGGCATCAGACCACATTACTAACAAATGGCAGGAAAGTGATTTAGGTAGGCCAGCTGAAAAATCTTAACAGCATTAACATCCTCATTGCATGAAGGTAGAGGTGGCACAAAGTAGAGTGTAATACCATCTAGACAATCAGCTCTTTGTGTTATATGATTTTAACTTGGATATGCCATGCAAGTATTGAGTATACTCAAACTTGATTCAATTTGATAGCTAGACAGATTCCAACACAGGAGTGGATAGGCAGGTTGCTTAAAGCTCTTAGTCTGCCTGTAGAGGACAGCTGAGTAATTTCCTCCTAAAATATCTACTGGATATAATAATTAACTGTATTTCTAATTCCTATTCCCAGGTATTACAAACTGAGTACAACTGGCAGAATAAAACACCCTTGGAATTGCTTCGTCATACAGAAATTTCCATCAGCTGCTAGAGAGATTAATTAGTGCAGAAAGGTTCATACCTTTACCTTTTTAGTGTGAGTAATAAAGGTGTACCCAAAGTAATTGTCAGGAAAGTCAAGTACAAGCAGCTTAAAAACAGCTAAAAATGAGAAAATGTCCAGTTTCTCTTCATTTCACCATCCTTAATTTCAGTCACACAGTACTTTTTCTTAAAAATGAAAAGTAAAGATTCCCTCTGAGTCACCTCTGTCAAAATAACCAACTGACTATCTGGCAAAATCATTCATTCAAATAAGCTTTTCTTCTTTAGTGGGTTTCTTTAATTCTCCCCATGACACCTTCCTGACTGTCAAGACCCCAGTGGGATTCCTCTTTCTTCACTTTAGGGTATGAAGTGTGGACATTTCCATTTTGGCTGCATTTATAGTCACTGGAGTGAAACAGTGTCTTCTAGGATGTGATTCATCTCATCCTAAGATAGATGTATAAAAGGGGCCAGATGAGTCATACCTTGAAATGCCAGCTTCTCTCCACTGAATATAAAAAAGAGTTTAGATAAATAGCTGAAATGGGAATGTCACACATATGTGTGTTGCATAAACCCTGCTTGAGGTCTTCAGGGTTACACAGAAAGACACAAACAAGAAAAGGTGAGAAACATACTAAAATTGGTCTTTTTGTTTCCTGAGTAGATTCAACAGATGCTAAGCTCCTGTTTCCTGGTACTCCTGTTGCATCCATTACATTCCACCAGTATTCTACCAGTATCAGACCTCACAGACTCCTAAAACCCACACGGGCAGGTCTCTCCTTAAGTACTTCAATGGCCACATGAAAATACTCCCAGAGTTTTCTCTTCTCAGAGACTAAACTCTTTGTGGGAGTTTAATATTTACATAAATAAAGGAAAAAAAATAACTTTATATCAAATTGCTTTCCAAGTGCTAGCAGTACCCAGTAGCCTGGACATAGAAATCTACAAACAATGTATGATTTCACTGACAGTTCTCCAGCTCAGTGAATCATATCCTAAGACTGAATGCTTAGAAATTGGTAAGTAGTTTTGGGCTGAGCTGAGGACCTCCAAATGACACAGTGCTCCTTAAAACGAGGCATCTGTTAGTGATTTGCTAATGCTGTTGTCCAGAATAGTTAGTTTCATCAGCTGTATTCTACCACATCTTTATATTCTTTGGCTCTGTACACGTTAGGCAAAGATGGGTAGGTGTCTTAGACCAAGTAATGCTCAAAATTGTAGTCAGAGTAAGGAATACAAGGTTTGCGTGGGCACTGACTCACAAGCCAACTCCCACAAGAACTTCACATGCAAAGGGAGCTGTTCTGGAAGTTGGTGTAGAAGTTAAGCCAGCTGATTCCCTTCAATCCTGTGTCTTCAGATTGCTGTGATGGACTTACCAGGTGTCTTGGTCTCATTAGGAATCAGGCAACGTACAAAGTGAGGATGGGTACTTCTCAGGTTAGTCATCAACTTGTTCAGATTTTCCTGTGATAGAAGAAAGCATGGGATTTGAGCTCTGAACTATAAAGCTTTTGCATTTTTGTTAAAATGTCAAGGAGTCAGAGAATGGTTTGGATTGGAAGGGGTCTTTGAAGACCATGGAGTCCAACAGGTTTGCCATGGGGAGGGACATCTTTACTTGATCAAGTTATTCAAAGCCCCATCCAACTTGGACACTTCCAGGGAAGGAACATCCACTGTTTCCCTGGGCAACTTGTTTTAGTATCTCACCACCCTCATCATAAAAAAACAAATTCTTCCTTAGGTCCCTCTTTCAGTGTGAAACTATTGCCCTTTTTCCTGTCCCTACAGGCCCTGGTAAAAAGTCTGTCTCATAAGCTTTATACATTGAAAGACTGCAATAATGTGTCATTGGAGCATTTTCTTCCCCAGGCTGAAGAACCCCAGTTCTGTCAGCCTTTCTTCACAGGAGAGGTTCCAGCCCTTGCATCATTTTTGTGGAAGTATAAGTAATTTAAAAGGAAATTCACATACCCTGAACACAGCAGACACCGTTTGGAAAGAGCCTCCCTTCTTCTTAGCACCTTTCTTGCCACTACTGCTATCACCTGGAAAGAAGTAGATAGGAAGTGAACAGCTAAAAGCATTTTTATAGACCTCATTTTTCCTAGTGAACTGCTACTAGGTGATTGCTGATGGCAGGGTATGGTATATTTGGTCTCAGATGCGCGATTTAGGTGGCATCATATGGTATGGAACACTATGGCCTGACAAAGGTTTCCTAACAAAGTACTCTGTGCTACTATTCACATTGCTTTTACTCACAGACATAGTCTCATTTTGATGAAAAAGCACTTACTTGATTCTGCACCAGCATAGTTAGAGAAAAGGAAAGCCAACAGCTTCAAGGATGATTTCTGGTACAGCCCCACAACAGTTTCATTCAGGGGGTCCTTGTTCTTGTCAAGCCAGCCAGAGATGTTGTAGTCCACTGTCCCAGCATAGTGCACCAGGGAGAAGTGTGCCTCAGCCTTGCCTTTGGCAGGCTTGGGCTTCTGGAAGTTGTTGGACTTGCCCAGATGCTGGTCATAGAGCTTGTTCTTGAAAGAGGTGTCAGTTGCCTTGGGGAACATGCACTCCTCTTCCAGGATGGAGAAGATGCCCATGGGCTGGGAGAAGCAGAAGGGAAGAGGAAGAGGTGAAAGGGCAGAAAGAATCACTAAGAAATAGCTTCCTGAATGGGATGATGCCCATACTCTCAGGCATTGTTCTTCTGCTCAGCAGAGCAAATTGTAAAATAATCTAAATTTGTATCTTGACAATATCACATTTACCCTTTCTAGCTATATTTATAAATATATAGTAAGATATTAGACATTGCAGATGACACAAATACCTTCTCAATGAGCTCGATGCAGGCAGCCAGGTCCATCCCAAAGTCAATGAACTCCCATTCGATTCCTTCCTTCTTGTACTCCTCCTGCTCCAGCACGAACATGTGGTGGTTGAAGAACTGTTGCAGTTTCTCATTGGTGAAGTTGATGCACAGCTGCTCCAGGCTGTTGAACTGCAAATTCAAAAGATTAAAAAATGCTAGTTAGTTTGGAAAAGTCATCAGTGAGCAAGCACACCTACTGCAACTCACATCAAAGATCTCAAAGCCAGCAATGTCCAGGACACCGATGAAATGCTGCCTGGGCTGCTTCGTATCCAGCTGTTGGTTGATTCGAGTAACCATCCATAGGAACATCTTCTCATAGACTGATTTAGCCAATGCACCCACTGAATTGTATACCTGTAAGAAACACAGCCGTGGCAGTAATGAAAGTTGAGTTAGCTTCAAAGGTGAAAGAACTGTCTGAACAGCTGTCCAGGTACCTGTTGGACATTTTGTCCTTTAGTTACATATTCATTCCCGACTTTCACCCTGGGATAGCATAGACCTTTGAGCAAATCAGCAGAATTCAGACCCATCAGGTAGCCAGCTTTGTCAGCCACTAGAATAAGAGACAGCAAATGAGTTCAAAAGAGACAAATAAAAAATGTTCTGGATCTCTAGGATGTTTCTGTTACATGAAGCCTACTTTGAGCACTAGTCAAATGATTCTATTATCAAGGAAAGCTTCTCTCCAGTCCCATGGAGAATGTTTTCCCCTTGGCACAGGCAGTGTCTCAGGTGCAGCACACTTTTGTTCCTCACCTGGAGGACTGCAGCAATGTTTCATCTTTGTGTCTCTCTCCTTGTGGAGCACAAAATAAGTAACTGACTTGCAACAAACTTAAAAAAATCTAGCTTCTGGGAGGGAAAACCATTCTCAAAGTGTTGATCACTTCATGGGACTGGGTTGCTACCTGGTGATGTTCACAAGCAAATTCTGGAGCCAAGACTAACCTTCTGTGCCATCTGGCTCTGCCTGCTCTTCCCGCTGCTTCTGCTTGAACTTCATGTTCCCATAGTGCATGACAGCCCCTGTCAGTTTGTACATCCCCACCTTCTCATCATCAGTGAAACCCAGGATGTCCACAGCACTCTGCAGAGGCAATAGACAAGGAAGGTCAGAGAGGCACAAGGGTTGAGGCACAAGGTCCTGTTAACAGGCACGTATGCTGTGATGGGAAGGTGGGGTTTCTCCTCCTGCCTTCCCACCTCCCTTCCTGCACTATGTGTGTGCAGCACTAGCCTGGCCATGGCTGTTGTGGGTGGTCAGACTCTGGCACTTGACAGCCTTGGGCTGTCTGGGCCTTCCTGGCTTCAGACAGTCTGGCTGCAGGGCATCCCCAAGGATGATCTACTGCACTCACCTCTGTTGCCAGCAGCTCCTCGCTGTCATCAATACTGGCAACAGTGATCTCTCCTTGGCTCACATACTGGAAGTCATAGGGGTTGGTGGATATAAGGAGGAGATCTGTAGATATAGAAGGCACCTTTGGTAGCACTGAGGCAGGTCACAACGGGAAGAGAAAGCACTCCCCAAGCCCAGCACTGCTGACAACTCACCAATGAGCTCCGGCTTCTTGTTGGACATTATCTGGTAAAAAATGTGATAGCTCCTTTCACTGGGCAGCTGGAAAGTCACTCTGGATTTCTCCAGAAGATCTAATTAAAAGACAGATGCTGTTAGTCTGCTGGGAAAGTTGAGATCATAAATGCACAAACCGTGTCTGCACCGACTTGCTCCAACTCACATGTTTCGATGTCTGCAGAGGCCAGTTTGCCAGTTGCTCCGAAGTGAATCCGGATGAATTTCCCCTACCAAGCAGGACATCAACACGTTGGCAACAGTGATTAGTGACTCAGCCATGCATGAGATGTCTGCATTACAACAGATCTGAACTGAACTCACAAAGCGTGAGGAGTTGTCATTCCTCACAGTCTTGGCATTGCCAAAGGCCTCCAGCAGTGGGTTGGCACTGATGATCTGATCCTCCAGAGTTCCCTAGTTACAGAAGACAGACTCTTATCAAACTTCAGTACTGTTTAATAACAAATATTGCAAAGGAGAGATCACATCATTTTTACCCTTCCTATATGATTTTAACCTAAAAATTACCAGGTTTTAAGCACTCACTGGCCATTCCTCATGAACAATGCCATTAGTTTCAAAGGAAAGAATGCATGTCTGTATTTTTCTTCTTGCAGCTGCTATTGTGTATTTGGTATAATATACACAGTCACTACAGTGGAGTGCAGGGAGTTTGAAATCTGTGTGAGAGAGGTGCTTCCACACTCCCATTCACAAAGGACATGACAGCTAAAGAAAATGTGAAAATTCTAGGATTTTGTATGGAGGTTACTCAGGTCCAGGGCGCCCAGAGAGAGGTACAGCCCTTAGGAGGAAGTACCTAGCAAAGGAGAATGTAAAGCCTTTCAGAATGACAGACATACTTCAAAAAGAAGTGGGTCAGGGACAAAGTCTGAGTCTCAAGTACCAAACTCAAAAAAAGCAGAGAACAAACAGACTCTGACTCCTCCTCTGCATGACTGCAGAAGGAATTATAAATATGTAAAGCTTCAGTATTGTGTTGTATCACTCTTGTTATCTGCAAAATGGGAAGGAAAGGAGCTGTTAGATGATGTCTCTCCTTTTCTGTGAAATACAGTCCAGGAAGAAGAGTCACTGTGTGCTTTTTTTTGAATGATAAGGCTTTTCTCAAAGCTTCTAGCAAAGTCATGATTGATCCTTACAGGGGAAGAAAGTGTTGCCAGGGTTAATTGCTAAGAGAGATATTGAAAACAAAGAATGAGAGAAAAAAAAATCACTTGTTATCCAAGTGAGAGATAGTGGTACAGGTCAGGTTGCTGCATCTTTGTATTTGATGTTCACCGCAGCCTTTAACATCTTGCAATGCAGAAGGAGTGTCATTCCCAAAAACGTCTGCAGATGGCACAAGGGGCTTAAATTAGTTTTCATTAGTCCACCTTGAAGGTGGACCCTATAAAATTAAGGCATATGAAGCTCTTTCAATTATTTTTAATAAAAAAAATCCCAAATCCCTAGAGTAATGCCTTTTCACATGTATCTTTCAACTTTCTAAATTAACTTCCTCGTGTAAGAGAAGAGATGTCAGTGCAGCTGACTACACCAACACCTCTTTTTAGTGCACAGCTGAGACCAGGGAATTCAGAAGGGAACATCGTGCATGGAGAACAGCATGGAAAGAGACATAGACACTCATTACAGAAGTTCATTTTGGAGTCCTATTTACAGGCTGGGTAACAAAGTGCTGGAGCCTGAGGCAGTATTCTGGGGAAATGCAGTTAGGTGCATCCCTGATTCATGTGCTCTTACCGGGCATCCTATCTGAGATAGGATACTTGGCTAGACAGAACTATAACCTGGGTGTTTTCTTTCATGTTCTTAGGAAAAGCCCATTCTACTGTTGGAGATTGTGAATACTAAGAATATAAAGTATTCTGTGAATAAACTCAGAATAGGGCTGAACAGGTTGTCATCCATCTAAGAACCTGGTGATTTTCCTTACATCAAACTCAGTACATCTTTCATCAGTCTCAAAGTTTCTCTGAGATCTGTCCTGGCATAATGAGCAGCTGGTGAAAGCTGAGCCCAGGAGATTCTGAGGTGGTCCTGATGGAAAGAGTGCTTGTGATGAACTTGCTTTGGGCATAACAACCTGTCAATCAGAGACACCTGCCTCCAAGTGCAAAAAGAACATCCAGCCTTAGAATGTCCTGAGGTTCTGCTGTGCCCTTGGGACTCAAATAGCATGCTGACACGTGTCACCTGCTGTGATGCTCATCTTGCACCATCTTGCAGATTGTGGTAACACACACTTGTGCCACAAGGATGTTTGTTGCTTGGTCTGTGCTAGGGAATGAAGCCCACGCCTTGCAAATGCACCAGTGGGCTCATATTGCAGCAGCTGAGTTGCTCAGCAGAAGGGGCAATAGAACATGTGCTCCCTTCCCTGAAAGATCCTCTCTGAGGTTACTTTCTAACTGCCAGGCAACTGGTCCCAGCTGTCCTATATCAGCTTAAGCTGCCCCAGATCAACTTATGCTGTCCCTCAGGGCTGTTGCCTTGGTCACAGGCAGACCAACCCAGTGGAAGCTACTACCTGATACCTTTACCTGCAGTACAACCACTGAGGAGTTCAGCATTCCTGCACTTCTGCTGCTGGTAGGAATGAACAAGGATTGGGAAGGGCACAACCAGGTGTCAGTGGGAACTGGGTGCTCTCTTTGTACTTGCAGCCACTGAGGTGCTGTGGACGTGGACAGTCTCACAGAGTATTAGTGGATAGATATGTAGACAGACAGCATGGAGGAAACTGCTGCCTGATGTCACTTTCCTCTCCCTGGTGAAGCCTTCCCCAGTGTAATTCGAAACTGGAGAGAAACTGAGCCTTAGGCCTTTTCTGTGTAAAGAAAATGATTCTTTGAGTGGAGTTCCAACGATGCTCAGAGGGATGGGGGCTGCATAGCAGAGGTAAATAAGCGTAGGTGTGCTCTGACTGTGCATCCCACCTGTCTCCCCAGTTGTGCTACACTTTCTATGTCTGATCATCCTGCACCCCTGAAATATGCATTGATAGCTTCTGCTCTGCAGGCACAGTCTTGGGCAAACAGTCAAAGGGGGAGACAGTGACATACCTGCATTTTGCCTGTTGGCTGTGGCTCTTTTCTCTTCTCCCCAGTGACTGCAATTGTTGCAAAGTACTGGATGACACGCTTGGTGTTCACAGTCTTCCCTGCACCGGATTCTCCACTGTTGAAAGGAAAATACTGACTGTATCATGAAACAGGAAACATTTCTACTTCTCTGCCAGCTTTGTCACACACACAAAAATATACTCACGTGATGAGGATTGACTGATTGGTATGATCTGAAAAAAGTCACAGAAAAGTTTGTTCAGATGAGATGCGGAGGGCTGCTGTTTCTCAGACAGAGCTAACGGACTTAAAGGGAGAAAACTATGTCATAACTGCATTTATCACTTTGTAAGCAGATAAGGTAAATTCTGCATTAGTCTGCACATGGATTTTTTGTGTTTGTGTGTGCAGAGGGATAAAGCAGCCCAAAAATCTAACTTCAAGCAGTGGTTCTTAATAAAGCTTCCCACTTACTATTTTTTCTCTTATGTACAGCCCTTGACTTAAGTATTGTTTAATTCAAATAAGATTCTTTGCTGTGTTCCTTCCTTACTGTTTCTTTAAATTTCTTACTAGGAGAGTGGCTATAAAGCCCTATATAGCTAGCTACCTCCTTTCCTTCATCTGACAGCACAGAGGTCATTACAATGCCATGTGCAGACTAATCTTGAAGCGTACCATATGGCTATAGGAGCAGTTGCCATCAGGTGCTGAGTACAATAGCACCTAGGATGCCTGAGCTGTTCTTTGACCAAGCAGGCAGCCCCATGTGTATCAGGGTTTCCCGTTCTTGCCAAATGACTCACCAGTCAGCATGAACTGATAGGCGTTGTCAGAGATGGAGAAGATGTGAGGAGGGGCCTCCTGGCGCTTCTTGCCTCGGTAGCCAGTCACCACCTCTGGGTTGTACACTGGCAGCCACTTGTAGGGGTTGACAGTGACACAGAAGAGACCCGAGTAGGTCTGCAAGGAAGGGAGACAGCACGTTGGCTTCCACTTAGCCTGGCAGAGCAGCTCCTGCTAGCTGCCTTCCTCTGGGAAGACTGCTGCTGGCACTTACGTAGATCATCCATGCTGCATAACGCTCTTTGAGGTTGTACAGCACAGCGGGTTCGTGGAGGTGGGTCATCATGGCCATGTCCTCAATCTTGTCAAATTTGGGAGGGTTCATAGGAAAGACTTCATCATCCTTTACAGTCACAGTCTGACAAAAACAGAAGAGCATTAACAGGAGAAGAGATCTAAGCCAGGGAACTGCCCAAACCGGCTGATGTATGAATAACAGTTGCTGTCACTTACTGCATTATCAGATGTTTTAACTGTTACTTTGTCACCTTCTCTACTCTGTATGGTACCTTTCACATACATTTGCTTTGTGTCCACTACAAAACAGGATGCCTTAGCATCAAATGGGCGATTTTGGGCTTCAATTCTCTCCTTCTCAGATTTCCGTAAATAAGGAGCAGCTTCTCCAAAGATGGCCATCTCTGCATCAGTACTCATGGCTGGAGTTGTTCTGGAGGAATTCAGAAAAGTTTCAGAGTCTGTGCATTTGTAACTTATATCTATCTTGAGAATGGTCATGCTCCATGCATAAAAGACTAATCAGCATCAGACATGTAACTTCTGCCTCAATTTTAAGTATCCACTGAAGAAGTCCTAATAAAGAAAGCACCATTTGTAGACAGAGGTGTATTGATTTGGAGACATCCCCCTTAAATGGAATGAATGCCCGTGTGCCCAATTGAGGGCAAAGAGAATGTCAAGCTAGAAGTATTCAAAAGGGTCTTCTGTATCTTCACCTGCTATTCACAAAACCACACAGCCACATACTTCTCAAAGCCACATGCACATAGCCACTCAGACTGTTTCATTAGACATCTGAAAATTGAGACACAATAAGATCTGTAAGTTAAGCAGATTGGCTTTCACACGTAATTTCTAAGTAGACATATTCTTGGCACTCTTCTGTTTTCTGTGTTTACTACCAAGCTGAGAAAGTTCCACTAGTTTCTGTCTGTACCAAGCACTGGAACAAATTGTGAGAGTCAGTCAGCACCAGTCTAAAGGCAAACCTGTTTCCTATGTCAATCAAATATAAAACATCTTTTCAGATCTGTAGCACAATTAGCAAATAAAGAAATATAATGTATATTGAAGGTAATAATTAATAGCATAGTATTAGCTAGGTAAATGAGCACTTGATATAACATTTCAAAGAATTTAAATTATAAAGTACCTCTTAGCTTTAAGATATTGGTTGTGAATCATTAAAAGACAATTAATGTATCAATATGTACCAGTCATTTAGGGATTCATCTAGTAGAAATATTTTAGAGAAATGCTTTATGCTCAGTTTTATTTTTAGCAATATCTAGTAAAAATTCTTCACTGGGGATAGATGCTATTGGTTGCTACAGTCAGAAGGACAGGCATGTATAGTTCAAGAGCATCTGGAAATAACACAGGCAGAAATAATGTGGGCAGGAACTAGCATAAACAAAATGATCTTCTCCAGGCAAGCTAATAAACAGGCTAGGAAAACAAACAACCAACCCAAAACCAGTGTTAAACTCCTGCTACTTCATGGGCTGTCTGATGCACTGTGGTACAAAAAAGATACAGGGACAGGACTGAACAACTCAGGTGTATTCTTTCAAGGCACTGCAGACCTAAAACCATGCAGAATGGTTTTATTTGCAAGAAAATGATGAAATGAGTCTGAAGGCATTTGTGATGCTGCTTTTGGATACATTGCTGTAGAAGTACTGATCTCTCAGAAAAATCTTTCTGCAAGACATTGAGGGACTGCATCTCCCAAGAGCCTTTGATACCCAGGGATTTTGAAGCACAGAATCTAGAACCTTTAACTTACTTTGGAAGTGTTGTTCCATGTTTATAGAGCCCAGAATTTTTGCCTATGTGATCCTGCCTCTGAGGGGCTCCAGGGAAGCAATATGCAAGTAAGAGAGAAATTATTTCTTGGTGTCCTTGAAAAGGTGAATTAGAGCAACAGAAAATGCCACTGGTTTATCAGAAAATTTCTCAAGGGGCACAGTCTGTTAAACTGCTGATTGCCTTTGGTAAGAATTGTGTAAAATTTAAATCTTTATGGATTCATCAACAGACAAGGTGGCATTCTCTAGGAGAATATCCTGTACTTCCACCCCTTTCAGCTCCAATTTCAGTGAACATTCTTTGGTGTTAGGATGGAAGGTGCATGTGTGCAAGGTTCCTTCTGTTGCTCTGGTGAACTTCCCCATCACCCAACCACTAACCTTCCCCAGAAGACCTAGAAGGGAATGGCAGATATTAAGTTCTCTGTGAAGGTGACTCTATGTACAGAAACAGATCTATCTATCAGACAGGAAACAAGATCGTCCTAAACTTTGTTCTGGTTTCAGGACCTGTGTGATAAGCCAAAGTAAGCATGTAACTTTTTAGACCTTACCTTAGAGGAAACTAACTTAAAGCAGGATAAGCTTAAGACTCTCTTTGAATCTCACTTTGAGCCCCCTCACACAACCTCAGTTCAGGTTTCTGATGGTTGTACAGGGAGTGAATTTTTATCATTCATCTGTAAATTCCAGAGACCCAGATTGCACCACAATAAGACATTATTGTCACTGCCTCTCCTGTCCTCTTGGCTAAGCGTCAGTATCTGTCACTTTCCTTTCTCAATAAACACAGTAATTCCCAGCAAGAACTTTGGATAAGCTCATATTGATGAAAAAAGAATATACCTTTTTCAGTGTTTCTATGAGGTCTTTTGCCACCTGCCCTTGCCATTGTCTCAGCAAGCCTCATTCATTCCTTAGGATCAATTAGGAACACCACATGTTATTTATCAAACCCTTACCTTCAGACAGCCCAGAAGGGTATCTGCTTGCAGTATCTGTGTGGAATGGTTAAAGAAAGGATAGAAAGAGTTAAATAAAAACCAGACTATTGCCTGGAGCTTATATTATTAAACATTTATACATTTTGTGTAGTCTCTTGCCAATAGTTGAACTGCACATAGCATCTTAAAACTCTTGAGCTACAGCCAAATCCCAAAGAAAATGGTGTGTTTCCCCCCACATCACCATGATCTGCAGAAAATAAATCTAATGTCTAGCAAAAGATGAGCTATATTACATGTATTTCCCCAATCAATTTCAACTGCCTTCACTGTTCTTTTCCATGTGTCTTTCATAGGGCTTGGAGGTAGCAAAGTGTGTAGATGGCACCTCCAAGGAAGGGCATGGCATGGCTCTTCTGCGTGTGCCACCACATTGGAACAGTTTGGGTCACACAACCTTGACAGTGCCTGTAAAGCATGACCTGGAACGCTAGAAGTGGGGAATGAGAGGAAAATGCCCCTACATATTCTACCTCTTTGCAGAGCTGTGGGGATGCCATGGTCAGAGTATGAAGCGAGTAGATGGGACTTACCGTGAGATGCTGGGGTAACAAAGAATAAGGTTGCCTTCAGCTGTGGCTCTTTATATGTAACCTTTTGCCCACACAGCATTCAAGCACTCTATTTTTGGTCAATAATAATTTACTCTTTAGTTGCAAACGTGTTGAAGCTCTGATCTCTCTGCTAATTACTCAGAGAGAGGATTGGTTTAAGGTTGTATGGAGTCAGCTGCACTGACCTGTTCTTTTCACATTGCTCTGTGCCAGGATGGAGGAACCCAAAGACAGCTCTGATAATGCCAAATAAGGCAACGCTTGGGTCTTCATATCAAGAATTTGCTTTAAGAAACAGAAGAATTTTTTTCCAGATTATACACTGTTATTACTTTATGGACTATGATTTTAACAGATCCCATCCTACACTCTCTATCTACAAATGCTGATAGAGAAAGAGTGAGGTAGAACTTTTCTGTCATTAAATTTCTTCATACCACTATACAGGGTGCTGGTGAACTTCAAACCAGCCTCAAGCTTGGGACAGAGTAAGACAACTGCCAACTTGTGGACCACAAGGTAGGCTTGCTGTCCTGGCCTGTAGGTTTACAATACCTGAGGCCTGCCAGCATACTCAGGGTCTTAGCCTGCAAGAAGGAGCCTGGCCTCTGCTACACCGTTATCGTGCTGTGGATGTCATGGTGTAGGCTGAACATCAAACCAGAGTAATTTTGACTTGCTCTGTAAGGGTATATGGAAGCAGAGTTTCTGCTCCTTTAACAGCATCTGGTTAAAGACCCTTTTTGACACCACAGGGGACAGTAAGAAAGGAAGGAAGCAATGAGCAAGAACATACCAGGCCAGAAACCTACTGACAAGTGGTAAGGGAGGAGGTGACAGGAACCAAACCCAGTCAGTCGCACTACTTGCTGAAGTTGTGTGAGACTGTAAAAATGTTTATTCCAGCAAGTTACCTGGATGACAGTACTTGTCACTTGGGAAACTATGGTAAAAGGGGGGATCAGAAGCTGTATATACTGTCATGGTTTTGCCCCAGCCAGCAGCTTAACACCACACAGCTGCTCACTCACTTTGCCCCTGGTGGGATGTGGGAGAGAGTTGGAAGGAGAAAAGTGAGAAAATTCAATGGTTTGATAGATAGAGTGGAGGTCATGCATGCAAGCAAAGCAAACTAAGGCAATCATTCTGCACTTCCCATGGCAGGCTGATGTTCAGCCATCCCAGGACAGCAGGGCTCCATCACGTGTAATGGTGACTTGGGAAGGCAAACACCATCACTCTGAACACTATTTCTTCATTATTACTGTCCTTCTCTAAGTCTTCCCCAGTTCATTCATCTCCTTTTGGGGTAAATGTGGCTAGAACTGCACACGGTATTCAAGCTGTGAGTGCATCATGTATTTAAACACCAGTGTAATAGTTTCTCTTTGTAGTCTATTTCTTTCCTAATAATGTAAAACAATTTATTTCCCTTTTTGAACCATTACCAATCATAGAAGCCAGTATTTTCTAAGGAATAGCTACTGTATCTGTGTGGTGACTTCTGAGTAAGGATGGTCATCTTAGAACCCGTTTCTAAAAAAAGGTGATTAAATGTTTCTCTTGGGCATAATCACATTTACTAATTTAGTCTGCAGCTTTATCACTCAGTTACAAGATAGTTACAATGAGGAAAGCAAGGAATGAAACTCATTCCTTTGGCTTGGAGGTGCTCCAATAAGAAGAAAAAATTCAGTGTTCTGAGTTAGAACAACTATGAGAAATCCAGGGACAATTGCAGCTCTGCAGGATCACCAGCAAGGAAGTGTCCATTTATACCACTGAATCAGTGGTTGCTTGCTATAAAATATACAGAGAATCAGGTTTAGCATGTAGAGCTAAACAGATAGATTTCTAGGAAGTCACCCCTACTTTTCTGCATAGGTCCCCAGCACTTGTGTAGTCCTTTTGTTTTCCTTTGTTTTTTTCCCTCTTGAAGAGTAGAACTTCAGAAGGAATGTTGAAAATGTTAATCCTTCCCACAGGGGCCTATGCACATGCTGTGAGCTGGCTGTGAGGCACATACCCAATGGGAATAAGAGCTTAGGATCTGAGTTCCTCTAGTGACAGTAAGAGTTGACTTCAGGTCTCTCACAGCTTGGGTAAATGCTTTTATCATTAGATTACTTTAGATTTGTCATCATTACCTTGTCTTTTCTATTTTACAGGCAGAAGAGACGATTGTCAGAAAGCTATTTAAAGTTATTTAAAGTCTTCTTTACAGAATTGACCCAGGTACCTGACTGGGAAGAGATGGATTTTCAGATGCATTGTTGTCATTGCTGATCTAGGGAATGTCCTTGGTGCATTTACACAGTTCTCATTAGCTGTTTGTTTTGGATTACATTCACGATGCCTACTATTTAGGCACACGGTATAGGAAGTAAAGGCATCTAAGAGTGTCTATCAGATTCTGTTACAGAAAATAGAATCCTTCAGTTCTGAGGATGCAGTGCTGAGACGTGTTATATTTAGTTATATACATCTTCAGTGCTACAAATCTGCCTGGCCTTTAAGATCATTAATCTGCACTATTAATTATATGAGTTTGGACTGAGCCCTTAACTGTTCATGCAGATCTCTGAAAGCCACAAAGATACTCTATCATATATATAATTAGTGTTCATTATAGGTGTTCCTTATGCTTTAAATTCTGTCTTTGCAACTGGGACTGGTTCTTGAGAAAAGGAGGAAAAGAAACACCATCTACAAGACACAAACCTGTGATGTGACTCAGTGTTACTTAATGCCATGGTAACCCCACAGTTTCATTTGGTAATGTTCTGGTTATTGAAAGCTTTTTGGCATACAGCCTCCTATTCTGTGGGTAAAAAAGTGACAATTCCTCCATAGCTCTTCTCAGATTTTTAGGCCAAATGATCAGTGATGGCAGAATAAATGCATATTCATGGAAAGATATATCTTCAAATACGTATGTTAACTCAGTAAAGGTTCCTGCATTTAACAGAAACAAATGTATTTAGCTTTGAAAATACCTACTAAAAGTTCATCTTTAAAGTCTGACTTTAAATGACATTCTTTTCTATTCAACACTGAAAGATAATGCATGTAAAGGGGAAAGGAAGTTAATCTAAACTTGTTGAGAATGTAATACTGCATGTTGATTTTCTGCATCGGTAAGCATGAGGTTGAGACTGCACCAAGGCCAAACAGAATCAGTGATAATCTTTAAGGGATTCTTTTCTAAAAATATATTTGCAAGCTTTTTCCACAGCTGTTACCTACCCTCAGTCTAGAAGAGCTTCTGCTGTAATACTGAAGATGTCTTTCAGCTAACTACTGAACACTGCAAAACGGTCAATGACATATATTGTGTATTTTGGGGGAAAGGTGATCTCTATCGTAAATTTCTTGTTCTATCTTTTTCTCTGGCATAAAGCAGTGACATGACCGTATCTTCATGTTGTTTTCAGCAGTTGGCAGCCATCTGTATGCTCTCCAAGTTACTGACAGAGCTACTAAGGAGTAGTGGTCTTACCCTGGGGACTCTGGGGCTATTTCACTTTAAATGACAGGTCTTCTTCTGCCCTTCCTGTGGCAGCCAAACTAGAAATACATTCATTACCAAGTCATCATCTGTATGTTGGCATTCTGAAGGCAACAAGACTTTTTTTTTACCACCCAGTCCTGGCAGCAAAAGCAGAAGAGTCAGGAATGACTGAAACAATACAGATTGTTTATTCCTGCTTAGAACTGGTCTCAGACCTCTACCATCTCCTTGTACACGAGTAAATTATATTGCTTATTTCGGATGTTATCTAGTAGCAGGAGAGAAAGAAAATGGTGTTGGGAAAAAAATGCCTTGACTTCCATGCCAGAATTGTTCAGCTAATCAAATTATGACGATTGTACATTCTGCTTGTTGCTAATTAGACATAATGGATAGTAGTAACTAGTGGCCAAGACCAGATAGGATTTACCCAAGATTTCCCAAAAGGCTCAGTAATGAAACATCTGAGCTACTGACTGTGTGAGCTTTTACTAAAACTGACTTGCCTTTGGAGATTTGGAAGTTGTTTAGTAGAATGCTGAGTGTTAAAAAGTATTTCAGGAAACTGTGGCCCAGTAAACCTAGTGCCTGTACTGGGAAAAGAGTAGAAGCTAATAATGAGTAGAATCTGAAGACTCACATAAATACTGAGAAAAATAGTGTTTGTAAAGGGAAGTCATATTCTACAAACCTAGTGGATTATCAAAAATAGGTGGATAGGTGGGAGAACCAGCTGGTATTGCCTTAATGAATACCTAAAAACCACGTAAGAAGGGATATCACCTTTCTTAGAGAAGCTAAGGGTATGTCTATGTTGTTATATGAGAGTTCTGAGAAGTGATCCTGGGCAAGGACAAGCTGATAATCATCGCCACAGACACGAAGTGTCCCTCGGGATGGTCTCTGAACATCCAAAGTGGTTTGATCTGAAGCAAATACCAGGAGGAGCCTGGGGTAAAGCTCACTCCAGCAGCTCTATTTTTATATGTTACATTAGAGCCCTGCACAGCCCTCCAGTACCAGCTCAGTGGGCCTACACTCTTTACGTAACCTCACACCCCTCCGAAGTAATGTCCCATGTACCCTTGTTGTCCTTCTCTGTAGAGCCTGCTACCAGGTTATGAAACAGCTAGCATTATTTTAAGTCATGAATTTTGCACCTTCCATCCCTCCCAAAGGCCCAAACTGTGCCTCTATGGATTTAAGCTCTATTGCCAGACCTTGCAAAATTATAAAATCTGGAGGACAAGCATCTGCAATTGTCAATGCCTCTTTGTAACTCTACTTCCAACAAGGCATTTGTAGAGAACCTGGCCTCAGCTTTCTGTGGCAAGTGGAAAAGCAGCCCTGGAAAAGAAACAGTTCTGCTTGTTGGAGACAAGCTGCAAAAGCAAGAGAAAAAGCAGGAGAGTCGTTTAGAGATGTGAATTTGTGCGTCGTTTAGCAAGGCACGGTGGCTTTGTCATGGTAAGGAAGGTGCAGATGGAAAGACGCCCCTGGGACAACCTTTTGTACAGGCATGTTGTGGTTCTTGTATTAATGAAAAGTCCTGAAACCTGACTGGAGGCTGCTGCCTCAGCCTTGAGAGGGGATCAGCGCTTGCTCAGTTGTTATTAAAGGTGTCTTCTATCCACCACAATCGGAGTCTGTGCCTTTCAATACGCCACCAATGGCCCAGCCTGGGGCACTGACACGACTCGCTGTCGATCCAGTGCCGTAGCTCAGCTGAACTCAGGGAAGAACGCTGAGAGGAAGCGTTACCGCCGTTCAATTACCTTTCGCAGGAGGAAGGTAAGCAGCTGAGAACTATGGGGATGAAGAGTTACAACGAATTTTTCTTTGGACTTTTAAAAGTGATCCCTAATATTTATCATCGAGAAATCTGGGATAAAGTTGGGGTCAGACCTCGGGACTGCGCCACCAAAATGGCGGCTGGTTTGTTACCCTCCTGGGGGGTCGTTCTCGAGACCTTAAAAGGCGCATGTTGATTCTCAGGTGGGTTAGGGGCAGAAGAAGTCCACACTGCTGTCAGCCCCCCCACTACCGATGGCCCCTTCCAGGGACTGTACTGTAAAACCTCTGATAATTCCGATGATCAAACTCCATTCGATCCGGGGCGGACAGACCTCGAAAAGGAGCCTGACTTGTATCCCCCAGACTTACACGGTAAGTGGGCAGCTGTAAGAAAGGAAGCGAAGGCGGCGGGGGATGTGGACCGTTTGGGTGCCTTCCCGGTAATACAGGCTCCTGAACGAGAACCACAATGGGAGGGTCTTTCTTACAAGCTTATCAAAGACCTCAGGCGTACGGTAACTGATCATGGACTCGGCGCTCCATATACTCCCCATTCGATACAGTCTCTGTGTGATAGTTCTGTTTTTACCCCACATGATTTTAAAACCATGTTTCGGGTTATTATGACTGATCTGCAATACACTATGTGGGAATCAAAAATGAGACAGCTTGCTGGATCTCAGGCTGCAGAGAATCAGGCGCTGGGTCAGCATCACCTTCTGCGAGTTGATGTAAATCCGTTGCTGGGAGAAGGGGATTACAGCACAACTGCAGCTCCAGCCAGAATCCCTCCCGAAATATCATCCTTCCCCTCTCGATAAGCAGGATGAGGGTCTGCCGGCAAGACTATAGACACACATGTACAAAGTAGATCCCTCCAGCAGCTGGGCTCAGACTGGCAGCTGTCTGTCTGGCAGCTGCCCTGAATCGCAGTCCCCCCACTCACTGGCACCTGGACAGAGAGGCCCCTGAGGCTGCAGCACGACTCCAGTGTCCCCCACCCATATACAGCTGACTGGGAGACCCATAGCTGACGCCTCAAGCCATGCTCTTGTACCTCAGAGCACAGACGCTCTCACACCCTTGAAGAGCTGCTTGACACTGACCGTATTTAGGCTATCCTGTGTTTTCTTAGATATATGATTGCTGTAAGATTGATCTGAGACAGTGGTTTTTCAATGCCAAATGGCAGATGCATTGTGGGCTAGATCACTCCTCTCAGAGCTAAATGAAGAAACTATAAAAAGTCTACTGTGAGGAAAATGACTACATTGTGTTATTATAGCCTTCTGCTGTGGACTTCTTTAAAACATGGCACATAGCACCACAGCCTCGTTGTCCAGAGAACAGTGGGGTATGAAAGGAAGACAATGGTGTGAGACCCAAGAAGATGGGAGAGGTAAGGCATGGAAGTGCCTCTTCAACAGGAACAGTTGATTTGGCTTCATGGAGACTAGGCAGGAGCCAAGTGGCTGACTGACCAGCTTAGAAGATTCTGGGGACTTTAGGGAACAGAATATAGGAAATGAATGACAATGTAAGGTAGTTGATTTTGCTGCCCTTGAAATGTTATTTTGCACATCACTTTCAGGAATGGAAGTTAAAAATAGATCTCATTTGAAGTTTAAATGTCCTCTAAACTGTGTTTCAAAATGGCTTGAAGGACTGAAAAGGTTTAACCTGAAAACAGATCTTCCAAATAAGACAAATTTAATAGATAATCAATAATTAGACTACATTACCAGAAGATGCAGTAGATTATTATTCCTCTGACAGAATGTGAGTTAAAATATATTTGGTTCCTAAAGCAGAAATTATAAGGGATAATTTCATTCTGTCGCAAAGAAGTAATGGTTTTTCTCCCTTAAGGAAATCTTAGATGAAATTTTATAGTAAGAGTGAAGCAAGATGTCTGATGAGACACTTTGGAAATGCCTAAATTGAGATTTTTCATTGAATTAGTTATTTAAATAAGTAAGGAAAAATGTAAACCTTATAAGGAAGCAGAATATCCATTAAAATACAGAAGTGAACTCGTTATTTCCATGGGAAAATCTACTATTTTTATTATCTAGGCATTAATTATCTAGAGGCTGATGAAAGACTAAGCAGTGGTTACAAATTGAAAGTGACAGAATTTCACATTTTGTTCAATTCTCTTTCACTTTGCACCGTTGGAGGCATTTACTCTTCACTTTCTGCCTTCTTGCCAATCTCCCGGCTCTTTGCTCGCAGCTTGTTGACCTGGGACTCAGCAATGTCAGCCCGCTCCTCAGCTTCCTCCAGCTCATGCTGGATCTTGCGGAACTTTGTGAGATTGACGTTGGACAGCTCCTCCTGGGTATTGGAAGAGAGATTAAATAGGTTGCACAATATTTAATAATGTAATTCTGGATACGCAGGAGTATCTTGCCTTTACATAATGAAAAAAAATAAAAAATGTAGGTCAGTATGTAATTATTCCTAATTCTTTTAGAGGGAATCCAAAGAAATAGCTTAAATGCTAAATGTTTAGCTGATTAATAAGATATACCAGAAATTCCTCTCTAGATATGAAGTGTTAATGTGCCTTATATATAATAATTCAAAAATTTCAATTAGAATTATTTCCATTGAATAATTTTCCATGTATTGACTGCTATAAAATTACATATTACATTTTTTGAAGGTAATTGTTTTTTCTGCTAGTTAGAAATATAAAATGAAGTGAAAGGAAGCAGAGACCCACTGCTACCTGAGCCTGCACTACTCTTCCCAGTGATTCAGTAATGCATGAAAATGTATTTTATACCCCTATGTTAATCTGTTCATCCCTGAGTCCCCAGCAAGAAAAAAACCAAAAAAAGTTACAGGTTAGAACAGAATTATGCAGAGGAAATCACCAACACACAGTTCTACCTCCACATGGATGGAGACTTAACACTGAACACAGCAATACTTACAGCCTCCTCAGCTTGTCTCTTGTAGGATTTCACTTTCATTTGCAGCTTGTCCACCAGATCCTGGAGCCTGAGAACATTCTTCCGGTCTTCCTCAGACTAGAGAAGGAAAAGAGATACAAGCACTTCTTTCCCTCTCTTATTTAAATACCCTCTATATGAAACAGATAGTAACACTCCTTATAGACCATTGTTGTCCAGTGAGACAGAGGTGGTAAGCTGGTTTTTCCAGTCTTCTTTTTAACTATGACTCAGGGCAGGAAGAATTCCTGCAAGAATGGTGCATGAGCCCAAGGAAGTCTCCTGCCTTACCTGGTAGGTCAGCTCCTTCACCCTCCTCTCGTACTTGCGCACACCCTTCACGGCTTCAGCGCTGCGCTTCTGCTCAGCATCAACCTCCCCTTCCAGCTCCCGCACCTGCAGTGAGAAGCCCAGTGTTAGAGCTTCCCTGCCTGCTGGGTACTTAGGGCACGTGTTCACACTCAGGCCCAAACACCAGCCCTACTCACTCTGGCCTCCAGCTTCTGGATTTGCTTCTTGCCTCCCTTCAGTGCCAACTGCTCGGCCTCGTCCAGACGGTGCTGCAGGTCCTTCACCGTCTGGTCCAGGTTCTTCTTCATCCTCTCCAGGTGGGCGCTGGTGTCCTGCTCCTTCTTCAGCTCTTCAGCCATCATGGCTGCCTGAGGAGAAGAAAGGGTCATAGCCATTTTGGGTCTGGAGGCAGTTTGGAGAATAAATACAGCATAGGCACCGAAGAGAGCCCCCAGCTCACATCTGTGATGGCCTTCTTGGCCTTCTCTTCAGCATTGCGGGCTTCCTGGATCGTATCCTCCATTTCACTCTGAATTTGGGAAATGTCTGTTTCCAGCTTCTTCTTGGTGTTGATCAAGCTGGTGTTCTGTTGAGCAACATCAGAGGTTTTTAGCTCATTATTTAAAATCAAGAACATTACACGACTTCAAATAACTATGTGAAAAATCAATACCACAGATTTTTCTGTAAAAATTCTTATCACCAGGGATTAGAACCAACAATTACTTTTAACAAACTGAAAAAGAGTACTTAAAAATACAATCTGTGACACCTCTCATTCACCAAGCCTGGCAAAGGGAAGTAATAAAAATAGAGTGATGAAAAAAAGGCATTTTTTTCATCATAATTAGCAAAGAGAAATCCACTCTCATCAACCAAGAAAAGAAAAATTGGCAATGTAAATAGTATGGGCTTCTTTTGGAATCTTTTCAGCATTTGAAATCAGACACTATATCATGTAGCTCATGTCAAAGTTTCCTTGACGCAGACTAAATCAGAGCCAGGAGTTCATCCCCACTTTCTTGCCAGTGTGGACAAGGAATATGAGGTTCCCTAGTGCTAAATTTCAACAGAGATAGGAATGAATGTTGCTGCTGTCTCAGAGTGTCAGTCCCTGACTGCTCAGATAGCACTCCTTATGTCATTTGTGACTAAAAAACCTGTTCCCTGTGACTAAGTGTCTTTCTACTGGAAATTGTGCTGGAAGGAAAATAAGGTAGAAGCATGGGTTTCATCAAGGGCAACCTGGGAACACAGCCAGTATACATAATTTTTCAGCAAAGATCTCTTGTATATGATGATAATAATAATGATGATTACTACTCTTCTTAGATTTTCCCCCTTTAGTGCTGAGTAACTCCTACTTACCTGGGGTCCCATTACTCAGAAAGTGACCTCACCTGGGTATGGAGAAGCTGCACACGCTCGCTTGCATCCATCAGTTCCTGCTCAGCCACCTTTCTACACCTCTCTGTTTGTTCTAGAGCTGCCCGTAGCTCCTCAACTTCAGCCTGCAACAGGTTTGCTCTGCGCTCCACCATGACCACCTGCTCCTTCAGGTCTTCCTGTGTCCTGAGAGCATCATCCAAGTGAATCTGAGTATCCTGTAGACCCATTAAGAGAAATTATATGCATATTCAGGGCTGTTTGGCATTGAAAATATCAATGAATTCACTCCTCTGTAGGCAATTTTTGTTAAAATGACCTTGAGCACTCCCTGTGTGTTCCTCAGGTTCTTCTGTGCCTCTGCAGCCTGGCGGTTGGCATGGCTCAGCTGGATCTCCATTTCATTGAGGTCTCCCTCCATCTTCTTCTTCAGCCTCAGGGCTTCATTCCTGCTCCTGATCTCAGCATCCAGGGTGCTCTGCATGGACTCCACCACTCGGAGGTGGTTCCTCTTCAGCTGGTCAATCTCCTCATCTTTCTCTGCAATCTTCCTGTCAATCTCAGACTTTGCCTGGTTGAGCTCAAGCTGGAGGCGCAGGATCTTGCCCTCTTCATGTTCAAGGGAAGCCTGAAAAGCATAACCCCAGTTATTTGTCTAAGTAACAATGTCAGAAACTTTACATGAAAAATGTTCTTGAAGAATAGTGTACAGCATGTGTTCTGATACTACAGGAAAGGAAAGAAAAGGATCCCGATCCTTAAATGGTGTCCCAAATCCCATGATTCCTGTGCCTGGAGTTTATTGTCAGTGCATATAATCTCATAAATGGCATTTGAGTTTGCTAAACTGCATGGTAAGTAAACAGCCAAGAACTGAATGTTGCACCTCAGCTTCCTCGAGTGAGGCCTGGATTTCAGATTTCTCCTGCTCAATCTGCTTCTTGACTTTCTCCAGCTCATGAATGGCCTTTCCTCCCTCGGCAATCTGCTCCGTCAGGTCAGAAATCTCCTCTGTGGGAAGCAAGAGCAAAGGCAGGGTCAGGCCCAGAGCTGAATGGGGAGGGCCCTGTCACAAGAAGGGGACAGGCACCTCTGCCCACCTGCAGGCACAGAGCCCTGTGGAGCGCTGGCTACTGGTGGGGAGCGAGAAAGCCCTGCCAGGAGCAGAGGGCCAGGGACTTACGCTGCAAGTTCTTGTTCTCCCGCTTCAGCGTTTCCAGGTGGTCCAAGGACTCCTCGTAGGCATTCTTCATCTTAAAGAGCTCCGTGCTGAGAGAGCGAGACTCCTTCTGGGAGGCTTCCAGCTCAGCCTGCGTTTCCTCATACTTCTGCTTCCACTCTGCCAGGATCTGGAGAGAAAGGGGGCCTGAGCATGGATGAGGCCGTCAGGAGGGCACGCTCTGCCCAGCAACCCCAAGGCTGCAGCCCTGAAGACCTTGTCAAAGTTCTTCTGCTTCTTATCCAGAGCTGCACAGGCAGCATTTGATCGCTCCACGTCAATCATCAGGTCCTCCACTTCATTCTGCAGCCTCTGCTTTGTCTTTTCCAGGGAGGCACACTTGGCATTGACGGCTTCCACGTGCTCCTCTGCATCCTGCAGGCGCTGTGCCAGCTTCTTCCTGGGAGGGGATAAGCACAGCTCATGATTTGCTAGAAAGGTGAGGCAGTGGAGAGTGTCTTTTCACAACAGGACATTTTAACAGTTTTGTACTGTTCATGAGAGGGCAGTTACCCACGTTGCAGACTATGAGCCCAGGCCTGTTTGTAGTGTTATTTTTCTGCTCCAGACTGCATGCAGCCTAAAGGGCCTGTCACTTCTGTGTCCTAGCACCTACTGAGTACTCAGCCTGCTTTAGCTCTGTCTGGCCCTAACGGCCGTGCTTGTGCTTCCATTTTACACTTACTCCACAGAACACTTTTCCTGTCCTCCCCTTTCTCCCCTTTACCACAAAACCAGTATAACCCTGCCTTCATCCCACCCCCATCCCAACCCATGGTCAGCAATTCCAATTTCCATTTTCCTTTGGCATTCTGTCTTCTCCAGCCATTAAACTTTCCACTTCCCTATCTTACTTGGCCTCCTCCAGCTCCTCTGTGCGCTGGATAGCATCCGTCTCATATTTGGTTCTCCACTGGGCCACTTCACTGTTGGCCTTGGACAGGGCACGCTGCAGCTCCCCCTTGGCTTCCTGCTCCTCCTCATATTGTTCCCGCAGCAAGTCACAGTCGTGCCGGGCAGACTGCAGGGCGTGGGCCAGGGCGTTCTTGGCCTGGGGGAAAAATAGGAGTGTGACAATGAATGGAAATATCTTGGTCTTGGGAAATATCCCCTTTTGATGAACAGCAGAATACTCTGTCTTGAGAATGATGATTGAGAATGGAACAGCAAAGAATTTGCAATAGACTTAATGCATGGTCTGCACAAAAGGGGAAGTAGTATCATTGCTAGATGGTCCAAGGAGGGGATTGTCCCACTCTACAGTGTGCTGCTGAGGCCTCAACTTTATCACCTTTTCTCACCTTTATCTCTTCCTCTAGGTGCCTCTTGAGTTCCTCAATCTGCTGAGTGAATGCCTGCTTGCCTCTAGAAAGCTGAGAAATCAGAGCATCTTTCTCCTCCACCTGGCGTGAATATTCACCTAGGAAAGTTCAGATGAGTAAAAGTGACTTACTTAGCGTAAACCTTGATAATCAAATGCACATAAACCCATTCTGAGTAACACAAATCTTTCTTTCTTTCTTGGAATCCTAGTCACCAATATCTATCCATTTCTTTGAGTATGCCAGAGTATTTGTTTTAGAGGTAAGAAATGAAATACTGCTTAAGACTTATCTCTCTTACTGTATGTTTGCATTAAATTTGCCTTGGGTTTACAGAATGAGTACTATCATGGATGTGCTCACTGTCCCCTCCTAAATGTCTGCTGGGAAGCAGAAGGAAGAAGTCTAGCTTCTTAGATATATGAATTTTTCTTTGAAACTCCAGTTACAGAATCATAGCTCAGTCCAGGTTGGCAGGAACCTTGAATGGTAATCCAGTCCAACATTTCATGGGAAAGTGAGCCTATGTGAGAATATCTAGCACCCTTTCCAGGTGTGTCTTGAAAATCTCCAATGAGGTTTCGGGTCCCAATAGGGAACATCCCTGGGGATGTTGTTCCAGTGACTGATTGTTCCAGTCTCTTAATCATGTTATTGGTTATGGTCTGGGATGTTTCTGTCTCTCTGGTACTGGACATATTGGCCTCTCATGTGCTGAGTAGAGGAAGGATCATCCTCTGTAATACTGCTGGCAGCATTTCTCCTAATGCAGCTCAGGATTCTGTTGGCCACCTTTGCAACAAGAGCACATTTCTGTCTAATGATCAAGTTAGTTTCCACCAGGATCCCTTGGCCTTTTTGATACTCTTTTTTAAAGCCCAAATGCTATGTTCACTTGAAAATCACAAATGTCTTACCGGATTCTGTTTGTAGCCGAGCTCTCTGAGCGCTGATGTCATTAATTGTCCGCTGCTGTTCCTCCTCTTTTGTCTTAATCTCACTGAGTTGATCTTCTAGGGAACGACACATCTTCTCCAAATTTGACTATTGGCATGAAGAATAGAATGAAAGATGACTGATTGTTCAGCACATAGTTACTGAGAATCTGAAGACTTACTAAGGGCAAAGAGAGACCAATGATTTAGAAGTTAAGTCAAAATATCTCAATTGATATCTTCCTATGACATTTGCATCCCTAATTTGAACATTTGCAGAATCTTTTCAATAGACAAAAAAAGATGATGAGACACTGTAACAAAAGAAATAATTAAAAATTTTTGTTTGACTCTTATTATGCTATTGAAGTATTTAAGAGAGGATAAGAAAAACAGGAATTAAAAGGAAAGGATAGGATAGGAGTAATTTCAACTTAGAAGAAACCAGAAAACTAATAAGGTCAGTCTCTCATTTCATTGTCATAATATTCTGAACCAAGTAACGACACCCTGTAGTTCCTAAGCTTAGATGCTTCAGGTGAAGTTTTCTACCTCTCACCTAAACCATACAGTATGTTATTAAACGAATAGTTTATTCTATAAAGTCAAATTCAAGTTGTGCAACTGTTTATTTTAAAATATGAGTAACTTAAATTTCTATATTACAAGATGAATACTTGATTATGTTTGAACTAATGCAAAGAAATATTTTAGTACCTTGGCTTTGGAGACAGACTCCATGTTACTGGCCAGGTCGTCAATCTCCATCTTCAGCTCACTCTTCTCCTTCTCCAGCTTCTGCTTCACTCGTTGCAGGTTGTCGATCTGCTCCCCAAGCTCAGCCGTGCTGTCCGCGTGCTTCTTGCGCAGGGCGGCAGCCGTGGCTTCGTGCTGCAGCGTGGCCTCTTCCAGGTCACGACGCATCTTCTGGAACTCGGCCTCACGCTTCTTGTTCATCTCCACCTGAGCTGCAGTAGCTCCTCCTGCCTCTTCCAGGCGCTCGCTGATCTCCTCCAGCTCCCTGGAGAGGTCAGCGCGATGCTTCTCCGCTTTTGCCCGAGAGGTTCGCTCTGCCTCAATTTCCTCCTCCAGTTCCTCAATCCGAGCCTGGGGAACAGCAGGGACCCTTCACAGCCCTGCCCTCCTCCTGCCTGGCCTGACACTGGGTGCAAGAGCAGAGGGCACAGAGACTTGCCTGCAGCTCCTTGATCTTCTTCTGTAATTGCATGCCCAGGGCTTGCTCATCCTCGATTTTGCTCTGGATCTGGCTGATTTCAAAGTCTTTCCTTTGGGCAGAGCAAACCGTGTTAGAGCTCAAAGGGAAAAGACAAGCCCCCCAGCCCAGCACTCGCCTGCCCCACAGCCACACTTACTTCTTCAGCTTCTCATCCAGCTGCTGCTTATCATTTTCCAGATCCATTATGCTGTCTTGAGCCAGCTTCAGGTCTCCTTCGAGCTTCCTCTTTGCTCGCTCAAGGTCCATGCGCAGTTTCTTCTCTTGCTCCAGGGACCCTTCCAGCTAAACAGAACAAGACCACCAGTGCTCGGCCAGCCAGGTCTAACTCCATACCTGTGCTGGTCTTGCTCTCTGCCTGTGCACTTACATCGTCCACTTGCTGCTCCAGCTTGGTTTTAGCTTTGGTCAGCGTATTGACTTTGTCCTCCTCTGCCTGCAGGTCATCCAGCGTCTGCTGATGTGCCTCTTGGAGAGCTTTCTTCTCTTTGGTCAGCTTGGCGATGTTCTCGTCCAGAGCTGCCATCTCCTCTGTGAGGTTTTTCACCTTAGAGAAGAAGGGAGCAAGTGTAAATTAGGGAAGTTGGTCCAGAAGCACCGTGCTCTTCTCTGGAGCACAGATAGAGATTCTGCCTCGCACCTTGTTCTCAGTGGCATGTTTTTCCTTCTCCACTTTGGCCAGTGTTAACTCCAGGTCATCGATGTCTTTCTTCAGCTCTGAACATTCATCCTCCAGTTTTCTCTTCTTGGCTGTCAGCTCAGCATTCATCTCTTCTTCATCTTCTGCTCTCTCTGTCAGCTCCTTAATTTTGGCTTCCAGTTGGATTTTGGTTTTGATGAGCTGGTCACATCTTTCCTCAGCATCAGCCAAGCCATCAGCTTCCTACACACGATTCATTTAAATAAAATAGTTTTCAAATAATTATTATTTTCCTCCAGATTTTTAAACAAGTCATTATTTTTTCCTGAACTTTACAATGTCCTTTGTAGTTAAAACTCATTGCTATAAGACTATCAATTTTTTTTTACTTGCTCCAGTCCAGAAAATAAGGGAATATATCATCACACTATAAATATAGGCTCTAAACATTTAAAAAAAAAACTTTTAAAAGCATTCTAAGACACAATTTACTAAGAAAAATTTGCTCTTTTTTCCTTTCTGGTTTAGTGAAAAAGGTGAGAACTGCACTTTCATCTGTTTTTCCTGAGACAGGGGCCAGAAATGCAAGAGAAATGCATGACAGTCTCAGCTTTTTCCTACTCCATTTGAATTCACTTGTGATTCTCCAAATGAAAGGTGTTAATAGGATCTCCAGACTAACATCATTGATGAGGTAACATATCGAAATTATATAATACATTAAATTGTATAAAGCCATAAAGGCTGCTGTATGTAGTTGCCATGTGTACTATAGATTTCAGTTTAGCTTTTCTATGTGGTTTTCCTGCATATTTTATTACATACCTGTATGCTTTTAAAATAAACACTGTTCTGGGATAATGTGTCTGTTTATGGTACATTTGGGACCATTTATGCAGGGCATTACAAGCCAAAATCTTTAGCAATACTCACAGCCTGCACTTGGAGCTGCAGGTCATTTTTCTCCTGCAGCAAAGAAACCATTTTCTCCTCCAGCTCCTTCCTCTTTGCCTCAGACTTTGCAAGCTCCTCCTTGGTTTTCTCAAACTCTTCCTTCATGTTGGCCATCTCCTTCTCAGATTCTGCACTCTTCAGCAAGGGCTTGATCTTGAAGAACAGCTTCATCCAGGGCCAGTGCTTGACATTCATGAATGCACGGACGTTGTACTGGATGCAGAAGATGGACTCCCTGAAAGGTAATTATGTATTTTTACATATTCTTAAATGTATAAGACATATTTAATTTTATATATTAACATGTATAACATGAAGTTCTACATATAATGCTTCATAGTTACAGTTCTATGTATCTGTGGGTATATAAAATATTTATTATATTTTAGTAGTATATTTAATAATACTATGAGGTATATTTCACACATATATATATATTTCAGATATATGAAACTCCCTAGTTTGGTCAACCTTTACAGGCAGTTTTGAAGTCTATATGTTTGGCTCATTTTCATAGCCAAAGAAAAGGAACACCTTCAGATGTTGACGTCTTCCCTTTCATGAAAGATAATTCAGTGCAAGAGATGACTTCTCTCATGCTGCAACTATGTGTTTCTCTCCTTTGATTATAGTGGTGACCTAAAATAACTAGCTTAGAATACATATCTTGTTTCTGGACATTTAATGTAGCTTTTTACTTAATTTAGCAAAATTTAGTACATAGGGTGATATAAGTTAAAAAGGGTATTTTTTTTTCTAAATTTGGATTTTATATTGTTTTATCTATTGCCAGTATATACTATGAAATACATCCATATTGGTAAATTATATTAGTGATAAATAAATGAGATTTGGTGCAAAGCAGTTTATTTTCATTTTTTGTTCATGTCATTGGAATCTAATGAGGATTTGCCAAACAGGCCAAATATGTGTAAGTATCTACCTCCTCTCCATCATTTTCTTGAACTCTACTCTCATCAGGTAACCTCTGCACATGGCCTGTGTGCGGGTGATGAGCTGTGCCAGCTTGTCATCCCTCATCTCCTCCAGGAGCCCCAGCAACCCAGCTTTGAAGAACACCTAGAGAAGGGGAGCATTGCAGTACAAACTTGCCAGTGTTGCAAGCACAGTACCTCAGTCAAGCAGCATTTTTACCTTGGTGTGTCCAAACTTGTACTGGGTGTGGTCCACATCGATTGACCCAAGGAGCTTCTCAGAAGCCTTCTTGCTGTCAATGAACTGTCCCTCTGGGATGGCACTGGCATTAAGCACCTTGTATCTATGGGAGAAAGTAGAATATGAAGATGATCAGATCCCTGAAAGCTCAATCATACCTCTACCAATGCCATTGTTAAGATTCTCTGAAGTGGGATCAAGAATGGAAGACAGGTAAATAAATCTGAACTCAGTCCCACTGCTTAGAAATCCCATTTTTGTGGGTAAATAATGTTTTTAGGAAGAATCTTGCACTTCCCTTAGTCCAGAAATACCCACAGAATGGATCCTGATTTCCATGAGTAACTGTTGACATATTTCACATGCTCTGTTTGTTATTTTATGTCTGATCTTCAAATCAGAACTTTATGTGCAAGAGCAAAATCTACAGAGAGAAGTAATTCTTTATCCATAATACCATCAGGAGATACTGAGTATTTTTCAGATGATATAGAAGTAGCAGACCTTTTTATTTTATTTGGTTTTCCAATAAGTCAGTCTAGACTATCTTTTAGTTTCTTCATTCACTTTTCTGTTCACTTTGCTATCCAGAAGTTAACAAAGTCTGAGCTCATCAACTTAATTTCTGCATAGTTAATTAAAGAATCCCATACCAGAATATGAATCGAGGACAAGAATAATTGTCTTTTGAAAATTCCTGTTCTTCTAGTTAACTATAGAAAAAACAGGATGAGTAACTTGGACAACTGACTTGTATACCTAAGGCAGGCACAATGAACCCCTCCCATAACTCCCACAAGTAGTTGAAACAATTAGAAAATTATTCAGCATTGGTGGATATGGTGGTGGGTGGAAGACATGGAATCTGACCTCTGCTTAAAGTCTGCATAAAGTATTCTGCTAGGGAATCCCTTCCTGCAAATCCTAATCCCTTCCAGCACGCCGTTACACCGCAGCTGATGCAGGACCAGCTCATGTTCCATGGCACCTAAAATATGACATAATTAGTACTTCACTGTGCTGCAGAGAGAAGAAGAGATTTATCACGTATCGGAACTTCAACAACTTACCAGGGGTTTTGGTTTCATTAGGAATAAGGCATCGCACAAAATGAGGATGTGTGCTCCGCAGATTGCTCATCAGCTTGTTTAAATTTTCCTTAAGAGCAAGAGCAAAAGCTTGGGTTTAAAAATGTCACTCACACAATCTTATTATTATATGGAGTAAAAACACTGCAGGACTATATTTATATATATATATGGTTTTTTTTTTACAGAGCTTTTGGGCACTTCTGAAATAATACTTCTGAAGATTCAATGAGAATCCTTCTTAATGAAGAAGTATGTGCTGTTATTCCTTGTGAACATAAAGATTTTGTATATTATATCAATCTAGAGCTTTCTCTGAACTGAATAGTCGATTTGCTTTTTTTCCCCCCAGTGTAGTAATATTTATAATGATTATTCTACAGTACCCGGAAAAGAGCTGAGACAGTCTGGAAAGAAGAACCCTTCTTCTTGCCGCCCTTCTTGCCACCACCACCACTCTCTAGACAATAATACATTTAAAAACAGAAATTAACAGGAAAGCATGCAGTTAGAATCTGAAAAACTGTGTGTGTTCATCTAAAAAAACCCCAGAAAATATAATAATATGATCAAAAATGTTTAAAGTTATAATGGGAGCCTTGATTTTTTTCAGTTGATGGCAGAATAAAATGTAATGACTTCAAGCAGATGCAAACAGGAAACAAAATGCAATGATTTGTATAGTAAGGTACTTAATGAATTAAATAAATTTCTAGTCAGTAAAACAAATGCAATTGTTATGTATCTTTATATCTAAGGGTATACATAAATTTATCTAAGGGTATACATAAATTTAGCAATATGTTGATACATTTTACTGTATTCCCTGAAGTATTTGGGAGTGCCCCACATTGCAGAAATCTTGTTTGTCAGGTAGCCTGTGTTAATGTTGTAGTACAACATTAAAAACATGGTCTTTAAAACATACAGATCTACTAATGTCTCTCGGGAAATGTAATATCCTTTATAAATCTGACTGACTGAGTTCCAAGAAGATGGGTTTTCAATTTTTGAAATGTAACTAATATTTCAATACAGTACTGCAATTTTTTTCCCCTGTAAATTACAGTAGAACTGATATAGAGAATATCACCTGCTTCTGCCCCAGCAACAGAGGCAAAGAGTAAAGCCAGTGTCTTCAGGGATGATTTCTGGTACAGCCCCACAACAGTTTCATTCAGGGGGTCCTTGTTCTTCTCCAGCCAGCCAGTGATGTTGTAGTCCACTGTCCCAGCATAGTGCACCAGGGAGAAGTGTGCCTCAGCCTTGCCTTTGCCAGGTTTGGGCTTCTGGAAGTTGTTGGACTTGCCCAGATGCTGGTCATAGAGCTTGTTCTTGAAAGAGGTGTCAGTTGCCTTGGGGAACATGCACTCCTCTTCCAGGATGGAGAAGATGCCCATAGGCTGGAAGAATAGCAATGTGTGAAGAAAACAGCCATGGAAACAAGAAGCAGAGAGAGAGGGGGATGAAAGATAAAAAATGAACAAAACCCCTCTCTTTAGAAAGTGGTTATGGTATTAGTTATGTGAAAACAAGCTCACACATAATTTTCAGGATTGTGATGTAATAAACATCTAGCCTGTAGAAATTCATGTGCATGTTAATTGAATACTGAAAGCAAAATAAATTCAGATATAAGGAAGAGTTAACACTTCCTGAGTGTTTTTTCTTGGAAACAAGTCAGAAAATGATTTAAACATATTAAAATAGAAGTTCTAAGTGTATTACCCACTCAGCATGCATTTAAATAATATACACATTTGAGTGCAAACTCCAGAACACTGGCTTGGACTGAAATTTTTGTCCCATATGCACAGTATGTGCAATGCAACAGAATCCCACAGGCAGTGAAGTAACTGAGATATGAAAATGTATACAAACTGCTTGCAGCTCAGAAAAAATCATGTTATGTGCTACATTAAGCATGAGTGCCACACATTAGAGTGGTCTAATTTGAGCAGAGAATTTCCTTTTATATTTGATATCCAGAAAATGATAAAGTGAAGGGTCCAAGAACCTTCTCAATGAGCTCAATGCAGGCAGCCAGGTCCATCCCAAAGTCAATGAACTCCCATTCGATTCCTTCCTTCTTGTACTCCTCCTGCTCCAGCACGAACATGTGGTGGTTGAAGAACTGTTGCAGTTTCTCATTGGTGAAGTTGATGCACAGCTGCTCCAGGCTGTTGAACTGCAGAATTCAATGAGATTTACTTATTTGCAGAATTTACCTCCAGGAACATTTTTCATCTTCCAACAAGTTTTATTTTCAACCCATTATTGTCTCCATGATAGAGATGCTGAATTTCTAGTAATGGTGATTGGCATATTTGATCCTCTAATGTATCTACCCTTTCAGGTCTTGGCACTGTCTCAACATTACTGAGATCTGAGAAGAGTTACAGAGCTTAGTTCAAGTGCAGGTTTTCATGGTTAGATTTGTCTACAGTGCCCTAAGCATTTGAAGGGAATCTGGTTTCAGCATTAAGTGTCATTACTGCAGAATGACACGATAATCCAGTACATAAAACCAATCCTGCTCCTTTCAGAAGGAAGCATGTATGATGATCCCTCACTTACATCAAAGATCTCAAAGCCAGCAATGTCCAGGACACCAATGAAGTACTGTCTGGGCTGTTTCGTATCCAGCTGTTGGTTGATGCGAACAACCATCCACAGGAACATCTTCTCAAAGACAGATTTTGCCAGGGCACCTACTGAATTGTATACCTAAAGAAAAGTAACAGTAAAGTTGCCATCAGGAGCAAAAGAGGAATTATTTAATTCATGGCATTTGTTTCCATCATAACTTATTTCTTACTTGCTGCACAGTTTGACCCTTGGTCACATACTCATTCCCAACCTTGACTCTGGGGTAGCAGAGAGCCTTGAGCAGGTCTGCTGAGTTCAGACCCATCAGGTAGGCTGCCTTGTCAGCAACTAAGGACAAAAACAATCAGTTGTTAACGTACCAGCAGGCATTAGTGCTCCTTCAAAGCAAGTATTGATACTTCATCAGGTAAGCTCTGATCCTCCCAGAAGCAAATACAGTGCAGTTCTAGTGACTTGTGGTAGGCTAACTTGCAGACATGGCATGTAAAATGATTTGTTGAAGAATGCTGATATACTTGTCACCTGTTCTGCTGTTAGTATTCATTGTTACCAGACTTGTTGCTGTTGTACTACTGTCAGTCACTTTCATTTAGGTCTTAACTTTCATAGAACCCCAATCAGCACACACTATATATTGTGCTGGTACCTTCTGTGCCATCTGGCTCTGCCTGCTCCTCACGCTGCTTCTGCTTGAACTTCAGGTTGCCGTAGTGCATGACAGCCCCTGTCAGCTTGTAGATGGCTGTCTTCTCATCGGGAGTGAAGCCCAGGATGTCAATGGCACTCTAACAAAGGAATCATTCCAGTAAGTACCGTGCCTGCTAAAGGTCAGTGTCTGCCTAAGAAAACGTCTGTGTGTTCCTTACATCTGTGGCCATCAGCTCTTCCTGGTCGTTAATGCTGGGAACAGTGATCTCCCCTTGACTCACATACTGATAGTCGTAGGGGTTGGTGGTGATCAGTAACATCTCTGGAAAGAAGGACAAAGCACACAGGGAACAAACGTCATTGTCCCGTAAAGGAACGACATGCTGTTCCCTGGCCTTTGTCTGGAGACGTTAGTGATCCTTCCTACCAATTAGCTCTGGCTTCTTGTTGGACATGATCTGGTAGAATATGTGGTAGCTTCTTTCTGCCTTCAGCTGGAAAGTGACTCTGGACTTCTCCAGCAGATCTGGCAAGGAAGGTAGGGCAGAGTTAGCACAAGACCTGAGGAAGGCTGGAAGGAAGGGGATCGGGCCAGGAGAGTCTCTTACATGTTTCAATGTCAGCAGAAGCCAGTTTGCCTGTGGCACCAAAGTGGATTCTGATGAATTTGCCCTGAAAGAAGCAGAGAGGTCAATTGAGATCTCTTTTATCAATTCTGACTGCAAGAGCACTCAAGTCAGTGTATGGACAGGAAAAAAGCCCCTTTGTCCCAGGCAGCAACTCACAAAGCGCGAGGAGTTGTCGTTCCTCACAGTCTTGGCATTGCCAAAGGCCTCCAGCAGTGGGTTGGCACTGATGATTTGATCCTCAAGTGTCCCCTAAAGTGGAAGTCTTATTGTTACGATCTAGCTCATACATAGATTTGCTAGTTGCAGGTTCCTACCCCCAGGACCTCACCTGCATTTTGCCTGCTGGCTGTTGCTCCTCCTTCTTCTTATCCCCACTGGCTGCAATTGTTGCAAAGTACTGGATGACACGCTTGGTGTTCACAGTCTTCCCTGCACCGGATTCTCCACTGTCAGACCAAAGAGAGAAGCAGAGAGCCTGTGGTCAGGCAGGAGGTCCCCTGGCACCTGGCAGCCCTTCAGGGACCCAGGCAGGGGGTGTACGTACGTGATGAGGATCGACTGGTTCTCGCGATCTATGGAAGGGGCAGAAAGAAAGATAATGTTATCAGTTGATCTATGTGGTCCTCAGGCAAGCTCTGTATCCACTTCCCCTTGACACAGTTCTCAATCAGAAATCTAATCAAACTGCCAATCTATTCAAAATAGAGATTTTTATATTTATTTTCTTAATTCTTCCTGTCACATAGGTGGAGAAATGTAGCAAAGAAATTCAAGTAGTCTTTCTGCAGTGGGTCACTGTAGGATTTTATCTAAGCAGGTAATAGCACGTGCTGAGTCTGTGCACAGTTCTGGCCAGTTTCACTTGACATTAATTACTGTATAGGTCAATCAAGTTCTCAGCCATACAACTCTCGGGTGGTTTTTTATGTGCTTCAAAGAGTTCAGTGTGGCTTTTTGGTTTAGACTGCTGAGACGGTCATCAAGCAACTCACCAGTCAGCATGAACTGATAGGCGTTGTCAGAGATGGAGAAGATGTGTGGAGGGGCCTCCTGGCGCTTCTTGCCTCGGTAGGCCAACACCACCTCTGGGTTGTACACTGGCAGCCACTTGTAGGGGTTGACAGTGACACAGAAGAGACCCGAGTAGGTCTGCAAGGAAGGGAGACAGCACGTTGGCTTCCACTTAGCCTGGCAGAGCAGCTCCTGCTAGCTGCCTTCCTCTGGGAAGACTGCTGCTGGCACTTACGTAGATCATCCATGCTGCATAACGCTCTTTGAGGTTGTACAGCACAGCGGGTTCGTGGAGGTGGGTCATCATGGCCATGTCCTCGATTTTATCATACTTGGGAGGGTTCATGGAGAAGATTTGATCATCCTTCACGGTCAGGGTCTGCCAAAAAAAAGTCTGTCATCTAAAAGTCCACTGCAGGATTAACCTGAATTCTCAAGCCTCAAATTTTTTTCTACTCACTTCTCCACCTTCAGTCTTGACAGTGACCTTCCCTGATTCTTTGCTCTGGATTGTGCTTTTCACATAGGATTCCTTTGCATGTACCACAAAGACAGATGATTTGGCATCGAAAGGCTTGTTCTGGGCCTCGATTCTCTCCTTCTCTGACTTCCGGAGGTAAGGAGCTGCCTCCCCAAAGATGGCCATCTCAGAGTCTGACGACATGGCTGCAGTTTACTGGGGGTAACACAGTAAATACCTGCAAGGGTAGAAAATACATTTACAATAGTGCACGATGGAAGAAACATTCCTACAGCACAGTGGTGCTCTGCTGTTTGTAGCAACTGAGTGAATTGACTAATTTTTTTTGCTAAACCACAGCTGTGTTCTAAAATTCTCTTTATTTCTGATTTACATATTTAGATCTCTAGGCCAACTGGGTGACTGCATTTACAGAGAAATGCTTCCTCTATTTTCTTTCTGTGGGATTTTTTGGTTTGGTTTGTTGGGGTTTTTTTTATTTCTCATTTGTTGAATTAGCAGAATAAACAGACCCCTTCCAAGGTCCCAAACTCTGCATTCACTCAATAATCATAGATTCAGAATTTTGAAAGCCCTGTTGTGTCTTTTTTGTTTAGTACCTTTCAGACTATGAGATTTGTTTACAATAAAGACTGGAAGAGATACCACACTGGACATGCAGAGTGCTAATATTAGTACTTCTGATTAAAGACATTCCTTGGGATAAAATAGCCCAAGTTGTTAAATATTTCAATCATTTCACAGATCCATCAGCTAACAAACAAAGCTGACATTCTACTCTTTCATTTTTTTATAGCAGAAACCGAGTAATCTTGCATTCATTCACTACTATTTAAAGAAAATAAATCAGTTGCCCTGGTTTATTGTTACCAAACAACTGTCTTGACTGAGAAGTTTTGTGCAATTGTGAAGGTGGCTTTTAGTCACACTGTTCCAAAATTAATACTGATCCAAATGTATTCTTTTTTTTTTTTTTAAAGCCTAATTTTATCTAGGTTTATCATCTACAATTTGGATTTTGAGTAGCTTTTCCAAATGAATTAAGAAGCTTATTTCTCTATCAAAAGTTTCACCTATGACAGAACTCCAGGTGAAAATCAAATCAGTTCACTTTTCTTAGAGAAACAGTTTCAGTTTGATAGCAGGGCAGGAAAGGTATTTTGAACTTTGAATATTCTTTAAAACTCTTTTCTGAATTCTTTAACTTTTAGCAACCTCATTGTTGCAGTATGGTTGGTCTAACAAAATATTTTATTACTATATATTAATATTTTATCAATGAACACAGTATTTCTGATTATTATAAAACTTGTTTCACTCAATATTTCACTGCTGACACATGATAACAATTAATTGATTGAGACCGTTTCAGAAAATAATTACATAAGATTGTAAAGTGGACCCAGTCTTTGAGCAGCAGCTTTGTCACTGCCTCTATCACCTCACATTTTCTTAGAAGATTCCTAACAAGAATAATATTAGCATACTGCATATATTAGTATATATTATATTATTGTATATTATATATATTGCGTATTGTATTTTTGTATAGATATTTAATGTTATTTATAAAATGTACCTTTCTCATATTATTACAGTGTATAGTATGTTAGTTGACACAATGTTAGTATATATATATATATCTCTCTCAGTAGATGGCTTTTTAAAAGCATTTGATAACTATTTTCTTTTGATTGTCTCATATGATTTTTCCTGAAATCAGTGATATAACTCTCCTCCACTTATTCAAAACATGCTAGTTACATTATTTACATGATAGCTTGTTGATATTTCATAATTTTGAGGGATATATTCCAATGAGTAAATTTGAAAAATAATATAAAATAGAGTCCAAAAAGTAGGTATGAACAGTTAATTTTCCTGAGTACAAATATTTAACATCTCAAAGTTAGTTGCTGCTCCATTTCTCTTTTGGATGATTCCAAGTAGGTATCATCCTTTCTTAATTTCTCTGTGATCATTAATATTTGCTTATATGGTTATATCACAATTGTGAAGTGTTTTATAGGCACAAGTGAGCTTAAAGCTCAGATTGAAATGCTTTCTTTTAGCACTGATGTTTTGATACACAGCATTCTAACTCCATTCCTCAAGCTTCCCTTTGAAAAAACAGAAGATTAACTATTTAAAATTCATAGTCTTTTCCTGTTGCTTCACTGATAGTACCAGTGACCCTTGATGTTTGAGGTAAAGGCAAAAAAAGAAAAAATAAAAGAAGTTTGCTTCAAGAATATAATTAATTTATGGACTAGTGATTGGAAACTATTTCCTGATGGGGTTTTTTCTTCTTAAGACAGTTTCTCCTAAGCTTAGGACCTAATGTCTGTTAGCATAGGAAACTTCTCTATAAAGAATCCTGAAGGGAAACTGAGGCAATGCAACAGTGATCAGTACTTCTAAGACTGCTGTCTCTGAGAATTTTCTGGCAAAGATACTGGAAATCCAGCCCAATTCTTGTACTGTATTTATACAATGGACATAAATATAAGGAATATAGGGATTACCCTCACACCTGTGTAGAAGTCCTACCTTAGAGCTTCTCCATGATGAATAAATCGAGATCTTACCTTTTGTGAGACAAGATGCAGACTGGATGGTGGTCAATACTGTAAAACAGAATTAGCAACTTCCCTCCTACTGTTGCATGGAATCCCAGAGAAAATTTATAGACAGAAAAAATATGGATGCCTTGAAAGGAGACTGAAAATCCCAGCTGACAGTGGCAGTCCCCCACTGAATGAATGTGAACCTCTGTAGGAATGCACTGGTGCTTGTGGAATGCAGGGCCAGTATCCCTTCATCCCCCACCTCCCCAGGCCAATGTCTCTGACACTCTTACCTTAGAGATTTCTGAGGAATGACAAGACAAGCTGATCCCAGGGTACTTTTATAGGGTCTGATCTGCATATGGAGACACCACCTCCTCTTTCTTAGGTCAAAACATTTTTGGCAATCTTAACTCCCAGCAGAATTGTCATTCATATTAGAACTGAATGGATATAATTAGACATAACAGGTCTGTGAATCAAACTCCTATAAATAATTTGACAAGGGAGCCTGAGAAGGGGTGTGTGTGTAGGGGGGCAAATAGGAGGTTATGCTAAAGGAGGTGAAGTGGGCTACACTGGTATTGTAATCCATTGGAAACTGACTTGAGCAGATAAAGTGAAGAGAAAGAGACAGTGTATTGTAATGTAAGGATGGAAAGGTGAAGGTATAGGCTCCTGGATGCTGCCAAGGTGCTGAGTCTGCAGTGTGGAAAAGCATGAGGGGTCCTACTGACATGCAGGGTCATTGTTAGAGGAAGGAAATGCAAATGCAGGAGGAAGCATCTGAATAGGATCAGAAGTTGCAGGAGTGAGAATCCAGGGATGATATGAATGATCAAGTAGCAGAATGGAAGAAAAAAGCCAAAGCAAGAACTGGGGGGGGAAGAAGGATAAGTGTGAAGGTAGTGATAAGGAAGGATGTGTGATTAAGGAAGAGGACATAAACTGGGGTGAGATTCCAAGGGGATAACAGCAAGTCACCATGAACACAAGGACCAATAAAAGGGCAAAGCAAGTTAAATCTAGAGTTGAAGATAGAAGCCTGTAAGACTGAAGTCACTGAATTAGATACCAGAGGAAAGGCATAGAAATCCAGCTTTTGCTTCTGGGGCTGTAGGCTTCAAAGGTTATAAAAACAGGACCACAGAATTGCTGTACTGAATGTATGTATCTCACTGGAAGGAGGAGGAATATGTGCTGTATCAACATAGAGGAGTCATTCAGCACTGCTTTTGTAGGGCAAGTATGCTATTTAGAGGGAAGGATTAATAAATTTACGTTAGCTAGAAGAGAAACAATCATGTCCTATGGTAGTCTGGAAAAGAGGTGATTATTGACAGAAGGAGCTGAACCCCATGCTAGTATGTGAAAAAAAGCTCATCTGCTGTGCTGATCTCTAGGATAATCCCCATGAAGATTAAGGAGAGGGTTACATATGTTCTCCAGTAGCACAAGGAGGGGACTAGTGAAAAGGGCAGTGGAATCCTTTGCTTTACTGAGAACCACTTTCACCCCATGCAACAGATCTTGATTGGGTTTTTTTTCCATGTGCTGTTCTTCACTTTCCAACTAACAGTCTATGAGAAATACAGCAATCTGAACTGAATCACTTCTCAGCAACTTCACTTGATCCCATAATGTTCTGCCTCCCCATTTACAGCACCTGTTGTACCCCACTCCCTCTTAGCATCACCTACTCAGAGGTCCTGATAAGAAAGTGAGGAAATTCCTTCCTCCTCTTCCCTCAGCTGACTCTGCCTCTGTGATGGCACTGGAATCCTGGGAGTGGGGAGGAAATTGGCAGAGCTCAGCTTCACATTTGGAGTAAATTCACACTGATGATGAAGATTGGGGCCTATGGTTTAACCTTAATGGCTAGATCCTCATCTGACTATAAACCAGAACTTCTCTCATGCCTTTAGTGCATTGTCTGAGATCTGGAATTCACTGTGACTTTAGCTATATCAATGATTCTATATACTGGCTCATTTTGGACTGTGATTTACATTGGCTACTGAAAAAAAATAAGAATGTATCTGGTCTCACATATGCTGGCATAAAGGTGCCAGCTGGCTAAAAGCTTTATTTGCTACAATTATTTAAATAGAGAAAGAATAACCCATACATTTTTGAAGACTCAGAAGGACTTATTTGAAGTAAGTTTTTCAAAGTATTTTTCAAATTTATATAAAAATTTAACATTTCCATAGCCTGTAATATTTTGCTTGGTCTGTTTTCACTTGCTTGCATTTATGTTGCTAGTCAATATAACAAAATGCAAAGTCACTCTTGGTTTTCTATCTGTATGTATTCTTGCTTTTATTTTTTCCTTTTTGGTCTTTTAAGAGCAAACTTTTCTTAACTTGGAAAAACTCTGTCAAAGGCAAGGCAGAAACTATGACTTTCTGAATTGGAAAAACTTGGAAAAAATGTGGAGAAGTAAAACCTAGAGGTTAAGAAAAAAATACTTGTGTGTGAGGATGTGTGTATGTGTGAGGGATTAAGCCTTCTATATAATTTATTTTGCAACATTTGGGAGTAAAAGGAAAAAAGTTAAAAGAATAAATAAATGTGGGAGCTCATAAATAAATGCAGCTTTTCCCTCCTCCAACATGTCAGGATATCTTTTGCTGTAATAGAATGGTTTTGTTTAAGTCAAACAGAATGAGAAGAGTTACAACCTCCTGCCATGGGCATGAACACTTCTCTGGCTAGACCAGGCCGCTCAAGGCCCTATCCAGCCTGGCCTTGAACACTTCCAGGGAGAGGTAATCCACCACCTTCCTAGGCAACCTGTTCCAGTGCCTCACCACCCTCATAGTGGAGAATTTCTTCCTAATATCCAATCTAAACCTACCCCCTTCCAATTTAAAACCATTCCTCCTCATCCTATCACTACATGCCCTACTAAACAGTCCCTCGAGTTTTCTTGTAGGCTCCCTTCAAGTACTGGAAGCCTTCTCTTCCAGGCTGAACAACGATGACTCCCTCAGACTGTCTTAACAGGAGAGCCCTTTAATCATCTTTGTGGCCCTCCTCTGGACCCATTCCAATAGTTCCATGTCCTCCTTATGTTGGGGACCCCAGAGCTGGACATAGCACTCCAGGTGGGGTCTCACAAGAGGGGAGTGGAGAGGCAGAATCACCTCCCTTGACCTGCTGGCCATGCTCCCTTTGAGCAGCCCAGGATATGGTTGGCCTTCAGGGCTGCAAGCACATTGTCAGCTGATGTCAACCTTCTCAACTACCAGTACCCTGAAGTTCTTTGCTAGGCTGCTCTCTAGCACATCATCTCCAGTGTCATAGAACAGACTCAACACAGAATAAAGGAAAGAAAACTCTCTAATTGATGACACTGCTCTGCACCCCCAGTGACACCAGAGTCAGGTAATGAGAAGTGTGACCAGATCTTAACTGTGACCTTCCCCCACATTCCCTCTTTAGCAGACTTCACATTAGTCATGATTTCCCTTCCTTCTTCCCCCCAACTGTGGCACAGGGAGTGGCAGGGAATGGAGGTTTCAATCAGTTCCTAGCTAGTTGTTTTCTTTCTTAGCTGGAGGGACATTCCTCACACCCTTCCCCTGCTGCAGCATGCGGTCCCACCCACAGGCCACAGTCCTCCATGAACTTCTCCAATGTGAGTCCTTTCTGTCAGGGCTTCAGCTCTTCCCCAGCTGCCTGGGCGTGGGTCACTGCTACAGGGTGCAGTCATAAAATCATAGAATGTCTCTCACGCTCAGGCTGTTCCAGCCTGGTCCTTCGTAGAGTCACGAGCCTCCCCCCAACCCCAGCAAACCTGCACAGGCATGGATCCCTCTCATCCATGTCTCTCTCTCTCTCTCCACAGGCTGCAAGTGCTGGCTGGGGCTTGCTCCAACACAGGTCACAGTGTCTTCTGTATGTCTCCACTTGCTCCAGCATGGGGCCTCTCCAGGGGCTGCAGGTGGGGTCTGGGCCTTTTCCTTGGGCTGTGGGGGAACACCTGCTCCACCATGGGTTTCTCCGTGGGCTGCAGGGGAATCTTTCTCTCTGGCACCTGGGGCACTTCCCCCTTCCCTGCCCTTGGTGCCTGCAGAGTTTCTTACATCTTCTCCATTCTCTGGGGCAAAAGCAAGCTGCTGATTGCGTTTTTTTCTCCTAAATGTGACTCACAGAGGTGCTGTGACCATCGCTGAGGACTTGGCCTTGGTCAGCAACAACTCCGGCCTTGAGCCGGCTGGTGTTTGCTCCGTGGGGCCTGCAGAAAGCTTCTAGCTACTTCTTGCAGATGCCACCCCTACAGCGCCCACTTCTCCACCAGAACCCAGCCACACAAAACTATGACAATTAATGGAGATCTCTGATGAACCTTTAGGATAGTATGGTATATGTTAGGACTCCTGCAATGGTCAGCAACGCTTCTTCTCACTGCAGTTAGGTTGTGTTTAGCATTACCAGAAAACAGGTGCTGTTTGTATAAAGTGTGCCAACAGTAAACCAGAGGGTTCAAGGGGGTATGGAAAGCACCAGAGATGCTCAGCTATGGTGGATCCTGAACTAGCATTTCTGAAATGGATGGAGTGGTGTCCCTTTCCAACTCCAGTTGTCCTCTGCTGGCCAAAGGTTATTTACATGTTTCATTAAGAACCCTTAGCATATGAAGGCAGTATTTTTTTACAGCACTTGAACGCTGGCTGGAAAAGGTATCCAGAAAGGACGCATGAAGGTCATCTAGGGATTGACAATTCTGGCAGGATTGCCAAAGATGTTTAGCACTTGCTTTAAATAAACAGCAAGTTTGAGGGAGCTGCTAAAGCTTGTCACATATGCCAAAAATACCAGCGAAGTCAATCTCACACTCTCTCTGTGGCTTGGCAAAAACAAGTTTATTTAACAGTAACAGGAATCCGTATACAGCTTCACTTCTAATTTACCAGAGCTCTCAGACACATTAAACATAGTCCAAAAGCATCATTTTCTTGCCTGTTTGTAAAGTGATCACTGGTTAGACAGCATACACAATCAATGCTGTAATTTATCTAATGTTACATTTGCAACCGACATGTAAATGTTGAGTGTCTAGTTCTGCTTAACACAAAATACTATGTTTAGGGGTAATAATCTGTTCTTAAAAAAATGAATAGGCCCAGTATGTTGAGGGTGAGAGTAAACAGACAAGAGATTTAGCTTGGGGACATGGGAAGATAAGTGGAAGCATGAGGAGAGGAGGGGAGAGAGTTGGTGGACTTGAGTTGGACAGGCAGAGCCGCTAGTATCGAGGTTTAAAGTGGGCCCATGAGATGAGTAAAGGGTTGGCTCATTTTTCTCATTGAAGAGCCTGGCATAGTGCAACAAGCTCCTCTACCTACTATGATGGTAATGAATACATCGCCCCCTTCTCACCACCTGGTTTCTTAAGGATGGCAGAAAGCCTAACATTCCACAACAGGATACATCATGCCACAGTTCTGGCCTAGCTGTCAGGTTGTGGTAATGAGTGTAGACTCCTTCTATCTGATGTCAAGGATTTGCCTTAACCACTCAGGGAAAAGAACTAATTTTTTTAAAGCAACTACCCAGACTGAAGGCTTCCCTGCCATGGAGCTTGTGTAGTGTTTTGGGTTTGCATGGCAAGGTTTTGGTAGGTGAGGGAAGGGCTGCAGCGGTGGCTTCTGTGAGAAGCTGCTAGAAGCTTCCCCCAGGTCCAACGGAGTCAATACCAGCCAGCTCAAGGATGGACCCACTGCTGACCAAGTCCAAGCCAGTCAGCAGCGGTGGTAGCTTCTCTGTGAAATAAATTGCAATGCAGTGTGAAATGTAAATGAGGGGCTTGAGGAAAATCACCCTGTGGTTTCTCCCCCATCTTTAGCCAGTGAGTCTTCCGTGTGGCAAAAGGACTCTGAACCCAGAGGCTGTTCTTCATCCAGCCTGGCTCTGCTGCCTTCCCATGCAGCCCAGGGTAGAAAGACCCACCAGCCATGGTTACAGTATCCCTTTTATTCTCCTTTAATGATTGCAGCTTCTGCTAGTCCCCTGTATTCTGGACAAAACATTCTTTTGTGAGAGGATGAGACTTTTAGGAGACTGGCCTCAGCAGGGTAGGATAGCACTTCGTGCCACTGTCTCTTCATGTTGGTTTGGCTTCTTGTCAGTGTTTGGAGTGAAACTTTCTATGTCAGGAATCTCTTTTGTCTTCCTTTTCTGGTTTTGGTTTTTTGTGGGTTTTCTTGGTGTGTTGTTTTTGGTTTGTTTTTGTTTTGTTTTGGTTTGTTTTGTTTTTTTTTTCTAAGAAGATATCAAAATAACTTGAAAGAATGTAGTCTTAGTCTGTCAAGCAAATATTTCTCATTGCAAGATGAATAATGAATGTAAAAACTTGCTGCTATTTAATATACTTTTAAATGTGAACATGAGCTGTGTACATGTACTCCAAAAGTAATGAATGCTAGAATAAATAAAGCATGCTAGTCATAGTTCGTATGCAAAGGTCTCTACTGACTTTATTACCTAGACATAAATGCTAATTACAGAAGAAAGCAACACAGAGGTTTACATTTTATGCATGCCTCAGGTCACTTTTTGGCCTTGGAATCCTCATTCCTCCTCTTCTATCTTCTTATGAAACTCCCTGCTCTTCACTCGCAGCTTGTTGACCTGGGACTCAGCAATGTCAGCCCGCTCCTCAGCTTCCTCCAGCTCATGCTGGATCTTGCGGAACTTGGACAGGTTGACATTGGACAGCTCCTCCTGTGAGGGCAGAGGGAGTTGTAAAACAACAGGCAGTGTGGGGACATTTAATATCTGGACACTGGGCAAATAAGATTTTAAATGTCAGGCATAGGCAAGCAGGGCAGCTGCAAAACCAAAGAAAGATGCTGCTCAGGGCATTAATATGCCAGAATAAAAAAGAAAGAGTGTCAAAAAGCCCATTGCCACATTACACACAGAACAGCTTAGGCAGAGTTCAGGGCAGAGTCCTGAACAGAGACACCAGCAGCTGCTTCTGACAACCAGGGTAGGATAGGAAGGAAAAAATAGATATGGGAGGTGAGGCTTAGAGAAAACAAAGTAGAGCTAGAAAAGTATACATCCTCCCCAAACCACCACTACTTACTTTTACTTTCCCCACTGTCTCATAGCAGTAAATGTATTAAAACAGTCAAGATTTCAAAAATTGGACACAACAAAATGCCAACACAGAATTCCACTTACACCAGAAGTCTGGCATTAGTCAGAGTGATACTTACAGCCTCCTCAGCTTGTCTCTTATAGGATTTCACTTTCATTTGCAGCTTGTCCACCAGATCCTGGAGCCTGAGAACATTCTTCCGGTCTTCCTCAGACTAAAGAGAATGGTAAGTAACAGAAAACCTTGTTTGCCTCTTTCTCTAAATGTCATAACTGTTAAACAGAGAGAGTAACATTCTGTATGGATCATGGCTGTCCAGAAGGACAGAGATCTGAAAACCTGTGAACAGTGCCACTGAGTGAGGTACAGAAAGAAAGGCCATGTGCCAACATTTTGACTTCCTGGAAGAGGAGTGTGTCAATACAAATATGCCTCCTGCCTTACCTGGTAGGTCAGCTCCTTCACCCTCCTCTCGTACTTGCGCACACCCTTCACGGCTTCAGCGCTGCGCTTCTGCTCAGCATCAACCTCCCCTTCCAGCTCCCGCACCTGCAGTGAGAAGCCCAGTGTTAGAGCTTCCCTGCCTGCTGGGTACTTAGGGCACGTGTTCACACTCAGGCCCAAACACCAGCCCTACTCACTCTGGCCTCCAGCTTCTGGATTTGCTTCTTGCCTCCCTTCAGTGCCAACTGCTCGGCCTCGTCCAGACGGTGCTGCAGGTCCTTCACCGTCTGGTCCAGGTTCTTCTTCATCCTCTCCAGGTGGGCGCTGGTGTCCTGCTCCTTCTTCAGCTCTTCAGCCATCATGGCTGCCTGAGGAGAGAAAAAGGTCAAAGCAGTTTTGACCTTTTATTACTCTTATCTGAAACTCTTATCTGAATCAGTGAAAGGAGCCCCCAGCTCACATCTGTGATGGCCTTCTTGGCCTTCTCTTCAGCATTGCGGGCTTCCTGGATCGTATCCTCCATTTCACTCTGAATTTGGGAAATGTCTGTTTCCAGCTTCTTCTTGGTGTTGATCAAGCTGGTGTTCTGTTGAAAAGCATCAAAATCACAATTTTATTCTTTTAGTTTCCAGAATCCTATCAAAAACATCACCTAAATGTTTTTTAAAACAACTTGTGCCATCAGGTCACATGAGATTCTGTTCTAAAGGAGCTGCCGTGGTAGCTGTTACATTCTCGGTCATGATATGCTTCTGTATTTCAAAATCTTTCTGTATTTTAAAATCTTTCCTCAGAGTTTCACAGTCAACAAAGAAAGAATGTAGACTTAAAAAGAAAAAAGACATAACTTTTCCTTAACATTTTCAGTGGCAGTGAAAGTTCTGAATGGTGCTACAAAATACTTACAATGACATTGCTAAATCATGCTAATGACAGCGTAAGTATATTGCTCTTTTATGAAAAGAGTTTGATCTTACAGTCTCAAATATAAATGTGAAAGCTGTTGAACTCACTTAAATCATGGACTGTCACACATTTCTCTGAAGTTATTAATTTAAGGTATCTACACTGTGAAATTCACAGTCTTATCTGCAGCTGAAACATCACTTTTATTATTTTTTCCTCATACTGTGAAAATTAAAACATATTTTACAAAACACTGTTACAGTTCAGCTAATCTACCATTGTTTTATAAGTATAGAGCAAAAGTATAAATACTTTTTATTCATGTTTATACACTGACCTGGGTATGGAGAAGCTGCACCCGCTCAGAGGCATCCATCAGCTCCTGCTCAGCCAGTTTCCTGGACCGCTCAGTCTGCTCCAGGGCTGCCCGTAGCTCCTCAACTTCAGCCTGCAACAGGTTTGCTCTGCGCTCCACCATGGCCACCTGCTCCTTCAGATCCTCTTGAGCCCTGAGAGCATCGTCCAAGTGAATCTGAGTATCCTGTTGAGACAGATAAGATAGATGGTGAGATGTATTTTTCCTATTTTCTTATTTCCTATGCTTAAAATACTATAGAACCAAAGGAATTGAAGAACACAAAATCTTTAGCTGTGTCATAAACCAGTCAGCAGATGTTTCATTATGCCATACCTTGAGCACTGCCTGTGTGTTTCTCAGGTTCTTCTGTGCATCTGCAGCCTGGCGGTTGGCATGGCTCAGCTGGATCTCCATTTCATTGAGGTCTCCCTCCATCTTCTTCTTCAGCCTCAGGGCTTCATTCCTGCTCCTGATCTCAGCATCCAGGGTGCTCTGCATGGACTCCACAATTCTGAGGTGGTTCCTCTTCAGCTGGTCAATCTCCTCATCTTTCTCTGCAATCTTCCTGTCAATCTCAGCCTTCACCTGGTTGAGCTCAAGCTGGAGGCGCAGGATCTTCCCCTCTTCATGTTCAAGGGAAGCCTGAAAAGCATAACCCCAGTTATTTGTCTAAGTAACAATGTCAGAAACTTTACATGAAAAATGTTCTTGAAGAATAGTGTACAGCATGTGTTCTGATACTACAGGAAAGGAAAGAAAAGGATCCCAATCCTTAAATGGTGTCCCAAATCCCATGATTCCTGTGCCTGGAGTTTATTATCAGTGCATATAATCTCATAAATGGCATCTGAGTTTGCTAAACTGCATGGCAAGTAAACAGCCAAGAACTGAATGTTGCACCTCAGCTTCCTCGAGTGAGGCCTGAAGTTCAGATTTCTCCTGCTCAATCTGCTTCTTGACTTTCTCCAGCTCATGAATGGCCTTTCCTCCCTCGGCAATCTGCTCCGTCAGGTCCGAAATCTCCTCTGTGGGAAGCAAGAGCAAAGGCAGGGTCAGGCCCAGAGCTGAATGGGGAGGGCCCTGTCACAAGAAGGGGACAGGCACCTCTGCCCACCTGCAGGCACAGAGCCCTGTGGAGCGCTGGCTACTGGTGGGGAGCGAGAAAGCCCTGCCAGGAGCAGAGGGCCAGGGACTTACGCTGCAAGTTCTTGTTCTCCCGCTTCAGCGTTTCCAGGTGGTCCAAGGACTCCTCGTAGGCATTCTTCATCTTAAAGAGCTCCGTGCTGAGAGAGCGAGACTCCTTCTGGGAGGCTTCCAGCTCAGCCTGCGTTTCCTCATACTTCTGCTTCCACTCTGCCAGGATCTGGAGAGAAAGGGGGCCTGAGCATGGATGAGGCCGTCAGGAGGGCACGCTCTGCCCAGCAACCCCAAGGCTGCAGCCCTGAAGACCTTGTCAAAGTTCTTCTGCTTCTTATCCAGAGCTGCACAGGCAGCATTTGATCGCTCCACGTCAATCATCAGGTCCTCCACTTCATTCTGCAGCCTCTGCTTTGTCTTTTCCAGGGAGGCACACTTGGCATTGACGGCTTCCACGTGCTCCTCTGCATCCTGCAGGCGCTGTGCCAGCTTCTTCCTGGGAGGGCATAAGCACAGCTTAGGGGAGAGCCAGGTTTGTACTGTTCATGAGAGGGCAGTTACCCCCTTTGCAGACTATGAGCCCAGGCCTGTTTGTAGTGTATTTTTCTGCTCCAGACTGCATGCAGCCTAAAGGGCCTATTACTTCTGTGTCCTAGAACCTGCTGAGTACTCAGCCTGCTTTAGCTCTGTCTGGCCCTAACGGCCGTGCTTGTGCTTCCATTTTACACTTACTCCACAGAACTCTTTTCCTGTCCCCCCTTTCTCCCCTTTACCACAAACAAAGTATAACCCTGCCTTTCTCCCACCCCTGTCCTAACCCAATGGTGTCCCTGCCTGTGGCAGGGGGTTGGAACTGTATGATCCTTGGTGTCCCTTCCAACCCAGACCATTCTATCATTCTGATTCCAATTTCCATTTTCCCTTGGCATTCTGTCTTCTCCAGCCATTAAACTTTACACTTCCCCATCTTACTTGGCCTCCTCCAGCTCCTCTGTGCGCTGAATGGCATCTGTCTCATATTTGGTTCTCCACTGGGCCACTTCACTGTTGGCCTTGGACAGGGCACGCTGCAGCTCCCCCTTGGCTTCCTGCTCCTCCTCATATTGTTCCCGCAGCAAGTCACAGTCGTGCCGGGCAGACTGCAGGGCGTGGGCCAGGGCGTTCTTGGCCTGGGGGGAAAATAGGAGTGTGACAATGAATGGAAATAACCTGGGAAACCTCCTGAATTAAATATTTATGCACACTGGATTATTCTGTCATGAGAATGATGGTGGGCTTCTGATTGAGAAAGGAACAGCAAAGAATTTGCAATAAACTTAATGGGTAGTCTTCAGAGAAGGGGTAAGCATATTTAATATGGGAAGATCTGCTCTGAATTACCCAAGTTGTTATTTTTCCCCCTTTCATCTTGTTTACTATTTATTTAACATATTTATGAGAATTCTTACCTTTATCTCTTCCTCTAGGTGCCTCTTGAGTTCCTCTATCTGTTGGGTGAATGCCTGCTTCCCTCTGGACAGCTGAGAAACCAATGCATCCTTCTCCTCCACCTGGCGTGAGTATTCACCTGGGGAAGTTTGCAGATACATAAGCCTTTTATTTCCATTGATGGCAGCATTGCAGACGGGGCTTTAAAAGCAGAATTGCAGCAGACAGCACAGAAGGTTATGATCCCACCTCATTCATTTCTCATTGAATGGGAATCAAAGCTTGTTGGACAGAAACTGTGCCCAAAAGGGACATTTCTGCAGTAACTCTCTAACATTAGTAATGTGCATGTCAGAGATGTGAGTGTCCTACCTGATTCTGTCTGCAGACGAGCTCTTTGTGCATTAAGGTCATTGATCATGCGCTGATGCTCCTCTTCCTTTGTCTTAATCTCACTCAACTGGTCTTCCAGAGTGCGACACATCTTCTCCAGACTTGCCTGTGTGTCAACATATGGAATGGGATGGATTACCCATTCACAGACTAAAGAATAGCAGGGGCAATAACATGCATTGTGTAGCATTATAGGGGAGAAAAAGCTCTAAGGTGTCTCTGTACCTTGGCTTTGGAGACAGACTCCATGTTACTGGCCAGGTCGTCAATCTCCATCTTCAGCTCACTCTTCTCCTTCTCCAGCTTCTGCTTCACTCGTTGCAGGTTGTCGATCTGCTCCCCAAGCTCAGCCGTGCTGTCCGCGTGCTTCTTGCGCAGGGCGGCAGCCGTGGCTTCGTGCTGCAGCGTGGCCTCTTCCAGGTCACGACGCATCTTCTGGAACTCGGCCTCACGCTTCTTGTTCATATCAATCTGAGCTGCAGTAGCTCCTCCTGCCTCTTCCAGGCGCTCGCTGATCTCCTCCAGCTCCCTGGAGAGGTCAGCGCGATGCTTCTCCGCTTTTGCCCGAGAGGTTCGCTCTGCCTCAATTTCCTCCTCCAGTTCCTCAATCCGAGCCTGGGGAACAGCAGGGACCCTTCACAGCCCTGCCCTCCTCCTGCCTGGCCTGACACTGGGTGCAAGAGCAGAGGGCACAGAGACTTGCCTGCAGCTCCTTGATCTTCTTCTGTAATTGCATGCCCAGAGCTTGCTCATCCTCGATTTTGCTCTGGATCTGGCTGATTTCAAAGTCTTTCCTTTGGGCAGAGCAAACCGTGTTAGAGCTCAAAGGGAAAAGACAAGCCCCCCAGCCCAGCACTCGCCTGCCCCACAGCCACACTTACTTCTTCAGTTTCTCATCCAGCTGCTGCTTATCATTTTCCAGATCCATTATGCTGTCATGGGCCAGCTTCAGGTCTCCTTCGAGCTTCCTCTTTGCTCGCTCAAGGTCCATGCGCAGTTTCTTCTCTTGCTCCAGGGACCCTTCCAGCTAAACAGAACAAGACCACCAGTGCTCGGCCAGCCAGGTCTAACTCCATACCTGTGCTGGTCTTGCTCTCTGCCTGTGCACTTACATCGTCCACTTGCTGCTCCAGCTTGGTTTTAGCTTTGGTCAGCGTATTGACTTTGTCCTCTTCTGCCTGCAGGTCATCCAGCGTCTGCTGATGTGCCTCTTGGAGAGCTTTCTTCTCTTTGGTCAGCTTGGCGATGTTCTCGTCCAGAGCTGCCATCTCCTCTGTGAGGTTTTTCACCTTAGAGAAGAAGGGAGCAAGTGTAAATTAGGGAAGTTGGTCCAGAAGCTGAACTCCAGAGTGCAAATACAGGTTCTGCCTCACACCTTGTTCTCAGTAGCATGTTTTTCCTTCTCCACTTTGGCCAGTGTTAACTCCAGGTCATCGATGTCTTTCTTCAGCTCTGAACATTCATCCTCCAGTTTTCTCTTCTTGGCTGTCAGCTCAGCATTAATTTCCTCCTCATCCTCAGCCCTCTCAGTCACCTCCTTTATTTTGGCTTCCAGTTGGATTTTGGTTTTGATGAGCTGGTCACATCTTTCCTCAGCATCGGCCAAACTATCAGCTTCCTGGCAGGGAGACACAGGTGTTTGTTGCTTAAAATGCTTTGAAGTCTCTTCATTCTCTCCTTTGTATCCCTGAGTAGGCACATGTTCAAATGGGGGCTGAACCTGGCCTTCCACTCCAGCAAATGGGAGACCTTGCCAGGCATCTACTGTGAAACCTGTTCATCTGGTATCAACGTGGATTGCAATTATTTTGCGTCTTCCAGAAAAGCCTCACAGAGTAGGTTACTATGAGTATACTTCATGAACCCACAAGTATGACAGAACCATGGTGACTTTAATTACTGACAAGTTTGATAAGGAGCAGGAACTTGGAATCTCATATGGGGCTGCTATGAAACTCACCGTGCCCCTGCCAGTGCATGTTTACTACACAACCAGCTGCCTTACAGTACGTGATTTGGGGTAAGAGCCATTGTGGCTGAGTAGCATGCTTTTCCCATGGACAAATGAACAGTAATACTCACAGCCTGCACTTGGAGCTGCAGGTCATTTTTCTCCTGCAGTAAGGCCACCATTTTCTCCTCCAGCTCCTTCCTCTTTGCCTCAGACTTTGCAAGCTCCTCCTTGGTTTTCTCAAACTCTTCCTTCATGTTGGCCATCTCCTTCTCAGATTCTGCACTCTTCAGCAAGGGCTTGATCTTGAAGAACAGCTTCATCCAGGGCCAGTGCTTGACATTCATGAATGCACGGACGTTGTACTGGATGCAGAAGATGGACTCCCTGAGGCATAATTAAATGTACTCAGAATATTTTCAGTATGATGAGTGCCAACATTTTCCCACAGGCACAGTGAATTTAAGTGTTGATGAGGAATGCCTACCTCCTCTCCACCATTCTCTGGTACTCCACTCTCATCAGGAAGCCCCTGCACCTGGCCTGTGTGCGGGTGATGAGCTGTGCCAGCTTCTCATCTCTCATCTCCTCCAGGAGCCCCAGCAGCCCAGCTTTGAAGAACACCTTGGGAAAGGGAATGTAGCAGCACGTCACTGCCAGGTTGAGCAAAGCCCAGCTAGGCAGTGGGTGAGTCAAGCAGAGGCTGTACCTTGGTGTGTCCAAACTTGTACTGGGTGTGGTCCACATCGATTGACCCAAGGAGCTTCTCAGAAGCCTTCTTGCTGTCAATGAACTGTCCCTCTGGGATGGCACTGGCATTAAGCACCTTGTATCTGTTGATAGGAATGGAAAGAGGAAATAGGAATGAAGGCTATACTGCTTATTGAAATTAACAACAGACCTTAGAGCTGAACAAGGCTGAGGAAGTTGGAATTCCATCTCTTGTTTAGGGATACAGGTATTATGGAATCCTAATCCGATCCCAATTGTAAGGAAACTTTTACTGTATTTCAGTCATAGATGAAAAGAAGGTGCTGATCTCCAGCCATTTCAATCAGAGATCTTTTTGCACTTTAGCTATGCTGTAGAGAATTGCTAGAGAGGATCATTGCTACTGCGTGTATAGGAAGGAAGCATCTTCCCCTGAAACTTGTAGCTGAGACAAAGGATAAAGCCATCTGTCCAAGCTTGCATATTTTGTCTGAGAATGTGTTGTAGTCACATCCAGTCAGCATTTTTAAATCTTGGCTTGTTTATCTCTATTGTGCTTTCTTATTCAGAGACACTGGCAAAGTTCAGTTGTGTGATGAACAGCCATCAGTGAGGACACCTGATGTATCTCTAAATTCACAACAATTTCTCTTTTGCTAGCCTGACATGTTGACTTTGGTGATACATTCCTGCATTTTTACCTTCTTTCAGTTAGATATGCATTAACAAAATATCAGAAATGTTAAAATAATTTAAATATACAGCTTATGCAGTAGACTGAATGGAGAATAGAAAGAAGACTGACCTCTGTTTGAAGTCAGCGTAGAGGATTCTGCTGGGGAATCCCTTCCTGCAAATTCTGATCCCTTCCAGCACACCGTTACAGCGCAGCTGGTGTAGTACCAGTTCATGCTCCATGGCACCTAGTGATGTAAGACAATTGTTTCATATTTCTTGATAAAGCATAGAGAATGGTGGCTGCAACATGTTTCTCTGTACTTAAGGTTCTTACCAGGTGTTTTGGTTTCATTTGGGATGATGCAGCGCACAAAGTGGGGGTGAGTGCTGCGCAGGTTGGTCATCAGCTTGTTTAGATTCTCCTGTGGGTTCATGAGCAAGAGTTTTCATTAACAAGTGATATCTCTGAATTTTTACTGTCAGACATGAGAAAAGTGTTGGAAAGCATTAATGAATGTGTTACTCCCACCTATCACCATCTTAGTTTTAATATTCTTTTGCTTTTCAATCTTGAGCAATTGTGGGGGTATTTTTGTAATGTGTTGACTGAGGGATACATCCACACAGACAGAACAATCAGAAAATAAAAGAGAGAAAAATAGAATGACTGCTGACCCTGAAAAGAGCTGAGACAGTCTGGAAAGAAGAACCCTTCTTCTTGCCACCCTTCTTGCCACCACCACCACTCTCTGAAAAACACCAAAAAAAAGGATGGGCTTACGACTTTGACTTGGAAATTTTTTACCTCTGAGACTGCAAGAAGTTTATTCATACCTATCAGTCATGCTAAGTAAGGAATTTAGGATGCAGTAGGAAATAGAATGAACACTCAGTCTAAACACAGAACAAGGTGTGTGGTAATCCAAGGGATTATCATGGCTGAACTGAAGGCCTGAAATACATTTGATCTTTTCCTTATTAATGAATTCAAGCCATGGAAAACTCAGCATAGAATTCATTTTCTTTCAAACACTGTAGCTGATATTCATGTCTTGAGGAGAATCATTAAATAACCAATAATCATTCATAACCATGAATTTCAGAGAACTGACCTGCCTCTCCTCCAGCAGAAGCAAAGAGTAAAGCCAGTGTTTTCATGGATGATTTTTGATACAGCCCCACAACAGTTTCATTCAGGGGGTCCTTGTTCTTGTCAAGCCAGCCAGAGATGTTGTAGTCCACTGTCCCAGCATAGTGCACCAGGGAGAAGTGTGCCTCAGCCTTGCCTTTGGCAGGCTTGGGCTTCTGGAAGTTGTTGGACTTGCCCAGATGCTGGTCATAGAGCTTGTTCTTGAAAGAGGTGTCAGTTGCCTTGGGGAACATGCACTCCTCTTCCAGGATGGAGAAGATGCCCATGGGCTGGGAGAAGCAGAAGGGAAGAGGAAGAGGTGAAAGGGCAGAAAGAATCACTAAGAAATAGCTTCCTGAATGGGATGATGCCCATACTCTCAGGCATTGTTCTTCTGCTCAGCAGAGCAAATTGTAAAATAATCTAAATTTGTATCTTGACAATATCACATTTACCCTTTCTAGCTATATTTATAAATATATAGTAAGATATTAGACATTGCAGATGACACAAATACCTTCTCAATGAGCTCGATGCAGGCAGCCAGGTCCATCCCAAAGTCAATGAACTCCCATTCGATTCCTTCCTTCTTGTACTCCTCCTGCTCCAGCACGAACATGTGGTGGTTGAAGAACTGTTGCAGTTTCTCATTGGTGAAGTTGATGCACAGCTGCTCCAGGCTGTTGAACTGACAATTACAAATAGAGTTTATTAAATTTATAAAGCTGTGGATAAAGAACAGTATTACCATTTTGTACCAAATTACAAGATGTGTGTTGTATCTATTCTCAGCCAGCGGTTTGTAACTCTTGTCAGCATGTCTCTTTTTAGAAGCTAAACTTTATTCATGTGCATATGATCCCCAGAAGCCTAGCCCACTTAAATATTTAAGATATGTCAGGTTTTGTAAGTACTAGAATGGGCTAAATCAATTAAAGGAGAGTCTCCAGTACAACAGTTTATCCAACATCTCCAAATTCTGATTACAAAGCATGTTCAAAGCCTTCTAAGCACAAATTGCTGACTCTGCTTTATGTACCATATGCTATGTTCATCTACTACTTGTAATCAGCAAAAAAAAAATTAATTTATGGAAACCCATCGATATATCTGCAATACAAAAATCATCATCAGAAATATATTACCAGGTAACAGAGTTAAATCTAAAACCATGGTAGTAAAACATTGATCTTACATCAAAGATCTCAAAGCCAGCAATGTCCAGGACACCAATGAAGTACTGTCTGGGCTGCTTTGTGTCCAGTTGTTGGTTGATGCGAATAACCATCCACAAGAACATCTTCTCAAATACAGCCTTTGCCAGAGCACCTACAGAATTGTATACCTAAAATAAAATACAGAAGTCTGTAATTATCATACCATGCTAAAGAGAAATTCCAGAGGATTTGTCAAAAAAAATTTTGGTTACCTGCTGCACAGTTTGACCCTTGGTCACATACTCATTCCCAACCTTGACTCTGGGGTAGCAGAGAGCCTTGAGCAGGTCTGCTGAGTTCAGACCCATCAGGTAGGCTGCCTTGTCAGCAACTAAGGACAAAAACAATCAGTTGTTAATGTACCAGCAGGCATTAGTGCTCCTTCAAAGCAAGTATTGATACTTCATCAGGTAAGCTCTGATCCTCCCAGAAGCAAATACAGTGCAGTTCTAGTGACTTGGGGTAGGCTAACTTTAAAGAAGTAACACTCAAGACAGCACAATGCGTGTCAATTATGTCTGTAAATTAAATCTACAGCTAAACATAGGAGATGTTTGGAAATGCATCCACAAACAAAAAGGTTGGCATTTTAGCTTCTGCTCTCTCTTTTATCATTTAATTCAACCTCAGCCAGCAGACATGGCATGTAAAATGATTTGTTGAAGAATGCTGATATACTTGTCACCTGTTCTGCTGTTAGTATTCATTGTTATCAGACTTGTTGCTGTTGTACTACTGTCAGTCACTTTCATTTAGGTCTTAACTTTCATAGAACCCCAATCAGCACACACTATATATTGTGCTGGTACCTTCTGTGCCATCTGGCTCTGCCTGCTCCTCACGCTGCTTCTGCTTGAACTTCAGGTTGCCGTAGTGCATGACAGCCCCTGTCAGCTTGTAGATGGCTGTCTTCTCATCGGGAGTGAAGCCCAGGATGTCAATGGCACTCTAACAAAGGAATCATTCCAGTAAGTACCGTGCCTGCTAAAGGTCAGTGTCTGCCTAAGAAAACGTCTGTGTGTTCCTTACATCTGTGGCCATCAGCTCTTCCTGGTCGTTAATGCTAGGAACAGTGATCTCCCCTTGACTCACATACTGATAGTCGTAGGGGTTGGTGGTGATCAGTAACATCTCTGGAAAGAAGGACAAAGCACACAGGGAACAAACGTCATTGTCCCGTAAAGGAACGACATGCTGTTCCCTGGCCTTTGTCTGGAGACGTTAGTGATCCTTCCTACCAATTAGCTCTGGCTTCTTGTTGGACATGATCTGGTAGAATATGTGGTAGCTTCTTTCTGCCTTCAGCTGGAAAGTGACTCTGGACTTCTCCAGCAGATCTGGCAAGGAAGGTGGAACAGAGTTAGCACAAGACCTGAGGAAGGCTGGAAGGAAGGGGATCGGGCCGGAAGAGACTCTTACATGTTTCAATGTCAGCAGAAGCCAGTTTGCCTGTGGCACCAAAGTGGATTCTGATGAATTTGCCCTGAAAGAAGCAGAGAGGTCAATTGAGATCTCTTTTATCAATTCTGACTGCAAGAGCACTCAAGTCAGTGTATGGACAGGAAAAAAGCCCCTTTGTCCCAGGCAGCAACTCACAAAGCGCGAGGAGTTGTCGTTCCTCACAGTCTTGGCATTGCCAAAGGCCTCCAGCAGTGGGTTGGCACTGATGATTTGATCCTCAAGTGTCCCCTAAAATGGAAGTCTTATTGTTACGATCTAGCTCATACATAGATTTGCTAGTTGCAGGTTCCTACCCCCAGGACCTCACCTGCATTTTGCCTGCTGGCTGTTGCTCCTCCTTCTTCTTATCCCCACTGGCTGCAATTGTTGCAAAGTACTGGATGACACGCTTGGTGTTCACAGTCTTCCCTGCACCGGATTCTCCACTGTCAGACCAAAGAGAGAAGCAGAGAGCCTGTGGTCAGGCAGGAGGTCCCCTGGCACCTGGCAGCCCTTCAGGGACCCAGGCAGGGGGTGTACGTACGTGATGAGGATCGACTGGTTCTCGCGATCTATGGAAGGGGCAGAAAGAAAGATAATGTTATCAGTTGATCTATGTGGTCCTCAGGCAAGCTCTGTATCCGCTCCCCCTTGACACAGTTCTCAATCAGAAATCTAATCAAACTGCCAATCTATTCAAAATAGAGATTTTTATATTTATTTTCTTAATTCTTCCTGTCACATAGGTGGAGAAATGTAGCAAAGAAATTCAAGTAGTCTTTCTGCAGTGGGTCACTGTAGGATTTTATCTAAGCAGGTAATAGCACGTGCTGAGTCTGTGCACAGTTCTGGCCAGTTTCACTTGACATTAATTACTGTATAGGTCAATCAAGTTCTCAGCCATACAACTCTCGGGTGGTTTTTTATGTGCTTCAAAGAGTTCAGTGTGGCTTTTTGGTTTAGACTGCTGAGACGGTCATCAAGCAACTCACCAGTCAGCATGAACTGATAGGCGTTGTCAGAGATGGAGAAGATGTGTGGAGGGGCCTCCTGGCGCTTCTTGCCTCGGTAGGCCAACACCACCTCTGGGTTGTACACTGGCAGCCACTTGTAGGGGTTGACAGTGACACAGAAGAGACCCGAGTAGGTCTGCAAGGAAGGGAGACAGCACGTTGGCTTCCACTTAGCCTGGCAGAGCAGCTCCTGCTAGCTGCCTTCCTCTGGGAAGACTGCTGCTGGCACTTACGTAGATCATCCATGCTGCATAACGCTCTTTGAGGTTGTACAGCACAGCGGGTTCGTGGAGGTGGGTCATCATGGCCATGTCCTCGATTTTATCATACTTGGGAGGGTTCATGGAGAAGATTTGATCTTCCTTCACAGTCAGCGTCTGTCACAGGAAAGAAAGATGTATGCATGTCTACTTTACAGCCCAGAGTGGGAATTAAATGCTGTTTGTAAATTTTGTCGTTTACCCACCTCTCCAGCTTCAGTCTTGACAGTGACCTTCCCTGATTCTTTGCTTTGGATTGTGCTTTTCACATAGGATTCCTTTGCATGTACCACAAAGACAGATGTCTTGGCATCGAAAGGCTTGTTCTGGGCCTCGATTCTCTCCTTCTCTGACTTCCGGAGGTAAGGAGCTGCCTCCCCAAAGATGGCCATCTCGGCGTCTGACGACATGGCTGCAGTTTATTGAGTGCAGCACAGCACAGGACTGAAGTGAAGAAGACAGTGTTGTGTGAAGGAAGAAATACATGTGTACCTATCTCCTGAGTCTCTGTGGTGTTCTGCTTTGCCTATTCGTATGGTCTCCCTCTCTGTTTCTCTCTCTGTCTCCCTCCCTGTTTTTCACCCTAGATATCCTTTAACTTATTCAGATCCCAATGAAGATAGTTTTCTTATATTCAGATTATTTTAACTCTCCTTTATTCTAGTTTATATGTTCTGTTCTTTAGATCTAGTACTGTTTCAGGAGTCTATATAGAAAAATTAGATTATATATACAAAGCGGAACAGAGACCAAGGGAAGTCATCTTACCAAAGTTATCAAATCCTACTTATTCTAATTCTCTCTTGATCATTTTACACCATGTAAGTTGTATTAACTATGAAGGTGGAGAAACTTGAGAAAAAAGGTGTAGAGTAAGCAGAAGTACAGGTGTGAATTGTCTATGCAAAGATACTGGCTCAGAAGTCAGAGCTTGCTAGTTGTTCTGCATTTTCTAGTTCAGGTTGGTCCTTTAAGATGGATTTGTACCAAAAGAAGAAATTTTCTTAATAAAAATCACTCAGAGGGATTTGAAAAAATCTTGACTATGTATGTGCTGTTCATTCATCTTCTTCCCTGGGTTTCTGTTCACAGTCTTCTGTTAACAGTTCTGTGTAAGAAGGGGTCAACTATTTCCCAGCAGGTACCAAAGAAATGTGTTCAACCCAGTTATGACAGGAAGTTTGCTGGTTTATGCAGCATGGTTCAGGCAGAATCGCACTGCATTAGTATGCATAGAGCTAAAGTGATATGGGAAGTGCCCATACAGCTGCATAAAGGGATCATCTTGGACAGTCTGTTCCTATGGGTTAGGTAAATCATTCTTACCTCTTGTGATACCAGTTGGCTCTTAGGCTGGAAGCTGGTCAATACTGAAAAACAGAAATGACAACTTCCTCCTTACTTTTTGCACATAATCCCAAGGATAAACCACAAGGCAAAAATAGGCCAGTGATTTGAAAGCAGTATCTGTATCTATTGATATAGGCAATCCTCTGAGGAAAGCAGTTCCACAGGCAGCATGGGACTCTGTCAGCACCCCGCCCTCCATACTCTTACCTCGAAGCTTTCCGTGGAGACAGAACAGACTTGCCCTACCAGTACTTTTATAGGTTGTGGTCTGCACATACAACTCCCTCCTCATCTTTCTTAGGTCAAAAAATTTTTGGCAAAGCATTGTTTGGCAAACTTGACTGAGTGCATGATTCCCATTCGTGCTCGTGGATATATTTAGAAATATTTGAAGTCTTACTAGCTATGTGAATAAATCTCCTATAAATATTTTGACTAGGAATCTGAAAGGAGGAAGTGCTGTTCAGCAAATAGAGCAGGACACCAGGACTTGGAATTGTTGGCTTCTCTTCTGACTCTGAATTGCTGTTTGACATCTAAGATTTATATGTCTCAGGACTCAGCAGTAGTTAGGATTACTATTAGAAAGAGCTTTGGGAAGATTCTATTCTGAAATATTGTGGAAATAAAGAACAGGAATACTGTAGTAGTGTCTAATTCTAAAAGTTGGGACAAACATGTCATGCTTGTGTTACTGCACCCATTTAAAATCCCTTAACTTTTTGTTGGCTGCTTTCAAAAGTTCAGAGAAGACTGAATAGCCCTCTTGATTCTCATATTTAATTACATCCTTTACCTCTTCTGAACTATTGCCTAAAGGCTGCAATTTGAAATTAGATTTTAAAGGTAGTGCTGTCCATATCTGACTGTGCTGGTTTTCTCAGATACATGTCTAGCAGAAGTTTTGGTAAGATCAGGTTAACAGTTATTACTAGCATTTGTGTCCTTTGTATTTTAGGTTTATTGGCAGTTTTACCTCAACAATTTGATGTTATTTTAGAGACCTTGGACAGTGGCTATCATTGCCAAATGCAAGAGCGGTGTTTAGGTCATCAACACACCTTCTACAGACTTCCTAAGCACAAGCACAAACTTGACAGAAATTTAAAGAACTCCTAGGAGGTCCTAGGTCTTTATATGTCTAACTTGTAAATTACTTATTTTCTCTTTCCTCATAGCAATCCAGTGTAAATCCTAGGTGTTCTAGATAGATATGTTCTGTCAGAGGCCTCATTCAACACAAACTGTTGAAAGTTACCAAAGACTTTACTGAAAGAGTATAAATCAAGATCAAGGATGAACTTTTTTCTTAATTTTAAAATGCCTTGTCATTTCTAAAACAAACAAATAAATCATTAGTTTAAGCAAAATTCACAAAGGTTTTGGATGGTATTAAGATACAGGAAGAAGAGCACTTGACCTGTTCTGATCCATCAGTGACAATGCATTGTGTCTTAAGGACAGGCATGTTGTATGGACAAATAAATTAAGATGTGCAGATAGCTTTTAAAGTAACCATGATAGTTCTCAGTGAAGGTGAACATTAGGTAAACCTGGAAAGAGCTGCATTAAGTGATTGGAAAGAAAAGCCACACAGGAATTTTAAGGATATAGATACTTTGGGGGATGTGGTATGGCCATATCCTCTGGTGCTACAGCTCAGCATCAGACAGCAGAAAATGTATATACCTTGTGGAAAAGCTGTAAGGGGAAAAAATGCAAGTAGAACATTCTAGCTGCTCTTATAATAAAAGTTTGAGATCCACAAGGTGTCTGGAAACATGTTTTGGGTCCTGAAGAGCTGTCATTTCCTTTATAAATAATTAGGTATGATCTGCTATTTGATGTTTTTCTATAGAGTTAGGATGGGGTACTGTGATTCTGTACCATATTTAGAAGATTCATGCTCTCTGTCAAATATCTGGGATGTGAAGCACTGTTATGAGGGTAAGACAGGTTGACCAGTCTTCTAAACTTACTAATCTAAACAGCTTTAAATTTCCAGCACTGCATGTACAACTGAAACATCTGAGATCAAGTATTCTTTTATGAATATGGCTTTCTGAACACTAAATGTAGAGATTTAAAATTTCTGTTAGAAAAATAATATTGACTACTTGTAGAAATGTCTGTGAAGAAAATGGAAATGTCTTACTCATCCTCTAGAATGCAAAACAGGATATAGAAAGAAAGGAGAGGTTTTCCCCTCTTCTTCTAGTGCATCCTATAATTGTTTAAAAAAGAACAAAATGAACTGTTCATGATATAACACATGAAAGTAAATCCAAGTTGGACCTGCAGGTTTTTTGATAAATTTCTGTCTGACTGTTTACATAATGCCTTCCAAGTTGTGCAGGAACTGAAAGCTTAGCAGCTGAAATCTATACAGCTGTAAAAAATCTCTCATCTTTTTAATTCTGATTATGGCTCGCTGTGACCCTGGCAGTATCCACTTTTACAGTCATTACAGTGTTTATGTGTCTACTAGTAGCTGCAAAACTATTCTTTATATTTAATCTTCCTTCTTGGTTCCTCTGTACATGTTAATTAAAGAGGATAACTTGGATTCCAGTATGCTGGTTCAAAGATCACACTTGCAGTATATCATCCTCTCTGACAGTTATACATCTTGTATTTTGTTTCACCTCTAAGGGTAATGGCATCTGGGAAGGCAACAGACTCAAGACGGAATGCCAGATGACTTGTTTTTCTGTTCCCTATATCTTTAACTTCCCTATCAGAAACCTGGTGATAAAGGACCACCTTCTACAACACATGGCTTTCATCTGCATAGTTCAGGGAATAGCGCCTCACACATATACTCTCCACAGTGGGACCGTGAGGTCCCAAAGCCATCCTGGGGCCCTAAGTTCTTGAGGACTGTCCTGCCTCCCTAGTTTAGAAAAGTGAGAGTGGGGAGACTCTAACCAGTCTGGTTCTATCCTTCACATGGAAAAATGACTTGCCAAGGCACAACATTTCTCCTCACTTTGCTGTACAAGAGGTGAAGTGCTCCTTTTACTCCTATCCTGATTCTTAGCCTGACATACACTCAGGATATAGAGCAGTAAGTGAGCTGTTCCTCCTTTGCATAGGATGATTTGGCCTAAAGCTCCCCATTCCACCTGCTAAGTGAGGCTGATTCTGTTTGCAGTGTTAAAACCAGGTCAGAACACAGCAAAGGAAGACAGTCACAAGAGGCATCTTCAGTCCCAGCCAGGAAACACTGCTCTGATCCTCAATATCAGATTTCCAGTTCTTGAGGAGACTGAGGAGAAGCAAGGCTGTGATCAGATAAAGGCTTATCTAAACAATGTCACTATTGTACACTTAGCAATTTCTAGGTGTAAAACAGTTGGTGGAATTGAACTGTCAGAAGTTGCTTTGGGAATGTTGGGGCCTACAAGAAAACTGGAGAGGGACTCTTTAGTGTAGTTATAGGACAAGGGGGAATGGTTTTAAAATGGAAGGAGGTAGATTTAGATTAGATATTAGAGTGGTGAGGTGCTGGAACAGGCTGCCCAGAGAGGTGGTGGATGCCCCGTCCCTGGGGGTGTTGAAGGCCAGGTTGGCTGGGGCCCTGGGCAACCTTGTGTAGCTCCAGGCCTGGAGGTTGGGGGGGTTGTAGCTCTGTGATCCTTGGGGTCCCTTCCAACCCATGCCATTCTATGATTCTATGATTAGGAAAAATTCTTCACTATGAGGATGGTGAAGCACTGGAACAGGTTGTCTAGGAAGGTGGTGGATGTCCCCTCCCTGGAGGTGTTCAAGGCCAGGTTGGATGAGGTCCTGGAGCATGCATTGTGGTCTAGTGAGAGGTGTCCATGCCCATGGCAGGGGGGTTGGAACTTGATGATCTTTAAGGTCCCTTCCAGCCCTAACCATTATATGATTCTTTGACAATGTTTGAGCTCAGACATCTTACTTTGATGGTGCATTCATGTTTTTTCTTACAGACAAAAGCATAAGGGTGCAACAGAGAATGAATATATGTTATGACAATAGTAGTCAACATCATAATATAAGTATCTGTAGAATCTAAGTTAAAGATGCCCAGATCCATGGTATAATCTTATATTTTGGTGCTTATTGCTTGCAGTAATCCCTAATCTTCAACGTCTAGAAAAGAAGAAAACAGCAAGTTATTATTACAAAGAAGTGACAGTTTAATGTTATGTGAATTTTCTGAATAATTTTTCATGTTTGTGATATTCTCATGTTCCCATTAAACTCAAGGCTTTTTCCATAATTTCTTAAATGGGATGGTATGGTGAACTTGCACTTCAACCACTTCCTGCTGTTTTCATGGTTTTGGAAAGTATTGCATATTTTTTTTCACTTGTGGATAGAAAAGAGATTCACAAATACAAAAGAATGGCAGTTCTTCTGTGATTGATTGTAGAGGTGGACAACGGCCAAGTCATTGACCTCAATCTTCAATTCACCTTTTTTCTTTGCCAGGTTGCCACTGATGCTTTGCAGGTTTTTCTTCCACAAATTCATCTCTCTGCAGTAGAAAAAGAATAATAACTTTATAGAACTACAGAAGTGTTTGTGATAAGGGATTCCTGGAGGTCTCTAGTCATGTTTTCAAGTCATAAAAATATCCCACTGCTGTTAAAAATTTGTTGCTGTGATGCACTCTCCTCTTACTGAAAGACAATATCTACAGTAAACCTTCAAAGCCCCTACTTGTGTTTTAACATCTGACACTACCAAAAAGAGTAGATTAAGATTCTCTGGCAATTACCTGACTCTGCACTTCCTTACTCTGAGTTGAGGGTGCCCACAAGTGTGAGACATTTACAGGTCAGTGCTCTTTTCTTACAGTTGCAGGACTTCCACGCTGCTGGCCCTTCTGTTAGCTGCACCTGGCCATCAACAGTCCTCATGGCTGTGTCAAAGTTGCTTTGATAGCTCTGCATCTGCAGAAAAGGCTTCCTAAATGCTCCTACATCCCTTTTTTTGGTCAGGCTTCATTCACACAAAGTTGTGACATTGCAGTGTACAAAACAGCTGTTGACTCCAGATGTATTTTTCTTACAGCAGATCACAGCAAATCTGGAAGTCACTGAATGGGAGAAGCAGCCTGCCAGGACATAAAGGATAGGGCAGAGGTAGTTATAAAATCTTTGTGCTTATGATCTGTCTGTTTCTGAATTCTCTGTGTTCTTTTACACTGTCTTCATAGTAGGATCAGGTCTGGGGGCATAATAGTCCTATGACAGTATTAATTTCATCACCTTGACAAAAATTATTTGTGCAGAGCAGTTGGAAACTTCTGGTCAGTTCAGGGTTCTGGCATAACCAGACATCTCAGAAACCTTAGAAAAAGGAAGTAAAAAAAAAGTGGTAATCAAAAAAGAAGAAAATAGGTCATAGCTTGGCAGAACTCAAAATATAAACCCAGTAAACATTACTTTACTATGCTATTAACTTAAATTGATTTGGTACCCAAATCTTGTCTAGGAAAGTACCTGTGATTACTCCACTTAAAAATGTATGGAAGGGAGAGTGACCATGGATTAGGAGTGGCCTGCACATGAAGGATACTACATAGAACAAGACACTTCTTTTTTGGAATGGGAGTGACTGATCTCAAAAATCCTGGGTGAATAATATCAGGCATGCTAAGCTGAATGTGGAAAAATATCTAAGGGACACCAGGTACCAGTGAAGTAGTTTTTCTTGGAGTACACAATTGAACTGTAGAAAAAAAATCCACAGAACACTGTGTAGATTAAAAGTTAATTAAGTTAGAAAGAATTAACATGGGTGGGTCTGTGGTGTGGTTGGTTTTCTTTGTTTTGAGGGTTTTTTTAATATATATATATATATAACTTTTCTAAAGCTTTAGACTAATTTTTGGAGAATAAGTCCATCAGAAGCAATTACTCATACTATTCCAGGCAGACCATTCTGTTTAAATTTCTAAACTACTAACTTTATTGTTCTCTCTGGACCCTCTCCAACTCTGACTGGCCCAAGAGAATTATACTTCCTACTGGTTGTTTTTAAAAAGTGATTTACATAAACAGTTGTGCCACTCAACTGATACAGCTGTTTATCTAAAAGAAAAGGTTCTCTTTATGTTGAGGTAAATTCAGTTAGGTAAGTTAGGACAGTTATTGTCACTTCCTGCATTCTTTTTGAGCTTCCTCAGCACAGCATCTTTGCTAATCATCTCTGAGCCTTCTGTCATGGGGGTTTGTTAATCAGTCACACAGACCCTTGCTTGAAATTATGTTATTTAATGCTTTATTGTACTGTATGCTTCTATTCAGAAGGACCCTGACAGGGTGGAGAAGTGTGAAGACAGGAATATAATGATATTTAGCAAAGAGACATGAGCATCATGTTCAGAGGTTAGTGTCAGGCAATCCAAGGGAAGTTCCTGGGGGAAAGAAGGGCTGTACTTACTTGTGTGTTTTAACAACAGCAACAAAACCCACCCCAAAATAAATCACAAAGATTGTTCCTGCAAAAGAGAATGTGATTATGAATGGAAATACAGTGTGGCCTCAGAAATTTACTATAGGATTGCATTCAATCTGTTAATCCACATGCTGTAGCCATTCAGGATTTAGCTATAGGATGTGCAGGGACAGTCCTGAAAAAGCCAGTAATGTCTGGATGAGAAAACTAAACCAAGTAGGGTCCTGCCAACAATTGACTTTCTGCCATTTCTCTTTCCACCTATGCATGGTTGGACTCCACTGGCACTACAAGCAAAACACAGCACAGCCAAAGCGAAGTGGCTGATTGAAAGCCACCTTTGGATATAGAATATCCTGCACAGCATTGCAGTGTGAGGAAGGCGCTGGAGGGCTGACATTCCCTAGAGAGGAGGGGGAATTTGAGTATGCTGAAAATAGATCCTTCTTGAGATGGAGATCAGGCAGCTGCCTCGCTTCTTGCCAGCTCCAAAGATATGTTCCCTTCCCCCATTCTGAGAAGGGCCAGAGGAGAGAGAGGTAATTTCAGCAGTTCAGATAAAATAAAGCTGGCCTTGAACACCTCCAGGGAGGGGGAATCCACCACCTCCCCAGGCAACCTGTTCCAGTGCCTCACCACCCTCGGGATGAAGAATTTCTTCCTAATATCCAATATAAATCTACCTCCTTCCTATTTAAAACCATTCCCCCTTGTGCTATCAGGAAATGCCCTTCTAAAGTGTCCTTCCCCAGCTTTCTTGTCAGACCCTTCAGGTACTGGAAGGTCATTATAATGTCTCCCCTGAGACTTCTCCAGGCTGAACAACCCCAACTCTCTCCAACTGTCTTCACAGAAGAGGTGCTCCAGCCCTTTAATCATCTTCATGGCCCTCCTATATAATATTATGATATTATATACTATATGCAACATGTAGTATTATAATACTATATATTATAATACCAATCATAGGAAGGGTATTCCTTCCTGGAAACTGGGGATACCTGGGGTTACAGGATTCACATTTAGCTTGTGGGTGCACAGCAGCGTGCTTGAAGTCTAGTGGAGATGAGCCTGAGGTAACAGGAACCAACAGGGAAACACTGGTAAAGCACATCCTCTCCAGCCAGGCAGTCAGCTCACTGGGGGCCCAGCTGAAATGCCTCTATGCAAACACATATAGAATGGGGAACAAACAAGAGGAGTTAGAGATGTGCACATGCCTGCAGGGCTGTGATCTTACTGGCATCACAGAGATGTGATGAGATGACTCATATGCCTGGAGTGTTGGGATGGAAGGATACAGGCTATCTAGGAAGGACAGGCAGGTGAGATAAGGATGGGGTGTCACCCTAAAGGTCAACAACCAGCTGGAGTTCATGGAGCTTCATCTGGGGATGGATGAGGAGCTTGACCAAGTGCTTATGGTTCAGCATTAAAGGGAGCCAAAGGACAGGAGACATTGTAGTGGTCTGCACAGGCCACCAGACCAGAGGGACCGAGCAGATGTGGCCTTCCATAGACAGATAGGATTTCACAAACTCTGGTCCTACTGGGGTACGTCAACCGTGCTGATATCTGTTGGAGAGACAATGCAAAAAGCAAAAATGTAGGAATTCTCAGAACAAAAGTGGAGACCTGGCTGCCCAGGAGAAGGCTGAGGTACTCAATGACTTTTTGCTTCAATCTTCACCAGAGTCACAGAATCATAGGGGTTGGAAGGAACCTCAAGAGATCATCGAGTCCAACCCCCAAAGAAAGGGTTCTAGTCACACTGCCCAAGTCACAGAAGGCAAAGTCAGAGACCAAGAGAATGAAGAACCACCCACTGTAAGAGAAGATCAGCTTTGAGTATCTCTAAGAAACCTGAAGGTGCACAAATCCATGGCATGTGATGAGATACATCCAGGGGTCCCGAGGGAACTGGCGGATGAAGTGATTCAGCAATTCTCCATCATATCTGACAAGTTGTGGCAGTCCAATGAAGTTCCCACTGACTGGAAAAGGGGAAACATAAACCCCATTTGTAAAAGGGGAAGAAGGAAGACTTGAGTAATTACAGGCCGGTCAGTCTCACCTCTGTGCCTGTCAAGATCATGGAGCATATCCTCCTGGGAACTAGGCTCAGGCACATGGAAAATAAGGGGGTGACTGTTGATGGCCAATATGGCTCCACAAAGGGCAAATCATGTCTAAAAAATGGGGTGGCTTCTATGATGGGGTTACAGCGCTGGTGGGTAAGTGACAAACATCACCTACCTGGCAAAGTGTTTGACACTTTCCCACATGATATCCTCGTCTCTCAGTTGGAGAGTCGTGGATTCAATTGAAGCACCACACTAAGGAAAAGGAATTGGCAGGACAGTTGCACTCAAAGAGTTGCGGTCAATGGCTCAATGTCCAGGGGGAGATCAGTGATGAGTGGCATTCCTCAGTGGTAGATTTTGGGACTGGCACTATTCAACATCTTTGTCAGTGACAAGGAAAGTGATGTTTTAGAACTGCCTGTTCCTGTCCTTTTAGAAGGTGCTACTGAAAAAATGACCAGCATTGATGGACCCCAATGCTTTCAAAAGGACCTTCCCAGTGGACCTTACCAACTAGTTCCCTGAGCAGCCCAAAATCTGCTCTCCCCATATCTAGTGTTGAAGTTTTGGAGGCAGTTTTCCTCCTCTCACAAAAGATTGAAATTCCACTACTTTATGGTCACTATGGGCAAGACGGCCACCTACGACCACATCCCCCACAAGATCTTCTCTGTTCACAAGCAACAGAGCTAGGAGGGCACCTTTCCTCTTTGTTTCTTTTAATAACTGAACAAGGAACTTATCATCCAGTTGCTTTAGGGATGTTCTGGACCTGTTGGTGTTAACTGTGTGGTGTTCCCAGTTAACGTCTGGCATTGTCTTGTCCATAAGGACAAGAACAGTCAATGTAGAGGTGTGTCTGTCCTGGTTCTGGCCAGAGTTAACCTCCCCAAGCAGTCAGCACAGGTGAGCTGAGTCAGCCTGGGCTGGTTTCCACACCAGCTGACATCACTCCACTATAAAAGGGGCTGGTAGTGAGGGGCATTCCTGGGTTCCTCCAGGGCAGCTGAAATGTGGTTGGGCTATCAGGTCAGTCCTTGCAGTACTCTGTCATTGTTGGGTCAATAAGGTACACTTATCACCAGGTGTAAGTGAAACTTGCTGCAGGCTATTCTTGCTCTCCTTTCACAGTGATTTTTGCCAGTAAACTGTCCTTATTCAACCCATGGAGGCTTTGTTTCTTTTCAGGGAGTGAGCAAGCAGCATGTGGTGCTCAGCCACTGCTTGGGGCTGAACCACCACAGTCTCTTAGTTCCTTGAAGAATAAGTTGTTGCTGTTGTTACTCTGGCCTGGTAGTCTATAGTAAACTCCCACAGCAACATCCCCTTTATTTGTTTGTCCCTTAATCCTTGTTGTCTGTGGGGTCAGAAATCTGTACCTGGTTCCGTGGGTTTGGGTGGCAGCTTTTAAAACTAAAGTTAACATTCATCAAACACTCAGTTAGTGCTGAGGAGCTGAGCAGTGTAACCATGAGTGTTTTGAAGAATCCCATGCTGTCTTTGGTCACCTGGTAATTTTGCTTGATGCCCCTACTTGTGTATGGAATCCAGTCATGCATCCACTCCCTCTCATTGCCCTTTCTTGATTTTTCTAGGCTTTATCTTACATCTGGTAGCTGTCTCCTCTCCAGCTTGGAGGCTCCAAAGCTGACTGGGCACTTTCAAGTGCTGAAAGACACTTGGGATGTCTGTGCTGGGTGACACTGAATGTCCTTTTGAGTGGAAGGGACCCATGTAGGAAGCTTGAAAATATTTCTCATTCTGATTCATGTTTGTGTTGAAGAGATGAGAAGGTTGTCTGTCTGCACAGTGTGCATAAAGTGTATGATGTACTCCTCAAAATGAAATTGCCTCTACTGGGGGAACCCAGAGGGTCTGGATTTGGTATGAAAATCCCTTGGCTCAGCAATTCCAGCACAAACATGTCTCTGAGGACCCCAGTTGAAGTGCCTATTTTTATGGTTATAGATATCACAGCTCTCAGGGTTCAGGTTTCAGAAGAAAGAATCTAATTTTTCGCTGACATTGTAAAATTTGAGGGGGAGGTTAGAAGTCTCTGGGGAGTAAGTGAAGCATTTGGCTTCACCAGCTGCACAGGGAACATGATCTAGGGCCAAACATAAGAACTCAAGGATTTATACATTTGTTTTAGGTGCTGGAAGTTCATTTAAAGTGCTAGTTCACCTTACAGCCCTACTCGTGGATGCCTGCCCCGCACCAATTATGGTATTCTATCCTTTCTCCTCAGGATTGGCCTTGCTGTTGCTGTGCAGAGTCCTAGGAGGGAATTGCTGGAAGAATGTGTAGATGGACTAGATTTTCCTCAGAGAACTATGGACATTACTGACCATGACCCTTTTTTCTGCTTCATCATAGGAGTTCTCATGTAAGTATGTAAAACAACATTCACAGCTCTCTGGTAAGAAAAGAGCTTTCTGTGTGCTGGAGACAAAATGTTTTCCTCTCTTTATGTGGCAAAATTGTTTCACAGAGAAAGATTTCTCCACTGCTGCTTTTACACTGGGATATGGAGCAATTTCTTCCTTTGGCATCAGAAGTGTGGCTGTGGAACTGCAGAAAAAGTGTCCTTCTATCTAGATGGACTAGGACCTACCTGTTCTTTGTGTAAACAACAGGAAAGAGGTCTCCTTTATGGCATCAGATTTCCATAGGGAGCCAGGACTAACATGCGTTGGGGTCATGAGGAATGTTTGCAGCAGCATGTCTGTCCTCTAAGCCTTCAGTATCAGGGACCCTGAGAGGCAGTAACTCAGGAAAATGATGGGAGAAAGTTTTATTCTGTTTATCTCAATGTTATTATTGACTATTTCATTTAGCAGCCTGCTTCATGCTCAGATGAGTTCTGCCTTCCTCCTGCTCAGCCAGGGATGCTACATTAGTGCCACAGAAACCAGCACATTTGCAGTGGTCCCAGAGCTATTGCAGTATCCAGGATCTGTGTCATCAGGAACTTGGCAATACACTAAAAGCCTGGGGAAGACCAGGCTGTTGTTGACAGTAGCTTGCATTTAGCTCAGGAAATGACTCTGGGCTTCCATCAGCTCACTCTAGCCAGAGCAGGAGTTCCCTCATGCCTTTAACTGAGATGTCCATGCAGCGGTCCTGCCAGCGGCAAAGGGATTGTTAACATGCCCAGGAAACAGTCCACACATGCAATGGCTGCTTGGATTGTTTAGGAACACCCTGTGGCATGGCATCTATTAAACAGTGGATTATCTGCATAACAAGGAAGTTTGGCACCTAAGAGTTTGGATTCTGTTCTATGCAAAGCATTCAGGCTGCTTCCAGCATAGGCCAGCCACACAGGAGGCATGAACAGAGCCAGGACAGGGTACAGACCAGATGCTGCTCCTGACACAGCTTTGTCTTCTAAGAAAGGTGAAGGGTGAGGAAGGGGTGTCACTCAGTGGAGAAAACGCTGTGAAAGTATTTCTTGAATAGTGACTGTCACAATTCAGATAACAGAAAAAAGCCCTTTTTGGCTATAAACAGGTGTGCAGGAGTGTGTGTGTCTGTTGCATTGCACAGGGGGTCCCATACATCCCTAAATTTTCTATTGCCTGGAGATAAATGGTGTGCCATCTCTCCTGTAGCAGCTATCTCCTGAGCAAAGCTGGCTAGCCTATGGCAAAATGCTTTTACCAGTAGTCCTCTGAAGGCCTGTTGCACTGGACACTGATCACAAATGCGCCACTTTGGTCAGCTCCTCTGCCTTTTATTTGGATCAATTTGCTTTCCATTAAGCTTCCTATCAACACTCAGCAAGTAACATGTGCCTAAGACAGAGAAGGAATAACGAGGTTTGTATCTTCCCAGCCAGAGGAACTTTCCAAATATGCTCAACATCCACTTGTTTTCTCAGGCAGTGCCAGGGTATTTTGAGCAGCAAAAGCCCCTGCAGCCCTGATGTCTGGAGGTGGTCAGATGGCTGACTGGGAAACACTCCTTTACTGACCTCACAATGCTCAATACCTGACTGTTCTCCACTTTAACATCTTTGTTCCAGGGCGTTTCTTGTCACAGAACAGGGCTGCATCTGGTAGTGTGACAGAGGCAAGACCGCTGCAGTTCCCAGCCCTGGTCCAACCAAGCAGTGAGGCTGAGCATGTATTCCTAGAAGGCACTTGCTCACACACACGTGCAGAGCACACGTGTGCAACACATGTGGACATGGGTACACAGCTGGCCACACAGATCAGCACAGGGGAACACACTCAGTGCACAGCAAATGCCAACAGCACAAGTGTCCTCATCCCATTCCCCTCTGGCAGTTCAGGATGAAGGTCTTGTAATGGCAATAGAGATACACATATGTACAGAATGAACCTCTGGTCCCTGAGCATGGACATCCACTGTGCCCAGCCCAGTGTCATGGGATCCTGATCTCCCTGATGTGTTCCTCATGGCTTGTAAGCAGACAGCTCTGGAAATCTTTCTTAACAAGGGACTAGACAGGGGTTAGGTATCTGAGGGAATGGGAGGACTTTCCCTCTTCCCTTCAGCAGCCTGTTTGGCTACCTACTCCTGTTGTACAAAGCACTGTTTTGCTGCTTTGTTTATGGATATAATTTTTGGGGGATGTGGTTCCATGCCTTCCCTTACACTTCTGTTAATTACCATTGCTTCTTTTTTCTAGTCTAAAATACTGACTTCCCCATGTCCTGTGAGTTCCACCTTGTGGGAACCTGCAGAAACCTGCAGCTTGTGTTTTTTATGTCTGAGCCCCAGTGGATCCAATCCTCTTGACTACAATTTTTTTTAGCTGTTGTAACCAGATTTTTCATTGTTCTGGGCATGCCTTTCTAGAACAAAGATAAGCATGCTGTTGCTTGACTGGCATGATGGCTCAGTTGCCGTTGTCCATATGGATAAACTCTACTTTGTTCAGCAAGGGCCAGATGATCACATTGTGCAAAGAAGCAAATGAACTGGGGCTGAATATTCCTTGCCCTGTGTTGGACTTGGATTCAGTGTGGAAATTCCTGATGGTGGTGAGTTCCATTCTTGCATTTGGAGATGGGGTTTGTGCCTGATCCTAAAAATCTTATGACATCTATCATTTCCTCAGTTCAGGAAAGGAATCAGACCACCTGGACCCTGTGAGTTAGAAGTCAAAGTCTTTGGCTGTGCCTGTATGGATGTGCCAGTTTTGTGAGATAATGTCTGGTTGCATGAATTATATAGCAGGTTTGTGCTGTGGCTGCACTGTGCCCTGGGTGTCAGAAGGTCATTCAGCACTGCACACCTGTGCTGCTCTTTGACCCAGAGGCTATACTTACTTATTTTTAATTTCTACCTGGTCTTCCCTTCATGGAGAGTCTCATTCTTTATGCATGGAATCACTTCCTGGTTTGTAAGGCATATCTATGCTAGAAAAGCTGCTTATGAAGAGTATGTTCTTTCTTGCTTTGTTTTCAGTAGTACCTGTTGATATCAAAATCACATGTGCTGGGATGTATTCTCAGGTTCCCTCCTGAGTCCTCCTTAAAGCCTTGTGTAACATTTGCTATTTCCATTTCTCTGTCATTTATTTAAGCACTGGTTGTATTCCCTGGAAAATAATTCAGGTTCTTCAGATTTTAATCCATTTAGCAATATTGGTTGAGTGCCATCTATTCCTGGTGCATTGTTACTCTTCTATTTATTCCAAAACATCTTGTAAAAAACAAATGGGGAATATCCCTAATTGCTCTGTAGTAAAAAGATCAACTTTTCTGCAGTGTTATTCTTTTCTTAGCTCTTTTACAGCTTTATAATATACTGGCATTTGAAATGCTCCTGAAATCTTCACTATAACTAAAAATCTGACAGCAGCTGCCATGTGGTTTCTGCTCATCTAGAGTTAGTTCCACAAGCTGCTTTGATTTAAAAATAATTTTACTCTTAATCACATTGATAAAACATATTCTTGGTACAGCATCTTTGCTGTCACAGATGAGTAGATGTCTCTGAATGATCAGCATAAAGAACCAATATGATTTCAGACAGCCACTGCCAGCCTTACAGAAGCAATTTTACTCCTTCACTATGGACAATATTTTTTCTTCTTTGCATGTAGTTGTACAAGACATGAGTCTTGTCAGATAAACTGAGCTGTGGTTCTGAAAGAACTAAAACAGGGGAAAAAAACCCACCCCAAAACAAGAAGAAATTCCCACAAATAAAATTACCAGACCTTATATATCTATATATTATTCAGTACAACAGTTTATTTGAGAAACATTCCCTGGGGGATTTGCAGCTTGCAAGTGCTGTTGTTGGCCATGCTGTCAGTATGAGCAAGGCATACTAGAGGGATCAGTGTACACTGTGGACCTCGATGAACCATCTGACAGGGAATGCCCAGCCTCAGCCACTGCAGGATTTCTGCTGCCCTCTGTGTAAAATGAGAGCTCCCAAAAAGTTGGGGCCAAAGAAACAGAATTGCTGGAACACTGAATGTTCAGAGCAAGGCTTCTCATCCCAAGACTTCCCAAAATTGAGATGCAGCTGGACACTGGACTCTGGAGATGGTAGGACAGTTTGCTTATTAAAATAGTCTCTTTCTCCCACTGATTAATGAAATGCATGTTTTTAATATTCCCTGCAGAAAGTGTCTAGTCCAAAGGGTTTTTGTTATGCTACATAGTTAAAAAAATCCAAAACAGATGAGACATAAGAGTAGAGGTATTGATTTTTTTGAGCAAAACAGATTGATGAACAGAACTACCAGGAACTTAAAGATATTCAGAGGAAGATACACAATGTGGGTACAGGGCAATTTGAGCCCTTTGTGATATTGGCCATGGTGAAGACAAGCATTTCTGGGGCTGGAAGTTACTTGTGACTGCCCTGTTCCATGCACCAAAGCATGGAGGTGCTGTGAAGATCTTTGTCTCCTAATTGTATTCTTTTCACTTTGCTCCAATGTTGTGATGCATTTGTAGTGTAGCTTAATGGTATAAAGAAGTCTATTGCATAGGTATGTACAGTGTTTCACACTTATGTCTTACAGAAGAGAGGGCAGGAAGAGAAAGAATGGGTCTCCAAAGATAGTTCAGCACCACTTAACTGAAGTGGAGAGGGTAAAAAAAATGCCTATGCAGAAGCTGAATGAATGTCAAAGTCACACAGTTACTTAGGCTCCATCAAACTTTCCAACAAACATCAGTGGAGAAGAAGTGGAGAGTGGGTCCTGGGTGAGGACATGACATTAAGAATGCTCTTTCCATCACTTGCCAAAGCAGCTGAGGAGCTCCTGTTACAGAGCAGGTGAGTGGAGTGAGAAGACTGGGTAGTCTCTGGGAAGAACAGGCCAAAAGAGACAACAGGTGGTAGAGGGAGTTGAAGAAGAATTATTTGGATTGAAGGGAAATCAGAGTTACAGCAGTGTAAGCTTGAGAAAGCACCTGCTCCCCTAGAAAAGATCTGAGAATATGTTGATCAGTTGCAATTGCTGGAGATAATAGAGGTGCCATAGTGCCAGCTGATTAATATGGTTTTGATGCCTTGCTTTATAGGGCTGTGAATAGAAGGAACATGCATATAATCCTTTCTCTGAGCTGTGGCTGTAAGAAGTCTTTGTTCTTAGGTACTGTCACAAATTACTTGGCAACACAGTAAGGTGCATGCATTTAAATACAGAACTATTGTAGGTTACCTTGTGTAATATTTTTCATGCCTGTTTCCCCCTCACCTCCATAAGGGCTTGTTCACAGTCTCAAATTACCCCTAGAAAAAGCTGTTCTTCTCTATGTTCATCCCAAGAGTGTCCTCCTTTGATTTCAGTGGTTCTACATTGGGATATTGACTCATGGACATAGTCCATCCTTCATTTAGGCCAGATTTTTGGCTGCACATGGCAGGGCTCTTTCAGGATGGGACAAATATTATAAATTGTTTTGGAATATTATGATTGCACATACAAAGAGAAGGGCATTCTGAACATTACCAAGAGCAATTGAGGATGGAAAAATGTCCTGCCTAGCATAAATTCTAATACTCCTTTCCCTCTCTAGTGAGTCTGCCATGAAGTTCATCACACTTTAGTTCTCTGTATCTAAAATCACACCAGTTATAGTATGCTATGCAATGCCCAATGTGTTAACTCACTCCCTCCACTCACTCTAGGCGAGTTCCCTGCATCCCTGTGTTCTTCTGGATCCAGCACTGTTGGCAAGAAGTCTCTGCAAAGAGCATCTTTATACAGGTCAGAAATACTTTCTCCATGTGTTAGTGCCTCTTACAGGTCTGATGCTTCTGTGCTTGGGCAGATCACCACACTCTTTCATGCCCAAGCTGTTTAAGGTCAGAACCAGCAGCTCTAGTGGAGCTCATCAGCTGCATCTATTTTAAACCTTCTCTTAGAGATGTTCCTTTGTGCTTGTTATGGACCCATGTTTTCCCCAAGATCAGTTACCTTTGCATCAGCACTTCTCAGGTCACTGGCAGTCTGACTCCAGAAATAGTGTGTCAATGCAAAATGACTCCTGTCCTCCAGCAAGTGGCAAAGTGAGGAGAAATCAGTTTTCCTCACCCCTCCCATTAATATTCCACTCTGACTCCAAGATCACGCTTGCTGGGACAGCTGGTGGCAAGGCCAGATCAGCCCAGTGCCATGTGTGGGACCTCTCTCCATTTCCCACACATGCAGTTTGAAGCAGGTAATCAGACCAAGATGATGTCATTCAAGGAACCCACAAGGTAACCTTCCATCAGTTGAGCTTTTAGGAAGAAATTCTCAAGCCAAAATTTCTGATGGTGAAGTGAGCCAAACATTTTCATGGGCTTCAGGTGCACCACGATCCTTTCACAGTCAGACCAGCTTGCTCATTTGGGATGATCATTGTAATATTGCACAGGGGACACAGGGGGTTTAGGCATCAAAATATGGTCCTCAAAGCTGTTGTGGTAGTTGCTAGTCCCTCAGCAGGTTTGAAAAGGTCTCCACAGAGCTAGAAGTACTTCTCCTCACTCGTACTGAGCCGCTGTGGTAGCACACTGGCTTTGGAATCAAGCTTTTGGGACGGTTTCTTTGCTTGTTTGATTGAAGAAATGTGGGCTTTAGTACAAACAAAATCTGTCTGCCTCCTTTCAGTGTGTGGAAGCAAAGGTTTTGGTGTGGAGAGAAAGCCTCCTGAGTATTTCTTAGGAGCATACTGTGGGAGGAGAGAAAGGAGAGGGGTGGTTTCCCTGCTTTGGTGCCCAGATATCCCTGGTATTGATGCAGCTTTCACAGCTTCACGCATGAAGGTGCTGGCTCTCAGGAGCATCACTTACAGTGACACAGGAGTCAGCACAGGGTGTCATCTTTTTCTTAAATATATGTAGCTGCTGCCTATCAAAGTTCTTCCATATTTAGTTATAACATGGGAAAATTCATGTGATGCACTAATGTATGGTGCTGCCAGAAAGGCTGTTACAAATCCTAAACTGCACTGCATCTTCCTGAGCAGATAATTAGTCAGTTGACTGTGTTAAAGATGTATTCTAGATTGATGAATCACTAATGTGAGTGTCACTGTGATCTCCCAATGTGTACAGTGCTCTCACCTTGATGATGGAGGCCCCTGTATTATCCAGACTTGCCATCTGCTCAGACTCCACAGACCCTTATGCACTAATGAGTCTGGCTGTTATATAAATTAGTAGAATAAAACTGCAGACAGTTTTGCTTACTTTGATGGATGTAAATATTACAGTAGCTGGATTGGTACAGTTTGTGGATCTTACTCCAGAAAATAAATAATTTTCAGGAGCTTACTCATGAAAGTGGATGGTTTGAAAACAACCAAAACACAAATAACTGCAGAATTGACTTGTAACAACAAAAACCCACTGGTTCTGCTGTGTATGCAGAGGAATCTACATTCTTTATTCTCTAGACACTGACAGGGTTACGAAGACTCGTTGCAGGAGAAAGTGACCAAGAGGTTGACACTTGGTGCATCCCTCAGGTCACTTGGCTGCCTCATGACATCCTCACTCTTCCTCTTCTATCTTCTTGCTGTGAAACTCCCGGCTTTTCACTCGCAGCTTGTTGACCTGGGACTCAGCAATGTCAGCCCGCTCCTCAGCTTCCTCCAGCTCATGCTGGATCTTGCGGAACTTGGACAGGTTGACATTGGACAGCTCCTCCTGTGAGGGCAGAGGGAGTTGGGGGTGCGGAGCCCAGGGCAGGGGTTTCACCCCTCCTGCACCTCAGCCTTGTAGAGGTTGCAGTTCTTCCCTGTGGGAAGGCACAAACCTCCATCCCCACCCACCACTGCTTACACGTAAGCCTCACACACATCTCCTCATCATCCCTTATTCAAGATCCTGCTCTGACAAGCTTCACTAGCCCTGTGTGACTCTTGGATACTCTTGTGTACTTACTCTCACACATGCTTGATGATCAGCTATTGGGGGAAAGACCCTAAACCCCTTGAATGTTAGCCACTATTGTCTGATATCCATCTCTGCAGCATCTGTGTGACATCCAGAGAAAACAACACTTGCCCATTGTTTGAGTGATACTTACAGCCTCCTCAGCTTGTCTCTTGTAGGATTTCACCTTCGTTTGCAGCTTGTCCACCAGATCCTGGAGCCTCAGGATATTCTTCCGGTCTTCCTCAGACTAGAGAGGTTGGGAAGCAGCAAAGAGAATGAATTCCTGGTTTCCCCCCATGTGACACTGACAATTCCCCTTGCAGAGTTGGAGTGAAAGAGTTGACTGGCTGTGAGAAAACTCTGGCAGCCCGAGGAGGCCTCCTGCCTTACCTGGTAGGTCAGCTCCTTCACCCTCCTCTCGTACTTGCGCACACCCTTCACGGCTTCAGCGCTGCGCTTCTGCTCAGCATCAACCTCCCCTTCCAGCTCCCGCACCTGCAGTGAGAAGCCCAGTGTTAGAGCTTCCCTGCCTGCTGGGTACTTAGGGCACGTGTTCACACTCAGGCCCAAACACCAGCCCTACTCACTCTGGCCTCCAGCTTCTGGATTTGCTTCTTGCCTCCCTTCAGTGCCAACTGCTCGGCCTCGTCCAGACGGTGCTGCAGGTCCTTCACCGTCTGGTCCAGGTTCTTCTTCATCCTCTCCAGGTGGGCGCTGGTGTCCTGCTCCTTCTTCAGCTCTTCAGCCATCATGGCTGCCTGAGGAGAGGAAAGGGTCATAGCCATTTCGGGGCTGGAGGCAGTTTGGAGAATAAATACAGCATAGGCACTGAAGAGAGCCCCCAGCTCACATCTGTGATGGCCTTCTTGGCCTTCTCTTCAGCATTGCGGGCTTCCTGGATCGTATCCTCCATTTCACTCTGAATTTGGGAAATGTCTGTTTCCAGCTTCTTCTTGGTGTTGATCAAGCTGGTGTTCTATTAAACAGTGCAAAATATTGTCCAGTTAGTTCTGAAGCAGCAGTTATGTAGCAATTTGCTCATTCAGGTACAGGTTATCATTTACATATATGTAATATTAGCATCCTCCTTTAAATGATGCCCCTTGTCAGGTCATGCACAGCTGATAGTGGAGAGCTACTGACAGTTTCAGAAGCACTCCTGTCTCCTGTTAATGCCATCCTACTCATTTGCCTATAATCCAATTCTTTGTACAAGAGTTACAGTTCTGGTGCAGGTTCAGATTTTTGTTACAAGAGATGAGTTAAGAACACACAGAATCCTCATGAATCTAACCTGAGTGTGGAGGAGCTGCACCCTCTCACTTGCATCCATCAGCTCCTGCTCAGCCAGTTTCCTGGACCGCTCAGTCTGCTCCAGGGCTGCCCGTAGCTCCTCAATTTCAGCCTGCAACAGGTTTGCTCTGCGCTCCACCATGGCCACCTGCTCCTTCAGGTCCTCTTGAGTCCTGAGAGCATCATCCAAGTGTATCTGCGTGTCCTTTGAGACAGACATGAGGGATTAGGTGATGTAATAATATTTCCTATCACTAAAGAACTGATGAAATTCCAGAATAAGAAATTTTTTAGCTGTGTCATTAACTGCTTAGGAGATATTTCATCATGCCATACCTTGAGCACTGCCTGTGTGTTCCTCAGGTTCTTCTGTGCCTCTGCAGCCACACGGTTGGCATGGCTCAGCTGGATCTCCATTTCATTGAGGTCTCCCTCCATCTTCTTCTTCAGCCTCAGGGCTTCATTCCTGCTCCTGATCTCAGCATCCAGGGTGCTCTGCATGGACTCCACAATTCTGAGGTGGTTTCTCTTCATCTGGTCAATCTCCTCATCTTTCTCTGCAATCTTCCTGTCAATCTCAGCCTTCACCTGGTTGAGCTCAAGCTGGAGGCGCAGGATCTTGCCCTCTTCATGTTCTAGGGAGGCCTGGACAAGAGAAAAACACTGTTTCAATAAAAGGACTTTTACCTACAGGTGTTCCCTTCCAAACTATGTCTTACAAGGAAAAACAGGGCTATCTTCCTCTGGATGATGAGGTAACTAAGGCCTTAATGTCTCCTGGACAGCCCCAAGCTTTATCTCCTACTGCTCCTCAGTACTCTCAACTGGAAAGCAAGGATTATGGGCATGTACCTCAGCCTCCTCCAGAGCAGCCTGGATTTCAGATTTCTCCTGCTCAATCTGCTTCTTGACTTTCTCCAGCTCATGAATGGCCTTTCCTCCCTCGGCAATCTGCTCCGTCAGGTCCGAAATCTCCTCTGTGGGAAGCAAGAGCAAAGGCAGGGTCAGGCCCAGAGCTGAATGGGGAGGGCCCTGTCACAAGAAGGGGACAGGCACCTCTGCCCACCTGCAGGCACAGAGCCCTGTGGAGCGCTGGCTACTGGTGGGGAGCGAGAAAGCCCTGCCAGGAGCAGAGGGCCAGGGACTTACGCTGCAAGTTCTTGTTCTCCCGCTTCAGCGTTTCCAGGTGGTCCAAGGACTCCTCGTAGGCATTCTTCATCTTAAAGAGCTCCGTGCTGAGAGAGCGAGACTCCTTCTGGGAGGCTTCCAGCTCAGCCTGCGTTTCCTCATACTTCTGCTTCCACTCTGCCAGGATCTGGAGAGAAAGGGGGCCTGAGCATGGATGAGGCCGTCAGGAGGGCACGCTCTGCCCAGCAACCCCAAGGCTGCAGCCCTGAAGACCTTGTCAAAGTTCTTCTGCTTCTTATCCAGAGCTGCACAGGCAGCATTTGATCGCTCCACGTCAATCATCAGGTCCTCCACTTCATTCTGCAGCCTCTGCTTTGTCTTTTCCAGGGAGGCACACTTGGCATTGACGGCTTCCACGTGCTCCTCTGCATCCTGCAGGCGCTGTGCCAGCTTCTTCCTGGGAGGGGATAAGCACACCTAATAAGTATTGACTACATGGATGTTTTGTCATCTTCATCCCAGTGTGGAGGCACTTTGCATTATTTGGTCCCCATACACACCGTGAAGAGCCTATCCAGGGCAGCCTTGCCTTTCTCTTTCCCCAGTTCTAGCTATCCCTCTGCCTTCTGCATAGACCACATTTTGCCTTTCACATGCACTCTTTCTCACGTAGCCTTTTTCTCTGTGCCTTTCCAAACCACACTTTTATGGTATTTATTCCTTTTTTATAGAACTCTTCCTCAACCTACTAGTAGGCTTTCACCCCTGAGCATCTAAGCGGTCGCTTATTAGTTTGTGCCAGTCTCGCCAGCCTTCCCAACAACCTACTTGGCCTCCTCCAGCTCCTCTGTGCGCTGAATGGCATCTGTCTCATATTTGGTTCTCCACTGGGCCACTTCACTGTTGGCCTTGGACAGGGCACGCTGCAGCTCCCCCTTGGCTTCCTGCTCCTCCTCATATTGTTCCCGCAGCAAGTCACAGTCGTGCCGGGCAGACTGCAAGGCGTGGGCCAGGGCACTCTTCGCCTGCAGCAACAAGAGTATTCAGACAGGGAATGACAATATTCCGAGGAATATCTTAAGTGTTACTGGATTATTGTTATATGTAAATTGGCAACAGTATGTAGAATATGGAAAGAAGCTGGGACTGACATATTAGGTACTGGATAAACTCCTAAGAATAACTAATGTGAGAAGACTTTCACTGGATTAACGAAGTGGGTTTTTTCCCTGCCTCGTCATGGGTCTGGAGCAACTCTTGGAGATGAAGAATCTAATGGATAGGATCATATTAAAATATGGACAGTGTTCTTACCTTTATCTCTTCCTCTAGGTGCCTCTTGAGTTCCTCTATCTGTTGGGTGAATGCCTGCTTCCCTCTGGACAGCTGAGAAACCAATGCATCCTTCTCCTCCACCTGGCGTGAGTATTCACCTGGGGAAGTTTGCAGATACATAAGCCTTTTATTTCCATTGATGGCAGCATTGCAGACGGGGCTTTAAAAGCAGAATTGCAGCAGACAGCACAGAAGGTTATGATCCCACCTCATTCATTTCTCATTGAATGGGAATCAAAGCTTGTTGGACAGAAACTGTGCCCAAAAGGGACATTTCTGCAGTAACTCTCTAACATTAGTAATGTGCATGTCAGAGATGTGAGTGTCCTACCTGATTCTGTCTGCAGACGAGCTCTTTGTGCATTAAGGTCATTGATCATGCGCTGATGCTCCTCTTCCTTTGTCTTAATCTCACTCAACTGGTCTTCCAGAGTGCGACACATCTTCTCCAGACTTGCCTGTGTGTCAACATATGGAATGGGATGGATTACCCATTCACAGACTAAAGAATAGCAGGGGCAATAACATGCATTGTGTAGCATTATAGGGGAGAAAAAGCTCTAAGGTGTCTCTGTACCTTGGCTTTGGAGACAGACTCCATGTTACTGGCCAGGTCGTCAATCTCCATCTTCAGCTCACTCTTCTCCTTCTCCAGCTTCTGCTTCACTCGTTGCAGGTTGTCGATCTGCTCCCCAAGCTCAGCCGTGCTGTCCGCGTGCTTCTTGCGCAGGGCGGCAGCCGTGGCTTCGTGCTGCAGCGTGGCCTCTTCCAGGTCACGACGCATCTTCTGGAACTCGGCCTCACGCTTCTTGTTCATATCAATCTGAGCTGCAGTAGCTCCTCCTGCCTCTTCCAGGCGCTCGCTGATCTCCTCCAGCTCCCTGGAGAGGTCAGCGCGATGCTTCTCCGCTTTTGCCCGAGAGGTTCGCTCTGCCTCAATTTCCTCCTCCAGTTCCTCAATCCGAGCCTGGGGAACAGCAGGGACCCTTCACAGCCCTGCCCTCCTCCTGCCTGGCCTGACACTGGGTGCAAGAGCAGAGGGCACAGAGACTTGCCTGCAGCTCCTTGATCTTCTTCTGTAATTGCATGCCCAGGGCTTGCTCATCCTCGATTTTGCTCTGGATCTGGCTGATTTCAAAGTCTTTCCTTTGGGCAGAGCAAACCGTGTTAGAGCTCAAAGGGAAAAGACAAGCCCCCCAGCCCAGCACTCGCCTGCCCCACAGCCACACTTACTTCTTCAGCTTCTCATCCAGCTGCTGCTTATCATTTTCCAGATCCATTATGCTGTCATGGGCCAGCTTCAGGTCTCCTTCGAGCTTCCTCTTTGCTCGCTCAAGGTCCATGCGCAGTTTCTTCTCTTGCTCCAGGGACCCTTCCAGCTAAACAGAACAAGACCACCAGTGCTCGGCCAGCCAGGTCTAACTCCATACCTGTGCTGGTCTTGCTCTCTGCCTGTGCACTTACATCGTCCACTTGCTGCTCCAGCTTGGTTTTAGCTTTGGTCAGCGTATTGACTTTGTCCTCTTCTGCCTGCAGGTCATCCAGCGTCTGCTGATGTGCCTCTTGGAGAGCTTTCTTCTCTTTGGTCAGCTTGGCGATGTTCTCGTCCAGAGCTGCCATCTCCTCTGTGAGGTTTTTCACCTTAGAGAAGAAGGGAGCAAGTGTAAATTAGGGAAGTTGGTCCAGAAGCACCATGCTCTTCTCTGGAGCACAGATACAGATTCTGCCTCGCACCTTGTTCTCAGTGGCATGTTTTTCCTTCTCCACTTTGGCCAGTGTTAACTCCAGGTCATCGATGTCTTTCTTCAGCTCTGAACATTCATCCTCCAGTTTTCTCTTCTTGGCTGTCAGCTCAGCATTAATTTCCTCCTCATCCTCAGCCCTCTCAGTCACCTCCTTTATTTTGGCTTCCAGTTGGATTTTGGTTTTGATGAGCTGGTCACATCTTTCCTCAGCATCAGCCAAGCTGTCTGCTTCCTGATGAGTATGCACAGATTTTCTTTGAATATTATGTTTCAAAATCTTACTTGTCCTTAATGATTTTTTCTAACAGAGGCATATTATAACAAGTAATTGTAAGGCACTAGAACAGGTTGCTCAGAGTTTGTGGATGGCCCATCCCTGGAAATGTTTAAGGCCAGGTTGGATGGGACTTTGGGCAGCCTGGTCTAGTGGAGGGTTTCCTGCCCATGGCGGCTGGGAACTAGATGATTTTTGAGGTCCATTCAACCCAAAGCATTCTGTGATACCTTTGTAAGTTTGATGATCACAACAACCCTTAAGCTACCCATTTTAAACTGAAGGCTCAAATCAATATCTACCTAGGGGAAACATGAATAATATGTTTGATATTTTCAGGCCTTTCAATAATTTAATGAGTAATTTAAAATTCCCTTGTAAGAAGGGCCTTGAATATCAAATAATGTTGGAATAAAATGTTGGAAGAAACCTAGTTTCTTCAGGTTCAAAATCAATGTGATGCAAAAGTCAACAAATACCTGACATCTGGTCATCTGTAGTCTGAGGTTCTACTTGAAAAGAGCAGTGTGAACGTATAGACTCCTTTGCTGAGTGGGAAATCAATCGTGATACTCACAGCCTGCACTTGGAGCTGCAGGTCATTTTTCTCCTGCAGCAAAGAAACCATTTTCTCCTCCAGCTCCTTCCTCTTTGCCTCAGACTTTGCAAGCTCCTCCTTGGTTTTCTCAAACTCTTCCTTCATGTTGGCCATCTCCTTCTCAGATTCTGCACTCTTCAGCAAGGGCTTGATCTTGAAGAACAGCTTCATCCAGGGCCAGTGCTTGACATTCATGAATGCACGGACGTTGTACTGGATGCAGAAGATGGACTCCCTGAGGCATAATTAAATGTACTTAGAATATTTTCAGTATGATGAGTGCCAACACTTTCCCCCAGGCACAGTGAATCTAGGTGTTGATGAGGAATGCCTACCTCCTCTCCACCATTCTCTGGTACTCCACTCTACTCAGGAAGCCCCTGCACCTGGCCTGTGTGCGGGTGATGAGCTGTGCCAGCTTCTCATCTCTCATCTCCTCCAGGAGCCCCAGCAGCCCAGCTTTGAAGAACACCTTGGGAAAGGGAATGTAGCAGCACGTCACTGCCAGGTTGAGCAAAGCCCAGCTAGGCAGTGGGTGAGTCAAGCAGAGGCTGTACCTTGGTGTGTCCAAACTTGTACTGGGTGTGGTCCACATCGATTGACCCAAGGAGCTTCTCAGAAGCCTTCTTGCTGTCAATGAACTGTCCCTCTGGGATGGCACTGGCATTAAGCACCTTGTATCTGTGCAAAGAGGAACATAAGGATATTTTTTTCTAACCCACACACACCACATCCTGAAGCCCACCAGCTCATACAAAGCCATTTTTGACACGAGAGTCTAGCCTGAATGAACTAACATTGCTTTGACTGATGGTGAGGAGGACACTGCTCTCACCTCTGCTTGAAGTCAGCATACAGGACTCTGCTGGGGAAGCCTTTCCTGCAAATTCTGATGCCTTCCAGCACACCGTTACAGCGCAGCTGGTGAAGGACCAGTTCATGCTCCATGGCACCTAGCAATTCAGAGCACAAATGAATGCCACAGTTCCCAGTGCAGAGGGGAATGTATGTAGCAGAGGAAGTTCTCCTGCTTGAGTGTCTTACCAGGTGTTTTTGTTTCATTTGGGATGATGCAACGGACAAAGTGGGGGTGAGTGCTGCGTAGATTGGTCATCAGCTTGTTCAGGTTCTCCTGTGGGACCACGAATTAGTGTGTGTTCATATGAAATATCAAAAAAAAATTCATAGATTGTTTAAACTGAGAAAATATAGCTCTCTATGGAGATGCACTGGGCTCAAAATTGTCACCTGATAATACCTCAATGCTCCTTGATTGAGCATTGAACATTACCTTTTTAGGATAAGAAAAAGGTTACCACAGACTGTGGGTTCTTCAAAGATAGAAAATGAGTTTTATCTTTTTTTTGAAGAGGATCTGAATGAAAGGCATTTGTTTCTTTGGGTTTTCTTTTTTGTTTTTTACCATGACTGAGCCAGTTACGTGTGTGGTTTAATTTCCATACATGAAAACATAAAGTGTTCACTCACCCGGAAAAGAGCTGAGACAGTCTGGAAAGAAGAACCCTTCTTCTTGCCGCCCTTCTTGCCACCACCACCACCACTGGCCTCTGATAAAGTGAAGATAGTGAAACATTTATGGCTTTGCAGAGCCACAGTGCATCAAAAAGATGACATTTCAGAGAACTGACCTGCCTCTCCTCCAGCAGAAGCAAAGAGCAAAGCCAGTGTCTTCACAGATGATTTCTGGTACAACCCAATGACAGTTTCATTCAGGGGGTCCTTGTTCTTCTCCAGCCAGCCAGAGATGTTGTAGTCCACTGTCCCAGCATAGTGCACCAGGGAGAAGTGTGCCTCAGCTTTGCCCTTGCCAGGCTTGGGCTTCTGGAAGTTGTTGGACTTGCCCAGATGCTGGTCATAGAGCTTGTTCTTGAAAGAGGTGTCAGTTGCCTTGGGGAACATGCACTCCTCTTCCAGGATGGAGAAGATGCCCATGGGCTGGGAGAAGCAGAAGGGAAGAGGAAGAGGTGAAAGGGCAGAAAGAATCACTAAGAAATAGCTTCCTGAATGGGATGATGCCCATACTCTCAGGCATTGTTCTTCTGCTCAGCAGAGCAAATTGTAAAATAATCTAAATTTGTATCTTGACAATATCACATTTACCCTTTCTAGCTATATTTATAAATATATAGTAAGATATTAGACATTGCAGATGACACAAATACCTTCTCAATGAGCTCGATGCAGGCAGCCAGGTCCATCCCAAAGTCAATGAACTCCCATTCGATTCCTTCCTTCTTGTACTCCTCCTGCTCCAGCACGAACATGTGGTGGTTGAAGAACTGTTGCAGTTTCTCATTGGTGAAGTTGATGCACAGCTGCTCCAGGCTGTTGAACTGCTCAGTGCAAAGACAAGATTTAATCATTCTTGAGATTAAAAAAATGCCTGTATAGCTTTCTGCTGTGCTGTCAGAATCCCATGCAAGGATGCCCAGGTAAAACAAAGACATTTTTAATGCTAAAACTTCCCATTAACTTTTTAAAAAAAGGTTTTTGGGGTTTTTAAATGAACTTTCTTATCCCTGTCAGGGTACTATTTGCATCACTCATCCTCTCACATTATATAAATAATTTTAAAAAAAAAATTAGATAATTTCAGTGTTTGGCTTGGACTCAGGTACCTTCTCCCATTAAATATAAAATTTTTCTATTGCACTAAAGGCAGTCAATGCAGTCTTCCTATTGGAATCATGATCAGTGTCTTCTGAAGATACATATTGCATTCTTTTTCTTGGCACAGGAAAAGAATTTAGTGTGGGTTCTTCCTTGTGTATCACATAAAGCCATTACAGGGAGATCCATTGAATTTCATGGATTATGCCTGACAAAAAGCAGTGGCATATACAAGGAAGATTTAAAGAAATATAGTGGGTTTTTTTTTAAAATAAAGCAAGAAACACAAAACTTGATTTAAAATTGTAAGTTAATGGAATTTTTTTAAAAAACCCACCATAATTCTCCAGTTTCTCTTGATCCCTAACTGCCCTTTCAACTATTTTACAGTTATTTGTGTGGTACTTGCATCAAAGATCTCAAAGCCAGCAATGTCCAGGACACCAATGAAGTACTGTCTGGGCTGCTTCGTATCCAGCTGTTGGTTGATGCGAACAACCATCCACAGGAACATCTTCTCATAGACAGCCTTTGCCAGAGCACCCACTGAATTGTTCACCTGAAAGAAGAATGCAGCAGAAGGAAACTAGCACCTACGACAAGAGAGTAAATGAGGACAGAGGTTCCCAGTCACCAGCTGTTTGTTACCTGCTGCACAGTTTGACCCTTGGTCACATACTCATTCCCAACCTTGACTCTGGGGTAGCAGAGAGCCTTGAGCAGGTCTGCTGAGTTCAGACCCATCAGGTAGGCTGCCTTGTCAGCAACTATATGAAAAGGGAGAGGGAGACAGTGACAGAGGAAAAATGATCATTCAAAGTGAACATCCTCTAAGGTGTAAGTGCAGAGCTGTAGGTTTCAGCACTGCAAACCTGTGATAGTTTGAAGGGAAATGTGGAAGTATGAATGGTATGGAAGTGAGATTTATGTCCTTATGAAAGTAAATTGGAGCAAGATACCTAAATGCCAAGTACCAGCTATATTACTAGGAATTTTAGATCTTGCTAATACCTTCTGTGCCATCTGGCTCTGCCTGCTCCTCTCGTTGCTTCTGCTTGAACTTCAGGTTGCCGTAGTGCATGACAGCCCCTGTCAGCTTGTAGATGGCTGTTTTCTCATCAGCAGTGAAGCCCAGGATGTCAATGGCACTCTGGCAACAGAATGAGTTGGGCCAATGAACTTCTGGGCCATTAAAGAGGACTTTCACCATGCCAGGGTGCTGTGTCACTTACATCTGTAGCCATCAGCTCCTCCTGGTCATTAATGCTGGCAACAGTGATCTCACCCTGACTCACAAATTGGTAGTCATATGGATTGGTGGTAATGAGGAGCATGTCTGTAAAGAGGAATAGGACATAGCTGGGCATAAGAATGAAGATAAATGTAAACCACACCCAGATTCCATCAACCAGTTTATAATACTGCCTACCAATTAGCTCTGGCTTCTTGTTGGACATGATCTGGTAGAATATGTGGTAGCTTCTTTCTGCCTTCAGCTGGAAAGTGACTCTGGACTTCTCCAGCAGATCTGGCAAGGAAGGTGGAACAGAGTTAGCACAGGAACTGAGCAGGGTTAGAAGGAATGTGACCAGGCCAGGAGAGTCTCTTACATGTTTCAATGTCAGCAGAAGCCAGTTTGCCTGTGGCACCAAAGTGGATTCTGATGAATTTGCCCTGTTCAGGGGAAAAGGAAAAATTTCTGCCTGAATGCATCTCCTTATGTGAGAATAACACTAGCCCATCACTACTGTTATAACAGGGATGGATTTTGCTCAAAGCAGCAACTCACAAAGCGTGAGGAGTTGTCATTCCTCACAGTCTTGGCATTGCCAAAGGCCTCCAGCAGTGGGTTGGCGCTGATGATTTGATCCTCAAGCGTCCCCTGTACGATGATAGTTATTGCTGGTTATCCTTTCCAAAAGGAAAGGAACAGCCAAAAGCATTGATTCAAGCCAGCACCTATTGCTTTACCTGCATTTTGCCTGACTGCTCCTCTTTCTTCTTCTCCCCACTGGCTGCAATTGTTGCAAAGTACTGGATGACACGCTTGGTGTTCACAGTCTTCCCTGCACCGGATTCTCCACTGTCAGACCAAAGAGAGAAGCAGAGAGCCTGTGGTCAGGCAGGAGGTCCCCTGGCACTGGGCAGTGCTGAAGGGACCTGAGCAGGGGGTGTACGTACGTGATCAGGATTGACTGGTTCTCACGATCTGTGAAAGAGGCAAAAAAGAAATAAATTTAGTAAATGAAGAACACAGAAGACTGAAAACTAATGCAGTGAGTATATATTATGACAAGAAATAAAAAAGTCTGGATGACTTTTCTCTTGCTTACTACTAACTTTTTAAAAACTCAATTCTTTGCAGAGTGATGCTTTTCTATGAACAATAGAAACCTTTAAAAGGAAACGTGTTTCTTCCCTGCTGCGCTCTATGTTGTTTTTTTTCTCATGCATACAGTAAAAAGGTTCTGGTTTTGTTGTTTTACTTCTCTGCCCACAGATGATATTTGAAGCACAAGTAGAGAAAAGGATAGTAAGAACCCAAGAGAAAGAAATCTGAAGTATGACTAATAGTTCTGAATGAGATATGAGAGAGAAAGAAACCACACAATCAGAACCATGAAAGCTTTGAAAAATATTCTACTGTGACAGAGTATTCCTTCAGAGAATGTGATGGTGCAGAACCTGTGAGACTCAGAGCCACTCACCAGTCAGCATGAACTGATAGGCGTTGTCAGAGATGGAGAAGATGTGAGGAGGGGCCTCCTGGCGCTTCTTGCCTCGGTAGGCCAACACCACCTCTGGGTTGTACACTGGCAGCCACTTGTAGGGGTTGACAGTGACACAGAAGAGACCCGAGTAGGTCTGCAAGGAAGGGAGACAGCACGTTGGCTTCCACTTAGCCTGGCAGAGCAGCTCCTGCTAGCTGCCTTCCTCTGGGAAGACTGCTGCTGGCACTTACGTAGATCATCCATGCTGCATAACGCTCTTTGAGGTTGTACAGCACAGCGGGTTCGTGGAGGTGGGTCATCATGGCCATGTCCTCGATTTTATCATACTTGGGAGGGTTCATGGAGAAGATTTGATCTTCCTTCACAGTTAGGGTCTGTTAGAGGAAAGAAAGATATATGCATATCAACTTACAGCCCAGAGTGGGAATTAAATGCTGTTTGTAAATTTTGTCGTTTACCCACCTCTCCACCTTCAGTCTTGACAGTGACCTTCCCTGTTTCTTTGCTCTGGATTGTCCCTTTCACAAAGGATTCCTTAGGATGCACCACAAAGACAGATGTCTTGGCATCGAAAGGCTTGTTCTGGGCCTCGATTCTCTCCTTCTCTGACTTCCGGAGGTAAGGAGCTGCCTCCCCAAAGATGGCCATCTCAGAGTCTGACGACATGGCTGCACTCTATGGAGGGGCTCGTCAGCAGAGATCACTGTGGAAGATCAGAAATATTACCCAAATGAGTCAACATTTTTTGTTTCCACACAGTTTTGGAGATTTCAACAGGAAGTTTTTAAATGGAAGCATTTCTGGAGGAATGCTGCAAGGCTACAGGGACTGAATGCAACATCAATAACGTGTTTGCAATTTTGCAAGCTCAGAGCCTTGAAAGCATGATGCAAATGCTTTGTGTCCCTCTGCTAGTTAATATTAAGGAATGGCTTCCAAGGCAGAACCAAAGCATCACAATGAGGGACCACAACAGAGGAAGAGGATATTCACAACACTTGATAGGAGTTACTAAACCAAAAAGCCCACGTTAAAAGCCTTGCTTGCCTATACACAAAATAAAGGTAGGTGAATCCAGAAGGTGTTCTGAGGACTATCTAGTGCATGTTGCCTTTTACTGGTGCTGTGAATCATTCACTGGGGTTGTTTGCTTCTCATCACAAACTGTTTAAGCAGCCCAGCATTTTAACATCAGTGTCTGACATACAGTGTGCACCTTTTCTCTCTCTGTCACTCCACAGGGAATTTTAGGACCAGTAACGCCAAGTACAGATCCTGCTCGTCCTCCTGACGTGCTGATGAATGTTGCCTTCTTGGTTGTACAATGGCACACCTCCTCCAGCAGAAAGGTTAGTGGTGTGAGGAAGAATGCCTTCCAGCCTTGTGGTAAGGGCAATCATATAAAGCATAAATGGGCAAATCAACCTCCTCAGGCTAAAGGAAGCTTGAATTCAAGCCTCCTCAATTTTATAGCATAGATTCTGATTATAAAGTAGGGGTTAGATGTGTATAACCACTGCTGTGTACTCCAGCTCCTACAGTCTGGGAATATTAGCTGTGCTATTCAGTCTCCTAGTCAGTGCTAACAAGGACTCTTCACTTACCAAGTTTTATCCTTTAGGTGTCTTAGAGATTAAAAAAAAAAAGTTTCTGGTTTTAAACCTAGGGCTAGATTAGAAATTATCCTGGATGCAGACAACAGAACAATTTTACTGATCTATGACAGTCATCATACTGGAAATTTGAGACCTGTTCTGTCTGAATGAAACAAGACTCTTTTCAATTCTTCATGTTCCATTGTCCAAAAACTTAAGTGTACAAGTTATATTTAACTGACTATTCGTGCTTGAATGTTAGTGGGGCTGCCACCTTAAATCAACAGCACTGATTTTTTTCCTTGACAGTTGCAGAAATCTGTTGCAAGTGACCTTACTCTGGGAAGTATTACATGCCAGATAATATGGTAAGTTAAAATACTAAATCACCAATTATTTTTTTGTATGCTAATTGTTTGTGAAAATAATTATAGGCAAAGTTAGAAATCTTTGTTCAGGAGTTTACAAATCAAAGCTGGGTATATAAATGTGGTACTGGATTTCCAAGGAAATACCATACATCCAGTGACAGAAAGCAGACAAGTTTCTAGGAATTTAGACAAACAGGCAATTTATTGAGATGATATGTCATAAAATTTAGTTACCTAAGTAAATCAAACAAATGTTACCATTTGCAACAACTCCTAATAGCATGCAGCTCCTCCATTTTGCTCTGTTTTGTTTCAAATAATAGGAGCAGAACATCTCCCCTTTTTTCTGTTTAGTTGTTTAGATTATTTTTGCATTTTTGCAGGGTTTCCTAGTATGAGGCCCACATGCAGATTATAACCCTGCCAGATCAACTGAGAAGTATTTTCATAAGTTTTTTTGGCCAGTATAACATGCAGTAATACATAGAGTTTGTTACAGACCTTTTAGGATATTGCAGTAGTTTTATTCTGGCTCTATCCATCTGGACTTCTTGTCACAAAAGATCATTTACTTCACTGATGAATAATTAAAGATGAGGAATCCCCAAGAAGCATTTACTGGCATGGTATCAATGGCTAGTGGCTCCAAAAACAGCCTCTTTTAAAACCTGGCTTGCCATGAGCAGCCTACAGTATGCTGTACTGACCAAAAACCCAGCAGGGCCCAAGAAAATACGGCATACAATCGCCCACACAATGCTAAAGAAATCTATTCCATGGAAATCTGACATCTATTTCCCTGTCCCTGATGTGTGATTAAATTAGGCTCTTACCTCTTATGCTATGAGGAGATGCCTCGCAGGCTGGAAGATGATCAGTGCTGTAAAGTAGAAATGGCAGATCCCTCATTACTGCAGCACAGAATTCCACAGGCAGGTCACAAACTGAACATGCTAGCATGCTCATTAAGTCCTTGCAGACACAGATATATGTACACCAGGAGTGGGACACAGGGACTGCAGGGACGCTGTGTGTCTCTGTCAGGCACAGACATGCACTTACCATGAAGCTTTCTCTAGAGACAGGGCAGCCCAGATTCAAGGACTCTTTTATAGAACCTGGTCAGCACATGCTGCAGATGCCTCCCCTGTCTTTGGGCAAAGCATTTTTGGCAAACCTTGTTTTTGGCAAAGCATTGTCTGGCAAACTGAACGAACTGAGGACTGGAAAGTGATGTTACTAGATATAATTAGAAATTTTTGGTCTCTCACTAGCTATGTGAATAAATCTCCTATAAATAATATGAGAAGATTCCAAAGGAGGCAATTCAACTAATGCTGACTAGAGGGATGAGGGTAACTGCTAATAACTATAGGCCATAGATGCTCCATGAATCTGAGCTAAAGGAGCAGGGACAATCATTCACTGGGAAGGACTGTGACATTTGGGTGCATACCTTAAGCTCTTTTAGAGGTCTCTATAAGTGATGACAGCTGTCCTCTTAAAGAGCTCTCCACTTACAGACTTTGGATATGAGATATAGATTTTACTGTTGTCTTCACTGCTTATGTTAATCAGATTATTAAATATTACCCTGCTTAATGCCTTCAAGATGTAACCTAATATAGCACAATGTCTCAGGTATGATAGTCACCTTGAACCACACTAAGAGTTAAAGTTGCATTCCATCTCTGTGTATAGATATAAATATAAAATAACATTCATTTGTGTATCTTCTGACATATTGGAAATACTGAGTTTAGATTCCTATGAGAACATATGACTGTGTTCAACACCCCTTGCTAGATTTTTTTTGTTCTGTGGTGGGTTGACCCTGGCTGGAGGCCATGTGGAATGATCTCTCCCTGTCCTTATCTTGATTCCTAAGCCTCTCAATATGTAACCATTCTTTCCCCTGTCCAGCTGAAAAGGGGAGTGATAGAGTGACTTTGATGGGCATCTGGCCTCCAATTAGGGTCAAATCACCACAGCTCCTCACCTCTGCTCTTATGAGACATCACCTACCTGGACTACTGCATCCAGCTCTGGGGTCCCCAGTGCAAGAAAGACAGTCCTAAGGAGGCCAGAAAGATGATCAAAGGGCTGAAGCACCTCTTCTATGAAGACTGGCTGAGAGAGTTGGGCTTGTTCAGCCTGGAGAAAAGAAAGCTCTGGGGAGACCTTTTAGAGGACTTCCAATACCTGAAAAGTGCCTATAAGAAAGCTGGGGAAGAGCTGTTCCCAAGGGCATGTAGCAGTATGATGAGGATATTAGGAAAAAGTTCTTCAGTATGAGGGTGGTGGATCCCTGGAACAGGCTGCCCAGAGAGGTAGTGGAGGCCCCATCCCTGGAGACATTCCAGGTCAGGCTTGATGGGGCTCTGAGAGACCTGATCTAGTGAAGATGTCTCTGCTCACTGCAGGGGGGTTGGACTAGATGGCCTTTGAAGGTCCCTTTCAACCTTACACATTCTATAATTCTATGATTGTGGAGTCTGAATCTTTAGATATACTAAAAAGTTGCCTGGACATTGTCCTGAGCAGCTTCTACATGTCCCTACTTGAGCAGAGGGTTGGACTGGTGTCCTGGTTCCAGAATCAGGACAACTAGATGATCTCCAGAGGTTCCTTCCAACCCCATCCCAATGATGGATTTTTTTAAGGAATACAGACATACAGAAGAAAATAATAGAAAATCTATTTGAAATTGTAAGGCTGGGTAATCAAAACGTTTTCAACAAAGGTCCTCATCATAATCAGTTAAAGAAAGAAGTCATCCTGGGAATAGAGGAAAGGCTATTCTCAGGATTTATTACAAGTAAAATGTAGGAAACAATGGATATAAAGGATCCTTTTCAGTAGAACCCTATAGTGAGCTGTGTCTGTATGTGTTTTTTTGTACTTATGTCACTATTTAGTGATATAACAGATTTTTTCTTATGATATAAGCATTCAAGATACCCGTAAATAAAGATTCTGGTTGATTTATTTGACATATACTGAAATCAGATGTAGGGAGCAATAGCTTCATGCTGCTCATGCACAGGAGGCCTGGAAGTTTTGGAAAAGTTGAGAGACAGAGAGAACTGGTGCTTGAACAGTTTTGGTAGACAGTGTCTCTCACCATATGCAGACTCAATTTGCATTTCAGCTCACCTTATCTTCAGGTTCTTCAGGTTCAGATGAAGTTTCAGTGTTTACATTGCTCTGTCATTGTCAGGTTTAAGCAACCAAGTGAGGCTGAAATGCCAAGTCAGGTTCATTTGGGAGAGCTCCCACTGAAACAGCAAATTTTAGGGTTTTTTCTTTTTCCAAACTTACTGGAAAAAAAATTAAAATTCAGACATTTATCTCTTAAAACTGATGCATTCCTTTGAGCAATGTTTCCTTCAGTCTTTCAGTTCTGTTAACTGAAGGAGTTAAACTCTATTAAAGGTTTAAGAGGAGTTGGCACTGTTACTACACTGAAATGTAACTACCACTGCCTGTTCCTGTTCCCTCACTTGTATGATTTGATTGGGGACAGTGGGATAGCACAGGGAAAGCACTAACACATCTATAAAACGTACCTAGGGAAAGGGTGGCTAAACATGCATCAGCTTCTATTGTGGAAAATATATAACAAATGAAATGATCTTTGAAGCATAAAGAGAAATGAAGTGGTTCCTCCCAGCCATCATTTTTCTGCCATTCTTGTTTCCATCCATCTCTGCAGGGCTGGACTCCATCAACACTGAAGCAAAGCCCAGCACAGCTGAAAGAGAAGAGGCAGATCAAAGGCCATTTCTGGATACAGACTCTCCTGCATAGCAATGTGGCTTGGGCAAAGGACTGGAGTACTGATATTCCCTATGGAGAACAGGAGATACAGGCACACTGAAAATAGATCCTTCCTGAGATGAAGATCACAGAATCACAGAATGGCTGAGGTTGGAAGGGACCTCTGGAGGTCTTCTGGTCCAACCTCCCTACACAAGCTGGGCTGCTTAAGAGGCAGCTGCCACCAAGAATCAGATCAAGCAGCTGCCTCATTTTCTGCCAGACTTGCGGTATAACTGCTTCTCCCCCAAGCTCTGTGATTGTTGAAATGCATCAAAGTGAAAGGACATATTTTAGTGCAGCTTGAATTGTGAAAGTGGAAATGGCTCAAGAATACCTCTCTCTGACCCTGTGAAACTCCCCATCACATCTGAGTCCTTGTGGTTGCTCCTGTTATGAAAATGAACATAAGAATACCTGGATCAAGATCTTCCTAGCCCAGCATCTTGTCACTTGCCACTTGCCACCAGGAGATTCCCAGTTAGAGTGTATGAACATAGCAACTGTATATCGATCTTGATGAGAATACTTCCACAGCCCCTCTGATTTGTTGCTTGGAGACTTTCTGTGCCAGTGACAGTGTCTTTGTATTTTACTTCTAAAACTAATGTTTATTCTATGAATTTGTCCATTTCCTGGAGCTGGTAGTTGTAGACCAGTTGTATGTCACTCTGGTGCAAAACAGAATGCATTCCATAGCCAAGTTCTCTGTTTTGTGACCTGGGGGAAAAAAATAAAGAAAAAACAGAGTTACAAACTCAGCATGGTGAAGAACATGGGTAACTGACTGACATGGAGAGAGAGGGTTATATCTAGCAGTGTTACTGTTTTAAAGCTCCCAGAAGACCCAGCAGTGTTGTGTTGAGGGTGGTGATGTGCCCACTCTGTTGTTCTAAGTCTTCTTGTGTTCCATGCACTGAACTATTACATTCAGATTCACAATTAATGAAATACACCTTCAACCTAATTGCATTTCTTGATCTACCACAGCCACCTTAAAGGAGTTTGGTCATGTTCAATGGGAACTAACACAGCTGGCTAAAACAAAAGTGTATTTTTATTTAAGCAACATACACAGATTCTTTGGATTACAGGTGATAAACTCACTGCAAAATGTTAGTAAATACTTTACTATAACACATTAAACATACACAGTAACTATAGATATTTCTGTTCCCCAGGAGACACTTGGGATGACCAAAGGCATCCTGATGGGGGAGGAAGAGAGGCTCAGCTTGTTGGCTGGTCCCAGGTGTCTTCCCTAAGTGATGGTGTCTTCCCTAACACGTCCTGGATTTTGGTCTATTTTTAATGCCATGTCTTATCTCTAAGGTGGAGCTTGAGGGACTCTAGTCATTAAAACCTTTATTGTGATTGGTGTAAAATTCTCTCACCTTGTGTCTAAAGGTACAGATTAACAAAATTCAGAGCACATGCTCAATGGGGAGGGGTCACACCTTGGAGGCAGGTAGCCTTGGAGATGGAGGTGTGTTTTTGTATTCTAATGACATTATAATGAGCACAGTTCACCAAAAGGGCAGCATTTTGTTAAATTCATGACAAGCTGTGGGCCAGGGACAGCAGGAATGAAATTTATCAGTTCCATCTTAACCTTCAGGTTCACAAGACATCACAGGAGTGCTGCAGGCTTCCCAAAGAGGCAAGATGATGCTGAGTGCATCAGCTCACTTTTGGAAACTACAAGGATAGCAGGGCAGAGGATTTCTGAGCTTGAGTTGTCAGGTTCTTGTATAAATCTCAGCCAAATCTACCAGAAGGACAAACCATCCTTGAGTCTCAACTGTCCCCATACAGAAGCTGCTTATCAAACCCCTGCTCAGCTCCAGATTGCAGGGTGACCATGTCTACCCAACTCCCACACATTCATGCCACCATGCTCATTCCTGCCTCTGTCTGATGGGGCACTAGCAAAGCAGTTGAACATGGCTCAGGTCTGCCATCAGTCCCAATCTTTCAGCTCCTCCTCTCTCCATGATGTGCCAGCATAGTGTCCCTCATCTAGAGTTGCTCCTCACTTCTAGGCCTTTCCCAGTGCCCAAGAGGCACTGACAGGCCACCTGCTTCCTTTCAGATCCAGCAGAGCCTTACAAAGCAATCCTGTGGGGTGTTTCCTCCTCCCTGGGCTCTCTGTCCCATGCACTTCACATCAATGCCTTGCCAAATTCAAAACAAACAGCAGCTCAGAGCCTGTGCCACCAGGAATAGCACAAGCTGCCTTGCCCTGACAAGAGGAGGATCCCAGCTGATCCTGGCTCTAGCAGGTTTCCATCCACTCATGAATGCATGGAGTGCTTTACCTTCCAGGTCCAGGCTCTGCCCAGAGCTGTGCACAGTGGCTGCATCTGACACTGCCAGTGCTCTGAGATCTGCCAGTGCAGAGCAGCCTCTTCCCTCACAGGGAGCAGAGCTGACCCTGGCACTGGAACAGCAGCACATGGGCTCTGGGCTCTCCATGGCATGGCCCCTGTGCCAGGTATTGGCCCCAAGGGGAACCTACCAACACCTGTGTGTGTTGGCTGGTGGTGACAGGCATGGCAGGACAGGGCAGCTGCCCTGGCTCATTATAAGCTTAGCTATTCTAACTCGCTGCCTCATCCATGTGAAATAACAAAGGCCCTTTCCTTTACTCAGAAGAACAAAGCAACAGTGCTGGAATGTAGGAGTATGTCCTGCAAAAGAGGAATCATTTCTAAGGGAAATCCCTGGAAAATTCATAGAGACCACAGGAAAACGTTGTCCTAACTCACCTCTCTGTGGGACTCTGGATTGTGTCCTGTGTCTTAATTCACAATGTAAATATCCTTTCTAGTCCAAGCAACTTTTCCCCATGTCATCTGGGAGTATGCATATACTTTTCAAAAATCTAATCATACTGTATTGACTAGGTCATGCTTATCCATGTTCCTGTTGATTGTCTTGAAGTCAAATGTGTTGTGAGCCATGGCTTGAATTGTCAAATTCTGTTCTTACTGTGTTCCCCACCAATTTGTCTCATGCACATGTCAGCCTGACAAATATACTGCCTCACAACCAGGAAATTCTGATTGTCTAATACTACAGGTATAACATTTTATTCCCTTAGTACTAAGCATGATTTAAAAATCAGGTAACTTCTACAACAATTCAATCTACTTGGTTTTATTTTTTAAAAATTCCTGGGTATATGAAATTTCCTGCACCAGATGTGTTTCAAACTACAACCTGAAACGTGCAATGGAGACCTTAGTTAACAGAGTACCTCATTTGTTTTCTCTATTGATAGATAAGAGATGTTCTTTCTGGAAACGTACTCCCTTCTGAAGTAAAAACCAACACAATTATTTTAGCCTTTCATCTCATTTTCCTTTAGTGCTCTTTTCAGATGTTACTGTTTCATATGCATTCTTCCACACAAGCTTTATGCTCATAAAATACTTGTAAAAGACATATAAATATATAGACATATATTAATGCTTGATATGAGACCATTTGGATAATCTTTTAGAAACTTTGTCACACTGGAACAGATCAGTACCAATGATGCAGTTAATGGGATAAGGCTTCAATGATAGTTTCAAAGTTAATATTAAAGCTGTCAGAAATGAAGCACTCAGATGTGCAGAGACATATCTATGTACATTGAAAAGCCCACATGTAACACAGATGAATACTTCCAGTTAAACAGAGTTACAAAACTCAGTTATATTATCTCATGCACCAGATTATTTTATTTAAAAAGGTTCCCTATGAGATTTACAGCTTGCAAATACTGCTTGTCAGCCATGCTCTCAGGCATGCTGGAGGCATCAGAGCACCCTGTGGACCCAGATTAACTGTCTGACAGGGAATACCCAGCCTCTGCTGCAGCAGCATTTCTGCTGCCCTCTGTGTAAAATGAGAAGTTCCAGGAATGGCAGCAGAAGCCAAAAAGAAATGCCAATTCTCTAATGTACTGGAGCAAAGATTCTCATCCCTGCCCTTCTGCCAAGATGCAGCTGAGTACTGGACTGTGGCAATGGTAAGTATATACTTCACATAGATAAATCAATAAGAATTAGGTCAAATAAAAGTGAGGTGTTTTTTTTTTTAAATTTCTTGCAGGCTGTATTTTACCATCCTGCCTGGAACGACGTGTCGCTGGGTAAGGAGATGTGTGTGAGAGATCTGCTGTGACACCCCTAATGGAGAATTCCATCCTGGTGCATTGAAAAAATAAGTAGGAAACAGGAACTGACCTCTGGAAGAAAGATGCTAATGATCAGAATTAATTGGTGGACCTGAATATGTCTTCTGAAATGAAGAGCACTTCAGCATGTTCATTGCAGGGATGAGAGATGCAAGCTAAAGTTCACAGTGCTAGAGCAGAAGCCCCAGGTTAGTGCTGCTGCTGAGTACTGGGGGAGTTGTTGGGGGTGTTTCTTGTATGAATAGCTGGCTTTTCTCTCCCCAAGTCCTGTCCCTCTATTCTTAGTGCTTGATACGCTTGTGATTTTGCTTTAATTAATGGAAATCAAAGTGGTTACTTCTCCTGGTATGTAATGTTGGATTCCATTGTTGTAAAGTTGATGACATCCTTTATAAGTGTGGGTTTCAAGTGCCTTCCTGAAAAGTTAGTGACAGAAACCCTGCAATTAAGGGAATGTATTATTTCACAGAGCATTAGATAGGAAGGTGAAAACCATGACCTGGGATGTAAGGATAAGCAGTTCTTGAAAGTGCGTCAGAGGTGGCTAATTATTCTCCTCCTGAGAGGATGACATCTGAGCAGTGTTTTGAATAAGATGAGGATGATATAAAGGATATTTTTTCCAGCACACTGGAGCTCTGGTTATGCAGAAGATGAGTAGGGTGGAAAGACTGAGAAGTTGATGGGAAGATTTCTGGATGTCTGAGGTGTTGGAGAATGAAGCAGAAAAGACAGAAATCTGTGTTAAGATTTCAATATTAAAAACAACCACCAGCCAGCTTGTAGTGAGAGAAGATGATGAGGGAACACCACAGTATTGAATGATGAAGTATTCACCTGCAGTAGATACTTGAAGATTTTTGTATGGAAGTATATCAGATTCATTTTCAAACCTGATTCTTTCAAAGATATAAACAGAAGTTAAACAGACATTGCATCTCTTCATTAAAAAAAACCCTACAAAATTATAGAATTATAAAACAACCCAGGTTGAGAGACACCTCAAAAGATTACCTGGCCTAGCCTTTCATGGGAAAGGGAGCCTGGATGAGATTATCTAGCATCCTGTCCATTCACATTGTGGAAACCTCCAGTGCTAGAGACTCCACATATTTCCTTGAGGAGGTGTTCTAGTGAATGTTCTCACAGTAAGATTTTCTTTCTTACATCAAGATGAAGCATCTCCCAGTGCAACTTGCACTCATTAGCACTTCTCTTCTCCATGTGACTTTTTTTGTGAGGAAAGAGTCTCTTTCCTCTTCATAGCACCCTTTAAGTCCTAGAAAACTGTGATGAGGTGTCTGAGAAATCTCTCCATAAGAGGAGAGAGGACCTAAGTCATTGAATCTTTCCTCACAGGTCAGATTCTACAGTACTTTGATTATCTTTGTGGTCCTCTTTTGGACCACTGTCAACCTAACCACGTCTGTTTTGGATTGCGGCCTGTCAAATGTTGACTGGAGTGGGATGATCTCATCCCCAACTCTGCCAGTAACACACTTATGGTTGCAGTTCAGGATTGAATTTGCCTTCATTAAACTGTAGATTTCAGTTTTTCATTAGTTCAGACAGGATTTCTGGTTTATTTCCTGGGATATATTATGATTGCCCTGCTGCCCTGACTGACCAAAGCAGAGGTTCAGAAAACAGCTCTCTTTCCCAAGCTTTTACCCAGCAAGATAGGCATTGAGGCAACGGGCATGAGATAAATGGATGAACAATGGGTTCACAGGAGCAGTGTGGATTCTTCATCTGGAATGCAGCTGCAGTTGTTATAGTTGCTATCAAGTGAGTTCCCTGCACCCCTGTGTTCTGCCTTTCACACCTCTGGCTGCTGCAGCCACCATCCTGAACCTAGGAACAGCAGCAACATGCACCATGACCTAGCTGCTTGAAGGCAGCTAATGCTGTAACCAGGAAATGCTCCCACAGCTGACTAAAGCAGCAGAATTTAGTGCAGGCACAGGTACTGACAGCTTAACAATGTGCATTTGATACCTTCCTCCTTCTTGATCAAGACAATGTTTCTGTGGCCTGAGCACACTGTCAGTAAGTACTTAGGAAAGTTGGATCCAGCACTGTTGGCAAGAAGTCTCTGCAAAGAGCATCTTTATACAGGTCAGAAATACTTTCTCCATGTGTTAGTGCCTCTTACAGGTCTGATGCTTCTGTGCTTGGGCAGATCACCACACTCTTTCATGCCCAAGCTGTTTAAGGTCAGAACCAGCAGCTCTAGTGGAGCTCATCAGCTGCATCTATTTTAAACCTTCTCTTAGAGATGTTCCTTTGTGCTTGTTATGGACCCATGTTTTCCCCAAGATCAGTTACCTTTGCATCAGCACTTCTCAGGTCACTGGCAGTCTGACTCCAGAAATAGTGTGTCAATGCAAAATGACTCCTGTCCTCCAGCAAGTGGCAAAGTGAGGAGAAATCAGTTTTCCTCACCCCTCCCATTAATATTCCACTCTGACTCCAAGATCACGCTTGCTGGGACAGCTGGTGGCAAGGCCAGATCAGCCCAGTGCCATGTGTGGGACCTCTCTCCATTTCCCACACATGCAGTTTGAAGCAGGTAATCAGACCAAGATGATGTCATTCAAGGAACCCACAAGGTAACCTTCCATCAGTTGAGCTTTTAGGAAGAAATTCTCAAGCCAAAATTTCTGATGGTGAAGTGAGCCAAACATTTTCATGGGCTTCAGGTGCACCACGATCCTTTCACAGTCAGACCAGCTTGCTCATTTGGGATGATCATTGTAATATTGCACAGGGGACACAGGGGGTTTAGGCATCAAAATATGGTCCTCAAAGCTGTTGTGGTAGTTGCTAGTCCCTCAGCAGGTTTGAAAAGGTCTCCACAGAGCTAGAAGTACTTCTCCTCACTCGTACTGAGCCGCTGTGGTAGCACACTGGCTTTGGAATCAAGCTTTTGGGACGGTTTCTTTGCTTGTTTGATTGAAGAAATGTGGGCTTTAGTACAAACAAAATCTGTCTGCCTCCTTTCAGTGTGTGGAAGCAAAGGTTTTGGTGTGGAGAGAAAGCCTCCTGAGTATTTCTTAGGAGCATACTGTGGGAGGAGAGAAAGGAGAGGGGTGGTTTCCCTGCTTTGGTGCCCAGATATCCCTGGTATTGATGCAGCTTTCACAGCTTCACGCATGAAGGTGCTGGCTCTCAGGAGCATCACTTACAGTGACACAGGAGTCAGCACAGGGTGTCATCTTTTCCTTAGATATATTTAGCTGCTGCCTATCAAAGTTCTTCCATATTTAGTTATAACATGGTAGAATTCCTTTGGTGTAAACGTCACCGAGCTTGGGAGAAGGAGGACCTCCTAAATCTGAATGCTGCTGCTGCCAACACTCTGATGCTGTGGTCAGTTGTAAAAGGCTTCCTTCCTGCTGCCTCTTCCCCACCTCCTCTCCAACAGCTCCAACTCCCTTCTCAAGAAGCTTCACAGTTTCTTGAATACCCCCTGGAAAGGCAGTGTTGTAGAGCTAGGCAGGACCCTTGAGGGAGCCAATTCTCCTTTACCATCCCTGATCTCATTGCAGAATCTGCTCTTAGCAGCATGTGATGCACTAACGTACAGTGCTGCCAGAATGGCTGGTTTGTGTTCTAAGTCCTGCTTCTTTCCTTGCAGAAACCAGGCTGTGATTTGGTTAAGACTTCAGACCAGCACACATTGCGTAGATAACTTGTGTCTTCTCTGCCCAAGCAGGATGCAGTTAGTATCTACATTCAACTCATCCATTGCCACAGACAGGTAAGACAAAGTATGGCATGGTGATCTCTGCTTTTTTCTTCTGAAAATGGCTAGATTTCATGATTTCTTTAAATCTGTAATATTCCCATAATTATTCTCACTTTGCATTGTACCTTAAATGAGTAAAAGTACTTCCTTTAGCTTTTTGGGGTTTTTTGGTTTTGTTCCACATTATTCTTTAGCACAAAAGTCTTCTATTAATATTTCAGCACTGTAAAACACTATACAGTACTGCAGGAGTTCCCAGACTTTTCTAGGTGGGTCTACAAGTGACATTAGTTTGGTTTTTTACCATGGTGAGACCACTTGTTCAGACTTACATCTCCCAATCCGTTAGTCAGTCTCCATTTCATTTAGAACAGGAACATTCTCTCTTAATGTTGGCTCTTCTGTCTAACAGAGAAAGTAAGAACTGCAGTATGTTCTTACTCAATTATAGTCTTCATTTTGTTTTAGAACTGATTGTTAATAACTTCTTCCATAAAAAGAAGTTCTGCCAGATCTTTAATTTTTCTGAATAAAAAGCATCTCTCTGGAGTTCCTGGCCTTCACCTGCCTTGTCAAAAAGAAGACAGCACCTCAATTCCTTGCATGAGATGCATTCGAGGCTCCAGAATTTTCTTAGGGGGCAGTTTGCCTATGAATCACACTTGTGAGAATGTGTACTGCACCCATTTAGGAAAAGGATTCCTTAAAGCAGAAACATTGCTGTTCTCCCAGGACAGCAAACTCCTCCTGATCCTGACCCTGTCCTGATCCTCTCTTCTTGTCAGTATGGGAATAATGTTATTCCCTGCCCTGTAATGTAATAAGACACAGTAAAGAAATACTGGAAGTGGGAGAACTAAAAGCCTACTGCTACCCAATAGATAAAATAAAATAAAATAGTTTCATTTGGAAATACCTCAATCTTGTGTACCTGCAGAATCAAATTGTAACAACAAAAACCCACTGGTTCTGCTGTGTATGCAGAGGAATCTACAGGCTTTATTCTCTAGACACTGACAGGGTTACGAAGACTCGTTGCAGGAGAAAGTGACCAAGAGGTTGACACTTGGTGCATCCCTCAGGTCACTTGGCTGCCTCATGACATCCTCACTCTTCCTCTTCTATCTTCTTGCTGTGAAACTCCCGGCTTTTCACTCGCAGCTTGTTGACCTGGGACTCAGCAATGTCAGCCCGCTCCTCAGCTTCCTCCAGCTCATGCTGGATCTTGCGGAACTTTGTGAGATTGACATTGGACAGCTCCTCCTGTGAGGGCAGAGGGAATCCATGGTGAGGAGCCCAGGGCAGGGGTTTCACCCCTCCTGCACCTCAGCCTTGTAGAGGTTGCGGTTCTTCCCTGTGGGAAGGCACAAACCTCCATCCCCACCCACCACTGCTTACACGTAAGCCTCACACACATCTCCTCATCATCCCTTATTCAAGATCCTGCTCTGACAAGCTTCACTAGCCCTGTGTGACTCTTGGATACTCTTGTGTACTTATTCTCACACATGCTTGATGATCAGCTATTGGGGGAAAGACCCTAAACCCCTTGAATGTTAGCCACTATTGTCTGATATCCATCTCTGCAGCATCTGTGTGACATCCAGAGAAAACAACACTTGCCCATTGTTTGAGTGATACTTACAGCCTCCTCAGCTTGTCTCTTGTAGGATTTCACCTTCGTTTGCAGCTTGTCCACCAGATCCTGGAGCCTCAGGATATTCTTCCGGTCTTCCTCAGACTAGAGAGGTTGGGAAGCAGCAAAGAGAATGAATTCCTGGTTTCCCCCCATGTGACACTGACAATTCCCCTTGCAGAGTTGGAGTGAAAGAGTTGACTGGCTGTGAGAAAACTCTGGCAGCCCGAGGAGGCCTCCTGCCTTACCTGGTAGGTCAGCTCCTTCACCCTCCTCTCGTACTTGCGCACACCCTTCACGGCTTCAGCGCTGCGCTTCTGCTCAGCATCAACCTCCCCTTCCAGCTCCCGCACCTGCAGTGAGAAGCCCAGTGTTAGAGCTTCCCTGCCTGCTGGGTACTTAGGGCACGTGTTCACACTCAGGCCCAAACACCAGCCCTACTCACTCTGGCCTCCAGCTTCTGGATTTGCTTCTTGCCTCCCTTCAGTGCCAACTGCTCGGCCTCGTCCAGACGGTGCTGCAGGTCCTTCACCGTCTGGTCCAGGTTCTTCTTCATCCTCTCCAGGTGGGCGCTGGTGTCCTGCTCCTTCTTCAGCTCTTCAGCCATCATGGCTGCCTGAGGAGAGAAAAAGGTCAAAGCAGTTTTGACCTTTTATCACTCTTACCTGAAACTCTTATCTGAATCAGTGAAAGGAGCCCCCAGCTCACATCTGTGATGGCCTTCTTGGCCTTCTCTTCAGCATTGCGGGCTTCCTGGATCGTATCCTCCATTTCACTCTGAATTTGGGAAATGTCTGTTTCCAGCTTCTTCTTGGTGTTGATCAAGCTGGTGTTCTATTAAACAGTGCAAAATATTGTCCAGTTAGTTCTGAAACAGCAGTTATTTAGCAGTTCTGGTGCAGGTTCAGATTTTTGTTACAAGAGATGAGTTAAGAACACACAGAATCCTCATGAATCTAACCTGAGTGTGGAGGAGCTGCACCCTCTCAGAGGCATCCATCAGCTCCTGCTCAGCCAGTTTCCTGGACCGCTCAGTCTGCTCCAGGGCTGCCCGTAGCTCCTCAATTTCAGCCTGCAACAGGTTTGCTCTGCGCTCCACCATGGCCACCTGCTCCTTCAGGTCCTCCTGAGTCCTGAGAGCATCATCCAGGTGTATCTGCGTGTCCTTTAAGAGAAGAAAAGCAAATTATAATGTCACACAGCACTGTTGTACAATGGCAATTACCACCACTCTAATAATTACTCTGTCAGTATAATCATACACTTATAGGTGTAATATATATTTAAACTTAAGGTTATGCAATTTTAAGGTAATTCTGTATTAAAAATCCAATTGAATGACTCAAATAATTTATAAGATGAAATGAACTGGACCTTAATCCTTGCTCAGGGCAGAAGAAAGAACCTTCCCCCATCCCCTGAAATGTCGCTACGTAACAGTGTGGGTTTGAAAAAGAAGAGCACATGAGTGACTGACAGGATCCAGGAATAGTCAACATGTAAAATTTATCCAACCACCCACTCACATTAGAACTAGCACCACCAGGAAAGCACAAAAGTATTAGTAATAGGAGATACCTTACTGAGATTCACCTAAACACCCATTTACCATCCAAAAATTTCTCTAAAGAAGCTTGCTGCCTATAATGAGCTTGCATATCATTTTACTAGGAGGCTCCCAAGCCTGGTGAGCTATAATCTGCTACTACTATTCCGTGTAGGCTCTAGTGATACTGCAACAGGACAACTTGAAACCATAAAAAGAGACTCAAAGCATCTTATAAGGATCCAGAGCTCAGGTGGTGTTCTCCTCTATCCTCCCTGTCAGAGGAAGGTGTTCAGGAAGGAGGAGAAAAATTGAACAAGTGAATGCCTGTTTGTCTAGCTGGTGCCATATTTATGTTTTTTACTTCTGTGACCATGGATCTACCTTTGAGAAGCTCAATATTTGAGAAGCTGATGGTTTTAGCCAACGAGCTGGCCAGAGCTTAGACTTAGTAGAGGAAGTAAACAGACTTTTGACTAGCAGAGAAGAGACAGGGGCTACTGATGTATTAGGAAGCAATAGGAAAATATCTGTGAAATGTTTGAAAAGTATTAGGATTTGTTCCTCTAAAAAGATGATGCAGTCAAGGGCCAAGCTGCAGCGTTTGTAGCATGAGTAACAAACAGGATTAGTGGCAAGCTAAAAAGCTATGATCTATACACTGTCCCTGAAACTTGGTGGGATGAGTCACATGGAGAGAGTGCTGCAGTGAACGTCTGTAAACTGTTCAGAAGCCACAGGAAAGGAAGGAGAGGGGAGCAGGTTACCCTCTATGTAAAGAAATCAGTTAATTGCACAGATCTGCCTTTGAGGAACGTTGATGAACCAGGCTGAGAGCTCATGAGTAAAAATTAGAGGCCAAGCCTGATCAAGGGGGCCTGTTGACGAAGTGTAATGACTTGAATTATGGGAAGCATCATGGTCACAGGCTCTCATCCTGCTGATCATGCTGACATCTGCTGGAAAAGCAGCACAGCAAGCTGTAAGCAGTCCAGGAGACTCCTGGAGTGCATCAAGAACTGTATCTTCATCCAGGGGATCAACAGCCCAAGTGGAGGAGAAGTGTTACCGGTCCTGTTTTTTACCAACACATATGAATTAATTGAAGATTTCAAGACTGGTATTAGTGCTGCAGTGGTCATACCCTGGTGATATTCAGAGTTTTGATACATATGGGGATGATGAAGAGTAAGTTTAAGACTCTGAATTTTAGGGAAATGCACTTTACGTTCTTCTGTGATGCCAGGATTCTATGAAATTAGACAACTTAGACATCTATGTGGACACCCTTAACTTAAAATACCTTGAGCACTCCCTGTGTGTTCCTCAGGTTCTTCTGTGCCTCTGCAGCCACACGGTTGGCATGGCTCAGCTGGATCTCCATTTCATTGAGGTCTCCCTCCATCTTCTTCTTCAGCCTCAGGGCTTCATTCCTGCTCCTGATCTCAGCATCCAGGGTGCTCTGCATGGACTCCACAATTCTGAGGTGGTTTCTCTTCATCTGGTCAATCTCCTCATCTTTCTCTGCAATCTTCCTGTCAATCTCAGCCTTCACCTGGTTGAGCTCAAGCTGGAGGCGCAGGATCTTGCCCTCTTCATGTTCTAGGGAGGCCTGGACAAGAGAAAAACACTGTTTCAATAAAAGGACTTTTACCTACAGGTGTTCCCTTCCAAACTATATCTTACAAGGAAAAACAGGGCTATCTTCCTCTGGATGATGAGGTAACTAAGGCCTTAATGTCTCCTGGACAGCCCCAAGCTTTATCTTCTACTGCTGCTCAGTACTCTCGACTGGAAAGCAAGGATTATGGGCATGTACCTCAGCCTCCTCCAGAGCAGCCTGGATTTCAGATTTCTCCTGCTCAATCTGCTTCTTGACTTTCTCCAGCTCATGAATGGCCTTTCCTCCCTCGGCAATCTGCTCCGTCAGGTCCGAAATCTCCTCTGTGGGAAGCAAGAGCAAAGGCAGGGTCAGGCCCAGAGCTGAATGGGGAGGGCCCTGTCACAACAAGGGGACAGGCACCTCTGCCCACCTGCAGGCACAGAGCCCTGTGGAGCGCTGGCTACTGGTGGGGAGCGAGAAAGCCCTGCCAGGAGCAGAGGGCCAGGGACTTACGCTGCAAGTTCTTGTTCTCCCGCTTCAGCGTTTCCAGGTGGTCCAAGGACTCCTCGTAGGCATTCTTCATCTTAAAGAGCTCCGTGCTGAGAGAGCGAGACTCCTTCTGGGAGGCTTCCAGCTCAGCCTGCGTTTCCTCATACTTCTGCTTCCACTCTGCCAGGATCTGGAGAGAAAGGGGGCCTGAGCATGGATGAGGCCGTCAGGAGGGCACGCTCTGCCCAGCAACCCCAAGGCTGCAGCCCTGAAGACCTTGTCAAAGTTCTTCTGCTTCTTATCCAGAGCTGCACAGGCAGCATTTGATCGCTCCACGTCAATCATCAGGTCCTCCACTTCATTCTGCAGCCTCTGCTTTGTCTTTTCCAGGGAGGCACACTTGGCATTGACGGCTTCCACGTGCTCCTCTGCATCCTGCAGGCGCTGTGCCAGCTTCTTCCTGGGAGGGGATAAGCACAGCTCATGATTTGATAGAAAGGTGAGGCAGTGGAGTGTGGCTTTTCACAACAGGACATTTTAACAATTATTTGATATGTAGCCTATACACAGAGAGATAAGCTCTCTTAGTCAGCTGCTTTTTTCCCAGATCTGTCTCCTAGGCTTTAACCCTTGGGTCTTTTCTATGTACTGCTGGAAGTTTTCTGTACCATTCTCTGGGTCACTGGAATATTTTCCTCTGCGTTTCCTGAACCACATGCTTTGGAGGATATATTTTATCTCAGCTCTGATTTCAAACACAGTTGTGTATTCAAATACAGTTCTGTATTCAAATTTCCCTTGTTAGTATACTCTTGTTTTGTCTTTCCAATTTTCCCAACCTACTTGGCCTCCTCCAGCTCCTCTGTGCGCTGAATGGCATCTGTCTCATATTTGGTTCTCCACTGGGCCACTTCACTGTTGGCCTTGGACAGGGCACGCTGCAGCTCCCCCTTGGCTTCCTGCTCCTCCTCATATTGTTCCCGCAGCAAGTCACAGTCGTGCCGGGCAGACTGCAGGGCGTGGGCCAGGGCGTTCTTGGCCTGGACAGAGAGCAGGATTAGGACAAGGAATGGAAATACCCTGGAAATGTCTTGTAAAGAATTAAATACTGTGAACGTGACTGCTGGCAGCGTGTGGGTGTTTGTGGTGAAGGAAGGACGTCTCTATATCTGGAGGACAAAATCTACTAATGACATTCCCTGAAAAATGACAGTCCATGAAAAACTTTTCCCACTGTGGCTTGTGCTAAGCAGACCCTCTCCACACTAGGCAGTGTGAAATTAAGAGTGGTTACAGTGGACAGCCATAGGAACAGTCATCACCTTAATCTCTTCCTCCAAATGTCTCTTGAGTTCCTCAATCTGTTGGGTGAAAGCCTGCTTCCCTCTGGACAGCTGAGAAATCAGAGCATCTTTCTCCTCCACCTGGCGTGAGTATTCACCTGGGGAAGCACACAGAAAGGAAAGATTTTCCTTCTCATTCATAACCTAAACAAACTGGTTTAGGAAGCTCTCCCATTCCATAGCACAGAGCAGACCATCCCACCTGATTCTGTCTGCAGACGAGCTCTTTGAGCACTGAGATCATTGATCATGCGCTGCTGCTCTTCTTCCTTTGTCTTAATCTCACTCAGCTGGTCTTCCAGAGTGCGACACATCTTCTCCAGATTTGCCTATGGACATCACAGAGAATGAAAGATTAGGATATGGACACCTCCTTATTAGGAGTAGAACAATTCTCACCCAGAAACTGTGAACAGACATGCAGACTCATTGGGGTGAGAAGGTGAAAAATACAGTTCTATAGAGTGACACTGTAACAGGTATGCTTCTACATTATTTGTTTTCAGGGGGTTTTGAAGTATATTTTTCAATACCTTGGCTTTGGAGACAGACTCCATGTTACTGGCCAGGTCGTCAATCTCCATCTTCAGCTCACTCTTCTCCTTCTCCAGCTTCTGCTTCACTCGTTGCAGGTTGTCGATCTGCTCCCCAAGCTCAGCCGTGCTGTCCGCGTGCTTCTTGCGCAGGGCGGCAGCCGTGGCTTCGTGCTGCAGCGTGGCCTCTTCCAGGTCACGACGCATCTTCTGGAACTCGGCCTCACGCTTCTTGTTCATCTCCACCTGAGCTGCAGTAGCTCCTCCTGCCTCTTCCAGGCGCTCGCTGATCTCCTCCAGCTCCCTGGAGAGGTCAGCGCGATGCTTCTCCGCTTTTGCCCGAGAGGTTCGCTCTGCCTCAATTTCCTCCTCCAGTTCCTCAATCCGAGCCTGGGGAACAGCAGGGACCCTTCACAGCCCTGCCCTCCTCCTGCCTGGCCTGACACTGGGTGCAAGAGCAGAGGGCACAGAGACTTGCCTGCAGCTCCTTGATCTTCTTCTGTAATTGCATGCCCAGAGCTTGCTCATCCTCGATTTTGCTCTGGATCTGGCTGATTTCAAAGTCTTTCCTTTGGGCAGAGCAAACCGTGTTAGAGCTCAAAGGGAAAAGACAAGCCCCCCAGCCCAGCACTCGCCTGCCCCACAGCCACACTTACTTCTTCAGCTTCTCATCCAGCTGCTGCTTATCATTTTCCAGATCCATTATGCTGTCATGGGCCAGCTTCAGGTCTCCTTCGAGCTTCCTCTTTGCTCGCTCAAGGTCCATGCGCAGTTTCTTCTCTTGCTCCAGGGACCCTTCCAGCTAAACAGAACAAGACCACCAGTGCTCGGCCAGCCAGGTCTAACTCCATACCTGTGCTGGTCTTGCTCTCTGCCTGTGCACTTACATCGTCCACTTGCTGCTCCAGCTTGGTTTTAGCTTTGGTCAGCGTATTGACTTTGTCCTCTTCTGCCTGCAGGTCATCCAGCGTCTGCTGATGTGCCTCTTGGAGAGCTTTCTTCTCTTTGGTCAGCTTGGCGATGGTCTCATCCAGGGCTGCCATCTCCTCTGTGAGGTTTTTCACCTACAAGTGAGCAAGTGACAAAACAGGCTAGAAAACATGTTTAATTTGAGGTGATTTTTCACTTTGCAGTGTTTTACCAGGTGTTTACTCCATTAGTGGATGCTCAGATGAAGCCCAGCTCAAAATCCCCAAGAGTGAACATGCATTATGGTAGGAGTCTTTTACTCAGAGAGTCAGTGATGTCTCATGATTCACTGTCTGGTGTACCTTGTTCTCAGTGGCATGTTTTTCCTTCTCCACTTTGGCCAGTGTTAACTCCAGGTCATCGATGTCTTTCTTCAGCTCTGAACATTCATCCTCCAGTTTTCTCTTCTTGGCTGTCAGCTCAGCATTAATTTCCTCCTCATCCTCAGCCCTCTCAGTCACCTCCTTTATTTTGGCTTCCAGTTGGATTTTGGTTTTGATGAGCTGGTCACATCTCTCCTCAGCATCAGCCAAAGCATCGGCTTCCTGGTAGGAAAATACAGTAAATTTTATGTATTGCTTAAGGTAGAGATGTGCAAGACTTATGGTGAGGTTGACAGGCTGGAAGGAAGGGATGCTTTCCAGAGGGACCTTGACAGGCTGGAGAGATGGGGCCATGTTGTTCAACAAGGCCAAAGGCAATGTCATGTATGTGGGTTGGCACAATCCCAAACAGAACTACAGGCTTGGCAGAGAACAGGTTGAGAGCAGCCCTGAGGAGAAGGACTTGGGGGTGCTGATTGATGACAAGCTCAACATGAGTCAGCAGTATGCACTAGCACCTCTGGAGGCCAACAGTGTCCTGGTTGGCAAGCGGGTTGACGTATGTGACTCTGCCTTCTATTCTGCTCTCATGACACCCCACCTGGAATACTGCATCCAGCTCTGGGGTCCAGAGGAGGGCTACAAAGATGGTCAGGGGGCTGGAGCACCTCTCCTATGAAGACAGGCTGAGAGAGTTGTGCTTGTTCAGCCTGGAGATGAGAAGGCTCTGGGGAGACCTAATTGCGGCCTACCAATACTTAAAGGGGTCCTATAGGAAAGTGGGAGAGGGACTGTTCATCAGGGAGTATAGGGATGCAACAAGGGCTTCAAGCTGAAGGAGGGAAGGTTTAGATGAGATGTTAGGAAGAAATTCTTTACTATGAGGGTGGTGAAGCACTGGAACAGGTTGCCTAGAGAGGCTGTGGAACCCCCATCCCTGGAATTGTTTAAGGCGAGGTGGGCTGAGGCTTTGGGCAGCCTGGTCTAGTGAAGGGTGTCCCTGCCCATGGCCGGGGGTTGGAACTAGATGGTCTTTGAGGTTCCTTCCAACCCAAAGCATTCTATGATTCTATGTTTATGCTTAGTGATTACATTAAAAATTACAGATTAAGAATAAATTTACCAATAAGTGACATTGCATTAAGCTTAAAATATTTTGTAAGTCAGTTTAGTGTACAATTTGCAAGTTATGTAGTATCACAGAGCAGAAATAACATGTTTACTCATTTCCCCTATTAAAATGAAATTAAGTTACTCACAGCCTGCACTTGGAGCTGCAGGTCATTTTTCTCCTGCACCAATTTCACCATTTTCTCCTCCAGCTCCTTCCTCTTTGCCTCAGACTTTGCAAGCTCCTCCTTGGTTTTCTCAAACTCTTCCTTCATGTTGGCCATCTCCTTCTCAGATTCTGCACTCTTCAGCAAGGGCTTGATCTTGAAGAACAGCTTCATCCAGGGCCAGTGCTTGACATTCATGAATGCACGGACGTTGTACTGGATGCAGAAGATGGACTCCCTGAGGCATAATTAAATGTACTCAGAATATTTTCAGTATGATGAGTGCCAACACTTTCCCCCAGGCACAGTGAATCTAGGTGTTGATGAGGAATGCCTACCTCCTCTCCACCATTCTCTGGTACTCCACTCTACTCAGGAAGCCCCTGCACCTGGCCTGTGTGCGGGTGATGAGCTGTGCCAGCTTCTCATCTCTCATCTCCTCCAGGAGCCCCAGCAGCCCAGCTTTGAAGAACACCTTGGGAAAGGGAATGTAGCAGCACGTCACTGCCAGGTTGAGCAAAGCCCAGCTAGGCAGTGGGTGAGTCAAGCAGAGGCTGTACCTTGGTGTGTCCAAACTTGTACTGGGTGTGGTCCACATCGATTGACCCAAGGAGCTTCTCAGAAGCCTTCTTGCTGTCAATGAACTGTCCCTCTGGGATGGCACTGGCATTAAGCACCTTGTATCTGTGCAAAGAGGAACATAAGGATATTTTTTTCTAACCCACACACACCACATCCTGAAGCCCACCAGCTCATACAAAGCCATTTTTGACACGAGGGTCTAGCCTGAATGAACTAACATTGCTTTGACTGATGGTGAGGAGGACACTGCTCTCACCTCTGCTTGAAGTCAGCATACAGGACTCTGCTGGGGAAGCCTTTCCTGCAAATTCTGATGCCTTCCAGCACACCATTGCAGCGCAGCTGGTGAAGGACCAGTTCATGCTCCATGGCACCTAGCAATTCAGAGCACAAATGAATGCCACAGTTTCCAGTGCAGAGGGGAATGTATGTAGCAGAGGAAGTTCTCCTGCTTGAGTGTCTTACCAGGTGTTTTTGTTTCATTTGGGATGATGCAACGGACAAAGTGGGGGTGAGTGCTGCGTAGATTGGTCATCAGCTTGTTTAGGTTCTCCTGTGGGACCATGTGTAGCAGCTTATATTAAAAATTTTAGTTCTATACACTCTGTATTTTAATTCCAAGCAACTAATATAATGAATCTTAGGAGGAAGAAGCTTTCAAATTTAAAATGTAGATGCAATGTATCCTTTATATTTAAGACATTAGTCTGGAGGAAAGAAAATACTACTGTATAAAACTTAACACAAGCCTCTATTAAATTAATATTCTATCCCAGATTCTGATACATGTTTTTCACAAAAGTTTGCAAAGTGAATTTTAAAAAGCAATTTAAAGTGTTAACTGAAGAGTGCATGAAGGAAGTCCCAAATATGAACTGATAATTGTTAGGAAAAGGCAGTCAATTCTGCTCATGCATACTTCTAATTTTTTCATCAGAAAACCAAGGTCAGGACAAGAAGAAGAGTTTAGATAGGTCAGGTTTGAAACTATGTTCATATCACACAAAATTCAAACTTTACCCGGAAAAGAGCTGAGACAGTCTGGAAGGAAGAACCCTTCTTCTTGCCACCCTTCTTTCCTCCAGCACCACCACCACCACTGGCCTCTTCAAAAAAAAAAAGAAAGTTTTAATATTACATTCTTGGTTTCACCTTCACATATCATAGATGTTGTAAAACAAGAATTTTGTAGAATTGACCTGCTTCTGCTCCACCATAAGATGCAAAGAGCAAAGCCAGTGTCTTCACAGATGATTTCTGGTACAACCCAATGACAGTTTCATTCAGGGGGTCCTTGTTCTTCTCCAGCCAGCCAGTGATGTTGTAGTCCACTGTCCCAGCATAGTGCACCAGGGAGAAGTGTGCCTCAGCCTTGCCTTTGGCAGGCTTGGGCTTCTGGAAGTTACTGGACTTGCCCAGATGCTGGTCATAGAGCTTGTTCTTGAAAGAGGTGTCAGTTGCCTTGGGGAACATGCACTCCTCTTCCAGGATGGAGAAGATGCCCATGGGCTAGAAATAATACAGGAAAGAAGAGAGAATGTCAGTAGAATATCACGACTTGTTCTTAATGGCGATATAAGCAAAAGACAGGAAGCTGAAAAACAAACCAATACCCTTTCTGTGAAGAATATTTCTTTTTAAAAAGTTTAAAAGATTCACCTGCTTGGCTCACATTTTGGCACAGTGATTCAGGAATGGAATTTTATGCCAAAAACCACATTAAAAAATTAGGAGGTGAATTATACTTAACAGTAACTTTCACAAACGTGTCCTTTTTACATTTACTTCAGTAAATATAGTTTTGTACTTGTAGTCAACTCCCTAAATTACATGACATGACAACAAATCTCTTTTTTTTTTCCATTAGGAGGTCACACACTAACTGTATTGCTCTATACTAACTTTGCTATGAACCATCTAGAAAAAAATGTATAGTCCAGGTAATTTATTCCAGAACCCTGAAACAATATTTTTATTTTACTTTTGGAGCTGATTTTTTTTTAAAAAAAATAATCATTTAATTGAGCAAGTGGACATACTCTTCACACAGAAGGTGTTTCAGGACTGACTTCCATAGCTATCTATGTGTGTGAGCTTTGTAATATCTCTAATGCACAATAAGCAATAGTACAGATCAAGAGGTATTTCAACCACTAAAACTTCATGCATGAAACTAACATGAAAAAATCCTTTTTAAATACAGTATTTAACAATTTTCAGTTTAAAATAATGAGTTCCTGGAAATGCAAGACATTTTGAATTAAAAATTTACCTTCTCAATGAGCTCGATGCAGGCAGCCAGGTCCATCCCAAAGTCAATGAATGTCCATTCGATTCCTTCCTTCTTGTACTCCTCCTGCTCCAGCACGAACATGTGGTGGTTGAAGAACTGTTGCAGTTTCTCATTGGTGAAGTTGATGCACAGCTGCTCCAGGCTGTTGAACTGCTCAGTGAAGAAAAAACAATACAACCAATCATAGTCAACGTACAGTTCTTGATCTATCCCAACTCTTTAGAAATTGTTCCAGATAAAACAAGTATATTATCAGGACCACACCATAGCAGGACCTATATGCAACTCCTGAAAGGACCTACATAATGAAAATTATAATTTTCCAAGGCAGATATTCTTGGTGAATCTCCTACAATTCATAAAGTAATTTGGCATTTTTTTATTTGGCCAAAAAAAGAGCGTGTGCACAGGTCTTCAATTTTTAAACCATTTCATTATACACTTATCTCTTTGTTCCTTGGTCCTGTAAACAATTTACACATCTTTAACCCGTTATGTGTTTGTGAATGGGCCTCCAAATCCTAGTTCTTCTCTAGAAGCTCTTCTATAATATTATTGTAATTATGTTGAGGTTTTTATACTCATTAACATTAAGCTCAAACTGTGAAAATAGTATAACAGATAAAATTCTATTTGCTACTTCTACACAAACAATATGTCTGTCATGTACTGATGAAGCTTCTGAGGATTTTGCTTTGTGCAACAAAATCAAACTAAGGACTTTTTCCAGAAAATTGCAACTGTTAAACTTTCAGATGAATGCTTCTTGGAAGTTCTCTGATACAGCAATCCATTCCTGCAAAAGCAGTCATCAAACCTGGAATCCTTACATCAAAGATCTCAAAGCCAGCAATGTCCAGGACACCAATGAAGTACTGTCTGGGCTGCTTTGTGTCCAGCTGTTGGTTGATGCGAACAACCATCCACAGGAACATCTTCTCATAGACAGCCTTTGCCAGAGCACCCACTGAATTGTTCACCTGAAAGAAGAATGCAGCAGAAGGAAACTAGCACCTACGACAAGAGAGTAAATGAGGACAGAGGTTCCCAGTCACCAGCTGTTTGTTACCTGCTGCACAGTTTGACCCTTGGTCACATACTCATTCCCAACCTTGACTCTGGGGTAGCAGAGAGCCTTGAGCAGGTCTGCTGAGTTCAGACCCATCAGGTAGGCTGCCTTGTCAGCAACTAAGTAGAATGACAAGGAAATAGAAAAATTATGACTAAGAGGACATGCAGCATTTAGAGTGATGAACACTATCCAAGAAATTGTGACAGTTCTTAAAACAAAAATAATCTCTTTTTTTGAAGGCTTTTCAGATAAATGCACCTGGATGCTATTCCTCTCTTTAAAAACCTTCAGAGACACTGGAAACAATGTGTTGATTAAACATTCATCCTGAAAGCTGACTTTCATCACTTCAAGCCAGAGCTGATAAGTATCTATAAACCTCACAACAAAACATGAAGGTATTAGCATATTGGTCACCTGGGAGAAATCCAAAACATATACTGAGGTACCTGGGCTACCTTTATTTGGCAGCATCTGTAACCTTAAAGGGGAATGCATTCCAAAATTAGGGGTAACAGTGAAGAATTTCCCCTTTCTGGAGACTTTTGATTATAGTCTTAGCAGAAAGGCAAGCATATTCATTCATCCATTCACGATCAAAACCTAAAAATTGATAGGAAAAAAAGGAAAGTTCCTTTTTACCTGGGTAAAAATTCCTAAATAACATGGGATTTATGCAGACATTCTAATTCTGAATACTAGCTCAAGTAAAACACGTTTTTATGGATTTTGACTCTTCTCTTTATCCATCTTCCAAATATTGAATGATTATTATTGCTACTTCTATTTTTAACAGTTAAACCACAGACTTTGCTAATACCTTCTGTGCCATCTGGCTCTGCCTGCTCCTCTCGTTGCTTCTGCTTGAACTTCAGGTTGCCGTAGTGCATGACAGCCCCTGTCAGCTTGTAGATGGCTGTTTTCTCATCAGCAGTGAAGCCCAGGATGTCAATGGCACTCTGCAATAGGAACAATAAAATAAAAACTTTGTCTGGGAGAGATATCAATAGGTACAACACTTGAAATTTTACTTACATCTGTAGCCATCAGCTCCTCCTGGTCATTAATGCTGGCGACAGTGATTTCACCTTGACTCACAAACTGGTAATCATAAGGGTTGGTGGTAATGAGGAGCATGTCTGAAAGTAAGAAGAGGCAACATGCACCCTTAGTTTAGTCAAGAAAATAATTGTGTGAATTGATGTTCAGCAATCTTCCTCCAAGTCAGTAATTTGCCCTACCAATTAGCTCTGGCTTCTTGTTGGACATGATCTGGTAGAATATGTGGTAGCTTCTTTCTGCCTTCAGCTGGAAAGTGACTCTGGACTTCTCCAGCAGATCTGGAGGGAAAATGCGATTTGAAATAAGAAGAAACAACAAAAAAGAAAGTAGGGAGAAGATAGGAAGAAGAAGGCAGGCAGGATAGATGATTGGGTGAAACAATGTGGAATGGATGGATTGTGACCAGGGAAGTGTCTTACATGTTTCAATATCTGCAGAAGCTAGTTTTCCTGTGGCACCAAAGTGAATTCTGATGAATTTGCCCTTTAAAGGAATAAAAGTGTCTTATGTTTTAAAGCATAAAAATGTATCTGAAATGAAGAGTTTTGTCATTTAGTCCACTGGGCCCAAGATTTCTACACAGAGACATTTTCTTAAAAATCAGCTATATTTCTACCATTGACATAAAGTAATTTTTTTATCATTAAAATAATCAATCATGGCACAGCTGTATATTTTATATATGCTGAATGTATAAATGGAAAGAAATGGGTGCATTTTATTAGCCAAACTTTTCTAACTATGTCATGCATACAGACAGGAGTCACCTTAATGGAAATAGCCATTTAAACTACTTCAGCAGCTTAAACCAGTACTGCTATCAAATAAGCCATCTAATTACTGATTAATTTCTCACAAAGCAAACATTATTTCCCTCCCTCCCTCCCTCCCTTCTTTCCCTTCCTCAGCCTTGCATTGCCATTGTCTTTAGCTTTCTCTATTTTTCTCTTTCCTTCCCATGGTTCCTAACCCCCCTCTCTTTCTTCCTGGCCTTCTGCCTGTCTGTCTGTAAATGAGCAGAAAAATGAGCAAATAAAATTAAAGAACTTAGTGTTTACCACTGCACTGGTAATGGCAAAAGACCATGTATTCTGTTATTTTAGTTGGTATCACAATACAAATCAGAAATACTTTTTTCATTAATAGATTCACTGTGAGTCACTGGTTTTGAAATCTGGGGAATTACGTTTAGAGTAAATCCTGATCAGAAATGTCAATCTTATTCTTGAAAACATGATCACTAAACAACAATAGAGGATGCCCCCTGTTCAGTACTTTTCAGCACTCATTTAGTTAAATAACTCACAAAGCGTGAGGAGTTGTCATTCCTCACAGTCTTGGCATTGCCAAAGGCCTCCAGCAGTGGGTTGGCGCTGATGATTTGATCCTCAAGCGTCCCCTGTACGATGATAGTTATTGCTGGTTATCCTTTCCAAAAGGAAAGGAACAGCCAAAAGCATTGATTCAAGCCAGCACCTATTGATTCACCTGCATTTTGCCTGACTGCTCCTCCTTCTTCTTATCCCCACTGGCTGCAATTGTTGCAAAGTACTGGATGACACGCTTGGTGTTCACAGTCTTCCCTGCACCGGATTCTCCACTGTCAGACCAAAGAGAGAAGCAGAGAGCCTGTGGTCAGGCAGGAGGTCCCCTGGCACTGGGCAGTGCTGAAGGGACCTGAGCAGGGGGTGTACGTACGTGATGAGGATCGACTGGTTCTCACGATCTGCGAAAGAAGCAGAAATACTGTACTTAAAATTCAATGAACACAGAATAAATGAAATTTAGCCAGTTAAGTCTAACCTTTTCAAGTCCATGCAGTGAGCTTGACTTAAAAATCCAACTAGCCAAATGAAAAAACTGTACAACACCTCACCAGGTGCAGGGATGTATTTCATGTACAATAGTACAAACAATGGTGTGAAGGTAGTAAACCACACAAGAGTATGGGGGTGTCAGAACCATGAAAGCTTTGAAATACCTGCTCCTACTACTGTGACAAAGTATCCTTTGAAAGAATGTCATGGTACAAGCCCTTTGAGACACAGAGCCACTCACCAGTCAGCATGAACTGATAGGCGTTGTCAGAGATGGAGAAGATGTGAGGAGGGGCCTCCTGGCGCTTCTTGCCTCGGTAGGCCAACACCACCTCTGGGTTGTACACTGGCAGCCACTTGTAGGGGTTGACAGTGACACAGAAGAGACCCGAGTAGGTCTGCAAGGAAGGGAGACAGCACGTTGGCTTCCACTTAGCCTGGCAGAGCAGCTCCTGCTAGCTGCCTTCCTCTGGGAAGACTGCTGCTGGCACTTACGTAGATCATCCATGCTGCATAACGCTCTTTGAGGTTGTACAGCACAGCGGGTTCGTGGAGGTGGGTCATCATGGCCATGTCCTCGATTTTATCATACTTGGGAGGGTTCATGGAGAAGATTTGATCTTCCTTCACAGTTAGGGTCTGTTAGAGGAAAGAAAGATATATGCATATCAACTTACAGCCCAGAGTGGGAATTAAATGCTGTTTGTAAATTTTGTCGTTTACCCACCTCTCCACCTTCAGTCTTGACAGTGACCTTCCCTGTTTCTTTGCTCTGGATTGTCCCTTTCACAAAGGATTCCTTAGGATGCACCACAAAGACAGATGTCTTGGCATCGAAAGGCTTGTTCTGGGCCTCGATTCTCTCCTTCTCTGACTTCCGGAGGTAAGGAGCTGCCTCCCCAAAGATGGCCATCTCCGAGTCTGACGACATGGCTGCACTCTATGGAGGGGCTCGTCAGCAGAGATCACTGTGAAGGAACCAGTATATTGCTCAAATGTATCAGAAATAAATCACTGGTTAGAAAAGACAGGAAAAGAAAGATGCTATTCATAGATATTTTTTTTAAATTAATTTCATCATTTGACCTTTGTGTGATTTAAGATTTATGGAAAATGTGAAAAATTATTTGGGGGGATTTTCTGGCTCAGGTCGACTGTACTGAAATCACATTTGAAATAATCCATCATCACTTAGGAGTCAAGTAGTTAGTTACTGTACTGTATAGTGAAGAACCTCAAAATTCCTTTGAGCTGCTGAAGCACTCCCAAAATTCATTTGAAAACACAATTTTGTCCCATGTGATACGAATTCAGAAAGCTCATACACCGGTGTCTTGGCATACAGACAACTCATGCATCTTAATGCCTCAGTTTCAGTCTCTAAAACACTGGTATTATTAATGCATTTATTTGTTAATTTTACTGAGTTCTTGAATCTGGGCATAAATGGATACAATGCACGTCAAAAGCTGTTCCAAAGCACACTGGCATAGCTCTATTTCTATTATTTTCCTTAGCTTAAAATTAATATTATTTTAGGGCAAAACATAGTTAAAACTAAAAAATATTTTATTATTCACAGTTCAACTCAGGAATTTAAATAATAAGGAGTTTTAAAGCCTGTATAAGTTTCTATGATTTTTATATATATATATATATAAAAAATTTTTCCCTGGAAAAAAAACAGTGTGCTTATGAAAAAATTTCTTGATTTCTGATCTATATATTGGCAAGGACCTAATATTTAAGAAGTTCCAGTACTGTGTTATATTTGTACAAAAATGAAAGAGTAATAAATCTTTATTTGTCTCTGCAGGAGCAGGTGGTGGCTGACAGAGGAGGAGAGCTGCAGCTTCCATTTTTTGTGAGGTAGAGAACAGGCAGAGAAGTAAGTAACATATGACAGTACAGCATTTTATATAGATGACAAGCAGAGCTTGGGTGCTCTTTCTACTTGCACTTCTTTAGTGATTTCATGGCAAATTTTGGACAGAATATCACAGTGCATGGTCTGACACAAAATGTGGGATTTTTCACTTTTTCCTACCATGCTTATCTTGGTCCAGTTCTACTGCTGTGACAGAACAGATGGAAACCTACCATGCTTCACTCCCTGGTAGGTCAGTTAAGCAGAAGTGAAGGGTGTCCTTAAGGGCATTTTTGGGTTTGCCATCAGTGGTCAGAGACTTCAAACACAGCCACTTAAAGACTGGACCAGATGATCTTCCGAGGTCTCTTCCAACCTATGCTGAGCTAGGATTCCGTGGTTCACTTGAAAACCTTATGAGCTTTGGGGCACCCTGCCACCTTCTACTGTGACTGGGTTTGAAAACAGAAGGCAAAACAGTGACTATTCACACAGTCAAACAGAAATCCCACCCAAAAAGACCTCTCTCTGCCCTGTAAAGAATGGATAAATCAGGTTCTTACCTCTCGACACCAGGTGGGTGGCTTGCTGGCTGGCAGCTGGTTAGTGCTGTAAGACACAAGTGGCAGATCCCTACTTGCTGCTGCACAAAAATCCAGTGGGAAAATATGCAGGTACCTTGAAAGCAGATTTAAAGCCTGAGCTGAGAAATGGAGTCCCCTCCCAGAAATAAGCACTGGGAGCAGCAGGAATGCTGTGGCATGTAAAGGCACCATCCTCTTCCTGCAAGCCAGCGGACCCCATACACTCACCTTAAAGCTTTCCGTGGAGACAGGACAGTCTTGTCACAGGGACATTTTATACGATCTCCTCTGCAGATGCTACAGATGCCTACTCTTTCTTCGGGCAAAAAATTTGGCAAAGCATTGTCTGGCAAACTGAACTAAGGGCATAATTGTCATTTGACATGACTAGATATAATTAGAAAATTTTGATGTCTTACTGACTATATGAATGCATCTCCTATAAATAATTTGACAAGGGTGTTAAGGAGGGAATCTGGACTAGTCAAGGCACTTAGAGAACTTGGATGCAGGACTTATGGATTCTATTGCTGGCTTTCCCACCGACTCACTGTATGACCCAGGGTGGATTGCTTGGTATGTCTGCACCACAGATATCCCAGCTGTACAATGGGGATAACAACATTTATCTTCCCCTTATGATAGTGTGAGGCTTAGGAGAAATGCCTACGAGCAACACATTAAGCAGGCCACTAAGAGGGAAATAAATATTACTAAAAGCATTTGGCAGTTGGGTTGGTAAAATTACGAAAGTAGAGCAGTAATCTGTGTCCTTCAGTGTGATATGATGGCTGAGAGTCACAGACATCACAAGATAAAAAGATTTGGTCATAGCAATAGGAAGCTGGTGTCTGGCCGAACTACTGGGTTGGAATCTCTGAGAGAGATGTGAGGTCACTTCTGGTATGTAAAGAAGAGCACACATATGCTCATGCACATATGCCCATCTGTACACTTGAAATTGCAGAAAAGCAGGAGATTCTCCAAGAAGTGGTGTTACAAGCCTGTGTTTGAATTCATGCTAAGGGAGCTGTCATAAGATACGCTGTGATTTCTGTGCAGCTGAACAACAGATGCTCCTTTATTTTCCTGCTGTTTCAATTCATCAGAAAGTACCCATAATGGCAAGTCAGGAATGGGCCTCAGTTCTTTCTTCGGTCTGACCTGTCAATCTGTACCATAAATAAGGCAACTTCCTGTTCCCTAGGAAGCTGTCATATCATAGAATCACACAACTGTTTTGGTTGGGAAATACCTTTAATACCATCAAGCCCAACTGTTAAAACTGAAATGTAAAGGCAGCATCCTCTGGCAGCAACAGGTTAACTATTAAGTAGAATGATAGAATGGCTTGTGTTGGAAAGGACCTTAAAGTCCAACACCCCTGTTTGGGCAAGGACATCTTTCACTAGACTGGGTTGCTCAAAGCTCCATCTAACCTGATCTTGAACATTTCCAGTGGTGGGGCATTTGTAACTTTTCTGGGAAACCTATTCCAGCGCCTTTCTGCACTCATCATAAAATATTTCTTCCTTATATCTACTAGAAATCTTCTCTCTTTCAGTTTAAAACCATGGCTTCTTGGCTTGTCTCTACAGGCACTGATAAAATGCCTTTGTTTTTTTCTAAGCTCCCTTTAAGCATTGAAAGGCCACAAGAAGATGTCATCTTCAGGCTGAACAACCTCAACTCTCTCAGCATTTCTTCAAAAGAGAGGTCTTCCAGCTTTCAGATCATTTTTGTGGCCCTCCTCTGCACCCGCTCAAACAGGCCCATGTTTTTCTTGTGCTGGGGACCCCAAAGCTGAAAGGAGGTGGGGGTCTCACAAGAGCAGTATAGAGGGGGAGAACCACCTCCTCCAACCTGATGGCCACGCTTCTTTTGATACAGACCAGAGTCCAATTGGCTTTCTGGGCTGCTAGTGCACATTGCTGGCTCATGTCCAATTTTTCATCCACCAGTGTTCTTGAGTTCTTCTGAGTAGCTGCTGTTGCTTTTCTGTGGGGTCCTGTTCTCGTTGATACATCACAAGCCTGTCTCATGCACTGCTGTCAGCCTGGGACAAGGTGCTTTTAGGATGTGCATGGCAGAAGGGAGATTTTAGCCGCATGTGTCTTCGGGGGCTGAAAATCTTTGAATTTCCAGTAGCCAATGACAAAGACAGTCTTCTCAGTAGAGCTCTTCTGGGGTTTTGGTGTGGTGCTGTGCAGGCAGCAGGCTCAGCTGTGTACCATGCAGGAGCGAGGAGCCAGGCAGCTATGGGACATGCAGTCAGTCACGAGGAAGCCCTGGTTTAAAAGAGAAGTGGCCAGTGAGTTGAGTTGTCTCCAGGTCTGGCAGTCGCTCAGCAGTTCCTTTAGGATGGTGAGCTTTGATGTGACATCAGATCTGTTCACAAAAGGGTTAATAAGCCAAATGCCTCCTATGGAATTTGTCCCAATCCCAGGATAGCTTCTCACAAGTAAAGCAGTCTGTGAAAAAGAATTCCTTCCTTGCTCCTTAGTATACCCTCAGCAATCAGAAAACATTTCCTCTTGCTGCTCATTTCCTCAGGGTTTTTTCAGTTAAAGTTCAAGGAGGTTTGGTCAGTATTCCCAGGAGGGTATAACTGTATCCTGTGTGCTATTCCACAAATATATATCAGAAAATATCCACATGTACTTTTATGAAGGTGTTGCATTAAAGGTATGTGAAAGAGCAGCTCAATTCCCAATTTTACTTAAGGAAAAATTTAAGTATTGTGTATATTTCTTCTGTGTGTGGTGTACTATGAATATCAGGGAAGATAATTGAAGCAATATTTATAAAAATTCTGAAAAAATAGTGAAAATATTAGATCCTTCAGTGTTGCATGCCACAGTCCTACAATACCCATATGTAAGTATATATGGATATTCAGATCTTAACTGTTACATTGCTTTACAACCTTTCTGTACCTGAACAACATTCTGTTTGCCAATATATTTCACAGTCCTAAACTCAGGTGTTACCCTGTACTGTTAGAAATAAGGTTACTGAGCTTTTTCTGTCTTTTCAAATGCTCTAAATTCTCTGGATTTTTTTCTCTGTCTTCACCTTTACTTACAAGTTGACTTTACAGAAAGATCTTTTTATTGAATTGTATTATCAAATTCAAAATACAGACAGCTTCTACCACTGTCCTTGCTTTATATTTTTCAAAATGAATGGAAAAAATTATGAAGACTTTCTGGTCAGCTTATGGGGCCTCACACAATTTCTACACATTGAGTGAAATGGATTTGGAGGGAGTAATAACAATTTAAACTTGATGATGTGTATGTTCACTCAGACACAAGTTCAAATTTAGTTGATCTTCGTTCTGCAGAGAGAACATAATTGTCTGTGCTCTGCCAGGAAAGTTGATTAAAAAGCCTATGTACTGAACTGAGCTAAAACACAAAGGCTTCTCACAGAATAAATTGTCCCACTGCCTTTTCCAAGAGCTACATGGTCTAGTGCAGCAATGACCTATCTTCTCAATATGACCTTCAAGTGAGGCTTTCAGGACTCTTTTCAGGTTACAGCAACAGCTGAGAAAAGTAGAGGCTGTTTCTTGCTGCTGCCAGAATTTAATTGAAACTCAGCAAGGGGTGCCTGGAGAAACAAATTCCTGCTTATATCCCATCTCTGATATTAATGTCCCCTGCTCTTTGCCCTCATTCCCAGAGTGACATATAACAGAACCCTTCTCCTTGTCCCTCTCAAGTCTCCTTCCATGTACAAGGATAGTTTCTGAGGGAAATAAGACCATTTTTGAACTAGCACAGTAAAAGCTTGTTTCACAAGATCCAGGGTAATGGAGATGTCCAGATAAGAGTATGTTAATAAAACCAAAATTATCTAGTATGTTTATTCTTGACCTAACTCATCCTACTCAACAGCAGCTAAATTCTATTCACTAAAAATGTACAGTTGGGGCAGTACTATATATATTGAAGGATGTGGTTTCACATTTGAGTCACTTATGTGTTATAATTACAAGAGAAAATTCAATGTACTTAAAGGTATCTTAATAATGTTCTGGTAACAGCAACTTCTGTCCACCTGAGTAGCAAGGTAAGCCCTAGCTCCCAAGGATGTATCATAGGAAGGAGTTTGCAGCCTCTCAGTAGCAAATGTTGTAAACACGCTCCTGCAATGCATTCTTTTTCTCATCTGCTCTAAGTTTACAGACATTAGTGAATCACACTGGAGAAGCCTCTGCCTCATGCTATGTCTTTGCTAGTATACTGCACATTTGCAGGTATGGGAAGCCAGTCACTTGTACTGATAAAATATGGCTGAGCTTTTGACCTGTGGCAGCTACCAATCTCTTCAGCAGATTCAAAGGGATAACTGGACAACTGGCACTTTCTGGGACCATTCCCAATTCAGCCTGCATCCAGCCTCACCATTCTTGATACAGAAATAGTTTGCTCCTGTAAGTATAAGCAGTCCAGTGCCAGCTGGCCTCAGTTCCTGGACATGTTTAATTTATTAATGTAGATGTAGTACTCCTGTAGAAACGTTTGGAGCAGCCACAAAATTTATATTCTTGGGAAAGGAAGGACCATCTGGAAGAAGTAAAAGCACCTTAATGGGAAAGAAGAAAGGAAATGGATCTTACATTATTAATTTTCTGCTAATGTTTTCATCTCTGCAGGGATGGGCTCCTCTGCAGCTGCATGCAAAGCACACCAGAGTCAACAAAGAAGAGATGGAACAGGAGTAGAGCCTGGATACAGACTGTCCTGCACAGCAATGTGGCACAGGCAAGCTTCTGCAGTGCTGACATTCCTATGGAAGAATGAGGATTTGTGCGTGCTGAAAATAGAGCCTTCTTGAGATGGAGACCAGGCAGCTGCCTCACTCTATGTCACCCCTTCCTCAAGACATGGCTTCCCCTCCCCCATGTTCTTTGACTGTCTGTGAGACCCAAGGCAGCACAGTTCAGTGGGAAAGTGGACGCGTCTCATCACTGCTAGTCTTGATCCCATTAGGACAACCCAACCTGCACCTTCCACCCATATTTTTCTCTTGGTGTTGTTCATGTCATGAACTAGAAACTTCACTTTAGCTGAAATAAGTGTGCAGATGAGGAGATAGGGGTGTCTCTGTGTAAAAGTGTAAGGATTCTCATAGTACATTTTGCAGGCGCCCCGTCTGGAAGCTGAGGATGCATGGCCTGGAGAAATGGGTTGTGACCTTTGAAAACTGAACTGTTCAAGGAGTAGCAGTCAGCAGCTAATCAGTCAATGAGAACTGTACCTCTATGGTTCACAAGTCCCTCATCTTTCAAAATGATCAGTACCCTGTGTGGTGGCACAGGATGCACATTCAGCAACCTTGCTGATAACACTAATCAATGGCAAGTGACAGAGCATCACAAACGGCAGAGATTTAATCCACTTGGACCTTGCTAAACCTGAGGGGGAGACCAAGAGAAACCTCATGAAGCTCAGTAAGGAGAAAGGCAGAGTTTGTCACCTGGAGCAGAATAACACCATGTGGACAGGGAAGTGTTTCAACACTGCTGGAAAGGGTGTAGGGGTTTTGAAAGATGCTACTTTGAAGGTAAGACAGCAGTGCTTTGTCACTGTCAGGAAAGCAAGGTGCATTAGGAACAGTGTGTCCAATAAGCTGTTGCCTTCCAGGTCCAGGCTCTGCCCAGAGCCGTGCACAGCGGCTGCATCTGACATTGCCAGTGCTCTGAGATCTGCCAGTGCAGAGCAGCCTCTTCCCTCACAGGGAGCAGAGCTGACCCTGGCACTGGAACAGCAGCAGCACGTGGGCTCTGGGCTCTCCATGGCATGGCCCCTGTGCCAGGTATTGGCCCCAAGGGGAACCTACCAACACCTGTGTGTGTTGGCTGGTGGTGACAGGCATGGCAGGACAGGGCAGCTGCTCTGGGTCAGTTCAAAGGTGAGCCCAGACCACTGTCTCCCTCACAGTGACTGAGAAGCTTGCTGGTGCCTGAGGCTGGCACAGCACAGGAATCATGAGAACAGGCAGATGCACTGAGGCTTTCCCTGAGCACTGCCCCGTTCCCTGGGATATTTAAGTCCATGAATCTGTTGTGTCAGGAGTCTGCACTTGGTTCTGCTCCCGTGGATTTGTGTGGCAGCTCTTGGAATGAATAGAAACATTCAGCAACCACTCCCTTGGTGCTGAGGAACTGTGCAGGTGGTTTGAAGAATATGCAGCAGTAAATCAGCTCCAAAAAAAACATGCCCAAGGCTGGTAGATCTGTTTTTCAGACACTTCCTAAAAAGCCAAATTATAAAACTTATGCCTTCTTAAATTATACATTTACCTTTAAAGTTTGCAGACCTCAACTAATTGCTGTTTAAATAATACTTATTCATACTAGTGCTTTATTTTGAAGGACCCTAGCAGTGTCTGCAAATGGTGACCATTCCCCACTGTGAACAAACCTGCCATTACAAAGCCTTAAATTACGTCTTGGGTGTTAGATAGAGTTTCTTCCTAGGCATCAGATTACTAGGGATAAAGCAGTTTCACTAGTTAGCCCTACAGAACTAAAGTCCCTCAAGAAAAATACTTTCTGTGGAAATGAAAGGGAATGGACTTCATATATTCTAAGAAATGTGCATCACTCCTTCACAGCAAGTTTATTATGGACTTCAAAGTGTATGCAGTGCAAACAAGGTATCAGATGCATCTATTTTAAACTTTCAGAGATGTTAATTTATGCCTATTATGGATCTATGTTTTCCCCAAGATCAGTTACCTTTGCATCAGCACTTAACCAGCTGACAGGCAGCCTGACTCCAGAAATAGTGTGTTAGTGCAAAGTGACTCCTGTCCTCCATGTATAGCAGCAAACCACAAAGTGAGAAGAAATTAATTTTCCATTCCACATCTATTAATATTCCATTTTGATCCTGGTAATCCTATGTCCTTTATAGGGTGTTTAATGGAGCTCTGCACAACGCAGAGTGGGGGAATTTTGTGTTTCCCAAATGTACCTTTTATAAAATAAAAATATTAGTTTGGTTTTCTGTTTAAAACTTTTCAGAGCTTTCTTACACAAAAGAACCTGTTTCCCCATGGTATTCTCCACAGGCTGCAGGGGAATCTCTGCGCCGATGCCTGGAGTGACTCCCCCTTCTTCACTGACCTTGGTTTCTGCAGAGTTTCTCACATCTTCTCACTCCCTTCTCTTGTGGCAAAGAGTGTCCTTTTGCAGGTTTCTTTCCTTCTTCAGTATGTTATCACAGAGGCAATATAACCATCTCTGATTGACTCAGCATTGGTCAGGGGAGGGTTCATCCTTGAGCCAGTTGGTATTGGCTCTGGCAGACCTAGGGAAACTTTCTAGCAGCTTCTTGCAGAAGCCACCCCTGCAGCCTCCACCCCCACCACCAAAACCTTGCCATGCCAGGCCACACCGGTGTGCTGGGGAGCCTAGGCCTGGAACAGCACTCCAGAAGTTGTCTCACCAGAGTAGAGGGGAAGGATCACTGATCTAAGCTGCTGGAAATGCTGTTTATAATGAAGCCCAGGATACTCTTGTTTGCCTTTGCCATGAAAGCACATTGCCAGCTGACATTCAAGTCCCTCTCCCTTATGGGACTTCTCACTTCCACTTGCTGAAAGCCTGTTTCTCCAGCCTGGGAAGGTCCCTCTGAATAGCAGCACAACCAGTTCTGTATCATCTTAACATTTTCTGAGGGTGCACTCTGTTCCAGCATCCAGGTTGTTAATGGAGATGTTAAAGATCATTGGCATTTGTTTTGTCCCCTGGAGTACACACCACTGTTGTTCTGATGTTTTCCTGCACACAGATCCTCCTTGGGCTATGAGATTATTCGCAGCAGTTGAGCACCCCAGCTGTTTCCCTTCAACACACAATGTTGGTGGGCTGTTAGCTATGTTAAACTACCTAGCAATGTGGTCCTACACATTTCTCCTGTTCTCTGTATAATCACATTATTATGAGAGTTAAAATAATCCATCTAGATCAAATAGTTAATAAATGCTAGGACAGAAAAGAAGACTGGAGGAAAGGAGTCAGAAAGTCTGATACATTTCAATCACATTTAAATAATATGTGTAAGAGTCCACTGCAGAAAGACTTCTTACACTACTTGTTCTTCATAGCACAGTTCATGCTCCACAGCAAGAGCTCATGCTAGATCAGTAGTAATCCACTGGCCAGAACATGTCTGTACACCACATAACAAATCCAACACCATGTCTGACAGTAAAAGAGGAACAGGTGCATCACACCAGTGTCTCTCAACTTGGGCAAATCTTCAGGAATGTTTAACGTCACTTCTGTTTTGGTTCAGCCCCAGGCAGCAGCTGAGCAGTACACACCACTCACCCCACCCACAGTGGGATGGGGAGGACAAACACCCCCAGAGATTAGCATAAGGACAGTTACTGGCACAGCACAGGGAGATGGGAACACCACCACCAGGACTTGTGACAAGATACACAAATGCTGATAACACAAAACACTTTACTGATGTGAGGACTGACCAAATGCTCAGCCCAGCCCAGCCCAGCGCCACATGAACCCACCCCTCCCCATCCAGCCCCCTTTGATGTGGAGCATGCAATCACATGTTATGGAAAACACCTTTGGCAAAGCTCAGCTCACCTGTGCTGGCTCCTTGTGAAAATTAACTCTGTCCTAGCCAACACCAGAACAAAGCAAAGTCCAGTATTTTTCAGATTGGCCAGTAGCTTTAACAGGTAGGCTTGCTAATAGTTTCAGAGGGGGATTGTGAACATAACCAACTGAGAGAAAGCAGTTGGCAAAGCACCAAAGCCATCCTAATATGACATTTCATCTTAATTTCAGTTTGGAACACAGAAGTGAGGCATAAACCTATCTAATGTATTCTCATAAAATGGAGGGACACATCCAGTCAAGACACAGTCAAGCTTTTGGACACCAGGAGACGTAATTATTAAGGAAAGATTCTCTGCTATGACCAGGTTCTTATAATAGAATCATAGAATCATGGAATATCTGGAGTTGAAAGGGACCCATAAAGATCGTTGAATCCAATTCCAAGCCTGTTCCAGAGCTTGACCATCCTCTCAGTAAAGAACCTCTTCCTAATATCCAACCTAAACCTCCCCTGTTGCAGCTTCATACTGTTCCCTCGAGTTCTATCACTGGCTGCCAAGGAGAGAAGATTGGCACCTGCCAGCCAAAAGCTCACAGACTCACACAGTGATCCGGGTTGGAAGGGACCCCTGGAGATCATCTAGTTCAGCCACCCTGCCAGAGCATTGAGCAGGCTGCACAGGACTATTTGAGCCAGGGTCACTATTCTAAAACCAGCACAGTCTGGCTGGTGGAATGACAACAGTTCTTTAGTGGCACTGATGGATGGTGCCCTGCTGCCAGGAAACGGATGCAGAAGCATCCATTCTCAGCGCTGCCAAGCATAATAGTGCTGTTCTGCTGGAGGGGGCTGGCACACGAATGCTCAACAGCCATTTACAGAGTTCAGAGGGAAATTGTAGAAAAGGCAAAAAGCCCATCTATTGCTAGATCCTGCTCATAGTCACACAAGATCCAGTTTAACCTGTAACTGTAAATAACTAAGGTAGCAGCATTGATTTTGTGTGCTAACATAGAAGTCCACATAACCAATCCTATCTAGTCAAGGGGATATGTGGGCAGACCATCTGTGGTGGTTGAGCCCTGGCTAAAGACCAGACACCCACCAAAATCAGTCCATTACTCCCCTTCTTAGTTGGACAGGGGAGAAATAATATAATTGGGAGGCTCAAGAGGCAAACTCGTTAATGACACGGGCAGAACAGACTCAACACAGAGTGCAGGAGAGAAAGTGATCTAATTTATTACACTACACTAAAGAGAAACAGTGAAAAGGAACCAGAGTCAGGAGTGCAACCAACAATCTTGAAACAAATGCAGCCAGGCAAACACTTTCCCCCCCCCACTCCCTCCTCAGCAGGCTGGAGTTAGAAGTTTGCTCCCTTCTTCCCTCCCGGTCGCAGCCCAGGAGGGTCAGGGACTGGGGAAAATGGGGGTCTGGGTAACACCTTCCCCCCACCCCTCCATTCTAAAGCAGACTGCCCTTTAGCCATGATTTTGCTCCCTTCTTCCCCTCTCCTGCTCGCAGCACAGGACAGGGGGACAGGGACTGGGAGATGGGGGCTTGGGTCAGTCCCTTGCAAGATGGTTCCCTTCTCGGCCGGGATGGGGGCATCCATTCCACACCCCCTCCCCCTGCTGCACCCTAGGATCTCACCCATAAGAGCCAGTCCTCCAGGAACTTTCTCCAAGGCAAATCCCTTCCCACCGGGCTTCATCTCTGCTCTGGCAGGCAGCAATCAATCCCAGTGTCTCTCAGTCCCAGTCCTCCACGGGGCTGTGATGCCTCCTCCAGCAAACCTGTTTGGCTCATCTCTGGAGGTCGCTTGTGCTGGCAGGGGCTCATCCCAACGTCAGTCACGGCATCTTCTCTATGTCTCCCCCGGCTCCATCCAGCGTGGAGCCTCTCCACCGGGCAGGTCGGGTCTCTGCCTCCTCCATGGGTCCTTTCCTCCGGCTACTCCCCGTGCTTCAGCTCGGGCTGCAGGGGCATCTCTCACCCGGGTACCTGGGCGCCTCCTCCCCCAGCCTGCCCGGCCTTTTGTCTCTGTCAATTGCTTACATTTATATGCAAATAGCCATCCCAATGCCCTGAACGGGCCAAAATTGCAGCCTTCCTGGCACTCCGTGTTCTGGTGGAGTCTTTGTCTCCTCTATGTGATTCTCAGAGGTGCTATAAGCAGGCTTGCAGAAGATTCTAGCAGCCGTTTTCTGCAAGCCCTGACCCTCTCTCAGTAGCCAACTATGCAAAACTGCGACACCACCTCACTGGAAGTCCAAATTACAGCTATATAAACTGTTTAGCACCTAGACAGCAGCTAAGCACCACGGGGACGATTGCTCATGGTCATGTCTGTGTCCATCAGGTATTTTAAGAATAGTTTTCCCCACTTACCCTGTCACAACTGAAAGTCAACTGTGTGTGACTTGCTTTCTGACCAAAGGGTGATTTTTCTCAGTAGCAAACAGGTGTGCATTGCCCTTACCTCTGAAGATCCCCAATGCCTCAAAACAAAGGGCACATGCAGCACCTCCTTCTTCCCTTTCTTCCCTGACCTTAGTTTCTGACACACTCAGCGTTGGTCAATGTTGGGTCCAGCCTTGAGCTGGCTGGTATCTACTTTGTTGTGACAAGGGGAAACTTCTAACTGCTTCTTGCAGAAGCCACCCTTGCAGCACCCCATCCCCCACCAGAACCTTGCCATGCAAAACCACTACAACTTTACTATGCCAAGATCTCTACAATCTTTGTGTTCTACAAATTTCTAAAGGAACAAACTACAGTTTTGGGAAAAAAGTGATGGAGTTCACATTCTGTGCATTCTCCTGTCATTTTACACCTTTCTAGATCCTCAATCTGCTTAGTTTTTCCAGTAAATATCACGACTCTTCACTCGCAGCTTGTTGACCTGGGACTCAGCAATGTCAGCCCGCTCCTCAGCTTCCTCCAGCTCATGCTGGATCTTGCGGAACTTGATGATGTTGACATTGGACAGCTCCTCCTGTGAGGAAGGAGTCAGCTGTGAAAAGGGAAAGGCTAACATTTCCATTTCCCTCCACCAGAAGCATGCTTAACTTCCTGCACATTCCTGTGCTATGTAGAGGTGGTCCTTAAAAACACAACACTCTAGTCATAAGAGTTCATGCAATGTCTGTGACCTCAGGGAGGTCTCAGCTGTGCAGTGACTGTACACAGACTTTTAATTCCTCCTGCATGTTACCCATGCTGTATGAGTTTGTCTACAGACGTATGAGAAGGCTTTCTTTTCATGCTGTTTTTCTCAGAAGAGCTGTGAGAAACTCCCCCATCATGCTGTCCCCCAGACACTTTCTACCTGCATTCATTTGTCTTTTTATTTGGAGAATTTTGTTACTCCCCCAGGAAATGTAGTTTAATGCCCTCCTCACTGAATCAGCAAGCATGCTGGCACACACAGTCTTAGGTTATTTGGTCACAGAAATCTACAGCTCCCCAGCTCTTGATCCTTACCAAAACTAGATGGAGTCATAAAATCCAAAGCCCTGCCTATTACAGCAGCCACACAAACAGTTGTTCACCTGAAGAATACATATTTCATACCCAAGAAGTCACCATGATCAGCAGAATCAGTGAGAACAACCTTCGAGTTCATATGCCCTTCACTGTAGTCTCCAGAGCTCTATAATCTCTTGGGGGTATCATTGAATATTGAAACAGTGATTAACTCATAATGAAAGGAAACTTCTTTCTCAAAGTAGGACCCACAAACAGCAGAAACAATACTGCCCCGCTAGCAGGTGTCTTGTGCCCATTCTTTGAGTGATACTTACAGCCTCCTCAGCTTGTCTCTTGTAGGATTTCACCTTCATTTGCAGCTTGTCCACCAGATCCTGGAGCCTCAGGATATTCTTCCGGTCTTCCTCAGACTAGAGAGGTTGGGAAGCAGCAAAGAGAATGAATTCCTGGTTTCCCCCCATGTGACACTGACAATTCCCCTTGCAGAGTTGGAGTGAAAGAGTTGACTGGCTGTGAGAAAACTCTGTCAGCCCGAGGAGGCCTCCTGCCTTACCTGGTAGGTCAGCTCCTTCACCCTCCTCTCGTACTTGCGCACACCCTTCACGGCTTCAGCGCTGCGCTTCTGCTCAGCATCAACCTCCCCTTCCAGCTCCCGCACCTGCAGTGAGAAGCCCAGTGTTAGAGCTTCCCTGCCTGCTGGGTACTTAGGGCACGTGTTCACACTCAGGCCCAAACACCAGCCCTACTCACTCTGGCCTCCAGCTTCTGGATTTGCTTCTTGCCTCCCTTCAGTGCCAACTGCTCGGCCTCGTCCAGACGGTGCTGCAGGTCCTTCACCGTCTGGTCCAGGTTCTTCTTCATCCTCTCCAGGTGGGCGCTGGTGTCCTGCTCCTTCTTCAGCTCTTCAGCCATCATGGCTGCCTGAGGAGAGGAAAGGGTCATAGCCATTTTGGGGCTGGAGGCAGTTTGGAGAATAAATACAGCATAGGCACTGAAGAGAGCCCCCAGCTCACATCTGTGATGGCCTTCTTGGCCTTCTCTTCAGCATTGCGGGCTTCCTGGATCGTATCCTCCATTTCACTCTGAATTTGGGAAATGTCTGTTTCCAGCTTCTTCTTGGTGTTGATCAAGCTGGTGTTCTATTAAACAGTGCAAAATATTGTCCAGTTAGTTCTGAAGCAGCAGTTATGTAGCAATTTGCTCATTCAGGTACAGGTTATCATTTACATATATGTAATATTAGCATCCTCCTTTAAATGATGCCCCTTGTCAGGTCATGCACAGCTGATAGTGGAGAGTTACTGACAGTTTCAGAAGCACTCCTGTCTCCTGTTAATGCCATCCTACTCATTTGCCTATAATCCAATTCTTTGTACAAGAGTTACAGTTCTGGTGCAGGTTCAGATTTTTGTTACAAGAGATGAGTTAAGAACACACAGAATCCTCATGAATCTAACCTGGGTGTGGAGGAGCTGCACCCTCTCACTTGCATCCATCAGCTCCTGCTCAGCCAGTTTCCTGGACCGCTCAGTCTGCTCCAGGGCTGCCCGTAGCTCCTCAACTTCAGCCTGCAACAGGTTTGCTCTGCGCTCCACCATGGCCACCTGCTCCTTCAGGTCCTCTTGAGTCCTGAGAGCATCATCCAAGTGTATCTGCGTGTCCTTTGAGAGAGACAACACAGAGATGTATTTTCTCTGTTTTCTACTTCTGTATTTTCACATCAGTAAAGAATTTTTAGGTTTGTCATAAAGCAATCAGCAGACATATCATTGTGCTATACCTTGAGCACTGCCTGTGTGTTCCTCAGGTTCTTCTGTGCCTCAGCAGCCACGCGGTTGGCATGGCTCAGCTGGATCTCCATTTCATTGAGGTCTCCCTCCATCTTCTTCTTCAGCCTCAGGGCTTCATTCCTGCTCCTGATCTCAGCATCCAGGCTGCTCTGCAAGGTCTCCACAACTCGGAGGTGATTTCTCTTCATCTGGTCAATCTCCTCATCTTTCTCTGCAATCTTCCTGTCAATCTCAGCCTTCACCTGGTTGAGCTCAAGCTGGAGGCGCAGGATCTTGCCCTCTTCATGTTCAAGGGAGGCCTGAATGAGGAAAAGAAAATAAAATTTACATAAAGCCATTCTCTTCATACATCCTTCAGAGAAAAATGGGACTAGTGCTCTGGATGACATTTGACACCAAACAGGAAGAGAGCAATGACATTTCCTTGAGAGACCCAAGCTTTATCTTCTACTGCTGCTCAGTACTCTTGACTGGAAAGCAAGGATTATGGGCATGTACCTCAGCCTCCTCCAGAGCAGCCTGGATTTCAGATTTCTCCTGCTCAATCTGCTTCTTGACTTTCTCCAGCTCATGAATGGCCTTTCCTCCCTCGGCAATCTGCTCCGTCAGGTCAGAAATCTCCTCTGTGGGAAGCAAGAGCAAAGGCAGGGTCAGGCCCAGAGCTGAATGGGGAGGGCCCTGTCACAACAAGGGGACAGGCACCTCTGCCCACCTGCAGGCACAGAGCCCTGTGGAGCGCTGGCTACTGGTGGGGAGCGAGAAAGCCCTGCCAGGAGCAGAGGGCCAGGGACTTACGCTGCAAGTTCTTGTTCTCCCGCTTCAGCGTTTCCAGGTGGTCCAAGGACTCCTCGTAGGCATTCTTCATCTTAAAGAGCTCCGTGCTGAGAGAGCGAGACTCCTTCTGGGAGGCTTCCAGCTCAGCCTGCGTTTCCTCATACTTCTGCTTCCACTCTGCCAGGATCTGGAGAGAAAGGGGGCCTGAGCATGGATGAGGCCGTCAGGAGGGCACGCTCTGCACAGCAACCCCAAGGCTGCAGCCCTGAAGACCTTGTCAAAGTTCTTCTGCTTCTTATCCAGAGCTGCACAGGCAGCATTTGATCGCTCCACGTCAATCATCAGGTCCTCCACTTCATTCTGCAGCCTCTGCTTTGTCTTTTCCAGGGAGGCACACTTGGCATTGACGGCTTCCACGTGCTCCTCTGCATCCTGCAGGCGCTGTGCCAGCTTCTTCCTGGGAGGGGATAAGCACAGCTTAGGGGACAGCCAGTTTTGTACTGTTTATGAGAGGGCAGTTACCCACGTTGCAGACTTTGAGACCAGCCATTTTTAAAGTCTTTTCTTCTTGAGACTGCATGCAGCCTAAAGGGCCTGTCACTTCTGTGTCCTAGCACCTACTGAGTACTCAGTCTGTTTTAATTCTGTCTGGCCCTAAAAGCTGTGCTTGTGCTTCCATTTTACTCTTTTTGCAAAGCACATGTTTCCTCTACCTCCATCTGTATTCATCACATCCCTGCCTTCATCCCATCACTGATGTAAGCCCATTTCCAGTTGGCCTTGGCAGGCTTAGTGTTCTCTAGGCACTGGACCTACTTGGCCTCCTCCAGCTCCTCCATCCGCTGAATGGCATCCGTCTCATATTTGGTTCTCCACTGGGCCACTTCACTGTTGGCCTTGGACAGGGCACGCTGCAGCTCCCCCTTGGCTTCCTGCTCCTCCTCATATTGTTCCCGCAGCAAGTCACAGTCGTGCCGGGCAGACTGCAGGGCGTGGGCCAGGGCGTTCTTGGCCTGGACAGAGAGCAGGATTAGGACAAGGAATGGAAATACCCTGGAAATGTCTTGCAAAGAATTAATTTAATACTGTGAATGTGACTGCTGGCAGCGTGTGGGTGTTTGTGGTGAAGGAAGGACGTCTCTATATCTGGAGGACAAAATCTACTAATGACACTCCCTGAAGAAATGAAAAACTTTTCCCACTGTGGCTTGTGCTAAGCAGACCCTCTCCACACTAGGCAGTGTGAAATTAAGAGTGGTTTCAGTGGACAGCCATAGGAACAGTCATCACCTTAATCTCTTCCTCCAAATGTCTCTTGAGTTCCTCAATCTGTTGGGTGAAAGCCTGCTTCCCTCTGGACAGCTGAGAAATCAGAGCATCTTTCTCCTCCACCTGGCGTGAGTATTCACCTGGGGAAGCACACAGAAAGGAAAGATTTTCCTTCTCATTCATAACCTAAACAAACTGGTTTAGGAAGCTCTCCCATTCCATAGCACAGAGCAGACCATCCCACCTGATTCTGTCTGCAGACGAGCTCTTTGAGCACTGAGATCATTGATCATGCGCTGCTGCTCTTCTTCCTTTGTCTTAATCTCACTCAGCTGGTCTTCCAGAGTGCGACACATCTTCTCCAGATTTGCCTATGGACATCACAGAGAATGAAAGATTAGGATATGGACACCTCCTTATTAGGAGTAGAACAATTCTCACCCAGAAACTGTGAACAGACATGCAGACTCATTGGGGTGAGAAGGTGAAAAATACAGTTCTATAGAGTGACACTGTAACAGGTATGCTTCTACATTATTTGTTTTCAGGGGGTTTTGAAGTATATTTTTCAATACCTTGGCTTTGGAGACAGACTCCATGTTACTGGCCAGGTCGTCAATCTCCATCTTCAGCTCACTCTTCTCCTTCTCCAGCTTCTGCTTCACTCGTTGCAGGTTGTCGATCTGCTCCCCAAGCTCAGCCGTGCTGTCCGCGTGCTTCTTGCGCAGGGCGGCAGCCGTGGCTTCGTGCTGCAGCGTGGCCTCTTCCAGGTCACGACGCATCTTCTGGAACTCGGCCTCACGCTTCTTGTTCATCTCCACCTGAGCTGCAGTAGCTCCTCCTGCCTCTTCCAGGCGCTCGCTGATCTCCTCCAGCTCCCTGGAGAGGTCAGCGCGATGCTTCTCCGCTTTTGCCCGAGAGGTTCGCTCTGCCTCAATTTCCTCCTCCAGTTCCTCAATCCGAGCCTGGGGAACAGCAGGGACCCTTCACAGCCCTGCCCTCCTCCTGCCTGGCCTGACACTGGGTGCAAGAGCAGAGGGCACAGAGACTTGCCTGCAGCTCCTTGATCTTCTTCTGTAATTGCATGCCCAGGGCTTGCTCATCCTCGATTTTGCTCTGGATCTGGCTGATTTCAAAGTCTTTCCTTTGGGCAGAGCAAACCGTGTTAGAGCTCAAAGGGAAAAGACAAGCCCCCCAGCCCAGCACTCGCCTGCCCCACAGCCACACTTACTTCTTCAGCTTCTCATCCAGCTGCTGCTTATCATTTTCCAGATCCATTATGCTGTCATGAGCCATCTTCAGGTCTCCTTCGAGCTTCCTCTTTGCTCGCTCAAGGTCCATGCGCAGTTTCTTCTCTTGCTCCAGGGACCCTTCCAGCTAAACAGAACAAGACCACCAGTGCTCGGCCAGCCAGGTCTAACTCCATACCTGTGCTGGTCTTGCTCTCTGCCTGTGCACTTACATCGTCCACTTGCTGCTCCAGCTTGGTTTTAGCTTTGGTCAGCGTATTGACTTTGTCCTCCTCTGCCTGCAGGTCATCCAGCGTCTGCTGATGTGCCTCTTGGAGAGCTTTCTTCTCTTTGGTCAGCTTGGGGATGGTCTCGTCCAGAGCTGCCATCTCCTCTGTGAGGTTTTTCACCTTTGAGGAGAAAACAACCTTGTTACCAGACTGGGAAATGTGTTTTATTTTGTTTAAACATGCATTACAAAATTGTTTTTACACCTTGTTCTCAGTGGCATGTTTTTCCTTCTCCACTTTGGCCAGTGTTAACTCCAGGTCATCGATGTCTTTCTTCAGCTCTGAACATTCATCCTCCAGTTTTCTCTTCTTGGCTGTCAGCTCAGCATTAATTTCCTCCTCATCCTCAGCCCTTTCAGTCACCTCCTTTACTTTGGCTTCCAGCTGGAATTTGGTTTTGATGAGCTGGTCACATCTTTCCTCAGCATCTGCCAAGCTGTCTTCTTCCTACAATAGAAAGAATTCTTTAAATTGATCCTGTTACTCTTTTTTTTCACTTATTCACTGTTGTTGCTTTGAATATTACCTATGGTATCTATTTCGTATTGTTCACTAAACTGATGTATCACAGTGTGGCTCAGTACAGTCTCATGTGTTCCCTAGGCTTTGCTTTTGATCTTTTCCTCAGTGGTTGTTGTTATATAGCCTATTAATTATACTTGTTGGTATTTGGAACCCAGCATCATGACTCATGAAGGAAATGCTCTTCCTGAAGAAACCTACTCATCTACAATTGCATTGTCAGGATAAATATGGCTGTCATGCTTTTCATCAAACATTGAAGCCTCTGAAATGGTTGGAATTGTTTCATACCTTTTTTTACTCTTATTCCTATTAAAATACCTCAGATGTTTTCGTTGGAGTGTGACTATGTGGTCAGATGTGCTTTTTATATATATGTTACACTGTGTTTGTATATAAAAATACTTTTGTAAATTATAAAGATATATAACATATGGTATATATTAGATATTGTTACATATTTACACACATGTTTTTACATAATTCATATGTGATATTTGTCATGTATGTTTCTAATTTTCATATATTTTACATATACTCATAAATATTTTATTTATGATTTTTTTCTTCACATTGAGTCTGTAGGGATGTAAGAAAGATTGAGGTCTCTCTAATCCAAATCACCTGCCAGGGCCACACCTATGACAGTCTTATATATGGCTCTTTTTATAGCGTTTAATTTCATTATGGTTGGGCATATTAATTTGTCCTATTTGATTTTGTTCTTTGGAAGGCATATTTGATTTTCTACCAAGAAGTATGAAGTACATTGATGGTATTTACCGCCCGAACTTGGAGCTGCAGGTCATTTTTCTCCTGCACCAGTTTCACCATTTTCTCCTCCAGCTCCTTCCTCTTTGCCTCAGACTTTGCAAGCTCCTCCTTGGTTTTCTCAAACTCTTCCTTCATGTTGGCCATCTCCTTCTCAGATTCTGCACTCTTCAGCAAGGGCTTGATCTTGAAGAACAGCTTCATCCAGGGCCAGTGCTTGACATTCATGAATGCACGGACGTTGTACTGGATGCAGAAGATGGACTCCCTGAAATACAAATCCAACACAGAATCACAGCTTGGTTGAAACCAAAAGAGATATCAGGAGGACATCTTACCCAACCTCTCCTGCTTTAGCATAGTCTCCTAGAGCAAGTTACTCAGGACACACAGGAAGCATTGTCAGCGGCCTATCTGCAGAAGCAATGGGTAATGAGATGTACTTTAACAAGAATGCCTACCTCCTCTCCACCATTCTCTGGTACTCCACTCTCATCAGGAAGCCCCTGCACCTGGCCTGTGTGCGGGTGATGAGCTGTGCCAGCTTCTCATCTCTCATCTCCTCCAGATATCCCAGAACCCCTGCTTTGAAGAACACCTTGAGAAACAGGATGGCATAAAACATCACTGTTATGTCATCAAAAAACGGATTACATTTCCATAGGAATTCCTGTTACCAAAGTAATTGAGACTTTATGGAAGAGGTGGATGATGTTTTTTTGTTTTATTTAGTTCTCTAATTGTCTCTAATGACTCACACTTGTACACCAACTGCTCACAAACACCAGTGTGTGCAGGTACTCTGAATGATATGACTTGTCTGATACACAAAAGCCAAGGAATTTCAGCTACCAATTCCTCACTACCTCTTCTAGGTTTATCTTGATCAGCAGTCACAAACTGGTTACTGGCTTTTTTCATTTCTTTTAGGAGTCAATCACTGCAGAATGTTCTTAACTTCAGAATATTCATACTTCACAAATCTCAGTGAAGGATGCTGTCCATTTCCTTTCATTTCCTCATCTTCTGTATCTTATGGATACTGAAACTGCCAGTGGGATTTACCCTGTGGTCTTGGTGCAATCTACATCTTCCTGCTACCAATTCTACTGCTGACAAACATATCCTGGCTATTTATGCATGCTGTTGCCTTAGTCCTTTCGCTGTTTATGTTTCTAGTGCTTTTATAAATGTACATTTCTAGTCAAATTTCATTCATACCTATCTTAATGTTTCTGTAACAAATCTCTGTAATTGTACCTTTGTATGACCAAATTTGTATTGGGAGCATTCAATGGCAATGGTTCCAAGGAGCTTCTCAGAAGCTTTCTTGCTATCCATGAACTGTCCCTCTGGGACAGCACTTGCATTCAACACCCTGTATCTGTAGGAATAAACAGAAAGTAATAATGTTCTCATTATCTAAGCTAATACTCTATTTTAAGAGAAGCTTCTTGTCTTCCCAGCATGGCTGAACCTTGATGTTGGTGGGCCCTAATTGCCCCACCAAGGGAAGGTTGCATGCATGTAGACTTAGCTATAATAAGAGAGTGTTCTGGAGAAACTTGACCTCTGCTTGAAGTCAGCATACAGGACTCTGCTGGGAAATCCTTTCCTGCAAATTCTGATCCCTTCCAGCACACCATTGCACCGAAGCTGGTGCAGCACCAGCTCATGTTCCATGACACCTAAAAATTCAGAGCACAAATGAAGATTGTGGATTGCAACGTAGAGATCTTCATTATCACATGAAGATGTCTTGATACTTGAGGTTTTTACCAGGTGTTTTGGTTTCATTTGGGATGATGCACCTCACAAAATGGGGGTGAGTGCTGCGTAGATTGGTCATCAGCTTGTTTAGATTCTCCTGGAGAATTAGGAACAAAAGTTTGTATTAGTAAATGTTAGTTCTGCATATTCAGGTTTACAGTAAAACTACTATAATGGCATAAAAATTGCTGAAGCCACATGAATATATTATCTCTTCCATTTTATTAATACCTTGATCAAATAAAATGTAAAAGGTTGGCCATATTACTCTGGAAATCTCATAGACAGTGTAAATGACATAATTTATCTGAAATATCACTGTATTTTACATCTTTCAAAAATTCTATTCTAAATGACTTGAGTGTATATTGGTATTTATTTAAAAAGTCTATTATCTATGTTTCCTTTGGAGCAAAGTGTGAAAGACTTTTTTCTGTATCTGATTCAGAGGTAGGCTACAAAGATAACAGTAGTGGAGACCTGGGAAACAGATTCTAGACTTATGAACCAAAAAGCTCTCATTAATATTCACCCTGCCTCAAATGACATCTGAGAGGACAGATGTTTAAACCCTAAGAGGTTTAAGGTGATGAGATGAGAGGGCAAATTGTTTAAACCATATCAAAAGAGGTATTTTTGATACATTTTGATACATATTTTTGACAATTATCATGGATACCACAACAGGATAAAACTCAGTGTGGCGTAGGCTACCAGGTTTATCTTGGCAAACCCAGTTTTTCAAGTGTGTGATGTAAAACATGAGTTTACCAGGAAGAACAGAACAGTAGGAGAGCTAAGAACAGTTACAAATGTCCTTTACCCATTAGAGGTGGACACCTGTACTAGTGACTGCTACTGGAGTCCAGGCACACATGCCCATCTTTTATTCCAGGGGAGGCTTGACAAAGCCACTGAGAAAGAAATAAGAGTAACCCAGGAAGAAATAGGGCATTTGAAGAAGAAAGTCCTAAGATGAAGGATGGTCCTGAATGCCTGCAGCGAAGAACAGCAACTTCACCTGGGAGAAGCATAGGGAAAAGCCAGCCAGGAAGGCCCAAACTGAGAAAGAATGGTTAAATCTTTGACTTGTTAATGCTTTAGAGACCAGGATATGGGGTATTTCACAGACTAACTGCTGCACTATGCAGCTGGCATGGGGAGGGTGAAAAAGTAAATCAAGTAAAAAGGGAAAACAATCTTATTATAACTATATTTCACCTTGAAATCTGGAGGAAAGGGGAAGTAGCCTTCTAGGCTATATATTATCAATTTTATTGTCATAGTTGACAACATCATTCTAAAGGAGACAAGATGCAACAAGGGTTGCAACAAGGGTTAAATAACATTATGGATTTCGTTGATACAAGAATATGTATCAAGAACTCCAAAAACTGTGACTACAGCTTACCAAAATAGAGCCAAGGACTGTTTAGATTTCGAAGCAATTTATTTTCCATTTCCAGCAAATATAACAAATTCTTACCCGGAAAAGAGCTGAGACAGTCTGGAAAGAAGAACCCTTCTTCTTGCCACCCTTCTTGCCACCTTCTACACAATTAAAAAAATACAAATAAATAAATCTGTGAGTCTCCCTGTACATTGTGCATAGATGTACCTAAAAGTTTTATAGAACTGACCTGCTTCTCCACCATAAGATGCAAAGAGCAAAGCCAGTGTCTTCACAGATGATTTCTGGTACAACCCAATGACAGTTTCATTCAGGGGGTCCTTGTTCTTCTCCAGCCAGCCAGTGATGTTGTAGTCCACTGTCCCAGCATAGTGCACCAGGGAGAAGTGTGCCTCAGCCTTGCCTTTGGCAGGCTTGGGCTTCTGGAAGTTGCTGGACTTGCCCAGATGCTGGTCATAGAGCTTGTTCTTGAAAGAGGTGTCAGTTGCCTTGGGGAACATGCACTCCTCTTCCAGGATGGAGAAGATGCCCATGGGCTGAAAGAATGAAAAATAGAGATGTCAAATTTATCTTCTGACACAAAGGTGACTGAGCAATACTCATTAGAATGTGAAATCACAAACAGACTGTGATATCAATAATGTAACACTGCTGTCTCTTTTCAAATCCAAATAGCAGTGTTAAGCATGGATATTTACCACTTGAGCCAGAAAATGTGTATAATAAAGTTTAAAATGTCATATTCACAAAAACTCTTGGTCTAAACACCTCACAGTGTATGGATATGTATTAATAAATGTGCTCTGTGTTCAAGATCCTCCTAGTCACTGAATGTCATGTCCTGTAACAAACTGTACTGCTCTCTTATTGCTTCACCTGATGCATATAAGAGGTTAACTATCAACTGGAAGTTCTGAAGTTCCACTTTTTATACTGTGAATGCCTAAAAAAAAGTAATATCTCCAGTTGCAGATGTATTGCTTGGCAGAAATAAATCTATCAGACCTGAAGAGAAACTTGCATGTTCTATAGTGGAAAGTCACTCTGTTATGAAAGAAAACTGGGACCTTTGCAGTGTCTTGGCTCTTGAAAAGAGATTAATACAGAGCTGCTGCCACGAAGTTGATGGAACATCACAGATAAAGTAAGCTATATTTCAGGAATTTTGAATAATCAAAGCTGAATCTTTGGATGTTAAATTGGCCCTGAAAACTGATGCCAAGTGACCATAGAATTCCAAGATGTGTAATGCACCTGATCAGGAAGGATACCTTCTCAATGAGCTCGATGCAGGCAGCCAGGTCCATCCCAAAGTCAATGAACTCCCATTCGATTCCTTCCTTCTTGTACTCCTCCTGCTCCAGCACGAACATGTGGTGGTTGAAGAACTGTTGCAGTTTCTCATTGGTGAAGTTGATGCACAGCTGCTCCAGGCTGTTGAACTGCAAAACAGAGGCAGATACAACTATTTTTGAACCAGGTTCCTACCATAGAGTAGTGAGATTTCCTCCACTACTTTCTAGCTCAGACTAGATCTGTGCTTAGATCATCTTCTAATTCCTATGTAGCGCTCTTCTGCAGCATCTTTCCTGTACAAGCATGTACCAACACAGCTGAGCAGCCTGATACGTGATTTACTTAACAGCTATATCTAGTGGAATGAATCAGTGCCAGGTCAAGTGTCCTTTTCCTGACACAGACTAGTGTTACTCAACATAGGTATCTGTGGTCAGAGTAACTATATGTCATCCCTCTGAAGATGAGCACTGCAGCTCTCTTCTCTCGTATTAGCACTCTGCTCTTGTCCTGCAACAATGGTATCATATGTTCTAAGAGGAGAAACTTGAGAGATTTAAATTCACAGATTTTCACAGAGAAAACTAAGTTTTTTAAAGTCTGAAAGCTAAGAAAGACTAAGTGGTATGTGCAGCATTCTCAACACCACTTTTCCCTAGGCATGTTTCATTCAGTTTTTATCTCCTTTCAGACCACATCTTTGGTTTCCATTACATCCTCAGACCCATAATTTTTGTGCCCTGCTGCATCAAAAATGAAGTTGCATAAAGGCTGGATTCCCTTGCTTCCATTTTCAACCAGTAGTGGCCCATCTGATGGATCTTTAAGACCCATTTTCTACGCAAATCCACAACCTTTGTACAACCAGGTGCTTCTGAACTCCTGTAAGTGCATAATAATTTTCCACTACCTTGTAAAAAAAAACCACTGTCTTTCTCTGAGTTTCTTTAATTGGATGGCTCTTCTAAGAAGGATTTAACAAACTCTTTTCCTTACATCAAAGATCTCAAAGCCAGCAATGTCCAGGACACCAATGAAGTACTGTCTGGGCTGTTTCGTATCCAGCTGTTGGTTGATGCGAACAACCATCCACAGGAACATCCTCTCATAGACAGATTTTGCCAGGGCACCTACTGAATTGTTCACCTAAACCAGAAGAAAGACAGGACATTACCATGCAGATCTGAAGAGAATGTTCATTATATTAATTCAAGCCAGAGGTTCCCAGTCACCAGCTGTTTGTTACCTGCTGCACAGTTTGACCCTTGGTCACATACTCATTCCCAACCTTGACTCTGGGGTAGCAGAGAGCCTTGAGCAGGTCTGCTGAGTTCAGACCCATCAGGTAGGCCACCTTGTCTGCAACTGATAATAGAGACAGAAGAATCAACTCTGAGATGATGCACAGTATTTGATAAAAATATTTTTACAGGGTAGTTTATAAATGTCATAAAATCATAGACAATCCTGGTTTTAAAGGGATTCACAAGGATTGCCAAGTCTAAATTCTGTTTCCATACAGGAAAACCTAGAAATTAAACCATATATCTCAGAGCATTGTTGAAATGCTTCCATGTTGGCAGGCTCTGGGTCATGACCACTTCCCCAGGGATTTTGTTTTGGTGCTTGACTGCCCTCTCAGTGAAGAGCCTTTTACCTAATACCCAGTCTGAACTTGCTGTGACACAGCTTTAAGACATTCCCTCAAACCCTATCACCATACACCAGGCAGGAGATCAGCACCTCACTCTCCACTCAGGAATTGGACAGCAGTGAGGTCACCCCTCAGTCTGTAACTATCCAAGGCAGCACTACAGTATCAGGACTCTACCCACAAAGTCTCATTTATGCCAATGTTGTTGAAGCTCTGGGACTGAGACAAAGCTCCTGGTTCTTTTTGTTTATTCCTCATACTACATGCAGTGGTGTGCAAACATTTCAAACAGTGTTCCAGAGTACTCAATACATTATGGAGAAGAATTTAAGTTCTCACAACCACACCATCCCTCAGACATTATGCCATCACATAGTTTATCTTTAAGCTACCATAGCTACCTCTAAGTCTAATTTCATTCCTTTCTCCCAGCAAATCTAGTTTAAATCTCTTTCAGTCAGCCACACTAAATCATGAGCAAAAACATTTTCCCCCCACTGAGTAAAGTGAATCCTATCAGGTCTCAGCATGCCTGATGTCACCTAGATCATCATATGACTGAAGATCTCAAAATTCTGCTGGTGGCACGAGCTTCCAAGTCAGGTGTTGATAAACCACATACACCTGGTTCTTCAAAACCATTCACTAGGATGTGATGTGAGAAAATGGAGATTTCAGAGCCAAAAAACCCTAAAAATTTAGAATTCAGGCTAAAGACAATGAGAAGACATGTAAGTAATTGTTTTGTCCTTGAAATGCTGAGCTCATCTTCTTATGAAAGAAAAAAAACAAAGTCTCTTCTTAAAAGGAATAAAACCTTGCCATTTAAAAAGAATACCCTTTCTACAGACTCCGTTGGTCTTAAAATATAAAATTTTGCTTGTAGCACAGAGAGATCAGTTGCAACTTATTGTAATACCTTCTGTGCCATCTGGCTCTGCCTGCTCCTCACGCTGCTTCTGCTTGAACTTCAGGTTGCCGTAGTGCATGACAGCCCCTGTCAGCTTGTAGATGGCTGTTTTCTCATCAGCAGTGAAGCCCAGGATGTCAATGGCACTCTGGCAACAGAATGAGTTGGGCCAATGAACCTCTGGACCATTAAACAGGACTTTCACCATGCCAGGGTGCTGTGTCACTTACATCTGTAGCCATCAGCTCCTCCTGGTCATTAATGCTGGCAACAGTGATCTCACCCTGACTCACAAATTGGTAGTCATATGGATTGGTGGTAATGAGGAGCATGTCTGTAAAGAGGAATAGGACATAGCTGGGCATAAGAATGAAGATAAATGTAAACTACACCCAGATTCCATCAACCAATTTATAATACTGCCTACCAATTAGCTCTGGCTTCTTGTTGGACATGATCTGGTAGAATATGTGGTAGCTTCTTTCTGCCTTCAGCTGGAAAGTGACTCTGGACTTCTCCAGCAGATCTGGCAAGGAAGGTGGAACAGAGTTAGCACAGGAACTGAGCAGGGTTAGAAGGAATGTGACCAGGCCAGGAGAGTCTCTTACATGTTTCAATGTCAGCAGAAGCCAGTTTGCCTGTGGCACCAAAGTGGATTCTGATGAATTTGCCCTTGAGAAAGGGGGAAACAAGAAAAGAGATTACAGTTGTAAGGAGAAGATAACTAGAGTTTGAACAACAGAAGGGAAGCTTTACTTCCTATAGGGAGTTACAGAGAAGTCAGAGCTAGAGGCTTGTTATGAAAACACAATTGGGAACATCACACATTGCAGCAAGAGAAACACTGACTAGGCATGAATGCCAATCTTTTTACTATTGTGTTTTTTGGAAAGGTACCCAGAGGCTGTTTCAGAACTTGACTGTGTCAGACCCTGGCCAATTTAATTAAGTCCTGCTGAGGGCTGAACTAGAGAATAAACATTTTATACAGTGAAAAAAGTTATATGTATCATTTGACCAGTTTACCATCTTTGAATATATTTGCAGTGAATATATAGAGTTAAGATTATATTTAAAGTTTTATTTCTGTCATTTTTATGTGCATTCTGTCTCTTAGCTATAAATTGAGAAAAATATTTGAGGAAAATTTAATATAGATTTCATATCATTGAACTTGAGGAAGCAATCAGTAGGAATACACTTCCTCCCACCTGTAATCTGAAGCTGGTTTTGACTGAAAACTCACAAAGCGTGAGGAGTTGTCATTCCTCACAGTCTTGGCATTGCCAAAGGCCTCCAGCAGTGGGTTGGCGCTGATGATTTGATCCTCAAGTGTCCCCTATAGGATAATTACTGTTAAATCACATAATTAAATTCACATAGTAAATGAAGAACTAGACAAAATGTTAGCAGCTGGTAGCTCACCTGCATTTTGCCTGGCTGTTGCTTCTCCTCTTTCTTCTTCTCCCCACTCACTGCAATTGTTGCAAAGTACTGGATGACACGCTTGGTGTTCACAGTCTTCCCTGCACCGGATTCTCCACTGTCAGACCAAAGAGAGAAGCAGAGAGCCTGTGGTCAGGCTGAAGTTTCCCTGCACTGGGCAGCTCCACAGGGACCTGAGCAGGGGGTGTACGTACGTGATGAGGATCGACTGGTTCTCATGTTCTGTGTAAGAGGCAGAATAAAACCAACTTTAATGACAATGGAGAACACAGAAAATACTAAAAGTGATCTAAAAATAAGATAGCATTATACTGTGTGACAAAAACATCTGTTTGACAGTTAAGTAATTCTCACAGTACTGCTCTGCCTCAGCAATGTTTTGGTTAAAAAAATTAACCTTTCAGCAAAACATTTTTTGCCCTTTATTTTTCTTTACCCTTGTTCATTCATCTTATTTATCAAATACAGAAGAATGGGTGTTTTCTAATGGATTTTCTAAGGGTTTTTTCACCAGCTTCTCCAATTTTTCCACATGACTGGGCAGGTACATCCAAGTAATTTTTAGTGTTCAGTACTTCCACTGGACCTGCTCAGAGCTGCACTCCTGCAGCCCACACAACCATGTCCCATAAAGAGCCACAGACACTTCTGCACCAAGAAACTCCTCAAATCTTTGGTAGGCAGGCATAACTGCAGCACACTGCTACAAGAGATAGGCCACATTTCTGACACCACACTCAAATTATTTTCCTAATGTATTTTTTATACAGCACCCTGAAATAACATTTTATTCAGCCCACTGAAATAACATTATTGTAGCATAAAGCTCAGATGTGCACTGAAGAAAATAGTATATTTAAGTGCTACACCTGATGTGAAATCATTGGGGGACTTAAACAAGAATTCACTCTCTGCTTATTGTATTAATCCTTAGACCTGAACACAGCTTCTTTCAGACTGTCTTTAGAAAGACACCTAGAATCTTTGTAATAACACAATATAGGTGATCTAGGAAATAACCCTGAAAACAAATAATCCAAATTGAGAGTTTAGACACAACTTGTTATTCCCTTGGAAGGTATTCACAGTATTATTGCCTTAAGAAAGTTACAGACACTCACCAGTCAGCATGAACTGATAGGCGTTGTCAGAGATGGAGAAGATGTGTGGAGGGGCCTCCTGGCGCTTCTTGCCTCGGTAGGCCAACACCACCTCTGGGTTGTACACTGGCAGCCACTTGTAGGGGTTGACAGTGACACAGAAGAGACCCGAGTAGGTCTGCAAGGAAGGGAGACAGCACGTTGGCTTCCACTTAGCCTGGCAGAGCAGCTCCTGCTAGCTGCCTTCCTCTGGGAAGACTGCTGCTGGCACTTACGTAGATCATCCATGCTGCATAACGCTCTTTGAGGTTGTACAGCACAGCGGGTTCGTGGAGGTGGGTCATCATGGCCATGTCCTCGATTTTATCATACTTGGGAGGGTTCATGGAGAAGACCTGATCGTCCTTCACCGTCAGGGTCTGACGAGGAAACAACAGATCCATGTATGTCAGCTAAAAGCTCAGAATCAGAATAAAACGCTGTCCTTCAGCCTTGTTTTTCACTCACCTCTCCAGCTTCAGTCTTGACAGTGACCTTCCCCGTTTCCCTGCTCTGGATTGTCCCTTTCACAAAGGATTCCTTAGGATGCACCACAAAGACAGATGACTTGGCATCAAAAGGCTTGTTCTGGGCCTCAATTCGTTCTTTCTCTGGCTTCCGGAGGTAAGGAGCCGCCTCCCCAAAGATGGCCATCTCAGCATCAAAAGACATGGCTGCAGTTTATTTGGACTACACCTGCAGAGAACTCTGGAAGGCAAAACACAATTTCGTGACCATAATGTCTTCAGGAGGATGAAATCTCTCCGGTCAGAGGCTTGCTTTATGATCAGTCTGATGGCAATATCAATTCATTACTGGTCTGTCATACCATGGCCTGCTATTCCCTCAGCTACATTAGCACATATATTTCTTGATAAATATTAACTGAATCCACCTTTAGAAAATAAAATAAAAAGATTTTTTCCAATGAGCCAGGTCTAGGGTACAATTCAGAAAATGATCTTGCTAACAAGCAGCAACAGTCCCTTGTGTTTGAATGGTGTGCTTCAGAGTGAAGACAAGATTTTCAGAAGTATGTATCAAAATGAGAGACAGCTTTTCCTCCTTGACTAGTCTGGCTTTAAACATCTAAAATCTGTACAAGCTTCACATGCCTTCTCAGCAGATACTCTTGCATCCTTCTTGAAAGCCACCCTTCAATTATAAACAGTTCACTTTGGTAAGCTCCTCCCTCAAACTTCTTCCCTTTAGAAAGGCACCTGAAAAGCAAGATCCTGTCCTTGCACAGACAGGAGTGATCATCCAATGCCCAAATAAAGCATTGGCTTCGATACATGCAGTATTTCAGTGCCACATTTCCTATTTTGCACTGCAAATGGCCTTAAAGATACTTTCCCACATATTTGTACCATGGAAGATGGCACTGAAAGCTCAGAAAGCTTATACTTCCCAACCATCTAGCCATTTAGGAATATTTTAATTCTGAATCAGCCTCCTGATCTGAGACACAGATAATGTGCTTTATTTTTCCCTTTTGACACTCAACTGTAACCTATTGTGATTACCTGAACTTAAATCCACAGCACAAACATTTGGTGACTGAAAGTACTGACTGGAAATAGCTTGTATGTAACACCACTGCATGAAAAAACCTGGGTGTTTTAATGCTTATCACAGTGCCAGTTTGTGTTTTGGTGCCTTGTAAATGTATATTAAAATAATTTATAAGAAAATAAAAGTTTATGAATTTCAACTGAAATGGAATTTCAAATTCCAGTGTTAAAATTCCAAATTTATAATACATTTCTTATAGGCAATTTTAGTTTCTCAGTTAAGTCTTTAAGCACTAACTATCAGCAACAAAATGAAATCATTACATTAATTGCAGTTAGACTCATAAAATTATAGAATATCCTGAGTTGGAAGGGACCCACAAGGATCATTGAGTCCAACTCTTGGCTCCACACAGGACCATCCAAGTCAGAGCATGTGACTGAGTGCATTGTCCAGACACTTCTTGAACTCAGTCAAGCTCAGTACTGTCTCAGTACAGAACCTCTTCCTAATATCCAACCTAAACCTCCCCTGTTGCAGTTTCATGCCATTCGCTCTGGTTCACCAAAGAGAGGAGATCAGCACCTGCCCCTTTACTCCCCCTCATAAGGAAGCCGTAGACCATGATGAGCCATCCAAGAGGTTAATAAAGACCACAGCATTATGCATATTGTCTGAAGCCAGGAGCCCCTGAAGGTCTTTTTGAACACACAACTAGAAGTCACTGTCCTGTCAGGATTGTCCTCCTGGTTTTTGGTCCTAATGGGGAGCAACCAGTGAGTGCATGCATAAATGAGCTGGGAGGAAATACATTAAAGTCATGTGTCTAAGGATGCCTGGCATGAATAATGACAGCTTGAGTATAATAATTGTAGCAAATGAATGTTCAACATGTTCAAATAAATGCCAATTGTGATCTGCCTTCACTTGACTTGAATATTTTACCAGAAGTTATGGAATTTACAACTCTAAGAGACATTGCATGATGTTACAAAGCCTATCAACAGGACTAGTATGGTTTTGAATACAATATATTTGAATAGAAAACACAGGATAAAGTGACTAACTTGTTTTTCACTAAGGAATAAAATACACTTTTTTTTTCCTTCTGGTGTAACCTGATCAGTTTAATCAAAGATTTCAGGATAAAAAAGCCACACTCCACTTTGGTCCACAACTAAATTTGAGACATCAGCTGGAAGTGGGTTTAAGTCCAGTCAGTGGAATTAGAATTGAATTTTACACAACAGAAACAGCAAACAGCTTGTCAACAGGAAAGAAATTCTCCTTTAGATGGTCCCCTGTGGTAGGTCTACAACACACCACAAAGCACTAAGCACTTCAGTGTTCTATCCACAGAATGTCCATTATCAGTTCTGCAAGATCTAGTAGTACTGGGAACAGCATAACTACATCTTTCTTCATTGTACCAAAGAACAGGGCTTATCAGCAAAGTGCAGCATGACACTGGTACAGCCATACTGCTCCTGAGGTACATATTATTTTTTCATACATCTCATTACACAGCACTTCTTAGACACACTCTTTGCATGGCAAATCAAGCCCCAGAATAATTTCCCTCTTCCCCTGCCTCCCTCCAGTAAATATGTATTTCAAAGTAGAACTTCTAGACAAATTCGATTCATTTATATTCCCTTATTATACACAAGGAAGGAATAAAACAGTGTCTTACCTTTTGTGGGATAATAGAAGTTTCTTCTAGGCTTGGTGACTTGCAGGCTGGTAGTACTGTAAAATGAAAAAGAAGTTTCCTTCGTGCAGAAATTCAGTGGAAAGTTGCAGAATGGTTATTTACAGATGTCTTGAAAGCTTATTTAAAATATGATCTGAGAAACAGATCACCTTCTAAAATGAAGGCCAGAGCAGGACTGCAGTGTAACAGAGAATGGAAGGCTCCATCCACTCTTTGGTAGCAGAGACACTCCACACTTACCTCCAAATTTTCTTTAAAGACAAAGCTGTCTTGTCTCGAGACATTTTATACTCTTCACATAGATACTCTTCACAGATACTCTTTCTTTCTTCAGTCATAACATTTTTGGCAAACTTTGTTCCTGGCAAGGCATTGTTTGGCAAAGTCAACTAAAGGGAAAACTGTCAGGTGATGTGACCAGATATAATTAGAAATTATTGATACCTCACTGACTGAATAAATCCCCTATAAAAAATATGAGAAGGATCTAAATGAAGGATTTGAACAGGCCCAACAGGGACAGTCTGAAAGGGTCCACTAGGCCTGGTGAGTTAAACACTGAAAATAATCCAGGATTACACAGAGACCTTGCTCGTGATGAAGAAAAAAATCATTGAATTGTGACCTCCCAAAAATACTTAGCTCAGAATGTTCTCTGGAAGTTTCTTATAAAATTCTCAAAGCAGAGCCAGATCAGGCTGCTCAGGACCATGTATAGATGAATTTTTGGTATCTCCAAGGAGGAAGTTGCAACAATATCTCTGGACACATTTTCTAGTGCTTAAAGGTTTGTACTACTCTTCCCCACAGCACACTCTAAAGGTCCTTAAGAAATGTGCTAAGAGTTTTAGATAAAAACAGTATTGCTTTTTTGTTAAAACCACTTACCTTCACTAAGGTAAGATAGTGAAGGGGGTCCTTCACTATCTTCTGAGCTACAGCCTCATACAGAGATGCATTCTGAGGTAAGTGGTTTAATACACGTGAGTGTACACATCTATTTGCATGTGTGCATGCACGTACACACAGCCTTCATACTCCTCTTAAAAATGGAAGACGCTGTAGAAATGGCTCTACCCTGTCTTATCAGCTCTTTCTGAAGGAGTGTGTTTAGCTCATTGCCACATTAGAAAGCAGAACAGATGGTCAATGACAATCACAATCCCTAACACAGAGTCTATTCCACAAACACAGCGTGAGATGTTCCTTCTGACAGTGGTACACACACCTACACTGAAGTATTACACACCCCCAACTCTGCTCAGTGAATGAGCAATTCTTATCTGTACAAAAGACAGAAACACCAAAACACTATGTCTGTCTCACACTTGTTCCAGACTTTGCCTCTGGCCAGAGTCCCAGGCTTGCAGTACTATGAGTGCTTAACACTTCCACCACCTGCATATCTGTGTTTGTTCACACATTTACATGATTCCCCCCAAAATGTTGTGTAAACATAAGAAACTATAAGAAAATATGCTATTTAGAGGTGTATGTTTTCTAACTAGAAGATTCCATTTTTTGGTGCCTTGCATTTCAGTGCTGTGTTACTTAGGTTATACTCTGAGAAACTATAGAAAAGTACCTACACATTAGCTACCGTGCTGGCCCTGCACCCATCTGCATCAGAGGTTAAGATACAAGATGCTATAAACAGTGAAGAGGCATTTACAAGCATTTACAGACATTTCCATCTGTCATCTCTCCTTTGCTACAAGAATCTATGAGACACCTGCAAACAACATTCCTAAAAGGCTGTAGCTAAATACAACACAACTCACCTGTTGGGACTTACACATCAGCACCTTTAAATCATGCCAGATCTAAACTAACTCCTCCCCTGGTCATTGGCATTTTGGTTACTAAAGGAGCTCAGTGGATAAAGCTCAGTCAGTAATACAGTGGTAGGGTTAGAAAACTAATGCTTGTGACCCACAATAACATCCAGCATTAGGCACTGATGTGAGTCTGAAGGGCTTATTCCAAGAAGGGCTCTAGCACCCACGTTTTTCAGCATCACAACAGGGCAATTTAGATTGTAGGTATTAGTGACTAGACAAGTACTATGCATTGTTTTATGATCAGGCTGTTGAAGCACTGATTAGATTAACAATAAATTTTCTTAGTTTTGTGTGTATCAATCAAGAAATTTTATTTGACCCAGTAAACACTGAAGGAATATGATGTTTCATGCTACAATTGTGACTGCAGCTTCCTGTGAACACCAGAAAGTGTTATCCTGCTACACCAGGGAATCCATGGTCACTGTCTGAAAAAAAGACCAGTGTGCCTTTGATAGATGTAGAAAGTGATTTTGTCTTAAAAATCCAGACAAAATATGGCCAACCTACTCTCCATCATTGCTCATTTCCCTGACACACATGAAGGGTGCAATGGTTTCTACCAAGATGAAACAGGGGCCCCACAGGGTCTGACTTGTAATGAAAATACCTGTTCTATACTGGGCTCCAGAATCCAGTAGTAAACACTCCTCTAAGGACCCCTGCCCAGACAGTTATTTTTATAGATGCTAGTGTCATTGCTCTTGGAGTTGGGTTTCAGCAGAAAGAAGCTAGTGTTTCACTGACATCTTCAGATACAAGGGAGAGCTCTGAACTCTCTGAGGAGTGAGTGAAGCATTTGGTTCTGCCAGCTGCACAGTGAATATGACCTGAGACAACTGTAAGAATTGAGAGTTTTACACTTTTGTTTCAGACACTGTAAGTTCACTTTAAGAAATTATTCTCCCTGCACACATGTGCACACACACATACTTACACCTGCATACACCCACACACTACTTAGTGTGCTCCAAGCTTTTCCTTTGAGGTTGGTTTTACCCTTGCTGTGCAGACCAGGAAGTCTTCCTGGGGAAGAGAAATCTTTACAGAGTGGCTACTTTTCCCACTAACTTTTCTGAACACATCATCATGATCACCTTCTGCCTTTTTCATCACATCCCCATCTCTCTTTGGTAAGAAAAGAAGTTCTTTGGTACAGGAGACTGGAAAATTTTCTCAGCTGCTCAGATAAAAGAGGGTTTGTGAAAATTCTCCACCACTTATTTTGTCCTGAGATGTGGATTTCCTTCCTTGGTGGCAGGATTGAGGTGATAGATATGCTCTCCACACACAACCCCCTTTGTTTCTTCTTGAATACTGCTGGAGGGATGTCTCATATGTGGCGTCAGTGTTACTTAGGGAAGCAGCAGAATCATATGGTAGGCAAAGCACAGGCACTACTTCTAATTGGCTAGAACAGTTTCTTTGTCCCTTCAGTCTTTACCAAAGGCTTTACAAGCCTTAGAAAAACTATGTGGGAAATTTTCCTGAATTTTACAGTGTCAGATATGTTTATCAGCATGGTCCATGCTCAGAAATGCTTTTCTATCTCTCCATTACAGCATTACCAATCACTCCTCAGATCTTTCTGGAAAAGAATAATGTATGTCCAATTGTAGTTTTGTTTTTCCATCCCTACAAGAGCATCAAGTGAGGAAGAACAACCCCTTCCTATTGTCCATAATAGGAACATTATGGATGGTCTGAACAGCTATGCTTGCTGAGTTCCCAGTGTTTCTCCACAAAGATGCTGTTTTCTGATCAGGGGAAGCTGGTTCTCTGTCTCCCTCAAAAGATACTAAATCTCTTAGTATCTTCAAAGTCAGGACAGCAGGCATTGTGGAGAACACTGCATATTTCCTTTTACCCTGACTTATGTGGTCATAATCAAACACCAAGAAATACAAACGTTGTTTCTGGCATGTCACACATGTCTATCTAGACACATAATCAAGACTAACTCCTTCCCAGGGCAACACAGAATGTTTAGTCTACATTGTAGTAGAAAGATGTACAGACTGGTATCTACCCAGAGGTGCCCAGTAAAAGCAAGACAGATCTTCCCCAGCCTTGGACAAAAATAAAACCCCACAAATTTTCTTCCTATCACCAGTATTTTCTTCACAAACAAGGTATGAAGAGCAGAACAAAAAACATTCCCAGACTAGTATCTCTGTACTGTTCTCATCCATTTCAGACCTGATCCTTGGCACAGAGCACAGTTTTGTGACATCCTCTTGTCTACACAATTCTAACTGTAGATGTATCAGTCAGAGACAAGCAGTGACATGCAGGACATTTGATTGGAAGGGGGGCAGCCCTCTTTATGGCTGTGTTGGGAGTGCACAGACTGGCAGGGCTATAGGTATGAGGTACTAAAATTTGCCATAAGGGTGACTTACCCCTGGAGAGAGATAAGGAGAAGCTGTTCAGACAGGATTCTACATGAAATGTAAAAATGACCCACAAAACTGGACAAGCAAAATCAATACATTAAAGAACCACAGATCAGGAACTGGTGTGAGAGTTCAAGTTCAGAAGGAATATTAATGAGCCTCTTTCTTCCTAAAAACAATAAAGGACATTGGGGATGTGAGCGTTTCTGTGCTCTGAGAGAAAAGCATTGTGACAAAAAGGTTCTGAAAGAGTCAATACTGACACTGATCAATGTTAATACAACATGAGGGAAATAAAACTGGAATTAAGTGCTTCCAGTGCCTCACCAATAAACGATGTCTTTAAGCATCTTCTCTATGCATGTTTTAAATACCTCCAGGGATGGTGACTCAATCACTTCCCTGGGCAGCTGTTCTAATGCTTGACAGCCCTTTCACTGAAGAAATTTTTCCTAATATCCAACCTAAACCTCCTCTGCTACAGTTTGAGGCCATTTCCTCTTGTCCTATCACTTGTTATTTGAGAGAAGAGACAAACACACGCTTAGCTACAACCTCTTTTCATGAAGCAGTAGAGAGCGATAAGGTCTCCCCTCAGCCTCCCTTTCTCCAGGCTAAGCAATCCCAGTTCCCTCAGCCACTCCTCATATCTATATAAATAGAATATTTATAATTATATCTTACAAATATATAGTCCTAAACGTTTCTATATAAATAGAAACATATATCTCTTTCTATATAGAAAGAGAAACCACAAGTTTTTGCAGAAGGGACAGAAGTCAGGTTTAACTAAGAAAAGGTTTATGATATTCACACCAGAGGCAGCCAATAAACATTTCGTGTATCCATTTGAGAGTAGGCCTCTAAGTGTTGGAACTAAAGATTGTATCTACTTACTTCATGTGTCCTCACTAATTATGGCATCTAAGAAAAATTGGATGCTATATTGTTGAGTAGATTCCTGGAAACATAACAAGATGGCTCTGTAAATCAGTATCCCATATATAAAACAGACTCATTTATTACCCTAGGCAGAAAAGACTTCTCTATGTGGGATTTAAGACTATTGGCTGATTACATTGAAAAAAGATTTTTCAGGAAATTATCTGCATTTCCACTGATATGGGACAATACAATTTTTCAGGATAAAAAAAGATAATAACATCTCAGAGATCATTCAGCAGAGTAATTGTAGAGAACCTGTTCTTGCTACTCCTGGTAGTTCAGCCACAAAACACAGCCTACCCTTTTTTTCTATAAAAAGAGTTCTAGAAGAAAATCTGCATTTTCTTGAGCTGCTTGCTACACTCATTTAAAAACAGTGTGATTTGAAAGTTTCAAATGCTGTTGTCAGCCATGCCCTTGGAATTAGAAAAGCGTGCTTGGAGAGATCCATTTGGCCTGTAAAACATCAATACATATGGTATAATGTAGGAAGCATAGCCTCATTCTGCTCTCCTGTCCTGTGGGTAAAAGGAGAGCTCCCAGGAATGTTGGCAAATGGTAAGCAGAAATGCCAGAACACTAATCCTTCAGAGGAAATCTTCTCATTGCTACACTTTGACTAACACGTTGCTGTGAACCGGACCCGAAGATGGTAAGGACACTCTTTCTTTATTAGACTTGATAAGTATTCTATCAGATTAAATTAATTACAGGGAATACCTTCTGTATTCCACATGGAACTTGTCTGTTAAATATAGAGCTTAACATGCTGTGTTGCCTTCGTAAGATGTCCTCTAAGATTCTGTTTGGATGTTCCTGATAAAGACTTTGTGCACAGGGATGGGGTGGGGAAAATGGATTTTTGAACTGATTTCTTGAAAACCCAAAAATTACCATTACTGATGTGAGCTAAGGAGTAATTCTCTATGAAGAAAGGCACTTAGGACCAATATTTTATATACATATGTAAAAGGCAATGTCTAGGGCTAAACGTAAATCTCCTGAAAATATAACTGATGGAGACTAGCTTGTGTTACAGTTCATACGAGGCAGTGGCAGACCTGTCCACCCTTTTTCCTAACCCTGCTCTTGCCCTCAAGATCTAGTATCTGCAATGCATTGTGCTTTTGCAATTTAGCCTTACTACTTAAAAATGTGGTAACATTCCATGCCTCCACATAGGGAATTTGGAAAACAGACTTTCATACATATGAGTTCTTCTCTTTCCAACTATAACTCTCTTTTCCAGACATAGGCTAAAGCAACCCAGGTTCTGAAATGGCCAACTGAGAGTAGAGAACTGGATAAAGTTGCAACCTGTGGTTGAAAATGGGCAGTAATGACTGTGTAGCCAAGGTGAACAATGTACACGCCCCCTATTTCCACAGCAAATATTAAGTAACTTCTAGGCGACATTCAAAATGCCATTTCCTTCACACATTTAAGCAGCTGACTCTAGTTACAGAACAGGTGAGTGAAGTAAAAAGGCTTAGAAGTCTCTGAGTAAAGTGCAGAAAGCAGAGCAACAACAGGTGGCAAAGAGTCAGAGAAGGACAGGAAGGTGGATGAAAGGGAAATTAGGGTTGCTAGCATGATATTAATATTAGGATCCAAATGACTCAGAAAAAGAGGTTAGGTGGTATGTTCTTTAGCTGACCATCTGTCCCAGAATTGAAGAGGTGTCATGATGCAGGCAGGTTATCATAACTCTGATGTCACTCTCAGACACTACAGATGGAAAGCACAACTATGCTTTGCCTGAACTTCGTGTAAGTATTTGCTATCCATCTTAAGCTGTAAAGACCATTTCTCTCAATCCAAGCATGCAAGAGTAACCTTTGCCTTCTGCATCCGTGCTGTCGTCTCCCTGATGCTCCCTCGGGGATTTCTCCAGCTAGCCTCTGTCCTCCTGGAGCAGGGGGACCTCTAGAGGCCTCCAGGCAGAGATGGCATGGAGCAACCATGTCAGGGACCTGCCCCACACTCTGCCTTGCACACTGGCAAACCTTGGACTTTCCCTATTAGTACCCCAAGTCTGAGGTCTTTATGTTAATTGAACCATATATTCCCAGCAGTATTGTCTTGTCTTCCAAAGGGCTACCCAGGTAAGTAGAACAAGATGCTTTAACAGACTTTTTCCTCCCTTCCTCTCTTTCATGAGAAAGACAGGATCTTTTTCAGCTAGTAGTAGTTTCTTCTAGAGTTTGCATAGACTTGTAAATCATTAAATTAGTTGATAAATTTGGTTTGTCAGAACTCACTGAGTACAAGTATCCTTCTGCAGACAGGAAGATTATCTGTTAATGTTATTCTGTTCATGAAAAAGTGCTTATTTACTCACTAATGTCCAGATTATTGTAACTGGAATAGAACTTGTGATCCATGCAGCTCCACTGGATTATACCAGCTGCATGTATTTGAAACTTTCCCCCAGAGCTGTAATTATGGACCAATGCTTTTTTTTTTCCAAGATTCATGACTTTCCTGTTATTTACCAGCTAGCAGACAGTCTAACTACACAGGGTATTTATACAATCTGACTCTAATCTTCAAACTATAAATACAGGAGAAATTACATATACTTAATTTATATGAACGAAGGAGAGATATTAATTGAAATAAATTAGGAACAAGTCCAAATGGACAAGAAGTAAAAAAGTATTTAAGAATATTTTTTTTCTGGACATATGCAGCCTGGTGGGGATGTTATTATTCCTCACTTGCCTTGCTGCCATGGTACAATCAGCATTAGGTGCCCAGGGAGTTTCTGAGAACGTCTTCATGAATGCTTAGTGTCAAACAGGAAAATGCTACTGAAGCACATCTCCCTGCTGCCCCACACTTTGGTTGGCATGACAGGTGTGCTCCAGATCTAATGTGCTCCCACCTCAGACAGGCATTCAGCTCTTGGACTCCCATGGAAACCCATCAAGTCTAGGTTCCAGGTCCTCAGCACCTTCTGTTCTGCTACACTGCCCTTCTGCCATGGTGCTGCACTCTCTGAGGAAGAGACAGCCTGTGTTTTAAGCGTGTGTTAGTGATTGACCCTGCCTCTCACAGCTCCTGCCTCCCAGGGAGCTGGTCCTGCTGGCATGTACCATGAGGACAGCACATTGCTCTCACCACAGCCCCAAGCTTCCTCTGCAGTATTTTCTCTGAGCATCAATGACTGATGGCTGACCCACCGGGTTGGATTTAAACCTCTGTGGTGTGAGTCAGCGCTAACCCGTGGGCCAGGGACTTTCAGCCGCTTTAAAAGCACCACTCTGAAGCAGACGGAGCCGCTGGGCTGGGGCAGGCCGGCCACCCAGAGAGCTTCCACCTCGGCGGCTCCCTGCTGCCACCCCCCGGCAATGGCTGCCGCCAGCACTGGGCACAGGCGGCTGCTGCCTGGCTGAGCTCCCCGGCGCGGACAGGAGCCTGCTGGTGCACCAAGCACAACTGTGCTTTCATAGCAACACCCAAAAGGTGAGGCAATAGGAACAGCACTGTCTCAAATGATGCCTCTGGGCCTTACATCAGCACCCACCCTGGGGCCTTGCCTTAGCTGGCCTTGTTCCCTTCACATATAGCCACAATGTTGGGCAAGTGACAAATGTGGTCCAAAGGCTCGTGAATCATGCTCTCTGCTGAGCTTCTCCTCCTGAAGGTGAGCAAGATGGCAGCTCCCTTGCAAACTGTGCCCTGACTTTTCTTTTTCATTATGTATCTTTCAAGATTATTTGTCTGAGTAACACGACTCCTTTTCAGTACTCACTGAACAAATACAGAAAGGATAAGGAGTTAGGAACTAGGAGGGGAAAAAAACCCTACACTGACACACACACACAAAGCTTATAAACCACAACTGTGTCTGAATAATACTGACAATGTAGACCTAAAAGTAAAATTAGAAAGAAATGAGAACTAGTCCACATTGTGCATAAGCGAAGAAATCTACATTCTTTATTCTCTAGACACTGACAGGGTTACGAAGACTCGTTGCAGGAGAAAGTGACCAAGAGGTTGACACTTGGTGCATCCCTCAGGTCACTTGGCTGCCTCATGACATCCTCACTCTTCCTCTTCTATCTTCTTGCTGTGAAACTCCCGGCTTTTCACTCGCAGCTTGTTGACCTGGGACTCAGCAATGTCAGCCCGCTCCTCAGCTTCCTCCAGCTCATGCTGGATCTTGCGGAACTTGGACAGGTTGACATTGGACAGCTCCTCCTGTGAGGGCAGAGGGAGTTGGGGGTGCGGAGCCCAGGGCAGGGGTTTCACCCCTCCTGCACCTCAGCCTTGTGGGGGTGTGTAAGGCACAAACCTCCATCCCCACCCACCACTGCTTACACGTAAGCCTCACGCACATCTCATCATCCCTTATTCAGGATCTGCTGTGACAAGCTTTACATGTACTGTGTCAGTCTTGAGGAGCTATTTTGTCGCTTGAGCACTATTCCTCCCACTACTTACTGCCCAACCATCAGCCTGACTTATTAGACTGAGAAAGACCATGAAGCCTTCTGACATGGATTCATGCACTTGTCTGCCTAACATTCCTTAGTTCATCCCTGACTGCAACTCAGCAAGTCCTAAGGACATGATAGTAAAATGGCATGGCCAAGAATGTTGTGCCTTTATGAAAGTGTCAGATATATCATCAGATATATCTCAGAATGATACTTACAGCCTCCTCAGCTTGTCTCTTGTAGGATTTCACCTTCATTTGCAGCTTGTCCACCAGATCCTGGAGCCTCAGGATATTCTTCCGGTCTTCCTCAGACTAGAGAGGTTGGGAAGCAGCAAAGAGAATGAATTCCTGGTTTCCCCCCATGTGACACTGACAATTCCCCTTGCAGAGTTGGAGTGAAAGAGTTGACTGGCTGTGAGAAAACTCTGGCAGCCCGAGGAGGCCTCCTGCCTTACCTGGTAGGTCAGCTCCTTCACCCTCCTCTCGTACTTGCGCACACCCTTCACGGCTTCAGCGCTGCGCTTCTGCTCAGCATCAACCTCCCCTTCCAGCTCCCGCACCTGCAGTGAGAAGCCCAGTGTTAGAGCTTCCCTGCCTGCTGGGTACTTAGGGCACGTGTTCACACTCAGGCCCAAACACCAGCCCTACTCACCCTGGCCTCCAGCTTCTGGATTTGCTTCTTGCCTCCCTTCAGTGCCAACTGCTCGGCCTCGTCCAGACGGTGCTGCAGGTCCTTCACCGTCTGGTCCAGGTTCTTCTTCATCCTCTCCAGGTGGGCGCTGGTGTCCTGCTCCTTCTTCAGCTCTTCAGCCATCATGGCTGCCTGAGGAGAGAAACAGGTTAAAGCAGTTTTGACCTTTTATTACTCTTATCTGAAACTCTTATCTGAATCAGTGAAAGGAGCCCCCAGCTCACATCTGTGATGGCCTTCTTGGCCTTCTCTTCAGCATTGCGGGATTCTTGGATCGTATCCTCCATTTCACTCTGAATTTGGGAAATGTCTGTTTCCAGCTTCTTCTTGGTGTTGATCAAGCTGGTGTTCTGTGCAAAGAGAGATAGCAAGACTTGTATGCTCAGGCCTGCAATAGCAAACGTGCAGCTTGAGACAAGTTGTAGCTTACAAAATGTGAGTGGTGGAATGGGCCCCGAGTAGGGCTTCCCTTGTGGACAGCAGTAGAGACCATTACCCTGTCCCACCCTCTGGTATCTAACAGCCCTTTGTCTTTGCTGAGTGTCAACCCAACTGCTTCTGGCACCAGACCCTTACCTGAGTATGGAGGAGCTGCACCCGCTCAGTGGCATCCAGCAGCTCCTGCTCAGCCAGTTTCCTGGACCTCTCAGTCTGCTCCAGGGCTGCCCGTAGCTCCTCAACTTCAGCCTGCAACAGGTTTGCTCTGCGCTCCACCATGGCCACCTGCTCCTTCAGGTCCTCTTGAGACCTGAGAGCATCGTCCAAGTGAATCTGCGTGTCCTGTAAGAGAAGAAAGGGAACTTGTAAGATGACACGGCACTGGAGCAATGAGAAATTGCAAGTCAGCAGAGTGTGCTTGGGTGCCAGAAAAAGCAGGAGAAGCTTTTTCTCTGTATGTAACTTTGCTGAGCAGACCTTGAGCACTGCCTGTGTGTTCCTCAGGTTCTTCTGTGCCTCTGCAGCCACACGGTTGGCATGGCTCAGCTGGATCTCCATTTCATTGAGGTCTCCCTCCATCTTCTTCTTCAGCCTCAGGGCTTCATTCCTGCTCCTGATCTCAGCATCCAGGGTGCTCTGCATGGACTCCACCACTCGGAGGTGGTTCCTCTTCAGCTGGTCAATCTCCTCATCTTTCTCTGCAATCTTCCTGTCAATCTCAGACTTCACCTGGTTGAGCTCAAGCTGGAGGCGCAGGATCTTGCCCTCTTCATGTTCTAGGGAGGCCTGGACAAGTCAGCAGGAATAATGACTTTCTCAGTAACCACTTATGTGGCAGTTCATGAAGTCAAGGGTTGCTTTCCCTAGATATCACTGTACTAACTATTTCTGGACAATATTTAATAGCACTGTAAGTACCTCTGCCTCCTCGAGTGAGGCCTGAAGTTCAGATTTCTCCTGCTCAATCTGCTTCTTGACTTTCTCCAGCTCATGAATGGCCTTTCCTCCCTCGGCAATCTGCTCCGTCAGGTCAGAAATCTCCTCTGTGGGAAGCAAGAGCAAAGGCAGGGTCAGGCCCAGAGCTGAATGGGGAGGGCCCTGTCACAACAAGGGGACAGGCACCTCTGCCCACCTGCAGGCACAGAGCCCTGTGGAGCGCTGGCTACTGGTGGGGAGCGAGAAAGCCCTGCCAGGAGCAGAGGGCCAGGGACTTACGCTGCAAGTTCTTGTTCTCCCGCTTCAGCGTTTCCAGGTGGTCCAAGGACTCCTCGTAGGCATTCTTCATCTTAAAGAGCTCCGTGCTGAGAGAGCGAGACTCCTTCTGGGAGGCTTCCAGCTCAGCCTGCGTTTCCTCATACTTCTGCTTCCACTCTGCCAGGATCTGGAGAGAAAGGGGGCCTGAGCATGGATGAGGCCGTCAGGAGGGCACGCTCTGCCCAGCAACCCCAAGGCTGCAGCCCTGAAGACCTTGTCAAAGTTCTTCTGCTTCTTATCCAGAGCTGCACAGGCAGCATTTGATCGCTCCACGTCAATCATCAGGTCCTCCACTTCATTCTGCAGCCTCTGCTTTGTCTTTTCCAGGGAGGCACACTTGGCATTGACGGCTTCCACGTGCTCCTCTGCATCCTGCAGGCGCTGTGCCAGCTTCTTCCTGGGAGGGGATAAGCACAGCTTAGGGGACAGACAATTCTGTACTGTTCATGAGAGGGCAGTTGCCCATGCTGCACACTTTGAGCCCAGGCCTGTTTGCAGTCTTTTTATTCTGCTCCAGACTACATGCAGCCTAAAGGGCCTGTCACTTCTCTGTCCTAGCACCTACTGAGTACTCAGCCTGCTTTAGCCTTGCCTGGTGCCAGCCTGTCCTTCCATTTTACACTGTTTGCACAGCACGCTTTCTCTCCTTCTCTCCCCAGGATACCCCTGCCTTTGCCCTACCCCATCTGAACCCCATTTCCAGTTTGCCTTGGCAGTCTCAATATTCTCCAGGTATTGGACATCCCACTTGCCAACCTACTTGGCCTCCTCCAGCTCCTCTGTGCGCTGAATGGCATCCGTCTCATATTTGGTTCTCCACTGGGCCACTTCACTGTTGGCCTTGGACAGGGCACGCTGCAGCTCCCCCTTGGCTTCCTGCTCCTCCTCATATTGTTCCCGCAGCAAGTCACAGTCGTGCCGGGCAGACTGCAGGGCGTGGGCCAGGGCGTTCTTGGCCTGTGTTGACATGGGGATTGGTACCATGAATATCATGCCTCTTGACAGTGACATTGACAGTACAACGAAAAATTCATTAGGCAGATGCAAAGCTGGGAGCTGATGAAGGGTTCTCCAGATGCTTTTAGGGGTGATGTAGGTTGTGGACAGTAGGGTACTTCCAGACCTTTATTTCTTCCTCCAGATGCCTCTTGAGCTCCTCAATCTGCTGGGTAAATCCTTGCTTGCCCCTAGACAGCTGAGAAATCAGAGCATCCTTTTCCTCCACCTGGCGGGAGTATTCCCCTGGGAAGGGTAGAGTGAGAAAAGGTAACGAGGCTTTTCATATGATGACAGTTTCTGCCTCTAAACCCACGTAGTCAGGAGTGGCCTGGAGCGCTTGTACCAGCTGTCACTTTGCACCCTGTGCTCATGGCACACAGACCCTCCCGTTGCACCTCTGGAATAAGGATGCCTCACCTGATTCTGTCTGCAGGCGAGCTCTCTGAGTATTGAGGTCATTGATCATGCGCTGATTCTGCTCTTCTTTAGTTTTAATCTCACTCAGCTGGTCCTCCAGAGTGCGGCACATCTTCTCCAGATTTGCCTAGGCAGCAAAGACAAGGAAGGAAAGGTGATGAACACAGGGACTCTGCCTCATGCTAACAGCAGAGGAGGAGAATTGTTTTCAGGAGAACGTGGCTGCTCGATAGAGCCGGCGTGCCATACCTCGGTCTTGTGACCATGTTCTACTGCAGTTCTGTACCTTGGCTTTGGAGACAGACTCCATGTTACTGGCCAGGTCGTCAATCTCCATCTTCAGCTCACTCTTCTCCTTCTCCAGCTTCTGCTTCACTCGTTGCAGGTTGTCGATCTGCTCCCCAAGCTCAGCCGTGCTGTCCGCGTGCTTCTTGCGCAGGGCGGCAGCCGTGGCTTCGTGCTGCAGCGTGGCCTCTTCCAGGTCACGACGCATCTTCTGGAACTCGGCCTCACGCTTCTTGTTCATCTCCACCTGAGCTGCAGTAGCTCCTCCTGCCTCTTCCAGGCGCTCGCTGATCTCCTCCAGCTCCCTGGAGAGGTCAGCGCGATGCTTCTCCGCTTTTGCCCGAGAGGTTCGCTCTGCCTCAATTTCCTCCTCCAGTTCCTCAATCCGAGCCTGGGGAACAGCAGGGACCCTTCACAGCCCTGCCCTCCTCCTGCCTGGCCTGACACTGGGTGCAAGAGCAGAGGGCACAGAGACTTGCCTGCAGCTCCTTGATCTTCTTCTGTAATTGCATGCCCAGGGCTTGCTCATCCTCGATTTTGCTCTGGATCTGGCTGATTTCAAAGTCTTTCCTTTGGGCAGAGCAAACCGTGTTAGAGCTCAAAGGGAAAAGACAAGCCCCCCAGCCCAGCACTCGCCTGCCCCACAGCCACACTTACTTCTTCAGTTTCTCATCCAGCTGCTGCTTATCATTTTCCAGATCCATTATGCTGTCATGGGCCAGCTTCAGGTCTCCTTCGAGCTTCCTCTTTGCTCGCTCAAGGTCCATGCGCAGTTTCTTCTCTTGCTCCAGGGACCCTTCCAGCTAAACAGAACAAGACCACCAGTGCTCGGCCAGCCAGGTCTAACTCCATACCTGTGCTGGTCTTGCTCTCTGCCTGTGCACTTACATCGTCCACTTGCTGCTCCAGCTTGGTTTTAGCTTTGGTCAGCGTATTGACTTTGTCCTCTTCTGCCTGCAGGTCATCCAGCGTCTGCTGATGTGCCTCTTGGAGAGCTTTCTTCTCTTTGGTCAGCTTGGCGATGTTCTCGTCCAGAGCTGCCATCTCCTCTGTGAGGTTTTTCACCTTAGAGTAGAAGGGAGCAAGTGTAAATTAGGGAAGTCGATCCAGAAGCTGAACTCCAGAGTGCAAATACAGGTTCTGCCTCACACCTTGTTCTCAGTAGCATGTTTTTCCTTCTCCACTTTGGCCAGTGTTAACTCCAGGTCATCGATGTCTTTCTTCAGCTCTGAACATTCATCCTCCAGTTTTCTCTTCTTGGCTGTCAGCTCAGCATTAATTTCCTCCTCATCCTCAGCCCTCTCAGTCACCTCCTTTATTTTGGCTTCCAGTTGGATTTTGGTTTTGATGAGCTGGTCACATCTTTCCTCAGCATCGGCCAAGCTATCAGCTTCCTGGCAGGGAGACACAGGTGTTTGTTGCTTAAAATGCTTTGAAGTCTCTTCATTCTCTCCTTTGTATCCCTGAGTAGGCACATGTTCAAATGGGGGCTGAACCTGGCCTTCCACTCCAGCAAATGGGAGACCTTGCCAGGCATCTACTGTGAAACCTGTTCATCTGGTATCAACGTGGATTGCAATTATTTTGCGTCTTCCAGAAAAGCCTCACAGAGTAGGTTACTATGAGTATACTTCATGAACCCACAAGTATGACAGAACCATGGTGACTTTAATTACTGACAAGTTTGATAAGGAGCAGGAACTTGGAATCTCATATGGGGCTGCTATGAAACTCACCGTGCCCCTGCCAGTGCATGTTTACTACACAACCAGCTGCCTTACAGTACGTGATTTGGGGTAAGAGCCATTGTGGCTGAGTAGCATGCTTTTCCCATGGACAAATGAACAGTAATACTCACAGCCTGCACTTGGAGCTGCAGGTCATTTTTCTCCTGCAGTAAGGCCACCATTTTCTCCTCCAGCTCCTTCCTCTTTGCCTCAGACTTTGCAAGCTCCTCCTTGGTTTTCTCAAACTCTTCCTTCATGTTGGCCATCTCCTTCTCAGATTCTGCACTCTTCAGCAAGGGCTTGATCTTGAAGAACAGCTTCATCCAGGGCCAGTGCTTGACATTCATGAATGCACGGACGTTGTACTGGATGCAGAAGATGGACTCCCTGAAGTAAAATTCACATGGCTATAGCATACTCTGTGGGTAGTGAATTTAGACTCATTTAGCCAAGTACCATAAAAACGTCATACACAAGTGAGGAATGCCTACCTCCTCTCCACCATTCTTCGATACTCCACTCTCATCAGGAAGCCCCTGCACCTGGCCTGTGTCATGGTCATAATCTCTGCTAGTTTCTCGTCTCTCATCTCCTCCAGAACACCTATCAGCCCAGCTTTGAAGAACACCTTGAGAAAGGGAACATAGTAGCACAGCAGTCTCAGGTAGCGTGTTATGGAAGCACAGAGTGTTTGAACACAGGACTTGTGTCTAGTCTACCTTGGTGTGACCAAATCTGTACTGGGTGTGGTCCACATCGATTGACCCAAGGAGCTTCTCTGACGCCTTCTTGCTGTCAATGAACTGTCCCTCTGGGATGGCACTGGCATTAAGCACTCTGTATCTGTAGGAAAAAGCAGAACATGAAACCCACAGTCCTGAAACCATCACTGCAATTGAACCATCACTGCTTCTTAGCCAAAGTGGATGCATGAAAACACCCGTTGCCCCTTGTCCTGTCACTGAGCACCACTCAAAATGGTCTGGCCCTATCCTCTAGACACCCACCTTTTAGATGTTTATAAATAAATAGGCTTCATGGTTTTGCAGTAGTAGACTACTCTAAAGTGATTTGATGACATAATGTCCATACTAACTGTGTAGTAAATACCATACTGCAGTAATTTAGAAGATAAAGGGTGTGGAACTGGGAAAGAATGGGGAGGAAGTTGGATCACTCTCACCTTTGCTTGAAGTCAGCATACAGGACTCTGCTGGGGAATCCCTTCCTGCAAATTCTGATCCCTTCCAGCACACCATTGCAGCGTAGCTGATGCAGCACCAGCTCATGCTCCATGGCACCTAACAAACACCACCAGGAGTGACTACGTTGCTTTCTGATACTCAGAAGAGCTCCCATAGCTCGAGTTTTACTCCTATAGTATCTTCTTACCAGGTGTTTTGGTTTCATTTGGGATGATGCAGCGTACAAAGTGGGGGTGAGTGCTGCGTAGATTGGTCATCAGCTTGTTTAGATTCTCCTGTGGGATTACAAGGGAAAGCTGAGACCAACAAACAGAAGATCTGCATCTCTGCAGCTGAGTGTTTATCATCCATGGAAAGGAGTTAATAATTTGTCAGATTTTAACTAGATAGCAACATTTCTAAGGCAGTGTACAAAAGGAAATAGAGTTTGTCATCATAAATCATAATTTACCAAATAAAGGCATTTAACTCATTTGATACATCATAATGCTCTGCAGCAGTTATAGGAGTTATAACACCTCTTTTCTCATTTTATCTTTTTCAGGGAAGAAGAGTGAGGAAACTGCTATGTACCCGGAAAAGAGCTGAGACAGTCTGGAAGGAAGAACCCTTCTTCTTGCCACCCTTCTTGCCACCACCCTCTGTCAATTAAAGAAAAGGAAAACATTGATGTTTGTCATAGTTGTAGAACATGGGACTACAGAACAGGAAACAATTTTTAAACATTTAGGCTTTCCTGCTTGATTTCCTGTCAACATTGTCCCACAATGAAAACATGTCTTTCACAGAGCTGACCTGCATCTGCTCCACCGTAGCTGGCGAAGAGCAAAGCCAGTGTCTTCACAGATGATTTCTGGTACAACCCAATGACAGTTTCATTCAGGGGGTCCTTGTTCTTCTCCAGCCAGCCAGAGATGTTGTAGTCCACTGTCCCAGCATAGTGCACCAGGGAGAAGTGTGCCTCAGCCTTGCCTTTGGCAGGCTTGGGCTTCTGGAAGTTGTTGGACTTGCCCAGATGCTGGTCATAGAGCTTGTTCTTGAAAGAGGTGTCAGTTGCCTTGGGGAACATGCACTCCTCTTCCAGGATGGAGAAGATGCCCATGGGCTGGAAGATAGGTCAGAGGAGACAGAGAAAAATTATAATAATGTGAAGCATGTTCTACAAACACTAAAGGTACCAGTGTGTTGCTGGCCAACGTTTGTAAGGAGTTCTTCTCTCTTGTTGATTTCTTCCTTCTCTTACCTTCCCGTAGACTTCAAAATATTTTATTTAACTGACACTTAATCTTTGGCCAGGACTTCTTTCTGAGCTGAATCTGACTGAGACACATCAGAGAATTCCCCAGTATATCATGCACTTCTGTGGAAAACATACCTTCTCAATCAGCTCAATGCAGGCAGCCAGGTCCATCCCAAAGTCAATGAACTCCCATTCGATTCCTTCCTTCTTGTACTCCTCCTGCTCCAGCACGAACATGTGGTGGTTGAAGAACTGTTGCAGTTTCTCATTGGTGAAGTTGATGCACAGCTGCTCAAAGCTGTTGAACTGCCAAATGTAAAAAAAGATGCAATGTTTCCCAGGTTCAGCTATCACAACAAGGCTATTTGCTACTCAAATATTTTTCTGTTCTTAAGAGCATCCACAACTTTGGCCTACATCACTGAGGGCCTTAGTCCTAGAGCTATCACTTTATTTGCAAAGCCTAAGACTGTTGCAAGCTCAAAGGCCTCCAAGACCATTTCTCTGAAAGCAGAGCTTTCTTCTATGCATTAACAATGTTAGGATCAATGAGGCCAATCGCGTAACCATTTGAGGTGGCTAATGTGACAGAGAAGAACAAGGGCTTTCAAGAAAACTGCAGATGAGAGGGATAAACTTATGAAAATTCTTAAAAAGAAGGGTGATTCTACGTCCTCATTAACCCTCCCTGCACCTCATAGACTATGGTGCCAAATCCCTGTTCATTACATGTTACTTCCCTAACACGAAGCTCTTGTAAAAACTCCATTTCTTACATCAAAGATCTCAAAGCCAGCAATGTCCAGGACACCAATGAAGTACTGTCTGGGCTGCTTCGTATCCAGCTGTTGGTTGATACGTATAACCATCCATAAGAACATCTTCTCATAGACAGCTTTTGCCAGGGCACCAACTGCATTGTTCACCTAAAGAAAAGAGAGAAATGGAGTTACCTCCTAGGGACAAAGAAGAATCCTCACACACTTTTTTAACCCATTTTTTTTTAACCTCCAGATCTTACCTGCGACACAGTTTGACCTTTGGTCACATATTCATTCCCAACCTTGACTCGGGGATAGCACAGGGCTTTGAGCAATTCAGCTGAGTTCAGACCCATCAGGTAGGCTGCCTTGTCAGCCACTAAAAGAGAGAAGAGAGAGGGTGAGAGTGGAGCTTCTCTTTTTGAACGATGGTTACAAGTTGGACAGTATTTTGGTAGCTGGTTCTGGAGATGGAAAAGCCTTGGTCTGGTCTCACACAGAAGGTCTGGGAAGGAAACTAAACTCTGGAAGCTAACGATGGCTGCCTTTAAAAGCCAGAACACAAATCACTTCATCTGGAAGTTCCCAAAACCCTTGGGAGTACATGAGGCATACATGCAGCAATTTCCTTTACTGTTCTTTCTACAAGTCAGCTGCTGAATTTGCTGGTACCTTCTGTGCCATCTGGCTCTGCCTGCTCCTCTCGTTGTTTCTGCTTGAACTTCAGGTTGCCGTAGTGCATGACAGCCCCTGTCAGCTTGTAGATGGCAGCCTTTTCATCAGCAGTGAAGCCCAGGATGTCAATGGCACTCTGCAGTCAAAACAATGTAGTAAAAACCTTGCCTAACACCCTTAACAACATCATTAAAGATACTTCTTTATGATCCTTACATCTGTAGCCATCAACTCCTCCTGGTCATCAATGCTGGGTACGGTGATTTCACCTTGGCTCACATAGTGGAAATCATAAGGGTTGGTGGTAATGAGGAGCATGTCTGAAACAGTTTTGGAAAGGATTAGTTTTGCTGACCAGGTAGCAGAGGGACCTGTTCCTCAGCAGTCATCCTCAACAAGAAATAAGGATGCTTCCTACCAATTAGCTCTGGCTTCTTGTTGGAGGTGACCTGATAGAATATGTGGTAGCTTCTTTCTGCCTTCAGCTGGAAAGTGACTCTGGACTTCTCCAGCAGATCTGGCAAGGAAGGTGGAACAGAGTTAACACAAGAACTGAGCAGGGTTAGAAGGAATGTGACCAGGCCAGGAGAGTCTCTTACATGTTTCAATGTCAGCAGAAGCCAGTTTGCCTGTGGCACCAAAGTGGATTCTGATGAATTTGCCCTGTTCAGGGGAAAGAGAAGCATTTCTGCCTGAATGCATCTCCTTATGTGAGAATAGCACTAGCCCATCACTACTGTTACAACAAGGATGGATTTTGCTCAAAGCAGCAACTCACAAAGCGTGAGGAGTTGTCGTTCCTCACAGTCTTGGCATTGCCAAAGGCCTCCAGCAGTGGGTTGGCGCTGATGATTTGATCCTCAAGCGTTCCCTGCAGGATGGTAATTATTGCTGGTTATCCTTTCCAAAAATCATCTCAGGAACAGCCAAAAGCATTGATTCAAGCCAGCACCTATTGCTTTACCTGCATTTTGCCTGACTGCTCCTCTTTCTTCTTCTCCCCACTGGCTGCAATTGTTGCAAAGTACTGGATGACACGCTTGGTGTTCACAGTCTTCCCTGCACCGGATTCTCCACTGTCAGACCAAAGAGAGAAGCAGAGAGCCTGTGGTCAGGCAGGAGGTCCCCTGGCACCAGGTAACAGTGCAGGGACCCAAGCAGGGTGTGTACATACGTGATGAGGATCGACTGGTTCTCACGATCTGCATAAGAAGCAGGAACAAAAAGATAATTAATATGTATCTTTACATTATGGATAGAAACATTCCTGGAAGTTTCAGAAGATTAGCAGGGGGTAGCTAATTTCTTTCATAAACATCTGTGCCTTGAACCCTAATTTCTTTTGAACATTTTAAAGTTTCCAGCTGTAATTGGGAAACCAGCATGTCAACACTGATGTGGATGTGATTTGTAGTGTATGTGCTTCTTTTTTATGGACGTTGTCTTCGTGTCAAGCTGCTCCTTTTCTTTATTAAAAGAAATCAATCTATGGAATATTTATGTAAAGTTACAGATTAAATGCACTGTAAGCTTCGTTCACTGGAGCATGTGCTTCTTATAAACTTTATAATATTGGAGCACTCTTCTTGATCAAACTTTGTTGCTACATTACTGAACAAGAACTCAAAATCAATTAATGTCCCTCTGAAATTCTTCACTATTAGGCTTCATCTCTACTGACCTGAAGGATGTAAACTGAGAAAGCTTGTCATAATTTGCAGCTCATTTGAAAACACATTGAACAGCAGAAGCCCCAGAACAGAGCCCAGTGTGACTTTTTGGAAAAATCTATATTAAAAATTTATATTAATGAATTAAAATGAAAAAAACAGTTTCTGAGGTGTAAGGAGGAAAGATCAAATTTCTGAGCAGGTTTCACTGCAATAAGACTGGTTCATGGGGTTTTTTAAAGCCATCTCCTCTCCCTTTACACAGTCTTATCTACAGAACTCCACTCTAATAACTTCCAGTACTGCAAAGCAAATAATTCAAAGAACAATCCTCTCAACTAAAAAAAAAACCCAGAACTTTAAAAGTTTATCCAAATTTCTTTGAAAGAAAATATAAGAATGTATTAAGAATTAAACCATGCCCTCTCAAATATATTGGACAGTTTATTCTAATGTTGTTAGAAACATGGTCTTGCTGATTGCATCCAGTAAAGAAAATATTTCCAATTAGTAGAGGACATCCACCTACCCGCCAACAACATTTAACTCAACTATTTATCAGTGAAGATTTTCTTTTCTTCTCTGAAAGTGTTCACAGCCAGAAAGAAAACCAAGCAACTCACCAGTCAGCATGAACTGATAGGCGTTGTCAGAGATGGAGAAGATGTGTGGAGGGGCCTCCTGGCGCTTCTTGCCTCGGTAGGCCAACACCACCTCTGGGTTGTACACTGGCAGCCACTTGTAGGGGTTGACAGTGACACAGAAGAGACCCGAGTAGGTCTGCAAGGAAGGGAGACAGCACGTTGGCTTCCACTTAGCCTGGCAGAGCAGCTCCTGCTAGCTGCCTTCCTCTGGGAAGACTGCTGCTGGCACTTACGTAGATCATCCATGCTGCATAACGCTCTTTGAGGTTGTACAGCACAGCGGGTTCGTGGAGGTGGGTCATCATGGCCATGTCCTCGATTTTATCATACTTGGGAGGGTTCATGGAGAAGACCTGATCTTCCTTCACCGTCAGGGTCTGCCAAAGAAGAGAGACTGTGTATCAGTAATCAGCTAAGAGCCCAGAGTGGGAATTACATACAATTTTAAACCTTGTTTTTCACTCACCTCTCCAGCTTCAGTCTTGACAGTGACCTTCCCTGATTCCTTGTTCTGGATTGTCCCTTTCACAAAGGATTCCTTAGGATGCACCACAAAGACAGATGTCTTGGCATCGAAAGGCTTGTTCTGGGCCTCGATTCTCTCCTTCTCTGACTTCCGGAGGTAAGGAGCCGCCTCCCCAAAGGCAGCCATCTCAGCATCTGCAGATGCCATGTCTGCACTTTGCTTAAGGCACGTCAGCAGAGAACCCTGTGGGAGAAAAGAAATATAGGAAATGCAGCTTCAACAGCTCTTTAATGTACCTTGTTTGCAAAAACTCCTTGTCCAATGTTAAGCACATTCCTAAAACTATCAAAATAGTTAAAACTGCCTTATTCTTGTCAAATGATTTAAATCTAGATGAAAAAAAAAATCTTATTTTCATCCTTGAATAACGCAGAATAAACTTTTTCCAATTGCTATTATTTGTGTCTTGTAGCACTGTACAGATTGTGCATTGTTTTTACAGATTGTACAGTGTCATACTGGAGACTATTAATTTTGTTAAAGGAAACTTCCTGTTCTTTAAATTTCATAAAAGTATAGTTAGGAAATACAAAGATTCCCTGAAAGCAAATGGAAAAATGTATTCGGAAACCAGCTTCAGACAGAAGACTACATTGCAAAATATGAAATAAAGCAGTATGCCTAATTTCAACAAATCACAGGACCCGATGATCTCTCGAGGTCCCTTCCAACCCCTATAATTCTATGACCCAGCACTCTTACCTTGAAACTTACTTAGAGACAGAGCAGAAGACTGCAAAGAGACTTTTATAGAGTCTGGTTGGCAGACGTGCTGGATTCTTCCTCTTTCTTCGGTCAAAATATTTTTTGGCAAACATTCTTTGGCAAAGCATTGTCTGGCAAACTGAACTAAGGGCATAATTGTCATTTGATTTGACCAGATATATTTAGAAATATTTTGTACCTTTCCAATGATGTAAATGTACCGGCCATAAATAATTTGACAAGAGACTTAAGGAGAGAATCTCAATTAGTCAAGGCACTTGGAGAACTTGGATGTAGGACTTAGGGATTCTGTTGCTGCATTTCCAGTAATTTCCTCCTGGGCTCAAGGCAGATTTGACTCAGTGTCTGCACACATGCACATTTGCATAGCATACTCCAGGTGGGGTTCTTATGAGAGCAGAGCAGAAGGGGGAATCACTTCTCTCTACAGGGCTGCTCTCAACCCAGTCATTCCACAGTAAGCACCAATAATGGGGATTACCCTGACGCAGGTACAGGACCTTGAACTTTGCCTTGTTGAATGACAACAGGTTCACACAGGCCCACCTCTCAAGCCTGTCAAAGTCCTTCCAGGTAGCATACCTTTCCAATGGTGCATCAAGTACACCATTCAGCTCAGTGTCATCTGCAAACTTGTGAGGGTGCACTCAGTGCTGCTGTGCATGTCATTAATGAAGATGTTAGATAGCAATGATTCCAGGAAGAAGCCTTGAAGGACACCCCTGGTTTCCATTTGGACACTTAACCTTTGACGGTAACCCCTTGGTTGCAGCCAAGACTGTGGGCAGAGTCAAGAATAATACCATTCAGATTTAGAAGGACACATATTCCAAGACCATTTGTAGGTGAGAATGAGACTAGGAGATCTGTAAGGAACCCAGAAAACTGCAGACAGCAGCTCCCAGAAAGGAAGATGTGGAAGGTTTCCTGATTGCTCAGGACACAGAACTGTAGCAGACAACTCCATTGCAGTGTCCCACCTAACGCTGCATGTAGATGGAAGCTGTTGAAGGAGCTCGTCCTTTGACAGAACATTTCTCTGATCAAATGCTAGCAGCAGAGACAAATCCACAGCATGAATATATGTGCTGGGCACCTCTTGAAGAAGAAATTGCAGTTGCAATGGAGTTCTATCTGGAATTTCTGTGCTCAGCATGGAAGTGGGCCTCTGTCCATTAATGTCTCTGCATTGATACCTTAGTCCCCAGGTACACCCAATGGAAGTTAACAGAAAACAGTTACAGATGCATGGGCTGTGTTAGGTGTGGTGGGTCAAAACATGCCAAAGGTATTCATCAGGAAAGAGTCACGAAAACTATTGAAAGCAAGGAAAGATGACGTTGAAAAAGCAGTCCCTATGGGATTTGCAGCATACTGATGTTGTCACCAGCCACGCTGTCTGGATTAGCAGAGCATACCTGTAGGAATCAGTAAATCACCGTTGGATCATGGGACACAACATCTAGCTTCAGCCTAGTGTGTAGGAGGGTGAACTTGGTAGAGAATAGTGGATGCTTGAAGCAGGATCTACATCAGAGGTGAGATGTCAGTGTCACCAAAGCAGTCACCCACCATTCCTTCCTTCCTGCCTGCCCTCCCTCTTTCAGAGTAAATTTCCTACTCACAGGGCTAATGGAATAGTCTCCCATGAGTGCTGTGACATTACACTTCTTAGGTAGAATTATTTGAAAATACCCAGTGTAAGAAGTGCAGCTTTCAAATGGTGGTGTCAGTTATGCTGCAAGTATTTGCTAGGCATGCTGAGAGAGACATCAAAGGGCCCCATGGGCAGTCTGACAGGGAATGCCCAGCCTCCACTTCAGCAGAGTTTCTTCAGGCAGCAGTCCTCTGTGTAAAAGGAGAACGCACAGGAATGCTAACCCAAGCAAAACAGAAATGCCAGCACACCAAGCCCCTCCTATGGCTTACTTCGTAGCCTTTCTTTGGAATCATAATTCCATGAAAATACAGTTTGCCTCTTACTATTTTCTCTTTTGCTACCACTGCTGAGAAATGAGATAGTTTCAAGCAGTTATGCAGCACATGTGGAAGACCTTGCTCCTGATGGGTAATTTTTGAGCCCATCTTTTTATAAGTAGCACTGCATTATATTCCTCCCTGCCTAAAGTTCTGTGGTTTTAACTGTACTGAATTTTGTATGCTATTTAGTGGCAATGTTTGCTCACTGTTGTGAAAGCCTGTGTTTCTTAGGTATCACACACAGTCATTACTGCCTAGAGAAGCAGTATTTCATTGGGAAACATTGCCTCCCTTCCTGTTGCACGCCTCTTTGGACTGCTTTGTCAATACCTTGAAAAACACAGAGGCCAGCACAAATAAAATTTCTCTTTCATCCTGTGCCTTTGAATATTATTTATCTGAGTAAGAAGCTTCCTATATATTCCACAGCTTCACAATTTCTATGTAAGCCTTTCAGGGTTTTGGCTGAAAGGTTTTGGAAATCAGAGTTGATTATATCACTTGGATCTCCCTGTACACATGCTCATTTAACCTTTCAAATGTTTCTATGCTGATTCATATATAAGGCCAACTTGAATTTAATGGAAAAAACCCCATATACCATGTTGGTAATTAACCATCCCCAGATATCTGGCTTGGACAGTGATCATCAAGAGGAACAGCTCATACCTGACATGCTGCATTGGTGGAAAGTGCTAGAAGCCAGCTAGGGTAAGACCTTTGGATATTGGCATACACCAATGCCACAAAGCTTATAAACCAAAACTGTGTCTGAATAATACTGACAATGTAGGCCTAACTAGTAAAAATGGAAAGAAATGAGAACTAGTCCTCATTGTGCATATGCAGAGGAATCTACATTCTTTATTCTCTAGACACTGACAGGGTTACGAAGACTCGTTGCAGGAGAAAGTGACCAAGAGGTTGACACTTGGTGCATCCCTCAGGTCACTTGGCTGCCTCATGACATCCTCACTCTTCCTCTTCTATCTTCTTGCTGTGAAACTCCCGGCTTTTCACTCGCAGCTTGTTGACCTGGGACTCAGCAATGTCAGCCCGCTCCTCAGCTTCCTCCAGCTCATGCTGGATCTTGCGGAACTTGGACAGGTTGACATTGGACAGCTCCTCCTGTGAGGGCAGAGGGAGTTCAGGGTGAGGAGCCCAGGGCAGGGGTTTCACCCCTCCTGCACCTCAGCCTTGTAGAGGTTGCAGTTCTTCCCTGTGGGAAGGCACAAACCTCCATCCCCACCCACCACTGCTTACACGTAAGCCTCACACACATCTCCTCATCATCCCTTATTCAAGATCCTGCTCTGACAAGCTTCACTAGCCCTGTGTGACTCTTGGATACTCTTGTGTACTTACTCTCACACATGCTTGATGATCAGCTATTGGGGGAAAGACCCTAAACCCCTTGAATGTTAGCCACTATTGTCTGATATCCATCTCTGCAGCATCTGTGTGACATCCAGAGAAATCAACACTTGCCCATTCTTTGAGTGATACTTACAGCCTCCTCAGCTTGTCTCTTGTAGGATTTCACCTTCGTTTGCAGCTTGTCCACCAGATCCTGGAGCCTCAGGATATTCTTCCGGTCTTCCTCAGACTAGAGAGGTTGGGAAGCAGCAAAGAGAATGAATTCCTGGTTTCCCCCCATGTGACACTGACAATTCCCCTTGCAGAGTTGGAGTGAAAGAGTTGACTGGCTGTGAGAAAACTCTGTCAGCCCGAGGAGGCCTCCTGCCTTACCTGGTAGGTCAGCTCCTTCACCCTCCTCTCGTACTTGCGCACACCCTTCACGGCTTCAGCGCTGCGCTTCTGCTCAGCATCAACCTCCCCTTCCAGCTCCCGCACCTGCAGTGAGAAGCCCAGTGTTAGAGCTTCCCTGCCTGCTGGGTACTTAGGGCACGTGTTCACACTCAGGCCCAAACACCAGCCCTACTCACTCTGGCCTCCAGCTTCTGGATTTGCTTCTTGCCTCCCTTCAGTGCCAACTGCTCGGCCTCGTCCAGACGGTGCTGCAGGTCCTTCACCGTCTGGTCCAGGTTCTTCTTCATCCTCTCCAGGTGGGCGCTGGTGTCCTGCTCCTTCTTCAGCTCTTCAGCCATCATGGCTGCCTGAGGAGAGAAACAGGTTAAAGCAGTTTTGACCTTTTATTACTCTTATCTGAAACTCTTATCTGAAACACTGAAAGGAGCCCCCAGCTCACATCTGTGATGGCCTTCTTGGCCTTCTCTTCAGCATTGCGGGCTTCCTGGACCATATCTTCCATTTCACCCTGGATTTGCATGATGTCTGTTTCCAGCTTCTTCTTGGTGTTGATCAAGCTGGTGTTCTGTGCAACAGGAAAGACATGATTTGTACTTTCAGACCCAATGCCTCCATATCAAGAGCTGAGAGTGCCAGTATTATTTATGAAAGTCTTCAATGCAAGAGTGCCCATTAGAGCCATAGCACCAATCCAGACATGGGGGTGCTGGTGAGACTGGCCATATCACCACACGGATTACATAGCAATCACTAACAAGATACATGGCAAGGTCATTCTGGTATCGATGGGATTCATTTCCAGCAGCATGCCTGACCTGGGTATGGAGGAGCTGCACCCGCTCAGTGGCATCCAGCAGCTCCTGCTCAGCCAGTTTCCTGGACCGCTCAGTCTGCTCCAGGGCTGCCCGTAGCTCCTCAACTTCAGCCTGCAACAGGTTTGCTCTGCGCTCCACCATGGCCACCTGCTCCTTCAGGTCCTCTTGAGTCCTGAGAGCATCATCCAAGTGTATCTGCGTGTCCTTTAAGAGAAGAAAGGAAAATTTAAGGGAATTGCAAGTCAGCAGAGTGTGCTTGGGTGCCAGAAAAAACAGGAGAAGCTTTTTCTCTGTCTGTAGCTTTGCTGAGCAGACCTTGAGCACTCCCTGTGTGTTCCTCAGGTTCTTCTGTGCCTCTGCAGCCACACGGTTGGCATGGCTCAGCTGGATCTCCATTTCATTGAGGTCTCCTTCCATCTTCTTCTTCAGCCTCAGGGCTTCATTCCTGCTCCTGATCTCAGCATCCAGGGTGCTCTGCATGGACTCCACCACTCGGAGGTGGTTCCTCTTCAGCTGGTCAATCTCCTCATCTTTCTCTGCAATCTTCCTGTCAATCTCAGACTTCACCTGGTTGAGCTCAAGCTGGAGGCGCAGGATCTTGCCCTCTTCATGTTCTAGGGAGGCCTGGACAAGTCAGCAGGAATAATGACTTTCTCAGTAACCACTTACGTGGCAGTTCATGAAATCAAGGGTTACTTTCCCCAGATATCTCTGTAATATTTCTGGACAATATTTAATAGCACTGTAAGTACCTCTGCCTCCTCGAGTGAGGCCTGAAGTTCAGATTTCTCCTGCTCAATCTGCTTCTTGACTTTCTCCAGCTCATGAATGGCCTTTCCTCCCTCGGCAATCTGCTCCGTCAGGTCAGAAATCTCCTCTGTGGGAAGCAAGAGCAAAGGCAGGGTCAGGCCCAGAGCTGAATGGGGAGGGCCCTGTCACAACAAGGGGACAGGCACCTCTGCCCACCTGCAGGCACAGAGCCCTGTGGAGCGCTGGCTACTGGTGGGGAGCGAGAAAGCCCTGCCAGGAGCAGAGGGCCAGGGACTTACGCTGCAAGTTCTTGTTCTCCCGCTTCAGCGTTTCCAGGTGGTCCAAGGACTCCTCGTAGGCATTCTTCATCTTAAAGAGCTCCGTGCTGAGAGAGCGAGACTCCTTCTGGGAGGCTTCCAGCTCAGCCTGCGTTTCCTCATACTTCTGCTTCCACTCTGCCAGGATCTGGAGAGAAAGGGGGCCTGAGCATGGATGAGGCCGTCAGGAGGGCACGCTCTGCACAGCAACCCCAAGGCTGCAGCCCTGAAGACCTTGTCAAAGTTCTTCTGCTTCTTATCCAGAGCTGCACAGGCAGCATTTGATCGCTCCACGTCAATCATCAGGTCCTCCACTTCATTCTGCAGCCTCTGCTTTGTCTTTTCCAGGGAGGCACACTTGGCATTGACGGCTTCCACGTGCTCCTCTGCATCCTGCAGGCGCTGTGCCAGCTTCTTCCTGGGAGGGGATAAGCACAGCTTAGGGGACAGACAATTCTGTACTGTTCATGAGAGGGCAGTTGCCCATGCTGCACACTTTGAGCCCAGGCCTGTTTGCAGTCTTTTTATTCTGCTCCAGACTACATGCAGCCTAAAGGGCCTGTCACTTCTCTGTCCTAGCACCTACTGAGTACTCAGCCTGCTTTAGCCTTGCCTGGTGCCAGCCTGTCCTTCCATTTTACACTGTTTGCACAGCACGCTTTCTCTCCTTCTCTCCCCAGGATACCCCTGCCTTTGCCCTACCCCATCTGAACCCCATTTCCAGTTTGCCTTGGCAGTCTCAATATTCTCCAGGTATTGGACATCCCACTTGCCAACCTACTTGGCCTCCTCCAGCTCCTCTGTGCGCTGAATGGCATCCGTCTCATATTTGGTTCTCCACTGGGCCACTTCACTGTTGGCCTTGGACAGGGCACGCTGCAGCTCCCCCTTGGCTTCCTGCTCCTCCTCATATTGTTCCCGCAGCAAGTCACAGTCGTGCCGGGCAGACTGCAGGGCGTGGGCCAGGGCGTTCTTGGCCTGTGTTGACATGGGGATTGGTACCATGAATATCATGCCTCTTGACAGTGACATTGACAGTACAACGAAAAATTCATTAGGCAGATGTAAAGCTGGGAGCTGATGAAGGGTTCTCCAGATGCTTTTAGGGGTGATGTAGGTTGTGGACAGTAGGGTACTTCCAGACCTTTATTTCTTCCTCCAGATGCCTCTTGAGCTCCTCAATCTGCTGGGTAAATCCTTGCTTGCCCCTAGACAGCTGAGAAATCAGAGCATCCTTTTCCTCCACCTGGCGGGAGTATTCCCCTGGGAAGGGTAGAGTGAGAAAAGGTAACGAGGCTTTTCATATGATGACAGTTTCTGCCTCTAAACCCACGTAGTCAGGAGTGGCCTGGAGCGCTTGTACCAGCTGTCACTTTGCACCCTGTGCTCATGGCACACAGACCCTCCCGTTGCACCTCTGGAATAAGGATGCCTCACCTGATTCTGTCTGCAGGCGAGCTCTCTGAGTATTGAGGTCATTGATCATGCGCTGATTCTGCTCTTCCTTAGTTTTAATCTCACTCAGCTGGTCCTCCAGAGTGCGGCACATCTTCTCCAGATTTGCCTAGGCAGCAAAGACAAGGAAGGAAAGGTGATGAACACAGGGACTCTGCCTCATGCTAACAGCAGAGGAGGAAAATTGTTTTCAGGAGAACGTGGCTGCTCGATAGAGCCGGCGTGCCATACCTCGGTCTTGTGACCATGTTCTACTGCAGTTCTGTACCTTGGCTTTGGAGACAGACTCCATGTTACTGGCCAGGTCGTCAATCTCCATCTTCAGCTCACTCTTCTCCTTCTCCAGCTTCTGCTTCACTCGTTGCAGGTTGTCGATCTGCTCCCCAAGCTCAGCCGTGCTGTCCGCGTGCTTCTTGCGCAGGGCGGCAGCCGTGGCTTCGTGCTGCAGCGTGGCCTCTTCCAGGTCACGACGCATCTTCTGGAACTCGGCCTCACGCTTCTTGTTCATCTCCACCTGAGCTGCAGTAGCTCCTCCTGCCTCTTCCAGGCGCTCGCTGATCTCCTCCAGCTCCCTGGAGAGGTCAGCGCGATGCTTCTCCGCTTTTGCCCGAGAGGTTCGCTCTGCCTCAATTTCCTCCTCCAGTTCCTCAATCCGAGCCTGGGGAACAGCAGGGACCCTTCACAGCCCTGCCCTCCTCCTGCCTGGCCTGACACTGGGTGCAAGAGCAGAGGGCACAGAGACTTGCCTGCAGCTCCTTGATCTTCTTCTGTAATTGCATGCCCAGAGCTTGCTCATCCTCGATTTTGCTCTGGATCTGGCTGATTTCAAAGTCTTTCCTTTGGGCAGAGCAAACCGTGTTAGAGCTCAAAGGGAAAAGACAAGCCCCCCAGCCCAGCACTCGCCTGCCCCACAGCCACACTTACTTCTTCAGTTTCTCATCCAGCTGCTGCTTATCATTTTCCAGATCCATTATGCTGTCTTGAGCCAGCTTCAGGTCTCCTTCGAGCTTCCTCTTTGCTCGCTCAAGGTCCATGCGCAGTTTCTTCTCTTGCTCCAGGGACCCTTCCAGCTAAACAGAACAAGACCACCAGTGCTCGGCCAGCCAGGTCTAACTCCATACCTGTGCTGGTCTTGCTCTCTGCCTGTGCACTTACATCGTCCACTTGCTGCTCCAGCTTGGTTTTAGCTTTGGTCAGCGTATTGACTTTGTCCTCCTCTGCCTGCAGGTCATCCAGCGTCTGCTGATGTGCCTCTTGGAGAGCTTTCTTCTCTTTGGTCAGCTTGGCGATGTTCTCGTCCAGAGCTGCCATCTCCTCTGTGAGGTTTTTCACCTTAGAGAAGAAGGGAGCAAGTGTAAATTAGGGAAGTTGGTCCAGAAGCACCGTGCTCTTCTCTGGTAGCACAGATACAGATTCTGCCTCGCACCTTGTTCTCAGTGGCATGTTTTTCCTTCTCCACTTTGGCCAGTGTTAACTCCAGGTCATCGATGTCTTTCTTCAGCTCTGAACATTCATCCTCCAGTTTTCTCTTCTTGGCTGTCAGCTCAGCATTAATTTCCTCCTCATCCTCAGCCCTCTCAGTCACCTCCTTTATTTTGGCTTCCAGTTGGATTTTGGTTTTGATGAGCTGGTCACATCTTTCCTCAGCATCAGCCAAGCTATCAGCTTCCTGGCAGGGAGACACAGGTGTTTGTTGCTTAAAATGCTTTGAAGTCTCTTCATTCTCTCTTTTGTATCCCTGAGTAGGCACATGTTCAAATGGGGGCTGAACCTGGCCTTCCACTCCAGCAAATGGGAGACCTTGCCAGGCATCTACTGGGAAACCTGTTCATCTGGTATCAACGTGGATTGCAATTATTTTGTGTCTTCCAGAAAAGCCTCACAGAGTAGGTTACTATGAGTATACTTCATGAACCCACAAGCATGACAGAACCATGGTGACTTTAATGAGCAACTAGATTCATCATAGGCAGTAACTTGGCATTTCATGTACTTCCCTTCCAGTTCAGAGACCTCTGCTCTGGATTATGTTGGCTCACGTCACATGGCCCTTTCCTCAGACAGCCTGAATGGTGAGTCTCATGTGGGGCTGCCATGAGACCCATTATGCCCCTGCCAGTACATGTTTACTACACAACCAGCTCACTTAGAGCCTGTGATTTGGGGTAAGAACCATTCTGCCTGAATAGCATTCTTCTCCCAGGGACAAATGAACAGTAATACTCACAGCCTGCACTTGGAGCTGCAGGTCATTTTTCTCCTGCAGTAAGGCCACCATTTTCTCCTCCAGCTCCTTCCTCTTTGCCTCAGACTTTGCAAGCTCCTCCTTGGTTTTCTCAAATTCCTGTTTCATGTTGGCCATCTCCTTCTCAGATTCTGCACTCTTCAGCAAGGGCTTGATCTTGAAGAACAGCTTCATCCAGGGCCAGTGCTTGACATTCATGAATGCACGGACGTTGTACTGGATGCAGAAGACTGAGTCCCTGAAGTAAAATTCACATGGCTATAGCATACTCTGTGGGTAGTGAATTTAGACTCATTTAGCCAAGTACCATAAAAACGTCATACACAAGTGAGGAATGCCTACCTCCTCTCCACCATTCTTTGATACTCCACTCTCATCAGGAAGCCCCTGCACCTGGCCTGTGTCATGGTCATAATCTCTGCTAGTTTCTCGTCTCTCATCTCCTCCAGAACACCTATCAGCCCAGCTTTGAAGAACACCTTGAGAAAGGGAACATAGTAGCACAGCAGTCTCAGGTAGCGTGTTATGGAAGCACAGAGTGTTTGAACACAGGACTTGTGTCTAGTCTACCTTGGTGTGACCAAATCTGTACTGAGTGTGGTCCACATCAATGGATGCAAGGAGCTTCTCTGATGCCTTCTTGCTATCCATGAACTGTCCCTCTGGGATGGCACTTACATTAAGCACTCTGTATCTGTAGGAAAAAGCAGAACATGAAACCCACAGTCCTGAAACCATCACTGCAATTGAACTTCACATGCTTCTTAGCCAAACAGACCACGAGGCTTTCCAGTGGTAGACTAATGTGATTTGATAACATAGTGTCCACACTAACTGTGTAGTAAATACCATACTGCAGTAATTTAGAAGATAAAGGGTGTGGAACTGGGAAAGAATGGGGAGGAAGTTGGATCACTCTCACCTTTGCTTGAAGTCAGCATACAGGACTCTGCTGGGGAATCCCTTCCTGCAAATTCTGATCCCTTCCAGCACACCATTGCAGCGTAGCTGATGCAGCACCAGCTCATGCTCCATGGCACCTAACAAACACCACCAGGAGTGACTACGTTGCTTTCTGATACTCAGAAGAGCTCCCATAGCTCGAGTTTTACTCCTATAGTATCTTCTTACCAGGTGTTTTGGTTTCATTTGGGATGATGCAGCGTACAAAGTGGGGGTGAGTGCTGCGTAGATTGGTCATCAGCTTGTTTAGATTCTCCTGTGGGATTACAAGGGAAAGCTGAGACCAACAAACAGAAGATCTGCATCTCTGCAGCTGAGTGTTTATCATCCATGGAAAGGAGTTAATAATTTGTCAGATTTTAACTAGATAGCAACATTTCTAAGGCAGTGTACAAAAGGAAATAGAGTTTGTCATCATAAATCATAATTTACCAAATAAAGGCATTTAACTCATTTGATACATCATAATGCTCTGCAGCAGTTATAGGAGTTATAACACCCCTTTTCTCATTTTATCTTTTTCAGGGAAGAAGAGTGAGGAAACTGCTATGTACCCGGAAAAGAGCTGAGACAGTCTGGAAGGAAGAACCCTTCTTCTTGCCACCCTTCTTCCCAGAACTCTCTGTATATGAAAGGAAAACAATATCAAAATATTGATGTTTGTCATAGTTGTAGAACATGGGACTACACAAGAGGAAACAATTTTTAAACATTGAGGCTTTCCTGCTTGATTTCCTGCCAACATTGTCCCACAAAAAACATGTCTTTCACAGAGCTGACCTGCATCTGCTCCACCATAGTTGGCAAAGAGCAAAGCCAGTGTCTTCACAGATGATTTCTGGTACAACCCAATGACAGTTTCATTCAGGGGGTCCTTGTTCTTCTCCAGCCAGCCAGTGATGTTGTAGTCCACTGTCCCAGCATAGTGTATCAGGGAGAAGTGTGCCTCAGCCTTGCCTTTGGTAGGCTTGGGCTTCTGGAAGTTGCTGGACTTGCCCAGATGCTGGTCATAGAGCTTGTTCTTGAAAGAGGTGTCAGTTGCCTTGGGGAACATGCACTCCTCTTCCAGGATGGAGAAGATGCCCATGGGCTGGAAAACAATAGTGACAGAAAGCTCACTAGACAAGGTGTGATAGAGAAAAAATAAATTATTTTAGCTAAATCACATTACAACAGAAAAGATAAACAGACTCATTTCTTGGAAACAATTTAGAATCAGGACACAAAACTGTGAAACAAAGAGAAGATAATGTTTCTTCTGTCACAAATTGTCACAGAAAATAAACAGAAGTTAGCTTTAATAACTGAAATGTGTATTTTTTAAATCTAGACAAAACCAAATTCTGTATATATTTCTCAATAACTACCAAAATCCAACATAAATGCACATGAAAAGGAATGATACCTTCTCAATGAGCTCGATGCAGGCAGCCAGGTCCATCCCAAAGTCAATGAATGTCCATTCGATTCCTTCCTTCTTGTACTCCTCCTGCTCCAGCACGAACATGTGGTGGTTGAAGAACTGTTGCAGTTTCTCATTGGTGAAGTTGATGCACAGCTGCTCAAAGCTGTTGAACTGCCAAATGTAAAAAAAGATGCAATGTTTCCCAGGTTCAGCCATCACAACAAGACTATTTGCTACTCAAGTATTTTTCTGTTCTTAAAAGAGTTGCTGTTCCTCTTGATATTTCCACTAACTGCTATGGACTCTTTTGGGGTACTTTCACCGACAGCATGAGCATTTCTTAATCACTTTCAATAATAATTTCCAACAAGGGCATGAACATTTCTAATCTCTTTCCATATTTTTTCCACACTTTGGGAACATATAATTATGTCAAAGATTTCTTCCTTTTTGTCTTTTCTTTGAACTAAGCTTATATTCTTGTGTTGTTGTTGTTTCTTTCCTTTTAAGATCTTACACAAGAAAAGGCTAATCTCTAACAGTGAGATCACTTGATCATCATATACTTTGTTAACAAGAACTACTCTTCGTGAAAGTAGGCTTGAAATTTTCTTAACACCCACTGCCTGCAAGCATGAAGCTCTTGCAAAATCCCCATTTCTTACATCAAAGATCTCAAAGCCAGCAATGTCCAGGACACCAATGAAGTACTGTCTGGGCTGTTTCGTATCCAGCTGTTGGTTGATGTGAACAACCATCCATAAGAACATCCTCTCATAGACAGCCTTTGCCAGGGCACCAACTGCATTGTTCACCTAAAGAAAAGAGAGAAATGGAGTTACCTCCTAGGGACAAAAAAGAAGCCTCAGGTATTCTTTCAAGCCATTTCCAAACTACATTCAATATACCTGTTCCACAGTTTGACCTTTGGTCACATATTCATTCCCAACCTTGACTCGGGGATAGCACAGGGCTTTGAGCAATTCAGCTGAGTTCAGACCCATCAGGTAGGCTGCCTTGTCAGCCACTAAAAGAGAGAAGAGAGAGGGTGAGAGTGGAGCTTCTCTTTTTGAACGATGGTTACAAGTTGGACAGTATTTTGGTAGCTGGTTCTGGAGATGGAAAAGCCTTGGTCTGGTCTCACACAGAAGGTCTGGGAAGGAAACTAAACTCTGGAAGCTAACGATGGCTGCCTTTAAAAGCCAGAACACAAATCACTTCATCTGGAAGTTCCCAAAACCCTTGGGAGTACATGAGGCATACATGCAGCAATTTCCTTTACTGTTCTTTCTACAAGTCAGCTGCTGAATTTGCTGGTACCTTCTGTGCCATCTGGCTCTGCCTGCTCCTCTCGTTGTTTCTGCTTGAACTTCAGGTTGCCGTAGTGCATGACAGCCCCTGTCAGCTTGTAGATGGCTGTTTTCTCATCAGCAGTGAAGTCAATGGCACTCTGCAGTCAAAACAATGTAGTAAAAACTTTGCCTAACACCCCTAACAACATCATTAAAGATACTTCTTTATGATCCTTACATCTGTAGCCATCAACTCCTCCTGGTCATCAATGCTGGGAACGGTGACCTCACCTTGACTTACAAAGTGGAAATCATAAGGGTTGGTGGTAATGAGGAGCATGTCTGAAACAGTTTTGGAAAGGATTAGTTTTGCTGACCAGGTAGCAGAGAGACCTGTTCCTCAGCAATCATCCTCAACAAGAAATAAGGATGCTTCCTACCAATTAGCTCTGGCTTCTTGTTGGAGGTGACCTGATATGTGGTAGCTTCTTTCTGCCTTCAGCTGGAAAGTGACTCTGGACTTCTCCAGCAGATCTGGCAAGGAAGGTGGAACAGAGTTAACACAAGAACTGAGCAGGGTTAGAAGGAATGTGACCAGGCCAGGAGAGTCTCTTACATGTTTCAATGTCAGCAGAAGCCAGTTTGCCTGTGGCACCAAAGTGGATTCTGATGAATTTGCCCTGTTCAGGAGAAAAGGAAGAATTTCTGCCTGAATGCATCTCCTTATGTGAGAATAACACTAGCCCATCACTACTGTTATAACAGGGATGGATTTTGCTCAAAGCAGCAACTCACAAAGCGTGAGGAGTTGTCGTTCCTCACAGTCTTGGCATTGCCAAAGGCCTCCAGCAGTGGGTTGGCGCTGATGATTTGATCCTCAAGCGTCCCCTGTACGATGATAGTTATTGCTGGTTATCCTTTCCAAAAGGAAAGGAACAGCCAAAAGCATTGATTCAAGCCAGCACCTATTGCTTTACCTGCATTTTGCCTGACTGCTCCTCTTTCTTCTTCTCCCCACTGGCTGCAATTGTTGCAAAGTACTGGATGACACGCTTGGTGTTCACAGTCTTCCCTGCACCGGATTCTCCACTGTCAGACCAAAGAGAGAAGCAGAGAGCCTGTGGTCACCCAGGAGGCCACCTGATAACAGGCAGCCACACAGGAACCCAAGCAGGGTGTGTACATACGTGATGAGGATCGACTGGTTCTCACGATCTGTGAAAGACAGGAAGAGACTTTGATAAAAACCAGGACTTAAGTAAACTGTACATCATTTGTGATTCTCTTCATTTATTTAAAAATATTTAAACTGATAGGGATTTTTGATGCTTTGTAACTGTTAAAATGAGAAACAAGGAACCAACTGCATTAGACATCAACGTTCTACTCTTTAACAGAATCATGCAACTATTGCTCATTTTATTCTCATTATCCCCCACCCCCCCCAAATAATTCCTAAGCGTAATTTTATTTTCTTCTGCCCTAAAGAGCACTGAGCAAAAGTTTCTGTACTATTATTCATTGTAAGTCTGAGCTAATAAATATCTCCTCAAGAATCAGATCTAACCCTTCTATCAATCTTCCCATTTCCATTATATCTCCTGCCTTTTAGGCTCTGTCTCCTTCATCTGACTATCCTTTACAATTTGGGGTTCTAAGGCAGTAAAAAACTATGAAAGCACACTTATTTGGATACTTCAATTTATAGTGATTCTTTCTTACTTTCTGGTATGGACATTAGTAACGTTTGATTCCATGCTTTTTGTTAAAATAGAGCACCAACAGTTCTGTAGCATTGCTAATTCTGCTTTACATCAGATTTTTTAATCCACAATTGCAAAACTTAATTTCTAGACTTCCCTCTACAACACTCCCAGACTGTTTCTGCACTATGTCTTATTTATGACTCCACATGTTCAAAGATCATCTGCAGAGAAAATGAAGGTTTTTCCTGAAGTTTACACTACAATATCATTTGAAGAGTTATCAAGCAACTTACCATTTAACATGAACTGATAGGCGTTGTCAGAGATGGAGAAGATGTGAGGAGGGGCCTCCTGGCGCTTCTTGCCTCGGTAGGCCAACACCACCTCTGGGTTGTACACTGGCAGCCACTTGTAGGGGTTGACAGTGACACAGAAGAGACCCGAGTAGGTCTGCAAGGAAGGGAGACAGCACGTTGGCTTCCACTTAGCCTGGCAGAGCAGCTCCTGCTAGCTGCCTTCCTCTGGGAAGACTGCTGCTGGCACTTACGTAGATCATCCATGCTGCATAACGCTCTTTGAGGTTGTACAGCACAGCGGGTTCGTGGAGGTGGGTCATCATGGCCATGTCCTCGATTTTATCATACTTGGGAGGGTTCATGGAGAAGACCTGATCTTCCTTCACCGTCAGGGTCTGCCAAAGAAGAGAGACTGTGTATCAGTAATCAGCTAAGAGCCCAGAGTGGGAATTACATACAATTTTAAACCTTGTTTTTCACTCACCTCTCCAGCTTCAGTCTGGACAGTGACCTTCCCTGATTCCCTGCTCTGGATTGTCCCTTTCACAAAGGATTCCTTAGGATGCACCACAAAGACAGATGATTTGGCATCGAAAGGCTTGTTCTGGGCCTCGATTCTCTCCTTCTCTGACTTCCGGAGGTAAGGAGCTGCCTCCCCAAATACAGCTAACTCAGCATCTGGAGAAGCCATGTCGGCACTTTGCTGAAGACACGTCAGTGGAAGACTCTGAGGGGGAAAACAGATCCTTTCCATCAGTTAGGCAGTATTTTTTTTGTTCCAGTGGTGAAATCTCTTACATTTTCTCTCTCTCAGTATTTAAACTAGTACATCGTTTCCAATAACGTCTTTTCAAAGCTAGTTTTGATTTGAACACTGAAGTATTTATATGGCACTTGAGAATAAGAAAGCATTCTAAAGAATTATATTCTCCAAAATGTGAACAGAATTTTTAATATTAGTCAAAATTTTGCAATATTATCATACTGGCAAGCGTTTTGCCATTTCACTACTGGTATACTGAAGATGTAACCTTAAAACAAATCTCTCTGTTCTGATGCCCTCTATTATCAGCAATGAATCTCCATGGACTCCTTTCATGGCCCATGATGTGTGGAAAGTGAATTTACTTTCTTTCACACTGTATATGTCTTACCAGGTTCAGTCCACGCTTGTCTGTAAGGGTTAAGAATATGAATGGGTTATCACAGGATAATTGGACTAACTGTTAATAACTCAGGATGTTGCCTGTCATAACATTAGAGGTGCTAAGTCGGTCACTATTGTATTAAAAGTTGGCAACCTTCTTATGTTCTCTACTATTCCAGAGATAAATTTTACATTGTAAATAAACAGTTGTATTGAAAAACAGCAAGCCCCCCTTTCTGGTTACCAGAAGCAATCAGAATGCAGTGCTGCTTTCAATACAAAAAGCAATCACTCAGTCTCTGAAATCTTGCAGAACCCCTACACTTACCTTGAACCATTCAGTGTGAGCAGGGCAAAATAGTCCCAAGGAGATTTTATAGACTGCGATATGCAGATGCCCAGGATTCCTCCTCTTTCTTCGGTCAAAGCATTCTTGGCCAACCTTCTTTGGCAAAGCATTGTTTGGCAAACTTACCTAAAGACATAATTGTCATTTGATTTGGCTAGATATAATTAGAAATTCTTTATATATTACCAACTATGTTGCTATATCTACTATAAATAATTTGACAAGAGAACTAAGGATGGAATCTGGATCAGTTAAAGCACTTAGAGAACTTGGATTCAGGATTTATGGATTATGCTGACATATTTCTGGGTGACTTTCTGATCCATCCAAGGTAGATTGTTTTGTACACAGTGCTACAACAATTCAAACTATACAACACAGGTAGAAGCATTTATCTTCTTTACATGATGCTGCAAGGTTTATAAAGAAATACTTGGAAAAGAACAGTATACCAAAATCTACAGCTCATTGTTACTAAAACCAAGGTGTTTTTCTTGAAAATAGAAAACCAGAAACCCATATTAGCTCAGACTCCTGTAGGAACAATATATCAACCCTTGAAATACAGCTCATGAACAGAGCGCTAGAGGTGATTTCCATGGTATCGAGATAAATACAGATGCTGATGGTTATAAATATAGTATAAAGATATAATATATTTTTAAATATATTATATTCAAAATATTTTTATTTTTCAGAAAGGTGAGGTGTCTGAAGTCACTCTGCATGCCGTAAATATGAACAAGGAGTACATTGTGGCATCTAGTATGAAACATATGCAAACAAAAGGTGCCTTTTAACACCTCATTTTAACAGCTGGCCAAGGAGGGGACAGGAATGTCTGGGAAGCTCTGGGATTTAGAAGACCATGCAAGAAGAACAAGGGATGTCTGATGCCTCACTCTCAGGGCATGAGAGTTGGGGGGTTTCTCTCCTCAGTCCTGGTAATGAAAATCTTTGCCTTCCCAGTAGACAATGACAAAATTAGTCTTCTCAGTTGAGCTCTTCTAGGTAGTTGCGTTGTCTAAGATGTGGATCCAGCTGTTTAACAGGTAAGAGATGGCCAGGCAGCTCAGGGTATGCACTCAGCCAAGGGAAGGTCTGATTTGAAAGGGAAGTGGCCAGTGAGTTGAGGAGTCTCCAGGTATTGTCACTCAGCAGTGCATTTAGGATGGAGGGCTTGGGTGTAGCATGTTTTTCCCATACAAGCCAATGTTAGAAATGAAAATGGTTTCTGAAAGTGATCTCTGATTCAGACAATGGTAACACACCCCATGTGAGACAGCTCATAAAACAGAAGGGAGAACTGCTCCTCACTTGCCTGTCTCTATAATTCCCACCACCACCACCGCCAAAACAACACAGTAGGACAGCAAATAGTGTTGTCAAATGTAGTTAATAGTGCTATGGAATACCAAAGAAAGTATAAGATAACTAACACTAAGACCACTACAGGACTGAAAAGAAGGAATAAGCAAGTAACATGGTCTACTTGATTGAACAGGCTACCCCACAGAGCATAAACAGGTATCTTTTAAAATCCAGGGTTTCAGATGATGGGTTCTGAGACTGCATGATTCAGTCTCCCAGAGCTTAGCATAAGCAAATCCAAAACTTTCAGTAGCTTTTTGGAGACATCAACTCTGTTACTGACAGTACTACAATCTGGACCAATAAATGTTGTTACGTTCACATCCTGCCTTCGCTTGCAGAAGGCCTTCCAAAAGGTTAGATTTAAGATAATATATTATTAAAATAAGATATCACAGTAGATAATTAGAATTTTACAGACATACAGATTGTTCCTAAGTTTCCTGAAAAGAAGGAGTGTTTCCTCTCCATGAGCAAGCCTTATCTTGTTCTCCACAAGGTATGGCAATAAGTACTTCACTATGCATTTTTTTACTTCAATAAAATGAAGAGGTCAGGACTGTCCAATCTTTGCCTGCAAAGGAGATAATCAGCAAAAAATTGTAATTTAAAATGGATGCATTCATGTCAGAAGGAAGAAAACTCAATTTAAACAAGCTTAGTTTTTTCTAGCACATGAGTTCTCACTCTAAAACATCAAAGTATAACTTGGGAAGAAAGGAGGTATGTAAAAAGATCCCTCTCAGTTCCTCTACAAGCAAGAAAAGGGTCTCTTATTTTCCTCAGGAAGGATCTGAGCAGTACTGGAACAATGACCAGCACATAAGAGCATACCTCCAGGGACTGTCATTGATTCTAAGCAGAAGTCTATTTTGCATTGTGTAGGACCTTCACACTGTGCACGTCTAAATTGTCTGACAACCAGGCACTGTAAAAATAAAAATCCATGGGTTTAAACTTATTGTGAGTACTAGAAGTTGAAGATGCATTGAATGAGATGCCTGTAACTTCAGCATAAGAGTAGGGACTGAACCAGACACACAAAGTGAAAGAACATCTAATACCTGTTTGTATGATTTGATATGAACACATATCAGCAAAATCTTAATCTGTGTCTTGACAGACATTAAGAATTCATTGAGATACTGTGTTCCAGATACACAAAAGTGGGTATTTCTTGTCTGGTCTTCCTCTGATATTACAGGTTGCAAACCTCACCCACACAGGCAAACAAGACCTGTAACATCTGATGAGGGGTTCGAAAGGGTTGAACAGTAAACTGCTCAGTGCCAACAAAGTGAATGACAGTGTCAATCCAGTGCTGGAGTGAACAGGAATTCAAACCTTTTGTTACATGTGACATTCTCAACCAGAAATTCGCAGCCTTTCCACAGGTGCTATTAAACACATGTAGTGTCCTTTAAGCAAGAAATATGATTGATAGCAATGACAGTTGTGAAGAAGCATGTGATGTCCATCACAAGACAGACGTGAATTCCCAGTACAGATTTAGACAGGACACACTTTTGCCCCTCAGATTAGATGTTAAGATGTCACAAAAGGAGAAGAGATCAGAAGACACGGAAAGGACTGAGGCAAAAGGTTCATTGCTTCTTTGCCACTGAGAGTATCTGTGTTTGATTATCATTTGTAACCATGTTCTTTAATGGTTCTTCCTAGAGAATAATAATGATATTATGTAAAGTCTGCAGGCAGCCTGTCCTTGAAAGCCCATGTTATATAGGGCAGGAAACTCCTGCAAAGAAAATCCAGCCTCTCAAATGAGTGCTTCTGAAAATCTTCTAGGGCACACAGTTTGCTTTGCTTGCTTTCTTTCGTGCTATTTGAATGCTAGCTCTTTGTAAAGGGTCTGCCAAAAGCAGCAACAACCCCCTAATCTGAAAGGAAAATTCCATCAAACCTGCCTGCCACTGACTTTCCTCCAGTCCTGTCCCTGCCTCTGCAGGGCTGGACTTCACTACAGCTGAAAGCAAAGCACAGCACAAAGACAGTGAGTGGGAGCAGCCCTGGGATACAGAGTGGCCCTCTCAGCAATGTCAGTGTGGACAAGGTGCTGCCGTGCTGACATTTCCCATGGAGAAGAACTCAGGCCTGCTGAAAATAGAACCACCTTGAGAAAGAGATCAGGTAGCTGCCTCACTCTCTGCCAGCACTGAAGGTATGAGTTCTCCTCCATCAGGGTTTGTGTTAGCAAAGAGAGAGAATACTCAGCAACACATCACAAAGTAAAAAGATGGACAGACTTCCAGCCTCAGCTGGGCAGCATCTGAAGATAAGACTTTTTTTATCAACTGTAGCATCTGCTGAACTGGCAGTAGATTAGCAAGTCCTAGTTTATATATTCATGGCAGTCACTGAAGAACCTCCAAAAGTTAGGTAGCACTATGCCTTGTACTGAAAAATTGTGATACAGATAAGGTTGGGATAAGGACAGTTTACTGACAAAAATCACCATGAACATAGAACAATAACAGCCAGTTACACTCACACCCAGTGCTAATACAGAGTACCTTATTGATCTGACAATTACACAGCAAGGCCGCCCGACAGCAAGGCCGCCCGACAGCAAGGCCGCCCGACAGCAAGGCCGCCCGACAGCAAGGCCGCCCGACAGCAAGGCCCACTGAGACTGTGCTGGAGGCAGCAACCCCAAGCCCTTCACAAACCAGCTGCTTTTATGGGGAACTGGTGTCAGGTGGTGTGGAAAACAGCCCAGGCTGACTCAGCTCACCTGGGATAACTCATCTCACCTGTGCTGGCTGCTTGGGGAGGTTAACTCTGGCTTGGCCAGAACCAGGACACCTACTGATCTTCCTGTCAGTATAAAGCTTTGTCTCCCACATTTCAGATATTTATAAACATTAATCAGATCCCAAATTCATTATATCCTGTGATTATTTTTAGACTCCAAAGTTGCCATCCCACACTGCAGATGTGTTAGGCAGCAACTTAACACTTGAGCAGGTTATTTGATTTCCACTGAAGGAAACAAAAGGCCTAGGGTTCAGTATAAGACATTAACCATGGAATGCTCTGAATAAATAGTGAGACAAAAGTATACACTGCTGTTCTGTTCTATGCAGAGGGATGACCATCTGCCATTATGACAAGAGATCGTGGGGCTCAATTTCACATGTCCCTGTTGATTTACTCTGGATCACACCTCCTCTAAGAGTGAGTGGCCCAGGAGGTCTCCACAGGTCAAGTGATGTTTTATTTTCTTCTGTGAAGGGGGTAAAACACAGGGTTGGGTCACTGGCTGTTCACACAATACTGGTCAACTGTTCAGAAAATCAAGTGATTTCCAGGTGACATATGAACTGGTTTATGGTGAGATGCATAAGGTGTTTCCTTGAGAAATCCATACTTCATAGCACAAAATACACCTTCTCCAAACTATCTATACAATTCCTTTGTCTCCCAAGCACTTTCAGATCTGAAGGCCTAAAAGATCTTTTCAGATCTAAAGCCTCTCTATGTAAGCAAAGCAAAAACAATCAAGATTTGAATGTATTAAATAATTCTCTCTGGTTATAGAAATAGCTTAGGTTCAGTAGACTGGACTCAGACACAAAACTTATCCAAATGCTACAGCTGGAATACATACACATTTCTTCTTGTTGCCCAAATAGGTGATTTAACACACAGATTTAGGAAGTGGACTTAACACCCACACAGCTACAAGAGTCATTTGTCTTGGGAATGAGAGTGCCAGGGTATGAGGAGATTTTAGCTAAAGGAATCAAACTATCAGCATGAAACAAAACAGGTTGCCTCACAATGCTGAAGTGCTCACAAAATGCAAAGAGAAGCACCCAAGGCTACAGGTAAAAGTGAAAGATATTCAGCGTGGTTTACTGCTTCGGGAGTTTTCACACTAATCTAAAATTCCTGCTGGGATTTGCAGCTTGCAAATGCTGTTCTCAGCTAAGCTGTTAATATCTCTAAAACATGCCCAGAGGAATCTTTGTGCCTGTGGACCCTTAATGAACAGACTGATAAGAATGTGAAGCCTCATACTGAAGATCCCTGGGTAAAATAAGACCTCTCAGGAATGCTGGCATGAGAAGAGAAGTGGTGCTGGAGCACTGATTCTCTAGTACCAAGGTTCTCCTTCTGACACTTCTGCTAGGATGTGTCTGTGCTCTGCATCCTGGAGATGGTAAGGACACTTTTCACATACAAAGTTCCCTTTATTCTACTGAAATGTGGGTATTGTGTTGGCTTAAATGGAATATGATGAGTGCTTTCTCTGTATCTGGCATAGCATTGACCTCATTGTCATTACAGAAACTTGGTGGGATGAATCCTATGACTGGAGTGTGGCTATCGATGGCTACCCTGGTGGGGTGAGGAGCAGAAGAACCCGTTGCTCTGTCCAAGCACTGCTCAGCAGTGACTGGAACATCCCTGGGTTATCTACTCTGTATTGACCACAAACCCAAAGCACAGACCTGCACCAGCTGCTAGGAAGGAAATTAACTCTATCCCAGCCAAACCCAGCACACCAAAGTAGCCACCCACTGAGTAAAAGGAAGAGTCTTGCAAAGAAAAATGAAGAGGACAGGCAAAACCTGCTAGAGGTGGCAGAGAGATAACACAGCGCTTTCAGAAGTAAAGAACAGCTCTTGAGTGTGCGTGAGATTTCACTGGTTCCTCAAATTCTTCCCATCTCCACAGCAAATGTCAGAGAAAGATATGTGAGCTGCAGGTCTTGGCTGAGAAGGTGACATTCGGGATGCCCTTTCCATCACATGACAAAGCAGCCCAACAGCTTCAGTTACAGGTGAGTGGAGTGGACAGGCTGGGACAGCAATGGAAGGGGAAGGAAAAGGTAAAAGGGGCTGGAGAATGGCATGAAAGGAGAAGAAATGAGGACCACAGTAGCAAGTAACATTACAAGGCACTTGTTGAATTGGCTTTTGTCTCTGTTGATAGAACACCCATCAGAGAAGCAGGGAGAGCCTTCCCTATGGAGGTCCATCTGTTCAGATTTTTCACAACCAGCTTTTTGTTGCTACAACTGGGTGTTGCATTTAGTTCCAGGATTTTTACCTGCTTTCTCCATGAAGGTACAAAGACCAATGAGCATTAAAGCTATTTAAATTATGCAAGACATTCCCAAGTGCCAAAAGAGTCTGCAACACTGACACCATGTGAAATGTTTTCTATTGGTAATTCCCATATTTATTATTTAAAATGAAAAAAGAGGATTCTCAAAACTTGCTTTTGGTTTGGAGAATAACAGAGTAACACCTCTCACTGGATCACAGGATATATTTGTGTTCATGCAAAATTAGCCTATTTTCATGTCAGCTAACCAGCTAAATGTGCAATGACCACTTGATTCGGCCACTGCCATGCCAGGCAGCACAGATCAGTCTCTTCAGGTCCCTGACAAATCCCTCCAGGTGGGTATATACTCCTGAAGGAGGGTTACATGTAGGCTTTCAGAGCAGAGCTATCCCATGACTCATGAGGGTAGATTCACATTAGATATTAGGAGGACATTTCTTACTATGACAGTAGCACAGGTTGCCCAGAGAAGCTGGGGCTGCTCCTGGATCCCTGGCAGGGTTCAAGGCCAGGTTAAATGGGGCCTATGAGCACCATGGGCTAGTGGAGGCTGTCCCTGGCCGTTGCAGGAGGGTAGAACCAGGTCATCTTTAAGATCCCTCCCAGCTCAAACCAGTCTGTGATTCTATGACCCCACATGGCTCTCCGCTTCAGACATAAGCTAAGCTTGAGCTTCACCTCTTTGGGCTCCAACTACAAAGCCTCTGTATGTGCTTGACTGTGTTTGTCCTCACAGTACCCATGCTGTTGTTGGGCCTGTGCTGCTGGCATGGTGGGGCCAGGGAGGTGCCTATTCTGTGGGTGGTGTACGAGCACTTTTCTGAGACCTGAGGAACAAAGCTGAGGTACTAAAAGATTTCCTCCTTGCCTGGGATGTGCTGAGGAGCTCAGAGTGTGAAATGCTGAATTGTATGTTATTTTACTTACAAAGAGTGTCTGACAGGAAATGTTTTCACCCATTTGTGCCAGTCTTACTGGAAAACTGCACTTGTGCTTCAGAGATGCCCTGCAAATCATTCACTACATCTATTTTAAACTTTTCTCTGAGAGATCTTTCTTTAGGGCCAGTGTGGACCAACATGTTTTTCAGGACCTTTGCACTAGTACTGATCAGATGACGGACAGCTCAACTCTAAAAATAGTGCATCAGGGCAAAGCAACCCCTGACCTCCACACAGAGCAGATAATAATGAAAAAGAAATCTCCAGTTTCTTGCTGGCATTCTACATGTGTCCTAATAATATATTATGTTGGATCCTCAAGAAATATGCAGTGTAATTGAAGTCAAGGACAATAGGCAGGGCTAGAATAAGCTGTCTAAAGATGGCCCTAGGAAGAGCACTACTTGACTGAGATGATTAGTTCAGATTGAAACTTACTACAAATTGCAAAGATCCTAAAATCCCTGCACAATAACCTATCCTATAAGAGTGACCTGAGTTTAAAATCCTAAAGAACATGATAATGTTCAAGTAGGGTAGATCATATATTTAAGGTATTCTAATTCATGGTAAATTATTTTGTTTTATTAAAAATACCAAAGAAAGGTACTGTTTTTCTTATACCTATAATTACCAATCTGGCCCACTCAAATGTAAAGTGTTTCCTACAACAGAAACTTTTCCTGTCTGCAACAATATCCAAACACTAATACAGACCAAAATATTGCTTAGAAATCTTAAAAAATACAGAAATGACCTTGTTTTGTGTGTGTTAACTTAACTTTCCTTCTTAGTTCACCAGCCATAAACCATGCATTTGTCTATGTCATCTAATCTTACCAAAAGTACTTACTTTCTTTTAATTAAATTTCCTTCTGAAAATCAGAGATAACTTCTCCAAGCTCCAGAGCTGCTTTTATTTCTGATCTCATTTTTCCCTGCCAGCCCACAATCTCACAGATCCTTCACAATATCTGCAATGTAAGAGCCATAAAAGGTAACCACAGCAGGTACTCATGATAAACACCATGTGATTAAAACAGCAGCTCACGTGGCAGCTATTCCAAAGTGTGGCACTCAAAAGCCCTGATTTAAAAGCCAATAAAAATCCCAGGGCTGGAAGCCCAAGTGCTCTTTACTGGCCATTATGGATTTTATCCCAAAGACTCTTGGCCACGGGGACTGAAGTCTCTACCAGGGCCATGCTGGGACAGCCTGCTACCACCTCAGTAGCTTTATCAGGAAGGAAATGTCACATTCTAACCACACATGACTCCATGGAGACGGGATAACAAAACCAAGGGCATGAAGCACAGATTACCTTAAAAAAGTGATTATCTGTTCAAAGCTGTCCCCTCTGGAGTAGTGGCTAACTCACTGTCACACACCAGGGCAGAAGTGGAGGAAAGACTTCAGCTCTGACAGCAAGAGAAAGGAGAAGATTTCAGGGGACTGCAGCCAGAGAACGCTTCTGTGCCTGTGGCCTTAGCTGCACAGAGACTCACAGACTGGATCATCCCCTTTGGGAGAGGGACAGTGTCTCTGGGGGTGGGTGTCACCCAGACGCTTCCTCACTTGCCTTGCTGCCATGGTACAATCAGCATTAGTTGCCCAGGGAGTTTCTGAGAACGTCTTCATGAATGCTTAGTGTCAAACAGGAAAATGCTACTGAAGCACATCTCCCTGCTGCCCCACACTTTGGCTGGCATGACAGGTGTGCTCCAGATCTAATGTGCTCCCACCTCAGACAGGCATTCAGCTCTTGGACTCCCGTGGAAACCCATCAAGTCTAGGTTCCAGGTCCTCAGCACCTTCTGTTCTGCTACACTGCCCTTCTGCCATGGTGCTGCACTCTCTGAGGAAGAGACAGTCTGTGTTTTAAGGGTGTGTTAGTGATTGACCCTGCCTCTCACAGCTCCTGCCTCCCAGGGAGCTGGTCCTGCTGGCATGTACCATGAGGACAGCAGATTGCTCTCACCACAGCCCCAGGCTTCCTCTGCAGTATTTTCTCTGAGCATCAATGACTGATGGCTGACCCACCGGGTTGGATTTAAACCTCTGTGATGTCAGTCAGGGCTAACCCGTGGGCCAGGGACTTTCAGCCGCTTTAAAAGCACCACTCTGAAGCAGACGGAGCCGCTGGGCTGGGGCAGGCCGGCCACCCAGAGAGCTTCCACCTCGGCGGCTCCCTGCTGCCACCCCCCGGCAATGGCTGCCGCCAGCACTGGGCACAGGCGGCTGCTGCCTGGCTGAGCTCCCCGGCGCGGACAGGAGCCTGCTGGGGCCCTGTGAGCGGGACCCCACGGTCCCGACCCCCCGTGATAATGCCATGGCCTTTCTGCCAAGGACCCCTAAAAGCACCGGTCTGCCCCTTCCCCTCCAGATGGTGAGGGAAAGGCCACCATCCCCACCGACACCTCTGGGCCTCGCCTTCCTCTCCCCGCTTGCCTGTGGTGAGCGCACCAGACAGGGACGCCAGCTCTGCTGAGCTCTCCCAAGGGTGAGCAGAGCCAGGCTGCAGGCCCAGTGGGGCCTCCATAACCAGCCCTGCTGAGCCTCAAGCAAGCCCTGCCTCTGCCTTTATCCTCACCCAGACAGGGACTCGAGGGAGAAACCTTGTTGAAATCACCCAGAGCTACAGCCCCAACCACTGCTGCATCTGCTGGTGTCCCAGTACCACTGGCACAGCACAGGGATCACTCCTGACTTGTGCCTTACCCAGGGAGAGCAGACTCGGGCCTGCTTCTGATCTTTAACATTTCAGCTGAAAAGGAGCTGTGCTGGAGCAAGTCTCCCTGGGGTAAGAATAGCAGCTGCCATCCTAGGACACAGCACAGTTGTCCAGTTCCCACGTGGCAGCACGTTGAGCGGAGATATAGAAGGCAACCTCCCCGCCATGGAATGTCTTGGGGCGCTATTAGTGGAAGCGTATCATCTACACAGGCAGGCGTGACCCTGCGCAGGAGTCTTGCAAGAGCGTGGCTATTTTGAGCCTTTGACAGGGAGGATGGAGGGGGACAAATGACAGGCTGATCCTCCTGGCATGGGCAACCTCCAAAGCTCTCTGGCTTACATGTCAGCCTCACAGAGACCTCCCCATTGTCCCCTTTTTGGAAGATCCATTGCAAACAGGTCACAGCGAGCTTTGAACATGAACTCTGCTTTGGAGGGTAGGAAGGAAACTAAACTGGGCAGCTGGAAGTCAGGTTTTCCTAGCTCTGGAATTACATGGACAACTACCTCTGCAGACCCTGAGATGGGGTTCAGACTTTGTAAGAGACAGGGAGTCCATGAGATCTCCTTAGTGTCCCTCTCACAAATCCCCTTATCTGAGTCGAAAAGCCTCATAGCTAGTGGACTGTTGGCAGCAGCAAAGAAGCCATGCTTGGTCACTCATAATTTCAGGGGCTGCAGGACTTCCCTCGGTTGGTTCCTGATTGAAACATGCTCAGAAAAGGCAAAGGCTCCTTGCACAGGTCTAAAAGCAGTGCACAATGTGGCTTTGGGAGCGTACTTCCAACACCCTCCCTAGCTATATCCAAAGCATGGAATTCCCTGTGGTAGATGAGGGTAGGCTAATTAATGAGCATCTCAAAGACCCTGAAGCCCTCAATTACTAAAGGGGGGCACCTCTCAAGTTCCTTATGATTATGTCCTCAAAGACCGTGTTACCCACTTGGAAAGTGTTTCTTGTCAAACACCCAGAGTGATACTTACAGCCTCCTCAGACTGCCTCTTGTAGGATTTCACCTTCATTTGCAGCTTGTCCACCAGATCCTGGAGCCTCAGAATGTTGTTCTGAGGTTCTTCAGACTAAAGCAGTTGGTGAGGAGGAACGGGAGAATTCCTGGTTTCCCACCATGTGAGGTTGACAATTCCCCTTTGGGATGGTGTGCACAAAATTTGACTTGCCATGAGAAAACTGTCAGCTCAAAGGCCTCCTGCCTTACCTGGTAGGTCAGCTCCTGCACCTGCATGCTCGTGGGTGCTCAAGCACTCGCCCTACTCACTCTGGCCTCCAGCTTCTGGATTTGCTTCTTGCCTCCCTTCAGTGCCAACTGCTCGGCCTCATTCAAAAGGGAAAGATAAATGTATCCTGTGCACAGGAGGAGGCTCTGAAGTCTGAGACAGCAAAGGCAGCTGCTCTTCCTAAATGTGCTGAAAAGACAACTGAATCTAATGGGGATTTACTGTCTGGAGGTTTGTGGGTGTCAGCAACATATTTTGTAGCAATGATTCTAATGGAGATTTACTGACTTTTGTGGATACCAGGAACATATTTTACAGCAATGGTGTTGTGAATATGTGTACCAGAGCATTGTAAGCTTTCTAGCAGGACTATCTTCAAGAGGAAAACTCAAGGCTTCACGGGTCCCCGACCAGTTGTGTGGCTCTGGTAAACAAGAAAGCTAAGGGCTGTAATTCATAGCAAAAGCACTAGAGTAAATGAAGTAAACAATGTCCAGGGTCCTTGAAGACCACCTAAAGACTGTAGTAGGCATGCAGGTGTGGTGGTTTGACCCTGGCTGGAGGCCACATGCCCACCAAAACTGCTCTGTCACTCCCCTTTTCAGCTGGACAGGAGAGAAATTATATACTGAGAGGCTCAGGAGTGGAGATAAGGACAGGGAGAGATCATTCTGCAATCAGCATCACGGGCAAAACAGACTCAACACAGACTAAAGGAAAGAAAGCTCTCTGATTTATTACACAACACACAGAGTTGGATAATGAGAAGTGTGACCAGATCTTAAAGCACCTCCCCCCACCCCTCCCTTCTCAGCAGACTGCACTTTAGTCAGGATTTCACTCCCTTCTTCCCCTGCACTGTGGCACAGGGAGGGGCAGGGAATGGGGTTTTTCAGTCAGTTATTGTCCTTCTTAGCCAGGGTGGGCATTCCTCACACCCTTCCCTGCTGCACTGTGGGGTCCCACCCACGAGAGACAGTCCTCCACAAGCTTCTCCAACATGAGTCCTTTCCCACAGGGCTTCAGCTCTTCCCCAGCTGCCCCAGCCTGGGTCACTGCTCTGGGTGCAGTCATCAATCACAGAATGTCTCTCAGTCCCTCAGGCCCAGACTGCTCCAGCCTGGTCCCTACAGGGTCGCAAGCTCCCCCCAGCACCTCAGCAAACCTGCTCCAGCGTGGGTATCTCTCTCTCCACAGGCTGCAAGTGCTGGCTGGGGCTTGCTCCAACACAGGTTACAGTGTTTTCTGTTTGTCTCCACCTGCTCCAGCGTGGGGCCTCTCCAGGGGCTGCAGGTGGGGTCTGGGCCTTTTCCTTGGGCTGTGGGGGAACACCTGCTCCACCATGGGTTTCTCCAGGGGCTGCTGGGGAATCTTTCTCTCTGGCACCTGGGGCACCTCCCCCCTTTCCTGCCCTTGGTGCCTGCAGAGTTTCTTACATCTTCTCACTCTCTTCTCTGGGGGAAAAAAGCAGCTGCTCATGTGTTTTATTTTCTCTTAAATATGATTCACAGAGACCCTATAATCATTGCTGATTGGCTCAGCCTTGGCCTTGAGCCTGCTGGTATTTACCGTCAGGCCTGCAAACAGCTTCTAGCTGCTTCTTGCAGAAGACAACCCTGCAGCCTCACCTGTCCCCCAGCACCAAACTTGACCATGCAGAACTCCAACAGCAGGAAAGGGAGGAAATCTGTGATCATGAATTGCCAGAAAGGCCATGAACATGATTGTGAATTGTCAGAAAGTTCATGAAGGTAGAAGGGGTGGGGCCCCCTAGGCCCTGCCCCTTCCTCCCATTTTTATTGTGAATAAATACATTTAAAAACATAATTAAAACATGGGTGTGGGGGGAAAGCCTGAGCTTGGCTCCGCCCCCAGGCTGTGACAGCTGATCCATCCAGTGAGCCTGTGGGATGTGGGCAGATGGTGAGAAGTGGGTGGGGCCAGGGGAGGGGCAGAGATGGAGCAGGGCTTACCTAGGTATCCTCATCTGGCTCTACCTCCTCCTCAGCAGAGGGAGTGGGGTCACTTAAGTGGTGGCGAATCAGGTCACCCCAGAGGAGGCGGGTGTGGCAACTGGGGAGGGAAGTGGGGCTTCAGTAGTGTCTCACCCCTAGAACAGGACCCACCCCTAGCAACAGACTCCACCCCTTAGCAACAGCCCTAGTGGCAGGTGTTGCCTTAGTAACACCCACAAAAATAGCAACACTACTCGTAACAACATGCCCCACCCCTAGCAACCATGACTGCTCCAAGCATCCAGCCCAACCCAGCAACAGGCCCTGTAGCCCATCTCCTAGCAACCATCATGGCAACAGGCTCCTCCCATAGCAACCACACTTGCTTAGCAACAGAGTCCTTTCCTAGCAACAGGGTCTCCTCCTTAGCAACTGAGCCACTCCCCTAGCGATGTAGCAATGGCCCCACCTTCCCAACACCCCTCACCGCGGGCAGGCCCCGTCCATGGGCAGCAGCTCCTGTGGTTCATGGCGCAGGAAGTAACGGGCCAGGCAGAGAGGATGGGCGGAGAGCAGGCATCCAGGCTGAGGGCAGTGCAGGGGGGCGAGGTCTTGTCCTGTAGAGGGAGGAGACAGGCAGAGGCCCCTCCCCTTTGACCCCACCCATATCCATAATCACACCCACATGCCTCCAGGCCCAAACTCTATCTCTTCCCATTAGGCCCCTCCCCATCCTCACAGACCCCTAACCCCATCCCTCCAGGCCCCGCCCCATCCCTTTAGCCCTGCTCCCTTCCATTCAGGCCCCATCCCCAAGGGTCCAGGCCTCGCCCCTGTACCTCACAGGGCTCCATGCAGAGGTCACATGGCACCGTAGGGGGCGTGGCCTCCTCGGGGGGCGGGGTCGCTGCCGCAGGGAGACGCCGTTTTTTGCAGCGGGGGCGTGGTCTCCGTGCAGGGAACCGCCCACTTTCCACCACCACGTGACTGGGTGGGGCGGGGTCGAGGGTTGGGTGCGGCGGGGGGCGGAGCCAGCGGAGGCGCAGAGGGAGGCGGCACCAGGGTGGGGCACGGAGGAGGCGGGGCAACAGCCGGAGTGCGAAGGCGATTGGCCGCTCGCGGGGTCGGCGCGGGGTGACGTCAGGCAGGCGGCGCGAGGCGGCAGGGTGTTGCCACGCCCACTCGAACTATGTCAAGAGCGGCGTTAGCGAAGGAGGCGCGGCCAGGCGGAGGGGACGGGCCCGCGGGGGGCGGGACTTACCCTCAGCGCCGCCACGTCCGACGGGAACCCGTACACGTAGAGCTCCATCTCCCTGCGGAAGTGACGTCAGCGCCGCGCGGGAGGAGGCGACCTCCCGCTGCCGCCCACTTCCCCATCCCGCCGGTACCACCGGTACCCACCAGGGGCCGCGGCCGCTGGTTCTCCAGGCGCCGCCCTTCTTCCTCCCCGCGTTGTGCTGCCGCAGCCGCCGCTCCGGATCCACCGTGAACCCCACGTAGCTACGGCCGCCGAACCGCGGGTGTACAGAGCGCAGGAGGTAAACGGCTCGGAGCGCCATGGGCCGCGCTACCCACAAACCCCCGCGCGGCGGCGTCTCGGTACCCACAACCCCCGCGCGTCCCTCGGGGTAGGGGATCGGTGCCTCGGTACCCACAATCCCCCCGCGCTGCTCCTCTCGGCTACTTCCGGCTTGTTTCACCAGGGAATCCCCGCGGGCCGGAAGTGACGCGAGCGGAATGATGTCGGAGCTCAGCGCGGAGACGCTAAGGGAGCGGCTGGAGCAGCGGCTGGGGGCGGAGCACGTGGTAGGGAAGGGGCGGGGGCGGTGGGGGCTGGGCTACGGGGGAGGAGGGGCCCTGGGGGAGAAGGGTGGGTCTATGGGGCGGGGCTGGGGGCGGGGCTTAAGCCGCGGGGCGGGGTTTCGGGGAAGGAGCGGGGTGGAAGGCAAAGCAGGGCGGGGGCGGGGCTAACGGTTTGTGGTTGTTCCCCCCAGGAGGTGGAGGAGACCACAGCTGCCCACTGCTCCACCAGCTTCCGGCTGCTGGTGGTGGCAGCCGCCTTCCGAGGGAAGGGCCTCCTGCAGCGGCACCGGTGAGGAGCGGGGCTGGGCAGGGCGGGGCTGGGGGCGGGTGGTGTCTCCCCGTCACGCCCTGGCCCCTTTTCTCTTTCTCCTCTGCCCCTCAGGCTGGTGAACGAGGCGCTGGGGGAGGAGCTGGAGCAGATCCACGCCCTGGAGCAGCGAACCCTGACCCCAGAGCAGTGGGCGGAGGAGCAGCGGCAATTAGCATAAATTTGCATACAGCACCACCTTCTCAGTGTGCCTGCATCTTTATTTGCCTGAAGAGGGTGGGGCCAGGCTGAAAACCCCACCCCATGGCTCCTCCTCCTCATTAATGAAGCCCAGATCCCCACTGGCTTTGCTGATTAGCATACTGCAGTGCTCATTAGCATACAGTCCCCACCCCTGCTATTACCCCTAAGGCCCCATTGTCATCCAAAGCCCCACCCTCATAAGCCACACCCCCTGAAGGGAGAGCAAGGGTCACTCTGAGGACAGCCTTCCCCCTTCCAGTGCCTCCAGTAACAACCAGACAGAAGCTTTGGGGTGGGGAAGGGGCCAGACACTCTTTATTGGGGTGGTGGATGGCTGAAGGGGGTTTTCCTGCTTTTGGGGTCCCACCCTTCCTCCTGCTGGGGAGAGGGGGGAAAAGGGGTGTACAGCCCAGCAAAGGGGCAGGGCCCCCATGGTACCTTGTAGAGGCCAAAGATGAGATGATGATGGAGAGAGCTTTGCCTTTGGCATGTCCACCGCAGCAAACCCCTAAATCTGGGGTGAATGGGGGACCACAGGGGAGGGGAAGGGTGAAGATCATCACTCTACCCCAAGCACCGTAACACTGCTGGCTGGTGGTGTGGCTGAAGTGCAGGACCTGGCACTTGGCTTTGTCAAAGCTGCTCCAGTTGGCCTCAGCCCATGGATCCAGCCTGTCCAGGCCGCTGGGCAGAGCCTCCCTGCCCTCAAGCAGATGGATACTCCCACCCACTCTGGTGTCATCTCCAAACTTAGTGAGGGCACTCTCAGTTCTCTCATCCAGATCATCAAAAAGAGGTTAAACAAGACCCCACCACTGCAGTGGCTTCAAACAACACACCAGCCCCTTTTTTAGCACCTAAATGGCCAAATGGAATTAAAACACAACCACCATCATCCCACCACACACACAAAAAGCTGCTGGGGACAGGGAGACCCCCAGCACACATAGCACAACCTCCCAGAAAAAAAATTAAAGGATAAAAAGCCTCCAGATGAGGTTATTTACCTGTTCAAGCAGCACCCAAGGGCAGTGTGGGGCTGGGTGTTTGTGTTTATAGGGGTGGTGGGTATTTATAGGGTGCAGCTGGGTTCCCATAGCAGCAAACAGGGCAGGAAGAGGGGCTGGATGAGTACCAGGGGACTAAGCCCCACCTGGGCCACCCAGGGAGGGGTGGGGGTGGTTTTAAGCCCCTCATGGGGTGAAGGATGGGGCTTTGCTGGCTGTACGCTGGTGACTGCTGGTTTGCTCTGAGTGCTCCCAGTCATCCCACTGGAGGTGGCACTGAGGGGACCCCAGATCCTGATGGATCCACCCAGGCAATGGAAAGCAGGTTTTTAAGCACTGTTTTTTCCCCAAAAGCCAAATCCACCAGGGAAACACCCCTACAGCACCCTGGGTGGTAGCTCCCTGGGCAAGATGGTGCCTCAGGACTGCAGTGGGGTGGGCATGGATGGGGTCTGCTATTAAACACATGTAGTGTCCTTTAAGCAAGAAATATGATTGATAGCAATGACAGTTGTGAAGAAGCATGTGATGTCCATCACAAGACAGACGTGAATTCCCAGTACAGATTTAGACAGGACACACCTTTGCCCCTCAGATTAGATGTTAAGATGTCACAAAAGGAGAAGAGATCAGAAGACAATACACGGAAAGGACTGAGGCAAAAGGCTCATTGCTTCTTTGCCACTGAGAGTATCTGTGTCTTAATGTGAAAGGAAAATTCCACTGAACCTGCCTGCCACTGACTTTCCGCCAGTCCTGTCACAGCCTCTGCAGGGACAAGGTGCTGCCGTGCTGACATTTCCCATGGAGAAGAACTCAGGCCTGCTGAAAATAGAACCACCTTGAGAAAGAGATCAGGTAGCTGCCTCACTCTCTGCCAGCCCTGAAGGTATGAGTTCTCCTCCATCAGGGTTTGTGTTAGCAAAGAGAGAGAATACTCAGCAACACATCACAAAGTGAAGACACAGATTTCCAGCCTCAGCTGGGCAGCATCTGAAGACAAGTTTTGCAGACTGGAGACTCAAAGTTATGTTTCAATATGATCCTTAGTGGCAGGAACCTTGCTCAGGTGTCTAAACCTCCTGCCAAAAATAAACCGAGAGAGAGAGTGGTCACAGGCCCCAGAATTTTCCATACTACCCATCCATTCTGCTTTACAACTTGAAAGAAGCTATTGAAGAGGAGCACTGCTGATTTCTCCCATTCAAGTAGAAAAATCTTTGCATCTTCCTAGATAAAACTGTACTACAAACAGGCTGCCCTGTGGCAGCTCAAATCCCAGAACAGGAGAAAATAAATAGTGAGGGGTAGGTCGTGGAGAGAGAAGATGGAGTGATGTGCCACTGACTTTGCATCTTGTCCCTTTTACTAAAACAGTGTAAGAAAATAATATTTTGTAAATATTACTGAGGATGCAGAGTATGTAATGAGAGAATCTCTGCTAACCTCAGAGGAGAAAGGACCTGGAAGAAGAGAAAGGGAGCTGCAGTTACAAATGAGAGCAAGTGAGAGGCCTTGGTCTGCCATCTAAAAAAAAAAAAAATTTTTTTAAAAAGTTAGGAAAAAAGTCAGACTAAGAAGCATATATTAAAAAATTCTCCTTAGGTTCAGTAGACTGGACTCAGACACAAAACTTATCCAAATGCTACAGCTGGAATACATACACATTTCTTCTTGTTGCCCAAATAGGTGATTTAACACACAGATTTAGGAAGTGGACTTAACACCCACACAGCTACAAGAGTCATTTGTCTTGGGAATGAGAGTGCCAGGGTATGAGGAGATTTTAGCTAAAGGAATCAAACTATCAGCATGAAACAAAACAGGTTGCCTCACAATGCTGAAGTGCTCACAAAATGCAAAGAGAAGCACCCAAGGCTACAGGTAAAAGTGAAAGATATTCAGCGTGGTTTACTGCTTAGGGAGTTTTCACACTAATCTAAAATTCCTGCTGGGATTTGCAGCTTGCAAATGCTGTTCTCAGCTAAGCTGTTAATATCTCTAAAACATGCCCAGAGGAATCTTTGTGCCTGTGGACCCTTAATGAACAGACTGATAAGAATGTGAAGCCTCATACTGAAGATCCCTGGGTAAAATAAGACCTCTCAGGAATGCTGGCATGAGAAGAGAAGTGGTGCTGGAGCACTGATTCTCTAGTACCAAGGTTCTCCTTCTGACACTTCTGCTAGGATGTGTCTGTGCTCTGCATCCTGGAGATGGTAAGGACACTTTTCACATACAAAGTTCCCTTTATTCTACTGAAATGTGGGTATTGTGTTGGCTTAAATGGAATATGATGAGTGCTTTCTCTGTTTCTGGCATAGCATATCTAGTCTGAGGGACTGTTGTTTATCTGGGTAAGATGTGTCCTTTGGGGATTTGTGCTATTGTTCCGAAAGAGAAGTGCTAAAAAGGATGGAGTAGGAAAGGAGCCGAGGATTAGTTCTAAGCAAAAGCCTAACAAAGAAAAGACTAACTAACCTGCTAATATATAAGGTCCATTGGGCCATTTGCTGCTTTGGCTATTGCAAAGACAAACACAAGTGAGCTAACCTTGTTACTGTTCAGAACCTTCTTGTATCTCAGGCTATGAGATATGGCTATGTTATGAACGGACTGAGATGGCCCTGCTATCTTCTGTGTTTGGAAACCAATTCCTGCAATGGTTGATACAATTAGTATTTGACCTCACAGCCAGGAAAGAAGTGACTTCTACTTGGGGAGATTCAAGAATAGATTTTTAAACCCAGGAATGTCTTGTCTTTACTATGATGACACCTAATGCGACTCGTGGGTTGGGATAAAGACAGTTTAATAGGTAAAGCAAAAGCCATGCACATAAGCAAAGCAAACCATGGAATTCATTCTCCACTTCCCTGGAGATGGCAGGCAGGTGTTCAGCCATGCCAGGACAGCAGGGCTCCATCATGAAGAATGGTGATTTGAGAAGACAAATGCTATCACTCCAAAAATCCCCCTGTTCCTTCTCCTTCCCCCAGCTTTATATGCTGAGCCTGATGCCGTATGGTATGGAATATCCCTTTGGTCACTGGGGTCAGCTGTCCTGGCTGTGTCTCCTCCAACCCCTTGTGCACCCCCAGTCTGCTCACTGGTGGGGTGAGGAGAGCCCTTGGCTCTGTGCGAGCACTGTGAGCACATCACCCGTCGCTTACCTATACTGTGTTCATCACAAATCCAAAGCACAGACCTGCACCAGCTGCTAGGAAGGAAATTAACTCTATCCCAGCCAAACCCATCACACCAAAGTAGCCACCCACTGAGTAAAAGGAAGAGTCTTGCAAAGAAAAATGAAGAGGACAGGCAAAACCTGCTAGAGGTGGCAGAGAGATAACACAGCGCTTTCAGAAGTAAAGAACAGCTCTTGAGTGTGCGTGAGATTTCACTGGTTCCTCAAATTCTTCCCATCTCCACAGCAAATGTCAGAGAAAGATATGTGAGCTGCAGGTCTTGGCTGAGAAGGTGACATTCGGGATGCCCTTTCCATCACATGACAAAGCAGCCCAACAGCTTCAGTTACAGGTGAGTGGAGTGGACAGGCTGGGACAGCAATGGAAGGGGAAGGAAAAGGTAAAAGGGGCTGGAGAATGGCATGAAAGGAGAAGAAATGAGGACCACAGTAGCAAGTAACATTACAAGGCACTTGTTGAATTGGCTTTTGTCTCTGTTGATAGAACACCCATCAGAGAAGCAGGGAGAGCCTTCCCTATGGAGGTCCATCTGTTCAGATTTTTCACAACCAGCTTTTTGTTGCTACAACTGGGTGTTGCATTTAGTTCCAGGATTTTTACCTGCTTTCTCCATGAAGGTACAAAGACCAATGAGCATTAAAGCTTTTTAAATTATGAAAGACCAAGTGCCAAAAGAGTCTGCAACATTGGCCCAGGGACTTTCAGCCGCTTTAAAAGCACCACTCTGAAGCAGACGGAGCCGCTGGGCTGGGGCAGGCCGGCCACCCAGAGAGCTTCCACCTCGGCGGCTCCCTGCTGCCACCCCCCGGCAATGGCTGCCGCCAGCACTGGGCACAGGCGGCTGCTGCCTGGCTGAGCTCCCCGGCGCGGACAGGAGCCTGCTGGGGCCCTGTGAGCGGGACCCCACGGTCCCGACCCCCCGTGATAATGCCATGGCCTTTCTGCCAAGGACCCCTAAAAGCACCGGTCTGCCCCTTCCCCTCCAGATGGTGAGGGAAAGGCCACCATCCCCACCGACACCTCTGGGCCTCGCCTTCCTCTCCCCGCTTGCCTGTGGTGAGCGCACCAGACAGGGACGCCAGCTCTGCTGAGCTCTCCCAAGGGTGAGCAGAGCCAGGCTGCAGGCCCAGTGGGGCCTCCATAACCAGCCCTGCTGAGCCTCAAGCAAGCCCTGCCTCTGCCTTTATCCTCACCCAGACAGGGACTCGAGGGAGAAACCTTGTTGAAATCACCCAGAGCTACAGCCCCAACCACTGCTGCATCTGCTGGTGTCCCAGTACCACTGGCACAGCACAGGGATCACTCCTGACTTGTGCCTTACCCAGGGAGAGCAGACTCGGGCCTGCTTCTGATCTTTAACATTTCAGCTGAAAAGGAGCTGTGCTGGAGCAAGTCTCCCTGGGGTAAGAATAGCAGCTGCCATCCTAGGACACAGCACAGTTGTCCAGTTCCCACGTGGCAGCACGTTGAGCGGAGATATAGAAGGCAACCTCCCCGCCATGGAATGTCTTGGGGCGCTATTAGTGGAAGCGTATCATCTACACAGGCAGGCGTGACCCTGCGCAGGAGTCTTGCAAGAGCGTGGCTATTTTGAGCCTTTGACAGGGAGGATGGAGGGGGACAAATGACAGGCTGATCCTCCTGGCATGGGCAACCTCCAAAGCTCTCTGTGGCCTTGTCTCCTCCTCTAGGAATGGCTCTCATGAAGGCTGATGGGCGATTTGTTGGAGCACAAAGCCCAGGAGGCAGGGGTGAGGAGGGAGATTCTCAAACCACTGGAGAGGTTCAGTCAACTCACAGGTGGGTTTAGGCAGGCAAGGCTCAATACAAGAGCCCCTGGCTGTGGTAGCCAACCAATGCGTGCTGCTAGACAAGCAAATAGACCAGAGCGGATGCAGAGGGATGAGCAAGACTGGGGACAAATGGTGCCATGGGGACCTTGTGACTGAAAACTGCTCTGTGCCTAAAGAACTGCCTCACATTGCTTTCTTCTGGCAGCACTGACAGAAGTTCTGCTCATCCATACTCACTGGTGACACTGGAAGAAGGCTGGACGTCCCTGTGAGAGCTGGTGTGCTGGTGGGACTGCACTTGGAAGCCAGGTAAGGCCCTCTGTAGGTGTACAGGCATGGAGCTGTTGATTGTAACTTCCCAGCAGTTTGAGCATCTATTTGGAGGCAAAGCCTCTGGCATTGACTTCTGCAAGCTTTGACCAAGCAGACTGTGTCGGACCTTACCATTTCCCCAAGGAGCTCCACTGGCAAACTCCCACTTGAGCACATTGTAACCAAATCAAGGTTGTAAGCACTCAGGGGTACATGCCCCAGGCTTGGACACAATCATTTCCTGCACATCCTACACCCTTGTACGGTAGACAGAGGTGGAAAACTGTGGGCTGTCACAAGCTTTCCGCAGAAATACATACCCTTGCAGTCCCTCCTGAGTCTGCTTCTTGTTTCCTTTCATTTCCAGCTGCTCCTCACTCCTCAGTTGCTGCTAATGTGTTTCTCCTTAACTCCAAGTTGGTCAGTCTCAAGGGCTCGTGCAGCCTGGAGTCAGCTGGGGTGACTGGCAGTGAATGCTTCGGACAGCTGCAACAGAGCATGCAATGGCATAAGTTGATATAGCTGACAGGATTTCCAAATGAGCTTCACAGCCCTCAGTTACCACTAACCTGTGTTTGTTTCACTGCATGCACAGCCCTGAGAAAATCCTCAGAATGCCACATGTAGGGGCCTGTTGTGCAAGAGGTGACAGGGATGATCTTTGCTGTGATGTGTTGAGGAGCTGTCTGATCCACACAGCGTGTGAGAAGTGGGCCCCAAGGGGAAGGCCTTCCAGCAGGCGGGGCTCAGCATTTTGTCCAGAGAAACTCAGAGAAAGTGGTGGCAGAGCCTCAGGGAATGGAGGGTGAGAGAGACGGCCCCATAGGATGTGTTTTAACAGTGCTCTGCGTGCTGAAAACTGTCCCTGCCAAGGACCTGTCAGTCCTTCATGCTGCAGTGCACAGGGACTTTGGAAAGCTTCCTCAGGGACTGATGTTTGGGCTTTGTGACTGCTGGGATCACAAAGACAGACAGGAAAAGGAAAGGGAAATAGGATCACCCTCTGCTGTCTCTCACATGGAAAGTAAGCTGTGCTGAAAGCACCATGAGAGAAGCTGTGTGAGGGCAGGAGCATGGCAAGGAGCTGCTGGAGGCAGAAGAGCGCACAGGCTGGCCTATCAGTTGTCTCCACAGGAATGGCCAGCCTGAGAGCTTGCAAGGCCTCAACCCAGAGTGTGCCTTAGCTTCTCCCTTTCCCCAGCCAGGAAAAGCAAGAACACCTGAGCAGCAATGCACTATCCCAGGCTTGGTGAGGAAAAAACAAGGCAGCACCGTTCATCGTGGGTATGCAGAGGAATCTACAGGCTTTATTCTCTAGACACTGACAGGGTTACAAAGACTTGTTGCAGGAGAAAGTGACCAAGAGGTTGACACTTGGTGCATCCCTCAGGTCACTTGGCTGCCTCATGACATCCTCACTCTTCCTCTTCTATCTTCCTATGAAACTCCCGGCTCTTTGCTCGCAGCTTGTTGACCTGGGACTCAGCAATGTCAGCCCGCTCCTCAGCTTCCTCCAGCTCATGCTGGATCTTGCGGAACTTGGACAGGTTGACATTGGACAGCTCCTCCTGTGAGGGCAGAGGGAGTTGGGGGTGCGGAGCCCAGGGCAGGGGTTTCACCCCTCCTGCACCTCAGCCTTGGAAAAAGGAAACGCACTTGCAAAGTGCTGCTTGCTAAACACCCAGAGTGATACTTACAGCCTCCTCAGACTGCCTCTTGTAGGATTTCACCTTCATTTGCAGCTTGTCCACCAGATCCTGGAGCCTCAGGATATTCTTCCGGTCTTCCTCAGACTAGAGAGGTTGGGAAGCAGCAAAGAGAATGAATTCCTGGTTTCCCCCCATGTGACACTGACAATTCCCCTTGCAGAGTTGGAGTGAAAGAGTTGACTGGCTGTGAGAAAACTCTGTCAGCCCGAGGAGGCCTCCTGCCTTACCTGGTAGGTCAGCTCCTTCACCCTCCTCTCGTACTTGCGCACACCCTTCACGGCTTCAGCGCTGCGCTTCTGCTCAGCATCAACCTCCCCTTCCAGCTCCCGCACCTGCAGTGAGAAGCCCAGTGTTAGAGCTTCCCTGCCTGCTGGGTACTTAGGGCACGTGTTCACACTCAGGCCCAAACACCAGCCCTACTCACTCTGGCCTCCAGCTTCTGGATTTGCTTCTTGCCTCCCTTCAGTGCCAACTGCTCGGCCTCGTCCAGACGGTGCTGCAGGTCCTTCACCGTCTGGTCCAGGTTCTTCTTCATCCTCTCCAGGTGGGCGCTGGTGTCCTGCTCCTTCTTCAGCTCTTCAGCCATCATGGCTGCCTGAGGAGAGAAAAAGGTCAAAGCAGTTTTGACCTTTTATCACTCTTACCTGAAACTCTTATCTGAATCAGTGAAAGGAGCCCCCAGCTCACATCTGTGATGGCCTTCTTGGCCTTCTCTTCAGCATTGCGGGCTTCCTGGATCGTATCCTCCATTTCACTCTGAATTTGGGAAATGTCTGTTTCCAGCTTCTTCTTGGTGTTGATCAAGCTGGTGTTCTGTGCAAAGAGAGATAGCAAGACTTGTATGCTCAGGCCTGCAATAGCAAACGTGCAGCTTGAGACAAGTTGTAGCTTACAAAATGTGAGTGGTGGAATGGGCCCCGAGTAGGGCTTCCCTTGTGGACAGCAGTAGAGACCATTACCCCGTCCCACCCTCTGGTATCTAACAGCCCTTTGTCTTTGCTGAGTGTCAACCCAACTGCTTCTGGCACCAGACCCTTACCTGAGTATGGAGGAGCTGCACCCGCTCAGTGGCATCCAGCAGCTCCTGCTCAGCCAGTTTCCTGGACCTCTCAGTCTGCTCCAGGGCTGCCCGTAGCTCCTCAATTTCAGCCTGCAACAGGTTTGCTCTGCGCTCCACCATGGCCACCTGCTCCTTCAGGTCCTCTTGAGTCCTGAGAGCATCATCCAAGTGAATCTGCGTGTCCTGTAAGAGAGACAAGAGAAATCACAAGTCAGCAAAGTGTGCTTGGGTGCCAGAAAAAGCAGGGGAGGCTTTTCTCTGTCTGTAGCTTTGCTGAGCAGACCTTGAGCACTCCCTGTGTGTTCCTCAGGTTCTTCTGTGCCTCTGCAGCCACACGGTTGGCATGGCTCAGCTGGATCTCCATTTCATTGAGGTCTCCTTCCATCTTCTTCTTCAGCCTCAGGGCTTCATTCCTGCTCCTGATCTCAGCATCCAGGCTGCTCTGTAGGGACTCCACAATTCTGAGGTGGTTCCTCTTCAGCTGGTCAATCTCCTCATCTTTCTCTGCAATCTTCCTGTCAATCTCAGACTTCACCTGGTTGAGCTCAAGCTGGAGGCGCAGGATCTTGCCCTCTTCATGTTCTAGGGAGGCCTGGACAAGCAGGCACAAGCAGTTGTAACACAGTTAAAGCTACTGATGACTTTCTAGGTAGTTACAGAGTATTTCAGCTGGCTGCACTCCCCAGCCAGAACAGAGAGGGGCACCTAGCCATATGTCCCCATTGCTCATCTTCTTTAGTGCAGACACAGTGATGGTGGGTGTGTACCTCAGCCTCCTCCAGAGCAGCCTGGATTTCAGATTTCTCCTGCTCAATCTGCTTCTTGACTTTCTCCAGCTCATGAATGGCCTTTCCTCCCTCGGCAATCTGCTCCGTCAGGTCCGAAATCTCCTCTGTGGGAAGCAAGAGCAAAGGCAGGGTCAGGCCCAGAGCTGAATGGGGAGGGCCCTGTCACAACAAGGGGACAGGCACCTCTGCCCACCTGCAGGCACAGAGCCCTGTGGAGCGCTGGCTACTGGTGGGGAGCGAGAAAGCCCTGCCAGGAGCAGAGGGCCAGGGACTTACGCTGCAAGTTCTTGTTCTCCCGCTTCAGCGTTTCCAGGTGGTCCAAGGACTCCTCGTAGGCATTCTTCATCTTAAAGAGCTCCGTGCTGAGAGAGCGAGACTCCTTCTGGGAGGCTTCCAGCTCAGCCTGCGTTTCCTCATACTTCTGCTTCCACTCTGCCAGGATCTGGAGAGAAAGGGGGCCTGAGCATGGATGAGGCCGTCAGGAGGGCACGCTCTGCCCAGCAACCCCAAGGCTGCAGCCCTGAAGACCTTGTCAAAGTTCTTCTGCTTCTTATCCAGAGCTGCACAGGCAGCATTTGATCGCTCCACGTCAATCATCAGGTCCTCCACTTCATTCTGCAGCCTCTGCTTTGTCTTTTCCAGGGAGGCACACTTGGCATTGACGGCTTCCACGTGCTCCTCTGCATCCTGCAGGCGCTGTGCCAGCTTCTTCCTGGGAGGGGATAAGCACACCTCATAAGTATTGACTACATGGATGTTTTGTCATCTTCATCCCAGTGTGGAGGCACTTTGCATTATTTGGTCCCCATACACACCGTGAAGAGCCTATCCAGGGCAGCCTTGCCTTTCTCTTTCCCCAGTTCTAGCTATCCCTCTGCCTTCTGCATAGACCACATTTTGCCTTTCACATGCACTCTTTCTCACGTAGCCTTTTTCTCTGTGCCTTTCCAAACCACACTTTTATGGTATTTATTCCTTTTTTATAGAACTCTTCCTCAACCTACTAGTAGGCTTTCACCCCTGAGCATCTAAGCGGTCGCTTATTAGTTTGTGCCAGTCTCGCCAGCCTTCCCAACAACCTACTTGGCCTCCTCCAGCTCCTCTGTGCGCTGAATGGCATCTGTCTCATATTTGGTTCTCCACTGGGCCACTTCACTGTTGGCCTTGGACAGGGCACGCTGCAGCTCCCCCTTGGCTTCCTGCTCCTCCTCATATTGTTCCCGCAGCAAGTCACAGTCGTGCCGGGCAGACTGCAGGGCGTGGGCCAGGGCGTTCTTGGCCTGTGTTGACATTGGATAGGGACAATGAATTGCCAGAGAGAAAACACACTGTTACTGTTAACTTAGCAAGAGTTGTTGAAAACTCTTTGAATTTGACATATAATGTCAGCCCAAGGAAATATGGTACACTGATTCCAATGTCTGAGAAGCTTCTTATTGCCTCATTCATCAGAATCTATTATGTTATGTCAGAAGAGATGGTGGGTTAACTCTAAATGACAAATATAAAGCTGGGACATCTTGAATCCTTTTAAATATATTCTAAAGTTTACACCTCCAGTATGTAAAAGTGGAACAAGAAAAGCATTATTTTTAGATATATCTCAAGCTTTTTTTGTATAAACCAAATAAAGACCTAAAGTTGTCCTTCCCTGTGTCAGTATTCCACTTGGAGGCAGTGCTTTTCTCAACTTTTCTTTCTGCACTGGAGAGAGACGTAAATTTTTCTAGCTACTTTAGAACTTCTCAAGTTAAATGACATGGCTGAATTTATGCAAGAGTAGGAAATATCCTGAAAGAAAGCAGAATCTGCATCCAAAGTCAAACCCTCTACAGGAAGTACTTTTACCTTTATTTCTTCCTCTAAATGTCTTTTTAGTTCCTCAATCTGTTGAGTAAAGGCCTGTTTGCCTCTGGAGAGCTGAGAAATCAAACCATCTTTTTCTTCAACCTGGCGTGAATATTCACCTGGGAAATTTTACAGATAGACCACTTCAAAAATCAAATCTGATGTGTCTTTAAAACACAGTATGCCACCTTGTATAGACTGATTTGAGTAAGACATTGCTCTCTCCCATGTCATCATTGCTAACAGGTTATCCCATTCCAGAGGGGTGCAGGGGTGCATTACCTGATTCTGTCTGCAGGCGAGCTCTCTGAGTATTGAGGTCATTGATCATGCGCTGATGCTCCTCTTCCTTTGTCTTAATCTCACTCAGCTGGTCTTCCAGAGTGCGACACATCTTCTCCAAGTTTGCCTATATATCATATAAGGAAAGCAGACTATCACTAAACTCTAGCATGTTCTTTTCATGACAAGAAACACTCAAGGCTGTGATAGCAAAGTGTAAACAGAAGGTTCAAAATCATGTATGAGGTCATATACCATAGGGCACTAAAATAATAGAAACTCTGTACCTTGGCTTTGGAGACAGACTCCATGTTACTGGCCAGGTCGTCAATCTCCATCTTCAGCTCACTCTTCTCCTTCTCCAGCTTCTGCTTCACTCGTTGCAGGTTGTCGATCTGCTCCCCAAGCTCAGCCGTGCTGTCCGCGTGCTTCTTGCGCAGGGCGGCAGCCGTGGCTTCGTGCTGCAGCGTGGCCTCTTCCAGGTCACGACGCATCTTCTGGAACTCGGCCTCACGCTTCTTGTTCATCTCCACCTGAGCTGCAGTAGCTCCTCCTGCCTCTTCCAGGCGCTCGCTGATCTCCTCCAGCTCCCTGGAGAGGTCAGCGCGATGCTTCTCCGCTTTTGCCCGAGAGGTTCGCTCTGCCTCAATTTCCTCCTCCAGTTCCTCAATCCGAGCCTGGGGAACAGCAGGGACCCTTCACAGCCCTGCCCTCCTCCTGCCTGGCCTGACACTGGGTGCAAGAGCAGAGGGCACAGAGACTTGCCTGCAGCTCCTTGATCTTCTTCTGTAACTGGATGCCAAGAAGTTGCTCATCCTCGATTTTGCTCTGGATCTGGCTGATTTCAAAGTCTTTCCTTTGGGCAGAGCAAACCGTGTTAGAGCTCAAAGGGAAAAGACAAGCCCCCCAGCCCAGCACTCGCCTGCCCCACAGCCACACTTACTTCTTCAGCTTCTCATCCAGCTGCTGCTTATCATTTTCCAGATCCATTATGCTGTCTTGAGCCAGCTTCAGGTCTCCTTCGAGCTTCCTCTTTGCTCGCTCAAGGTCCATGCGCAGTTTCTTCTCTTGCTCCAGGGACCCTTCCAGCTAAACAGAACAAGACCACCAGTGCTCGGCCAGCCAGGTCTAACTCCATACCTGTGCTGGTCTTGCTCTCTGCCTGTGCACTTACATCGTCCACTTGCTGCTCCAGCTTGGTTTTAGCTTTGGTCAGCGTATTGACTTTGTCCTCTTCTGCCTGCAGGTCATCCAGCGTCTGCTGATGTGCCTCTTGGAGAGCTTTCTTCTCTTTGGTCAGCTTCACAATGGTCTCATCCAGGGCTGCCATCTCCTCTGTGAGGTTTTTCACCTTTGAGTGGAACAGAACAAGTGCAGATTAAACATGCTACTTAGAACTTTATGCTGTATAACAAAACAGTCTCTTTCTGAGTGAGAGTGACATCTTCTGCATTGTACCTTGTTCTCAGTGGCATGTTTTTCCTTCTCCACTTTGGCCAGTGTTAACTCCAGGTCATCGATGTCTTTCTTCAGCTCTGAACATTCATCCTCCAGTTTTCTCTTCTTGGCTGTCAGCTCAGCATTAATTTCCTCCTCATCCTCAGCCCTTTCAGTCACTTCTTTAACCTTGGCTTCCAGTTGGATTTTGGTTTTGATGAGCTGGTCACATCTCTCCTCAGCATCAGCCAAGCTGTCTGCTTCCTGTTGGAGAGATAGAGTTTTTCTTCATTTCTTCATTAACTGCCAGTAATGAGGCAAAGGCTGGATGGCTTTTCCTGCACCTGCATTCACAAGAATGACTCTCAACTCCGGGTTGCATTTACACTCCAGAATGAATTGATTGTACTGCATCCTGGTGAGATGCAGATAACATCTGCAGGACTCAACTGCTGAGAGGTAGTTGGGGGTTTCTGGAAGAACTCTACTCTGAGTATTTCTTGGCTAGCTATATCTGTCTCTTTCCTCATACTGCAATGACTTCTGCAAGATCATTGACTGTCACCTGGAGCTGCCTACTTCTTTGCACTGCATATCAGAGTGCTCACCACTCCACAGCCAGACACTTCTTCCCTCAACTTCAGATACATATGATGGATAATTCACATAATATCTGACTTTTTGTCTTCTCTAGTTTGACATTCTGCTTCAGAAAGAGCAATATGAATGTATAGGCTCCTTTACTGTGTGATGAACTGACAGCAGTAAACTCACAGCCTGCACTTGGAGCTGCAGGTCATTTTTCTCCTGCAGTAAGGCCACCATTTTCTCCTCCAGCTCCTTCCTCTTTGCCTCAGACTTTGCAAGCTCCTCCTTGGTTTTCTCAAATTCCTGTTTCATGTTGGCCATCTCCTTCTCAGATTCTGCACTCTTCAGCAAGGGCTTGATCTTGAAGAACAGCTTCATCCAGGGCCAGTGCTTGACATTCATGAATGCACGGACGTTGTACTGGATGCAGAAGATGGACTCCCTGAGGCATAATTAAATGTACTTAGAATATTTTCAGTATGATGAGTGCCAACATTTCCCTCAGGCACAGTGAATCTAGGTGTTGATGAGGAATGCCTACCTCCTCTCCACCATTCTCTGGTACTCCACTCTACTCAGGAAGCCCCTGCACCTGGCCTGTGTGCGGGTGATGAGCTGTGCCAGCTTCTCATCTCTCATCTCCTCCAGGAGCCCCAGCAGCCCAGCTTTGAAGAACACCTTGAGAAAGGGAATGTAGCAGCACGTCACTGCCAGGTTGAGCAAAGCCCAGCTAGGCAGTGGGTGAGTCAAGCAGAGGCTGTACCTTGGTGTGTCCAAACTTGTACTGGGTGTGGTCCACATCGATTGACCCAAGGAGCTTCTCAGAAGCCTTCTTGCTGTCAATGAACTGTCCCTCTGGGATGGCACTGGCATTAAGCACCTTGTATCTGTGCAAAGAGGAACATAAGGATATTTTTTTCTAACCCACACACACCACATCCTGAAGCCCACCAGCTCATACAAAGCCATTTTTGACACGAGAGTCTAGCCTGAATGAACTAACATTGCTTTGACTGATGGTGAGGAGGACACTGCTCTCACCTCTGCTTGAAGTCAGCATACAGGACTCTGCTGGGGAAGCCTTTCCTGCAAATTCTGATGCCTTCCAGCACACCGTTACAGCGCAGCTGGTGAAGGACCAGTTCATGCTCCATGGCACCTAGCAATTCAGAGCACAAATGAATGCCACAGTTCCCAGTGCAGAGGGGAATGTATGTAGCAGAGGAATTCTCCTGCTTGAGTGTCTTACCAGGTGTTTTTGTTTCATTTGGGATGATGCAACGGACAAAGTGGGGGTGAGTGCTGCGTAGGTTGGTCATCAGCTTGTTTAGGTTCTCCTAGAGTGACCAGTTAGGAATGTGAGTTTCCTACGTCCATTGTTGGATGCATCAAACCCATGGCAATGAGTTTACAACTTCTTAGACTTAGCTGGGTTTCAGAACACTTAAATAAAGCCACAGACACCAAATATTTCTTCTATTTGAAGATACTGACCATTCTTTTTAACCACTGAAATACTTCTGCATTGCTGTTGATCCAGTGGAAAACAATATAAAATTTCACATTTTCATACAAAGTCATGTTTTTACGTTCTATATTCTTAAGTCAATCTACTTCAGTTTAAAATTTTTTTCAAATAAGATAAATATCTCATTGGTGATTATTTATAAGGAGACTCTCAACTCCCAAACAGATAAACCACATAGAAATCCAAGAATGCTAAAATTACAGTTCTAGTCTGATAGTCTGTCCTGAAAACATAAAAATATAAAGATCTGAATAAGATCTACTCCAAACAAACACATTAAAAATCAACCACCAAAAACCCTAAACCAAACAAGTATTAGATATTCATGATCTTTGAAGTCTGATTTATAGAGAGCTAAGGAATGCAGTACTGTACCCGGAAAAGAGCTGAGACAGTCTGGAAAGAAGAACCCTTCTTCTTGCCACCCTTCTTGCCACCACCACCACTGGCCTCTGCAAAATGGAAACAAATAAATATTAAAATATGGATGTTGCATGTTGGAGACTTCAGAACAGGAAGCAATTTTAAACATTTAGTGTTTACTGCTTTAATTCTCTGTCAACATTTTCCCATACTGAATATACAATCTTCACAGAGCTGACCTGCATCTGCTCCACCATAGTTGGCAAAGAGCAAAGCCAGTGTCTTCACAGATGATTTCTGGTACAACCCAATGACAGTTTCATTCAGGGGGTCCTTGTTCTTCTCCAGCCAGCCAGTGATGTTGTAGTCCACTGTCCCAGCATAGTGCACCAGGGAGAAGTGTGCCTCAGCCTTGCCTTTGGCAGGCTTGGGCTTCTGGAAGTTACTGGACTTGCCCAGATGCTGGTCATAGAGCTTGTTCTTGAAAGAGGTGTCAGTTGCCTTGGGGAACATGCACTCCTCTTCCAGGATGGAGAAGATGCCCATGGGCTGGAAAACATTACAACAGAAAAGAAGGAGACATTAGAATGGAGATTAGAAAGAGATTAGAAAGGAGACATCCCTTGTTTACCAATTTGCTGGAGTCAGAAGACAAAGCTGTTCCCATCCATCTCCTGACAGTAAGTCAGAGAAAATTGACTAAGGCTTAATTCTTTTCAGTGTTGCTGTTTAAATGGAACTTATGTAAATGCTTTTACTGATGAAAAAAATATAAGTACAACGTTGTAAAAAACTATAATCCTCATAAAATTATTTACTGACCTGTACTTACAGAACAGGGAAGTCTTTTATCTAACTTAATTTTACAATCTGGAAGTGAATACTCTCACCAGAATTCCTTTATTGGAGTATGATCTCCAAAACCATTTCCACCCTGTTGCCACTTTCACAGGGTATATATCTGAAAAAGCTAGAATATCCTCACATGATTTTTAAGTATGTCTCTTAGGAGAGACATGGAATGCATTGAACAAAGATTACCTTCTCAATGAGCTCGATGCAGGCAGCCAGGTCCATCCCAAAGTCAATGAATGTCCATTCGATTCCTTCCTTCTTGTACTCCTCCTGCTCCAGCACGAACATGTGGTGGTTGAAGAACTGTTGCAGTTTCTCATTGGTGAAGTTGATGCACAGCTGCTCAAAGCTGTTGAACTGTCAGACATAAAAACACATGCAATATTTTCAAGGTTCAGCAGTAATAACAAAGTCTTTTCCTGGGCAATACTAATTCATCATGGGTGGTATTTTAAATACAAGTCCCCTTCCTGTGTGATTTTCCTGTGCTATCTCTCTAGGGTAGTTTCTGCATTCAGAACAAAGAGAAGGTGTCAAATTCACTGTAGTTAGGAGATTAATGTTTTTTTGGATTAGAAAAATTTGATTCCAAAAGTCCTGCAAATAACTGTAAGAAGTTACTAACTTCTATTAAAAATGTTTCTCAAAATTCCCTTTAGTCTTAACTGTACTATAAAGATGCTAGGAAAACAGCATTTCTTACATCAAAGATCTCAAAGCCAGCAATGTCCAGGACACCAATGAAGTACTGTCTGGGCTGCTTTGTGTCCAGCTGTTGGTTGATGCGAACAACCATCCACAGGAACATCTTCTCATAGACAGCCTTTGCCAGAGCACCCACTGAATTGTTCACCTAAAGCAAGGAGAAAAATTTGGAGGTTACTACAGAGAGCACAGGAGAATCAACATGGATCATCAAAGCAAGTGTCAGGTTACCAGATTTTTCTTACCTGCTGCACAGTTTGACCCTTGGTCACATACTCATTCCCAACCTTGACTCTGGGGTAGCAGAGAGCCTTGAGCAGGTCTGCTGAGTTCAGACCCATCAGGTAGGCTGCCTTGTCAGCCACTAAACACCAGAAAAGAGAGAGAAAGAAATTACTATTGGACAGTTCCTAACATTTTGTTCCTAAAACTTTGTTTCTCAAAAGAAACAACAGTGTTTACAGTCACAGAGTTGCAGAAAAATATCTGCTCAAAGCTAATTTCTCTGACTTCAGGATTCTGAGAGGTGGTTTCTACATATGTTAAAGAAACCTTATTGCTTTTGTCCATTTTCAGGCAGGACTAAGGGACTTCACACTTTCTTTCTAGTCTACAAGTCGTCAATCAGTGAGGCAGAGGCATGGATTGCAATTCCTGCTGTGACAGAGCCTAATCACATACACATCTCACATCAGTGAATAGTCTCAGTGAGGGTGAATAGGAGCACAGTCTCCCATCCTGTTACAGCTGAACCTCGTCACCACTCTACAATACACTTGCAAGGTGTATCCAACAAAAGCATGAATAAATTCCAGTCACAGAATAAAATGACAGGTATCATTAGGTGAGTTACATCTCAGCTGTCATCTAGCCATTGAACAAATTTACTTTTAGTTTACACATTTCCATATTTAAAGGCTGAATCCTGCCTGAGTCCTTCTTTTGGTAACAAAGAAAATATCTTCTGGAAAGGTTGTTGGATCTGCTGGTACCTTCTGTGCCATCTGGCTCTGCCTGCTCCTCTCGTTGTTTCTGCTTGAACTTCAGGTTGCCGTAGTGCATGACAGCCCCTGTCAGCTTGTAGATGGCTGTTTTCTCATCAGCAGTGAAGCCCAGGATGTCAATGGCACTCTGGTAATACAAACAGCAGAGTCAATGTATATGTACCATGGCTCCTGTTCAGCAGATGATCTGCTCTGTAAGATACTTACATCTGTAGCCATCAACTCCTCCTGGTCATCAATGCTGGGAACAGTGATCTCCCCTTGACTCACAAAGTGGAAATCATAAGGGTTGGTGGTAATGAGGAGCATGTCTGAAAGCAATCAAAGAGATAAAACAAGCTTACTTTAGTTTTCCAGCTGATGCAATGAGCTTAGTGATCTTCCTTCCAAAAAAAAAGTCTGTGATCTTCCTACCAATTAGCTCTGGCTTCTTGTTGGAGGTGACCTGATAGAATATGTGGTAGCTTCTTTCTGCCTTCAGCTGGAAAGTGACTCTGGACTTCTCCAGCAGATCTGGCAAGGAAGGTGGAACAGAGTTAGATCTGAGAGAGTACACTGAGGTTGGAAGAAATGTGACCAGGCCAGGAGAGTCTCTTACATGTTTCAATGTCAGCAGAAGCCAGTTTGCCTGTGGCACCAAAGTGGATTCTGATGAATTTGCCCTGTTCAGGGGAAAGAGAAGCATTTCAATTTCTTGCCATCTCTTTATATGAGAACACCACTAATCCATTGCTGCTGTTTTAATGAGGATTTTGCACAAAACAACAACTCACAAAGCGTGAGGAGTTGTCATTCCTCACAGTCTTGGCATTGCCAAAGGCCTCCAGCAGTGGGTTGGCGCTGATGATTTGATCCTCAAGCGTTCCCTGCAGGATGGTAATTACACAGTTAAGAGTGTTAACTGACATGGCAATAACTTGCCAAATGTTTGGTCTGTTCTTACTGACTCACCTGCATTTTGCCTGACTGCTCCTCTTTCTTCTTCTCCCCACTGGCTGCAATTGTTGCAAAGTACTGGATGACACGCTTGGTGTTCACAGTCTTCCCTGCACCGGATTCTCCACTGTCAGACCAAAGAGAGAAGCAGAGAGCCTGTGGTCAGGCAGGAGGTCCCCTGGCACTGGGCAGTGCTGAAGGGACCTGAGCAGGGGGTGTACGTACGTGATCAGGATTGACTGGTTCTCGCGATCTGTGAAATGAGAGAGAGAAGAAAGCTTTGCCCAGTGCTCATGAACAGCAAAGAACTAAAACACTAGGAGAAAAACGTTAACTGAGCATTCCAGAGCATACCTGGACAGAATAGAACAAAATACCTGAAGTACTGCTTCAGGGCTTTATCAATATTATTTAGAAAAATAAAAGCCTAATTCACAGCAGCTTTTGGAGTCTTACGCTTTTCAAGATACCATGTTCTCATCAGGCTACTTACTGCTCTCTTATTAGGTAAGTACATATAGTTGATATATTGAGGTTGGGCTTTGGCTGCATGAAGCTAAAAGTTTCCTCAGTAAACTTGGAAATAAACAAGTTTCCATTAAAAAACCCCCAAGTTTCCATGGAAACTTGGAGATCCTATGAGCAACAGAAATATCTGAGAACCTCTTTCCCTAGATTTCATCACTATTTTTTTTAACACTTATATTATGTATTCCTGAGGTTAATTTTTCATTTTTCTATTCTGGATTTATTTCCCAGATGTAAGAAAAGAACAAGAAAAGAAGATCTAAAATCCTGCATATCTTTGATTTCAATGCCCAAATAGGGAACTGAAAATAAGAGGTGGAAGGAAGAAGAAAAAAGCATCCAATTTAAATGCTAAAAGCTTTTAAATTTTTCCTTGAACTGTTTTCTGGGTTTACTTTTCACTCTAAGGTGCAATTGATTTACGGTTGCATCGAAAAATGTAGGGGTTACTTATATTGTTACAGGCTGTATGCACTTTAGAACACCCAGTCATTTTTTCCATTATTAAATCATTTGCATAACACTCAACTGAATGTTATGTTCCTTTTCAATGCAGAGATACTCTGTTTTACTTCTTTGCAGTGATGCTTGCAAATTTGAGTTGACTGCATACACATCCTTTATAGGGAATGCGTAATACTACTGTACTCTGTGCTCTCCAGCTGAAAGTAGGTAGGTGATTAAGGTACATTATTATTCTGTGCATATATGTAGGAACCCATTACAGTCAGTAAATGCTACACCAGAAAATAGGTATCTTCCTTCCAGTGTATTTGCTCCCAGATTATTTCCATTAGTCTTTACTGATTTGAATGGGAATGCAGACACACAGCTCATGCAGACTATGAAGTACATTAACCTTCCATTACTTTCACACAGACACAGGCACATCTTAAGTGTTGAACCATATTTCCAGAATATACCCTGCATTTCCCTTCACAGATAACTCAATGCAAGAGCAGTTCAAAGGAAATCAAGTTGCCACTCACCAGTCAGCATGAACTGATAGGCGTTGTCAGAGATGGAGAAGATGTGTGGAGGGGCCTCCTGGCGCTTCTTGCCTCGGTAGGCCAACACCACCTCTGGGTTGTACACTGGCAGCCACTTGTAGGGGTTGACAGTGACACAGAAGAGACCCGAGTAGGTCTGCAAGGAAGGGAGACAGCACGTTGGCTTCCACTTAGCCTGGCAGAGCAGCTCCTGCTAGCTGCCTTCCTCTGGGAAGACTGCTGCTGGCACTTACGTAGATCATCCATGCTGCATAACGCTCTTTGAGGTTGTACAGCACAGCGGGTTCGTGGAGGTGGGTCATCATGGCCATGTCCTCGATTTTATCATACTTGGGAGGGTTCATGGAGAAGACCTGATCGTCCTTGACAGTCAGGGTCTGACGAGGAAACAACAGATCCATGTATGTCAGCTAAAAGCTCAGAATCAGAATAAAACGCTGTCCTTCAGCCTTGTTTTTCACTCACCTCTCCAGCTTCAGTCTTGACAGTGACCTTCCCCGTTTCCCTGCTCTGGATTGTCCCTTTCACAAAGGATTCCTTAGGATGCACCACAAAGACAGATGATTTGGCATCGAAAGGCTTGTTCTGGGCCTCGATTCTCTCCTTCTCTGACTTCCGGAGGTAAGGAGCTGCCTCCCCAAATACAGCCATCTCTGAGTCAGCAGAGGCCATGGCTGCACTTTATTGAAAGCACGTCAGGAGATGTGTCTGTTGGGAAAAAAGGTTGTGGATCACTGAGAAGAATGATGTTAACTCTTTCAATGAGAAAGCTCCTTGCTCTTTAGCTAATAAATTGCTAGATACTCTCTTGGAAAATCTCATAGAATCAACTACTGAAATCTAATTTGATTTGAACTTTAAGTCCCACTCAAGACTTTCTTCTAAAACATGTAACAATACATAAAACATCTTCTGAATATTGGCTACTGTTTTGTAGCTCCTCTAGATGAATTCTGACCAGATCTGAGGTCTTCACGTAGTAGAATCCACAGCCAAAGAAAAAAAATGTTCTCTTTTCTGGTCCTTAATTATGACTGATGAATCTTCAAGAGAGTTCTTTCTCTTTAAAAATGTTACCTCCTGTGCTAAAAGTTAAAATTCACTATTTAGATATTTCCTTTTTTTTTCTTATTATTATTTTATCTGTCTCACCTAAGCAAAAGTCAGCAGAAATATAAGAGGATTTACAAAGAGAACTCATAAAACTGTATAAAAGTCCTGTCTTAGACTGTAGTCCGGGGGTACATTGTTCAGGGTGTAACTTTGGGGAAAGCTTTGTATCCTGGAAAATGGCCAACTCTCTTACAAGAGGAATGGCAGTTGTTTCTTACTGCTGCACAGAATTCCAGAGACGAGTTGTAGATTAAGAACACAGACATGTATTTAAATTGTACTTAATGTTTTTGTCCACATCACCACTCCCTCACAGAAATCATTGTCAGATACAGGAGAAATTGTACTGGATATTGCAAGGACATTGTTCTCTATCTTTGAGCTCACAAAATGCATGCACTTACCTTGAAGCCTTCAGTGGAGACGGGCCAGACTTGTCCCTGGGAGATTTTATAGTCTCGTCTGCAGATGCTGCAGATGCTCCCCCTTTCTTCGGTCAAAACATTTCTGGCAAACCTTCTTTGGCAAAGCATTGTCTGGCAAACTAAGGGCATAATTGTCATTTGATTTGAATGATATAATTAGAACATTTTTATATCTTACTGACTATGTGAATACATCTATAAATAATTTGTCAAGAGTGTTAAGGAGAGAATCTAGACTACTCGAGGCACTTGGAGAACTTGGATGCAGGGACTTATGGTTCCTATTGCTGGCTTTCCCAGTGATTTGATGCTTGACCCATGGTGGTTTCCTTGGTATGTTTATATCACAACTTTTCAGTCATGCAGTGAGGATGGTAACATCCATGATGCTTCAGAAACACATGCATGGAGATGAAGAGGAGAAATATATCAAATAAATAGAAAATGTTGTAAAGAGGCACTTTTCAGGGGCATTTTCTAAAAATCAGAAAGTCAAAGTGTATTAGAGTTGAGGATTCTGTACAGGACACGCTCAGTAGTTGAGGGACTTTGAAATACAGTGAGATGGAAGCATGAACCCAAGTAATGGGAGACTCTACTTTGAAATGGAGCTCTTGAATAGATTCCTGAGCTGGCTTTTGAGGTATCAAATTAAAATATATCATTGTGCATGCATAGCTAACAAATGGGTTTGTGCATGTTTAATTTTAAAAGTGATTCCCCAAGACACTGCTTTCTCTGTGTTCACTCTCTTACATTTTTCTTGCATTTCATGTATGCTCACTCCTATTATTGTCTGCATAAATAACCAGTTCCCTCTGTCAAATCTGAAGTTCCAAACTGAGACTCCCATAGCCCCTCCCTCCCTACAACTCCCCAAAGCAACATCCCTTACTTACCCTACCATGCTTGTACACACCTATCATCTCAACATATACTTCCAGATCCTATGCATTCTGATAAATCCTCAGTCTTTCACTGCCAAGATGCTTATTTACACATTCACAGTCTCAGGAAACTCTACCAATGCCATACTGCCTGAGCATTAGAGGTAGCAGGCAGCCTTGTGTAATGCTGATGGTATGGGAAAAAGAGATCAGTAGTCCAAGAGACTAACTGATCTAGTTTTAGGAAAGGTTCCAATCACATTTCTTCAGATCCCCCAGATCTAAACACATTCTTCTAGTCATTTGCATTTCAGGCATAACAATATCTCAGTGAGTAACACAAGGAAGAGATTAGAAAAACAATGTCTGGGGTTCAGTGTAATATTCATCAAGCAATGTCCTGTGCTGTGGAAGCCCCTTCCAAGAATGCTTTGGCACTGCAGCACCCACATTTTGGGCACCCTGAGTATAATCCAAACCTAGAGTTCTCCTTGAGCTCAGTACACAAATTCCAGGGACCATGGAATATCTCAGAAGGTGAATCATAGAATCATTGACTGGTCTGGGTTGGGAGGGACCCCAAGGGTCACAGAGCTCCAACCCCCTGCCACAGGCAGGGACACCAACCTCCAGGCCTGGAGCTACACAAGGTTGCCCAGGGCCCCAGCCAACCTGGCCTTCAACACCCCCAGGGATGGGGCACCCACCCCCTCTCTGGGCAGCCCCTTCCAGCCCCTCACCACTCTCTCTGCAAAGAACTTCCCCCTAAGATCTCATCTAACCCTTCCCTCCTCCAGCTTCACTCCATCCCCCTTGTCCTGCCATTGTCTACCCTTCTAAAAAGTTGATTCCCCTCCTGTTGGTATGACCCCTTCAGGGAAGGCTGCAGTGAGGTCCCCCTGAGGACACTTTCTCAGGGGCTCCTATTGACCAACTCCTTGAAAAGATGGAATTTTGCTTTCCTAAAATTCAGGATCCTGACTATGCTCCTTGCCTGACACATACCCTTTAGGACTCTGAACTCTACCAGCATGTGACCACTGAAGCCCAGGCTGTCCAATAGTGACATCCCTGTTGAGCTCACCTGCATTGGTGACTATCAGGTCCAGTTTCAAATAACTAAAGTGAAACTGAGCAGCTTACTGCTTCACTGATGCTTCTTCCTGCCTTTTTTTTAAAGATGGGCATGGTATCCACCTTTTTCCAATCATACAGGATCTTCCCTATGTGTCTTCATTTTTCACCACTGATAAACATCTTGCAACTACACTGAAAAACTCCTTCAGCATCCTTTGATGAGGAACACTGAGCCCCATGGATATGAACACATACAAGTTCTCTTAATAAGTCCAGCTTCACTAACTAGTTGGTTAGCACCACTCCACAGTTTTTCACCCCTTTCTTTCTCAAACTCCATTGGAAGATGCAGATGCCTGGGATAACCTTTGTCTCTGCAAACTTATGCACAAAAGGTGCTGCATACTTAAGTGTTTTCTGCATGATCTTTCACTAGGTGGACTCCCATATTCAGTGTTAGACACATTTTTTCTCTGAACTACCTTCTGTGTCATCCACACAGAAATGTTATGTCTAATGTCCCCAAATACTTTCAATTAATATTTTGTTGCCAGTCATTGCCTCCACTTCTTAAATACTTTTGTCTTTCAGTTCATCAAGAAGTTTTCCACTTAGCTAAGATAATTGTTCCTTTTCAGGAAGAACAAGGTGGTTTGTTCCTGAGATCAAAGTAATTTTCCTTTAAGCCCTAACCATCTCACCTGAGCTGTCTTCCCTTTCACAGCTGCTGCCAATGGTGTTCTAGTTATCAGTTCCCTGAATACAATGAATTCCAGCCTTATGAAGCCTGGAGTGCTAACACTGTTGCTGACCTCCCCAGCTTTCCACTAGATACTTCACTCAGTCATCATGTGGTTGCTGCAGCCTGAGCTGCCATATGGGATGGGATTTATCACTAGTTCACCCTTCCTTTCAGTACTCAGCACTGCCCATCCAGTACTTACACTGGGATAGTCATTGGTACAGTCTTCTGGCATTGCTTGCCCAGTGCTGTTGCCTCCCAGCAGGTGTCCACATGCCTGAAATCCAAATGGCAAAGGAGACTGCAAAACTGGAGAGAATTAATTCACATTAGGTACTTAATTCACACCACTAGGTACTTCAAGACCACCATTAGCTACTTCTGCTGAGCATCCCCATGGATAGAGTGTTTGACTACAAAGTGAGAGGTCTGTGTTCTGCACTCCCATAGCATGGGAGGGATGTGCATCCTTTCCTTGTCCCTGAAATCTTGGTCCTTTACCAGTAGGTATGGATGTGTTCTGGGTGGATGCACTGTCCCCAACCCTACCTTGAAGCTTGGCAGCTGTGCAGGCAGGCACACTGTCCCTCTTTTGAGTGAAGTCCCCTTGGTGTGTCACTAGTTGTCTGCAAACACATACAGTACACATTATTAACAGAGATAGTATGTTGAGAGGATAGAGTTGGAAAGGTGCTTTGCTACGATACATTTGTGCAAGTATAGGTTTTTTTGTTCCTTAGGCTGCTCTGTTTAGATTAGGCCATTTATAGTTCTCTAGTAGACTGTGAGGTCTTTGATTAGGTTTTACAGCCTTTTCTCCTAAATCATACCTCCATCAGATATTGAAGATTCCTTTCATCATCCTGAGAATTTTAACTAAAAATCAAAATATTAAAAATTTGTGACCTTTTCTATATTGTTTACATTGGATCTAATGGTTAGATGAGCTATTGATTCTCATCAGACAGGATGAGAGACCCAGTGGTGAGATGGATCAGATTATTTGTGTCCTACAGAAGCCACAGGGAGCACTGTGCAATCTGAGTCACATGAACAGTGTCCTGCAGAGACTGACAATGAATAACCAGACACATTCTATAGTGGTTGAGGTTTTTAGGTGGGCTGTTGTTCAAGAGGAAAAGGTCTAATTCAACCCATATTCATATATCTGTATAGACCAGATCCTGAGCAAATAACCTAAACTGAAACCTAGGCTGGAGACTAGAGAATGAGGCAGATACTTGTGAGGTACTGCAGACAGAACACTGATTTGAAACAGGGTTACTTGCCCAAGTCAATTGCCAATGGCTGCAGAGACCTCCCAACAGCTTCTCCTTTCTGAAAGTACAGGCAGCAGAAAGAAATTATTCAGCTTGAGGAATGATTGTTCTGATTTCTTTTCCCCTCTCTATTTCTGCAGGCTTTTTCTCTTTGGGATGGTGAGATGCTGCCTTCAGCTCTTGAATTTACCCTGTGTTTGCTGTTTGGCATGATGCCTGGAAAAGTGAATGGCAATCACTGCCTAAGCCCTCCTTTAGGTATCAGTATTTGCAGGAATCTTTAAAAAAAGATGTTGTTTCAGCAAGCATTGCCTAAATTCACTTCCACTGGGAATGAGTATTTAGTATCAGTGTCCTTATATTCTAGAAAAAAATACTTTGTTCAGCACTTTGATTCTGCCTTAAAATTATGTCTGCCAATGTGAGACCCAGCTTCTAAAAGACCACTTTCTGGTCTAATGCTTCTTCTTGCCAGATTCTATAATTTGTAGAGAATGAAATAGTATCCTCCTCACCTAGAATGAATTGCAAAATCTATATCCAGGAATCAGAATGTCACTTTGCAGGTTTATGAAAAAAAAAACAAACCCAAAAAACCCCAACCCAAAACAAGCAAACAAAAAAACCCCAAAAACCTAACCCACAAAAAAACCCAACCCACAAAAAAACCCACCCCAGAAACCAACCAAAAACCAAAACACCATCAGCCCAAAACAGCAGAGGCTGGGATAGTGACAGACCTTTCCCTGGGAGATAGAAAATCATGTGGAATAGAGCTACATTTATGACTTTTCCATGATACAGGATGAAGACTGAAGTTCCCCAAATTGCTCATGATTTCCAACCCCGCCTCTCCCCCCAAAAAAACAACCTTCAAATTGCACCTTGTAGGCTTTTCAGCCTGCAAGTGCTGCTGTTGTTCATGCTGTCATTATGGTAGGGCCTGTGTAGACAGATCTATTTGGTCTGTAGCCTGTGATGGACAGTGTGACAGAGACTGCCCAGCCACTGCAGCAGCAGGATTTCTGCTGCCCTCTGTGTAAAATGAGAGCTAACAGGAATGTTAGTGCAGGAGAAGCAGAAAAGGCAGAATACTGCTCTGTAGCAAAACTGCTCATCCCTACACTTCTGCTAGGATGTGGCTGTACACTGGACCCTGGAGATGGTAAGAGAATATTTTCCATATTAAAAGGTTATTTATCAGTTCAGCATAGATCTGCTAAGGTGCATGCTTCCACTGTTATGTCCAGAATGTGCTCTGTCCATATTTTTCATGTGTCAGGTTAGGAACTGAGGAAGTGTGCCAATAAGCTAACACTTCTTGATAAACATGGCTGAAGGAGCTGGCTGAGAGGATTCCTGGAAGCAATAAATGATTCCCCAGGAAGAACTAATGATGATCATAATTAATGAGATTTAAAATCTGAATTTAAAAAGCAGTGTGGGCTATTCATTTTACCCATGGTAACTATAAGCAAAAATTTCTGGGTGTACATGTGAGCACTTGTGACAACAAGCTGATGTCACAGGCTGGCCCTGAAGGGGCTCTAATGGCTTTGCCCTTCTGCTCTGTTTGGAAGCTGATTTCTGCAGGTCTTAATGCAGTTGTGATTTACTTTCATGTCACAGAATGTGAATGTGCCTGTCCTAGGGGGAACTTTGATGATAAATTTGTTGCTATTTAGCCTCCCACAGAGAGGGATTCTTGGAAGTCCTTAGAATGAGTTAAGTGAACATGAGAGGCAAATAAAACACACCAAGTGGGATTAGAGGATGGGCAGCTTTCAAATGTGTACCACAGGTGCACCGTTACTCACACTGCCCCTTGTCTCCACAGCTAACATCAACGGAAGAGACCTGGGCAGTAGCTTCTGGCCAAGGAGATGACATTCAGGATGCCCTTTCTATCACCCACCAAAGCAGCTGAGGGGCTCCTGTTACAGAGCAGGTGAGTGGGATGGGCAAGCTGGGAGACCACTGGGTAGAAAAAGGTAATCAAAACAGCAAGTAGCTGGAAGACAAGAAAGAAAGGGAAGGGAAGGAAAGGAAAATATAAGATTAAATTCAACAGCTGAATTCTTCAATAATTTAGCAATGAATCAGCCATGCATCCAGGAAAAGGGCCTACAAAAAGATCCTTTCTTTCTCCCATTTCTACTTGCACAGGAGCAGCAGGGATTTGTATCTTTCCCTCAGCATTTCAGATAGATGCAGAGCACAATTAAGGAAACATTTAGGCTGATTGACAAGGAAATACATCTGCTAACCTTACACAGGAGGCTGTGATGGAGTCTAGGAAGTAACAGGAGCTTTAGTTCCTCAAATTTTGTCAAGAAGTTTCTTCCTTTACTAAAGAATACTTTCCAAAAATTCTATAACTGGAATAGTTAACCCAGGAGATACAGAGGTCCCCTAGTCCAGAGGCTCACAGATCTGAGATCCTCTGCAGTGGGGAAGCAGTGTGTTGGGACATATGCACTGCACCTATTTTAAACTTTCTCTCTGAGATGGTCCTTTATGGCCACTTTGCAGCACTGTTTTCCCCATGGTGGGTTAGCATTTGTCAGCTGACAGGCAGCCCAACTCCACAGTGCGTCAGTGCAAACGGCTAGAATTCTGCAATGGCAATAAATACCCAAGAGGAAAGAATCTGTGGTTTCCAACCCCTTGGTATGCTATTTGGATCCTTGTAATGTATCATAATTTATGGCCTCCTCAAGTGAATAGTACTACACCACAGAAATTGTACTTTCACTAATATTTGCAATAATTTAATAGACTTGATTATATTAATGAAATAAATTGTTTCAACAGTTGGACACTTGTGTGTCTAAGCCATGCTCCTGAATCAGAAATATTTTCTCAAATTTTCCAGATCTATTTTTAAGCCTGATCCCATTCTGGATTGCCAAAGTACTCGATAGCACTCCTGTCAGCTCAGTGTCTTTTCTCTGAGCATCAGTAACAACATTTCCAGGCCTTCTTTGTCATATTCTGTCTTTGTTCTGTCCAAGTGGTGAACACATGAGGCTGGCTGACCCACCGGGTTGGATTTAAACCTCTGTGATGTCAGTCAGGGCTAACCCGTGGGCCAGGGACTTTCAGCCGCTTTAAAAGCACCACTCTGAAGCAGACGGAGCCGCTGGGCTGGGGCAGGCCGGCCACCCAGAGAGCTTCCACCTCGGCGGCTCCCTGCTGCCACCCCCCGGCAATGGCTGCCGCCAGCACTGGGCACAGGCGGCTGCTGCCTGGCTGAGCTCCCCGGCGCGGACAGGAGCCTGCTGGGGCCCTGTGAGCGGGACCCCACGGTCCCGACCCCCCGTGATAATGCCATGGCCTTTCTGCCAAGGACCCCTAAAAGCACCGGTCTGCCCCTTCCCCTCCAGATGGTGAGGGAAAGGCCACCATCCCCACCGACACCTCTGGGCCTCGCCTTCCTCTCCCCGCTTGCCTGTGGTGAGCGCACCAGACAGGGACGCCAGCTCTGCTGAGCTCTCCCAAGGGTGAGCAGAGCCAGGCTGCAGGCCCAGTGGGGCCTCCATAACCAGCCCTGCTGAGCCTCAAGCAAGCCCTGCCTCTGCCTTTATCCTCACCCAGACAGGGACTCGAGGGAGAAACCTTGTTAAAATCACCCAGAGCTACAGCCCCAACCACTGCTTCCTCTGCTGGTGTCCCAGTACCACTGGCACAGCACAGGGATCACTCCTGACTTGTGCCTTACCCAGGGAGAGCAGACTCGGGCCTGCTTCTGATCTTTAACATTTCAGCTGAAAAGGAGCTGTGCTGGAGCAAGTCTCCCTGGGGTAAGAATAGCAGCTGCCATCCTAGGACACAGCACAGTTGTCCAGTTCCCACGTGGCAGCACGTTGAGCGGAGATATAGAAGGCAACCTCCCCGCCATGGAATGTCTTGGGGCGCTATTAGTGGAAGCGTATCATCTACACAGGCAGGCGTGACCCTGCGCAGGAGTCTTGCAAGAGCGTGGCTATTTTGAGCCTTTGACAGGGAGGATGGAGGGGGACAAATGACAGGCTGATCCTCCTGGCATGGGCAACCTCCAAAGCTCTCTGCGGCCTTGTCTCCTCCTCTAGGAACGGCTCTCATGAAGGCTGTGGGAGCACAGAGCCCAGGAGGCAGGAGCCAGGAGGGAGCTGTGAATTTGCTGGGGATGCAGACCAAGCCTCAGGACCATCAGCACCCCACAGCCGTGCTTATAGCAAGTCCTGCCTGAGGCTGTGCACCTGTCCCTGAGCTTAGGGCACTGAGCTGCCTACTTTATTTCCAACCACATCCTTGAGAGCTATAGAGATACCAAAGGGTGTGTAGCTATGTGCACATGAAACAGTTGACTTTTGAAGCCAGCTGCTAAAGAATGTTGTGGTAGGTCAGAACAGATGTAGTTCTTCTACCTGTGATGGGAGAGCCACTTCTTCAGTGAGTTCTCTGTCCTTTCACATCGATACCCTTTGTGACAGTTCTTTTGTACAAGTCATCAAAGAAACAATCTCCAAGTGTCACACTTACCAATGTGGCCACGATCCATCAGCCTGCTCTCTACTCTTCACGCCTGGCACCTTCTCTTCTCTACACCTGGCTTTGTTGGCTGCATTCTGTCATCCTGACGACAAATCTTCAGGCATCCAGGGTTCAGGTGATGCAAGGCAAAGGATATTTCAGGGTCTGTACAGGAGGATTTCAGAAACTCTCAGAATTTTATGCTTATACAAGCTAACAGGGATACTAGTGAGTTGTTGTGTGTCATCTAGACTGCTCATCCCTGCCTAAAGGTTTGGGAACTGTGTAGCAGGTACCTGAAGAATCTCTAGCCATAAGAGGATCAGTCAACTCACAGGTGGGTTTAGGCAGGCAAGGCCCAATACAAAACCCGTGGCTGGGGTAGCCAACCAATGCATGCTACTAGACGAGCAGATAGACCACAGCAGATGAGGAGAGATGAGCAAGGTTGGAAGTCTGATAGGAAGCTGTGGGGACAAGTGGTGCAGAGTCAAAAGAAGGGAGGAGGCGTCTGGCAAGGTGTTGGGTGGCTTTCTTAAGGTCCTTGTGACTGAAAACTGCTCTGTGCCTAAAGAACTGCCTCACATTGCTTTCTTCTGGCAGCACTGACAGAAGTTCTGCTCATCCATACTTGCTGGTGACACTGGAAGAAGGCTGGACTTCCCTGTGAGAGTTGGTGTGCTGGTGGGACTGCACTTGGAAGCCAGGTAAGGCCCTCTGTAGGTGTACAGGCATGGAGCTGTTGATTGTAACTTCCCAGCAGTTTGAGCATCTATTTGGAGGCAAAGCCTCTGGCATTGACTTCTGCAAGCTTTGACCAAGCAGACTGTGTTGGACCTTACCACTTCCCATCACCCCAAGGAGCTTCACTGGAGTCAGCTGGGGTGACTGGCAGTGAATGCTTCAGACAGCTTCAACAGAGCATGCAATTGCATAAGTTGATATAGCTGACAGGATTTCCAAATGAGCTTCACAGCCCTCAGTTACCACTAACCTGTGTTTGTTTCACTGCATGCACGGCCCTGCAGGCTTTGAGGTTTCTGAGAAAATCCTCCAAGGCTGTATGGTCTCCCTGAAAATAAGGGACAGAAGTTACTTGGAAGCTGACAGTTGTCAGTTCTATAAAAACATCAGCTTAGGCAGATGTTGTGGCTGGGCTGTGTCTTTAACATACCTTGGCACTGTCCATGTGCCTTTCACCCAAACTAGAGGCAGGGTGAAAGAATCCAGCTGAGGTAACTGACAGAGGACATGAGACTTTGCATTTGTATGTGCCCACTGTGACTGCTGTTCAGATCAGGTTCTGAATGAAGGAAACAGTGCTTGGTAAGTCACCCTTCCCTTCTTCCCTTATCCCCTTCCCTTCTTCCCCAAAACAGAAAGCCTTTAAGCAGCCCAAAAGCTAGGAAGAGGTACATGAGGAAGAGATGGACGGTTATACTCATCAGTTTTCTTCTTTCCTCTTGCCTGAGGTAATGCCACATGTAGGAGTGCAAGAGGTGACAGGGCTGACCTTTGTGGTGACGTGTTGAGGAGCTGTCTGATCCACGAAGTGAGAAGTGGGCCAAGGGACAGTCCTTCCAGCACATGGCCACAGGCAGGGGTCAGCATTTTGTCCACTGCAGAGAAACTTGGAGAAGGTGGTGGCAGAGCCTCAGGGAATGGAGGGTGAGAGAGACGGCCCCATAGGATGTGTTTTAACAGTGCTCTGCGTGCTGAAAACTGTCCCTGCCAAGGACCTGTCAGTCCTTCATGCTGCAGTGCACAGGGACTTTGGAAAGCTTCCTCAGGGACTGATGTTTGGGCTTTGTGACTGCTGGGATCACAAAGACAGACAGGAAAAGGAAAGGGAAATAGGATCACCCTCACATGGAAAGTAAGCTGTGCTGAAAGCACCATGAGAGAAGCTGTGTGAGGGCAGGAGCATGGCAAGGAGCTGCTGGAGGCAGAAGAGCGCACAGGCTGGCCTATCAGTTGTCTCCACAGGAATGGCCAGCCTGAGAGCTTGCAAGGCCTCAACCCAGAGTGTGCCTTAGCTTCTCCCTTTCCCCAGCCAGGAAAAGCAAGAACACCTGAGCAGCAATGCACTATCCCAGGCTTGGTGAGGAAAAAACAAGGCAGCACCGTTCATCGTGGGTATGCAGAGGAATCTACAGGCTTTATTCTCTAGACACTGACAGGGTTACAAAGACTTGTTGCAGGAGAAAGTGACCAAGAGGTTGACACTTGGTGCATCCCTCAGGTCACTTGGCTGCCTCATGACATCCTCACTCTTCCTCTTCTATCTTCCTATGAAACTCCCGGCTCTTTGCTCGCAGCTTGTTGACCTGGGACTCAGCAATGTCAGCCCGCTCCTCAGCTTCCTCCAGCTCATGCTGGATCTTGCGGAACTTGGACAGGTTGACATTGGACAGCTCCTCCTGTGAGGGCAGAGGGAGTTGGGGGTGCGGAGCCCAGGGCAGGGGTTTCACCCCTCCTGCACCTCAGCCTTGGAAAAAGGAAACGCACTTGCAAAGTGCTGCTTGCTAAACACCCAGAGTGATACTTACAGCCTCCTCAGACTGCCTCTTGTAGGATTTCACCTTCATTTGCAGCTTGTCCACCAGATCCTGGAGCCTCAGGATATTCTTCCGGTCTTCCTCAGACTAGAGAGGTTGGGAAGCAGCAAAGAGAATGAATTCCTGGTTTCCCCCCATGTGACACTGACAATTCCCCTTGCAGAGTTGGAGTGAAAGAGTTGACTGGCTGTGAGAAAACTCTGTCAGCCCGAGGAGGCCTCCTGCCTTACCTGGTAGGTCAGCTCCTTCACCCTCCTCTCGTACTTGCGCACACCCTTCACGGCTTCAGCGCTGCGCTTCTGCTCAGCATCAACCTCCCCTTCCAGCTCCCGCACCTGCAGTGAGAAGCCCAGTGTTAGAGCTTCCCTGCCTGCTGGGTACTTAGGGCACGTGTTCACACTCAGGCCCAAACACCAGCCCTACTCACTCTGGCCTCCAGCTTCTGGATTTGCTTCTTGCCTCCCTTCAGTGCCAACTGCTCGGCCTCGTCCAGACGGTGCTGCAGGTCCTTCACCGTCTGGTCCAGGTTCTTCTTCATCCTCTCCAGGTGGGCGCTGGTGTCCTGCTCCTTCTTCAGCTCTTCAGCCATCATGGCTGCCTGAGGAGAGAAAAAGGTCAAAGCAGTTTTGACCTTTTATTACTCTTATCTGAAACTCTTATCTGAATCAGTGAAAGGAGCCCCCAGCTCACATCTGTGATGGCCTTCTTGGCCTTCTCTTCAGCATTGCGGGCTTCCTGGATCGTATCCTCCATTTCACTCTGAATTTGGGAAATGTCTGTTTCCAGCTTCTTCTTGGTGTTGATCAAGCTGGTGTTCTGTGCAAAGAGAGATAGCAAGACTTGTATGCTCAGGCCTGCAATAGCAAACGTGCAGCTTGAGACAAGTTGTAGCTTACAAAATGTGAGTGGTGGAATGGGCCCCGAGTAGGGCTTCCCTTGTGGACCGAAGTAGAGACCATTACCCCGTCCCATTCTCTGGTATCTAACAGCCCTTTGTCTTTGCTGAGTGTCAACCCAACTGCTTCTGGCACCAGACCCTTACCTGAGTATGGAGGAGCTGCACCCGCTCAGTGGCATCCAGCAGCTCCTGCTCAGCCAGTTTCCTGGACCTCTCAGTCTGCTCCAGGGCTGCCCGTAGCTCCTCAATTTCAGCCTGCAACAGGTTTGCTCTGCGCTCCACCATGGCCACCTGCTCCTTCAGATCCTCTTGTGCCCTGAGAGCATCATCCAAGTGTATCTGCGTGTCCTGTAAAAGAGACAAGAGAAATCACAAGTCAGCAAAGTGTGCTTGGGTGCCAGAAAAGCAGGGGAGGCTTTTCTCTGTCTGTAGCTTTGCTGAGCAGACCTTGAGCACTCCCTGTGTGTTCCTCAGGTTCTTCTGTGCCTCTGCAGCCACACGGTTGGCATGGCTCAGCTGGATCTCCATTTCATTGAGGTCTCCTTCCATCTTCTTCTTCAGCCTCAGGGCTTCATTCCTGCTCCTGATCTCAGCATCCAGGCTGCTCTGCAAGGTCTCCACAACTCGGAGGTGATTTCTCTTCATCTGGTCAATCTCCTCATCTTTCTCTGCAATCTTCCTGTCAATCTCAGCCTTCACCTGGTTGAGCTCAAGCTGGAGGCGCAGGATCTTGCCCTCTTCATGTTCTAGGGAGGCCTGGACAAGCAGGCACAAGCAGTTGTAACACAGTTAAAGCTACTGATGACTTTCTAGGTAGTTACAGAGTATTTCAGCTGGCTGCACTCCCCAGCCAGAACAGAGAGGGGCACCTAGCCATATGTCCCCATTGCTCATCTTCTTTAGTGCAGACACAGTGATGGTGGGTGTGTACCTCAGCCTCCTCCAGAGCAGCCTGGATTTCAGATTTCTCCTGCTCAATCTGCTTCTTGACTTTCTCCAGCTCATGAATGGCCTTTCCTCCCTCGGCAATCTGCTCCGTCAGGTCAGAAATCTCCTCTGTGGGAAGCAAGAGCAAAGGCAGGGTCAGGCCCAGAGCTGAATGGGGAGGGCCCTGTCACAACAAGGGGACAGGCACCTCTGCCCACCTGCAGGCACAGAGCCCTGTGGAGCGCTGGCTACTGGTGGGGAGCGAGAAAGCCCTGCCAGGAGCAGAGGGCCAGGGACTTACGCTGCAAGTTCTTGTTCTCCCGCTTCAGCGTTTCCAGGTGGTCCAAGGACTCCTCGTAGGCATTCTTCATCTTAAAGAGCTCCGTGCTGAGAGAGCGAGACTCCTTCTGGGAGGCTTCCAGCTCAGCCTGCGTTTCCTCATACTTCTGCTTCCACTCTGCCAGGATCTGGAGAGAAAGGGGGCCTGAGCATGGATGAGGCCGTCAGGAGGGCACGCTCTGCACAGCAACCCCAAGGCTGCAGCCCTGAAGACCTTGTCAAAGTTCTTCTGCTTCTTATCCAGAGCTGCACAGGCAGCATTTGATCGCTCCACGTCAATCATCAGGTCCTCCACTTCATTCTGCAGCCTCTGCTTTGTCTTTTCCAGGGAGGCACACTTGGCATTGACGGCTTCCACGTGCTCCTCTGCATCCTGCAGGCGCTGTGCCAGCTTCTTCCTGGGAGGGGATAAGCACACCTCCTAAGTATTGACTACATGGATGTTTTGTCATCTTCATCCCAGTGTGGAGGCACTTTGCATTATTTGGTCCCCATACACACCGTGAAGAGCCTATCCAGGGCAGCCTTGCCTTTCTCTTTCCCCAGTTCTAGCTATCCCTCTGCCTTCTGCATAGACCACATTTTGCCTTTCACATGCACTCTTTCTCACGTAGCCTTTTTCTCTGTGCCTTTCCAAACCACACTTTTATGGTATTTATTCCTTTTTTATAGAACTCTTCCTCAACCTACTAGTAGGCTTTCACCCCTGAGCATCTAAGCGGTCGCTTATTAGTTTGTGCCAGTCTCGCGAGCCTTCCCAACAACCTACTTGGCCTCCTCCAGCTCCTCTGTGCGCTGAATGGCATCTGTCTCATATTTGGTTCTCCACTGGGCCACTTCACTGTTGGCCTTGGACAGGGCACGCTGCAGCTCCCCCTTGGCTTCCTGCTCCTCCTCATATTGTTCCCGCAGCAAGTCACAGTCGTGCCGGGCAGACTGCAGGGCGTGGGCCAGGGCGTTCTTGGCCTGGTGGTAACATGATTGCAATCAGGAGGAGATATATCCTGAGAATTTTTCTTTTACTGGCACTAGAATATATCCCAGACATAGACTGACTGACAGTATGAAAAAAAATAAAAGCCAAGGTTTTATACACTGCAAAAACTTGAGAGTCCTGCACTAGATTACATGACCTAATGTCATGTTTTGTACATTTGATTAGATCAGACTTTGAACTCTTGAATACTGAACCAAAAAGAATGTGATGTAAAATATTTATTCTATATAAAACATGAAATATCTTTACCTTTATCTCTTCCTCTAGTTGTCTCTTCAGTTCTTCAATTTGCTGGGTGAATGCCTGTTTCCCTCTAGACAGCTGAGAAATTAAAGTATCTTTTTCTTCCGCCTGGCGTGCATATTCACCTGGAGAAGTTTATAATTAAGAAAATACCTCAACGCTAAGGAGAGTTATTTAGAGGGTTCTCCACTTCCATACCAGAAATGTAAGGGCCTTACCAGATTCTGTCTGCAGACGAGCTCTTTGAGCACTTAGATCACTGATCATACGTTGATTCTGCTCATCCTTTGTTTTAAATTCATTTAGCTGGTCCTCCAGAGTGCGGCACATCTTCTCCAGGTTTGCCTAGGTGACAATGAAATTTAAGAAAATAGAGTTAATAACTCAATCCTGCCTTAGCTGTAGCAGAAGCTATCCAGAAGATGTCGTTTGCGTGTATGGGTACTACACGTATGACCAGAGTTCTAGACAGTAGATTTGGATAAAACTGTTCTATTAAAACTTAGTAATAGTTAAATAAGGGAAGATTAAACATAAATATTCCACTGCTTACAAACTACTAATTAAAGTATTTGTGTACCTTGGCTTTGGAGACAGACTCCATGTTACTGGCCAGGTCGTCAATCTCCATCTTCAGCTCACTCTTCTCCTTCTCCAGCTTCTGCTTCACTCGTTGCAGGTTGTCGATCTGCTCCCCAAGCTCAGCCGTGCTGTCCGCGTGCTTCTTGCGCAGGGCGGCAGCCGTGGCTTCGTGCTGCAGCGTGGCCTCTTCCAGGTCACGACGCATCTTCTGGAACTCGGCCTCACGCTTCTTGTTCATCTCCACCTGAGCTGCAGTAGCTCCTCCTGCCTCTTCCAGGCGCTCGCTGATCTCCTCCAGCTCCCTGGAGAGGTCAGCGCGATGCTTCTCCGCTTTTGCCCGAGAGGTTCGCTCTGCCTCAATTTCCTCCTCCAGTTCCTCAATCCGAGCCTGGGGAACAGCAGGGACCCTTCACAGCCCTGCCCTCCTCCTGCCTGGCCTGACACTGGGTGCAAGAGCAGAGGGCACAGAGACTTGCCTGCAGCTCCTTGATCTTCTTCTGTAACTGGATGCCAAGAAGCTTGCTCATCCTCGATTTTGCTCTGGATCTGGCTGATTTCAAAGTCTTTCCTTTGGGCAGAGCAAACCGTGTTAGAGCTCAAAGGGAAAAGACAAGCCCCCCAGCCCAGCACTCGCCTGCCCCACAGCCACACTTACTTCTTCAGCTTCTCATCCAGCTGCTGCTTATCATTTTCCAGATCCATTATGCTGTCATGGGCCAGCTTCAGGTCTCCTTCGAGCTTCCTCTTTGCTCGCTCAAGGTCCATGCGCAGTTTCTTCTCTTGCTCCAGGGACCCTTCCAGCTAAACAGAACAAGACCACCAGTGCTCGGCCAGCCAGGTCTAACTCCATACCTGTGCTGGTCTTGCTCTCTGCCTGTGCACTTACATCGTCCACTTGCTGCTCCAGCTTGGTTTTAGCTTTGGTCAGCGTATTGACTTTGTCCTCTTCTGCCTGCAGGTCATCCAGCGTCTGCTGATGTGCCTCTTGGAGAGCTTTCTTCTCTTTGGTCAGCTTCACAATGGTCTCATCCAGGGCTGCCATCTCCTCTGTGAGGTTTTTCACCTTTGAGTGGAACAGAACAAGTGCAGATCAGTACTTTTTACTGTATAACAAAACAGTCTCTTTCTGAGTGAGAGTGACATCTTCTGCATTGTACCTTGTTCTCAGTGGCATGTTTTTCCTTCTCCACTTTGGCCAGTGTTAACTCCAGGTCATCGATGTCTTTCTTCAGCTCTGAACATTCATCCTCCAGTTTTCTCTTCTTGGCTGTCAGCTCAGCATTAATTTCCTCCTCATCCTCAGCCCTTTCAGTCACTTCTTTAACCTTGGCTTCCAGTTGGATTTTGGTTTTGATGAGCTGGTCACATCTCTCCTCAGCATCAGCCAAAGCATCAGCTTCCTGTTGGGACAACACCATTTTAAGGCATTTATTCTCAAGTTGATTACTTTCATAGTTTAGAGTCCTGGATAGGAATTTTGTAGTCAAAAATTTGGTTTATGGTCCAACAGAATGAAATACAATGTAGAATTGATTTTATTTTTTTGGTTTCAAAACAGACAGATTTTAGATCTAAAATCAGATACAATTATTTTCAATCTGCACGAACACCTGAATATTTCCATGTTTGTTCAAGTTATATAATCCAATATTATTCCGTAACATCAAACATTAGAACAAAGTACGTAAATTTGAATTCAGTTATAGGAGTATCTCCTACATGTATAAAGAGCTGAGTGAGTGACAGGGATAATGGTTTTAAACTTGAAAAGGGGAGATTTAGGTTGGATACTAGGAAAAAGTTCTTCAATATGAAGGTTACAGATCACTGTGGCTGGTTGTCCAGAGGGGTGGTGGAGACCCCATCCCTGGAGATATTCAAGGTCAGGCTTGATGGAGCTCTGAGCAACCTGATGTAGTAAAGATGTCCCTGCTTACTCCCAAGGGGAGTGGACTAGATGACCTTTAAAGGTACCTTCCAACCTAACACATTCTATGAGTCTGTGATTATTGAGAAAAGTCTTACCCACCTTGACTGCAGTTGCCTGACAGTCCTTATTGAAGCTAGTTATGTTTTTAATAGTACCGCTTAACGAAATGCAATTTAATTTGATTGAATCAGAGTTTCTATGTATCATTTGAAAAGGTAGTTGTAAATATCAACAGGGTCAATCACAGCTCAGTTAGAATGAGGGACACTGGTAGTACTTACAGCCTGCACTTGGAGCTGCAGGTCATTTTTCTCCTGCACCAGTTTCACCATTTTCTCCTCCAGCTCCTTCCTCTTTGCCTCAGACTTTGCAAGCTCCTCCTTGGTTTTCTCAAACTCTTGTTTCATGTTGGCCATCTCCTTCTCAGATTCTGCACTCTTCAGCAAGGGCTTGATCTTGAAGAACAGCTTCATCCAGGGCCAGTGCTTGACATTCATGAATGCACGAATGTTGTACTGGATGCAGAAGATGGACTCCCTGAAAGGTAAGTCAAAATAATGTTAACTCTTTAGATCATGACGACACAGTAAGCCAAATACAGTGAAAGTAGTATGAAGAAATGTCTACCTCCTCTCCACCATTTTCTGGTACTCCACTCTCATCAGGAAGCCCCTGCACCTGGCCTGTGTGCGGGTGATGAGCTGTGCCAGCTTCTCATCTCTCATCTCTTCCAAAAGGCCTACCAGCCCAGCTTTGAAGAACACCTGAGGTAAGAACAGGAAGGATTGTGCAGTATATGTGCTCGTTTTTCTGTGTAGCCTGGTACCCTGTCCTCCCATGGCAGATAATATGGGAAGTTAAGAGAAGGAGCAAAAGCACAAAGAACATACATACTGGTAAATCATCTTTTATATCTCCAAGCTTCCAATTATCAGCAGTTGAGGAAGTATTATAGACAGGCATTTTGCCTTTGTTTTTATGAACACTTGATTCTTTTAGTCTACATTTTTGTTTTAAATAAGGATCCCTAAGGTAACCCTTAGTTAAATCATACTATGACAATGATTATCAGTTATATACAAGGGCTGAGTCAGTAAGTATTTAGTTTTCTTAAATACGCTATTTGATCTTTTCACATACTGTCTGGAGAATGTGCAATTCTCAAACCATGGAAACCAAAACCACACAGTACTTGAAACACCCATTTCTTGTACCTTGGTGTGTCCAAATTTGTACTGAGTGTGGTCTATATCAATTGATCCAAGAAGTTTCTCACAAGCCTTCTTGCTGTCAATGAACTGTCCCTCTGGGATGGCACTGGCATTTAATACTTTGTATCTGGAGGAAAAAAATGTAAAGACTTACATTGGACTCAGTGATTGATCTCAAGGGTCTTTCCCAACCTAAATGATTCTATCATTATAAAGAGGTTTGTTGTTGAGACCAATTGGCTGGTACACTGCAAGAGAGTCTAAGAACTGTTTAGAGCATGTCAGCACTGCTAAATATAAACTTTAGATAATACTGTAGTCACCAGAAGTGAAACAAATTTCACAAGCTTCTCAAGATGGATAAAATGATCCAGTAGTCTAACCTCTGTTTAAAATCTGCATACAGGACTCTGTTGGGAAATCCTTTCCTGCAAATTCTGATGCCTTCCAGCACACCATTACACCGCAGCTGGTGAAGGACCAGTTCATGCTCCATGGCACCTAGAAATTCAGAGTACAAATATATGCTATATTCTGTAATGGGTAAGACCTGCACTATACTGAAGACCTTTTATATGTGAGTCTCTTACCAGGTGTTTTGGTTTCATTTGGGATGATGCAGCGTACAAAGTGGGGGTGAGTGCTGCGTAGATTGGTCATCAGCTTGTTTAAATTCTCCTAGGAGAGTCATTAAAAACAGTTTATATTAGCAAATATAATTTTACTATAAGCATCAAGCCCTCTGAAGTGGCAGAATGAGAGAGTAGACTAAAATTAGCTTTCAGAATCTTGAACTGAAGCCTCTGCACCAGTTTTTCTGACTTTCCACAAATCTTTGCTGTTGTTAGCTTAATAAATAAAATTTTTAAGATTAATCTGTAGGAAATATCATAATATTAAACACAAAGTGTTAATGAGTTTCACTGACTCTAGTGGAATCTCTTCATTAGAAATTATATCCATCTTTCATTACGTGTACCTAGATTTAAACTGATACCTCTACCACAGTAGGCATTTAAGATGGGTTATGGAGCACAACACATGGAACCTTGATCCAAGGTTCCTTTTTTCCCCACTAAAAGAAAAAAGAACAAAAAGTGGAAAGGTGAGTTTTAGATGTCTAGATTATATCTTCTAAGGTAAGATGAGAATAATGTGAGATGAATCCAGCCTTGTTTTGTAATTAATATTTGCATACTTATTTATAAATAATTGTTTCCTGTAATTAATGGAGGGAAGCAGGTATCTCCAGAAGACACCTTAGAATATGTAAATTAAGCAGCCAAAACATTAAGATGTCTTAGCACTCACATATCTAAACAAGAGAGATAGTGGAAAAAAGTTTGAAAACACAACCAAAATGCTCCCAAATGCAGCAAATAGCATTTCTCCTGCAACATTACCTCTTAAAGCCTTATGACCTCTAAACATAGGCTTATTGCATAATGAAAGGGCAACAAAATATTCTGCAGCCATAGGTGAGCATCTGAAGGAAATCTGGTCTATATATTACCTAATATATAACATTAGAAGTTTTTTCTATGACATTCTTCCATCTGGAAACAATATCTGGGGACAAGTGAAAAGCCATGCACTCAGTGGAATACAGAATGAATAGACTACAGTGGATTTACTCCTAGTAAAATAGGGCACAAGAACTTCAGGGTCTTTTGATATAACTAAGCCAAAAAAAAAAAAAAAAAAAGATGAGCCATTTCAACTGGTGGGTTTACTCCTCATCTTAGAAAGAAAGAGCAAACTCTGCTTCACCCGGAAAAGAGCTGAGACAGTCTGGAAAGAAGAACCCTTCTTCTTGGCTCCTTTCTTGCCAGCACTAGCCTCTGAAAAAATGAAAATAAATAAAGCAGGTTTTAGTTTTTTGCTTTTGCCTTATATGATCCTTTTTTGTAAGCTTCCCATCAGTGAAAATATGGAATACATAGATCCAACCTGCTTCTGCTCCACCATAGTTGGCAAAGAGCAAGGCCAATGTTTTCAGTGATGATTTCTGGTACAACCCAATGACAGTTTCATTCAGGGGGTCCTTGTTCTTCTCCAGCCAGCCAGTGATGTTGTAGTCCACTGTCCCAGCATAGTGTATCAGGGAGAAGTGTGCCTCAACCTTCCCTTTAGTAGGTTTGGGCTTCTGGAAGTTACTGGACTTGCCCAGATGCTGGTCATAGAGCTTGTTCTTGAAAGAGGTGTCAGTTGCCTTGGGGAACATGCACTCCTCTTCCAGGATGGAGAAGATGCCCATGGGCTGGAAGAAATGCACAAGGGAAACAGATAGCAATTTAGTTCTCAGGGTGATAATGACTTTTACCTAAGCAGAAGAGTGGAACACAGACTGAGATAGACATCAGAAAAATTTTCTGCTACAAAGCGAGTTTAAACATATTGATACTTAAATTTTCTAACACCAAATGAATTGTAAAGATTAATGGCCATTCGTTTAGTTTCTTTTGAGGATGCACTCTATAAAATCAGAGCACTACTTCCTTATCTAGAGTGACTCAAAGCCCACACAGATGTTTTAGTCAAATTGAACATGAATCAAAACTATGCCCTTGAAGCAAAGGCAGACAACTGCATTAGGAGTGTTGCCAACAGCTCCAGGTAGGTGATCCTTCCCCTTCAGCTCTGCTGAGAAACACCTGGAAAGCTGTGTCCAGTTCTTGACTCCCCAGATTAAGAGGAAGTCCACACAAAGCTGTGCTGACACAAAGCTGTGTGAAATCTCCTTCACGTCTCAACAGAAAAAAACCCAAACTAAAGTGCAAGGTATTCTGAATATTAAAAGATGAAAATTTGGACACAAAAGATCCCTCAGAAAAATGAGACCAAGTGATTATAGAATATCCACGTATGTAAGGCATTTTAACAGGAAGGATACCTTCTCAATGAGCTCGATGCAGGCAGCCAGGTCCATCCCAAAGTCAATGAATGTCCATTCGATTCCTTCCTTCTTGTACTCCTCCTGCTCCAGCACGAACATGTGGTGGTTGAAGAACTGTTGCAGTTTCTCATTGGTGAAGTTGATGCACAGCTGCTCAAAGCTGTTGAACTGGAAATAAGAAATACCCACATTTGCAAGATGGTACAATACATACAAAACCTCATCCTTTGAAAACAAGGACTGCAATTATCTTGGCCTCTTTGTCAAGTCTGTGCAGTTCTTCAGTCTGCTTTCTGGTCTAAGTAGTGAAAAAAATATTAACGCAGCATATTGATTGCACAAAAGGATTTTTTTTAATTGATAAAAACATGAAGAAACAATGTATTTCCTGTATAATCTGAGACCAAATTACAATGAGAAAAAAAAAGTTTTAGCCTATACTGATATACATGATTGCATCATTCAGTACTTTGGAGCTTGCACATCTTGAAATAATACAAGTGCTTTGAAAAGTCTTTTTTTTACTAGGTTGTTCAGCCTGGAGAAGAGAAGGCTCTGTGGAGACCTTAGAGCAGCCTTCCAGTATCTGAAGGGGACCTACAAGAAAGCTGGGGATGGACTTTTTAGTAGGGCATATAGTGACAGCACAAGGAGAGGGAATGGTTTTAAATTGGAAGGGAGTAGAATTAGATTGGATATTAGGAAGAAATTCTTCATTACAAGAGTGGTGAAGCACTGGAACAGGATGCCCAGGGAGGTGGTGGATGCCCCATACCTGGAGGTGTTCAAAGCCAGGTTGGATGAGGCTTTGAGCAGCCTGGTCTAGTGAGAGTGTCCCTGCCCATGGCAGGGGTTGGAACTGGATGATCTTTGAGATCCCTTCCAACTCTAACCATTCTATGATCCTATGTCACTTCCAAATAGCTCATACTGAATCTCTGTTACTTACATCAAAGATCTCAAAGCCAGCAATGTCCAGGACACCAATGAAGTACTGTCTGGGCTGCTTCGTATCCAGCTGTTGGTTGATACGAACAACCATCCACAAGAACATCCTCTCATAGACAGCCTTTGCAAGAGCACCTACAGCATTGTGCACCTGTAAGAAAAATGAATGCCTGGAGTTTCAATCCAGAGCAGAGGAGAATCAAAAGATTATTAATTCAAAACACAGTCCCAGGTTGCAAAATCTTTCTTACCTGCTGTGCAGTTTGACCCTTGGTCACATACTCATTCCCAACCTTGACTCTGGGGTAGCACAACGCCTTGAGCATGTCAGCTGAGTTCAGACCCATCAGGTAGGCTGCCTTGTCAGCAACTAAAAAGACCCAAAAAAAGGTAGAATTTAGTGTCACAGGCACCAAATCCTGGAGTATTCTCTATAGCCTGCAGAGTTCAGATTTCTATTCTTTGAAATCTTTTTATAGACTGTCATAGATGCAATCTTGGTGACACCAGAGTCATCATTACCCACATTGAGCTTTTCAAAAAGAATTTATGTTCAAAAATATTCACTGAAGCATGTAAAAATAATGATGTCTTCAAAAAATTCCAGATACAAAATTGAAAGCTGCAGCTTGCCAGTCTGAATCTTTGCAGAACACACTCAGGAGCTGCAGTGACAATGGCCAGCTACTGATCTATATTCATAGAATCATGAACTACCATGTTGAAAGGGACCTCAGGGGTTATCAGGTCCAACCTTCCTTGACAAAGCTCCGTCTAGACAAAAGCAACACACCAGACAAGATGGCCCAGTGCCACATCCAGAAACATTTTAAAGCATCCCATGCTGGGGAATCCACCATTCCCCTGAGGAGACTGTTCCAATGGCTGATTGTTCTCATTGTGAAAAACTTCCTTCTGATCAGAATTTCCCCACAGGTGACTTGTACCTTTTACCCTTTGTCTTTTCCATGTGACTCCTTGTAAAAAGGGAACTTCTATTTCCTTTGTAGCCATGCTTTAAGTACTGGGACATGTTCATGAGTCACCCCTCAGCCTTCTTTGCTCAAGGCTGAACAAAAAAATTCTCTCAGCCTTTCCTCTTCGGACAGTCTTCCCAATCCTTTGATCATCCAGGTGGTCTTTGCCTTTCTCTGTACCCAATCTAGTCTGTCCACATCTTTTTGTGTAGTGGGGACCAAAACAGAACAGAGTATTCCAGATGTGGTTTGGCAAGTGCTGAGTAGAGCCCTACTCATCAGGTGACCAAAACCACCCAGTGTTTTGGGTGGAACACAAGAGAAGATATCTCTGTTCTCTTTCAGCTCGAGTCTACAGCCCTTTTAAAGCTTTGGTTTCTGATGTTCAGTAAAACTCACTATGTTTCATCCTTTGCCGCTGATATCCTGGAAGTGTTAATGCGGAGTTTAAACTATTAATTGCTCATAGTATAAGATACAAAAATCCTGAGATTGGGGAAATTTACCTACTGACAAAAGGACAAGGGACAGGTTTTTTTCTGGTTTACTGTTTTCCTTGGATTGCTAAAGTCTAAGTACAGCTTTTGCTGTCTTCTATATCCATAGCGGCTTACAGAAGGATAAGTTATTGAGTAGGATAATACCTTCTGTGCCATCTGGCTCTGCCTGCTCCTCTCTTGGTTTCTGCTTGAACTTCAAGTTCCCATAGTGCATGACAGCCCCTGTCAGCTTGTAGATGGCTGTCTTCTCATCGGGAGTGAAGCCCAGGATGTCAATGGCACTCTGGTAATACAAACAGCAAAGTTAAATATTTGCATGTTGTGTGAAGTATGACCTGTGCCTGTTAAACGTATTTTTAAGTGACTTACATCTGTAGCCATCAGCTCCTCCTTGTCATCAATGCTGGGAACAGTGATCTCCCCTTGACTCACAAAAGGGTAGTCATATGGGTTGGTGGTAATGAGAAGCATTTCTGAAAACAAATGGGTTAATTTTTGTTAATGTAGTTGAATGGTATTCAGTGATCTTCCTCCAAAAATCTCAGTGATGCCTCATACCAATTAGCTCTGGCTTCTTGTTGGAGGTGACCTGATAGAATATGTGGTAGCTTCTTTCTGCCTTCAGCTGGAAAGTGACTCTGGACTTCTCCAGCAGATCTGGCAAGGAAGGTGGAACAGAGTTAGCACAGGAACTGAGCAGGGTTAGAAGGAATGTGACCAGGCCAGGAGAGTCTCTTACATGTTTCAATGTCAGCAGAAGCCAGTTTGCCTGTGGCACCAAAGTGGATTCTGATGAATTTGCCCTGTTCAGGGGAAAGAGAAGCATTTCTGCCTAAATGCATTTTCTTGCCATCTCCTAATGTGAGAACACCACCAACCCCTCACTATTGTTACAGTGAGGATTTTGCACAAAACAACAACTCACAAAGCGTGAGGAGTTGTCATTCCTCACAGTCTTGGCATTGCCAAAGGCCTCCAGCAGTGGGTTGGCGCTGATGATTTGATCCTCAAGCGTCCCCTGTACGATGATAGTTATTGCTGGTTATCCTTTCCAAAAATCATCTCAGGAACAGCCAAAAGCATTGATTCAAGCCAGCACCTATTGCTTTACCTGCATTTTGCCTGACTGCTCCTCTTTCTTCTTCTCCCCACTGGCTGCAATTGTTGCAAAGTACTGGATGACACGCTTGGTGTTCACAGTCTTCCCTGCACCGGATTCTCCACTGTCAGACCAAAGAGAGAAGCAGAGAGCCTGTGGTCAGGCAGGAGGTCCCCTGGCACTGGGCAGTGCTGAAGGGACCTGAGCAGGGGGTGTACGTACGTGATGAGGATCGACTGGTTCTCGCGATCTATGGAAGAAGCAGAATGAGACAGTGTTAGAATTTGATCTGGGTAATATTGATCTGAATGAGAATCAAAGCTGTAAATGGAAGCTGAGACATCTTCAGAAAGTCCAGGACTACACAATTCCTTTTGAGGTCCTAGCTGTAGTAAGTATAAGCCAAAATACACATATAGAGCTGCCAGAGGCATGTGGTCCTGATTCAAGTACTTCGACCCCTTACCCTTTACACAGTTCTTGTCAAGAAATCTAATAAAACTGCCTATCTTTGTCCAAAATAATGAGTTACATGGAAAAATCTAATAACATTAATATTTTCTACATTATTTTATTCATATAAATATTAGCATGAATAATATTTTTTCCTATCAGTGAAAAAAAGTAGCAAACTGAGTCAAATAGTTTTTCTACAGGGGGAGGTTGTAGAACTTCTTACAATATACTGCAAATAATACATAACAATGAGCCCATGCTTGCCTCAGGGTCAGTTCCCTGCATAACTCAAACAAATTCTCAGTCAAACATCTCTGTGGTGTTTTTAGCTGGCTCGTCACATGCTCCAATGAGATCAGTGTGGCTTTTTGGTTTAGACTGTTGTGACAGAGGTCAAGTACTCACCAGTCAGCATGAACTGATAGGCGTTGTCAGAGATGGAGAAGATGTGAGGAGGGGCCTCCTGGCGCTTCTTGCCTCGGTAGGCCAACACCACCTCTGGGTTGTACACTGGCAGCCACTTGTAGGGGTTGACAGTGACACAGAAGAGACCCGAGTAGGTCTGCAAGGAAGGGAGACAGCACGTTGGCTTCCACTTAGCCTGGCAGAGCAGCTCCTGCTAGCTGCCTTCCTCTGGGAAGACTGCTGCTGGCACTTACGTAGATCATCCATGCTGCATAACGCTCTTTGAGGTTGTACAGCACAGCGGGTTCGTGGAGGTGGGTCATCATGGCCATGTCCTCGATTTTATCATACTTGGGAGGGTTCATGGAGAAGACCTGATCGTCCTTGACAGTCAGGGTCTGACGAGGAAACAACAGATCCATGTATGTCAGCTAAAAGCTCAGAATCAGAATAAAACGCTGTCCTTCAGCCTTGTTTTTCACTCACCTCTCCAGCTTCAGTCTTGACAGTGACCTTCCCCGTTTCCCTGCTCTGGATTGTTCCTTTCACAAAGGATTCTTTGGGATGGGCCACAAAGACAGATGATTTGGCATCGAAAGGCTTGTTCTGGGCTGCAATTCTCTCCTTCTCTGACTTTCGAAGATAGGGAGCCGCCTCCCCAAATACAGCCATCTCAGCATCTGCAGAGGCCATGGCTGCACTTCACTGAAGGTATGTCAGCAGAGGACTCTAATGGGGAGGAGCAACATGGCACTGATTACTTAAATGTACTCTGCAAGAATCGGAAAAAAATTTATATCCCATGCCTTGCTTTGGAACATCTAACAGAACCATCTAGACACTTAATTTTTAGGTCAACCTAGAAAATCAGAGGTTTTCATTGATATAGTCTATGTCTTCAGATGTTTAGGAGAGCAACTTTTGATGACCTTTCAGAATGATTTGGTGCTTTAAGAATTCTCTGTAAGGTAAGAGTTAATTTGCTGAGCAAGTTTCACTAAGGCATCACTACTGGGAATGGAAATACAATTAGTACATTTGTTAAAAGGATGAACAGTGAAGTAGTATTTCTGAAAAGCTATTCTAGGTGACCTAGTCTCTTGGAAAACATTGAACATCTGGGACATTTACCTATTAAATATAATAGTAACAGAAAAGCAGTGGGAAATTAATTAATTTTGCTAATAGAGTTTTCAACTGAAAGAAAAATTCGGGTTTTGTGACCCTTTCCTATTCTGCAATAACTTAATTTGTTGTGTGCATTTGTCAGTCTTCAGTACAATATATAAACAATTCCAGCCCCAGAGTTCCGAGTTGGGTGCAATAAAATTCAAGCATTGAAACTGGAATTGACAAGCCTGTATTAAGATCCCAAATAAACACAGGGGGGAAAAAAATAATCTAGAAGTGGGTGAGTTCTCAAAACTTTAAAAAAAAAATACAAGTATTTTTTCAGATACTTTATTCAACATATAGGTAGCTAAATTTAGCCAAATGCACTTGAAAATTCTCTAGCTACATTAGTTAAATTTATTCCCTATTTATCAGGTAATAAATATATTTTTGTCTGGAGTAAGAAAATGGGTATCTACACTTTACAGGCCTGTATTCTCAGGTGATTTATTAATTCATACATCCTTAGGTAGAGTGCAAAATTTTGCACTTTCTCCTGCTGTGCTCATCTTGGTCCAGGTTCTGCCATAGCAAGGATGGGAAGCCAGCACACCTTAATCCCTCTTAGGTCAGTTAAGTAGAAGAATGTCCCCATGGGGATTTCTGGGTTTCCATCAGTGGTCAGAGACTTCAAACACAGCTGCTTCAAAATCTTTGAAACCCCTCCTCCTTCTACTGTAATCACACTGGGTTTGAATATAGGGTGAAACAGTGCCCATTCCAGAAATCCCACCCAAAAAGACCTCTCTCTGCCCTGTAAAGAATGGATAAATCAGGTTCTTACCTCTCGACACCAGGTGGGTGGCTTGCTGGCTGGCAGCTGGTTAGTGCTGTAAGACACAAGTGGCAGATCCCTACTTGCTGCTGCACAAAAATCCAGTGGGAAAATATGCAGGTACCTTAAAAGCAGATTTAAAACCTGAGCTAAGAAATGGAAGAAATGAACACTGGGAGCAGCAGGAATGCTGTGGCATGTAAAGGCACCATCCTCTTCCTGCAAGCCAGCGGACCCCATACACTCACCTTAAAGCTTTCCGTGGAGACAGGACAGTCTTGTCACAGGGACATTTTATACGATCTCCTCTGCAGAAGCTACAGATGCCTACTCTTTCTTCGGGCAAAAAATTTTTGGCAAACCTTCTTTGGCAAAGCATTGTCTGGCAAACTGAACTAAGGGCATAATTGTCATTTGACATGACTAGATATAATTAGAAAATTTTGATGTCTTACTGACTATAGGAATACATCTCCTATAAACAATCTGACAAGGGTGTTAAGGAGGGAATCTGGACTAGTCAAGGCACTTAGAGAACTTGGATGCAGGACTTATGGATTCTATTGCTGGCTTTCCCACCGACTCACTGTATGACCCAGGGTGGATTGCTTGGTATGTCTGCACCACAGATATCCCAGCTGTACAATGGAGATAAAACAGGATGTTCAAAGATATATTAGCATTATTAGAAGCTTTTGGCAGTTGTGATGGTAAAATCCTGAAAGCAGAAGTGCAGATGTTTAACAGTTCATGAGGGTTATGGGCACAATAGAATGGACAGCCAAACGCCACAGCACTGAGATGCTGGGTTCTACCTCAGCTTGTCGGCTGGTGCCTCGGATAGAGATGTGAATCAGTTTCAGAGATACCAGGAAGAAAGTGAGCATGCACACACACAGAGGCATGTGCATGTGTACACACTCCAGATTGCAAATAAGTGGGATATTCTCCAAGAAATATTGTTGTGACCTTGTGCACGACTTTGTTCTGTGGGTGGGGTTATGCCTGATGAGACTTCTGATCTGCAGACCAGTGACAGTGAGGAAGAGATACTCCCTTCTTTTGCTGCCAACTTCTTAGCTTATCCAGATGTTCCCATGTCTATTAACCTAGGAAAAATAATTCTAATCTAGGAATGTCCCCCACAGGTTTTTCTCCTACCTACAACTGATAGAAAACTCCTCTAGTCAACCATACCTATACAAATAATTGGGTATATGCCCAAAAACTTCACCTCAGCATGCAGTCCCAGATGCTCTGCACTCCATACATCCTCAGTCCAGCACTTCCATTTCATCACAAGTATGTTGCACACTTACACATTTTCACAGTTCAAAGAACACAGTGACACCTTTACTATAGCATTGGGGGTGACAGGCACGACTGCACGATGCTGAAAGGATGTGGAGAAGTGTGGTATATTGAAAGGCACAGACTCTGATTGTGGTACTTTCCTGTTTTTTCTCTGGCTTTTGCAGCTTCTCTTCAAGAAGCAGAACTGTCCCTTTTCCAGGGCTGCTTTTCCATTTCCCACATTACCCCCTTCTGTATTTACATTAAAAAAACTTGTTTCAAAGCCCTATCTATTAAACCTTGTATACATCTTAACAAACACACATTGGAATGAGAACAAAAACAAACATTCTAACCCTATCTGCAACAGTTCAGGCAGCCATCCAACATCCCTGCAAAAAAACCCTCCATCACTTTGTCAGTACTTTCGTGAATTGACTCTTAATGCACACAATAGAGTCCATCCAAATCCTGACAACTGTGACATTGGTGCAATCATCATCATACAGGTGATAACAGTGGTTGCGACACAGAGGGCTTGTGGAACTCCCCATTAATAATGCCGCCATTCCGTGACCCAAAGGCCGCTCTTTCTGCTGAGGCGGCCTAGCCCAGCCCGGCGGTGCCGGCGCTCAGGCGGCAGCAGCTCCCTGAGGCGGCCACTCCGGGGGGGTGACGGCCTGTCACAGCGCGGCCCCGCCCCGCGCGCCACACGGAGTTTCCCGCCAAAAGCAACGGCTGCCCGAGTCTCAGGTCTCGATCCACGCTGATGTGCCCAATGCCGCCCTTTGTGGCAGCGCGGCCGCACACCCGGCCCTCCACACCTTGATCTACATTGGTCTGCGGGCAGCTTGTTCGGGAATGCCCGCGCTGAGCACAGGAATAACATGGCAACGACCTGACTGCCGCAAACGCCTCGGCAAGCAAAGACAGCTCGTGCTGCCCGGAGCCTGTACCCATACACAGCGTGATCATGTCATCGACACTGGGGTTTGTCAAGGGCCGCAAAACCTCCTGACAGTCCGAACCAGCATCTTCAACTGCGACTTGTTTCAATATATAATCCCGAGCACTCTCATTCTCCACTTGCTTCTCTAAGGCATCACTAAGCCTATCCAAAGATTTCATAAATGGCTCCCCTGGTTCCTGCTTTATACGAACAAAACATTGTCTGTCCTCCGGCTCCCGGAACGCTTTTAAGAGCTCAGAGCACAAGTTGCTTGAGCTGCTACAAGCCTTCGGGAGGGATTCTGGCTGGAGCTGCAGTTGAGCTGTAATCACCTTCTCCCAGCAACACGTTTACATCAACAACTCGCAGAAGGTGATGCTGACCCAGCGCCTGATTCTCTGCAGCCTGAGATCCAGCAAGCTGTCTCATTTTTGATTCCCACATAGTGTATTGCAGATCAGTCATAATAACCCGAAACATGGTTTTAAAATCATGTGGGGTAAAAACAGAACTATCACACAGAGACTGTATCGAATGGGGAGTATATGGAGCGCCGAGTCCATGATCAGTTACCGTACGCCTGAGGTCTTTGATAAGCTTGTAAGAAAGACCCTCCCATTGTGGTTCTCGTTCAGGAGCCTGTATTACCGGGAAGGCACCCAAACGGTCCACATCCCCCGCCGCCTTCGCTTCCTTTCTTACAGCTGCCCACTTACCGTGTAAGTCTGGGGGATACAAGTCAGGCTCCTTTTCGAGGTCTGTCCGCCCCGGATCGAATGGATCATCCAGAGGTTTTACAGTACAGTCCCTGGAAGGGGCCATCGGTAGTGGGGGGGCTGACAGCAGTGTGGACTTCTTCTGCCCCTAACCCACCTGAGAATCAACATGCGCCTTTTAAGGTCTCGAGAACGACCCCCCAGGAGGGTAACAAACCAGCCGCCATTTTGGTGGCGCAGTCCCGAGGTCTGACCCCAACTTTATCCCAGATTTCTCGATGATAAATATTAGGGATCACTTTTAAAAGTCCAAAGAAAAATTCGTTGTAACTCTTCATCCCCATAGTTCTCAGCTGCTTACCTTCCTCCTGCGAAAGGTAATTGAACGGCGGTAACGCTTCCTCTCAGCGTTCTTCCCTGAGTTCAGCTGAGCTACGGCACTGGATCGACAGCGAGTCGTGTCAGTGCCCCAGGCTGGGCCATTGGTGGCGTATTGAAAGGCACAGACTCCGATTGTGGTGGATAGAAGACACCTTTAATAACAACTGAGCAAACGCTGATCCCCTCTCATGGCTGAGGCAGCAGCCTCCAGTCAGGTTTCAGGACTTTTCATTAACACCAGAACCACAACATCCCTATACAAAAGGTTGTCCCAGGGGCGTCTTTCCATCTGCACCTTCCTTACCATGACAAAGCCACCGTGCCTTGCTAAACGACGCACAAATTTACATCTCTACACGACCCTCTTTCCTGCTTTTTCCCTGCTCTGGATTGTCCCTTTCACAAAGGATTCTTTGGGATGGGACACAAAGACAGATCCCTGAAAAGTTCTTGGCGTTAATCTGAATGTAGCAAAATTCTCCAGAATATTCTATATGAAGGTGTGGCCCCAATGCTAAGAACAATTTGCATACTGAGTTCAGCATAAACTTCTATTAAATTACTTCCACCATGAAGCAGCATTTATAGATTACACCAAGTGTGTCTGCTTATTTTTCTGTCAGCTGAACTGAAATAAAAAATAATTCTGTTGGCTGAGGCCAGGAGGGTTGGAATAGCCTGACTAAAATCAGCATTAAGCAGTCCAGTGCCATTCAAACTGCATATCAAAGCTATTCTAGAAACTCCTCTGGAAGTGACTGCTGTCACTTGAAAACTCTGATTTCAGATCTATTTCCTTTTTATCCTCTTCTGCATTTGCTAAATGAATCATGGAAACAAGAACTCCTCATTCAGTGTTTTCAGCAAATGTTTTAAAAGAGCGTTTTGAAGGAAATCCTGAGCTAAAGCAACAGCAGCTGTAACAGCATGTCTTATGAACACAGGTAGTATACGAGCTCTCAGTGAACATTTACAATTGGACCAGGTTTGTGGAGGCTGGAATAGGAGGCAGGAGAAAGTGCAAAAAAGGCTGGGAGAATAACCCAGCATTCGGTGTTTTATTGTATGACATAAAGCTCACAAAAAGAAAAACTAAGTGTTTTCACAGAGGGCATAAGCATCCCTGAAAAGGAAACTAAGCTACTGAGCATCTGCTTTGGATTTGTCTTAATTTATAAGGATCATCTATTCCACCCAGGCATCACATATGTAACACTGGCATAGTGGCTTCTGTCAAAGAAGCAGTCTCTAATCTGAAGTACATGATTCAGATTTCACTGTAGTTTAACTCTGTAGATCCCAGTAGGTTACATCAGGGAAAACTCTGTCCTGTTTCCTGTATCCAGGTGAAGCCAAGGAGAACTCTCTCCAGGAAGTCATCTGTTGAAAAAAGTGTAAATGTCTCAATGCAAAATAAACACAACAATTCCTTTCAGGCATTAATTTCCTGTCAACCCTATTTCCATCTCTGCAGGGCTGGACTCCACTGGGACCAGAAGCAAACCACAGCACAGTTAAAAGAGAGGAGGTGAACTGGAAGCTAACTCTGGACACAGACTGTCCTGCACAGCAATGTGGTGTCAGCAAGGTGCACATTCCCCATGAAGGAGAAAGGATTCAGTTGTGCTGAAAATAGATCCTTCTTGAGACACAGATCAGGCAGCTGACTCCCTTTCTGCCAGGCCTTAAAATGTGTATTTTCTTCTCCTGATCCCTGTAATCAGCTGAGGGACAAGGACTGAGAAGGCATTTTTCAGCTAGGCAGCACAGCTAAGCTAGAGGAGGGAAGTGCCTACAGACTGCTGTATGTTCGCGAGGGGAAACCTCCCTCTCATGCGTGTTCAGGGTCGTCAAGTTCATGGACTGGAAAAGTGAGAATGTACCTGTGAGGCAGGAGGTTTTGCAGAAAGGAAAGGATCTTTCTCTGTAGTCTGGTGATCCCCAGTCCTTGGCTCTGGGAACTACTCTCAGGTCCTCTGCTTTAACTAAAGTCACACTCCAAGAGAAAGGACTTTGGGGTTATAGTGAATATTAATATGAATGTTCTCACTGCAAACAGGATGAACTAGGTGGTATTAGAACAGCAGTCAGGTGATTGTAGGAAGCTATTATCCCTTTTGCTTGACACTGGTGAGTCCTCATCTGAAACAGTTTGTCCAATTTTAGACTCACCAGTTCAAAGGGGATGTGAACTAATGAGAGAGGGTCCCACAGAAGGCTAGCAAGATTGGCAAAGGTATAGAAAGCTCATGCTCTGAAGAGACTTTAAGGGCATGTTTAGTCTGAGGTAAAAAGGGCTAGTGTAGTTGAGGGCCAGTTACAAAGACAGCATGCCAAGCTTTTTCATGACTAGCAGATGATGTAACAGCCATTAGGAAAATTTTTGACTATTGAGTAATGAGGAAATGGCACAGACTGTCCCAGAAAGGTTGTGGACCCTCTGTCTAAAAAGCTTGGCTAATCAAAGCCACGACTGACCAACAGCAGCTTTGAGCAATTGTCTGCTTGAAATGAGAGACTGAAGACCTCCTGATGTTCCTTCACAACAACATTCCTGCGGCTTTAATGTAGAGGTTCCCTCTATCCCTCGAAGGCAGACAACTGCTCAAAGCTAAGCAGAAACAGCTTCACATCTTGTGATAAGAAACAGAAATTTTCCTGGAATCCTGAAAAACAGCTTTTTTCAAGTGGACCACTGAGGGATGAATCTGTGATCTCAGTGCATAGTTGGAGACAGTTAATTCCAGGCAACTTGTCAAAGCATATCCCTCCAGAACACCAACTCCAGAATGCCACTTCTCACATACGTCATCTAAACATCCTCAGCAGCAGTAGGCTTTGGTAGCTTTCAGTCACTGAAAGACAGTGTGACATGCAGGCAGAGTCAGAGAACCGTGGAGATCACTGAGGCAGCAAAGTGCATCATACCACATCAGAAAGAAGTTCCACCAGGTGAGAAGCAGCAGGACAAGCAGAGTGCAGGAGGGTCCTCTTGTTTTCACAGGCTGGACACATTCACAGTGGTACCTGTATGCTGGTGAGCTTTCCCCCGTCCCTGTTACAGGAATTTGGGGATCTGGTACAAACCTTTTTCATTCTGAGTCACTAGGTACCATTTGTCAGAAAACACGTGTGATACAGTGAAGCCAACATCACCACTGCATGTTTTTTCTGACCATAATACAACATTGAAGGTGATAAGATTACATGACATCCCTGCCAACAGCAGAGAGAAATGGACTCAGTGGTCCATTAAAGGTCCCTTCCAACCCAAACCATTCTGCAGTTCTGTGAGTGACTGTCCTGGGTTGCATCGAAGGAACAGGTAGAGACATCTGAGACATTTCTCATCAGCCCAGTCTCCACAGAAACCCACCTTCTGCATGATATTCCACCCATATCATGTCCTTCTAGAGGACAAACCATCTCAAGTTGGTGAAAAACACGTGACTGGAGTAAACCCAAAGAAAGCAGACATGAAAAAACATACTGAAAACAGCAGTGTACTTCCCATGTCACTCCCAATAATGGGAAACAAGCACAAGCATGTTCCCACTCTCTCTGTGAAGCCTGAGAAGCCTTTGGCCTTTTCAGGTCTCAATGACCTACTTATTCCCCTGCACGTGGTCTGCAGTATTCATGGGATACAGCAGATAACCCCTTTAACAGACATCCCCTCACATACCTTGCTAGTGAGCACTGGGGGGCTGGAGACAGCTCAGAGCTGAGCAGGAGAGACCTCCTCCTGTGGGTCCGTGTCCTGGGGAGCAGGCCCTGATGCCTGCATAGATACAGCAGTGTCTCTTGTGCCTGGGGACAGGTCACTTCATGGCTCCTCCTCAGGTGACCGGGGTCCAGGAGGGACTGGGAATGTCTGCATGGATGAGCTGCTCTCTAAGCACACATCAGAGCTAAGGTGAAATGAAGTCAGCTCTGCATGTGGTAGGTAATTACCAGTGATTATTCTGCCTTGTGTCAACCCAATCAGCTTCCTGTGTGACTGCTCTCCAGACTCTCATAAAGCATTGCAAGTATTCCATCATACAGAATTTGTATGCATCTGCTCAGTGTTTATATACTCCTGAACATCTGAGATGTTACCAACTGTCTCTAAACATTGTGTCACACAAGTGACTTGGTGACAAGCAGTTTTGCCTGCACATGCTTGTGAAGTTAGGGCAGACTCATTTACAATGACTAAATGTGACCTGGTGTTGGGAAGTTCATGGATTTTTGTCCATCTGCTGGGTCTGTTACTTATTTCCAGAGGAATAAGCATGTATTCCCTCACAGTCTCCAGAGGAAGATGATGTTGTCTAGTCACTGGTAGGAAAGCTAACAGAGCAGTGGAGAGACAGGTGAAGCAGCAGATGATTATTTGGGAGTAAGCAGCTTCTCTGAGTATCAGAGTTGTGCTGTTACTCAGATTCCTCATGTTCCCAGCAAACATCAGCGGAAGAGCTGGCTGAGGAGGTGACATTCAGGATGCCCTTTCTATCACCCACCAAAGCAGCTGAGGAGGAGCTCCTGTTACAGAGCAGGGGAGTGGGGTGGGCAGGATAAGGCACCTGTGGGTAAGACAAAGAAAAAAGAGAACAAGTGGCAAAAGGGGGAGGGGAGGAAAATGGGGATAAGGTGCATAATATTAGCACTAACAACTGCATCCTAAAAAAGAGAGCAGTGAGGTGATACCTTCCTAGGCTGATACTCATCTGTGACAGGTGAACAAACTCCACTTCTGAGAAGATTTATATAAATGGAAATATACTGGTATGGAATTTGTATAAACCTGTTCACTTGAAGAATTAGACTTTTCAAGGTTAAGGCAGCCCACTGGATTATCACAGGAGCTTCTGGATGCCAGAGTCTCTGTAGTGCACTTACCAACAGGATATATTGCAGAACTTACAGTGAACTGAACTGACTTCTTGTGTTGCAGAGAAGTTCCTTTTGCATCCTCAGGAAGCGTGTCAACAGCCTCATTATTTTGTGTTGGTTAGCAGATACATTTCCTTGGTGATCAGCCTAAATGTTCCCTTAATTGCTCTCTGCATCCATCTGAAATGCTGAGGGAAGGATACAAATCCCTGCTGCTCATGAAGGGCAGAGCAGTTGTGTAAAGCAGAACTTCTGTAGGAGACAGTGATGGCAACATGCCATCAGAGAGCCAGCAGACAGGGGGTCTCAATCAGGACTGTAGCCTGAGAATATATATGCTGTATCTGCTGCAGCTCAAGGTGCAGTGCCAACTCCATCACTGCTTTGCTGAGCCACACAGTGTACGTTGCTGTCCTTCCAAATCATTCCCCCAGTCCCCTCAAAGTGCCTGCTGCTCCCTGAGAGGTGCTTCCAGGTGGGCAGTATCTTTCAGGGTGACTCATAGGGTCTCACAGCAGACTCACCCCATGATCCTGCTTTGCTGTCTGCCTCTTATGTTAGCTAAGCTTTGACTTTACCTCTGTGAGCTCTGATCCCAAAGCCTTGATGTGTACTGAGCTGCATTTCTCCCCAGCAGAGCAGTGCTGTGCTGTGCTGTGCTGTGCAAGGGGGTGCAGGGATGCAGGGCCTGTAAAACCACACTCATGAGACTCTTGACAGATGATTCCTCCTCTTGTGGGGCTCCTGACATGAGCTTCAGTGGGAACTGTTGAATTTTACTTTACTGACAAAGTAAAATTGTCTGGTTTGAGTTTCTGAAAGGGGAAAGGGAAGAAAATTGAATTTCTGAAGGGGAAAGTTTTCAACCCTTTGCTCTACTATTACTGGAATGTTGCGTGTGAGCTCAGGAGAGCCCTGGCCATCCATATCAGATAGCAGCTCTGCTTGCCCCCCCACTGCATCTATTTAAAACTTTGTCTCAGAGGTGTTAAATTATGGCCACCGTGGACTGATGGTTTTCTCAAGACCTTTGCACAAGCCCTTATCAGGTGACAGGCAGCCTCACTCCACAGATGGAACGTCAGTGCAAAATGACCCTCATTCTCCACAAAGCAGGGAGCAGTTCGTCTTCTGCACATTGGTGGCCCACTTTGATCCTGATAATCCAGCAGGCTTTATAGCAAAGGCTGTCAGTGGTGATTTTTTTCCAGCCTCTGCTCCTCCTGCAGGCATCCTCCCCTGGCTCAGTACCAAGAATTTGTTCCTTTCCCTGTTAGGTATCTGCCCTCTCCTCCCAGGATGGGCAGAAGCAGGTAGCACCACTCAGATGCGTAGCTTCTGCTCCCATCTCCTCTTCCACTTCTGGGTTGTTTTGGTTTTTTTCTTGGAAGATTTAAAAAAACCCATATCCACAGTGGTAGCCACAGGCTGGGCTCACACAGTGTGGCAAGTGAAGACCCTGTGGAGTGGGCAGCTCAAAACTGGTGCCACTCTGCACCATCCCCATCCACTTACCCCTACCAGAGAGAGCAGCATCTCCCGGAGCTCCAACCCAGGCTGCTTTCCCGTCCTGGGGAGCAGGCTGGGGTATCTGGCCATGTTGGGGGCTCTGGCTGAGGAGTGCCAGTAGTCCCTGAGGTCTTCATCCCCTGGCATTGCACGGCTTTTCACTGCCTCCTCCCAGTACAACTTGTGCTCCTGGGTTTGGGAAATGCTTCCTGAGGATGCTTTCTTCTCCACAGTGCAGCCAGGTTCCCACAGCCTGGTGTGCAGGCTCGAGTGATAAAGCCATGAGCCACGTACAGCAGTAATGCAACAACATGCTTTACAGATTAAATACAGTAAATTACTTCTTCAGAACTAAAATTATGCTTTACAAAGCTCTCTCAAGGCTAGGAATTAAATTGTCATTGGCAGATTATCAATGTAGTGCTTCCCAGCAGTTTGCCCTCACATTTCTCCTGACATTTCTTCCCCAGATCTGATGCTGAGTTGTCATTTCTTCCTCATCCACATCCTCTACCAATTTATCACTTATCCCTTTTCCTCAAACACATTTCCTCCTCCCTGCATGCCCCAGCACCATTTCAGCAGGCCCTCAGCACTGTGGTTACTCTGCTTCTACCCTCCCTCACTTACCAGCTTATTCAGTAATTTTTTTTTTGCAACAAGAGCTGCTCGCATCACACTTAATGCACAGGGGCTCCAGCTCTGTATTTCATCTGAACCTGTTCATGGGCTGCGCCTACTCCACTTGGCTGAGAGAGGGGACATGACTTTCTGCAGTGCTGCTGGTCCTGGGAGCTTGGAGCAAGCCCTGTCTCTGCTTTCCTCACCAGGGAATCACTCACTCACCTTATAATGGACTGGGGCCTCTTGCTCATCAGCCAAAAATGGGCTTTACATCCACAGGCATTGCTCTAATTTGTTGGTGTCTCAGGGAAGTAACACCCCTGCATCCACCCCGGACTGAGCCCCAGCTGACTGCTGGAAGTACCTGGGCAGCTGCTGTGCTCCCTGTGGGACAGCAAATCCCAGGAGGGAAAGGCGAGCACCCAGGCGCTGGGTCGGCACAGCAGCACTGCAGGGATCACTCCTGACTTGTGCCTTACCCAGGGAGAGCAGACTCGGGCCTGCTTCTGATCTTTAACATTTCAGCTGAAAAGGAGCTGTGCTGGAGCAAGTCTCCCTGGGGTAAGAATAGCAGCTGCCATCCTAGGACACAGCACAGTTGTCCAGTTCCCACGTGGCAGCACGTTGAGCGGAGATATAGAAGGCAACCTCCCCGCCATGGAATGTCTTGGGGCGCTATTAGTGGAAGCGTATCATCTACACAGGCAGGCGTGACCCTGCGCAGGAGTCTTGCAAGAGCGTGGCTATTTTGAGCCTTTGACAGGGAGGATGGAGGGGGACAAATGACAGGCTGATCCTCCTGGCATGGGCAACCTCCAAAGCTCTCTGCGGCCTTGTCTCCTCCTCTAGGAATGGCTCTCATGAAGGCTGATGGGCGATTTGTGGGAGCACAGGGGCCAGGAGGCAGCGGCTTCAGCTTTCAAGCAGAAGGTATGGAGAGAGCCTGTCAATCACCTAGATTTTAAGGTCAGGACAAAATTGCTCAAACATGCTCACAGCAGCAGCAACACTTGAACCCACGGTTCTGGCTAAGGCTAACTCTGAAAGAAAATGGCTCTTATCTGAACAGGAACATTTGGAGCATCCAAAGTTGCAGGTAGCTACTTTATTGATACAGGAACAGCAGCAGAGTGACAGACATTTCTGTGTCCATAAGCAAATGGAAGATTACTTTCTACCAGCGTGGCTCTAGCCACCAGAAATCTACATCTGGAAAGATACTTAGTGCAAATTCTGGTTATCCCAGGGGAAGCTCATTTTCCACTTCCTAATGCCACCTGTAAAGGAGAGGCTTTGTTTAGTCTGCACATGTCAAGATGAGTCTTCTGGTCCCTAAAATCACCTGTTCCAGTATACCACACAGCTAGGATGTGCAAGTGGGACCCAGGTCTGGAACCTTTAAGACATATCTATTTGCTTTTCTGAAATGCTGCTTTACTGTTGCAGCACTTCAACAACTTGCACTCCCATCCCCTGGGACAAGGAATATCCCAGCATTTCCAAAAGTCAATGTAAAGCATGGAAGGTAGTAAAAGGATGTGCTCATCCACTGGATCTATTAAAAGATTTTCTATTAAAAGATTTAGGCATTACAATGCTTAATTTTTAGGCCTCCCAGAGCAGTATTCAGACCTCCAGCCAGGTGCCCAGGCTCCACATACACTGCACAGTATCATGCACCTCAATGCAGGACCAAAAACTGTCACATATTGCATAGAGTTGCCCACAGTCAGCATGTTCAATCTGCCTTTACCTGGGGATACCCAATAGGAGATATCTGAACTCTTGCCCATCTGGGCTTTCAGTTCAAACAGAGATTCTCTTTATAAGGTAATCTCACATCTAGAGACTTGGCTCAGGAACCTGGGCTCAGCCTTCCAAGTGCTTCCCTTGGGGTCTTGGCAAGATACCTTGACAAGCACTGAGGAGTAAACATGTGACTGGAGCATGGCATTAAGTGACTCACTGAAAGCTGCACACCAGCCTCTGGCAGAACTGAGTCTCAGGGCAGACCTTTCAGAAGAGAGCATGTTCTCTGTAGTGTCTCTTCTGGAGTTCATATGCTGGGGTGATTAAGAGGATGCTGTGGGGAAGCATGTAGCAGACTGGAGCAAGGGTTCTCAACGTCCTGGAGATGTGCTCTAGGAACTAGTAATTTTTCCAAAATATGGGCTGAGGGTATTTTACTTCCAACCACAAACTGAGACAGACTAGTGCAGTCAAAAGGTGTTACACCTGCTCAGCTCACACTAGGAAAAATAGGCTCTAGGTATCCACTTGGGCTGGAGATGGTTGAACTCCCTGGGAAGTTATCAAAGGACACAGTGCTGCTGCATATTTCTCAGCCAGAATGCCAGTTCTGCCCAATGCTTACAGGAATGTTGCTTTAGGAATGTTCAGAGCTAGGTTGGCTCTCATTACTTTCACTTTATGAGGCAGTTTCTTAAATATAAAACAAATATGATGAAAATAGCCAGAAGGCATATGCTCAGCATCAGATCCTGAAATGCCAGAGTCACAGAGTCGTAGTGTCACAGAGCTGTTTAAGCTGGAATGGACCTTCAAAGATCATCTAGTTCCACCCCCTGCCATGGGTTGGCCCAAAGCCCCAGCCAGTCAGACCTTCAACAGTTCAAGGGATGGGGCATCCACAACTTCTCGTGGCACCTTGTTCTAGTGTCTCATCATCTCCACTGTAAAATAATTCTTCCTTATATCCAATCAAAACCTACCCTCTTTTAGCTTAAAACTGCTGCCCCTTGACCTGTCATTACAGGCCCTGGTAAAAAAATATCTCTCTGCCTGTGTTATAAGCCTCCTTTATATATTGAAAGGCCAGAATAAGGTGTCCTTGGAGGCTTCTTTTCTTAACAGCCCCAACCCTTTCAGCCTTTCTTCAAATTCTCTTTCCAGAAGTGTCCTTTCTGAATGGTGACTATACCTACTGGCAAGGCACAAATCTCCTGCTTGGCTTGCCTGAGAAACAGTGCAAACTGCACACCTCCCTCAGGCAGGGAAGGCTTACCTTCGCAGAAGGGACTTCTCGGCTTTTAGCTCTGAGTTTGTTTAACTGGGTCTCAGCAACAGCTGACCTTTCCTCAGCCTCTTCCAGCTTATGCTGTGCCTTTCTGAATTTGGAGAGATTAGAATTGGCTTGTTCATCCTGAAATAGCAAAACAAAAGGAACTAAAAAACATCTGGCCACATGCTGGGACATAGAGCCAATATTTAAACAGAGTCCTAGAAAATGCTAAATATCTGATTCAGTTTAGTGACTCACAGCTTCCTCAGCTTGTCTTTTGTAAGACTTGATCTTCATCTGTAATTTATCTACCAGATCTTGCAACCTCAGCATGTTCTTCCTCTGTTCTTCTTTCTGTGGAAGGGGAATGCAATTATACATCCTTGGGAGACAAGCCATCAGGATTGTTTCCTATCTGTACCTACCTGGAAGGTGAGCTCTTTGGCACGCCGTTCATATCTGCGAATATTTTTCATAGCCTCTGAGTATTGCTTATGTTCCTCTTCCAGCTCAGACTCTAACCCCCGGACCTGGGGAATCAATCAACAATTGGCTTGACCCCTCACACAGGACTCAGAGAGGAAAGGGATCTTTGACAACCAAGTTCAGTGCTGGTACCCACCCTGGCCTCCAGCTTCTGGATTTGCTTCTTGCCTCCCTTCAGTGCCAACTGCTCGGCCTCGTCCAGACGGTGCTGCAGGTCCTTCACCGTCTGGTCCAGGTTCTTCTTCATCCTCTCCAGGTGGGCGCTGGTGTCCTGCTCTTTCTTCAACTGTTCAGTTATCAAGGCCACCTTGGAAGAGAGATGTCACAAGAAACTGGAATGATGTGAAAGAACAGTGTATACCTTGTACCACTTGGGGCTGGTGACAGTAGTCATTGTATGTGCTACTATTGCCACCTCCTCTTCTATTTTTTTCCATTCATATGTATTGTCCCCATAAGTGTTTTCACCTGATTCCCATTCTAATTTTCCATCACTTGAGAAAGGAGCTGTGCTGGAGCAAGTCTCCCTGGGGTAAGAATAGCAGCTGCCATCCTAGGACACAGCACAGTTGTCCAGTTCCCACGTGGCAGCACGTTGAGCGGAGATATAGAAGGCAACCTCCCCGCCATGGAATGTCTTGGGGCGCTATTAGTGGAAGCGTATCATCTACACAGGCAGGCGTGACCCTGCGCAGGAGTCTTGCAAGAGCGTGGCTATTTTGAGCCTTTGACAGGGAGGATGGAGGGGGACAAATGACAGGCTGATCCTCCTGGCATGGGCAACCTCCAAAGCTCTCTGTGGCCTTGTCTCCTCCTCTAGGAACGGCTCTCATGAAGGCTGTAGGAGCACAGAGGCCAGGAGGCAGGAGCCAGGAGGGAGCTGTGAATTTGCTGGGGATGCAGGCCAAGCCTCAGGACCATCAGCACCACCCAGCCTGCTTATGGCAAGTCCTGCCTGAGGCTGTGCTGCAATGCCACCAGAATTGAAGAGAAAAAATTTGCAGAGAAAAATTTGAAGAGAAAAAAGAGAGCAACATCCTCACATCTGCTATTGCCTTCTTAGCTCTTCCTTCAGCACTTTTTGCTTGATTAGTAATATCTTCCATCTCAGCCTGAATTTGTGCTGTATCATTGTCAAGCTTCTTCTTTGCATTAAAAAGGCTGGTGTTCTGTGAAGGAGGAAAAGAGATTTTCAGTATCTGTCTTTGGTCTCTTACACATAGAGACCACAAACCACTGCTTGTTCCCTTTCTGTGAATTTCTAGACCCAAAAATCTGTCTTAGTAAAGCAGACTACCTGGGTATGGAGGAGCTGCACCCTCTCACTTGCATCCATCAGCTCCTGCTCAGCCAGTTTCCTGGACCGCTCAGTCTGCTCCAGGGCTGCCCGTAGCTCCTCAACTTCAGCCTGCAACAGGTTTGCTCTGCGCTCCACCATGGCCACCTGCTCCTTCAGGTCCTCTTGTGCCCTGAGAGCATCGCCCATGTCCAGCTGTGTGTTCTAAACATGAAGAGCCAATTTTATCCTAACTCATTTCTTGGATACTGTACTTAAAACCAAATCAATTAGAAAGGTAGACCAAGACCTTGAGAACTCCCTGGATGTCCTGCAGGTGTTTCTGTGCCTCTGCAGCCACGCGGTTGGCATGGCTCAGCTGGATCTCCATTTCATTGAGGTCTCCCTCCATCTTCTTCTTTCCCCTTAAGGATTCACTTTTGCTCCTGATCTCAGCATCCAAAACCCCCTGCATCGTCTCCACAGTCCTCTGATGGTTCTTTATTAACTGGCTGATCTCCTCATCTTTCTCAACAATCTTTCTGTGAATTTCTGATTTAATCTGGGTCAGTTCTTGGTTGACTCCAAGGATTTTGACTTCTTCATGTTCAAGAGTTGCCTTTAAAAGAAAAAGGGTAAAACAGACACAAAAGTACCATTTCAGAGGTGATGTTAGTCAGTGACTGCACACAAATTCCTGAAGTTTGCAGCAACCAACCTCACACAAAGCCTCTGTCTAGGAGAGAGAACACAAAGCTATTCAGACCACTCTCTGCTTTTTCCAGTAGCATTTAAACTAACTCACCTCTGCCTCTTCCAGAGCTAACCGCAGCTCCGATTTCTCCGCTTCAGCTTGCTTTTGGGCTTTCTCAAGGTCTCTGATCCTTCTGCCATTTTCAGTAATTTGTTCAGTCAGATCAGCTACTTCCTCTGTGAGATAAGGGTGACATCAGCCCCTAGGAGCCAGAGAAACTGAACTCTATGCTTTGTGTGACTGTGTTCAACACCTCTTTTTTATACCTGCCTATATACATATGTAAACACATACACAATTAGGTGATTCCATATGTGTATGTATATATAAGTACAGATAAAAACATACATAGCCAACTAATGCAGGATGACAAAGACAGAGGCAACAGTGTGGTTTCACAGGCCACCTTACAGCCACCTTGTGAGATGCCTGTGTTTATGTCTCTGGATAGGCCAGCGGGGTAACGCCACAGGTCTTGTTGTTGTATGTTCACAGTGCACCTGTAAAATTCACTTCCACAAGGGCACGGATTTGCCTGGGGGTGCCATGCCCTTGATCTGTGGTCCCTGCAGAGCCAGGGCATTTGCTTTATTAGCTTGGTCGCTTAAACTTGCTTGCCAGCTTCTGGTGGGAGGGATATATTCTCCATCAAAATGGATGAAAAGTAAAAGTAAGCTTGTAAAGCATGCCTTGTTGTGGTAGGACTGTGAATAATTCCTGGGAAACCAGAGCAAAACACTTACGCCTGAGAGTCTTGTTTTCCCATTGGATTGTTTTCAGCTGCCCCAAGGTTTCCTCATAGGCATTTCTCACTTTGAAAAGCTCTGTGTTCAGGGAGCACGATTCTTTAGAGGAAGCTTCTCGCTCCAGCTGCCTCTCCTCACACTTTCCCTTCCATTCTGCCACGGCCTGAAAAACATCGTGTTTCATTTCCTGCTGGTACTGAAAGTGTTATTTTACTGGGGCTGTTTTCCATACCACAGGATAAATACCACAGTCTCTGAAAGCAAGACAAATTCCTATTGCCATGCTCTGGAGGAGCTCTTTACTGTTAAGACTCAACTTGGTTTCAGTATTAAGTAGGATTAGTTTGGCCTTCTAGGAAGCCTAGACTTAAAAAATACTGTGGTCACTTCTCACCTTATCAAAGTTCTGCTGTTTCTTGTCAAGGGCAGTTGTCAGTGAGTTTGCTTTATCTACATCCACTGTCAGGTCCTCCACTTCTCCCTGCAATTTCAACTTCATCTTCTCCAAGGAGGCACACTTTGAACTCACAGTCTGCACCCGCTGCCCTGCTTCCTGGAGATGCTGAGCAATATTTTTCCTTAAAGATGACAAATAAGCAAATAATTCAAAAAATGAGTGTGTTTACATAAATAATCTAATGAGTATAATATCAGAAAATGTTTTTTTTAATTAAGTGTACATCCAAATCCCAATAAAATAATTTAGGGCAGACTACTGAAAGTAGATCTGTGTTTGGCACAATGCACATAACATCTGGACCGTATGTTTCATCTATCACACACTTGGCCTCCTCCAGCTCCTCTGTGCGCTGAATGGCATCTGTCTCATATTTGGTTCTCCACTGGGCCACTTCACTGTTGGCCTTGGACAGGGCACGCTGCAGCTCCCCCTTGGCTTCCTGCTCCTCCTCATATTGTTCCCGCAGCAAGTCACAGTCGTGCCGGGCAGACTGCAGGGCGTGGGCCAGGGCGTTCTTGGCCTAAAAATTACCCACAATATCATGTATTTATGTCAGTTGTGACCACCAGGTGACCCCATAACCTTGCACACTAAAAATATAGTCCCTGCAACTCGGGCAGAAGACCAAGGGCCAAAGGTTTGTAAGTGTTCAGGCAGCTATCTTCAGCTGCAACCGACTTTTCTCAGCTCTACCACTAGAAAAGACCAAGAGTGATGCTAAGCATATGCTATAGCTTTTGTTCCCTGGGGCTACAGACAGAAAAGAAATCACATAGATCACAGCCTTAGAGTTTAAAAACATACCATTTATCAAAATCAAACCCACTTGTATTATGTCATAGATCTCCTTAGCAAAGGACTTAAACAGTGCTCACTCTACACATCCTCCCAGCAGTAATTTTATTCTGCTCAGCTGTAGGCAAAAATACTAAGAAACTTCCAGAAGTGTTTTTTAATTGAAGCCTTAGCATGTATACTCAGTCGTTAGCACTACCTTAATCTCTTCCTCTAACTGCCTTTTAAGTTCTTCTGTTTGCTGTGCAATTGCCTGCTTGCTTCTGGACAGTTGCAGTGCTGTGGTTTCTCTCTCTTCGAGCTGACGGCTTAGTTCACCTGTGACAGGAGAAGACAAGTTTCCAGTACTGTTCTCATTAAGCATCCTGAAAACATTCATCCATAAATAACAATCAGTAACAGACAAGTGGAATCACACAACTTTATCTTATCAGCTGTTACCTTTATGTACACACACCTGCCATTCTTATTTTACCACTCTCATCACATGTATTTTTCACTATGTCAGAGTGTCCTATGATCAGGTCCCTGTGGGCCTCTCCCTTGCTCTGGGGTGAACCACTGCACAATGTATTTTAATCTTTCAAAATGCTTCTCTTGTGTTTTCTCTTTTTCCAATATATTTTTGATACATTTTTGAGCTACTGGATTATATTCTTTTTCTAAAGATAGATTCTCTTTAGCAAAATTGGTTTAATTGTTTCTTTCAAAACACAATTCTCATGCTGAAGCAGTTTGATTTTACAGTCACACTGACTCAACTTTACCTCAACTGCTTTAGCAGCTTCCCATAACCGGTCCTGTCATACAAAAGGTTATGTCCTGAAGTTTCACTTCATAAGATTTACAATAACTGGGAAACATTTATTCTCCATCCCACTCTGTCCTGTGGGCTGAACACCTCTCTCCTTTCTTGGAGAGGTGCTTATGGCCCATGCTGTCAACTCTAGAATTCCTGGGTCTTCTTGTAGGTCTCCAATATCATCTCTTTCAGACTTTTCCTGACCTGTTTTAGATTTTTTCCTCAAGTTTTCAACTTCAATCTAAGATTCCCCTTGAGCATTATGTGCAATGACATTGCAGCAAATTGGGCAGATTTACAGAGTCATCTTGCAAACACTTCAGAAAGATCCCTCAGAAGAAAAGGAGAAAGAATTTGGTTATGGTCTGTGTGTTCCCACGTGTTATTGTGAAATAAAAGCTGCTGTAAATAAATAAATAAATAAATAAATGAATGAATAAAAGGTTCTGCCAGATCACTATGTCGGCATTTCTTGATCTGCTGTTATGCAAAATCAACAAAATTCAGGTTAACTTAAGCCAATTCAGTGGCATTTTGAGATGTCTGATGTCACAGTCAACCATACCAAGCAGCATGCTGTCACTCATGCTGTTCCATGAAGTCTAAGCAGGAGCAATAACAAGCTTCATGAGGGCAGCACACACACAGACATGGTACACACAGTGAACATCTGTGCTACTGGAGGAGGAAGTGCAGTTCTACCAGGTAGCTCAAATCATTTGGGAGTGTCCCAGATTCCCAGTTCTGCATGGAAACAGCAAGCTACATCACATCCTTCTGGGAATTATTTACCTAGGCAAATACTGCTTGCAATTGGCACATAGACTTTAAAGTGTCACTCATTAACTCATTTCCTTTGATTGATTTCTAATCTCTCTGTGCCTGTATCAATGAACCTGTAATTAGGATTAACAAGTACCATGGGTGTTTCCAATTGTGTAAGAGTCTCTCTGATACTGAAGGGAAAAAGTGTCCCCTCAGGAGATCTTTGTGCTTTCCTTACCAGACTCTGTCTGGAGCTGGACTTCTTGTATCATCATCTCATTTATATTCCTCTGGTTTTCCTCAAACTTGGCTTTCATCTCTCTCATCTGCTCTTCCAAGGCGTGGTACAGCTTTTCCACATTAGCCTGAAAGAGAGTGAAAAAGCAGAGTCTGTGTCCCTGTGTTCACACTGGATCCCCACCAGACAGGAATACAGGATTCAGCTGCTTCACTTGCAAAGGAAAACCTTGGATTTGGTGGTGATCTCTGTTCTACTGGCCAGGTCGTCAATCTCCATCTTCAGCTCACTCTTCTCCTTCTCCAGCTTCTGCTTCACTCGTTGCAGGTTGTCGATCTGCTCCCCAAGCTCAGCCGTGCTGTCCGCGTGCTTCTTGCGCAGGGCGGCAGCCGTGGCTTCGTGCTGCAGCGTGGCCTCTTCCAGGTCACGACGCATCTTCTGGAACTCGGCCTCACGCTTCTTGTGAAGTTCAGCTTGAGCAGTGCTGGCTCCTCCAGCCTCTTCAAGCCTTCCATGGATATTCTGCAGTTCATTAGCCAGCTCATCACAACGCTTCTCTGCTTTTGCCTGCAAGGCTTTCTCGCTCATTGACTCCTCTTCCAGCTCTGCAACACGGGCCTATGTAACGGGGAAGCATCAGGAATTAACACAGGGAAAGATAAGGCAATGCATAACTGTCAGAGCAGAACACCAAGTCTGTTGTTTTGGAGACTATAAGCAAGACAAGGTCCCTTAGAATGTCACAGTTTTGCCATTGTAGGTGGCTTCCCAACAGGACAAGACCCATGGATCAATTGATACCAACTTTAGATCACAGCTTTCTGTTCTGTGGGGAAAATTGTTACAACATATAGCACCTGCCCTATGGAGAGAGGCTGGGGGAGCTGGGCTGGTTCAGCCTGCAGAAGAGAAGGCTGTGGGGGGACCTCATTGCAGCCTGCCAGTCCCTGAAGGGAGCAGAGGAACAGGAGGGGAATCAGCTTGTTCAAGGGCAGAGACTGGCAGGACAAGGGGGATGGAGTGAAGCTGGAGGAGGGAAGGGGGAGAGGAGATCTTAGGGGGAAGTTCTTTGCAGAGAGAGTGGTGAGGGGCTGGCAGGGGCTGCCCAGAGAGGGGGTGGGTGCCCCGTCCCTGGGGGTGTTGAAGGCCAGGTTGGCTGGGGCCCTGGGCAACCTTGTGTAGCTCCAGGCCTGGAGGTTGGTGTCCCTGCCTGTGGCAGGGGGTTGGAGCTCTGTGACCCTTGGGGTCCCTTCCAACCCAGACCAGGCTGGGATTCTAGGATTCCATATCAAGGTAATCACTGTGACTGGGTCAGAGATTTTTATCAGTTACCAACTGGAGACAAGCTACTACATTTTACAGTAGCATGAACTATATTCATGCTACTACAGCTTAAACAAGCTGGCAGTAATGACACTCTGGTTACATTAAGCCTCTTGCCTGCAATTCTCTGATCTTCTTCTGCAACAGAGTATCCGAATTCTTCTGTTTCTCATTCTTGTTTTGCATCTGGTTCAATTCCAAGTCTTTCCTGTGAAAGAAATGTTCTTTTAACAAAACCAAAATATATCCACAGTTAAATAGTATTTTTGTCACTGTTTTTTTCCTCATACTTCCTTAATTTTTCATCTAAATGCTGTTTGTCATTCTCCAGTTCCCCTATGGTTTCCTGGGCAAGTTTCAAATCTGCCTCAAGCTTTCTCTTTGTTCGTTCAAGATCCATACAGACTTTCCTTTCCTCTTCTAAAGATCTTTCAACCTGTGACAGACACATATACAAAGATGACGGATGGAACAACTGAAGCATCTGCTCCTTCTCTGTGTGTTGAACATGCTCACGTGGTTCACTTGTTGCTCCAGCTTGACCCTGGCTTTGGTGAAGGTATTAACTTTCTCCTCCACAATTCGCAGGTCATCCAGTGCCTGCTGGTGGGCTTCTTGCAGGACCTTCTTCTCCTTGACCAACTTCACAGCAGTCTCATCCAAGCCTGTCATCTCTTCAGTTAGATTTTTAACCTATTGTAAGGAAAAAATACTTGAAGGTCACTAATAATTTTTGGCTTTTACATAGTCTAGTGATCCCACAAAGGCAACAAACTAGTTGCTAGACTACCAAAGAGACTTAATTAGCTGCATTATATGGTCAGACTACACAATCTCTGTGTAGATCTATCTATCAATCCTTCTGAAGTCACATCAAAAATCTATCAACTCTTCTAAAGTCACATCAACAATCTATCAACCCTACTGAAGTCACAAAGCAAATCTAAACTTCCATTCTAATGCATATTTTTGTGCTTATGGGTTGGTTTTCCTGCAAAATAGAGGTGATAAATTCAATGCCAGATCCATAGATTTCCTTAGGCAACACCATGTTATTGTTCAAGTTGACTATATATAGACAGAGCAACTATTATTAAACATGCAAATAGCAGAAATAAAAAGTGCCTTGTTTTCTGTGGCATGCTTTTCCTTTTCAGCCTTGGCCAGCATTAACTCAAGGTCATCAATATCCTTCTTCAGCTCAGAGCATTCATCTTCCAGCTTCCTCTTTCTGGCTGCCAGATCAGCATTTATCTCCTCTTCATCCTCCAGTTTTTCTGTTACTTCCTTTATCCTTACTTCCAGCTGGAATTTTGTTTTGATCAGCTGGTCACACCTTTCTTCAGCATCAGCCAAGTTTTCATTTTCCTTTTGACAGAGAACAGGAATGTGTTTCATTGCCACACACTGAACTGACACTTGCAGAAATCACCTGCTCATTATGCAATGGGAACATGAAACAACAGACTTTCCATCCAGCCCTTTCCTGAACATTCAGACAAAACTGATGTAACCTGAGGAGCCAAAAAAGGTTTAACGTTACGTACAGCCTGCACTTGCAGCTGCAGGTCCTTCTTCTCTTGCACCAGAGACACTGTTCTTTCTTCCAGTTCTTTCCTCTTGCTCTCTGAGTTAGCCAGTTCTTCTTTCATTCTCTCAAACTTTTCCTTCATCGTGGCCATCTCTTTCTCAGTTTCCACACTCTTTAAGAGGGGTTTTAGCTTGAAGTACAACTTCATCCAGGGCCACTGCTTGACGTTCATGAAAGCACGGATGTTGTACTGGATGCAGAAGATGGACTCCCTGAAATCAAAGCAATTCATGAGTACTGTGAAAAGAAGCACAGTTCTCAAAGGAGAAACCGTACCTTGCGGAAGGCACAGACCTTTGGTCTACCATTCTTTTCAGCTGAAGCCTCCTGAGGTATCCCCTGCACAAAGCCTGTGTCTGTGTGATCAGTTGTCCTAAACAATCATCTCGCATCTCTTCCAGGACACCTAACAAACCTGCCTTGAAGAACACCTGCAGTCAGAGAACAGGTATCAGCCACTGCTGGGCTTGTGTTTCAACACAATGACTGATTTCTCATTGTGTGAAAGGACCAGATGGTTACCTTAGTGTGTCCAAACTTGTACTGAGTATGATCGATCTCGATAGAAGACAGTAACTTTTCACACGCCCTCTTGCTATCCATAAACTGCCCTTCTTTAATGACACCAGCACTCAGAAGGTGGTATCTGAAAAAATAAAGGGGAAAAAGCATAACCATTAGTATAATTTTAGTGCACAGGATGCTAGAAGAACAGCTGTCACTTTGAAGACACAGAGGAAGGCTGAGTGACTCATGGCTCCAGGCTTAATTAGCAACCCAGGAAGAAGCAGGTCAGTTCACTGGGTTCCCAGCGTGTGTTACAGCCCTGGCTGAGACTGAGGGCATGGATGGTCTGTTCTCTGCATCTGAGAGACTCTGCCCATCCATGTCACAGTCACTTACACTGATCTAGGGCCCTAGCCCACTGGATTAGATGTAAATGAAAAAATATTAGTGGATTTTAGGAATAGAGGAGCTGCTGCAATTATCTAATCTGACCTCCAGTATGACACAGACACACTGTCCTCCCAGAGCCTTGTTCCTCCAGCACTATCTTGTGATTAATCGAGGAATTTTGGGGGTTTTAAAAATAAATTACAATCTTATTTGAAGCTTTCAAACCTCAAGAGTGTCCCAGGTAAGCTGCTCACCCTCAGTGTGGGAAAGGTACGCTTTACTTCTTTCTACCTTAACATCTTTTTTGGACCCTTGTTTTAAGCCTTTTAGATAAATAGGTTCCTGCATATCCAGAAATCTTTGCACCTTTGTGTTCTCTACACAAATCTAAACAAATCATCCAATAATGTACAGTTTGATGAGTTAATATTTGACATAAATCTGCAGTTAAGTTCACATTTACCCTGTGGCTCTTCTCTGAACAACATCCAGCTTCTCACATTCCTCCTGAAGCATGTGAACCAGAATTAGACATAGTATCTAGCAATCAGCTTCCTAATCCTGTGTAGAGAGATTATTCCACCCCCAATTTTTTTCAGCATACCTCTCTTTACCCACACACAAATCTGCCCACCGACATCATTGCCTAGGGAAGTCTTCTGCAGCTAGTGCCCAAAATGCCAAGGTCCCTGCTCTCCAGGATACCCTGGTCAGTCCTCTGAGTGTGGTGTACATCCTCTGTTCATAGAGATCTGACCCTGCCTTTGACTTTGTTCAAATACAACCAGCAGATGACTCCAGCTGAGAAGTCCTAAATTTAGCAACCCTTTATAAATGTTTATAAATGTTATTTGCATGGCAATTAATGAGTTAATTTTTTTTTTGGGTGCTTTTTTGGTTTTTAATTTCCGGATTAAGGCAATTTAGGTGCTGTAGAAAGGTTAGCATGTAGGAATGTCAGCCCTGCACAAACAGAGAGTGCCACATGGAACTAATTTAGATGTCTCCATGAAGTCTGCTTTGTGAATGGAGTTATGTTCACATGGCAGGCCTGCGACTTCATCAGAACTGGTAGAAGGCTCAACACGATTCCCTTTCAGCAAAACCATTCTGTTTAGAACAATTCAAACAACTGTCCTCAAACCTCTACCAGGCAGTGATTGCATACAGGATGTGGTACTGACCACTCTCCATAGTGCTGGAGAAACATGCCTGTGTCAAATTGGAGAATTTAAGCAAAGAATCTGATAAACACTCAGATGAGCACGAACCATGTGAAAATGGGTTTTGGCCCTCAGTATTCAGGAAGGCATTTGGGTTGGCAGTGCCCACGCAGACGCTGCTATTAGATATCTCTTCATACTTCCCATAGTTTTAAATATTAAAATAGTCTTTTCCTGAGAACTATATCACTGACTGGTTTAGCAAGACTCTCCTCTCACATTTTGCTCAATGGAAACACAGGAATGCTGTTGCAGACCTTTGTTTAAAATCCCCATACAACAGCTTGTTAGGAAATCCCTTCCTGCAGATTCGAATGCCTTCCAGCACCCCGTTACACCTCAGCTGGTGCAGAACGAGCTTGTGATCCATCAGGCCTAGGACAGAGCAACATGGGGTTAGAGTGATTTTTCTCACACTGGCCAATTTGTCTTTCTGCCAGTTTCTAACCTATGCTTTATGAGTTACCTGGAGTCTTTGTTTCATTGGGGATGATGCAACGCACAAAGTGAGGGTGAGTTGTTCGCAGGCTGGACATCAGCTTGTTTAGATTTTCCTGTAGAAATAGAGAGAGATAATTTTAATATCTGTGTTACTTTAGACATAACACAAATATTCACAGTATGATTTGGCTCTGATGAAAAATAAAAATTTAGAAGTTCTTCCTTACTCTCCTGGTGAATATTCTACAATCCTGTGTAGGCATCAGCAAAGTGAGTAGCTACTAACAGTGGATACAGCTGATAAACTTTCCTTCTGCCTTAAAATTAAAAGGTGTCTTTAGTGGTTAGAAGTCAATCAGAACAGCTAGGGAACAGGACAGGGATGGAAAGGGATGAATGATATTCCAGGATACAAACAGTGGTGTGGCTTGATCAAAGGAACTTTCCATCGAATGAATTAGTGGGTTGGTTTATTGTTTTTATTATTTAGACATATTATTGTTATGTATATTTAAGAGGCAGGTGAGGCACAAGATCAATGTTTGTCTGACACCAGAAGTATCTGTCCTGCTGACACACGGTGAGCAGGGCCCAAAGCACAGCAGGGCAGATGCTGCACTCCTCAGCTCAGCCTGCGCCTGGCCCCACGATACTGATGGATCAAGGGGCTGCAACATGTCATTTCCATTGCCCACACTGACTGCAAGGCACTAGTTGCACCACAACACCCTGAACTCAGAGACACACACAGCCTGGAAGAAGCCAAGCACAGCCAAATAAGGAAAGGATGCTCTTGGAAAAGCCAAGGCAGCCTTTGGGCCGTATTGAAACTGTGCAACCTGATCAAAGCATGGGACTTCCCTTCTTCACCTACATCCCACTGGACTTCATCAGCAAAGGAGAACTCAAATTAACCTTTACCAGACCCCAAAGGTAACTGTCCACACTATTGTATGGCAACGGAGAAAGGGGGAGAGGTGAAGTAGCCCAGCCAGGTCTGACAGGACTGTTCCTGCAGCTGCCTGTGCTGTGTCAGAGAACACACCTACCCGAAAGAGCGCAGAGACAGTTTGGAAGGAAGAGCCCTTTTTCTTGGTTCCTTTCTTCTTAACACCTCCCTCAGCTAGAGAAACGAGATAACAGACCAGCTGATACACCGCTGGGGATCCCTTTGACAGCATTATAATTGTGCATAAATACTGACTCAACACTAATTCAAGTCAGGTGATGGATACAGCTGGAGACACCAGGCATGAGACACAATCCTCTGATCTCACCTTCATCTGTGGCAGCAAAGGTGACATAAAGATTGCATAAAATTTTCAGGGATGATTTCTGGTACAACCCAATGACAGTTTCATTCAGGGGGTCCTTGTTCTTCTCCAGCCAGCCAGTGATGTTGTAGTCCACTGTCCCAGCATAGTGCACCAGGGAGAAGTGTGCCTCAGCCTTGCCTTTGGCAGGCTTGGGCTTCTGGAAGTTGTTGGACTTGCCCAGATGCTGGTCATAGAGCTTGTTCTTGAAAGAGGTGTCAGTTGCCTTGGGGAACATGCACTCCTCTTCCAGGATGGAGAAGATGCCCATGGGCTGAATAGAGAAAAGAGATGATTTCAAAGAAGAGGAATTCAAGTTACAATTATATAGAGTGAAAGAAATGCTAAAATTAAAGTAGTAGAGGTATTTTATAGATAATTAGCTTGGGAAGAGCAGGTAAGCAAGGGTTTTTATTAACAGCTGGCAAGATATTCAAAACCACCCGATTTTCATAAATAGGGATTTGAGCTACCTGGAAAACAACGCAATCCAAGCCAAAACTGGGCAGTAATTTCTTGGAATACAATACTGACTTCTCCTTATTCAGAAAGGGCAAAACACAAGCAGGCTTGAGGCTGTCTACAATTTGAATTTAACTGAGAGGAAAATCTGAGGAGGAAACACTATACAAAGCCAGAAAACAACTGGGGTAAATATGACAATGAAACAAAATTTATAATGATGTGAAAAAAGACAAAACTGAGAAATCAGGGCACTGTACTTTTAGAAGGCAGAAAACATTTCCATTCAGTGGATAATGAATCACAACAGTTATGTTTAAGGGAAGGGAGGTGGCAAGGAGACCTGGAAGCTTCAAAAAGAGATTGTACAGGCACTCAGTGCAAACACTCGAGAGCCCCTTCCAGATCTGATATGTGTGAGTGCACAACCTGCAGAAGAAACTCACCTTCTCAATGAGCTCGATGCAGGCAGCCAGGTCCATCCCAAAGTCAATGAACTCCCATTCGATTCCTTCCTTCTTGTACTCCTCCTGCTCCAGCACGAACATGTGGTGGTTGAAGAACTGTTGCAGTTTCTCATTGGTGAAGTTGATGCACAGCTGCTCCAGGCTGTTGAACTGAGATTTGTGTAAATGTGTTAATATTGTTAAACTGACCCAAAGCAATTTCACAGAGACGCCCAGGCAAGGCCAGCCAGACCCCTGAGGGGTTTTGAGAATCATGTAAAGGATATATAAGGAGTGGTCCAGGCTTACAGAGAAGCTGTGCTGTGCAGCACATGGTTGATGCAGCCTGCACTGGTGAGAGTTTTGGGTGACTATAATGTCACTAAATACAGATTCTGTGGGGAGGGAGACAGCAGCTTCATGGCTGTGCTTCTGCTCTTTCTTTTCTCTTACAAAGCGTGTGATGGATCTATAAAGGCAGAAGCAGCTTCACAGAGATTTGCTCTGTTCTTAAGGGCTGCACTGGAGTCAGGAGGATGAAAGGCCAGAAAAGTCAAACAAAAGAAAAAAGCCTTTGAAGGCAGCCCCAAGTCTGGGAGTGCTGGGTAAAAACAAACCTCGAAGATCTCAAAGCCAGCGATGTCCAAGACCCCAGTGAAGTGCTGCCTGGGCAGCTTTGTGTCCAGTTGCTGGTTGATGCGCATCACCATCCACGAGAAGAGTTTTTCATAGACTGACTTGGAAATGGCATTCACTGCCTGGTGCACCTGCAAGGACGTGGGTCTCACAGCTGTGCCAGGGCACCAGGGGTGCATCACTGAAACAAAACACCCCTCTGCTGCCTGCAGATAGTGCCAGCCCACAGTATGCCTTAATGGCCCCAACCATCCTCAGCTGCCACCTGCATCCACTCCTGTCCCTTGGGAAGCAGACAGTCCCTGCTGCTCCCTGGCACTCACCTGGTCTGCTGTTTGGCCCTTCAGCACATACTCATTCCCCACTCTCACCCGGGGATAGCACAAAGCCTTCAGCAAGTCTGCTGAGTTCAGACCCATCAGGAACGCTGCTTTGTCAGCCTCTGTAAACCACACAGAACAGCTCAGAGTCACCAGCTGGGACAGGCAGGATGCACTGGAACCAGCCAGAGCTCATTCTGAAACCTGGCTAACTGGTTGGCTTCCCCCTGCCCACAAAGACCAAACACCCTTTTAGGGCTGGTCCCCATGGCAGCACAAACAGGCATGGTAAAATCACTGAGTGCATTGGTCATGGGACAACAGGGTATCTTTACCTTTGAGCTACTTCTCCCCAGTGTCACCCAAGCAGAACAAGTCTGATTGTGTCACCAGAAACTGGCAAACACTACAGTAATGTGTCCCAGGACAAGGTCCTTCAGCAGAATCACCAGGAATAAAACGGATGCAGAAAGTGACTCTATAGGAGGTGGTAAGTTGAAGGTTGAACCTCCTTTGATGTTCATCAGGGGAAAACTGCTTCTTCCCTGGAAGTTTCCTTACATTTCTAGTCAAATGTCCAGTGTTTGGGAAAGCTGTGGCTGCCCCTGGATCCCTGGCAGGGTTCAAAGCCAGGCTGGATGGGGCTTTGGGCAACCTGGGCTAGTGGAGGGTGTCCCTGGCCATGGCAGGGGGTTGGGACTAGGTGATCTTTGAGGTCCCTTCCAACCCAAATCAGTCTGTGACCCAATAATTCTATGAAAGCAGCTGGAAATACATGTCCAAGCCATGAAGTTATTACCTTCTGTGCCATCTGGCTCTGCCTGCTCCTCGTGTGATTTCTGCTTGAACTTCATGTTCCCATGGTGCAGGATTGCCCCTGTCAGCTTGTACATCCCCATCCTCTCATCAGGGCTGAAGCCCAGGATGTCGATGGCTGCCTGTGCATCAGGTTAATCAGTTATTGTAATGGTGGTGATGGCAAGTGATACTCCCTCTCCTTGCTAAACGCACTCACATCTGTGGCAACAAGCTCCTCCTGGTCATCGATGCTGGCCACAGACACCTCCCCTTGGCTGATGAACGGGTAGTCGTACGGGTTGCTCGTGATGAGGAGCATCTCTGAAAGGCAAATGAAGGAGTGAGCACCAGATCCTGGCAGGGAAAATGGAACAGTGGCTCTGCAAGGTTTCATGGGCTTTTTTTTTTTCCTTTTTCCCTTCTGTGCCCCAAACTCTTGGGTTCCTATCACAGGAAAGACAGAATAAAGCCATTCACCTGCCATCCAACTGAGTGGAAAGTCCAGGGCAGGTTCTCAGTCCTGCCAGTTTAGGAGGCTGTGAAGTGGGGCTGAACATTCAGCCCTGGCAGACAAGGAACAAGGGGCATCCTAAGAAACAGCTTTTAAGAAAGATACTTTTAGGTAAAACTCGTAAATGCTTATTGCCATACATGGTGTTAATCCATCCTGGATGCTCCTTGCTCCCACTGGGGTTGTGTAAGTAATACAAACAAGTGTGTTTATCTCCATCTAATTGAGGCCAAAGTTCAGACTCCTTTTCAGTCCTGGATCCTATGGCAGAGTAAGATCCACCACCCACCCCCTCCTTAGAGAAAGCGACTGCATGGTGCTCAGCTCCCAGCTGGGATGGAACTATGACAACAGCCTGGGTAACCCAGTCATCAGTGATGCTGGACTGTGGGTGACACACATAAGGACATCACCAAAGCTTCAGTGCTTTGCACAGCCTGAGGCACCTGCTGAAAGGGGCAGCAAGGTGTGTGATGGATGGCACCAGGACAGCAAGTGGCCCTGGACCCTCCGCCACTGAGCTGGCATACTTAGGGAAAAGTGTCCCACACTGATTTCACTGTAGTGGTTGTCCTTACCAAGCAGCTCAGGCTTCTTATTGGAGAGGATCTGGTAGAAGATGTGATAGCTTCTCTCAGCTTTCATCTGGAAAGTGACTCTTGACTTTTCCAGCAAGTCTGTAACATGTACACACACATGTAAATTTTTCAAGCCCTTCTCTGTAGTAAAGCAGTAGTAAAGCCCTCCCTTCATCTACTCACAGGTCTCAATGTCACCAGAGGACAGTTTTCCAGAGGTTCCAAAATGAATACGAATGAATTTACCCTGCCAAGCAGAGAAGAGGTGGTGTCAGTGCAGGGAACACACCAGAGTGTTTTGATCTCTCGAGTCTCAGTGGCAGCATCTCCAAATCAGTCTGAATCATCTTAGATGTTCAAGGAGAGATAAAGGGGGACAGGTTGTTGCATCCCATGCAGCTGGGAGCATGAAAATCTGTGAACACATCAGCATGAGTCTGACAACCAAGAAATCTGTCAGCAAGAACACTTCTCCCAGCCCAGCAGCTCCCAGTGACTCCCAGTTACATGGAACAGGCAAACAGGATCAGAGTCACAGGAGGGATGAGAGAAACACAACTCACAAAGCGTGAGGAGTTGTCATTCCTCACAGTCTTGGCGTTCCCAAAGGCCTCCAGCAGTGGGTTAGTGCTGATAATCTGATCCTCCAGCGTCCCCTGCAAGAGCATTGGAGTAATTATTGAAAACCCCACGGGTTGTGTGGTGGGGAAAAGTGACTGCATTGGGGTTTGCCTGCAGCATCCTCTCAGGTACAGAGCCAAGAACCAGCCCTGCCTGTAAAAGGCAATTCAAATTTCTCTTATTCAGAATTTCTCTCACAGTCAGAGCTCTCACAGAATCACAGGGGGTGGAAGGGGCCTCCAGAGCCCATGGGGTCCAACCCCCTGCCAAAGCAGGGTCCCTAGGACAGGGCACACAGGGCGGTGTCCAGACAGGGCTGGAATCTCTCCAGAGAAGGAGACTCCACACCCCCTGGGCAGCCTGGTCCAGTGCATCCCCAGCCTATTCAGTTCATCTCTCAGCCACAGGGACAGATGGGTCTGTGTGAAGAAACCAGAGCTTCTGATTCTTCCTGGACACCAAACCCCAGACCTGTTTCCAGCTACACCTGGGCAGGGACAGCGGCGGCTCTGGTGGCTTTTATCTGCTGTGGTCCCAACTGCATAAGCAGTAAGGGTCCCTGCTCTTCCTGCCTTTTGACAGAGTGGATGAAGTTAAAACAAGATATTTCATATTTTGAGGTAAATATTTGCCACCAGTGCTGTCCACAGCCACAAGCTGGTAACATCCCAAACTGCCTATCATGCCAGTCCAAAACCAGGCCACTGCCCCTCTGCCAAGCCTTCTTTGCTCACACCTTGCTCCAGGACTCCTTCTTCTTGGCTAGGTCCCCGCTGGCTGCAATTGTTGCAAAGTACTGGATGACACGCTTGGTGTTCACAGTCTTCCCTGCCCCGGATTCTCCCCTGTCAAAGGAAACAGAGGGAACAATTACCTGCCCACTTTTTGCTGGATGTGAAGCTCAAAGGGTCAGGTGTACTTACGTGATGAGGATTGACTGGTTTTCACAATCTGTCAAAGGGAAGAAGAACTGTGGTCAGAGAACTGTAGGGAAAGTGCTGGTTCTCAGGGAACCTGTGACCCAGTGTCCATTGAAAGGAGAGAAACAGAATCTCTGCCAGTACAAGTGGAAGGATGCATTGTCTCCTTCACCTCCTCTGTTCCCCACCCTGTACTTCACCTTCTGCCTTCTCTCCTCCACCTTTGCCTCATCCTGCACCCTCCTCTGCTTCTCTCTTTACCATTCTTTATCTTTATTACTATTTCAAATGGGACAGGATTTCATTCAAATTAAAACCAGGTATTTTGGTGAATATACATCTTCCAGCTCTGTTCTGAATCTACCTGCTGTTGCTTGAGACCATGTACTGGTGTGCTGGCTATGGACTTCCCAGATAGTGTCCTATCCCACCACAGCTTCCCTTTGTAGCCTCATACTTAGACCAGAAATACTGATAACGTGCAGGAAACCAGCACAAACCCCCCTATTTCAGGAGACAGGGAAAACTGCCTGGAGCTGGTTTAGCATCATGACATGAAACAGGCATGTCTAATTCCACAGCACAATAGTGCAGATAATGTGCAGGGTGACACAGGGCAAGGAACTGAGGCAGCACACTGAGAGATGGCAAAGGCAACCGAGCCCGTGGCAGACAAGGAATGGTGCTTGGTAGGAGCAGCGTTTCTGATAAGGGTTTTTTTCTATGAATCTGGTCAAGAAAGTAAAGCTCACCAGTCAGCATGAACTGATAGGCGTTGTCAGAGATGGAGAAGATGTGAGGAGGGGCCTCCTGGCGCTTCTTGCCTCGGTAGGCCAACACCACCTCTGGGTTGTACACTGGCAGCCACTTGTAGGGGTTGACAGTGACACAGAAGAGACCCGAGTAGGTCTGCAAGGAAAAGAACAGAACAGAAGAGTCACTGAAATCCACCCACTGGCAGCTGGATTTTCTCCTTTGCCATGAGAGGAACTTGCATAGATCATCCAGGAGCTGTAGCGGTCCTTGAGGTTGTAGAGGACGGCGGGTTCATGCAGGTGGGTCAGCGTGGCCACATCCTCACTTCTGTCAAACTGAGGTGGGTTCATGGCATATACCTCATCAGGCTTGACAGTAACCACCTGAAATTCAGAAAGACAGGGTTAGTTGTGATGCTTCTTCTACGTGTGTGCACAGACACACAGACACAGAGCAGTAGCAATGCCTGTGAGGCTGCTCCAACTCCTATTTGTCTTTCTGCTCTACTGTGTGGAACAAGACATGGCAGACACTGCTGCCAGCCAGGAACACCAGGGACTTTACTGTCCTGGAATTGCTACAGCCACACAGGCAGGATTTGTGCTGGACCAGATCTTTCTACATGTTATTGTGGTTTATGATCTTCAGGTTGCTGCTGCTCGTGCCAGGGGCGTGAAGCTGATCTGTCTGCCTTTCAGCCTCTGTGACACACAGCACGCTGCCAGAGACAGGACAGTAACAGCACACAATTCATCCACAGCAAATCCTTCCTGGGAACAGATTTGTTCCACTCCTGCCCGTTGCCATATTCCTAGCTAAAGGAAGCCTCCAGCTCTGCCCAAGAGCTCCGTCTGCAGGCTCACGCTGTGCATCCCATCCCACAGCCAGAGCCTGTGGATGTGCTGGAGGAAGGGCAGGTGTGCAGGAAAGCAGATGTGCACAGCTGGCTGCAGCTTGTCTCAGCCATGTTTAACCATGAAGGAGACTGAGAATCCTGTTGTCATTTCTCCAGACAGCTTTTCCCAGGGCTTCTACACTGGAACTGCTGCTCCTGCTGACTGGTCAAAGCCCAATCCAGGGAGGAGACAGTGTCACTGCAATTGTGTTTGGTTTGGAAAGATTGATTTCAGAGCTCAGGTCCCCACTAGTAGAATGATCTGGGGCTTCTTTTGAGAAAGAAGAATTACAGGCACAGTTTTCAAAAGCAACTTTGCAATACATGTTCCTGAATGCCTTTCTAAAGCATCCAACCACCTGAGCCCTTAGGCTGCAGCTGAAGTCTCTGTATAATACATACATCCATACTCTGGCTGCACACTAACTGCTATGCACAGGACATACCTGGGACTCACTCTAAGCGTTTCTAACACGTCAGTTCAGTGCCCAGAAGAGGACAGGAGGTTGTAAAACATTAGGAGTTATTAGAAAAGAAAGGGAGAAGTGTTATGTAGGATGTGTTGGTGAGGTCATTCACACCTTCATTACTGGTCACACCTCTCAGAATGGATGCAGTTGTACCAGAAACACTCCAGGGAAGAGAAAGAAAGATGTTGCAGGTTTGAAACAGGTTTTCTGTGATGAAAGCATGATTTGATTGGGATTTAGGGGTGAAAAGAAGACACACCTGAAGTCTGCAAAGCCAGGAATAGCAGAGAGAACCAGGGCAAGGAAGAATTACTCACTTTTTCTCTGGATGAAAAATTAAGCTGAAGTTCTCGGGCTGCATATCGCAGAGAAAAGGAAGCAACTCAGACATACTCCAGTTTTAAACCTCAGAAATCTTTCTCAGAGGAGCTGCAGGAGCATAAAGCTCAAAGGGATATAAAAAAAGCCAGCCCTGGGGAAAGCAGGTCTGCTACAGCCTCTGTGCAGACACACAGTGTGATTGCTGCAGCCTGGGGGTGACCCAAGGGATGACTCCTTTATTCTGCTTTTGCTTGCTTAAAAATCTCTCAGCACCCACTGCTGTGCTGTTGGTTGAGGTGGTTCTTGGGGCTGCAGCTACTCTTACACCAGGTACCAGGACACAGGTTAAGACATTTCAGCTTTCTTGCAAGATTAACACCTTGAGGCTCCTGTAAGAAACTCTGCAGTGACACTGATGATAACTTCATGCTCTGGTACCAGCAAAGGAAGGGATGGATCAGTGGATATGGCAGGGTTAGATGGGAAAGGGTTAAGTGCAGCAACTGAGGCACACTAGACTGGCAAGGCTACAACCCCACCTGTTTCAGAGCACTGCCTGACCTCTAAAGCTGAACCCAACGTCATGGTTTAACCCCCACTGGCAGCTCAGCCCCATGAAGCTCCTCACTCAGGTCCCTTCCGTGGGGTGGGGAGAATCAGAAGGGTCAAAGTGAGAAAACTCTTGGGTTGGGATAAAAAAATTAACTCTATCCCAGCCAAACCAGCACATTCAAGAACTACCACCCAGTGGATACCTTCACCCCAGCATCCAGAGCAATCCTCTGAGGAAAGAGGCAAGCATTTTCCACTCAGAGGGCAGGGCAGATTTCTCCCCTGAGCTAGTCTAGAGCTTTCCATGTTCCTTGCCATCCTGACAAGACACCATAGGGCCCTCAGCAGGGCAGGGAGGAGGGCCAGGAGAATGCACTTACTCTGCCACTCTCTGTCTCAACAGTTATCTTCCCATCCTGTGCAGCCTTGATCTTGCCTTTGGTGTACTCCACCTCGGGGTCAGCCACGAAGCAGTAGGTCTTGGCATCGAAGGGCTGGTTCTGGGCTTCTGTTCTCTCCTTCTCTGACTTGCGCAGGAACGGTGCAGCCTCTCCAAAAACCTCCATGCCAACGGCCCTGCTCCTCACTGAAGCTGAAAGACAGACCCTGCTGCAATCCTCAGGGCTGAGCAGAGTGGAGCTGAACATCCACCAGCCCTCTCAGGTTGGCTGCTCTGAGAGCATCCTTCCCATCTCTTGGATGTGTGTTGAGGGAGATATTTGCCTTTCAGAACTGGATGAAGAAGAGCTGCCACCCCTCATGGCCACAAGGAAAGGGGATCCAAGCTCAGAGGAACAGGAGGGCTCCCTGGGGAAGTGTTGCAAAGGGGAGGGATTCACATAGTGCATAGTAAGACTGAAGCCCTGAAACCTGTTTTTCTTCCAGTTGGCCAGTTCTGAATTGTCCCACTCCCTTTTAACACAGAGCCTGCTGCAGGCAGCCACAGCAGGCAGGAGTGGACACATGCTATGGCCCATTAAAGCTGTTCATGCAGGGGAAGAACAGGGACCTGCCCACAGCAAGCAGAAGGGAAGAGCCAGCTCATGGCTCTCTGGGCATGAGACATTTTCATGTCTCAAATTCTCACCTTGACAATCAGTAGAGAGAAAGAAGGGAGGAACGGACTGACACCTCTGCTGTCTGAAAGAGAAAGAGTGGAAGGTCAGACTCAGCCAACCCCCAGCCTCTCAGAAGGCCCAACACCTCTCACTTACTGTGAGCAGCCACTCCAGTTGAGGACCAGCGAAGTACACCAGATAACCAGCCCTTCCCCACCCAGGGAGTGGGTCAGTGTAGAATCTACAGCAGGTTCCCCTCTGCAGTGCCACAGCCTGGCAGAGCTCCCAGCACCAGGAGCCCTGCACCCTTCCGTGGGTCAGTCACAGCATGGCCACGAGCGCGGCCAGGGATCAGGAGCCACCAGCCCTGGTGGCTTTATAGGCTCAGCCCCTTCCCTTGGCTCAGCCCTTTCCCTGTATTTGGAAGGAGGGATTGACATTCCTGCCCGTGGGTTTCTGCCATACACAGAATGTAACGAAAGGAGCTGCTCTTTTAGCCAATTTTAGTAACTCTGGACCAAGGGGTGGGTGGTAGGCTCTTTGCTGAGAGAATTTCCACTCCTGGGAACGTGCTCTCCTGCCAGCTACAGCCACGGCTGGCACTTCACTCATACCTGCTCTCACCTGCATGTAGGAGTAATAATAGAGCAGAAGGGCCCTGCCCCTCGGTGCCTGCTCATGGGATGCCAGGGCAGAGCTGCACGGTGGCAAGGGAATGCCAAGCACCTACCCACAGGGTGGGGGGCAAGGCCCTGGCAAGGGGAAATGTGATGAGGGTTCATGTAGGATCAGTATGGCAACTCCTGGGGCTTTCCCTCACTGCACATGTCAGGAAGGACAGGAGGACAGGCTGTGACTGAGGTTGGATGAGACAAACCACGGCAAAGGAGAGGCCCATCACCCACATCTAGCCAGGGATGGATGTTTCATGATGCCAAACCCTGAACATGCTACAGAAATTTAGCATCACATACCACTTTGGCTGCCTAGAACATTCCCTGCCCAAAGGATCTGGAGAAGCCATGTCACCCCATGCTACCAGGCCAGAGCACCATGACCAGTGTGCAGCACAGCCAGGCTGCTGCTAGGTGACTCTGTCCCTGTGCACATTTTAAACAAGCCAAAGCCCTCGCTGGCTCTTGCAGAACTCTTGCAAAGCTGGCTCATGAACTCCTGCAAAGGGGCTATGGACCAGGGTGGGCTTTGAGTGCAGGTCTTCCAGTGCCAAATGCTCCATTTGGTTGGTGCACAGCAGACACACAGTGACTGCTGACCAGGCAGGACAGCAGTCCACAGGAGTGACGGGAGCCTTTATGCCTGCACAGATAGAGGCAGCTCCTGGTGCATGACCAGAAGAGTCTCCTCCATCCTGAGTCATCCAGCCTGTTTTGGTTGTCTTCTGTCAGTGTTGAGTATCCCCATTTCCCCTCTGCACTGCATGGACACTCATCCAAGACTTCTCACATCAGAATGAAGCCTACAGGACCCGTGTGAAGCCAGAAGACTACTCCAAAGAGCTCCTGCCACCACCCAAAGCACAACTCCCAGCTGGGGGACCCTGGGGCACTTACCTCAGCTTCTGCAGCACGGGGCATGTTACCTCATCTTTCAGACAGAGCGGCTGGCCCTGCTTGTGCCTGCCCAGTGCCAACCCCGTGGTCTTACAGGAGCATCACTGTTGCTACTATTTTGACAAACATGTTCCATGTTGCCCTTAATTTCATTTAGGGTCACTAAAAATTGACACCACTTCCACATATCTCATGAACATTGAATTCCTAGAATCCTCCTAAGCCTGGAGGATGAGGGGATGCTTTTTTAGCAAGCATCCCCTGCGACCGGCCCTTTGAACTCACAGTGGCTGCACTGAGTGTCTGCAGACAGCAAAGACACATCCAACCAACCCTCAGTTTGGGGCTTTGTCCTGATACTGAACTGTCAGTGTGGTTCACACAGGCCCTTTCCTGCTCTCAGGCATGCTCAAAAGCAAGGGTGTGCCACCCAGCTGTGGGAGCAAAGAGCAGCAAGAGCCACTCTCCCTGTTGCTGGTTGGGGTGTCCAGCTGGGAGGAGGGTGCAGGAGAACAAATAGCCACAAGCAACAACCCACAGGTAGCCCCTGTTGCCAAGTGGCCACAGGCACCCACTGCACCCTGCAGCAGGAGCACACAGGACTCTGTAGAACTCTCTGTATGCAGCCATTGTCTCAGATGCTCTGGGTCAGGGCCACCCAGTGTAACACAGGCTGCAGCAACGTTTCATGTTCTCCCCGACCCAGACAGGGCTTGCAGCAAAAAACCACACACTGATTCCTTTCAGATCTCTGAAAGGAATTCTGATTCATGAACTACACAACCAGCCACAACTGCCACTGCTGTCACCTGCCCACTGATTGACAAGGTCATTGCAACAGAAACGCTCTTACTGCTAGCAGCTCTCCATGATGGCATGAGCACATTCCTCAGGATAATAGCTCCTGTAAAATCTTATCTGAGGGCAGCCCAGAGCAAGGGCTGAGCCACAAAAACGTGCCTGTTGCACTGTAAAGCAAAAATGCCAAGAGATTCAGCTTGATGTTTGGGCCAGCATGAAGTGATGTCCCAGGAGATGAGACTTAGTGTGAGTCTCAAGGCCAACAATACCCAGCTTCACCTTCTCACAGGCAGTGAAACACTTTCCTTACCAACAGAACCTTCCTAAGGCGTTGCTGGAAGGCCCCAGGGCACACATGGAGGTGCACATCTACTTGCAAACAGCCCTGGGAAAGAGCAGCTGCAGTTATGTTGGTTGCTCCGTGCTGATAACATCATTTGCAGACACAGAGCTGGCCTGAGGTGAAGGTCAGAAGGGTGCTGTGGCAGCGAGCTGCATTGCCTTGCAAGGCCCTCTAGTCCTGGTGCTGCCAGGGAGCTTTTATTGCTGCCCTTCGTTGAGATAAGGGCACTCACAGCTCAATGTACCCCCACAAATTAAAGGTGGATTTACTGGTTGGTCTCCATCTATTTTTGCACAAAGAACTTTGGGAGAACAAGGAGCTTTTGTAAGCTGTAGCTGAGTAAGTTCTCTGGCATGCTGGAGGAACCTACTTCATTAAACTAGTAATACACAGCTTAAACCAGGGAATGAGCTGGCTCCTGCACAGGGACAGATGCAATCATTCCTGCCCAGGTCTCCCCAGCACAGATCCTCATGGGCCCAGGAATACACATCCCTGATGCAGGGCTGCTACGAGTCAGGGGCTACATACTCCCCAAGCAGCATAGCTTGCTGAAAGAAAAGATCACTGGGCCAGGCTGCCCTGGGGGTGTGGAGTCTCCTTCTCTGGAGATACTCCAGACCCGTCTGGACACTGACCTGTGTGCCCTGTCCTAGGGACCCTGCTTTGGCAGGGGGTTGGACTTGGTGGGCTCTGGAGGGCCCTTCCAACCCCAACAATTCTTTGATGCTGTGATCTGATCCAGGTCAATTCTCCTTAAGATCAAAACTGGATTTGAGCTGAGCCCTTTGGCTGTCATGGCAGACACACAGTCTTTCACACTGGCATTACATGTGACAGGGAACGGAAAAACACAACTCGTTTGGATTTTGCCCTGCTGACTGTGGACTGATGCCCAGTCTCTCATCCACTCAAAGAGACACTAGCCAAGATCAAAGCTTGCTTTCCTGATAGGTTTCTTTTTTAAGAACTTAAAAAATCCTCTTTAAACTATCTTCTATTTGAGGAGGAATCTATCATCTTGGAACTTCAGGAATCCTCCCTCCTTCCTTGATAGAGATTCAACAGAAGAGTGCAATTTTAGACATACTCTATCACAGAAACCTTCCCAACCAATACCCTCAGGAGGTCACCATACCATAGGGCAGCTGATGCCCTACACTACTCTATAACCACTCTGGAACTAGTTGAGTTTACCATTTTTCATGATTTTGGAAAGATGAGAATTCCCTTGGACAAGAACACTGGCTTCCAGCTCCCAGTACCACCAGCATTCTTCTGTGAGTGGAAGGAACACCTGGGTTCAGTCTGACACGCTCTGGGACTTGCACTGAGAAGTGTGTCCTGTGAGCCACTCTCTGGGGTTCAGCTACCTTAAAAAAGTACACACAGCTTACAGGTTGCACTGCTATAGATTAACAGAGAGACAGGAAAGCTTGACCAGTACAGAGAGTTCTGATGATATTCTAGTAAAACCTGACTAAGGAAATAGAAAACAATGCTTATAGAAAGTAATCTTTATTTTCAAACGCTGCACTGTGTAAAATTCATCTGACTGACAACCCCCTGCATGAGCACAGACCCCCCTCACCCTCCCCACTTCACTAGTACAATCAGAGTGCAACTATGCAGCAGAGTACAATCAGGCAACTATGCATAAAATCATTTAGACCAGAAGCAAAACCTATCTGCAGCCCATTAGTCTTTCACATTAACAGCATTCACCCCCAAAAATCACCAAGGGAAAACCCCACACTTCATTCCTGCATTCAAGTAAAGAGGAAACCAGGCACACTACAGGGTTGGTCCCATGCCTGGAAGCTGCTGATGCTTTCAGTGCTCTTTAGTCTTAAGGCTTTTGTGACCTTAATTGCCTCTCCCAGAAGGCAAAACAGTGCTGGGGTGAGGGGGAAGAGGGCTGTCATGGCCCACACCCATTTTCATCCAGTAATCACCCTCCTGCAACCACCATCCTCCCCTGATGTCTTGCCAAGAGTTCCCATTTGATTTTACCAACAATAGATATGTCCTTCACAAATGAAAAGCCTTCTATTTTCTGCTCCCAACAATGTCCCAGAAGTCCCAAACTTCACTCTGTAGCCTAGATCTTGCTGCAAATAGTTTCCACAGGGACATCTACAGGGATTTCTGATACAGTGTTTTGCAGAAGATGGTTTCCATTCTTAGTGGGAAGGAGAGAGGCACGTGGTGACAGGATGTTATGCTTGCATGCTTCTGCTTTAACAGCCAAACCTACAGATGATGTCCACATCAGTCCTTGAAGTCCTTGTGGTTTAGGATCTGTGCTTTCTCATGTGAGCAGCAATAGAAGCAGAAATCTCAGCGCTCTTCTTATTCTGGCCATAATAGTCCACAAAGTTCCCATCTGGCCCCAGGAGGTACATTATTATTGTGTGATCCACCTGCAAGAGAGCACACCATAGCTTGAACCCCAGGTTGGAAGGGACCTCAAGGATCATCTGGTACAACCTTTCTTGGCAAAAGCATGGACTACACAAGATGGTCCAGCACCCCATCCAGCTGAACCTATAGAGCATCCACTGCCTCTCTGGGGAGATTATTACCATGGCTAATCGTTCACATTGTGGAAAATCTTCCTTGTGTCAAAACTGCATCTCCCTGTGTAACCTGTACCCTTTACCCCTTGTCTTTTCCACAGGACTCCTTGTGAAAAATGAGTCCCCATCTTCTTTATAGCCACTCATTAACCAGAGGAACATCCTGCATCCCTCTCCAAGTCAGCAGCAGCCCATTCAGCCTTTGGTTCAGCTGTCTTGGCAAGACTTCCCACCCACAAGCCAAAGATACACAGAAGCTCAGCATCGCCTTGGTGGTGACTTCTTGCCAGCGCCCCTCCTGCCACTCAGACAAGGCTGGGGCAAATCTGGGGGCTGCTGGTCCTCCCCACTCACTTTTCCAGCTTCCCTCTACTTGTTGTGATGCTCTATGACCCCCACAAGGTATTCAAGCTCCTGCTGCTCATACGATGTAAATCCAACACAAACAGAGGTACTTCATTAAGCCAAAGTTCACTGTCAGTAAGACCAGGATCAAGATCATCAGCAGGATACAGGAGCTGCAGATAAAGGAGCTGGCACAGAGGGAATTACATACGCTGGGAGGGAGCTCCCTCTACTGTCCGAACTGAAATGACCTTAAAAAATGGTCAAAGTAACAATTACCTGAACGCCTGAGGTATTCCAATTTTTGGAAAAATTAACTCCACTGTAAGTTTATTTAAAATGCCACTGAAAGTACTGGCTGCCCCTGTGACAACATCTTCATGAGCAAAGACACAAACTTGGGACCATGGAGGCCATGAGTCTGTGATTGCTCCAGTGGCATCATCATCCCTCTGCCACTGGAGGAAGAAAGCAAACCCAGAACATACTTATGCACTGACATGAAGGACTCACACCAGCCTCACAGCCCCAGTGCTCAAAGGACTCATTAAACATAACAGGGCTTCTCTCACTGAAGAATGTTTCCCAACATTTTACTGAAGGTTTAATTCAAATAAACAAATCTGCCTCAGCATCCTACCTCAAACAGTGCCCAACAATGGTTGCTTTAATGAACATAAAACCAGCACCAAAAAGACACTATCTTCCTCTATCACCTCCCTGTTTCCAAGCATTTTTAGCTCACAAACTTCCTGAACTAGGCAAGATTGACAGGCATTTCATAATCCTCAACTGATCACTTTTTTCCCCAAAGACTAACAGCAGGTCTCCCCATGGACTCCCAGGAACTTCTACCATTCACAGCTGTAGCAATTCCACTTCTCACGTGCCCACTGCAACAAGAACCATCACGTTTCCTTTTGCACCTGTTCTTAGTTCTCTGATGTCTTTAGTTCTTGTAATGAAGAAATGAAAACAAACACATGTATCCTCACTTGTTCTATCACTTGTTCCTACTTTATTCTTCCAGGCTGCTCTGGAAATGGCAAGTCAAGGCAGCCTTGGCAGCAGCTCTGGTCCCTATAACCCCATCTAGTCACTTCCAGAGAGTAAGATTTTGACTACCCAGTGTAGCCTCACTTAAACCTCTGTTTCCCCCTTTACACTATTACTCTACATATTTTATCCCACATAATTTAGCATTAACACACTCTCTCCCACAGGTTATCTGACACAGGAGGAAGATCTTCAGTGTCTGCAGACAGACTTTGCATCATTCAAGTCTCTCAGCGTAAAGACCCCACTCCTTGGCACCAGTTTGGCAGGGAATGATTTGTTACTCATTTCTCCCTCTTCCTATTTCCCAGTTCCATTTTCACTTTGCAGCACAGAGGAAAATAGCCAGACAGAAACATCACACAACAGAAAAAAGTCAAATTACTGCCAGGCTTGCTAGTCCATACACTATAGTGCATGCAGGCCTGGGATTGTAGTCACAGAACATGTTTCAGTGAGGCTCTGAACTTGTAGGAGGGCATCTTAGAACCTCTACAAACACAGATTAACACATTGGTGCTACAGGGCCTTGCTGGCTTCAGTATAGATTGGAACAGCTCCCTTCTGGTTTTAAATTCTACATGCTCCTCTTACCCAAAGTCTTTCATTAGGCAGAGGTGCAACATTTACTTACTATGTAATCGCTGTCTTCATCTTTGGGGCCTTCACTGTAATACACACGGTATGCTTTGGCCACCTGGTCAATCTGTGCCTTGGTACCAGTCAATCCAATCAGCTTTGGAGAAAATTCTGGGTTAGAAAGAAGAAATGTAGACATTTTAGTAAAAAGAATCCCATCAATCCCAGTGCTCTATATTGTGTGCTATGACATTGAGGAAGAAAACAGTAATACCTTTAACATATCTGGCAATGGCTTCTTCGTTGTCCCTCTCAGGATCAATGGTGATGAAGAGCGGGGTCAGATTAGGCAAAGATGGAATTCTATCTGTGACATTAACAATCATTTCTGTTAGAAAACTAAAAATCATGTCTCACCTCCCTTCAAACAAGCTCCCAGCCATAACATCAATCCAAGCCCATCTTAAGTGGCAAAAAAAGGCCACTTTGTGCAGCTTAATTTATGCAACTTGCAAATTAAGCAAATGTCATGAAATTCGATGGTTTGTGCTTGTGCTGGGTGAAGCCACACTTCCAGCCTCTCAGCCAGAGGCCTGCCCTGCTATGGGGAGATGACAAACTGGCTCTGATGCAGAGAACACAATACACGTATCACAGCACAGCAGCTGACACAACAAAAGCACACCCATGATGATGGAGCATGAGGATAGCTGAAGACAAACCCAGGTTCTTTCCCTCATGTTCCAACCATAGCCTTCACTATATTGTCTTCTCCTTAGCCTGCCCTTTTGCCTGTTTGGTTATTATTATCCTTGCCCTGCAACTGCAGGCTGAGAACACCATCTCTACCACACAGCCCTCCTCCAACCTCCCTCCACAGCAGTCTCCAAGAGACTCTCAGAGAGTCTCTTTACTGAGAATGGATAAAATCCAGGGGGAATAAAGAATCCTCAATCACCCCACAATCACTCCTTGGCAATGGCAACAACGCAATGGCACCATTGCCTGTAATCTGCCACTATCATGTTCTATTACCAAGTCCCCTCTTGTGGAAAGATCAGTGCTCTAAATATCAGATCCCAGTGACAGGCAGATTGATGTATGCATCACTTACCAATTAACTCAATTACTGAATGACTGTCAACAACTTTATTTTGAAAAATATCATCAGTTATTACCATTTGTGATATTTTACCACAATAAACCTGGTCCTGCCAAAAAAAGGACCAACCACTAAGCCAAGTAAATTCCCATACCAATTTCATCCACCACTTCAATCATTTTCTCCAGTTCGTCAGGACAGATGTCAGGGCAGTGTGTGAAGCCAAAGTAGATCAGCACCCACTGGCCGATGTAGTCCTTACTGGTCTTGGGCTGTCCCTCGTGGCTGACCAGAGAGAAGGGCCCTCCTAACAGTGGTTTCCCAATGCCTCGGTTTCGTTCCTTCTCCAGCTCTGCAAAAAACCAGAAGGGGGATCAAACACACCGAGTGCCAGGATCCACACTCAGAAACAGTGAGGGAACATGGCAGAGTGTCAGCCCAGGGTGCTGAAATGGCAACATCTACCAAGGCCCATTGTACAGAAACCCAACGTGGGCAAGATGTCCAAAACCAATTCAATTTCTAGCAATATCAATGATATCACTAAACTCATTTGAAACATAATAATCGCTTTCATTGTCAAGGGAAAGGGGGCAAAGGATTCAATTTCGAGCAACATCAATGATATCACTACAATAATTTAAAACATAATTTCTTTCATTGTCAGGGGGAAAGGGGAAAGGGGGTATCACCAGGCTTGGGCTGAAAGAGAAAAATCAGCATCCTCTGCCAATTGAGCATATCCTAGAAGCTGCCATCTTTTGTTTTCAACATTACCGACATGAAAAAGGTGTATTTAGGAATTTTAAAACGCTTAACCTTAAAGTTTGGTGGGTTTTGTGGGGTTTTTTTTAATTTTCGAAAATTTTTCTCTGGCACTGAAGATACACACAGGCAGAGAGCGGCACTGCGTGAGGCGTGACGGGACCCGGAGGCACGCTAAAAGGGTAAAATACATCCGAATACAAAAAAATGCCTCATCCGACACGCTCCCGCTGCTTCTCACGTTGCTTCTCCCGCCCAGCCACACGCTGGCGGCCACGGCCGGGCCCCGCCGCCGCAGCGCGGCCTCCCCCTGAGGCGGAAAGGGGCCGGTATCCCTCCCTCCTCCCCGGCCCCGACACTCACCCTCTTCCTTCCGCTGCTTCAGCTTCTTCATGGCGACCAGCAGCCCCCCGCACAGCACGAAGGTGGCCGCCAGCGACCGCCACGACACAAGCTGCTGAGGAGAAGCTGTTTAGTGACTGAAAAGATGGGGCCGGCGCGGCCCGGCCCGACCTACCCCGCTGAGGAGGGACGCGGATCCCTCGCTCCCCTCACTCACCCTCCTCTGCGCGCCTTTCCGCGGGCCGCTGCCCGGCGGCAGGTGGCTCACCAGGCGGCTGCCGGGCCCGGGCGGCCTCTCCCAGGCCCGCCCAGGGCGGCCGGTCAGAGGCCGTGAGAGGCCGGCCGGGCCCGGTAGCTGCCAGTACAGCACCGCTCGCCAGCAGCGGAGCGCTGCCGCCGCCATCTTGTCATCCGCTTTCCCGTGCCCGCCCCTTCCGCCGCCTTCACCCGGCGGCAGCCGCCATGGAGGCGGTGCCGCTCTTCTCCTTCGGTGTCATCGCGGACATCCAGTACGCGGACGCGGAGGACGGATACGATTTCAGCGGGTACCGGCGGCGGTATTACCGCCAGAGCCTTAACTTGCTGCGGGACGCTGTGGAAGCGTGGGACGCCGAGAGGGTGCCGCTCGCCTTCGTGCTGCAGCTGGGTGACAGCATCGATGGCCTCAACGCCCGCAGCGGCGAGGCCGAAAGCGCCTTGGAGCGGGTGCTGGCGGTGCTGGGGCGGCTCTCGGTGCCGGTGCATCATGCGTGGGGCAACCACGAGTTCTATAACTTCAGCCGAGCCCGCCTGGCGCACACCGGCCTCAACAGCCGGCCTGCCGGGGCCACGGCCGGCCCGCCAGCTGGGGACTGCCAGGCGTATCACTTCAGCCCAGCCGCACGGTTCCGCGTTGTTGTGCTTGATGCCTACGACCTGAGCATCCTGGGCAGGGAGCCGGACAGTCCCCGCTACCAGGAGTCCCTGCAGCTGCTGCGGGAGAAGAACACCAACGACGACCTCAACAGCCCCACAGGTACCCCCCCGTCCACTTCCCAGGCCATAAGGCGGCTCCTAGGACTGACATTGGGTTGCTAGGGGGTGAGGCAGGTGGCCATTTCTGCCCACATCCTCCACATCCCTGCTGTCAGCTGAGCACCAGCCAGTGGGTCTCTAGCCAGGCACAGGACATGCTCCCCCATCATGCTGCTCTGGTGCTTTTGGGATGGATTTATGCCCTGCAGTATTAGAACTAAAAGCTGCTCTTAGTGCGGCTGCTATTGCAGAGTGTCAAGTGATGCTGACCCTATCCAATGCTGGAGGGACTCAAATGGAAACGCTGTGTGTGCTGCACGACCAAACCCCCAAAAACCCTATCAAATAATTTTCTTTTTGTTTCTGCTAGGAGGCTGGAGCTTTGATCCAAGAGATGGAAAAAAAATATAAGAGTAAACTATCCATTGTAAGCACACGTATACAAGGCAAACGGGGAGCTGCGAGGGGGTATATGCATCTATGCCTAACCACCTTCTTCATTGCAGGACTCAAAGAACCTCAGTTTGTAGAGTTCAACGGAGGATTTAGCCAAGGCCAGCTGGACTGGTTCAATGAAGTCCTCAAGTTCTCTGATGAAAACCAAGAAAAAGTTGTAGTTATGGGTAGGTGGATCTGGGGGATATACGGACAGAAGTTACATAGCCAGTGTATGTTGGCTGAGGAAAATGTAGTGGCTTTGTAGCTTTACTGAAGTACATGTGTATCCTGTGAAAGTAGACAGCAAACATGTCTCATACTCCAGTGGGCTTTGTATACAGTTAGATCAGTTTGGTTACACTTAAAGTAACTCTCCTGCTTCTTTCCCTCCCAACTGCAGGTCACCTGCCCATTCATCCAGATGCTTCAGACAGAGTTTGCCTAGCCTGGAATTACAAAGCTGCCCTTTCAGTCATACACTCCCATGGGTGCGTGGTCTGCTATCTGGCAGGACACTTGCATGATGGTGGCTATTGTTTGGATTCTCACAGAGTTCATCATCTGACTTTGGAGGGTGTTATTGAAACTCCACCAGAAAGCAATGCCTTTGGAACAATTTATGTCTACGAAGATAAAATGATACTCAAGGGAAGTGGCAGAATTTCAGACAGAGTTATGTGGTTCTGAAGATGGTAGGCAAATGCAACTTGCTCTTCTTCAGGAAGCACTGTGACAAAAACCAAGGGATTCAACTTACTATTTGCTTGTAGAAAGATATGCATGGCTGATCCTTATAACAAACTCCAATATTGTTCTCTTAGATACAGAATTCTAGAAATCATGTTTCTATCTTCATGAAGAAGAGAGAAGGCCAGTAACCACATTTGAAACGGACATATTTGAATGGAGAATCTTGACTTGAAACCCCCAATCCTGACTGGATTGTTACTTACTGTGAAAATATGCAAAACATATCATGAATTTTGTCAAAAACACTCCACTTTGCTTACATCAGTCAGAATTAAAGTGTGCAGAAGCTGCATTTCAGTTTTTTAAATTACTTAAACATCACATTCAATAATGTCTCATGTCTGGCAGAACTACCTCCCCTTGTAACCTAATGTGGTCAGCTAAACATTGCTTTAAAAGACTGAAGTAATCTTCAAAAAGAGCTAAGCCCAAGGAAAATGGAGAAATCATCTGTGCTACACCCTGTAGTGCTGCAGATGCACTGCTGGGATCTGGTGTGCACAGCTGCAGCAGTACAGAGACAAGCAGCCCTGTCCTGGAAGGATCTAAAGCATGTTGCAGTGCTGCATCAGGACCCATTCTGGCTTTCTCCAGTGTGGTCACCTGTGCCTCCTTCTCCAGGAGAGGTACCAGTGGAACATGCTTACTGCCACTGCTGCTGTGTGGGCTTTGCTTTCCAGGGACCAGAATTTGAATCTTGAGCCTGCACCTCACAGAAAATGAAGCTATGGAACCTTTTGTTGAATTTTCCTTCGAAAAATAGTATTTATTACTCTGTAAACCCAGTAATTTTCAGTTACAGATAACAGCAGTAATACTTCTCCAGGTACATTCTACACAGGATTTTAGCATAGCAAAATAAATACAGACTGCTCACTTTTTTGGTTCTTCTCAATGGACTATCCAGGCAGGTATCTGGAAATTTTATGGCTGTAAACAGTAATTTAAGGAAACAAAGTGTTTGCTTTACTTTTCCCTTACGTTACAGAACAGTAGATGTCCCAGCGTACGAGGTGGTTGCAGAGTGATCTAGGGATGTCAGGATACCTTGAATATACCACTGGAACACACATTTAGATCAACAGTGCTTTGGAAACATTCAGAGAGCTGAACAAGTTCCCACAGAAAATTCCTCACTTGGATTAGAGAGTGATCCTCAGGTTTAACTAGTCTCCGCAAAAGCACCCAAGGGCAGAATATTTATCCTCTACCTTCTCCCACCCCATTAAATCACCGTTTTGCAGTGTGTTGGCCAGGATGCTCGCATCTCTTTGTTCATGTAAATGTACAGCCAGGACACAAAGGGGAGCAGAGCGACCACCACAGCAGCAGTCAAGCCAACTCGGCCCAATGGACTCCTATAAAGAAGGAAATTTAACACAGCTACTTCACATCAGACTGTAACAACACATTCACACCTGGCTGCAGGTGGAATGAGACTAAATTTGCTCGAAATAGCACTTCAATGGAGCTGCTGTAGAGTCTTTTGCTGGAGAGGCACCACGTGTCAGCAGCCAAAGTCCTGTCACCTCAGGCTACACAGAGGTGAGGGGGAAATCCCCACCAGCCTGCTCAGAGCATCTCTGACATGTTTTCTCAGCACAAAAGTTGTATTTGGCAGATTGGGGGTTTCTTATAGTCCCAGCTAACAGGAATTTAGCAAAACTGCTGTAGCATCCTCCTTGGAAGAGGCTGGAGGGGAAAAATGAGGAGCTGCTGCAGACTGGGCATCCACCCAGCACTGTCCACCAGCTCTGCCTGCATCACCTGCTTGCTTGGATGGATGCAGCAAACATTAGTACATCAGTACAGAGACCTTCACTGGAAAGTTCTGTGAACTGGGAGCAGTTCACTTTGCAGTTCATGAGCAGTCATGGCCCATGTTCCCATGCCTGTGCCACAGGAAAGCCATGCTGTTCTCATGCAAAGGGAGAATGTCCCCTTCCTTGGGCTCCTACCCCCGGATGTCCCATACTGGTCCCTGCTCTCTCAGGACATTGCTGCCTCTTTCAAAGCCACCCACAGCATGTCCCCTCCACTGCTTTGGGTGAAGATGAGCAGGAAACCCAGAGCTTCCCACAAGAACAGTCCTTCCTGAATGTGGTTTGATGGGCACTGTGGGTGGAAACCAGTGCCAGCAACTAGCAAAACCCGTAACAGAGACCACAGACCCCACAGCAGTAAAAATGTCTTGTGCAGCTTTACTTCCCACCCCTCTCCCCAGACTTTTATGTCTGCAAATCCTACAGGCACCATCCACTGCTGCCTGGGTATCTGAGAAGGTTCAGGCAGTGACATGAAGCAGCAGAACAAGCAGCCAAAGCCAGCTGTGTGTTTTCAAGAGGCTGGCTGCTAAGTGAGAGCATAGGAATGGGCTGCAAAGAGAAAAACCCACCCAGAACCCAAACTTACTTTGCTGAGCTGCGACAAAGACTCATCCATATGGCGACAATCAGCAGCCCTAACAACTCTCTAAAAAGCCAAACAAAAGACAGATTAGAAAACAATACAATCGGATGTTTGGTTTTAAAAATGCAACAGTTGCCTCCAGAACAGCAGTGTGAGTATGTGCTGCCTTCTTTGGAGAGGTTCAGTGAACTCCACTGGGACTATAACCGCCAAGGTATTTACAGGGAGTCACCCTGCCTCCCACCACAAACTGGGAAACACACGTGCCCCAGCTATACAGCCGCTGAATATCCTACTTTGCTTTTTGTTCCACTGCTAAACTCACATTTCCCTTGTGAACACAGGGCAAACCACTATCCCAGCACTGCAGAGGGTGAAGAGCCACAGTAGCTGCCAGTGCCTCCCCCCAGTACTGAGTGGGGACACATACTGCTGCAAACACAGCCCAGGTGAGAAATCCACCCCCCAGTCCTGGGGGGACACAGCATCCCTTGGAGAATATCTAAACATTAATCCCTACAGCTCCAGCAAGAGCAGGAAGGTGTTTCACAGTGCTCATCCCCTGCTCTCTGAAATCCAGAACTGCTCCCAGTTAAATCTAGCTGCAGGCAGGCAAGCGTGCCTGCTGACTCCCTTCAGCTCTTTTCTCTCAGTTTGCCTCCCTGCACCTACAGCACCCACTGCAAGAGCCCTGCAAATCAAGTTTAGGGAGGTGATCCCCAGAAGGAGAGGGCCTGCCCTGCTGCATTTGTGCAGGGGAAAGTAAAAATCCACTTACCTGCCTTCCTCTTCGTGCAGGATGTTTCCTTGAGCAGAAGCAAGCAAAGAGTAAGCCAAGACAATGGTCCCAACAATACAACCAGCAGAATGAAGGTCACAAAGAGTCCTCCAAACACCATTATCTGAGGGGGGAAAAAATTGACTGCCAGCAACCAACCCTCATGGGCTATGGTTTCATGAATGCTCAGGTAGCCAGAAAGCCAAGAGACTGCAGTGGTGCAGCTTGTGACACTACTGAGCACCCCTTAAGATTTTTGGTTTGGGCATAAGCATGGGTTTAGTTTATTCAGAGTGAGTATTCATACCATGTTACTTTGAAATTATTGGAATTGGGTGAAAATACAAAAGATTAACTAGTTTCTGGAGTCCTGGACCACATCTGATCTGATTCAGTCTACATGTGACTGCAGATTTACCCCCCACAGCATTTGCCCTTGGAAACTCAGCCACTACACTGAAGCCTCTGAACATCCCCATCGCTGCCCATGCTCTGTGGAGCAGCTGTAACACTACACTGACAGGTCCTTCAGCTCTTTCAGAGGACCCTGCAGAGCTCAACTCCTCTTCTGAAACACAGATGAGCAAAACTGCAGATTTACAACAAACCCCCAAGTGATTACAGTGCCCATGCGAGCAGCAGAGCCCAGTTCAAAGCATGATCCCAGGCTCACGCTCCACTCCAGCTGGGAGCACTGGGATCTGGGTGCAAAGGTAAAGCTATTGCAGCAGCTGTTCACCTGCAGCAGGTCCAACCACAAGCACTAAGCCAACAAGCAGCTTTTGTAGATGCAGGTTCCACAGCTTTTCACCCTCAAAAGGATGTAGGACATGTTTTTAAGCAGCCTGGTCTTAACCCCTGACCCATTAAAGACAAACCTTTTGGGGGAAAAATTTGAGCAGACACTGTTTTGCACATCAATATCATACCTGTTACTGAAGGGTTAATGCCAACAAGCAGTGTCAGGGCAGCTGGCACTAAGTAGAGGACCTGTTAATGAAACATAAATCTACTCTGTAGCAAAACAGTAGCAAGATAAGGAAGCAGAAGCTCACACACACCAAACCAAGCCCCATCAATGCCTCTCCCCTTCAGAGCAGCTTGTCAAGTGTGCAGAACAGCTGCCAGCCCCTGTCCCTCTGCATGCCCTGGCACTGCTACTGCTCATCTTCACCATCACCACCCAGAATCTGGGACCATCAGCCAAGTTCCTCAGCTTTTAGGGTGCAGAGTACTCGCTGCCCAACCAGCCTGCTGCAGAGTCCCTGCACTGCATCAGTGCCCTGGGTAAAGCCCCTACGGGGAAACCCCCAAACCCTCCACCTGCACTGGGCGTCTCCCCTGGAAGCAGGAGCACCCTCGGCTGCTCACCCACATAAGGGACGTATCCCCACACAAGAGATGTGCGGGGGACAGGCCCTGCCTCCCCAGCAGCTCCTGTCCCCTTCCCCCTTCACCCCACACAGGGCCAGGGCCACCAGCCGTGTGCCCGAGAAAGGGCTGACAAGCGGCGAGAGGAGAGGAAAGGGCTGGATGCCGCCCGGCCAGGGGCCGGAGGAGAGAGAGCAGCCAGGGGTGCCCTGCACAGGGCTGCAATGCCTCCGGGGGCAGGGCCCGGCCTGCGGCGAGATAGGGAAGATCCTGGGAGCGCAGTCCCGTTTCAGCCGTCGCCGCAGCAGAGAGAGGATGCTTTCCGGACGGCCGCCTGCTCTTCGGCTGAAAGCGGGGAGCAGGGGTACTCGGGCGGCCCCAGTTCGGGCCAGGCGCCGGGCGGAGCTCGGCTGGGGCCAGCGGGGACCCGTCGGGGAAGGCGGCGGCAGGCGGAGCCGCGGCAGGGCCGCCCCGTCCAGCTGCCCGGCGGGGAGGGGCGACCCGTACTCACTATCCACAGCTCGGAGTCGGGGTCGTTCACCTGTAGCGAAGAGGCACGAACTGAGAGCCTGGCAGCAGCCCCCGGCCGGGGCCAAGCTCCGCGGGAAGGGACCGGGACGGGACCCCCGGGCTGGGGGCGTCCGGCGGCCCCGCCCTCACCTGCACGGCGGCCGCCAGCCCGAAGAAGACGGCCATGAGCAGGTTGCACAGGCGCCAGAGCCGCCCCGCCATGGTCAGCGCCGCCTCCGCCTCCTCCGCCACGGGGGCGCGGCCGCCTGGTGCCCGCCCGCCGGCTCGGGCGGGGCTGGGCCTGCTCACGGCCGGCGCTCTCCGAGGCGAGGAAAGGGCTTCCTCCCAAGTGGGGCCGGGTCAGCGCTCAGCAACGTGTGTCTTTGCAGTGTAACCTCTGTCCCCAGACCTTCAGTCCTTCCCCTCGCCTCACTGGAGCAGTGCTCCAGTCGCGAACCCAGTATGAGCTCTAGCAGCCAGTCCCTTCTGTGCTGTGTTCGGGCCCAGGACAGGCTTTGAGCGTCGGTTCTGAGGGAGGGGAGGTATCTTGGGCTGGAAAATGAAAGCGTCGAGGATTAAAAAGTTATCAATAGCTTTAATAAGAGAGAAGAATGTAAGAGACTGTGTGCATTTCATTAGAGTAATTTATATGAGATAAAAAAAAGAGCAGAGAGCTTTTCAGGCACACCAGTGTAATAAATAACTAAAGGAAAATTGCTGATCAAACCAATAATTGCTCTGTTAAGCCAGATGCTGCTGGGGTAAGAGCACCCTGTTTTGCAAGACAAAGGGCAGAACCGCAGTGTCAGTGGAAAGTGTTAACATAAATAAGAAAAGCTGATTTTGTAACAATTACTTGCTAATCAACAGAAATAAGAATAGCTAATTTTGTATCCATCATTTGCTGATTAACATAAATAAGAATAGCTGATTTTGTAACAGGTATGGACCAGGAAAATAACAAACAAGAAACTGAATGAAATGACGTATTGAAGATGTGGCAACCGACCTGGAGAAGGATAAGGACCGCTTAGGCCTAGTAGACTTTGCTAGCCTTGGAGGAGCTGCAACTCCCCGGCCACCCAGCGCGCTGTCCTTTTTGCTCTCCTACTTTAATAAATAATTAATGAATTCATTGGAGACTGGATTTGCATTAATTCAACCATAACACCAGGTTTTCCTTGTGTGGGACACAAAATTATGAATTCATGTCTGCTGCTTGCACAGAGGAAATTGAGCTGTGATGGACTCTGTGGCTCTTTCATCTGTCTGGCTGCAGGTGACAAGCTGTCACACAAACCTACACAGCCCACCTGGGCTGCCGGTCCACACAGGAGACCGTGGTGGCTGGGAGAAACTGGTGGAGACTGGGAGAGAGGCAGAGGAACAGCCAGGGCCCTGCGTGGGGTGGGAGAGGACTTGTGCTGTGGGGCAGGGGCTGCTGGGCTGGCAGAAAGCGGCTTCTCCTGGGCTGTGGGAGGGTTCGGCAGCCCTGCAAGTGTGCAAAGTCCAGTGACAAGAAGGAGAGGGCACAAGGGCTGTCTGCCTACCTGCTGCACCAGTGGAATCTGCCTCAAAACCCATCGGGCTGCAGTGGGGTCTAGAAATATGAAGGATTTTTGGCGTTCGGCATGCTTCCTGCAACAGGAAGGTGGAGAGTCGCTTTAAAGCTCTGCCAGCTCTCGGGAGTGCTTGGATCACCACCCCAGCTCCCGCACAGAGCAGACCCTGTCCGGCTGGGGAGGCTCCGGCAATACCGCTTTCTCCCGTAAGAGGGAGCCCAAGAACCTTTAGTACCCTTGAGAATCACTTGGGATGCTTTAAAATTAGCCCCTCGGTACGAGATAAAACCCGTTCCCTTCCCAAGCCTCGTGGAGCCGGCGGCTCAGCCCATAAAAGCTGAAGCTCATCTTTGATCTGGCACCTTCACCAGTAGTAAACGGGGGCTTCGAGTGAGAGGGCAGCAGCCAGGCTGTGGTGGGGGAGAACCAGTACCAGAGGTGTCAGCGGAACCTCACCAGTCTCCCATCCCAGTGACCTGCTCTGTGATAGCACTGGTGACACCGCCATGAATGACCATGGATTGGTTCTGGTTGGAACGATACTGGTGCAGAAGCAGGGGGGCTCAGGGGCTTTGGTGAATTCCTGGCCCCAGGGCTCTGTTGGCTGCTCAGACAGGGACATCCAGAGATAAACATACAGTTACATGGTTGATGTTGCCAAAAGGGCTTTGGTTTTAGTGGCCTTAACCAGTGGGTCAGGTGCAGGGAAGGGTGGAGCCCCATGTTCACTGATTTCCTGACTTCAGGGGACACATCTCAAGTGTTTAAGAGATTGACCTTCTCATCCTTATTATAATCCTGTATTACAAACCTTCCTCGACCTCGTTAGTTTTAAAGAGCTCACCCAAATTAATTGGTCTTGTTAATGCCTTGTCAGCTGCTTTGGTTTAATCCTAATTTAAAGTAATTCCCAATTCCCAGAAAAGTCCTGGAACTACCAGATAAACAAGGCACTTGTGTGCACCTGGAATACAGCAAGGGGATGGGCAGCAGCCTCTGGGATCTCCTCAGGAACAAGAGCTGACAAGCCAGCCTGACACCCTGGGATGGCACAGTCTTTTAGTCATAAAGTGAGAAGTGGCATGTGTCATATGTGGACTTTAGGAAGGTTTTTAACATCAGGTGTCCTGACCCTCTGCTGAGTCGATACAACCACATGGGGAGTGCAAAACCAACGAGACAATTGTACAAGTGCTGGCAGTGGCTGTCAGACTGGAAGGATGGACCAAAATGGTTTGTGCAGGGGTCCCTTCTGATGCCAGATCTTATTAATTACTTTAGTTGATAGCATGGATGATTAATACCCATGAGGGCCTTACTCAACCTGCACATTATTCCAGACTGCCAAGGGCAGCAAACCCAAGAGTTCAGCACAAATAAATAGGCTGAAACCTGTAGGGTAAAATCCAGCAGGTCCAACTTTGGGTATGAGCTTTATGAATAGTGAGAAACACTAATACAGGCAAAGGAACATCTGAGTGGACATGGCTTTTTGGAAAAGATTCCATGGTATAACAGAGAGCAAGCTGAACACCAGCAGTGAAAAGATAACCACAGCCCTGGAGTGGGTGAACCTAGCCTCTGTGACAAGCTGGAATAACGTGCCTAGTTAGGGATGTTGGACTTCAAAAAATGCAGATCAGCAGAAGAAGAGCCAAACAGGATCAGTGAGGATGCTGGGGGTGGGGGAGGCACACAAAAGACGTAGAAAAGCTAAAACAATTGACTTAATATAGAAGCCAGAGCGGGGAAGGGAAGAGAAGCACTACAGACATTAGGTGGCTAAGAGGTCATTCCAAAGGAGGCCAGGGCCACAGCAAACAGGACAAGTGTGGTGGTTCAGCCCTGGACAGTGGCTGACCACCACATGCAGCTTGCTCACTTACACAGGAGAGACAGACAGAGCCTCCATGGGTTAGGATAAAGACAGTTTACTGACAAAAATCACTATGAATACAAAACAATAACAGCCAATTACACTCACACCCAGTGCTAAGACAGAATACCTTACTGACCTGATGAATACAGACTGCCAGACCCAACACCCCAGCCACACTCAGACTGTCCTGGAGACAACAAGCTCCTGCTTATCCCCAGCCAGCCCCTTTTATGGGCAGTGATGTCAGGGGGTGTGGAAACAGCCCAGGATAACTCAGCTCACCTGGGATAACTCAGCTCACCTGTGCTGGCTGCTTGGGGGGGTTAACCCTGGCCTGGCCAGAACCAGGACAACAGGATACAAAGGATTTCAGCTCAGATAAAACAGCTTGAGTTCAGGCTTTCAGATAATGTCAGCATAGAATGTGCTAGAACAGATTGCTGGGGAAAGGCACAATCTCCATCACTAGAGGTTAAGAACAGGTTTCACAAACAGCTGCCAGGACAAGTATTGCTGATCCTCCCAGACTTGAAGGGAGTGGGAGAGGTGATGAAGAGGAGGAACTTCCCTGACTATAAGCAGACCATGTGCAGGTGGCACAAAGTAGAGGTAGAAGCCAGCTGTGAGCTCCTGCCAGTGTTTGCCAGCAGGTAACAGGTTTCTGTACCACAGCCTGCATGGTGCCAGCTTTGTCCTGGCACTCTTGGTTAGGGTGGAGGAGAAGGGTTAAGTGAGAGAGCGAAGGGAAAGGAAAGCTGAACTGGGGGAGAAGGGCGATGTTTTGTGGCAGGACCTGAACCACCCCCCAGAGTTAACTCTCAGCAACATTTGATGCCAGTTTGCTGCCAAGAGCAAGGGGTTTAATGGGCATCAGGTGGCCTTAGAGCACTTTGAAACAAAAGCAGGAAGAAGCCCGGGGTTGGTGGAGGGGTGAGGTTGTTGCTCTTTCTATTGGGAGCTGTTTTTAATGTGAGCTTTTACTTTTTTCCCTCCTGATCTGTAGCTGCTGTGCCAGGCTGTGCCCTGTGGCTGCAGGCCAGACCCTGACCTGAGGATTTAACATCTGCCCTGCTTGCTGTAGTAAACTTATCTAGAGTCTGGGCTGAGCCTTGGTTACTGCTGCAGGACCATGCCCTGCCTGTCTTGCTTGGATCTGGGCTCTTGTTGCTGAGGTTGCTGCCTGTTCACTGTGCTGTGCTCCAGTCCCCTGGCTGTCCTTGCAGAGCTGCCATCCTTGGGGCTCCCTGGTGTTAGGTAGGTGAAGATACAGGGTTGGGATCCCACTTGGTGCTAGGCAGTGAGGTAGCCTGTGTGAGAGGGGAGGTTAAGGATGCTTGTGCTGCTGCATGCTGTGGGGTCTGTGGTCTTTGTTACGGGTTTTGCTAGTTGCTGGCACTGGTTTCCACCCACAGTGCCCATCAAACCACATTCAGGAAGGACTGTTCTTGTGGGAAGCTCTGGGTTTCCTGCTTGTCTCCACCCAAAGTGGTGGAGGGGACATGCTGTGGGTGGCTTTGAAAAAGGCTTCTTGGGTCTCAGCCCATCTCTCTGACCCCCCATGCAGCTGAGCAGGGAAAAAGAAGACTCAGGTGGGAGAAGATGCTTTCCTAAGCTCCAAGGACAAGAGCGTCCAATTCTTTCGTTAATGGGTCTCAATTAATCAAGGAGGCTGCTATTATTTCTGTCCCCCAGATGAGGAAATGAGGACTCTTGTAGGTGAAGGGACTTGCTCATGTCATGCAGGAGGCTGGAGTGGCTGTGGGGGACCCGTTTCACTGCACGTGCTGTCCAGGTGGTAAGCGCCCTGGAGTTAGAGGAAGAGCAGTGTGCTGGAAAGGACAGCAGTGGCTAAAGGGAGGGAAGAAAATGCAGAGGAGACATATGCATGGCGGGTGATCCCTGGGCATCATGGAAAACACAGCAGGAAGCTGTGGCCAGGGAAGAGGTCTCAGGGAAGAGGTGAGAAGTTTGCAAGTAGCTGTTGGGCTGGGAGGGAAAGTCACAGGTGAGCAGCCGGGTAAAGCTGCTTGGACCAGCTGCGGGCCCTCGAGGGGCCTCCCCGAGCGCCGAGACGGGAGACGGAGGAGTGCGGAGCGCGGGTGCTGCGGGCGCGGGGCTGCCGGGGGAAGCCGTGTCCCGGAGGGGCTGCGGGCGATGCCCCTCCTGCCGGCGGAAGCGGGCGCGGAGCGGGGCTGCCGGCACCGAGCCGGGAGACCTCGGGGACGCGCGGCTCCCGGGGCAGGGGGCGCGGCAGGGTGGGCAGGGGTCTGGCGGAGAGCCCGGCCCCGGAGGGCGGCGGGGGCTTTTTCCCCCCCGCCGCGGGAGGCAGCGCCCGCTCCCGCCCCGCCGCAGCGGCTGCCGCAGGGCGCCGGGGCTGCGGGCGCCCCGCCTGGGAGGGGTTAAGCGGCGGCCCCAGCCCGGGGGCGGACGGGGCGGCTGCGGCGGCGGCTGCTATACGGCGGCGGGGCTCTAGGTGTCCTGCCTGGGAGGGTCCCTGCTGCATTGCAGCCGCCGCGCTGCTCCCTCTCCGCGCACACAATGGCGACTCCCAGCCCCAGCAGCGGCTCCGGCGCCGGCGGCGGGAGCGGGCCGGGCCCGGGCGGCCCGCAGGCGCACGCCGCCGCCAGCAGCATGCAGGGTAAGCAGCCCCGCGCTAGGCCGCGGCCCGACCGCCGCTTCCGGGCCGGGCTGCGCGCCCCGCTCTAGGCCTCGGCGGGCCGGGCCCCGGGAGCGCGGTGTCCACCGCGGGTCTCGCCGCTCCCGGGTCGAGCGCGGCGCCGCCGGGAGGCCGTTCCCGAGGGCGAACCCTCGGTCGCGGGGTGATGGCCGCCCCGCGCCTCGGCCCCGGGCGGGCCGCGGCTCTCGGGACCCCGCCGGGGCGCGGCCGTGCCCGGAGCGGCGCTGACCGCGGAGAGCCCGCGCCGTGGTCGCTGGGGAGGTGGTGGGGGGCGAGCTCGGCCCGGCCACGGCAGGCCCCGCTCTGGGCCTGCCCCGCCGCTCCGTGCCTCCCGCCGCGCCCGGCGGCCCGGCCGCACCCGGCGGGCTCCCCGGGAGGAAGGGCTGCCCTGCCCGGCGCTGCCGAGGGGTATGGAGCCTGCCCGGGAGCCCTTGCCCCCGGCGGGAGGGAGCCGCGGTGCGGGACAAAGGCCGGTGGGACGCGGCTCCGGCTTCTTTCAGCCCGGGACGATCGTGCGGCCTCTCCGGGGTGACCCGCGCAGCCCGCAGGCGGCGGCATCCCCGAGGCGGCTCTGGAGGGGCCCAGCCGGACCCGCACTGTGCTCCCCGGGACGCGGCAGAGCAGGCAGTGGCCGGGCCGGTGTTCCCCAGCGCCTGGGCCTGCGGCAGAGCGGCGCTGCCCGGCCCTGGGGCGGCCCCGGCTCTGGGCTCCGGTCAGCCGCAGTGCGCGGGGCTCCTTCTCCCCGGGGCCTGCGAACGCCGCTGCCTCGGGGCAGGTGTTCGGGCAGGGGCCGTTCAGCGGTGACCTCCTGCTTGGGTTTTGGTTTATCCCGGTGGAAATTTACCGCGTTGCTGTAGGGTCGTGTTGCCAGCGTTCCTGCCCGCACTTGTTGAAGGTTGAGCGCTCTTGCGAAAACGGGGGGAGGCTTATTTTCCAGCAGAGGCCCAGCAAACCCCTCCCGAGGCTTTCCTCCTGTGTTAGACCAGGCTAGAACGCTCCCTGCTCGACCAAGGCTGAGGCAATGCGGTGCTGGGTTGTTGTTTTTCTATTTAATACAGGGATGGTAATACTAAAGAAGCTGTTTGCTGTATTATGGGAACCCTTTAGAAGGAAAGGGACCGCTCTCTGCCAGCAAGGTGAAGGACCTCTCAGTAAATAACTCCTCTCGCAGATGTTTGCTACAGACTGTGTTCTGTCCAGCTAGGACAGGCTGCCCTGAGACGGATGAGGACCTGTTCGGGCAGGGGCTGATGCTGTGCACTGAGGAGTTTGGTTGGTGTACTGTGAGTTGGAAGGTGAATTTTTGCTGTTGGTGGCTTTCCCTGTGTGAAGGTCTTGTGATGGAGTTGGGCACCTGTTGGGCCCTGGGAAGGTGGCATTCTCCACATTAACTGCACCTTTGGGAAACCAGAGTCTCTAAACCTTGTAAATTAAGTGGATAGATTAAAAACTTGACTGCAGTGTGCCAGAGCAGCTGTGATAAAACCAGAAGTAAGCGTGTTGCAGCAGTTACAATTCTCTGTGTTGCCCCTTGTATTTCCGCCTAACCCCTGACTGATATTTATGTATCATTCTGCCTGGACCCTGAGTATTTTCAGGGCCAACAGTTGGTTTTGCTCCTTGACTTGAGAAACTAATGTCTTCTGAGCTTGTGATGATGTGGCACCTGCGTCCTTTCTCCAGGTAGAGCGTTGGCAGGGGGTTGGACTCGATGATCTCTTGAGGTCCCTTCCCCTGGCTTCACAGTGGCTATTTCATTATGTGTTCAGGACAGCGGGGCCAGTTTGGTGGCACATGAGAGCTGGTGTTAGGGGTTGTTTCATTTTTCTTTAAGGGAACAGGTGAGTGCTCAGGTGCCCTGGGAGGAGCTGAGTGTGGGACGAACCCTCGGTGGGCTCTGAAGGTGAAGGCAGGTTCCTGCAGCCAGCAAGAAACCTTGTGTAGCCACATGACTGACTGTGCAAAGCCCCGGAGTCTGTGGGTGGGATGGGAAGGGGCTGATGAGGCTGCAGTAGGAGTGAGCAGGTTCAGCTGCTCTCCTGCACCATGGCCTTGCCCCAGGCATGTGTCCCGCTCCCTCTGAGCGGTCACCAAGGGAAGGTGAGCTGTGGCAAAGCAAACCCACCCAAAAGCAGTGAGACTTTCACAGTTTGGAGGCCTGGGGTTTGCTTGTGGTGGGGTTGGGCAAGCACCTGGTGCAAGGGAGGTGTGGGAATGTGTTGCTGGGTGGGGAGAAAAGTAGGTAGGATGGTGTTGGTGTTGATTTAATTGGCTTAAGCAGCATGGTGAGGTGGATCAGGGAAGTCATTAAGCTAGGAACAAGTAATTATATTTTTTAAAAAAATGTTTTGCTCAGTTGCTTTTTCAGCCAGAAACAGTCACACCTGGCTTGTGCAACCTCTGCTGCAGGGGAGGTGGTGGGAGAGGGTGGGATGGCTCTGGGGGTTGTAGCTGTGCTCTTTTGGACAGCCATCCAGGGAGCAGGGCCTGTGCAGGAGCCTCTTGCTGTCCCCATAGGAGGGCTGGTGGCTTTGCAAGGGCTGTCTGCTCTCAGGTGCTTGGGAAAGGGCTGGGGGTGTGGTGCAGGAAGAAGACTTCATGGCAATTTCGGCTGTTACATTCCTGTCTGGAGCTGGGGCAGCAGATCCAGGAGGTCTCTACAGGTCATCCTGGTTTGTTTTTACTTTCACATCCTGCAGCAGTCCTGGTGCACGCTGGCTAAGGCCCCCTCAGGTGACAGTACTGAGGCAGGGACACCAGGCTGTCCTTGTGCTGAGCACAGTGGCCCTCAAACCTCACGGCCAAGCAGTGGGCTGCTTTGGGTCGCTCACCCTTTGTGTTGAGTGTGTTGCAGCTTCATGCTGGTGTCCTCCCCTGGCTACTGCTGCCCGTGAACCTGGGCACTTCACTTCTTCCCAAAGGGTCCCTTGGCTGGTGCAGCTGATGGTGCCTTGTTTGAGGCACTGTTGGCAGCTTGGAGACAGAGGAGAGGTGGAATTCTCAGGATGGGAAATAGCTCCTGTTGCATCGTTTTTGAAATGGTAATTTTTGTTTATTGCCTGCAGACCAGAGGCTGGCTGGGTGCTGGTGTGAAGAACTGTCCTTCTGAGCTACCTGTAATGCTAGAAGCCCGGGAGCAGTCCTGCATAGTTAGTGTCCTGGGTGGTTTGTAGAGAAAAACAGATTCTGGGGGAAGTTTGACAGTCATTTAAGGAAGAACAACACCCAAACTGTAACTGGAGCAATTTTGCCTTTCTCTTGTTGCCAAAATTAGTAAGAGTCTTTGCTGCTGATGTTCTGTAGAAAATTGTCATTTGCAGAATGGTGGTGTGAAATCTAGAAATGTAATTAATTCCAAGGCATAGGAAGAATTGTGATTTTAATTGCAACCTGAGGAGTCACTCCTCCTACCTCCAGTGCCAGGCAGGAGCTGGAACTGATTCAGCTCCTGTGTTTGGGAAGACTGGAAGCAGCTGGGACTTCTTGGAGTGCCTGCTGCTCGTGATGCTCTGGTGTCTTTTGAACTGTATGTATTGTGTATGTCTTCTCAGAGTGTATATGATAGTTCAGATGTGTTAGGTGGGAACTGGGCTGGAATTTGGGATTCCTGGTTCTCTTCACACATGCAGTCCTGTCTGCTCCCCTGTTGAGGCCTTTGCCCTCTCTACCCCACTCCTACCATAAGCAAAGGTCAGAGAAGGTCCCTATCTGGTTAGAGAGCTCCCCATGATGTGATGAACCTGGGCAGGGAGGTTGCCAAGGGGTCTCTGCATCAGGAGACTGACTGGAGCCTTGCCCTCAGATGGCATTCAGGGCACTGGTGACATACTGGAGTTGGGAGGTGGGTTTCTACCTCCCTATGAGGGAGTTCTGCCCTGTGACTTTCTCTCCCTGGTGGAAAAGAGCTTCTGGGAGGCTCTTGGAGAGGTGGAGAATTGTTCATGCTTGGCACCATTGGTGAGCACTGTGAAGTCCATCAGTCACTGTGGTTGGATGAACTTGGTGTCTGTTCAGTCCACGTGTGTCTTTGGGCAGTCACATTACCTCAGACAGGGCTGTCACAAGCAGATTTTTACTTCATGGGTGTCACAGTATGATCCTCAGGATGGGAGTTCAGTTAGAGCTGCCATGACTCTTGTCCCCTGCTTCTCTTTGTGCCAGCATGAGGAGTGACTGACACAACTCTTCCCCCCTGTGAAGGTGCTCTGAACCCCAGCCCCGAGGAGCAGAGGACTCAGGTGGTGATGCCTCAGTGCTGAGACGTGGATCAGAAGGCTGGAGGGTGGACTTACCTCTTTGAGCAGCAGGGCACAATAGATGGAGGAAGTAAGAGAAGCCCCAGCAAACAAGGCACTTTGTTTAGGGAATGTTAGAGAGTGGAATCTGTGGAACAAGAAGGCAGTTGGAAGGGTGGTGAAGCAGAGCAGCAAGCAGGCAGTGGGTTAGCTGTGAGGTGGTGTGTGAATGGCCAGGTAAAATGGAGCATGTGATGTAGGTAGAGTGAGGGAGATGGAACAAGAGAGGGGCCTGGAGGGGAGAATTAATACTTACTCTTGGTAGTAAAGTAAGTGTTGTCTATCGCTGTGTGTTAACCACCTGCTCTTACTCTAATGTAGGCAGAGGGAGTTGGGTCTTTAGCAGGTGGGAGCTGAATAGACTCAGAAGGTGACACTGCTCCTGCCCACAGTGGGGTTACAACGCTGGGGTGTGTTACTGTGTGCTGCTGGTGTGTGCTGACACGGGCTGAGCCCTCGGACCGAGGGGTGGACGTCTGCTTGGACACACCTTTGTTCCAGAAGGTAAAGATAGCTGTGCAGTGAGCAAAGCAATGTTTCAGTTTGCTTGTGCCTCCCAGTTTATTCCTGTATGGTCTCTGTGCCAGGAGATGGCTGACCAGAGCCGCTTGTGTTTCAGCCTTGGCGTGCATCTGCGTGTGCAGCACTGGGTTCAGATGTAAGCCTGTGTTTCCAGTGCAGCTTTCCATTTCAGTTTGCTTGTAATCAACTGATGTTCTTCATGTCTCTCTTCTGGGTAAAGGAGCAGCCCAAAACCACTAGTTACATTCTCATTAGGTGCTGGGGGCTTTTTCAGTTGTCTGGTGCTGTTTGATGGAGCCGACAGGAGTGGAACTCACACTGCTGCTTGTCAAGATGAGGGGCATTCAAGGGAGAGGAAGGTGACTTTTGTCAGGAAGGGAAAAGCAAGAGGGAAATGTGTACTTTCTTCAGCTTGATTTTGTTCAGGAGTCCTCCAGGCCCCTTTTATTCACAGCTCTGTTGTGTGTACAGCACAGTGTTACTTTCAGGCATCTTCTGTAAGCACGTGGACCTGAGCACCTTGTTAGTGTCACACAGCTGGGATGTGATGCTGCCTTTGAAGTCAGATGTTTTCCCTTGGCTTTAGATTGGATAAGATTTTACATGGGTTGAAAAGAAAAATGGAGACCTGCTTCCCAACAGGAGGAGTAGCTGGGGAGGCTGTGAAGAAAAACTGCCAGAGAAAGAAGCTGCAGGGGGTGTTTGTGTGGTGCTCTGCCACGTGGGACAGGAACCAGCAGCAGATGGCTGTCCAGGCTTCACTGAAGCCATGTTTATAAAGGTATACAAATCTCTCAATGGATGTGATGCTCCTGGCATCCTCTCACAGGCTGGAGTGCACCGAGCTGGGCTGGCTTTCAAAAGGTGCTGGTGATGTCCCTGGATCTTATTTAAAATAGACTTGTGTTTGCAAACACACTGGAGTTGCCAAAGATGTAAATGCCTCCTGAGATGGGTGTGTGTTTGTTCCCCTTCTGCTGCGTGCTGAGACAACAGCCTCCTGCCCAGGTTGGTGGGAGTTGCTGTACCATAGCAGCAGGTGAAGAAAACTGGCTGGTTCTGGGAGTTGAACCTTCTTGTCCTGGTTCAGGGCTTGTCATTGTGGGGTGTGGGACCTTCTGTAAAGTTCTGTCAGGATGAATGATTATTATGGTACAGTCTGGCCTCCTGCTGTGGAGGAATGAACAAATGTTTTGGGGATTCCTGTGCTGATTCTGGTCATTTATGGTTGAGCTCTAACATCTTGTGGACAATGAAAATGTGGCCTCTGTAAAGTTCAGGAGAATCTGTGTCTAAGTCACTTGGCCCAATAGTTGTATCACTATTTTTGTATCAGTTTGGGTGTTTCTGGTTAATGGCAGCTGGCAGAGGAGCCTTCCTCCAGCAGTCTCCCTGTGCAGTCACTGTGCTGCTCGCTTGGTCTTCAGCAGAGTGAGTCCTGCACCCTGTTAGTTGAGTCCTCTGGATCCTCAGGTTTCTTTCTTATGGTTCAGACTTGTTTGATCACTAGAGAAACACACAAGCAGTGAGTCGGTGATGCTGCGGTGCCTGTGGAGCGCTGAAGCGTGTCTTCCCTTTCTAGAGAGATGTGTTGCTGCAGCTGGATTAATTAACGTGCTGTAGTTAACTCGTGGTAAATCCCTGATGAGGGACACTTCACCTGTCTCTGCTCAGTTCCACTCCTGGATGAGTTGAATGCTGTGTTTCTGTGAGGCTCTGACAGTGGGACAGCCAGTGCATCTGAGTTGTCCCTCTGCATGCACGTGCTGCTTTTTGGTGGTGATGGTGCTTCTGTTGAGAGGGTGCCTGAGACAGAAGCCATGAAGCTCAGCCCTCACAGTAGGCACCTGACTCGGATGCTTAGGGTGACTGTGTCAAAATATTCTAATTAGCAAAATCAGTCCCGGAAGGTTAGGAATTGGAAGGGACCTCAAAAGCTCATCCAGTCCAACCCCCTGCCAGAGCAGGATCACCCAGACTAAATCCTACAGGAACACATCCAGGTGGGTTTGAATGTCTCCAGAGAAGGAGACTCCCCAGCTTCTCTGGGCAGCCTGTCCCAGTGCCCCATCACCCCCACAGTGACAAAGTTCCTCCTGACATTCCCATGGAACCTCCTCTGCTCCAGCTGCACCCGCTGCCCCTTGTCCTGTCGCTGCCATCCCTGAGCAGAGCCTGGCTCCAGCCTCCTGACTCTCACCCTTGACATATTATAAACTTTAGTAAGGTCATGCCTCAGTCTCTTCCAGGCTAAAGAGGCCCAGCTCCCTCAGCCTCTCCTCATGAGAAGGTGTTCCACTCTCTCCATCACCTTGGTGGCCCTGCCCTGGGCTCTTTCAAGGGGTTCTAAGCCCTTCCTGAACTGAGGGGCCCAGAACTGGACACAACGTTCCAGGTGCAGTATCACCAGGGCAGAGTAGAGGGGGAGAAGGAACTCTCTTGACCTACTAACCATCCACCTTCTAATACATCCCAGGGGTAAAATCATTGTCCATAAAGCATGAAACAGCAGGGAGGGTGTGTTTCCTCTCCTGGGACAGGATTGCAGGAAGGATTTACACAGCACTGAAGCCCTCTTTGGTTTTCACTTGGTTCTTCTGGTTGTCTGAACAAGACAAAGTAGTTCTTGTTGTGACTCTGTGCTCCATTTTCTATCCCAACTCCACCTCCTTGTGGCATTGTTGAGTTTTACTGGACAAGGACAGAAGACAGATCTTGAAGGTACTCATGCTGTACGTTTCTTGGTCTACTTAAGTGGCTGTTGCTCCAAGGGAAGTTCTGCAGTTTGTGCAGCTGCAGGTGTTTGTGCTTCCCTGTGGTCAGGTGGAAAGGGGCAGGCATGACTTCTACCAGATGCTGTAGGTATATGTAACGTTCCTATGTGCAGAAGCTGTGAAGTTTTGAGAGGAGATGAGGCTGTTGGAGGGCAAAGGGCCTTGTGGAGATCTCCGGTCGTACAGATCTGGAGAGAGATCTCCACAAGGCCCTTTGCTTACCAAACACCCTGTGCAGGGTGTCAGAGATATCCCTGGCCTGGGTTTGCATCAGGACAGTCATGTGGTGCTGCAGAGCATCTTCCAAAAACGTGTGACCTTGACTCCTCAGGCTGTAGGCCTCTGTGGAGGGACCTGCTACTGCTGTGTGTGAGGAAATACAACCTGGTGTTGCCAGGCATCTGCTCCCAACCTGCTGTTCCTGGGAACACGTGCAATAACTTTGTGCTCAGCAGAGTACAGCCCATTAACTTTGCTATGAGCATCAAGGGAGACAGAGTGTATGTATATTGCCCAAATTGCATATTTATTAGCTGCTAAATTGATTTCCTCTTCTGCCAATCGAAGTGTCTGTGTTTGCCCTTCACTGGAGGCAGCACAGACCCTCCAGGAACCAGTCGGCTCCGCAGCAGGGATTAGTCTGGGTTTTGAATAATTTAGCTGATACTTCTGAGGTGCCCCAGGAGATGCCCTGGGGCACGAGGAGGACAGCTGGTGGGAGCAGAGCCCAGCCAAAAGGGAGTCGGTCCTCCTATCAGTTTTTGTCTAGGCTTATGTTTTTTGTGGGCCCAAAGGGGTGTCTGGTTTGCTTTGGACCCAGTTCTCTGGAAGTGGTTCTGTGGACTGAATTAGCTATCACTTTGCGTTTAGACCAGAGAGCAAAGTGTTTGTGCTTGGAAGAGACTTGTGGACAGAGATAAAAGAGTTTCCTTTAAAAAGACAGGGCTGTGTTGACCTGGGAGGGGTTATGGACTAAGATGAAAGCATCACGTTTGGAAATCTCTTCTGGGCAGTGATGGGACCAGGTCTGAGTCTTCCTGTAGAGACCAGTTTCCCTCCTGAACGGTGTTGGTTCAGGACCTGGGCTGGCGCCAAACACTGGAAACCTCACTCTACTTTTGATGTTGTCCTCCTTCCTCCTGTCCCACTCAGAAGCCTGAGTTTGCAGCAGTTAGGAAGGGGTAGTGTGGTCAGAATGGCTTCATGTAGGGCCCAGAGCTGAGGACAGACATGGCAATTCTGTCCTTCTGTCCTTTTTTTTTTTTTTTTGCCTTGGGGTAGCAGAAACCATCAGCATGTGGAAACTGGGGTGGAGGGTGTCTGCTTTGAAAGGTGTTTTCCTTACTGGTTTGGGGATAAGGAGAGGTCAGCGCTCTCCTTTCTGACCTGCTGTAGCCCAACTGTTGTGATGATCAAGTCTGACTGTAGGTATAGGTATCCAAGAGAGGAGCTGTGAATGAGCTCAGGCCTGTGTTGAAAGAAGGATGGATGGATGGATGTCAAGGTTTGGAGACATGCTGCTTGGGGCAGTTCTTGCTGCTCTGATGGCATATGTTGAATATCTGAACCAGCTTGCCAGTGTGCTGGAAATGCCAAATATATTTTAAAAAATATTTTTAATTTAATTCTTTTTGAGAAGAGTAGGAGTAACACCCAGGAGCTTAGCTGCCCAGATGGTTATACTGGAGTCAGGGCCAAATACGCTTCCTCCAGGTTAAGTTTCGCTACCATGCATCGGTGCTTGACATCCTCAGGACTCACAACAAGGACTTACTCTCTGGCCTGTTTACGTGGCTGCTTCCCTGCTGATGAGGACCAGAGCCCAGCAAGCAGGAGAAGGATCTTCTTGGCAAGTAGGGAAGTGCTGGAGGTTGAGACCGGAGTGGTGGGATCTGGCGTCTGTGGCACACGTGTGTTGCCTGTGTGCTTGCATGGGAGAGCTTGGCTGGGTTCCCCATCAGGGACATGATTTGGGACCTTCTGGGACTTGATCCAGAATTTCCAAGTCTGATTTCTCAGTGTGGCTGCTTTTTTTCCCCCCTTTGCCTTACAAAAATAAGCTGCAGATGAAAAATGTGTGGAGCCAGGGCTGCTTTGGTGAAGACACGGTGTGTTTCTGTGGCCGGTTGTTTGCTTTAGTATAGGTGGGTCTCAGTCACCACTGACTTGAACAGGAGCCTGTAACTGAACTGGCAGCAGGGAACTGGCCTCATCGCTGAGCTGCCAAAGGTCTGAGCTGCACCCAGCCTTGTGCCAGGGCACTCTGCTGCTCTCACGGCACCTGGGACGGAGTCCAGGAGCTGCTTGTCCACTGTGCTATTTCCATTTAGTAAATAGAAGCTTTCTGGGAAGGTTTGCCTTGGGTTTCCCTCTCAAATCTGATTAACACTCTGACTTTGGCAGCAAAGCTCTGACTGCCCAGTGTTCATGTCCTCAGAGTAATCCTGTGCTGGCGTGTCCTGAGTCTTTGAGACACAAACCAAACACAATGAACGCTCTGTGGCAGTGTTCTTCAGCTGCTTCATTGTCCATGCTGTGGAGCAGTGCACCGAGCTGCAGATGTAATAATACTGGGTCAGAATCTTGCTACCCTTATGGGCATTGTGTTCAAGAGATGTGGGTTTAGCAACCAATATTGGTTGCTCCATGGTGGCTGAGATGGTGAAGGCTGGGTAGTCTTCATCCAAGTTGGCAGGAGGTGTTGTTGCTGTGCTGCCCAGCAGGACCACTGACTGACTCATGTGCCAGGAGGACAAGCCACTGCTCCATCAGGGCTATGTCGAGGAGCATCCTTTGGATGACTAAGCTGCCTGTCCCTGTTGGCTGCAGGTTACAGCAGTCTCACAGCAATAGCTTCTTCCACATCTCTCTTTGTGAAGTCCCCTGTGATCTGCCCAAGGTAGAGGCTGTTCCTGGTACTTTGGATGCTGTTGCAGTAGTAGGTGTGAACACGCCTGAGGAGTGACCCTGTGCAGTAATTCTGCCCAGTTTAGCTTCAGAGGAGCAAGGTACCCAGTGTGTGCTGCAAGAAGAGTTCCCTCAGTCCCAAGCGTGGCAGTTGGTTCAGATGATGGAGTTTGGTCTGCTCTGGTCTGTGTTAGAACTCAAGAAAACACAAAGACCCTTGGAAATTTCTCATTCAAAATAAACGTAGTCACAGAAAAGACAGTAAAGCTGGTCACAGGCTGGGAGTGCAACGAGGGAGGTGTGTGTGGCACTCCCCCTATGTGTGCACACGTATGGGCTCTGCCAGGACCAGCTGGAGCCCAGCTCATACAATAAGCCTTTCACACCCTGCGTGGACACTCCACTAGCTGGGTGCCTGGGGAAGCCCACCCCAAGCTTTGTATTTTATCTCCAGTAGTTGCCCCTTTCTGCCTTGTTTGAAGCGTGTTGAGCCCACTCTGAAGAACAGCTGGGATTCTTTTCTCTCCACAAGTCACTAGCTGGAGGTGCTCTTTCATTTGTGAGGCTGGGGTGAGTTCACAACTGTGTAGCTGTTCCTATGTCATCTTCAGTGTGCATGCTGCTGTTCCACCTGCAGTGCCTGCTTCTCAGGGTGTTTCAGGGCATGATGGTGTTCCTGCCCTGGTGTGCCTTGGGCCAGGCAAGGAACCAGCACCCTTAGCCTCTTCAAGAGATGGGTGCTCTGTTCCCACTGATGGAAAGGTACTTGCAATGACTTGGAACTTGCTTTGTGTGCTGGTGGCTTTTCCTGGGGCAGGAGATGTGGGCAGCAGGAGCAGGCTGATACCTCCAGCTCCCCCTGGGTGCTTCCCAGAGCAGCAGCACCAGACCCAAGCTGTGCCTGTGCAGTGTTCGATCAGCCATGAATAGAGATGGGTGTCGTGTCACTGGCACAAGGGGGCATCGAGCAGCTCACACCTTCTCAGCAGAAAGCTGTGAGTCCAACTGTAGCCAAGAGATGGTAACATCTTACACCAAGGCATCAGAGGTCAGCTTCCTCTGGGGTGAGACAGCGAGCAGGGATGGCTCTGGCAGTGCACACATGGCTGTGAGGGTGGAAAACGTGTGCCTGTGGTGTCTGGACACCCAAACCCTGCGGTGTTCTTCTGTGGGACAGACTTTGTACGCAGAACTGGTGCCCAGGTTCCTTGTCCTGGGAGCTCTGAGGGAGGAGGAGTTAATGGGGACGCGGGTGAGGGAAGGAGGTCGCTGGATCTGTGTTGGGGCTCCTGGCTGGTATTTTTGCAGCAGTCTTCTGTTACCCAGCCTGAGACCACAGGGATTATCCAGGCAGACTCTGCGGCTCCTTCCGTGCTGGGGACCCGCCTGCCCTCTGTGCAGCACTGGAGAGGTTTTTTTCCAAGGGCTTTCAGAAATCCAGCAGATGGGGGGATTTTTCCTGGGAGGCTCTTCACTGCTTGTTTCCTTAGCAGAGACACTTGGTGTTTGCTCCTAGCTCTGGGACTCTGCAAGAATGAAAAAGGCCCTTGTGTGACGCTCAAGGGAGCATGGCTGGTGTAGCAGTGTGTGACAGAGTGACTGGAAGGGGCAGTAAGGGGATGATCAGAAAGAAAACTTAAGAGTAGATGGAAATGGCCTTCACTGGCTCAAATCATCCCAGTATTTGGGCTTCAAACCTGCTGTAAGAGCCCCCATGCAGCTGGGCGGTGGGTAGGTGCATCCTGTCTCTGGGAGCTGAGGAAGAAATGCTTTGGGGGGAGAGCTGTGGGTGCAGGTGTGGAGCTGGGATGAAGGAGTGGGAAGAACTTTCAAGGCAAGATGGTGAACTTTCAAGCTTGTCAGGAAAGCTGACTTGGCTTTGTAGGGGGAAAAGGAACTTTCCCTCCATAAGGATTTTTCTTTCTCCTTTTTCAACCCCAAATGTGTTTTCCCACCAGTCAGCTGGTTGCCTGATGCATTTCTTATTTTCCCTAATAAGTATTATTAATAAGATTGCAAAGCCATAAACTTGACATTAGTAGACTTCTGGGGGTAATTTCAGTTACAGCTCTTGCTTAGTTCTTGCCCTCTGAACATACTGCCAGCTACTGTGAGGCCTTTAGTTACTTCTCAGGTTTTGTGTGTTTTTTGTAGAGAGAAAACCAGTTAAAAAAGTCATCTTCAGGAGATGGAGCTGCAGGTGTGAGGAGACCCCAGATCCTGTGGGCTGATGGGGAAGCCCAGTGCTGGCAGCAGTGTCTGTGGGGACCAAGGCTGGTTTGTTTGTTTGGGGTTTTTTTTTTGTCTCCAGTGTTGGCTACCTGGCTTTTGTGTGCTTCTCTCTCCTTACTTGAGAGTCAGAAATGTCCTGTATTTTTTGAATCTGAGGTTAAATTGACCTGTGCCCATGATACACGGGGTGTTTCTTGAACTACTGTAGCCTGTGGCTCATGCCCTGAGGCTGGATGATATATCTCTCTCTACATATATATATATTAAAATGGCTCTGCAGGTGAGACTGAGCTTGGAGATGGGGCGTGCTGCTGGGAACAGCTGGCACAAGGTGTTTCATACAACCCTTGGCAGCCTAAGGAGATGGGTTAATATTAATGAAAATGGTGCTCTGCTTTTGTGTAGGTCGTTTTTGCCAATACCCTGTTGTCTGGCACGTTGGGAAGGCTGCAAATGCTTCTGCAGGGCTTCAGTCTCTTCCCCATCAGTGCTTTTAACCTGAAGCTGGGATCTTGTCAAGCGTAGATGGTGTCTGTGTTGGAGGGGCTGAAATCTGCTGCAAAAAATACCTTCAATAAATGGTATTTCAGGAAAAAGGGGATAAAAAGGCTTTGTCATCAGAGGGTTTTGCAAACTGGTGATGTTTCAGAGCTCTGCAGCGGGGTGTGATGGTGGGTAGCCCTGAAGCAAACGGGTAATGAGCAGGGTCTTGGAGAAGGGGCTGCTTTGTCTCCTCACTGCTGGAGTGATGGGCTCTGAGGCTGCTGCACACCAAGCCCCAGAGAACCTGTGAATCCTTTCTGAGGAGCTGGGTTGAGTGTTTGTTACCCAACAGCGTAGGAAGGATGTGAGAGCTGCTTTGCTGCTGGCAGGAGAAGGCTGCACAGCGGGTCTGCTGGGGCTGCTGCTAGGGCTTTGAGGGATCAGGGACAGTGTCACCATGGGCTTCTGACACTGGTGGTTTTGAAGTGAAAGCTTGTTAGTGTTCCCAGCTCCTGAATCCATAGTGTGGTTTGTCCTGTGAGCAGCGGTGTGCAGCCTGAGGGGATGGGGAGAGGGGTTTTCCACCTGTTGTTCTGTGGTGATAGCGTGAGGGTCTGTGCTGTGAGCTCCCTGGAGCAGCATGCTCAGCCACAGACCCTGTGCAGGGGCCCTGGGCCAGTAAGGCTGGAAAAATCTTCCATTAAAACCAGTTGGCTGACTCCTCTGCCTGGAGGAAGGGAGGCAGGTGGGTCAGGCCAGGAGGCTGAAAGGCATCGCTGGCCCTTTGCTGATGAGAAACCATAATGCAGCTTGAATCATCTCAGTGGTGAGTTTTCATGCCACTTACAAATGGAGCAGGATAGAACTTTAACAGAGGCTCTTGTCCTGATGTATATTCTCTTTACCAGGAGATACCAGAACAGACTTCAGACACTTCAGGATATTGACCTTGGGCTTTTTATCGATGACTTTTTTCTTGTACTATGGACCTGACACATTGGACACTGTCAGTCAGTGTCCCTGTGCTTTCTCTTCTGTTGTAACTGATACATAACTTACTATTGCTTTACATGGGGACGGGCTCCAGGTGCCTTACAGTGAAGTTCCCAGGGCAGAGTCACCATTTCCTTCTGACATCTGTTCTTGTAGGGTGTCCACAGGACTGCACTGCAGCTGCCTTCAACGTGTGGGGTGATGAGGCATCCAGAGGTATCCAGTCCAGCAGCACCTCCTGTGTCCTGGCTGGTGGAAGGTGCCTGGGCAAACTGGGTCCCCTGGCTTTGCTCCGTCGGTGCTTCGCCAGGCTTGGCGTTTGACTGTGAGGATGAGAGATGTGCTAACTTGTGCTGTCCAGTGAGAAATCACCTGAAGGCCCTTTCAGGAGGAAAGCTGCCACCCAGCACCATGCCAGCCAGTAAGCAGTCCTAGTTAGTGTCCTCTCACACAGGCTTGGCTGCATCCCGCGGCGCGTGGGCTCTGTTCTCGGCACAGATTTGAGCTCTCTCACCACAGCTGATCTGCCCAAGGCTTTGGTAGTTTGAACGCTGCTGGTGGCTCTATACAAAGGGTGTTTCCATGCAGGGTGCTGTCAGGGGTTGTACATGTGAAAGGTTAATGCTGGATTCTTGAGATTTTGGAGAGTTTGTTCTCAGCTCTTTACTGCTGGGAGTTTCCAGTCCAGGGGAACTAATTTTAATCTGTATTTTCCTGCACTTGGAGTCTGACTGACTTCAGCCAGGCTTCGTGGTGGAGGTATTTATAGAAGCTGTTGGATATAACATAAATCGTGTGCTGCGAGTCAGAGATGCAGTCTGCTGGTGCAGGAGGTGTCTGCACAACCGTGAGCTGTACATCTCCGAGATGTCGTCTGCTGGTGTTCAGTGTTGTGCTGGGGGGGTTCAGGAACAGCCAGGAACCCTTCCACAGCCCTGGCTGATGGGGGCCCGTGTGGTTTGGTGCTCCTGAAGTGGGAGCACGCTTGGGGCTGTAGGTGAATTTTGGCTAAATGCTCTTTCTAAGGAGGCAGCTTCTAAAAACCAGCCCACTGAGCACATTCCTGCAGCGCTAAGTCGTCATCTGGGGTTTGAGTGCTGACTCTGGGGTTGTACTAAATTGAAGGTTTCATTGAAGAGCAGGAAATGTCAGTAACAGACGTCCTGGGAGCGCTCCTACCCCTGAAAGTGAGTTTCTATAGTTACAGTTCTTAAAATTAATAACTTGAACCCCAGGCCTCTTTCTTTCAGGCTCCCCAAAGAAACCGTGTTGTTTGCCAGAGTCCTTCATGTTTCCTTCCAAAATTTGACTTTTTTCCCCTTGAAAAATGGTTTGTGTTGAGGGCAAGGCTGGAAACCTGCTTTGCTCTCAGAGTAGTTGTGCTGATGTTGGAGTACATCCACCGAGGCTGGGAAGGAAGGGAATAAAACTGGGAGGTTGTAGGTTGCAAGGTCTATGGGAAGGCAGCCTGTGCTCACAGCCCTGGAGATAATGAGCTGTGAATCCTGGGGGCGTTGAGGATGTCAGCAGCTCCAGGCTGCAGCTCTGAACAGGGGCAGACATTCCTCTGCTGTCTCTACATCAAAGGAAGCGTTTTGTTAGCATACAGGGTCTAAGGATTTGCATAGTAGGAGCTCTTGGAAGCGCAGGGAGATGGGGGTGTGTTGGTTGGGTGGTTGGTGGGGTTTTTCCATTTCAGGTGAGGGTTGGCACTGGCTTTGCTTTGTGATGCCCTGCAAGAGGCCAGAGCTGATACTTGGCAGTTTTCTGCTGAGATAACCACAAACATTCAGCTCGCTGTCCCAAATGGACCAAATCCATCTGACCTCCTGACATCCATCCCTTTTAGCTCTATTTTTGTTGGCTGTTGTAGTTCTGCCAGGGCAAGGTAAAAAGATTGCACAGTTCACTGCAGATCCTTTGCCCTTCCTGTTGTTTGCTGCCACAACTCATCTTCCTGTGGTTGTATTTTTTTCTGGTTGTCCTAGAGTAAGGAAATAGTGAGTAGACTTGGTTCCTGGTGTACTGCTGCTCCACAGACAGCAGAGAGGCTTCAGCATCTGAGCAGAGGGACCAGTCACTTGTGCATGACGACAGTGTCACACTCACACAGCAAGAGGTTGACACCACAGACCTGACCCATGGAAAGCCTTTTGGCAGGGATCAGTTTGTACCCCTGCGAGACAGAAACCTAAAAAACCCCAACCCATTTAACTGCTGATGTTTGGGGGGCATTTTCTTCTACTCATCACACCCAGGTTACACATTGTAGTTGAGGTGTGTGGGGATGGGGGCAGGAGGATCCTAGGAGGAAGCTAGGATTGCTTTTTTCTACAGGAGGGGACTTGGGCTTGGAGAAGGGGAAGTAAAACCAGTGATGCTAGTAACTGGAGGAATGCTCGTGGACTGTGTGTAACTGCTGTTTCTGGGTGGATCTGTGTAGAACCGTGGTGGTGTGGGCAGGGTGCTTGGGGCCCTGGTGTGGGTGGTGGCAGGGGGTGGCCCTGGCAGCTGATGGTGGCAGAGCTGCACAGGAGGGGTTCTGAGCACCGACTGACTGGGAGGGAGGTGTGGGAAGACCTTGGGCTGAGACCTTGACTCGGTTTTTCCCTCCCCATCCCTAACACCAGCTCTGATTTGCTGATGCTGTGAAACACTGGGTTTTTCCTTAAAATATGTTTGGTTTTTTCTGGTTTATTTCCAGAAGCTCTTGATACTCTGCTGCTGACAAAACATTTCCCTTGTGTCTGTTTCTCCCAGGTAAACGCAAAGCGCTGAAGTTAAATTTTGCCAACCCACCTTTCAAGTCCACAGCAAGATTCACCCTGAACACTTCAGGAGTTCCCTTCCAGAACCCACACATGTGAGTATGAGGCCAACAGCCCAACTAGGGAACGACTTTGCTGTCCCTTCCCCAGCACGTGGTGTCAGTTTAAACCCCATTTGATGTGTTCAGTTACTGTAGGTTGTTCAGATCTGTCAGTTTGAATTTGGTGGGGGGTGTGTGTGTGTGTGATGTTTTTTCCCTCAGATTTTTAAAAAAAAAAAGTTACATTTGGGATCTTCCTGTTTTCCACTGGAGCTGCTGCCTTCCAGAATTGAGATAAATCGATGATGCAAGATAAATTGATAAAGATAATGGAAGTTATGCCTATAATTAATTACCAAACCTATTTGCTGTCATTTTCCCATCTCTCCATTCAGTGATTACCTCTCCTTAGAGAGGAGTTGTTGTGTCTGTTACTCATGAAAGATAAAAACTTTGACAGGTTTGGGGGATTTTTGTTGGGTTTGTTAATTTATTTAACTTTCAGCGCCAGAATCAAGCTCTGAGGGTTGTCATTGTACTGGTGTGGAGCTGTCAGGGGGCTAGGCAGGGATGAGCTCGTGCTGAGTTTCCTCACCAGCTTAGCTGCAGGGTGTCCCTGGCCAAAGTGTGAACCCAAGGGTGGCACAGAGCTGTTCCTCGTGCTGGTTAGTGAGAGTAGTGCATCATACAGAGAGTGGTAGCTTTGTCTCCTCAGATACACCAACCTAGACCATGGGTGATGCACCCACAGCCTGTCCCTGTGGCAGAACGCAGCTGGCATGCAAAGATGTCCCCGATTTTTCTCCTCTCCAAGGTCCCTGTCAGGTGTCCCCTTTTGTCAGTGGTGAGTTGCAGGGGCTGCACCCACAGGTTCCTCGCTGCTCAGGCTCTCTGGGGTGCCCCTCGTTATCAGCTGCTTCTGCTTGGCTCTGCATGTGGCTGCCTCTCTCCTGGAGCTCAGTGCCTTCTGCTTCCCCAGTGTACACCCTCTGGGGTCTGCTCCTGTTCCTGGTGGCTTCTTCATGCTGGGGGTTTTCAAGCAAGCCTTTGAGTCAGAAGCAGGCTTCTGAAGAGTTATCAGTGGTAATTACACAGGTAGAAACTACATAGAGTACTTTAGATGGTTCTTCTTACCACCCCAAGTGACCTTTCCAGTTAGTTGTCCCCTCTGCTCTCCTTTCCAGTGGTGAAATAGTGTACTCTTACTGGTTGTAGACCAATGTTTTTATACTCTTTGTGTCCTGTCACATCATCAGACTCTTGTAGCAGCTTCCTGTAGAACCCCATCTGGGGCGCTCTCCTCTCAAACCTCCCCATGTCCATTAAATAAAGGACTGAGTCTCACCTAACAAGTTGAGCCCATCAGCCATCCAAAGGGCTTTGACTCTGCTGTGTTTTATCTACATGGATTTGTGTCTCAGGTCCACTGGAAGTCACAGTGGCTCCTGCCCAGCACAGAAGAGCTTCTGTTATTAATTGGTGGTATCTGAAGCTTCGTGTTTGTGCTAGTGACTGTCAGCTCTGGCTGTTAAGGTGCTGCTCTGTCTCTGTGGGAGTTGGTAGGAGTTGGATCCTGGGCAGGTCAGTGGTGTGAGGGGTACTGAGGGCTTGGTAGTGTTTTGGCTTGGAGATGATAGGTGTTCAGGTGTCAAAGTGATGGTGGTGTGTCTGTGATAAGGCTCTTGTGGGAGGCTGCAAGCTGTAACAGCCATTTCTGTTTGCATGAGGTGGATGCTGGTGGTTGGACTGTGCTCCCTGGGCTGAGGCTGACTAAGCCCAGAGCTCATTTATCCTCGTGTCCTTTGTGGTGGATACTGTCCCTACCAGCAAAGTTCACATCTCCTGGCTGCACGCTTCTCTCAGGTGTCAGCTGGTGCCATCACAGGGATGTGCCTGAATCTCCACTGGCTTTGAGGAGAGGCTGGGGTGTTTTTTCCTCTGCTGTCTAGGAAGCTTTCTAGACATCAGGTTTGATCTGGATGTCCCAGACCTCCTGGCCCAGGCGTGTTTCTGATGCCAAGTGTGTTTCTGCTCATGTCCCCAGCCTGATGGAGCTGAGTGGCCTTGGCACCCTCCTGAGATGAGTGCTGGGGACTTCCCCCTGCAGACCCTGTTGGTCCAGGTGGGTGGATCTGAAGATAGAGAGAGGTCAGTTTCTCCTGTGAAATTTGGATTTCTATGACTTGGATCCACTAATCCAGAGGTGCCCTGTAGCTCCTGTCTCCAGGAGGGCAGAGGGTCCTGTTGTTGAATGCCTGTTGCCTGTGCCAAGCTCTGTCTGGGGCATGAGAGGAGGTGGCCACCAGTGTCCTGCAGCTGCTACGAGATGTCAGGTGCCTATTGGCTGCACTTCTCTTGGGTAACAGGGTTTGGTTGGGGAGCTGATGAGGCTGGATTGGGGGATGTCCAGATAAGAGTGTGGCTTCTTGCTACGTGGACAGAAGCAAAGGAGTAAATGGGGCTCTTCGTGCCCGCATGTGTGTGGGGAGGGAGGAAACCTCCATGTAAAGCACACAGCTGCTGTGCAGGGAAGGCAGCTCCTGCCTGAGGGAGCCTGGCACATCTCAGGATGGTGGGTGCAGCCTCTCTCCTCCTCCGTGCTGGGGCTCCGTGAGTTTAGCTTTGGTTTTATGGTGTGTCTCAGTCTGAGAGGTCTGGGGATTGTTGGAGAAGAAGTTGGGGAGTGTGGAGTGAACCATTTTGAGGAGCTGGAATAAGCTGGGATGGAGTTGAGCTCCCTTGAGCAGGGGGTGCACACACTGGTGGGAAGGGGCTCTGCTGGGAGGTTTCCCCAGTGCTCTGTGCATGAGTTCTGACACGTGATCTCCTTCATACCAGTTCTGTGGTTTAACTGGATGTTACATGGAGGAATGATTTCAAAGGCCAGGGAATCCCAGTGTTATGAGGACTGACCAGTGCTTCCCAGTACCTGGCATCCCACAGTGTGGAATACTCTGGGAGCATCAAGCCCATGGTGCTCCTGCTTGGAGGCTGTTGCTGGAGCGTCTCTGCTCTTGGGGGTAGAAGGTTTTTGTTGATCTGTAGGCTGTGGCCTGGAATGCTGCATCCAGGGAAGGAGAGCACAGATTAAACATTGCTGGGATAGAAAGTTGGGACATGGGTTCCAGAGTCTTTTCCCTGTCCCCCCCACCCCCTTGTCTCCTCTTTCTTGTCTGCTGTGGTTTTGAGCCTTGCTGCATGTTTGGGCCCTGGGTTGGGGCTGTGCCCCTCAGGTACATAACGGGTGTGCAGGGAGCACAGGAGGTGGGTGCCAGGGCAGGATACAGGCAAACAGGTAGGAATGTGAGACCACGTGCAGGAGCTGGAGGAGCTAGTGTGTGGCAGGACCTCTGAGCTTTGCTGTGCCATCTCTGTGGTGGTCTTGGAGATGAGAGCTGCAAGGACTGCGGTGGCTGAGTGGCATCAGGTGACACGACCCCACTGCTCCTGTCCCATCCCAGCTCATGGCACCCTGAGCCCTGCCCAGGACACCTCCCTTCTCCCTTGGCACTATGTCTGCTACCAGCTGGGATGACTTGAAGGAGGTCACCTTTGTCACAGATCACCAGGAAACCAAGTGAGCAGGAAGCTGGCAGAGCAGAGGCTGGAGCTGCTCAGTCTGGAGCCAGCAGCAAAACCCCTCAGGTCTCCAGTGCTGCCAGGTTCTGCCCAAAGTATTTTCTGAATTGGAATATGTGTTAAGATCTGGGTGCTTTGAAGTGACCTTTACACAGGAGACTGACTTGGGGCACCTCTGAGTGAGGCCAGAAACTGGAGGTGACTTTCTGGTTGCTAGAATTTGGACTATGTCTCCCTGAAGCTTCCTCTCCTGGAGACGCTGAGATGTCCCTTCTTGGAGCCAAGAAGACTCCTGGAATGCAGAGATCCTGCCCAGTTTGGTTGGCTGTAGATGAGGTTTTAGGTTTTCTGGAAGGTGTTATGCTGTTCTGGTGCAGTGATGCCTTCATCTTGACCTCAGAGTTTAGATCCCCCTGCTGAGAACTGAGCACACACAAAGAATTTTGTTTGGCATCTCGTTCACAGCATGTAGCTGTTTGAGGGTCCTGTCTTGACTGTTAGAGGTGCCACCTCTCCTACCTGAACACCAGAGCACTGCAGGCTCACCTGGAGAGGTATCGAAGTGACCCCTTCTGATGCTCACAAAGTGGCTTCTGAATGGTCTGGTGGGTGCCTGTCAGACTCTGTAGCCTCCCTGTAGCATGAGGGTGTCTTCATGGATTCACTGAGTTAAGCTTCCAGAGGTGCCCTTTGGGGACCTTCTTTTCCTCATGACACTGGGGAGTCACATGCTTTCCAAAGAGATGCCCCAAGAGTGTGTTGGCAGATGTTTGTTTGATAGACCTTCAGAGCAGATGGAGGTCCTGCTGCACGTCAGGCTCTGCTGCTTCCTTTTACGCTTCAGAGACTGTCATTCCTGGAAGGGATGTGTCTGGTTGTCCTACAGTCTCTCTCAAGAGTCTGCTTCTCTTCTCATCTCCTCTTAGGCTTTTTTAGACTCTTCAGGTGTGTGGTTCAGGCTCTTGCTGCAGAGCTGACTGAGCTCGTTAGGACATAACCTGTAAGGCTGACCACCATTGGTCTGAAAGCCCTGCAGACCAAAGCAGAATGTCCCAAGTTGGCATATCCACGGTTCCTGTAGATACTTCTCTGTCCATTCTCTGTTTCTATCAGAGTTCTGTCTTTACTCTTACCTTCCCATTGCAGGGCATCATGCCTGGAAGCCTTGGAGATAGGTGTTGGTTAACAGGTCCCAGTTCAGAACTTGACTTTTTGTGGCCCTGTGGCTGTTCTGCAACACTTCCTGGCAGTGGCTGAGCCTGTTCACCAGGAAATTGGCTTCTGTTTGCTAGTGAGCACCAGGAGAACGGATACCTCCCCAGGTACATGTACCTCAGATACATCTAATGCTTGAGCCTGGGCTCTCACTCTTCAATACACATGTTGCTGTACTTCAGGTGATGGAGCAGGTGTTTCTTAAGCATTTTTTTCAGGAGCTGTCTTGACAAACTGATGACTTCTGTCTTGTATTTAACCTTCCTGTTTCTTCCAGAAGCTTACAAGTTGGTTTGGTCAGTGATCTGTGGCCTACATGACAGAGAGGTGGTATGGTTGGTGAAACACTCACACACAGTACATCAAACATACTGTAAAGACAGGAGAAGGTGCTACCAAAGTTCCTGCTAGTAGCATGACTGAACATGAGACTCAGTCATCAGGTAGAGGTTTTGACTGAATATGCTGCATAATGGTCTAGAGGTTTTTTTGGTGGGTCCCCCCTCCCAAATTTTGGCATCTCAAAGTGTTAACCCTGCTCTGCAGAGGAGCTTTGTGGTGTCTGCTGCTTCCAAACTAAACTCCAAAGTTGGAGCTTGGTCCTGAGGTACCTGTTATGCTCCAGAGCCTGGAGAAGAGCCAGAGGATGACTCTGTTTCTTGCTTAGACAACTTGGTTTAAATAGCCTGGGTTTGTACTTCTGGTTATGAGGTTAACTGTTTAGTACTAATTTGTGTGATCTGCTGAGGAAGATGGATGGAGAAGCCTGTCATCCTGACCATTGCAGAGCTGGAAACTACCCCATGTTTGTGGGTTTGGAAGGGCTGTCTCCTGGCTGTGTTTGAGGTGGGGCATGGTGCTGCTATTGTTTGAGTTCAGTTTAAAGCTTCAGCCTACAGAGGGGTTGCTGTGGGTTAAGAACAATGTTGTTTAATTTTGCTGCCAGTGTCCTGATGGCTTGGAGGTGGGGTGGGGTCTGGCAGGAGAGGCAGACGCTGGGGATTCCTGGGTTACAGCCCTCCTCACACATCAGGAGGGATGCATCTGGTGCTGGTGGAGCTGCATAATTCACACGAAGATGTAATTGCTGCAGTGCTTATTTAGAGAGGGGAAAGTAGGTCAGGCAGCTTCAGAGCTGGTAGCAGCTCTTCTCTTCCAGGAGCAGGATGCTCTCTCCTGGTTTCCTTTCCTTTGTTCCTAGGTGCTGCATCCCCTACCAAGGACAGCAACGTGCAGGCTTCTATTCAAACCGGTTGTAAGTCTTGGTGTGTGGAGACACACAACCATGCAGGACACCAAAATACCCTGATCTTCTCTGGAGGGGTGGAGGAAACAGGAGACCACAGCTCCGTTAGTGTTGGACTTCTCAACAATGTGTGAATCTCTTGGTCTGTTCTCCAGAGTGTTTTAAGACCTGTGTCTGTGCTGTTTTGTCTGGTAAATCCTGTAAGCCATTCCAAACCTAAACCATTCCATACCTCCAGAGAAGGTGTGGTGTGTTGCCATCTCTGGGCCTTCGAGTGGCCTGATTATCTGCACTGAGCAGTAACTTTGTGTGATTAAGAGAGACATGTGAGGCCCAGAGTGGGACTGGAAGCTGCTGTAAGTTCTCCCTCCCTCTGGTGGCCTGTTGTGTTGAGCGGCTTTTACCAAACTCAGAATAAATTCTCATTAACATAGTGTAAATGGGAGCTTAATGAGAAATTCCTGAGAAGAATCCAGCACCAGGCAGGCTTGTGAGGCACAGCTGGTTTCCTTGGATCTTTTAGAGTGCAGGTTTGCTTTATTCTTGTCCTTGTAATGTAGAAGGCCTCAACTTTTGGGCTTGAGTCTTGCAGAACTCTTAATGATGTAAAGCAAAGAGCATATAGGTAGCCACCTGTACAGTATCTTCCTGGCCTTTCTTCATGTCTGATAACTTTCAGTTTTGCTTAAAAACTCCATCAACTTCTCTCTGCTTCTCCCTACATCCAAGGAAATGCTTTTATAAAGAAGCCCTGGCATCCCTGCAGCTAGTTTGGTGCTAACAGCAGGGCTTGGGGAATTGACACAGCCTGTCCAGGAGCTTCCCAGTGTCTCCGTGGTTCTTCCCAGGAGGTTTTGTGGGCCCCAAGCTGTGGCAGACCTTCCTGCACAGGTCTGGCTGGCTGAGCTCGCAGTGAGCAGCCAGTGTCCCGAGTGTGTGTGATCCTGTCCTCGGCCCGGCCGCGGAGCCCAGTACCAGCCATCCGCCTGCCGAGCCAGACCCACCAGCGTTTCCATCCTGACAAAGGGCGACTGTTCAGGGAGTTGTTGTCTTGCTCAGTGCTCCGGATCCCTGGGGTAACTGCTGTGACGAGCACAGTAACTGTCTGCAGTCAGAGCCATGATGTGTTGGAGCCTTTCAAGTGCTGCAGCCTGGTGATGGCAACCTGAGCCCATCAGCTTTCGGGTTTGGGGTTTTTCCCCCCTCTTTTATTTTTTTTTTCTTTCTTTTCCTCATTTAAAACTTTTCAAAAGCAAAATGTGGAGTTGGAAACTCCAGTCCTGGCCAAGTTACCAGGAGCTGTAGTCCTGAAGGTACATTTGAAAATCCTGCTTCTGTTTGAGGAGCATCTAGCCCCCTCGAGCTGTTCATCGTATCTCTTTAACTGGCACATTAAGCCAACGTTAGACATCCCCATCACTTGGAGAATGTATATCCAGCTTTCCCTGACATTTCCAGCCTCAGATTTGAATTGTGTGGCTTCTGGCTTGACCATATCTGTGCAAGCTCTAAGGAGCACTAAGCACAGGGAATGAGAGCTCATGGGTTCCAGGGGCAGGAGCTGGGTGTTAGTTTCTTTTCCCCTTCACTAGACGCTGTTCTGGGCTGTTACTCTTCTGAAGCAAGCTGTTGTAGCGCACTACAGCGCTACTACTACTACTAGCAGCACACTGCAGTGCAGTGCCAGGTTTAAGCAGGCTTTTTGTGTTTTGAGGGTGTCTGCCCTATGGCTTTACAGCTTCGTGTATCTGCAGCAGTGTGCAACTAGTAATAGATGCGCTGTGTTAATGAGTTATTTGTTCTTATTGCCTCAGTTTGCCATCAGAAAATCCCCTTTTTAAATCAGTGCAGAGGGTCTGTGTTCTAATGAGCTGCTTTCTTGGTGTGGAAATCCCTTGGGACTTTGATTGACACTGCAAAAGCCCTGGCTGAAGGAGGTGTTTGATGCTCCAAGTGTCCGTCGTGTTCTGGTGACTGACTTGAGGCCGTGCTGCCCAAAGGCAAACCGCATCCTTTGCATGTGACAGCACAGCTACAAACTACCAAAACCCATGTGAAAGTGTCTGTTGTTCTGTCAAACTTGTCCTGTGGTTATTTGACTGTTTCCCTGGGTATTTGGGAAGAGGAGAAGCAGGAACCGTGGTTGCAGTACAAGGCAGATGGCATCATAAATACGTAATGGGAGTGAAGCTAAGCCCCAGCCTGTGAGGTTTTGTGGGTGGATGGGGACTGTACGTCTCCATCTAAACCCCTGGAGCTCCCCTGGTCCCCACCAGAGGACAGCTGCCTTGGGCGCTCCCTGCAGACACACAGAGGGTGGTTTCCTAGCTCACATCATCTTCCCTGCTGCTGGAAGCACCATCCTGTCCCGCAGCTGCTGAACAATGAGTGGCACAGATCAGCTCCTTGCTACAGCTGGGGAGAAACAGGCTCCTTGTGTAGCAAGGAGATAATGAATGCAAACTTGCTTTCTCTTCTGATAGAGGGTAAGAACAAAGTTTCCTGACCAGAAGAGCAGACAGGGAAGAGTGGAGATGGGATTATTGCTTTATTTGAGCAAACCACATCACCATTGAAACTCCATGAGAACCTCAATGTGAAACAGTGTTTTGAAACAAGAGATGGAAAGAGTTTGCTTGGAAAATGGAATCTCCCATTTTTCCCTCCTGGTGACACCTCTCTGCCTCTTTTCCTGCCCCTTCGAACAAGACGCACTCTCAGGGGTTGGGCAGGAAATGCCCCTTTGCCAGTGCCTCCTTGGCATGATGCTTGTCACCTGCCTTCTCCCATCAGAACTGTGTTTCTGGCACTGACAGGACAGGATGGTGGAGTGCTTGGTGACTGATTCATGCAGCTTCCATCATGAGCTGCCTGCAAGGCAGCTGGCCAGCCTGCAGGTCATGTTTCTTGCCTTTTTTTTTCTTTTTTTCTTCTGTTCTTTATTTGGTCATTTTACTGCCTTCTTTTCACTCTTTACTTCTTAGTGAGCAAACTCCATGGAGAACCCTGCTCAGAGCAGTGTTTCATTATGCACAGGGTCTCAAAGATCTGTGACTAGTGGTAGGGAAGGGGTGCCACCTCTGCCTCCATGGGCTGCTGCGTCCATCATGTCCGTGCTGCATTGGAGCACTAGGTCTCCCAAATTGTTCCTAAGGGCAGTGGAGGGACGCTGCAGGGAGTGATGGATTGAGTATCTCAAGCTGGGTAGGTTAGAGAGCAGAAAGACCAGGGCAGGCACAGCACAGAAGCGGTGAGAGGAGCTGTACAGCAAGGCTGTTCCAACGAGTCAAAGGTTCAGGGTGTGCAGCTGCTCAGAGCCCAGGAGCTGCTGAACCGAAGCACCGCGGAGCAGCTCTGGAGTGCGGCAGATGAAGCCATTTGAACCATTGCTGCTCCGGTCTGTTGACCTTTGGACCTGACCTCATTGCCCTCACAAACTGTGGGTTCCAAATAAAACCCAGTGGAGGTCACAGTTGGCTCTTCTGTCCATCCAACTGGGCAGTGTTTGCAGCTGCTGGGTGACAGACGGTTGTGTTTATCAGCGGGTGTGATGAGTTTATTCCTCTGGCTGATAAACTCAGTCAGCTTTGTGCATTTGGTTGGGTACCTCGTGCATGTTCTGCTCTTCTGGCCGCACAGTGGGCTGGGGATGGTGGCTTGACCATGAGAAGTGATCAGAGGCTGAGGGGTGGGTTTGGCAGAGTCTCCCTTGTACACAGGGTGGTCAGAAGTACCCGTGTGCTGTGATACCTGTGTGAGATCCGTGTGCCCTGTGGTGGGAACTGTCTTTAATACTGTTCATGCTACTTGAAAGTGGGGAACTCAGGCTTCTGGCTTACTTTATGACCCAAAAAAAGTGTGAATCAGCTAATTAATTAATGAAAAACTGAAAATTTGCATGGCATTTTAAGATGAGAAGCGTTAAAAATACTTGTGCATTTCCTACTAATTCAGTGATAGCATTGCTGCAATTGAATGAGTAATTTGGGGCACCTGAAACCAGTTATGGAACCCTTCTGTCCTACAGATTTTAGGCACTGCTCTGCTCCTTACCTGGACAAATCCTCGTGGCCTCAGTAGGAGCAATATTTGCTCAAAAGCATTAAATTCAGGGGTTGGGTAAAGACATGTTGAGCAGGCAGCTTCTGTCTTCATATGTCACAAACATCTTGTCTTGGTTTCCTTATAAATATAAATTATTGGATCTTTATTTTTTAATAAACTACATGATCACTTTAAAATGTTATGGGATTTTTTTTTAAATTAATTGCAGTTTTCCATTAAGAGCAAACCCTCTAAATCACCCTTGATTCACACAGGAGATCTGCCTGTGTTGCACAGGAACCCAGCTAGAAGTGAGCCAGTTGCTGGGAGCGTGGTGGTGTAGAGCAGCAGAAGCTTTGGGGACACAGGGGCTGGGGAGAGCCCTTCAGACTCTTGGTTCTGCATGTTACCAGATCCTGCTTGAAGCCTCATGTGTTTTGTGCGAAGTAGAAAGAACTGTGTAACTGGGTGCTTAGAATGACTCTGCAGTATGAGACACGTTGAATTTTATGCCTCAGCTGGAGAAAGCCTCAATTGAAGCTGCAGGCAAGTGTATGTCATTTTTGATTTAACAATTTCCCCTCACCCCTGCACCCCCTTTCCCAACCAAAATCCTTCGTGGAGTCAGATTGTTGCCTTTGTGAACCCCCTCTCTTCTAATGTTTAATCAAGTGCTGAAAAGAGACATTTACAGACTATTTAAAATGTGGAAAAATTGCTTCCCAATATTTTTGACAGAGAGAGACTGAGAACACACAGCATTGAATCATCAGGAAAATTGAAGATTTCCCCTGAACAACATTGGGATTTTACAGCAGAGGACTTGAAAGACCTTGGAGAAATTGGACGAGGCGCTTATGGTTCTGTCAACAAAATGGTCCACAAACCAAGTGGGCAAATTATGGCAGTTAAAGTAGGTGATGCCCATACTTACATTTGTACTTCAGTCCATTAGGGATTAAATGTGATGGAGAATTAATGTTCTTCCATCAAACACCCATCTACTGCTCTTTTGTATTTATTTCCAGTGTCAAGGCTGCTGTTTGCTGACAACATGTTGTGTGATGGGCATGTTGTCAAGTGGTGTGTGAAGCTCTCATAACTCCTTGTGCCCTTTTGAACATGCCAATCAGAAACCTCCTGTTGTGAGGGGATCACATGTCTCTGGAGACTGATACTGGGGCACAGGCCTTTCACCTCTGGGTCACTGGTTCGGATACAGCTGAGGTTGGTGCTAGGCACGGGCTGACAGCTAATAGCTTCTTGGTGTCTCTGGTGAAATGAGGGAGTGACTTATGGTTTGGTTTTTATGGAAGCATGTCCCGTGGTGTAGCCTTACCAGGAGGAGCTGGAATGGAGCAGACATCTTCTAGGGAGTGTTTTACTCTTGCTGAGGTGTCTTTGCTTTGTGCTTCCCGTGCTGGACCTGGTCTGGAGATGGAAAGTAGAGCACTTTTCTGGACTGACCATTTTCAACCTTTTGCTGCTCAAAGACTCACCTCAAAACCAGAAGCAGTGTGCAGCCTTGGTTCCTGGCTGGGCGGTGTGGAGGGAGCTGCCTTCCCACAGCAGATGCTTGCTGGGCAGCTTTGGGGAGCTGCTGGCCCATCAGGCTGAGGTGAGGGGCAGCAGCCATTCGTGTGCACGCTCTCCCTCTCTCTTGTCCTTTCCTTTGCTTGCTGCTGGCTGGAGCTAATGACATCAATCTTTCAGCTCTGTTGATGCTGTCAACTCTAAGTGCTCCCATGAAGGAGAAGTGAGCTGTGTAGAGGTCTGTGTTTCTCTTTTCCAACTCTCTTCTTTGGAATATTCCTTGGTCTGACCTGGAAACGTTCACTCCTGGTGGTCTCATGTGCCAGGTAGACATGTCTCAGCCCCAGCTCTACCTGCTGTAAACCTAATTCATACCTGTCTCTTAAAGAGTCAGGTTTCTGGAGTGACCACTATTGTTTGGGTGTTCTCCAGTAAATACTGACTTCCTCACAGCAATGGGATCCCTGGCCAGGTCTCAGAGTGCTTTGGATCAACATGCAGTGGTGGTTCAACCTTGTTTTGAATCCTGAAAAGCCTCCAGTGGAGCCAGAGGCCCTGTTACCAAGTCTTGTTTGTCTTAGATGCCTTTGGTGGAACTGACAGATGAGTTTTCAGGTGACAGGTTGAAAAGTGTTGAAGTGATGCCTGGGCACCCCCGGGGTGTGGGACCTGGTCAATGCCAGTTTTGTTGCTATGATCATGATAGCTGTGGGTAAGATAAGGGCATATCTACAGCTGAGTCCTTTGCTCTCCAGAGCTCTGGGGGGGTATGGCTGCACTGAGAAGAGCACCTGGTTGGATGAGCTCACATCACTGGGGAGGAGACGTGTCTGCTGGCACAGAAGGCCTGTTGAGCCAAACTTTGTTTGCACAAGGGGTGTTGGGCATGGTGAGATAATCTTGCCAGTGTTGAGGGTCTGTGAGGAGGTACAGCTCCTGCCTAGGAGGCAGAGGCACCAGTGCCGTGCTCTGGAAGCACTCAGTTGGAGATGACATTGTACAGCCCGTTGAGCTGGCTTTTCCAAGGCATCAGAGGGGGTCTGAGCTCCAGGGGGTGCTGGGCTTGGACACTCACATCTAAATAAACAAAACCTGACAGGTTCACAGCATCTGGTCTTTGAAATGTCAAAATCACCAGCTGGGATGGTGCCATCTTCTTTCTCTGAACCTGGGGTAGGCATGGCTTGCAGGAGAAGGGAGGTTGGAGGGCCTGGGCAGCTGTGTTTCTAAATTGTTAGTGGTGAGGGGATGTCTCAGTAGGGTGAAACAGGAGGTTGAGCACAGGTTCCTTTGCCTGTGAATGGGACAACCAGTGAGGTTTCCAGGAGTGCAGCAGCAGGTATTCCACAGCTTGTGTGGTGCAGTTGTTTGAGATGAGGTTTCAGGTCAGGGCTGAGCCTGGACTGTGGACTGAGTAGTTCATGCCAAATTCCTTGGCCTTTTCTTTCTCAGGTTACTGTTGCTTTTGGGGCAGACAGGATTGTGTGCTGATCTCCTGGCTCCTCCTGGATCTAAAACTGCCCTAAAGGCCATTGTGCTTGGGGCCATCCTCCTCCTGCTCTGTCTCCCTCAAGGCTGTGGTGTCCTGACAGCTTGTAGAGCTGTTACCTTTGGAAGCTCCCAGCTCTCCCCCATCTGTGGTCAGGTCCATCTGCAGCTCCAACTGCTCTCCGTGATCTCTCCTTGCTCTCCAGGCAAGGTTTTCTTCTCCTTCAGAAAAATGCTTGTCTGTAAGAGAAGGTTTGGAAAGGGGGATGGTGATTTGAGAAGAAAACTTGTCAGTCTAGTGATTTGAGGCCTTGGCTGTGATCTCAGTGACACCTGCTTGCAGCTCCATGGTGTGGCACCGTGCTATGTGCAGGACATTGGGAACACTGCCTTGCAGCTGGCTGGATTGAGAAACCTGTGTCTCTGGCTATTTGGTGGTGGCTGCTGTCCCTCTGCCCCAAGAGCAGCAGCAGCACAACAGGCAAATCCTCCTTGGAAGGACACTGAGCAGTAGGAAACAGCTTTATGGAGGCTGCAAGCCAAAAGTTGCTGGCTGTTCTGTGCTGCTGAGTGAAGCAGAGAGAGAGCTCCAGAAACTGGTCATCATATGCACAGAAAGCTGGTACAGGGACCTCCCCCAGCTCCTCCTCCATCCTTCACCATCCAAACTGCCTCTGGCACTGCTGCAGATGTCCAGCATGATCAGGTATCTTCCTCCCCCAGTTCTGGAAGGCCAAGTCCTGTTTGCAGCTGCCATTGCCAGGCTGCATTGCTCGTGCCTTGCCAGCCCCTTCTGCCACAGCCAGAGCTGGCTGCTCCTCGTTTTCCAAGCCTGCTGCAGTTAAAGTGTAGATGGGGTGTTGCTCTTTCCCTGTACCAGAGTCCTCCTCTGGCTGATTGCAGCTCCTGCGGTGCCCCTGTGTGCTCATCCTGCTCACCTCTCTGCTGATGCAGCTGCTGGCCTGTACCCTCAACTCCCATTTCCAGCTCCTTCCCCTGGCTCTTTCTAGCCTGTCCTGTGTTCACAGAAGGAGCAGCCCTTGGTCCTGGGAGCATGGTTCAGCTTGGCCTTCGGGGCTCTTCCCTCTTGGTGCCTGTGTGCTGGTGGTGCGGAACACGCCGGCTCTGGCCGCCCCAGGAGTGTGCAGCACACCCTGACTGCTCCTTACCACCACAGGGAACCCCCTGCCGTCCCACCGACGTCGCTGCCATCTGCAGGCAGAGGCACCATGTTCGTTCACTCGTCCCTTTTATAGGTTCTGGCCTCCCCAGCCCATTTTCAGATCCTGGCAGATGGAATCTGGCACCTTCCTGAGGGTGTCTGGCTGCTCACACGAACACTGCAGCCAGGCCCTGCCTGGGTCAGAGCTTCTGTCTGTGCTCAAGTATCAGCTGCAGGAGGGAAAGGATTCTTATCAAGTCTCCAGTGTGAAACCACTGCAGCAAGCTCCAGCCCTGGAGCGTTGCTGGGGAGAAGCTGATGTGATGTGTCCTGGTCCTAGTCCTGCTGCTCCCTCTCCTTCAGCCCTTGTCATTCTGTGCCTCTACCAACTGAAAGACCAAAGGATGTTTTTGGTGCAGGAGCAGGGAGCTGACCCCTGTGAGGCTGCTGGCTACAGCAGGTGGGTTTTGGAGGCAGACAGTTGAGGTCTTTGGCATGATGCTTGTGCGCTCCTTATCCTCTCTGTCATGGGGAGCCCCTTCCTAGAGGCATCAGGAGGAGGAGTGGATAAAGGACAGAGCAATCATAGAATCATCAAGGTTGGAAAAGGCCTTCAAGATCATCAAGTCCAACCATCAGTCATACGCCAGCGAACCACTAAACTATCTCCTGAACCACCTCATCTACCCATTTTTGAACACCCCCAGGAACACCCCTACCTCCCTGAGCAGCTTGTTCCAGTGCCTCACCACTCTTTTGGTGAAGAAATTTTTCCTCACATCCAATCTGAACTTCCCCTGGCACAGCTTGAGGCTGTTTCCCCTTGTCCTATTACTTGTCACTAGGGAGTGGACCACCTCCCACCTCACTACACCCTCCTTCCAGGTAGCTGTAGAGAGTGATCAGGTCTCCCCTCAGCCTTCTCCAGGTTTATCAACCCCAGTTCCTTCAACCACTCTCCATCAGACTTGTTCTCCAGCCCATTCCCTGCTCTGTTGCCCTTCTCTGGGCACTGAGATGTCCTGCTGGTAGTGAGGGGCCCAAACCTCAGCCCCGCACTCAAGCAGCAGCCTAACCAACTCAGAGGATTTTTATTCAAACCTTTCTCATGTTTTGCCCCTGGAAAATGTTGTGTTATGTTCTTCAAAGCATAACAACAGACAGTCCTTTCATCAGTTCCCTTCCTCTCTCAGGTCATCTTAGAGATGCAAAGCTCCTGTTTGCTCAAGGTCAGCTGGCATTGCTGTCTTTCTGTTAGCATGAAACCCCCAAAACCCTGTTCATTCTCTTGAAGACTTGTTAGTACAAAGTCAAGTCTCTTCCAGGTGGGAAAGAGGACAGCCTAGTGCCAGCTCTGCTGGTGTGAAGTCACAATTGCAAGGCTGGTTTGTATGTTAACTCCTCACCTCCTTGGCATGTTTCTTTTCTGGGATTCTTGTTTTCCTTGAAGTCCCTGCTCTGGCCAGTACATGCCTTCAGCACCAGCTCTCTGCACTACTGCCTTGTGCAGCTTCTGGTTCCATCTTGTGTCCTTTGACTTTCCTTCTGGTTTCTTGTTTTCTCTTTAGTCTGTTTTTGCCTGGTCTGGGTCGGTTCAGGAGTGACTTGTGACTAATCTCCCCAGCTCCTTCACTCTGTGGGGAGCCCTGGTCCCCTCTCCTGGTTTTATCCTAGACTCTTCACCAAAGGGGGCTGCAGAACAGCCCATACTGTATTTGTCATAGAATTGTAGAATGATTTGGGTTGGAAGGGACCTCAGAGATCATCTAGTTCAAATCCCCCTGCCGTGTCCTCCTGCATCACCACATAGTGGTGTCCTGGCTGCTCCAGGAGTTGTGCATCTTGTTTCGTGAGAGTACCACCGATTTGAGGATCAGGATGGTCTTTGGCACATCAGAGGAACCCCAGAGAAGCCCCACTTCATTTGGGTGAAATGGTTTTCTTGGGAAACTCACCAAGCAGCTGGGGGGTTTCTTTCTATATTGAGGTTTCCTTCTGACATTTGGTAATAGCTCACACAAAAAAGGGGCTTTAGAAGATTTTTGGCATGCTTGGGGTTTTTCTGGACTGGTATAAAAATGCATAAATTAAAAAAAGCTCAAACTGGAAGAACAGCTACAGAGTGTTCTCCCCATTGGAGCGGGATGCTCTGTGTTAGTGTCCATAATACCTGGCATGGGTTTATTAGCCAGGGTGCTTAAGGCTTCTCAAAGGCAAAGGGAGTTTCTTGTTTGAAGAGTTCACCAGACAAATGAGCAAATATTTTATATAGCCCAACGTGAACCTGTTTGGTGGTGCCTGTGTGGGACAGGAGCTGAGCATGGCAGGGATGTCTTGAACAGCTGCCAGGGGACCTCCACATCCTGCTCCTCTCCCTGCGAACCCTGAAAGGGCTGGGCAGGCCCTTTCTGCCCTGCAGAAGGGACCGCTGGCATCTGGGGTTCAGTTTTAACAGCTTCTGCCAGTTTGTTTCAGCCAGTTGAGCTGTCAAAACAATAAACCATCAAGAGATGAGTCGTTTGGGTTTCAGTTCAGCTTCAAGCTGCTTGTGGCCCCATGGAAATGGCTTGCACCACTTTTTAATGGAATTATTTTTCTGTCAGAAATAGTTACACCTGGGAGAGGAAGCCAGCTGGGGAGAGGGCAGTTTTGTCTGTGGTCTGTGTGCCCAGTTTTCCCCCACCCCCAAATTTCAATGTTACACCAGGCTTTTCTGTGTCGTCAGTCTCTGGTGTATAAATCGGCCTAGCTGGCTTAGGCCTAGTCCAGGCCCCGCTTCTGGCCTGTGGCCTCTAGATACTGCTGCTGGTTTCTAGTTTTCTCTTTAATCAAAGCAGAACTTTTGACTAGGCTACAGGGTGGCTTCCACTTCTTTTGCTTTAAATTTGTCCTAGTTAAATCAGAAACCACTTACAACATCAAGTGGGTAGTGGGAGAAGCTGGCTGAGGCTCTGTTTTGGCACATCTGAAATTCAGCAGGAGGTCAAGCCCATGAGGTGTCCGTAAAAGATCCTTGTTCTTCCTCAAAAAGCTGCTAAGCTGTGGACCTGTTTCTTGTTGAGAGTGCAGTGGCTTTTCCACATCGTTTTGCCTTGTAGGCAGTGCTCACTCTCTCATCCATAACCAGATGTTCATATCTTTGGCCTTCCCAGGTTTTCTTGTAGCTGAAATAGGTTCTAAATATCAGCCACCCCTGAGAGCAGAGACTGAACCTTTATCTCTCTGATCCCCCCAGCTGTACCTGGGTGCCTGATAGCCCATAAAAACCCACCAAGATGACATATGAGCGTATTGAGCTCAGTGAAGGGGCAAATGTACCAGTCCTTCTGATTTCCCCTATGACTCTTGAAGAGAAGTCCTGGGGCTTTTCCAAGCTGGCTTCACTTCAAATCACCATTTCCATTCCTCACACAGTTAGGTACCCTCTCCCAAGTTAACTTCTTACTGTTTATTGAGCAGATTTCCTGTTTCACTCACCAGTTTGGGTAGCTGGCTATGAACTGGAGAAACCAGGATAGTACTGGTAGTGTGCTGGGAAAGGAGCTACTGAGCAAGGGAAAGGGGGAGAGCGAGTGAGAATCTTACACAGGTTGTGGTAAATGTGCTTTGGATGGATAGATGAATATTCTTGTTCTCAGCAGTTCCTCCTGGCTTGGTGTCCTCATCCCCTGCTGTGCCCAGGGAGCACCAGTCCACTGCTAGGCACCACCGTGCTTTCTGCTGGGACACCTGTGAGCCCTGTCCACAGGACAGCACCATGGTGTCTCCAGCTCAAGGAACTGTGTTTCAGTTTTGGTGTTTGTAGCTTTTAAAAACCCTTTCCTTTTCTTTTCTGGATGTGCTGCTCCCCACTGCACCTGAATGTTTTTATGTGCTGACTGGGGTTGAATGTCTTTGGTTTTGTGTCAGATTTCTGGGATCTGTCTGGTTTTAGGTATGAGCTGTCCAGTCTGCAGCTTGCTGTGTGGCTGTTGATGCTGCCCAGGGCACAGCTTTCAGAGCTCCTGTTCCTGATTGCAGGCTTTGTCCTAACCTGGGCTTGTATTAAAAGGACTGGAGAGTGTTCTCCTGGAGCATTTAATGCAGATTAAGCTTGAGCCCAACAAGGAACCATTAAGAAAGAAACTTTCCATAAGCCTCTATTACTTTTTCCTCACATGACTTGTTTGGCCACATCAGTGACTACTTGTGGTAGAGTGACCAGGCTGAGGTGTGAGACCTGCTGCTGAGCCAGACCTGTCTATCCATCCCTGTCTTAAATGGTGTCTCCAGGCTGTAGCCTCACCGTGTCTCTTCCTGCTCTGCCATCTCCTGCGTTCTTGGGGGAGACTCTGGGAGCTGTTGCAGTGTCTTGCACTCCACCTTGGGGTTAGGTAGAACATGGTCACTATGGTGTGTGTGCTCGTGGTGGCTGCTGCTGACTTCAAGTCACCTTTTCCTCTTTCATCCTTCTTCTGCTGACAAACGCTTGTTCCTCAGCTGCAGCAAGAGTCCCTGGAGTGCTCCAGCTGAACGGGCACCTTGTCCAGCCTGAGCTGAGCCCAGCTCAGCTGCATGCTGCATGCTGCCAATGGTAGTCTTTCTCTCCTCTTGAATTTTCCCGTCTCCAGCACTCTTCTATGAGGCCTCCCAGTCTTACCTCATGTCATGACCTCCTCTCCCAGAAGCAGTGTTGGCTGGGCAGTTTGTGCTGGCTTCTTAAGGTGCCCTTTGGTTCCTCTGCCTGGATGCTCTCCATTGTAGCCACCCCACTGTCTGTCTCTGGGTACTCTGCCTGCCCTTTCTCTTCCTCCCTGGGGAGATTGTGTTTGGAGTTCAGTCTATCTGGGGTGCTGCTAAAGTCACCTCCAAATAACACGTATTTCACCTTCTTTCCAGAAGTGACAGCAGAGGAGGAAAGGTCAGAAGTGGGAGGAGATCTTTCAGGGGCAGCTGGGGAGTTTGAGGACTGTGCTGGGGATGTCTGTGGCAGGATTGTGCAGAAGAAGGGGGATGCTGAGACTCACCAGTGAACAGGAAAGAGGCTTTTTGGAGACAGCTGTGGAGTTGGCACAGCAGGGAGATGTAAGTTGCAGTGTGGAGAAAAGCTCCTTTTAATCTTGCTCCTCACTGTAAACATTTTAGAGGAGTGGATAGCACCTCAGGGGGCTGAACTGTCCTCAGAGGTGCCACCGTGGTGGCTCGGGCATCTGCTGTCTCCTGTTGAGGTCAGAGCAATGGCTTTTCAAGTAGGGCTGATGTTTGCCACCTAGAAGGAGACAGTCTGCTTGGCCTTTGATCTCTCAGCAGGGGAGTTTAGAGTTTTACATGGTGTAGCTGTGAGACAGTCAGACTCATCAGGCTTTCTTCAGTGACATGTCAGAACTTCTGTGTCCTTGAACCAGTGACCTAGAGGTGAAGCTTTTCAGTTTCATTACTAGTCTGTTGAGCCATCTTCTTGCTCTGTTTGTGGCTATGACGTCCCACCTGCTTGGCCTTGCAGGGCATGGGTGTGCTGGGCCAGTCCCTGATCAGTTTTCCCAATTACTCCAAAACTCACTGGGAGGGAAAAGGGCAATATGAATGTGGCAGTTACTGGTCTAGGCCAAACTAGAGCTACTAGACCCTTAAGAACGAGTGGTGAAATCCCCAAAATATCAGGACACACCAAAGGTAAGGAAAATCAGTGTCAATGCTGTCCTCATTTTGTGTGGGGTCATCACAAAACACTCCTAAGGTTACACCATCACACACTGCTTCTCAAATGGTGCAGTGTGAGCAGCCAGCCCTGAGAAGGTGCCTTCATGTACCCAGCCTTGTGCTTGCTGATGGGTTTGGTGATGCCACCAGCAGGCAGCTCAATCGGTGGGCATGGGGGCTGCTACCTGGCAGACTTTTTCCACAACCTTAAATATTTTTGTATCTCAGCTAGCTGAGTAGCTTTCCTTCTCCAGGAGGGTCCAGGCTACATCTGTTGCTTTGGACTTCTCACCATATATTGTTTTAATTTCTTTAATGATTTTTCAACACGAGTCACAGCTTCAGGATCACAATTTTCCTCCCCTGTGATTTGGGGGCTGCATTAATTGATGCAACTTAAATATGTCTGTAAAATCACCTGGAAAACTGTGGATGGTTTTCTCCACTGCTCCCCTAACAAGCTTCATGTTGGAACATGGACAGTTTTCTGTTTTTAAACCTGTGGTGTTCTTTCGAGCCCAAATCAGATTTTTCTTTATATATAGTTTATATATAAAGTATAACGTGTGTGGATGCATGTATATGTTTATATACACATTATGTATGTGTATACACAAGATATATGTAAAAATGAGGATTTTTATGTAGTGTTCATGCTCTCCAGGCCAGCACTAGCTCAAGAATTGTTAGTAGTCTGGAAGGAGCTCATGGGACCATGGCCCACCATTAGCACTGCCAGCGTGATGTGTCCCCCCCAGTTCTGTGCTGGTCCCTTTTCACTGTGGTGGAAGCATGGTGGAAAGAGCCTTTTTTTTTGTCTTCTGTGCTCCTCTTAGAAATTTTAAGCATAATGGTTCTTGGTTAAATTTCAAACCAGCCTTTAAGCCCCATCCAACATGGCCAAGAGCTGTGTGGGAACTTGTTTTGAAACGAAAGCCTTGAATGTGTTGCTTTGCTGGAGTTTTCAATGAAATCTCTGCTCTCCCATCTCATTCTGACATCTCCTCTGAAAATGCTGATGCTCGTGAGAGGACTGGGGATTTTATAGCCTGAATTAAATGGCTTGAGGGAGTTTTCAGTGATATTTCTTACTTGGGAGCACGGCTGAACTCCCTGGAGTGTGTTTGAGCGTGCCGTGGGGGGTGCCTGCTCAGCCTGGGGGTTGGGGGCCCTGGCATGCTTCTCCAGAAGCAGGTCTGAGGATACAATAATGGCTTGTAAGTGATAAAGTCTCTGCCACTCTTCCTCTTTCAGAGAATTCGGTCGACAGTGGATGAGAAGGAACAGAAGCAGCTTCTGATGGACCTTGATGTGGTGATGCGAAGCAGTGACTGCCCCTACATTGTTCAGTTTTATGGCGCGCTCTTCAGAGAGGTGGGCACCCCAAACTTGCTTCATTCAGAGCACAGTTTGGTTTTTACCTTTGGTTTCTCTCTCTCTTTGCAGTTTCCAACTTGCAATAAGGAGGATAAAGTTCATTTGTGCTAGGCTCCTTAGCTCTGCTTGTAATCTGGGGAGTTTAACCAGGAGACCCAGATGTCTGGGTGCTACTGAGCAGAAGGATGCTGTTTCTCTTTGTCCTTGCACCTCTCCATGTGTCTCAGTGCCTCCTGCTGTTCTTCTCTCTTGAGGAGCCTTGGGTCTGTGACTCCCCCTGGGCTGGGTGCAGCTCTGGGGCATGGTGGTTGGATGCACGAGTGGTTGATACCAGTGGTTTCAAGATGGGACTGTGTGCAGGACCTGTGTCCCTGCAGTGAAGGTGGCTGTGTGATAGGAGTCACAGCTCCCTGTAAGGGGGTGTGTGTTGCTGTACATACGTCTCCAGGCTGTGCCAGTGCCTGGATTGATGTGCATCTGGCTTGTTCCTGCAGCCACACTGGGTCACACTAGTGCTCCTGGTTGGATGCTGTGCCTCTGGCCTGCAGCATCTGCTTGGAGAAGCCTGTAGGGTACCTCACCATAGCTTCAGTCATAAGCAGCTGGGTGTCTCCTGAGCTTGATGTGCCACCTTTGTGCTGAATGATTCTTCCTGGATTTCTGTGACAGTGTCAGTTTCCCCTTAAATACCTTTAAATACCTGTACCTTTTTATCATCTGTGGTGTTCCCTGAGGGATGCTTCCCTTGGTTGCTCACTGCTTATTTGAAGGCCCAGCACCTTGGTTCATTTTGAATTTTCATCCTGCTGTTCTGAGTGAGGCCCCTGGTGCTTCCCCTGGCTTTGGTATTTGCAGAGGCAGTAAACAGACGATCTTTCTCCATCCTCCCCAGCCTGCTGAGGATTTATGGACAGCTGCCATATTCCCCCTCTGTTGTATCTTACTGAGCCTGATAAGTGCCAGCCTGTGTCACACACAGAACCCCTGCCAGACCTTTCATCATCTTTCTTGCTGGTTTTTTGCATCTTTTCCCAGTTCTACACTGCCCTTTTGGGACAGAGATGAAATTGCATCACTGTTCTTGAGAGGAGCAGTAGCCAGCCTCAGGGCTGTGATTTTCCTTGTCCTTTTTTATGTATATAGATGGTGTGGTTACTCAGCATGGTGCTTCCATGAGTGCTGCCAGGTGAAGAACAGAGGAGCACTGAAAGCTGCATCAGCTGGCCACAGTTAATCCAGATGTACTTCAGCTGCTCATGGCCAGGAGTATGAAGTTAATCACTGCACACTTGCAACTGTTTTAGCATCTACTACTTGTAATTTAAGGAAGATATTACTCTGCAGGGCCACAGAAGGTGTCATCCTATCTCCTTGTGCTTTGCCCAGGCACTCCCATTGCTGTCTAACTTTGAATAACCAGTAAAAGCAATTGGGAAGCTGGCCTTCTCCATGCAGGCTGGTCAGTCCTGTGCCATGGTTGGAGGACATTCCTGACTCTGAGCTCAGTCTGCCCAGTACAGGCACAAGAAGAGGGATGTAGCACTTGGGGAGCAGTGTGGGATTGTGAGAGTTTGGTCCATTTGCAAGAGTTTTGGAGAAGAGGAATGTCAAAACCTGACTACTGCATCCCCTTCCTCCAGAGAGCAGCTCTCCAGCAGTGGTGGGTTATTCCCTTCCTGTAGTTGTTGAGGTGCTGAGGCTGTCAGGATGGAGGGGAATAGACTTGTAGCCTCACCTGTTTTCTGCTTATTTCAGCACAAATCCAGTACACCTGCTCAGGGGAAGAAGGAAAATAGAGGCCCACTGGTCACTAATCATCTTTGCATATTATCAGGAATAGCAGCCTGTGCAGAGTCTTCTGGGGCTTTACTGGGAAACTGGTAGAGAAGAAAGGTCAGTGTTGTAGTTGAAGCCCCAAACTGGGACTGAGTGTTCAACTCCTGCTTCTAGAGAGTCTGTCTGTGTAGTTGTGGTGGCTTCACCCTGGCTGGATGCCCACCAAAGTCTCTCTATCACTCCCCTTTTCAGCTGTGACCATCTCTGATGGGCTCTGCCTTGGTCAGTGTGGGTCTGGCCTTGAAGGGGCTGGTGTTTACTCTGTCAGGCCTGGGGGAGGCTGCCAGCTGCTTGCAGAAGCCACCCCTGCAGCCCCTCTCCTCCACCAGAACCCAGCCATGCAAAGCCCCAGCAGTAATTTTGCCAGCTCACTTGTCTGGCTTTGAATCTCAGTCCCCACAGTGAGGATGGTTAATCCTGCCTGTTCCTGGGCTCTGCTCTTTCTGACCTATTTCAGCACTCAGCCTTTTGGGCCAGGTCTTGGCCATGTTCATGCAGTACAAGCTCCTACCAAGTGTGGAGCCTCAGGTTTGCTGACAGACAAACAGCTCTGCCAGCTGTTGTAAAGTCTCTGGGTGAGACAGTGTCTTGCCAGACGCTGATGATGGGAACACGTTCAGAGCTGCAGGAGCCTGTCACCTCTCTGGGGCTCTCAGCACTTCCCAGGATGGAAATATCAACACATAAAGAGCATAAAAATTGACCTTGTCCTGCATCCAGATGTCAGCCTGGCTGCTGCTGTGCTTTTGTCTTGTCAAAAGCTCCTGTTCCCCTGCAGCCAGGCAGGGTGCTCCTGGTTTCACCCAGGTGTCTCTGGATTACATTGTGTTTGTCCCTGGGATCCCCATTCCCCCCACCCTTACCTCACTGTTGGCTTCTGAGATGAAAGCAGCTGCCTTCTCTCCTCTGTCCCTTACTCCAAGGTGATGTTCCACATCATGTACCTCAGAGGGACACAGGGTGAGCTGGTGTGCTTCTGTCTTGTTGTGTTAATTATGTGTTCTAATACTAATTACGTCCTTTAAAGCAAGGAAACCATGACAGCAGAGTCCCACAGGAAGGGAAAAATCATTTCATCAGTATTTTTGAACCTGTCTCACTCCCTACTCTGCTAAACAGATCTGTTGGCAAGTAGCTGTGAATGATCCAGGTCAGTGTTGGTGAAGTTGAGACCTTCACATCACTGTGCTGTCACAGCATCCTTCGTTCTGCTGGTGCAGCAGGTGAGCAGGCTTTGCTCCTGCTCCTGCTCTGTTCTGTAACCATCCCAGGTAGAAAAACCTCAGACTTTTATTTCAATAACAGAAAGATTTGGGATGGTATCTGTGAGGCTGGAAACATGGGGTTAGTTACCATGACCACACTAATTGCTCTTTCCAAGTCACTGCTCCTGTTCCATCTCAAGAGGGGAAGGGATAAAAAGCTGTGTCTGGTTTGGGGTCTCAGTGTTGGCCACACAGTGCAAGTGTAGCAAGCTGATACCTGATTAATTTCTGCCATGAAAAGTTAATTGGAAGTTGCAAAACAGGCCCAGGTGTTATCCCATGGGGCCTTCTGCTGGTATGAGAGAAGAGTTGGTATGGAAGTGTCAGTAGGACAGTGCTGATGTTGGTCTGAATTGTGGGTGTACCCATGATCGGTTGATACGAGGTGTTTGCTGCCTTTCCTGTGGATACACAGCACCCTGTGTGGATGAAAATCTCTGGCTGTGTTGGCATTGCTCAGGGCATCTGTGCCCAGGATTTGTTTCTGGTCCATAGGAAGAGTGTCCCCTGTGTCACAGATGCACATTGGTGGCTCATGACCAGCTTCTCATTGATGAGTTCTCCCAAGTCTTTTTCTCAGGGCTGCTTTCCAGCACATCATCTCCTGACCTGTATGGATAATGGGGACTGTCCCAACCTAGATGCAGGATCCTGCACTTGGCTTTGTTGAACCTCAATGAGGTTCCCTGGGCCCAGTTCTCCAGCCTGGGTCCCTCTGGATGACATCCCATCCCTCTGGCACATTAACCTCATCACTCAGCTTGGTGTTACCAGCAGTTCCTTGGCTTGTGTTTCACAGGAGGTCACTCTGAGTGGCAGAAAACCCCTTTTTGGCCTTAAAACCTATGGCTTTACAACCTTTTGCATCAGCTAAGTATATCTTGGGAACCACTCCTGACTCAAGAGCACTGGGAGATCCCTTCAAAGAGAAGTGACCTGGGTGCAGGGTGGGAGCACGGAGCTTTGCCATACCTCCAGCACGTCCATGCCCTAGAGCTTTTTCCCTAATTTCATTTCCAGTATTAATATACTGGCTGCTCTATGTGTTGTCTGGTCATGGAAAACCTGTCTTCTGTAGGACAACTGCTTGAGGGTGTTTCTTCTCTATGTGCAGATAGGACACAGCTGGTGAGGCACACTGTCAGCACTGCCTGCTGCTCCTCACACAAGTGTTTTTTGGTGGTATTTAGCCAGGATGAGACAACCAGACTGATAACTCTGTTCTGCACTTAGCTTTTGGACAGCTAATGGAGCTTTAACACTCCAGGCTGTGATGCAGCCTGTGGGAGATAGGTATGAGGTGTCATTTCTGGGGAGGACAGGTCTAGTCCTAGTGTTTTAGTATCTGTAGCAATGCAGAGATATGTCTGATGTCTACAGAAGTAGCTCATGCAAAGCCTCAACTGGAGCTGAAATGTTCCAAAAAATAGATAATCCACAGCTTAGCTGTCCAGCCCTGCATGGTAGATGCCTACTTAAACCAAAATCTGAAGTCCATGTGGGCATCTGCTGCTCATCCCAGCAAATCCATTGCAGATGGGCTGGTTTTTACAGGTCTCCAGAGAGAATTTGATAAAAAGACCCATTGCTCTGGTATGATGGTAGAGCCCAGCTTGGTTTCACACTGATATTAGTGTGCTCTATGATTTTGTGGATTTAAACTGTTCAACTGCAAGATGTAAGTCAGCAGAGACCCTCCACCCCCCAGCCTCCCTGTATTTGGGTGTATTGTCATTTTTTCTTGCTTAGATGTTGTCTCTGAACTGAATGGGAAATGTCTTGTGTCCTCTGCAGGACAGGGAACTGAAGGACTGTTTCTTAGGTTGACTGTGCTGGTGTTGCCCCATGCCTGCAGCCTTCTGGAGAGCCAAAGAGCTTTTGTGGACTTGGGTTCATCCAGGTTCAGGCATCTAAACTGTACTGTCAGGTCTGCCCTGGTCAGCTAGATGCCTGTGCTGGTGACTGGAGTGGGGACAAGTGTGGACAGGGGCAAGTCAAAATGAATCCAGAGGAATTCCATCCTTCCTGTCAAACACATGTCGCTTCTACTGTATTTTATTGGGCCCAAGGGGTCTCCTTGTGCCACATGGATTTTTGTTGCTCAGTTTTTATCTCCACAGTAACACAAATTCCCTTCTCTTTCCAGGGTGACTGTTGGATCTGTATGGAGCTCATGTCTACCTCGTTTGATAAGTTTTACAAATATGTATATAGCGTATTAGATGATGTTATTCCAGAAGAAATCCTAGGCAAAATCACTTTAGCTGTGAGTATTTTGTTAAACCTTTGTGTGTGTGTTTCTGAAGCTGCTGTGAACAGTTCAGGTCTCTCTCACCACACACACAAGCTGGTTGATCTGTGTGCAGCAGGACTGCTCTGTGGTCTTAATGATCCTTGAGTATTCCCTGGCTTTCCCACAGCATGTGACATGATGGAAAAGCAGGTCCTGGGGTCTGTAATCAGCTCATAAAGAGACCCCAGGACCAGCCTCCTGCTCTGTCTGCTTGGACATGGTTGTAGACAGCATAGGCACCCACCTGACCCCTCCTCAGGTCTGGCACTGGTGCTGGTGTCAGTGGGAGCTGGGCACAGGTTGTCTTATCCCAAGGAGGTGCCTAAAATTAGATGACCTGTCTCCTCTTCCCTTGTTTGCAGAGGGCATGAGGGGTGGGTCATTTACAGCTGGAACATGTGAACCACACCATCCCTGTCCTTTTTATCCCAGGGAGCCCCGCACTGGACACAACACTCCAGGTGGGGCCTGAGCAGGGCAGAGCAGAGGGGGAGGATCCCCTCCTGTGACCTGCTGGCCATGCTCCTTTTGATGCACCTCTGGTAGCCTCAGGCAAAGGCTTCCAAAAGTACAAGCAGGTCAAAACAGGTGGAAAACCTGGTTGGTGTTCTCTTGACTTAACCTGGAAGTTTCAGGCCAATAAAAAATAAAGGCTGAGCCAAATGACATCGTTTGGGAAAACTGTTGAGGGTGAAGGGCTGCAGAAGCGAGGGGGGAATGTGGTGAGAGATGGGCTAAGTGCCTCTGTGTTTCCTTCAGCATGTGTCCTCTCCTGTCCCCTGCTGCTTGCAGGAAAGGTTGGGAGCAGAACACTTTTACGTGCCACGTTACCACCCTGGTACCTCAGTGTATTAAATGCTCATTCCCCCTGGTTTTGGAGCTCCACAAGTTTCATGATCACAGGGATCTGCTGACACTTCCTTATTTTTCATCTGTTTTTCTTTCCTAGACTGTGAAAGCACTAAACCACTTAAAAGAAAACTTGAAAATCATTCACAGAGGTGAGTTCATGTCTTGTCTTCCTGCCTGTGAAAATCACTGCAAGGATTTGAATCAGAGTGTAATTAGCACATGGACTGCTGCGAGTGTGAGCACAGGTTTTGTACGAGCCTGTCCCCACGGCTCTCTTGTTGCCCCTTTGATTTGTGTGTGGTTTGTAGAAGCCTGATTTTGGAGTGGCTGAGTGTCTGCCTCCAGGCATGAAGTGCCTTTGGGGCTGGCTACATCTCCTAGTCCAGATCCTCAGTGGTGGCAGGGATGTCCAGTCCATTGCCCAGCGCCCAGGGGTGATGGGAGCAGTGCGACACTGCTGGTGTTGGTTCTCTGCAGCTGCTCTTCTTGACATTGAAGCCTCCAGCTCATGACTTATCAGGTTAAATTTCTTTCCCTTACAGACATCAAACCTTCCAATATTCTTCTGGACAGAAATGGAAACATTAAACTCTGTGACTTCGGCATTAGCGGGCAGCTGGTGGACTCCATCGCCAAGACACGGGACGCGGGGTGCCGGCCGTACATGGCGGTGAGTGAGGATGAGCTGGGGGACTGGAGTGGCCCTGGGCTGTGAGGATCCTGTTCCCTGTGCAGGCCTGGCTCAGCATGGCCCTGCCTGTTGTCTGCCTGAGGTGTCGGTCTGTTTTTGTGGCATGAGCACCCTCTCCCCAGGTGAAATTGAGCTCTGGGTTGTACCCCGCTGCTGGCAGCGTCAGCAAAGCCACACAGGCTCTGGCAAAGTGGCCAAATCCCCATCCTCTCCCCCCTTTTTTTTGCTGGGCTCTTCTGCTGCAGCCAGCACTGTGGTGCTGGAGTGGAGAGCTTCTCCATCCCTGCCACCAGCATCCGCTCACCCTCCAATACAAAGAGTGCAGGAGGTCAGCGGTGCAGCCTGGGTGCAGAGTCATCTTGGTCTGTGAGAAATCCATTTGCCATGGTAAGATTATGTCACAGGAGTTATTGCAGGGCAGGGTTACAGTGAGTTTGTGCAAACCACTTCAATTCCAAAGTGTGCCATAACTTAATTCCAGGAGAATGTGATTCTGGATGGCAGTGGCAGCGGAGCAGCTGCGTGGAAATCGCTGGGGCTGAGCTGTGGCTCCTGGGAGTCTGTCCTGCTTGTTTTCTCCCTCCTGTCCCCCAGGAGGAAAGATGGGGGGGGAGTGATTTTCAGAGCTGTCCAAGAGTTTTAAACACTCCTGTGCATCAAGCTGCTTTGAAAATGCTTCTCTTGGCTCCACGTGAGCACAGGGTGCCTTGTGCAGGGAGCTGTGTGTCTGCTGCTCTCAGGAGCCCAAGTGTGTGGAGCTCCTGCAGAGAAGGGGATTGGTCAGAGCTGCCTGGTCTGTGTGTTGGTGGGATACAGGTGCTGAGGGCAGTGGCAGAGAGGTGCTCTGGGATGGGGCTGGAACCAGAGTGGGTCAGATCTGAGGCTGGGTATTTTCATCTCAGACTGCAGGCACGTCTCACAGCATCTCTCTCCAGAGTTATAGCTGGGTTTGCCTCTTCCCTGTCCTGAGGTGTGTGTTGATCTGTAAATAGGGCTCTTGAAAAAGTGCTCCCTGCTTTCCCCCTCCTGAGTTCAGTGGGCTATAATTACAGGGATTAACGTTCCCACTTCTTCTCCAGACCGTGGGTAGGTGGTTGGCTTTGCACAGGCTGTTGGTTTAGTTCTGACGTGATGGTTTCCAGCGTGTCTGTAAATAGCTGTGCTGCTTCCTTTGCCTTGGGCCTTGGGTGGGGGTGTGCTTCTGACAGCCCCCTGCCTTTCCTCCCCAGCTCTGCCTCTCCAGCCCCAGCCAGACTCTGGTGGGTTTTAAATGAGTGAAAGTGTTCAGTGTGTGATTTTAAGAACCCTGGCGTGGTACAGGGCTTATGGGGTGAGCCAGCAGCTGGCAGGCTGTGTGGGAGACGGCTGGCCTCTTCCCTTCTGCTCTCTGGACACCACGACTCCTCTCCAAGTACATGGGCACTTCCATGTACTGAGAAGCCTGGGAAATGGGGAGATGTCCCCAGTGTGCAGGCATGTCTGCCAGCTCTTTCTCCAAGCCATCAGAGGCTGCTGGCTTTGGTAATGCTGTGGTCAAACCCGACTCTACCTGGGAGGGAGCCAGGCCAGTCCTACTCCTTTCAAAAGGAACATGCCTTTTGATTTTTGGCTACTATTTTTGGTGCAAAATAATGTGACTGTGTCCAGCCAGGGTGGGTCTGATGGCTGATGATGCTCTGTGGTGATCTGAGCGTGTTGCTCTGCAAGGCCCACTTGGCACTTGCAGTGATTCTTGTGGCATGAGCACTTGCCCACCGAAGGAACCTGATAACACTGTCTGTGCTGGAGCTGGGTCCCCAAATAGCTCCTGATAACAATAACATTGGATGTCAGCCAGTCTGACTGTGAGCAGGCTGATTCGGCAGCAGGAGCCGTGTCCAGCTGCTCAGCAAGTGCTGTGTGGTCCCACCAGTGTCGTGGGAGCTGTCACAGGGAGCAGCACGTCAGCCTTGGAGCTGCCTGTGCTGGGGAGGTTGTTTGCTTGCTGCAAGCTGTGCCCAAGTCCCTGTGCCCTGTGTTGCTTCACCTACGCTCACCAGGCTGCCCCTGGGCTGTCCCTGATGAGTCATGGAGGGGACGAGTGGTGCTGGGGGTATGAACAGCCATCTTGGTGCCTGTGCATGAAGAGAGGGCCAGCGCAGGGCCCTGTGGCTGCCATGCTGCTGCAGACCACTGCATGGGGTGTCTCCCACTCCCCATTGCTGCCTGGCGCAGTTGGGTGGTCACTGCTGGCATCAGCTGGGGCTGGGGGAGGTCGTGCCCCTGTACTCAGATGGCTGAGGCAGAGAAAAGGGAAAATGCCCAAGGAAGGTGACAGCGACCCCTCTGAGCCCTGCTCTCCAGGAGGGAGAGGCTGTGGGAGTCTCAGGGTCCTTTATGCAGGCAGAGCCCCTGCAAGTCAGTGTTCCAGCTTTTGTGTCCCCGGGCTCTGTCACTCCTCTCTGAGCAGCCAGGCTGCTGGTTTGAGTTCACACAGCTGAAATCGTCCTGACTGCTCTGAGGTGAACTTCTTCTTCCTTCCCTCCCCCTCTGAAGCTTGGCACCCAGCTGTAATTGTTATGCTTGAGAAAACAAATCTGGGAGGAGACTGGGAGACATGTGGCACTGTCCTTCTGCGAGCAGCACAGGCTGGGTCCAGGCTCTGCCACCCACTGCGCAGCGAATGCCGGGGAGGGGGAGATGCCTGAGCCCTGAGCACAGCCCTCCCCGTGCTGCCGCTGTCACCCGCCTGCTTTGGGAGCTTCAGCTCCAAACAGAGCTGCTGCTTACTCATTCACCAACTGGAATCATCCCTGAGGTTTGCCCGGTGTGGGATCTCTGTCCGAACTTAGCTGCTCCCATCAGGCAGCGCAGAGCCTGTGCAAGCGGCTCTGCCGCAGGGCTGAGCTCCTGCCTGTGCACCGGCACTTCCAGCCCTGGCCAGCCAGTGGGAAGGGGTTCCCTCCTTGTCCCTTCAGATGCTCACCTGCCCAGGGAGTTTATTATAAACCAGGGAAGATCTGTCAGCAGCTGCCAGCAGAGGCGTTGCAGGCGGGATGTGAGATTTGTGGAGGGGAATGTTAAAAAGGAGGAAAAAAGTTGTTCTGGCCACTTAGATTCACATGGGAAGTGCCCAAAAGTCAGGGTCAGGAGCTAGCCATCGAAGCTCCTGGCCTGCATTAGGAGTGACTCTTCAGGTGTTGGACAGCCGTGCCCTTGAAGATGTCCTGGTCATTAATTAGCTTCTAATGCTGCCTTCTAATACAAGTCAGTCTTGTTTCAGGGAATGGCCACGGGCTCTGGTTCCTGCTTTGTTTGCAGCCTCTCACTTCCACAGCCTCTTTCCCCTGTGCAGGTACTTTCTGACTCTGATGTAGTGACCTCCTAAGCTTTTCTTTGAGGAGATTAACAACTCAACAGCTTATGCTCTTAAAGCAGATTGGATTGGATGGATTTCATGGCTGTGCCACAGCCCCCCAGGTTTTTAGCATCCTTTTGCAAACACAGACCCCAAAATTTAGCAGATTCTGAGCATTTCTCTCAGCTCAGAGTATATAACAACAATGCAGGTTCCTGGTGTGTCTCCAGGCCTTTAGTCATGATGCTCTCCTGGTATTTCTTGTCTGTCACCCCAGAGAGCTGCTGTCCTGTGTCTGCTCGAGTGAGCAGTCAGAGTGCAGCTCATCAGACATCTCCTATCCCATGAGCAAGTTTCACATGGAGAATTCAGCAATGCTGATTCTGTAATTTCTTGGATATTAGCTGGAGGCCAAGGCCAGATGCTGCTGAGGTCCTGTTACGGATCCCTTCCCTGCTCAGCAGGCCCCTTCTGGTTGCAGCCCTGTGAGCTCTGTCAGCAGAGCCGTTCCCTACTGCAGATGACCGATGCTGCAGTCACAGCCCAGGCTGTGCATCACCCTACCGGAGCTCACTGCAGCCACACATGGACTTGTTTTACCACGATGAAGCTCATTGAGAATGCACCATGCCAAGCCCAACAGGACCTCGTGGCCTTCATTAATGCTCCTGACAATCTCTGTGCCTCCTAAGTGTCCCCTGTCCACTGATCCCTCCTGGGATCTTCCTGCTGTTGAGGTGGAGGAGTTCAGAGGCTGGAAGGAGAGCCAGCTGGGAGGGGGTGGGAATCCCATGGAACGGAAACCAGCGTCTCCACCTGGAAAATGCTGCTGGAAACACTTGGAAGTGAAACATTCCCTCAGAGTAAATATTGAAAGGAAATAGGAGGGGAGGAAAGGCCATTCTCTAGAAACATGATCTCTGCTGATAGTTGCTCTGCAGCCACTGGCCTCAGGGCTGACCTGGGTGAGGGACGGGAAACCCCAGAACAGAGGGAGGTTTGGGAAGGTGTCTGCAAGCAGCAGTCCAAGCAGGGCTGTGTGGTTTGGCTGAGGTGGGCTGGGCAGTAACACTGTGCTGCTTTCCTACAGAGGGTTTTTCTTCAGAAGGTGTAGAAGTGGTGCCCACAGAGATGCTGTTACTGCTGCTGGCTTAGAGGGGGTGGACTGAGGAGCAGGACAAAGCAGCAGGTCCACCTAGCCAGCAAAGGCAGAAGAACTCATGTTCTCTGTTTCCCTGTCAGCTCCTCCACCCATCACACTGCCTGTCCTTTGCTGTGCCACATAATGTGCTGGATGAGGCCTGTGCAGCAGAGCCCTGAAGGAAGAACACCTTTCTCTTCACCATAGGAATATCCCTGGGAAGTGCAGCAGTGGGAAAAGTGAGTGACAGTGGTTTCCTTTACCAAACAGTAGAGGAATTCCTCCAAGCTAGTTATTTATGGTCCTAAAGATGGGTTTCATTGCTGCTGCACGCCCTGCAGGCATCAGGGGCTTGGGGAGAGGGAGGATCAGGCTGTCCCCTTCTCCTGTCTCTCTGGTCAGGATGCTGGTGCTGAGGTGCACGCTGAAGTGGAGGGAAGCCCCGTGGTAGCCAGCACCCTTGGGTGCATTCGTACCCTGCCTCCTCGTACCATCAGCACATCCAGGTCTCCATCCCAGCCCTTTCCTCTCCTTGCTTGGCCTCAGAAGGATACCTGGCAGGAGCTGGGCTTTGTCTGCAGCCCTCGTTCCAGGTCCCTGGAGTGTGACGTGCTGACTCTCCAGCCGTTGGTGTTAATTGCTCCTGTGTCATCTACATGGAAAATTCCCAGGATTCTTCCTGCTCTGTATTTAGCTGGGATTTATTTTGGTCTGTCCTTCTTCCCCTTTAACTGTGCCACCGTGGTGGAGGGCCAAGTCTTCCTGCTCTTCAGGGCCAGGGCAGCAGGCTGGCCTGGGGTAGGTGCTCGGACAAGCGGCTCTGTCTCACCAGTGCCACCTACCTCACCAGTCCCAGTAACTCACAGCCCTGCCCAAAGTACAGCTCACCATGCATCCACCACATTCACTGTCCTGCGTGGAAAGCAAGTCCTCCTCCTGCAGCTGTGAGATGTTCATCTTGCCGTGGCACATCCCTGGGGCTCTGGGGTGTGGGAGTCCCAGCAGTGGCAGTGTCCCAGTAATGTGGGCTGTCCCTGTGCTGGCTGTCCCTGTGCTGGCAGCCTCCACACATCATGATGCCACCCACCACTGTTCTTGCATGCCAGTGTCCATGCATGGGTGGTGTGGCCTGTGGTGGTGTGTGAGGGATGACAGAGCTGGTCCTTGTTGCTGCAGAGAAACTGTGATTTTCGTGGTGGGAAGGGACGTGCCAGTGAGGGAATTTTCTGTTGCCAGAGAAGGTTGCACTAAGGACGTCACTGCCTGGCACTCTTCAGCTGGCATCTGCCATGAAGTTCTATTAAAATGCAGCTTGCAAAGCACCCAGGGCTTTCAGAGTGTTTCCTGTCCCTGATAATTCAGTATTTTGTTGCAGTATTGCATATCATCGAGTCATTGCTCCTTTAACAAAAGGAGGTGGGGTTGAGGTTCCTCATAAAGATGACCATAAAGACATTTTGTGCTTGTTCTCCTCCCTAGATAACTTGTTCTTAGGGGAAAATCACCCTTAGCTGCTCAGTGTTGCTTTCTATGGAAGACTCTGTTGTCTGAAGACCTTGTAACATCATAGTTGACTTCAGGGGTTATCCACAACCTTGTAAAGAGCTGTTCTTAGAGCACGTTGTTGGTAACGCCTCCCTAGGTCTGGCAGCCAGTTGGGAAGAAGAGCTCTGACAGATGCTGCTAAAGCTCAGTTGGTGAGCTCAGGATGAGAAGATGTTTATTCCAGTTCGTATGATCCCCTGGAGACAACTTTGCTGTAAAACCAGAGGCAGCAAGACTTGGAGTTAGACATCCCAGAGTTAAATACCACTACATAACCAAACGGTAACAGTTGTTCAAGCTGCTTCTACGAAAGGAAAAGGAAAAGGGTTGGATGTGCTGACTGCTCTTTCAGATCACCTTTTACACCATAAAGTCAGCGTTTGGTTCCTCAAGCTGTTTCTCTGCTGGTTTGGATGTCTGCCCTCACAAGAAGTGAGCTGCTAGAGCTGTGCCAGGCTCTCCCCTGGGGCCAGCTTGCAGGTTGCTCTGAGCTTGCAGAAGCTTCTCGTTCCTTCCTGCACAGCCCAGGCTTTGACTGCTCCTCCTTCCTCTTTCAGCCTGAAAGGATAGATCCCAGCGCGTCCAGGCAAGGCTACGATGTCCGCTCAGACGTCTGGAGCTTGGGGATTACATTGGTGAGTGTGTGGTACCTTCCTGGGGGGCAGCCTCACGCTTTGTGGGGCGACAGGGTTGGCTGGTGTTAAAGATGTGCTTGAAGCACAGCTCTGCTCTGCTGGGCCGTGTTTGCAGGTTGGGATTGAAGTGGGCACCTCCTGGCTCAGAACCTATAAATCCCTTCCAGGCTGGAGGCTCTACTGAACCCCTGAGATACCTTTAGCTGCCGCTGTGTTTGGCAGAGGAACAGTTGTGAGACAGGCAGAGGGGTTGGAGCACAGGTGAATTTTGTCTTCAGGATACTAGATGAGAAAGAGCAGTGAGGGTGGGGGTGCAGAACTGAGCATCCAGCCTGTGTAAACAAGCCTCGTGCAGCCCTGGCACCCGGCGTGCTTTGGCTGGACAGAAGATGTCAGTCAATCCTGGATCCTAGTAGCTGTGTCCTCCCTGTGTGGATCTGGAAGGATCATCCCTTCTCAGGGTCCTTGCAGACATTTCCTTGCCCTGCCTGAACTCACCCCGGTGCTGTCGCTGTCTCTCTGCAGTACGAGTTGGCAACAGGGCGATTCCCCTACCCCAAGTGGAACAGTGTGTTTGACCAGCTGACACAAGTAGTAAAAGGAGACCCACCACAGCTGAGCAACTCAGAGGAAAGGGAATTCTCCCCCAGCTTCATCAACTTCGTCAACTTGTGGTGAGTGTTGCCTGCTGGACGGGCTCTGAGGTGCTTGGTGTGTCACTGCCAAGGTGCTGGCAGGGGCTGTGTGCCAGTGCTTCCCAGGGTCACATTCCTACACCCACCTGAGGGCTAGGACACCAGGCATCTCACTGTCTCAGAGGTGACTTTGTGTGGGTGGGGCTAAAGGGCCTTTGGAAGCTGCTCTGCAGGGAAGGGATGAGGATGAAGCCTGTGCTCTGGGGAATTTTTGGGTGCAACATTTTTCTATCAGCACATGAAGGGTGGTCGGCCTTATTTCCTTAACCTGATACAGAAGCACACAGGAGATCCATCAGTGTGACCTGCACTTGTCTTCTCAGACCTTCTGCTCTGGACAGAGCCAGGGTAGGGACATCCCCAGCACAGAGGTGCCCATCTCAAATCTCTGTGACATGGGAGGAAGGGAGGCTCTGCTCTAGACAATTGTAACTTTCAGGAGGTTTTGTGTCAGGGTTTCCATGTGCTGGAGATGTGCTTTGGGTTGGATTTTCCTCTCAGGATTACAGGTTTTTATGGAGGCTGGGATGCTGTTGGCCTTCTGGTCTGCAAGTGCACGTTGTTGGTTCATGCCCAGCTGCTTTTCCATCAGTGTCCCCAGGTCCTTTTCCACAGGGCTGCTCTATCACATCATCCCCAGCTCGTGTTGGTGGCAAGGATTGTCCCAGCCCAAGTGCAGGATCTGGTTTTGGAAATACTCTGCCCCTGCCTGGGATGTTTTTGATGACTTCATAGCATTCTGTAATAAATGTTTCTCTTAATAACCTTTAGTTACGCACAGTCAGCAACCTTTGGTGTTGGTGAGCAGGCAGGTGAGCCTCCAAAAGGCTGTCCTAGGTGGTGGCAGAAACCTCCTGGGCATCACCCTACGAATGGGAATCCATGCATCTTATTTTTTTGTGAGTCAGGAAGGATGTTGATGGGGAGTCCTGCAGTGCTGCTGCCTGCTCACTGTGAGGGGTCAGTGAGGGAAGGATATTCCCAATGCTGGTAGAAGGTTTATGGGATTTTATGGGGTTTTCTTTCTCTTTGCTGTTGGCTTTGGATCCCAGCAGTGCTGCCAGTGCCGGGGCGGAACATTTCTCCCTTCAGCCCACCTCCTGATGGTAGCTGCTTCTCTAAAGCCACACTCCTCCTAGAGAAGCTTGCAGTGATTCAGCTTTGTGCCTCAGATTTTGCAAAGTATCCAAGCTCCATGTCTGGCTCCTGGGAGCCTCGTGCTGGCAGCTGCAGTGCCAGGACCTCCTCCGGTCCTGCGTGGGGATTTCAGAGCAAAACAGGCTCTGGGAGCTGAACTTCTGCCTGGTTGCCCTAAAACATTGTGAGGGGCATATTCAAACCCTCAGACCAGAAAGGAGGGTTGCTGGTGGATAGCAAAAGCCTGAAGTGAGGGTGTTTGTGCAGCAGCCCTGGGATTTCCAGACGTGCAGGCCGGTCCCAGGACAGCGTGGCGCCTCGCATGCAGCGTTTGAGCCTGGGCTGCAGGAGGACTGGAGCTTCTCAGAGGCCCAGCCAGAGAAATGCAGCTGTTGAAATTAGGCTTCGCTCCCTCCTTTGGGACAGCTGCTGCATCTGCCTTTTCTCCTCCCACCGCTGCAGCTCTGGCTCCTGGGCAGGGGAGGCTGGCGAGGCCTGTCACTGGGTGAGGCCCGTCACTGAGCGAGGCCAGTCCCACAGCTCTGGCACCTATGGCCTCTCCTGTCCCCTTGCTGTGTTGGGGCTGGGCAGCTGGTCAAGGTGCCAGAGGTGCCCCTCAGGAGGGGACACATCCCAGCCAGCCTCCCCAGCTGCCCCTGGGCAGCCATGGCCCTGTCCTGTCCTGCCACAGCAGCTGTGGCCTGTGCAGCACCGGGTGTGCTCCCAGTGCTGGGATGAGCCAGGAGGCCCAGGAGCCGGGGCCTGGCCCTGCACAGCGCTGTGGCTGTTTGCTCCTTGCCACAGCCCTGGCCCTGCCCAGCATGTGTGGTGCCTGTGTCCCCTGCCTCTGCGCTGGCAGTTGGCACTGGCTGTCCTCTGCCTCTGAGCCCTGCTGCCTGATGGAGGGAGGGCAGGCTGGTGCTGCTGCCCAAACCCGTCCCGTGTAGAAGCAGCAGCAGGCGGTGGGGACAGTGTTCTGCTCACAGTGCCCTTGGGCTGCTTGTTCACTTGCTGGTTACCCAGGGAGGGAGGGGAGGGGAGGAGGGGTCCTGTGCTCACTCACCATATGACAAGGATGTTTTTTCCCAGAAAAGATGGTGAGTCCCATGGGAGCAGCAGTGGATTCCACACTGTGTCCATAAAGATTTGTGTTTGATGTCTGTGTCCATTCCCCCATTCCCACCTTCTAATTCTCTTTCTGCTTTCTGTAGCCTTACAAAGGATGAGTCCAAAAGGCCAAAGTACAAAGAGCTTCTGGTGAGTGTCAAGCGTGGCTGCCTGCGCTGCCCATCACACAGCAGGGCTGAGTTGTGTCTCTAAGGTCATCCCTTGTCTCTCAGGCATGGGGGCAGAGTGCTCAGCTCCACAGCCTGGGGAGGAGCAGCACCTCCATGACATAGTCTCTGGCCCACGGCTGTGGGGGGATGGCCTGGATCAGTAGTGCCTGTACATAGCACGGGAGGTCAGCGTGGGGAGAAATGCCCTGTCACGGTGTGTCCGTGATCCCTGGGCTGGGCAGGGCTCTGCAGTGACACCACTGCCTTTGCCTGAGGTCCTGGGACGGTGCAGGAGCTCTGTCCTGCTGGCTGGCACTGTGGGTGCCAATGGCTCCAAGGCACAGGGTGCCAGTGCTCTGGCAGAAGTGAGACCTGTAAGAGCAGGAGTGGGGCCAGCCCCAGCAGAACCTGTCTGAGGTGGGCACCTACAAGAGGGAATGCAGGCTTTGGGATGGGTATGTCACACGTGGCAGGCACCATCAGGGAGCTCTGGGTATCTGGAGTGTGTGTGAAACGATGCCCTGGCTCCCTGATGGGGGCCATGTGGTAGGAAAGGAGTTTGCAGCTGCTCTGAGCCAGCATGGGCAGAGCAGAGGGTCAGGGCTCAAGAGAGCCGGGCTCAGGTCCTCACCTCTTGGTGAACGAGCCATGTCTCCCTGTCACTCCTGTCTCCCTGTTGCTGACCAGACTGGTGACGAAACATCTCCTGAACATGTTTCAGAGCCCATCCGTGCCGCAGAGGAGCCAGGTGCTGCTCATGCTGTGCCTGGCTGCCTCCTGCCCAGTGACTCCCAACACTCCGAGTCCTGTCCCACCTCCATACTGCTCATTGGAGATACAGATTCTCTGGACATAGAAGCCACGGACCAGGTTATGTCCAGCAGTCCCACAGCCACCACCACGCCCTGTGTTCTTGCATCAGGCAAATCCATGCACTAAGCCTTTATGTGGGGTAGTGAGCTTGTGTCAAGGGAGAACATAACCTCATTTTCTTTCTCTGCTTCCAGAAACATCCCTTCATCCTGATGTATGAAGAACGCACAGTGGATGTTGCATGCTATGTCTGTAAAATCCTGGATCAAATGCCAGCAACTCCCAGCTCTCCCATGTACGTGGATTGATATTGCTGCTACATCAAACTCTAGAAAAAGGGCTGAGAGAAAACGAGCTGTAAAGTTTTCATCACATATTGCAGTGTTTTTAATGCTCGCCCAGACACCATGTGCAATAATATTGGTGTTACTTCCAGCCTGTCTGTATACTGTTGTCACATATAAAGTGCATCCCTGTAATACCTGATCACACAGTGTTAGTGTTGGTCAAAGAGAGACCTCATCTTGCTCTTTTGTGGACATATTCATGAAATGTGGAAATAAGTACATTTATTTGTTGACCGTGATTGGATAGCACCTAAAATTCACTTCTAGACTCAAAAACTTGGAGACTTCTCAGCAGCTACTGGAAAGGTTATTTTTTTTTTTTTGCTCTCAAACTCTTCCAGTTGTTGTTTCAAGTAATAATAAAAAGCAAACAAACACAAGGTAGGTGTTGTCTGTCTGAAACACCGGGAGACTCTGTCTGGAGGGAGAAGAACTTGCTTAACCAACGAGAAGCTTTTGCCTTCTGGAGCTAGAAAGGCAAAGGAGAGTTTTATTCTTCACAAAGTGCAATAGATTTACTGCTATGAAATTCTGTTGCTTTACAGTCGCCGTGTACTTTCTGGGGACAGTGTGCTCAGCTGAACTTCTGTTAAAGAGAGATCATGTTAAATATAGTGAATATGTCTTTACCAAAAATATGTTGCGTTGAAAGAGGCTAACATTAAACTATTCAGAGATGGGACATCATGTATTCTTTCTCCTTTTACCAAGCCAGCCACTCTTCACTCTTAACTAGGTGTCCTGTAAATTGTTACCTAGTAAGATTAAGACCTTTGACCTGAAGAATTATTAAACTACTCGATTGAATTTAACCTGCTTGTGACCTGGTTTGTGGCTGCACAGCGCTCACCGCCCGCTGCCTTTGCCTTGCCTCCGAGGAGCGCCGTTCCCAGCAGCTGCAGACCCCTGGCTCTGGTTTCTAGCCACTCTTCCTCACTGTCCCCAGCCCTGATGCTAGTTGCCTGTCTGCTGACCCCAAGACCAGCCCAGTGTCCCTCACCAGACCCAAGCTCAGCGCTTCCTCGCCACGGCCAGCAGGACGGTGGGGGTGACCCCTGTGCTCACCCTGCTGCTGCCAGTGTCACGCTCTGCTTAGCTTGCTGGACACCCTCCTCATCACACTGGGGTATATTTAACCTCTCTTGTGACTCCCCACAGCTTGTATTGCTGCACCCTCAGCCAGCCTCACCAAGCCTGTGTGGTGCAGAGAGAGGAGGTGGAGACAAGGGAGTGTCTGATGCCCAGTGGGGTTTAGCTGACACAGCAAGGCCAGGCCAGGCCAGATCAGATGTCAGATGACCATCTGCTGAGCAAAAAAGTGCAGCAATTAATTTTTTCCCCTAAATTGGCTTGTTTCTCAAAGATTAGATGTACCTGAAAACATTTTATTCCCAAAACATTGTGGTTTTCAGGCATTTGTTACTGTCCCAGGGCTGTGCTGGAGGCTGCAGGATCTCATCAGCAAAACCCGACCCAGGACACAGAGGGCTGGAGACTCGGTGGGTGTAAGGCAGCAGTCCTGGCAGGATTCCTGAGGAAGGGGCTTCCCACGACAAACTGATGCTGCCAAGCACGAGCTGGGCTGCTGCAGGAGCCCTGGAGACCAGCACATCCCTACCCCAGCTGCTGGGCTGGGAAAGGGGAGCGCCGTGGCCGTGCTCCCCCAGACACCCGGTGTTCCTGTCTGGAGCTGGTCCCTCCGGCACCGGGGCTGACACCGATGTGATCCCTGTGCCCTGCCCAGGGGGGTGCTGTCCTCCTGTCCTTCCTCACTGTGCTGCTCTGGGGCTGCTGATGCACCCTGCATCTTCCTAAAGAGGCCAAGGCAGAGCTCCTCCTTCCCCACAGCTCTTGAGGAATCCCAGGCAAGGATCAGTGGAGCAGGATCTGTAGTGTATCTGAAGCAGCAGCTCTCCCCCAGCCCTGTAGCCTCAGGAAATGTGGCTTCTCTCACCCCCTGCAATCCCTGTGGTTGTGATTCATCTCCCCAGCCTTCAGCCACTTGTACAGGGACCTGGGACACACCGGGTGCTGGCTGGGGGACACCGATCCCATTGAGAGAGACACATGCCCCACCTCAGACATTAAAGTCTGATCCACATCTCCCTGGTGACAGGGACCCCAAAAACCTTTCAGAGGGCCAACACTGGGATGGACCACCCCAAAATTTGGCTTCCTTCCCTCTTGAGCAGGGCTGAGTGTTCTGTCAGTCTGCTCCCAGCTGCCATCCCCATCTCAGGCCCTGTGACCAGTTCGTTTTGGACAGACAAGGAATGGAAACACAAAGCTTGGAGCTGCCAGTGGCACTGTCAGGGCTGAGCCACTGCAGCGTGGGGAGGCTGCACAGCAGGGCAGGGTTCAGCTTCCAAACCACAGAGTCTATGAAGCACTGAGGGGGCACCATTAATTGCAAGATGTCTTTATTTTTTTTTAAAAAAAAGAGAAAAATAAAGTGTATAGTGTTCAGAAGCTGTGAAACAGCCATGAAAATGGGCAACTGGGCATTGGGAACTGGGGTTCATTTTTGTCTTGTACCATAGAAGTTTAGAAGCTCTGGAGAAGCTGATGTGCAGGGATGTTGCCTTATTGTGTGTTCAGGGGAGCTCAGGAACAGAACTGCCTCAAATAGCTTCCAAATACCTTACCCAGTGTCCTGGTTTGACTCCCTCCTCTGTTTGAGATGCTCTCCATGGAGCAGGTTGTTGATGCACCATGCTAGCCTTTGCCTGCAGGTCAGTGGAAATAAAACCAGGCTGAGACTGTGACCTTGGCATTGCCATTTCATAAGGTCGGCCGAAGAAGCATCAGAAGCTGTGGAGGTACCTGGCTCCCAGGACCTTCTGCAGGTGGAGGCAGCTCTGCAGGAGAAAAGCAGCCTTGGGAACTGCCTGCCCCAAGTTAAGTAAGAAACAGAACTGTGTAGGGAGAGTTTCTTCCCTGGGAAGACTGCGGAGCCCTCTTGGAGCCCGGGATGAAGCACGAGCTCCCTCTCCTGGAGATGCACCAGCAGCCTGGGGATGGAGCTGCAGGCCGGGCTGGTTCCCAGGCAGCCTGGGGCCAGAAGGCATCGTTCGTTCTTGCACAAATCCCAGGTGGAAAAGCAGGACAGGCCCCACTGCAGGGAGACAGCTGGGATCTCCAAGCACCGGCTTCCCCAGACTGCAAAGCTCAGGTGTGCTGGAGAGCTGGGTGCAGGGGTGTTACAGCCTGCTGGGTGCAGGGATGCTGCTCTGTGGGTGCAGCTGTACCAGGACTTCCCAAAGCACATGTGGGCTCAGAAAGCAGGAGCCTGGGATGGCTGGAATCTGAAACACCACCTAAAAGGGACCCAAGGGTCACGTCCAGCCAGGAAGCTGCTGGGGAGCTTCATGATGGTGGCTGAGCGAGGATGGAGCTTTGCTAGAAAGGCAACAGGAGGGGAGAGCTGGTCCTGTCCTGCCAGCACAGCCTGTGCTCTCCCAGAGGCAGCTCTGGTGGGGCTGGAAAACCGACAGCTGGGCAGTGGTGAGCTGAGCTCTTCTCCAGGCAGCAGAGGAGCTCTGCTGCAGGTACCACTGGGGGCCTGGGAGGAGACCACAGCCACTCTGCTGCTGGAAGACCCCAAGGGGTGGTGAATGGAGGGGATAGAATCCCAAAATCCCAGCCTGGTCTGGGTTGGAAGGGACCCCAAGGGTCACAGAGCTCCAACCCCCTGCCACAGGCAGGGACACCAACCTCCAGGCCTGGAGCTACACAAGGCTGCCCAGGGCCCCAGCCAACCTGGCCTTGAACACCCCCAGGGACGGGGCACCCACCCCCTCTCTGGGCAGCCCCTGCCAGCCCCTCACCACTCTCTCTGCAAAGAACTTCCCCCCAATCTCTCCTCTCCCCCTTCCCTCCTCCAGCTTCACTCCAGCCCCCTTGTCCTGCCAGGCTCTGCCCTTGAACAAGCCCATTCCCCTCCTGTTCCTCTGCTCCCTTCAGGGACTGGCAGGCTGCAATGAGGTCCCCCCACAGCCTTCTCTTCTCCAGGCTGACCCAGCCCAGATGCAGGGTACAAAGTGAAACCAAAACCAGCAGAAGGAAACCTCCTCAGAAACACAGGAGGCTTCAGCTTAGACATATTCCAGGAGAAACTGCTGCTGTGAAGGAAGACCTTCCGCCCTTGTGAAGCCTCCAGCTGCCTCTGGACATGGAGCTGACACCAAACAGTCCAAACTGGGAGAACTGGGGCTGCCCCAGCCTGGTGAAATCAAACAGCAAACTGCCTGTGGCTGAGTGGCAAGACAAAAGGGGTTTTAATAATCAAAGTGTGGCTGGTAACATAGATAAGGCACCGTGTTTGCTACAGGCTTCAAGCTGATGGAAACACCATTTTCTGAGAGGAGAAACTTCTCCAGCAAGCCCTGTACAAGGATGAGGTGGAGCAGCCAACGTTGCTCAGGTTTCAAGTGCTGGTGATATTCTCCGGGGGGGGGGTTTTTGGGGGAAAAAAAAAAAGAATCTCTCCTTTCTTAGAAAAAGAAGAAATTCTTTTTTCTTTTTTTAAAATTAAAATTAAAAAAAAAAAGAAAAGCAACTGGTGATGGTCTAGCCTAGCAGAGTTTGTACAATAGCAAAGTGGAGCTTTTAAATAGTGAGTTGAAAGCTTTATACAGCATGCAACACCTCTGGGAGTGGGAGATACAGTGTGGGGGGGTCTGCTTCCCTTGGAAGGGGGGACACCCTGGGGCAAAGGGCTTGAGGGTCGCCTGGCCGTGGCCACGGCCAGGCGACCCTCAAGCCCTTTGCCCCAGGGTGTTCCCCCCCCAAACCCACTGCATCTCCAATGTGCTGTTCCTTCCAGTACCATGAATATTAAATACACTCAGTCTGTAAATAGTTTTAACCATCTTTGTCAGGGACAATATTTACTTTGGCCAACCCAGGCTCGGGTCAGACGTGTCCATCAAGTCTGCTGGAAAGTTCTTTGGTGGAAGCCAAGAAGTGAAGGAGTATAAAAAAAAAAAGGCACCTTCTCACCAGAGCCTTGAGGGAGTTCTTATTGCACAGAGACTCGGAGGGGGAATGCTGGTGGCTTCAAAAGGCATCACTGCAAAAAAAGGGGAGCGTCTTCAGGACTTCAGGAGAACTAGCTCCTCCAGGCTCAGCGATTCACAGCTGTTCTCCAGGCAGCCTTGCTCTGTGCTGAGTGAAGAGTACAGGTGGGAAGGAGGGATGAAGGCTGGAGGAAGGCTGGAGGGATGGGTGGTAGAGGAGCGGAGGCAGTATGAGCTCACACAAAGCCACAGCCACGCCAGGGCCTGCTCAGCTCTGCCCCACTGACAGCCCGTCTCTGGCTCCCCCCAGCCAAGGGGTGGAGATCCATCCTGAGTGCTGGCTGGCCAAAGGACATCCCCCCTCCCAAAGGCCTGGCTGCAGCTTCTTGCCCCTCCCTTGGAACAGAACACATCACACATCTCTTGGTCAGCACCACGCCATGGCAGGGCCACGGGGTGACACGTCCCTTCCACACCTGGACCCACAGCCCCAGCAGCTGCCTCCAGCACCCAGAGCTCTCTGCCCCACGCTCACAGGCTCCAGCCTGATTCAGTTCAGGCTGCAGCTGGGGTGGGACCCGAGCTCTCAGCCCCCCCAGGCACCGTGAGGTCATGACAAGGTGCCACCATGAACGGGGTGGTCTCCATCTCTCATCCACCTGGAGCTGAGCTGTGCAGGGACTGGGAACGCAGCTTCGGGGGCAGGAGGAAGGAAGCAGGGGAGCCTGGCTGAAGGAAGCCTCCTGCTCCCTCAGCCCCTGGGCTGGGCACAGCCAGGGGAGCCCAGCAGGACCGCTTGCAGGGCTGGGGGTGGGGATGGGGGGGCGTGGGGCGGGTAGGGAGCAGAGGAGGGGGCTGCAACGGTCTCCTCTCTCCACGATTTCCCACTGCCACCCAGGTGAGGGCTCCTCACCACACAGTTATGTCATGAGCTGCTCCAGTTCTCATGAGACCGACTGTTAAACCTGGCAGGACTGGGGGAAGACAAAAGAAGTAAGACTGCAGTTCTTGTCCATCTGAAGTGGTGTTGAAGGCACCGGTGTCCCCTGTGGGGACACATCAACGGAGGGAAACCAAAGGACCAGAGCTGCTGTGCTGCCAATCTGCAGCAACTGGGAATCCAGACAAGTTTATCTGCTGGGAAAAAAGCTCCAGTTTCCCCTGGGCACCATGGCACACGGGCCCTGTGTGTTCTCTGGTGTGCCAGAGACACCGTGCTGGCTGCTGAGCGTCCTGCTCTCACCACTGCTGCAGGTGCAGGTCCATGCTGGTGTTGAGATTGAGATCGGTCACATCCAGGAAATCGATGTTGAAGATGCTGGGACCCACAGGGGTGAGCGACCCGAACCCAGAGGCTGAGCTGGGGGGGTGAGGTCCAGCCACTCCATCGTCTCCCAGGGAGATTCGGTGAAACTCATCTGTAAAGCGGAGCCCTCGGCAGGGGAGGGGGAGAGCTGGGTCTCCATGGGGGACAGGGGAGTCTGTAACATCTCCTGGGAGGCCAGCAGTTCGTCTGCAGCTTTGCTGGAGAACCCCTCCATCATCCCTTCGAAGTGGGGCTCCTCACCCCCCATCTTCAGCAGGGCGATCTCGCTGGCCCTGCCCAGGGGGCTGTGGGCGCTCAGCAGCACCTCCAGGTGGGGGTCGCTGGCTGGGCAGTGCTCGAAGGGCAGCGGGGGGCGGGGGGCTTCGGGAGGGCGGCGCCGGAGCTCCCTGCAGACACCGTGATCTGAGGTACTTTCTGAAGGCAGGACCGATCTTCCTTGGCGTTGGCTGGCATTTCTGTCAACAGAGGAGAGGGGCTGGAGGGGCCCTGGCAGCGCCCGAGGCTGCCGGGGGCAGGGGCGGCGCGCAGCCCCCCGCGCTGGGCTTTCGGCCGTGCCTGTGGGGACCTGCCCCCCAGCCCCCTGGGCACTGCCCCCCAGCCTCCCTGGGCACTGCCCCCCGCTCAGCCCCCTGGGCACTGCCCCCCAGCCTCCCTGGGCACTGCCCCCCGCTCAGCCCCCTGGGCACTGCCCCCCAGCCCCCTGGGGGCAGCTTCACACAGCCCTGCTTTCTGCCCCTCAGCTCCCCTGGGTTTGGACACAGACCCCAGGACACGAGCACTGGCAGCTGTCCCCAAGGGGCCGGGCACTGGCTGGCCACGGGGAGGGCCCCGCCTGGGAGGTGGCACTGGCATCACTGGTCAGGGTGGGGGGCACTGCACAGGGAGGGTGCTGGCAGCCTGGGTGACACCCAGCTGTGTCCCCTCTCTCTGTGCAGTCCACGTAGGAGATGAGCATCCCAGGATGACCCCACCAGGTCTGCAGGTGCAGAAGGTGGCTCCAGGAGGGGCCAGGGTGCTTTTGGATCCATTCTCAGTGGCTGCTGGCACAGGGAGGGCAAAGGAAAGCTGCACTCAACCCGGGCAGCTCTGCTGGGGTGCACAGAGTGCCCTGAGCCCCACAGACTGATGCTGGCTTGAGGGGAAGCCCCGGGGGACAGGGGTGCAGTGCATACCTCCGCTCTCAATCAGCACGTCCAGGAGCTCGTCCATCTGCTGACTTCGTGTCATCTGCTGCAGCAAACGACAAAGAGGAGAGGAGAGGGCGTTAGGAGCAGAGCGCCTCCAGCCCCAGCCAGGCGGGGGGCGCTCGGCCCCACAGACAGCTTTCTCCCACGCAGGAGAGGTGCCACAACACCCTGGGGCTGACAGTGGCTTTTGGGTGAGCGCTGCAGGGCCCTGGGTACAAGCGTGGCAGGTCCAGGGAGCACAGGGCCAGGTTACCTGGATGCCAACCCTCTGCTCAGTGGCCACCACAAACCGCCTCTTCCCAGGGCCATCAGGACACACTCCAGCACCTTGCAGCTCCCTGGGGCCAACACATCCTCCCTCATCCTCCTCTCTCTGCCTGGAGACTGGAAGGACTCTCTGCACACCTCCCTGCCAGCCAGCATGAGCCCAGTTTTATCACTGCCAACAGCACCAGTCCATTTTCCCAGAGGCACCATCACAACCAGCACTGAGGCTGCTGAGAGACTCTCACAGGGAGTGAGAGGCTCATGGGTGATGGAGACAGCCCTCCCCGTGGGACCAGCGCTCCAGGGCAAGGCCAAGGGAGGCAGATGTCATGGGGCAGAGCACTAAGGGCTACAGAGGGAAGGTGAGGCTTCCTGGTAACTTGGGAATCACAGAATCCCAGCCTGGTCTGGGCTGGGAGGGACCCCAAGGGTCACAGAGCTCCAACCCCCTGCCACAGGCAGGGACACCAACCTCCAGGCCTGGAGCTACACAAGGTTGCCCAGGGCCCCAGCCAACTTGGCCTTCAACGCCCCCAGGGACGGGGCATCTTGCTTAAGATGCTTGAGAGTGTTTCACACACAGCACTGAGCCTGAGCACCCCAAAGGAAGTACCCCCGAGCCCTGGGGTGTCTGTAGGGCTGTCAGCACCCCAGGGTGGCCTCAAATCAGCAGGGAAGGTGCTACCCCATCCAGTGTGGTGCCTGACTGCTGGTGGCAGAGAGTCAGAGCCCAGCCCTTCCAGAAAAGCCCATTCCCAGTGGAAACAGGCCAGCTCTGCCCAGAGACCCCCTAACAGGCTGTGACTCCTGGGGGTGGGTTACATGAACCACAAGAGAAGAACACCACTCTGTGCAGGCCTGGCCCTGTAGGAAATAAAAACCATGCAGTTACCTGCTTCACTGCATCCTCATAGGGTGGAGGCTGCTTTACCTCTGAGAGGGCTTGGTTTGACTTACAAAAACTTGGGGATGGAATAGAAAACTTTTGACCTGCCTGGGTAAAATACAGGGAAACTGAGTCAATGCACAGCTGGGAGGCTCAGCTCTCCTTCACTCCTGCTGAAAGCAGAGTGGTGCCAGGGAAACTCATGATTCTGTGGGGCAAATAAACTCAGACAAAAGCCTCTGGGCAGGAGAGAGGGAGGCAGACTGGCTCCACCAGCCAAGCTCTGAGCCCAGCTTCCCAGCTGCCAGCTGTGCCCCAGCACCTCTGCTGAGGACCCTCTTCATCACTGCCTGACATCTCACAGAGCCCAGGCCAGGGAAGGACACTCAAGAGTCACTGCCAGGTCAGCACCAAGGCTTCCCCTGTGCCCTGCTCTATCTCCCACATGGCCAGGGTAACTGCCCTCCTTCAATCCAGTGCTCAAGATCCCTCACACACTGCTGGGAGCTGCTGTGGCTCAGCAGGATGCTGAGAAGCCCTGCACAGCGCAGTGGGGCTCTCCCAGGGGCAGAGGGATCCGTGCCTGTGCTTCCCCACTGCAGACAGGGCTTTGCCAGGCCCCCATGGAGCAGAGGGAGCTGTGCCAGGGCTTCCCCAAGGTGGAGGGAGCTGTGCCAGGGCTCCGTGGGGCAGGGGGAGCTCTGCCAGGACTCCCCAGGGGCACAGCAAGCTGTGCCAGGGCCTCCCCTGAGGGGAGAGGCAGCTGAATTCGGGCTCTTTTACGGCAGAAGTAGCTGTGCCAATGCTCCCCCAGGGCAGTGGGAGCTGTGCCAGGACTCCTCCGGGGCAGAAGGAGCAGTGCCAGTGCTTAACCAGGGGCAGAGGGAGCTGTGCCAGGTCTTCCCAGGCAAGAGGATGCTGTGCCAGGACTCTCCCAGAACAGAAGGAACTCTGCCAGTGCTCACCCGGGGGCAGAGAGCGCTGTGTTGGGGTGCCCTGGGGAAGAGGGGAGCTGTGCCAGGGTCCCCCAGGGCAGAAGGAGCCGTGCTAGGGCTCCATGGGAGCTGTGCTGTGATCACCCCAGGGTAGGTGTGGTGGCAGCAGGGGTCCCCAGGCTATGCCCTGCCAAGGACCCTGTGCTGCCATCAGCCTCCAACCTGCTGTCCATCGGGGCCACTCTGCCCCACGTGCTGCTCCAGCCCCCGGGTACCCACCCTGGGTGCCCGCAGTCCCAGTCTGGCAGGGAAGGACTCAGACTGGGCTGCCTGCCTGCCCACAGACACCAGCCTGCCCAGCACCGCGGTGCTGCCTGGGGCGCTCCCCACTCACCGGCGCTGTGCGAAGGCAGCTGGTGCCCTGCGGGGACCCGCTGCGCCCCTCTGCCTGCGAGCCGGGGGACACGGAGAGGAGATAGTGGCTGTTGGGGGACGGCGGCAGGCTGATGTGCTGGGGGCTCTTGGCAGCCCCCAGTGGAGAGTGCTGTGGGGAGCACTGCGGGCTCAGGAATGTGGAGGAGGTGATGGTGCTCTGTCCTGCGGGCTCCAGGCAATGGCTGTTCACCATGTGAGGCAGCTGCGGCACCCCACAGTTACTCAGCTTATCTGAGCTGCTGGCTTGACCTTTCAGCGCGGTTTGCTTGGATGCAAACGGGCAGCTGGACACCACGTTCTCTTGCTTGATGGGGACACCAAAGAAATGCTGGGTGGGCTGCTGCTTCTCCTCCAGGCCGTTGCTTCTCTTTCTCTTCTGCAGCTGCATCCGTAGCTCTTCCACCTGCCTCTGCTCTTGCTGCAGCTTCCACGTCAGCTCGTTGATGACCTTCTGCTTCTCCACCAGCATCTTGTCTTTCTCTGTGTCGATCCCTTCCAGCTCCAGCTGGATGCTCCCTCCATTCATGCTGCTCATGAGGCTTTCTTCAGCACTGCCATGAACGGGAGATGGCTGCAGACCAAACTGTGGGGAGGACACGGGCCCATCATTGAAGGTGTCTGGCAAGGAGCCGCTCACCGAGAGGTCGGAGGAGGCCGGAGAGATGGGTGGGGTGGAGCTGGTGCTGCCAAAGTGGTAGAAGCCGTTTGACAACATGCTGGTGGAGGACTGTGACTGGTAACTTGACAGGCTGCTTGTTGGCGTGACTGGGAAGGTGACAGTGGTGATCTCACTGAAGTTGGGCACCGTGCTGCTGCCACACTCCTGGAAGGGCCGCAGCCGCTCCATCAGCGCTGTCTTGGTACCTGACACAGGCAGGCCTCGTATTCGGAGCTGCTGCCTCAGCTCTGACACCTGGAAGGAATGTCACAGGTCAGTCCCAGTGGCAATGAGCCCTTTCAACACCCCATGTGTCTGACAAGGAGTCTCAGATCACCAGCTCCCAGCTCCCTGCCTTAAAGCTGTGAGCCTCACCTGCAGTCACCATGAGCAGCCCTGGCTGCTCCTTCACCTTTCCCAACAGGAAAACACTCTTCCTCCAGGAATGGTGGCTGCACTCCATGAACCAGCATTGATCCTTGGCCCACAGAAGTATGCCAGGATTCCCTTCCTAGCAGTAGGTTTCTACATGAGCAGAGGACTTTCACACAGACCAGGAACTAGCAGATGGCATTCTTTAGGTCAGAGAATGTGACCTTGGAGCCAGACACTCCATTTTCAGGCACCTGCACACACGTCAGGCACCTGAGCCTGGGCACTGGTATGGCCAAACTCATGTTATTTCTACCTCACCTTCTTTCTTTCTCTAATAATATTGTCCCCATGTCTGCTCCTGAAAGGACCTGGCCTTTCCATGGCTGAGGCTCCATTAGCAAAGTACAGAAGAGCTGCTGGTGTCAGGGATTCTCCTTGTGCCCTGTCTTGAGTGATTTAGGGACTGTCTAAAGCAGCACTTGCAGCTGCAGGCTCCAGGAGATACCTGCTTGTGCAGAGAGCTGAGCATCCACGATGCCCACCATAAAACCACAGGAGGTATGGAGCCACGTTGTGCCAAAGGTCTGAGAGGTGCCCTGGAGCAGTGCACCCACCCACCCACAGAGCAGCACACCCACGTTTTTCAGTGACCAACCCCTGGCTGGGTGTGATGTGGTCCTGGGTTTGCTCACAGCCTGGTGGGTCTGGCTTTCTGCCTGTAACGTGTGGTCACTCCCATCCAGCTCAGCCTGGGGCACCACCCTGGCTGCTCCAGGGGTAGCAAAGCACGTTTGGGTTATAAGATCCTGTTTACACTTACTTTCAGATCATCCAGGTTAGAAGGCAGAGGGCCTGGCTTGATAGATGAGACACAAGTCTGGCCTGAAAAGGTGGTTTTCACAGGAGAAAGAGAGTTGGTGTTGACAGAAGTTGATGAAGAATTTGAACTTTTGACCATTTGCTCATTTGATTGCCTGAAATGACAAAGGAGATTTGGGGTAACTTGTTTGCCCCCCCAGGGTGTCTGTGCCTGGTCTACCATCTCTCTGCTCCCTTGGGGCTGGTAACACCTGTATGAGATCTGAAGGACTGCCAACCCCATGCAAAACCAGGTTGGGCTGTAAGGAGATTGCTGGTGACCCACCAGTGGGTGACAGGTGGCCCAGCCCCTGCACAAAGCCAGGACTGTGCTGTGTTCCCAGGCTTTCATGTTTCACTTGCATCTATCCCACTTCCACTGGCACAAATGGGTATGGAAGGAAAAATTTGGATGGAGACAAAGCTAAACCCTGCTACCAGCACATTGCCACTCACTTTAGCTGGCCTTGGTGGATCCCTGGGTAGCTGAAGTGCTGCTGCTGCTGCTGCTGCTGCTGCTGCTGCTGCTGCTGCTGCTGCTGCTGGCTGAGGATCTGGAGCTGCAGAAAGAGCTGTTGCTGCTGGAGGAGTCTGGCATAAGCAGAGTCCATGGGCGGAGGGGATTTCTCTGCCTTCTGGTCTGGAGGAATGTACTGATGATACTTCAGCTTCTTCACCTTGGGCTTGGTGTCCTTGGGCTTTTTGTGACGGTTCTTGCTGTCACTGGATGATTTGGACTGTTGGTCCAAGAAGGAAATGGATTAGCAGGGAAAACAGCTTCTGCCACCTCTGTGAGAAGTCAGAGGCCTGGGACAGAGAGGGCAGCTCCTGCCTGCACCCTGACACTCCAGCTCCAAGAGCTGCTGAGCCTGCATGTGAGGGACTCCCTCAGCACCATGTCTCATCTCAGTTATGCTGGAAAGCACATGAGATGCAGAATGACCCTTCTTGCCTGGAAGGTATTTCAGCATTGCCTTGTATCTCCTGGTGCTCCTAGCCCCAGGGGCCATCTCCAGTGCAGGACCTGAGCAATTGCCTCTTCCAGGGTGCAATACATTACAAAGTGAGTAAAATCACAGTTTTCCACAACAAGGTGTGGGTCCCTGAATGATTCCAAGCCCTAAAGCCACCCCCCTCATCCCTCCCGCACACACGGGGTGCAGCATGCAGGCACTTCAGGCTTGGAAGCAGCCAGGTCCCCTGTGCTTGTTCCCTCTCCCGGGGAGCCTGGAGGCACAGGCGTTACCTTCACAGCCGAGGGCACAGGGAGGGGTGGGCTCTCCTGCCCCGCTGCCTGCTTGGGGCTGTCACACTGGCTGCCCTGGCCCGGGGCTGGGTCCAGCGCGTGGCCATCGGTGCCGTGGGGATGATCCTGCGAGGAAGAGGCAGTGTGTGATGGGAGAGGGGATGTGGGGCCAGTGACAGGGGCTGGCCAGCACGGGCAGCCTCTGCCCACAAAGGGCACCTGGTAACCCCGCTGTCTTGCCCCATGGTGTCCCCAGGACCCCAGTCCATCCCAGATGCCTCCATCCATCCCAGTCCCCCTCGCCGTGTCTATCCCAGTGCACTATCCCCACTTCTTCCAGTCCATCCCAGTCCCTCCAGCCCCTCCGTCTGCCCAGTCCACCCCAGTTCCCCACCGATGTCTATCCCAGCACGCTATCGCCACTTCTTCCAGTCCTTCCCAGCCCGTCTCCCCAGTCCATCCCAGTCCATCCCAGTGCCTCAGCCCACCTCAGCCCCATATCCTCATTTACCCCAGCGCACCCTTGGCCCCTCAGTTGTCCCAAAAGTCCACCCGGGACCTGCCCCAGTCCCTCCAGTCGTTCCCGCTGATCCCAGTTCTCACCAGTCCTCCCAGTCTCCCCACCCCTGAGCCTCCCCAGCGCTCGGGCTCCCCAGGCCGCCGCTGCAGCTGCAGTACCCAGGTGAGGCAGCGGGGGAGCCCGGTCCCGCGTCCCTCCCGCAGCCAGCGCCGGTGCCTCGTCCGGGTTCCCCCCCAGCCTCTCACCCCGCTCCCCTACCTGTGGCGGCCCGGCGGCAGCGGCGGGGGCTGGCTCCGGAGCCTTGGAGCCGGCCGCCGACTCGGTAGAGGCCGGGGAATCCTCGCTCCTGGCCTGCTCCGGGGACAGCCCGTCATTGCTGCTGTCCTCGAAGGCGAAGGCGTCGGCCGGCTTGGGGAAGCTGACCTGGGTGCCTGCCAGGGGAGACGGGGTGACAGTCAAGAGGAGCCCTGCCCGGCTGGAGGGGGAAGGAGCTCGGTGGAGGCAGGGCCGAGGTGTGAGGAGCCTTGCGGGATGTCCCTATGCCCGCCTTCCCCCCTACACCCTGCCCTGGGCTGGGCCACGGGCTGAGGGAGTTGGGAGCCAAGGCCCAGGGGCAGCGGGTGTACTGCTGAGGCTGATGGGGCAGGAGGAGGCCTCGGGGAGCCCGGCTGGGGCAGGGGGGCTCTGCCATCCTACCCCACCACCCGGCTGAGCTGGGAGAGGGGCCTTAGGGTCAACCTCCCCATCAGCTCCCGCGTGGAGCTGATGGGGAGGTTGACCCTAAGACCCCTCTCCCAGCTCAGCCCCCCAACCCCAAGCCCACTCCACGTGGGACCCTTGCTTCCAGGCCCTGTCCCTGTCCACAAGTTTCACCCCCTCATGACACGCTGCGAAGCACCGCCATTGCCTCCTCGCTGCCCCAGACGTCGCCCGTCCCCTGCGGCATGCTATCTCCTAGTGAGATGGGCAAAGAGCTCTTGACCCACCCCCTCCCCGTGCTCCTGCTGATAAATAAAGTGCTGAAAAAGGAAAAGGTCTCATGGGAGCCTCAGGAGAGCTGCAGGTGGGAGTAGAGGAAGGAGCAGCGCAGCCACACTCGTAATCTCCTCATGCTGGGGTCTGGCATTTGTCAGGCAGCTTGGCACGCCGATAGTGAGGTGACAAATGAGGAAATAGGAAGGGTCTGGGGACAAGCTTCCACCTGTCCCTGCTGCTGGTCTAGCAATGTGTGCCTTCTCACTGACGCACCCCCCCCTCACCCCTGCCCCTATCGCAGAGATAAGGGCTATCTCTCTTGCTCCAGCTCGTGGTGCCAGGGTGGGCAAGGAAGCAGGGAGCCATGGTTCCCCCACTGAGCTGCTGCCCAGCCATCATACAGGGTGGGAAGATGAGAGCAGCTGAACACTTCGGGGAGCCTCTCCTCCCCACTCTCCTGGGCATGGGACTCCTTGTGTCCCTGGAAATGGGGTCTGTCCCCTCTCCGACAGAGGCAGCACCCAAACTGGGTCTTCCCTGAGGACCTGCAGCACTGCACACCTATGACCTGGGCTGGCAGGAGTGGCTCCCCATGCCTGCAGCCAGGCGTGGGCATCCTCTCTCAGGGAAAAGTGACACCAGGCAAGGGGGAGGTGTGGATCTGCAGGACTCCCCTCGGCTGGCAATTAATAAACTTGAGCTGTGAAATGGTGCCAAAGCTGGGAGCCCAAGGGACCTTCAGGACACAGCGGCAGCCCGGAGCACGACAAGAATGTGCTGCATCTTGCTGCTTGATACCAGGGGCCTGTGCTGGGTGGGGAATGCTGCCCTTATCTGTCCTGCTCTCACCCAGCCTGGGGCTGACCGTATTGTTTCTCCATCCTGTAATCTTCAGCATAATGGTGTTTGCTTGGGGCTGTTTCTAATGCACTGGGTATTGTCCTCTCAAGCGTACTGGACAAAGTGATGACAAGAACCTGGTAAAAAAGGGTTCTTATATCACTGCTCAGCTATGTAGGGCACTGGCAGCCTCCTGTCACCGGGACCTCAGGGCTTTCGGTTGGGGTCTGGCACTTTCTGCTCGCCCTGCCGGAGGTGATTAGAGGAACACATCAGCTGAACTTTCCACTGTATAAACAGTTGAGATTCCAAGGTTAAAGTAAAATGATTTTAAACCCTGTCATCTTTCTGGTATTGCAAAAACAAAAGGCTTAACGTTCAGAAGTGCCAGTGCTCATCTCTGCTCTGTGTTCAGCCCTCTACCCCGAACTGTGAGCACCTCTGACACCCCAAATCAGCTTGAGGATCCTTCAGTCAGGGCCTTTCTTCTGCAGAAATCTGGGGGTTGGGATTGTGCTCCCAGTGCAGGTGCATCACCTCCTTCTCATGGCACCCAAGAGTAACAAGTAACCTTGTGTTTGACTCTGACGCGCTCTGTGTTTCACTCTAAATGGGATAAAACTCACTTACAGGTCACATTTTTCCCCCAGCAATGTGATGGCCATTGCAAAAGTGAGAAATTTCAAATCAAGCAAATCAGTTTAAGCCAGACTTTTTGTTTTTAACAGTTTTGTCCTGTAAATCTCTGTTTACCAGAAGCTCCTGACAAGGCAGCTGGAGAGAAACTCTGTTCCAACTTCAGGCACTCTGGCCCAGCCTTCAAGCTCAGCTCTAGTGGATAAAGTCATGTTCAGCCCTGAATGTTTATAAAGGGGGGATTTTTTAAAACCTTTTTTTTTTTTTTTCCACTCTTCTCTCCTTTGATAAGTGGCTGGGGAGATTTTACTTGAACTCTCCTTAAAAATTCCTCTTCAGGCAGAGTCCTGCAACATTTCACCTTCAAAGGCAAGAGCTGTGAAACGCTGGAAACGGAGCAGCTCGAGGAGCAGCCTGGAGCAGCTGCTGTGTGAACTCCACATGCAGTTCACAGCAGGGAAACCAAGAGCAGGGACAATTGCAGGGCAGGACAGAGCAGAACCTGAGCCCGAAGTATTTCATGTCCTTTGCACTGCCTTCTGAGGTGAAAGGAAAGTCAAAGTGCTTGCTGGTTCAGTTTTCATTTTGGGCATCACTCCTGTCATCCCAAGACCCCTCCTCATCCCAGAACACTGCCACTGCCCTGAGCTTGCTCTGACCCCAGAGCAGGGACTTCCCATGGGATTATGCCATTCCCATGAATTGAGGAACTGGGAGCAACAGAAGAAGGAGAGCGCGGAGCCAGAGCATCTCTGAGTGCCTCACTGGGGACCTGAGGGCTGACTTGGGCATGTGGAGATGGTCCCAGGCTGCAGAAGAGCAGGCTGCTGTCCTGGCACTGCCATCCCAGGCACTATTTAGGCACCTTTTTGCTTCATATCAGCTCCCACACCAGCCTCCCCGCTGCAGCACGGGGGAAACATTGCAAAGGATTCTGGCTCCTTCCTCCAGCTGAGGGTCAGTGATGGAGGAAAGCTAAGTTTAGGCATAGACCAAGCACTAGGTGCTGGTATGTAGGAGGGTTTGGGGCACAGGCTGCTGCTTGTGTTCCCCAGGAGTCCAGCACCCCAGGGATGTTTACCCACCCACGCCATGTAGCATCCCACTTTGCAAGGCCTTGCTCACCAGTAGCATCACTGGAAAAGAGAACTGCAGCCTCACTGAGCTGGGGCCACTTCACCCCCAGCTACTGAGCGTGAAACCTTGTCAGGGCACATGTGGGAGACCCTGACTGGCGTCACAACCACACGTGTACAGCCAGGCCCTCTCCTGTGCGAGGGAGGAAGGAGTGCCCGTGTCCAGGGCTATCATGGGTCTGCCCAAACCTTGGGAAGGAAGGGGTTTGAGAAGGGGAGATGTGGCTGAACCAGTGTACACATTGCTGTGGCCACTGCTCTAACAGCTCTCTTTTCACAGGCCTGGATCAGGAAGCACAGGCTGTGCTGGACTGGGCTGCTTACCATGAAAATAATAAAATCTAAGCAATCAATGCAGTTCTTATCTCCAGGTTGGTCACTTCTGCAGTCAGCGTGGCACGTCCTGGTAACTTCGCCAGCCCCTGCCCCGTGCCATGCACACAACACAACCCACACACTCACTGTCCGTACCTTTTATGGCCTCCTTCACAGCTGAATCGACGGGAATGATGTTCTTCTCCACCAACTCCAAAGGACCCGGTCTGAGAGCAATCTTCTCATTGAGGTCATCTGCCAGTCGGGCTCTTTTCAGCTTCATTTGAGTAGACTGAATGGACCCCTCTGCAGCTGAGTCTGAAAGGACAGATGGAAGGCATCAGTGCAGGACCTGGGGGCTCATTGAGGCAGTGCTCCCTGTTCAGCACAGGCTGTCTGGGCTGTGGCCAAGGCCTGAGCATGCCTCAGTGCACAGCAGGGGTTGCTCTGAGGCTGGGAGATGGGCTGGTTGGGTTTGAGACATGGGTTCCCCTCTGACCCTTAGATCTATTCCCAAGTAGGAAACTCTACTGACCTAGGCTTGCAAACCCAACCTGCAGCCAGAGCATCCTCTCTGAGGCCTGGGAATGATCTGCAGTGGAAGCTGACTAACACACGGGCCAAAGTGGACTCCAGCTCCTACCCACCAGGATCCCACTGGCCCTTGTGTTGCCAGCTTCTGGGGAACAGCTGGAGAGAAGAACCATTAACAGTGTTTGACAACCAGAGAACAGCAGTCTTTGGGAGTAGACATGAGGACATGGTGGGACTACAGTGCTCCGGGCCTTCAGGGGAAGAACAGGCCCCTAGAGGGGAGCACATCAGAGGCAGCTGGATCTGGAAGCTACAGCCCTACCAAACTCAGCTGCAATGTTCCCAGTTACTGAGTGGTGACAGAAGAGTGGCCAATTATGATAGAAAGAGGTGATTTCCCAAACAAGGGTGATCTGTCTCCACTGGTGGCACAGGCGTGAGTGGTGAAGGATCAGGATCCTAAACTAGACCATGTCTATGCCCTTGGAAGTCTGAGGTTGGAAGGGCTGTATCTAGGTTGTGCTATCTTCAAAGACCGCACACTCTTCCAGATGAAATGCTGCTGGCAAAACAAGCTACAGGGCCTGATACCAAGGAAAGATGCTCTGCAGGAGTCAGGAGAGGGGGCCTGGGGTCACTGCTGGCCTCAGACTTTGGAGGGCAGTGAACACAGATGAGTTTTTCGAGGTGACAGGGACAGAAGGTGTGCCTGGAATGTATTTAGATGGTAGAAGGTATCTGAGCTGGCCAATTTCAATCATCACTACGTCCTGTTGTGAACCAGATGGACATGATGCACCAGGACATACCTCCATGGAGCACAGAGCCTGACAGGCAGAGGTGTGAGCAGGGCTCTAGCTGAGACGTGTGTCAGCTACCATGGCCAGGCAGACTGCTCCACTTCTCCTCCATCTGTGCTTCGCTGGCCCAGTCTGTGCCTGGTGACTGCAGCTGCCTCCACATCTGTTTTACAGCCCCCAGATCCCAACTCCAGTCTGTATCGCTTGTTACTTAAGGGAGAGACACTTTCACCTGTTAAACAGGCAATGGTGCTGGCTCATTTTAGGGATGGAGACCCAAGAGAAAAGCACAGGCCCCTGGTTCAGGCCTCCTGTGTGCCAGAGGGAAAAGAAACACAGGCTTCATCCATGCTGAGAGCATTTACAGTTGCCAGAGAGTGATCTGGTGCCTCCAGCAGACTGACAGGACTCGAGGAGAGAGGCTGCACATCCTTCCTGTCTCTAAGGAGCTTGTTATCTCTGGAGATAATGAGGAACACAGCAGCGTTCTGCTGTCTGTGATGGGATGCAGCAGAGCCTTGCCAGCTCTCTGGCTGAGAGGGGACACCAGGATGGGAGAGGGGAGAGCTGCTGTGGCTCACAGGCTGATAGCAGGGCTCACCTTCTTCATACAGATATGCTTGGCTCATTGACTGCATCACCATGAATTCTCACATAAAATATCTAGAATTATGGCAATACAAAAGATGTGCAGTTTTGGGAAGCTGTAGCAACAACCTGCTAAAGGGATTTCAGCATCTTGGGCAACAAATGTGTTGGGCTTCTTTTCATGAGGATCAGACCTCATCAGTTCTGTCTAACAGTCTTCTCACAGCTGTCCTCTCCCTGCTGTCCTCTAGAGCATCTTACACTGGGCCCTGCCAGAGATGGGACAAGGATTAGATGGCTTTGGGTCTGCTTCTGTCAGGGAATAAATGTGTGTCCTGCCTCCTGAAGATCAGGTCTGGGCTGAATTCCATACGATGTGTGTCCCATTTGAATCTGCCTCTCCTGAGCAGCTGGAACAACGTGAGTGGTGATGGGAGTCCTGAAGGGAACCCGAATGGGGCAGGAGGGATGTGAGTCACAAGGCAGGAGACACAAGGAGCATGTGGGAGGAACTCAGGCAGGCTTACCTTGTAAAATGTGCATATTGACCAGGTCTGATCGCTCAGGCCTGCTTCTGATCTTGTGCTTGAGAAAATCTTCAGTCTGCAGAACACAAATGCAGAGTGTTACCTGCCTAGAGCAGCAATAAGGTAGAGGGAGCACCTCTCCCCGTGCCAGCCTGTAGCACTTTGGGGTTTATTACAAGCTGGGTTGACCCAGTTCCTAAATGGTTTTGGGGGCTTTCTTTCCTCTCAGACACTGCCTTGTTCTTGGGCAGAAGTTCTTTAGAAAGGGAACACTGCATGGAGCTGCTGGCTGCTCACTATCCCCACTCCTGAGCTGTGTTCTCTCCCATTTCCCTCAGGCTTCTGACGCCTACAAGAGCTTATGGGGAGAATGAGACCTTCTCACTGGGAGTGGTGGATCTGCTCCTAGCTTAGCATATCAAATCATCTACCAGAGCTTCACCAAGGCAGTTCCAGAGTGCAGCAATGGCAGGAAGCCTGGCACTCTGGGATGGGATATAGTGCTGAGCAAGTCATGAAGATACCCAGATTCTCTACCCAGGTCAGCCAGGAGGCTTAGAAACCACAGTCCTGCAGCTCCTGTGCTCTGCCACTATCCACAGCAGTTACGTGGTTATAACCCCAGTTATGATGTGGGGTTGGGAAAAACTCACTTTGCAGATCTCTGCAGCTGAGCTTGTGATGAACATGGACCTGGACCCTTGTTCCAACTTTCTCATGGCTTTAGGAACAGAAAGGCACTCAGAAGTATGATAACACCTTCCATTAGGGCCAAGAAAGTCAGTGTTGAGGGCAAAACCATATTATAGAAGTATAAGCTTATCCCTTGGTGAAGAGAAGCCAGAGTATGGCTGGGACAAGCTATTAGCTGTTTGCTAAGTTGAGATGCAAGATGGAAAAGTACAAAAATGTACATAGTTCAAAGAGGTTAAACTCTAAGGATAAATATAAAGATCAGCACAAACAGCTGGAGCAAAACTGGAAAACCCACAGTACAGAGTGTACAGGATCATGAGAAAAGGATTTTATAAGCACTTCTGCAGCCAGGAGAAGGCAATGGAAAGTGCTGTCTGTGTTCCATAAACAGGAGAAGGAATTGTGAATGCTGCTGAGATGGCTACAGGATTTAATGCCTTTTAAAACCATCTTCACTAAAAAGATAAATGGCTATTTATCAATGGGATGGCTAAGCCAAGAACCTTCAGCAACAAAAGGGAAGAAGCTCCAGTTATCAGGTTGGAGAACAGGTTGGAGAATACTCAGATGAGTTAAATGTTCCCAAACAGTCTGAGATACACATGGCCAGAGGAACAGCAACGATCTGTGGGTCTCCAGGAAACTGGGCAAGGGAGAGCAGAATGTCTTGCTTTAAAAGAGATGGAGAGAAGAAACCAGGAACTTGTAAACCAGTCAGGAAGATATTGGACCAAGTAATCAAACAACCTATATAAATGGATTTTGAAGAGAGCAAGGAGCTGAGCAACAGCCAGGATGGATTCATCAAGAACAAATTACATCACACCAACCTAATTTCCTTCTATGGAGAGGTGATGGATTTCTGTGAGAGCAATGAACAAGGAATGTCATGTAGTTTGTCTTTAAGCATGTTTTGACATTATCTCACATGGCTTTCTCATGCTAGCAGAGAAATTTGTCCTGGATAAGGCTTAACATAAAGAAGCAGCATAGCTGTGGGTCACCAAGGGAATTAGGAATGGCTCACAGACTAAACAGAAGAATGCTACACAGCAATTTCCCCTACAAGTCAATAGAGTCATTAATGCCTTGGATGATAGAAGACATGCTCCTTAACTCTGAATCACTCAAAGCCAAGGGGTTACAATGCAATGAGATTTGGAGTAGTTGAAGAAAGGATCTGAAATACAGTTGACACAATTTAAAGAAGGACATTTGGGAATGACTGAGATCAGGTCAGTTAGCCACCACTAAGTCATCTGATCAAGCACTGAGGTGGCCAAGGACTTAACCCACCAGTGATGGTTCTGTAGTGGGCAGTGGCCTTTGGCAGAAATGAGTTACTGCACAGAGAAAAAAAGGACTAAAAGCTCTGGAGAATCTACTGATCAGGCCCTGAACCCCATCCCCACACCAGCAGGCACCTTCCTGGGAGACACAATGAGGAATGTCTGATGGACCTTAGGAACAACAAGGGCCCATTCTGGGCCCTGCATTTGAAAGGGTCCATAGGAAGGGGCTGGAGGACAGCTCTGGGAACCATTACTGAGCTGGAGATGGGGTCAAAGAACAGAGGATGAAGGGTGGGGAAGTTGGTCAGTCCAGAGGTGAAACAGCTATAGGGAAACAGGATGCTAAATACCATTAAAAAGCGCTACAGTAAAAAGATAAACAGCTCTGCACCTGCAGATGTGGAGGGGGAAAAAGCAATGGGCTTAAACTGCATCAGGAAAGCTTGGGCTGGGAATTGGGAGCTTCCCAACAGCACAGGGTAGAGGGCACTGCAGCAGGTTGCGGTTGGGTGGGATGTCTGTGGGTGGTCACACATCTGTCAGGAATAACCCAGGGGGAGCTGCTGTGTCCCGGGGCAGAGGCAGGGTGGCTGTTCCCCACAGTCCCTCCCTGCTACATTTGCTGGGCTGCTGGGAGTAAGCACTAAAGCCCTGCTGAGCCAGACGGCCTCAGAAAGCCAGCTTGCTCTCCATCCTGCAATCCAGCAATCTATTATAGGACATTGACTTCAAAGCCTGCTGCGCTGGCCTCATGCCAGCCTCTAACATAGCCAGTGACATGTTTAAACAAATAATAGACATTTTATTTACTGAAGTATTTCCAATTTCTTACCCTTCCCCCTGTATTTTCCCCCAGTTTATTTTCACCAACACAATCCCTTGTTTGGACCACGTGTAGCTTTGCCTTGTTCCCCTGCCAGGTCAGAGCAAGCTGGTGTCTGCACCCAAGTGCAGTTAAATTCACCTAATGCATTTCCAGCTAATCTCTAGATCAGGTCCTGGCTTGGACTAAGCCTGAGTTGAGCCCAGCATTCACGCTGCCTTAGCCTGGATTTCTCCTGTGACTTCAGTTCCTTTTGCCCTTTGCTGTTTATCCACTGCCTTTGTGTCACTGGGGTGCAAGTGGTGGAGGAAGACCTCAGATGTGGGGTTTTTTAGCATAATCTGAAGCAGAAGAGCTTTCAAAACACATGAAAGCTGTTATGGTTATCTGCTTTCTGTTTGCAGAGCATCAGTTTGGAGGAATATCAGCTAAACAACAAATGCCACTGAGTCATTATCCAGAAACAGCCGCTGCTCCTTCCCTGTCACAGCTCTGAGCAGGGCATCCTTGCAGAGGAGTCTATGTTTTGCTGTGCTCATTAGTGTCTTCATTAACATGCTCTAAAAATGCATGGAGTTTGGGACAGACTAGACCATCCTTCCCCTTTCCCCAGGCAACTAGCCAGTGAAAGCCTTTGAAGAGAAAGACACAGAGACACAAATGTATACTTAAGCTGTAAAATATATGACACTTCAAGGATACTTTGGATTGCTTGAAATCTTGTAAGCATGCTCATTTTTCAGAGTCATGTTTCTTCTGCTAGCCATTTATTACCACAGGAGACTCAGGGCAAGTGATTTGGAGTGTGTTTAAGTTCTGAGGAGCACTTCTCCATATTTCACATTCATTCCTCCTCCCAACAGCCCTTCTCCACGTGACTGCCAGCACGTTTTGGAGATTAATGGAACAAACTCTAGTGCTCAGGCAAAGGCTGCATGGCTGATCGCTCCCTCTTCCATGGATGTTCCTCCAGCTTGGTCAAGGCTGGATGGTGGGTGCTTGGAAAAGCGATTTGATTTCCCCCAAAAGTGATGGCATCACAGATTTTGTGATGTGCTCTGGAAATGGCTACTTATCTTATCTCTGCCTTCAGTGGTATGTGGGGCAGCCCGAGTGCAGTCAGATAACGGGGTGGTGGGAGCCTGGCCCACTTTAGCCTCTTGGATGTTTTATGCCATAATGGCCAAGCTGCCCTGAGGAGCTAAAAGCCAGGCTCTCTGATGACAAGTGTGGTCTCCCTGGGGACTGGCTCCAGGTGACAAAGGGCACAGGCATTCCTCCTGCACGCTTGCTAAGTAGTTAGGCTCTGGGGGTCCTGTTTGCTGCTGGCCCTGCTCTAAGCTTGCTGACTTGAGCTGGAGTGGAGAGCAGCCAGCACAGCCAGGAGTGGGCTGTGGACCTGGCCTGGAGAAGAAAAGAGCAGCTCAGCTAACTGGAAGGACTGCCAATTCCATGCTGAACTACACACTGGCCACAGCCTCTTGTAAAACCTGGGGCTGTTGTGAATCCCCACAGCTCTGGGTGCATCACTTTCAGTCTCTACCAGTGCCCTCTGCCCTTTTAAACCCCCCGTGCTTGGAGAAGGGTGCTCCACAGCCCTTGTGAAGCCTGGCTTGGCCCCACCACGCCTGGCAGATGGGGAGAGAGACCCTGACCCTCATCAACTCTGGATGGGGGATCCCAGAGGAGGGGGCAGGGGTGGGAGGTGCTTTCAAGCCCGCAGTGCATGCAGTGTGATCCCATGGTCCCCTCACTGGGGTGGCTGCAGGAGTTACCTTGGCTCTCTCCAGACTCTTTCGCTGCTCATGGAATGCAGATGGGCTTTTCAGTGCTGCAACAGGAAAAAAGAGGAGCAGTCAGCACAGGAGTGGAAGCAAGCAGCCACCAGGATGTTCAGCAACAGCATTTTAATGAGTGCTATAAAAATAGCAAGGCAAACTAGCCGTTCTCTTTATTGTGCTGACTAAAAATAACCCAGGGAAGCTCTGGGAAATCCCGTGCTCTCAGCCAGCCCATGGCAAGAGTGCAGGGGGGATGAAGAGCACGGGGAGCGCGGGAGGCACGTGGGCAGGGAGGGGGTGCAGGCTTGGAATCGTGGTGCTCTGTGGGACACGTCAGAGAGCAGATGCAGATTTTCCCTGGAGAGCTTCTGGCAGGTCGTGGGAGGCACCACAGCCCCAGGAGACTGGTCTCTGGGCAGGGAAACAACCAGAGACAGGACCTCACCTGCAAGTAAAACCCACAGAGGCTTGAGGCAAGCAGGAACACCAAAAAGACCTGCCTTGCCTCTTGGGGCCATGTGGGCGCAGCCTCCAGCGAGGGTATTTCAAGGCAAGACCCTGAAGCTGTGGTCCTGTGTCCCTCCTCCGTTGCTGACTGCCCCTCCATCTCCTTTAGGTTTCCCCTCACTGGGAATTTGGGCAATTCCCTTGCCCAGAAGCATCTGTGTGATATGGGGCCCCCCTGAGCAGCTGCCTGGCCAGGTATCTGGCAGCAGGTCAGCATCCCTCTCACCATCTCCTGACACCAGGGAGGATCTCCTGACTCCAGGCCTGGAGGTTGGTGTCCCTGCCTGTGGCAGGGGGTTGGAGCTCTGTGACCCTTAGGGTCCCTCCCAACCCAGACCAGGCTGGGATTCTGTGATTAACTCAGAGGGGCTCCCAAAGGAAACCTAATAACCCCCGGCTCTTGGACCAGTGTATGCCAGTCCCATGGAGCAGTCTGCACTGGAGTCATGGAGGAGCTTGCACGTTTCCTCATGCATTCTGGTTCAGCAGAAATCAGAGCAGGATTTGGGCAGTGAAAGGGTTAGTATTTCTCAGATCCCACTAAAGATTATTTTCTGGCTGTGTAAGCAAGCAAAATTAACTGCTGCCATTGGGAGGGGGAAGGGAAAGGTGTCCTGACCCATACAAAGTTTGCTACAGCTCTTTGGCAACAAAAATTCCCTTTCTCTCTTCTGAATGGGATCCAACAAGGACAGACATTATTTCCACACAGGACATGTTATCCTCCATCAGCCCAGAGGAGAATGAAGAGAAGACTGGGGGGTAGCCAGGAAATATTTGGAGGCCCTCTGAACTGGCTTGTGGTAGGCAACACCCAGGGCAACCCCCCTACCCTCCAGTGAATCACAGTAAAGCCCAGAGGGCTCCTTCCTGCTCCCAACATCTGGAAAGAGGACACACAGACAAGCTAAGCGTGGCTGTGCCATGCTGCAGTGAGCAGCCACCAGGGCTTGTGACAGCTTCATCAGGCAAAATAAGATGGGTGCACATGAGAAAATGAAGTCAGCAAGAGAGATGGGTGTTCACAGCCCTGCTCACTGTGAAGCTCGGGCACTGGGGGTGTGCTATGGGCACTGACCATGCTATGCAGGAGGAAAATGTTGCAGAATTTAGTCATTTACCAAGATTTTTGGAGGAATTATGTGGATGCTGCAGCTTGGATTAGTCTGCAAAACAAATGAAGATATTGCTAGCACTGGTTCTCCAGACAACCTGTCGAGGGATGAGATGTCAGCTTGGAGTGGCTGTGTGTCTGGAGGCAACGGGGCAGAGCTGCTGGGCTTGGTGGGCATAATCTTGGGACTGTTGCCTCTCAGGTTTGAGCTAGAGGATGCAAGAGGGTCTTCAAGCACAGCTATTTCTGCAGCCCATCACAGCAGGGGGAAACCTTGCCTCGAGGCATCCCAGTCCTGTGAGCTGCCACCCCCCCACCTTTTGGGTAGGTGAGCAGGGGCTGGCTGGGGCCTGGGGTGGGTGTGGGTGCAGATCTAGAGGAAGGGTCCATCCATGCTCAGCCCTGCAGCCTGCCTTTCTGCCAGGGACCCCACATGCTCTTGATTTACAGTGGTTTTGCTGGGTCTGCACCATGTACACCAGAATGGGGCAGGCTGTGCTCTCTCCTGCACCCCTGTGCATGGGCAGTGGGGCTCTGTCTCAACCAACCTGGAGCTCCCTTGCTCTCAGAGACTCCTCCACACAAAGCCATGGGGCTGAAGGACCTGCAGGCTGTTCTTGCTTACTAGTTTGTGTCTGTCTCTATTTGCAGAGCCTCTTTCAGTAGCATTGGTTGTTTTGCCAGACAGCTGCTCAATTTACAACCTGAAAACAGCTGAGAACCAGAGTCCAGCTATGAACCTGAAGTCTTGTGCAATGCTACTGCCTTCTGCTCCTGAGCATCCTCCTTTAGGCAGTTTCCTGCCTTCTCCACTGATGAGGCCATCTGAGGCTTTCACAGTTCTTAGAGGAATCTCCAGGGGAGTGTGAACAGAGCTCAGGTATGCAATGCCTTTCATTTTTCCAGGCAAACCAGACACAGACTGGGCTTTGATAAGGATAATCATCTCCCTGCTCTATGCCTAGGTCACACTGATGCTTCTCCCTGCATTATTCTCTTGGATACCAAAATCCAGCCAGCTTTCTTGGACTTAGTCTAGTGTTCCATGCATACTGCACTGCTGAACAGCTCATCAGGATCTGTGTATAGCCATCAACTCCTACAAGGGTTTCTACAAACCCTGAGAGCATTTATCCAATGCTGTTCTGTTGCTCTGACTGTCCTTCTCTCTGGTCTCTATAAAATGGGTCAATTAGAAGAACAAAGTTTCTCTGTCCTGGGATTTGTATTGGCAGAAAACATATGCAATGAGTTGAAAACAATCCTTGTGCAAAATCTGATGTGTGATGTGGGATAAAGGGCATGTTCCAAGCCTGGTACCCAACCTGACTCTCACCATGGAGACCAGCAATGCCCATCTTTTCTCTTTCCAGAGGGGCTGTGCTCAACCACTGTGGGTTACAGCATTATGGGTTCATTTCTCACCCTCCTGCAACACATATGAACTGAGATGCTGTCCTGGTGCACCTCCTAGAGCACTTCCTGGTCCTGAGAGACAAGAGGCCATGGCAAAACATGGTTAAACAAAGACTGCACATGCCTGTGCCGTGGGGAAGCTGGCTGGGGCTCCCATGGATGAAATGCCAATGTCTGACCCTTCCTTCTGAGGTCAAATCCAGCAGTTAAATTCTGCATGTTTACTTTTTTCATGGCAAAAGTGCCTTTTCTTCTATTACTTTCAGCAAACAGTGCTCAGACTTCCCAAAATGGCCTTCTTGGACAGCAACCAGGCTGAGACAGTCAGCCCAGAAGCTGGGAGTGTAAAGAAGCAGCAAGTAACAGGAAAATACCTTTTGGTTGCTGTCAAACTAACATGCCTGCAGTGTGTAAGGCTTTAGAAGTCAGGCCCTGTTTACAATAGCACAGGCCCACGTGCTGGGTCCCACAGGGCTGCATCAGACACACAAACCTCTCAGCTGGCACTGCAGCTCTGTCCAGGTGTGATGGGGTGTCCTGCACCTTGTCTGAATGTGATGCTTTTACAGACTGGGCTTAGCAGTTCAGGGGCTGTTAGACAGTTTGCTTGGCCACTGTTTTGCCAGTGCTTGTGACGCTGGAACAAATATTTTGCTTAAAGCTCCAGCTCCTGGAGGCCTGTGATTAAAATGCCCTTTGGGGGCAGACAGCCTAAAATCTGTGGCAGGGGGGTTGGAACTCTGTGATGCTTGGGGTCCCTTCCAACCCAGACCAGTCTGGGATTCTATGAAAGAAGCAGAAGAAAACTGAAAAAAAACCCTGCATTTATCAGCTTTAAAACTGTGGGATCATCTTGACAGCCATGATCTTTGTCATCCCACCCAAGTTTTCTTCATGCTTGATACTGGCAAGACTGGACTGAGAAGGTGTCTGTTGCTGGCTACCCTGACCTGATCCTTTGGCTGCATGAGAAGGGCAGAGGGATGAGCAGGGTGCTGCAAGCAGTGTGATGGCTGTGCTCTTGGTGAGCTGTTCTGCTGTTTAGACAAGAGCTGCATCATAGTCTTCAAAGTTAGCCAGAAGAGACAAAAGTGACACAGCCTCTGGAAAGCTGTGATACCAGCAGTGAGCCCCAGGGGCCCTTGATGAGACACAAAGGATGATCCTCTACCTGAGTCCCAGATAATCACAGATTCATACACAAGGAGCTTGAGCTAAGCCAGGATGGAGTTAGCCATCAAGCAGGGCTGAGCTCCCAACATCATTTCTCCAGTAGTGCTACTGGTTTCATGATGCAGCTGTGGGTGCAGAAGGGGATCACTGTCACTCACTCTTTGGGTTCTAGTATCCACTTTTGGAAGCTGACAGATTACATGGTAATGGTGGCCTGGACCTTATCCTTCAGGCTTGGCTGCCAGGCTGGTTAGAGAGGGGAAAGCATGGACATCACCCTGCAGCAGGCAGGCCCAGGTGGGGTTCCACTGGCCCCTGGTTTTCACTGGTTTGTAGTGGTTGCTGACAGCTCTGCCCTGTGGGGTCCTGTCCCTGGGCACAGATCTGCACGTGTCTCACTCATCCAGGGGCTGCCCATCCACACTGGGACCAAAGCAGTTACCCACCACTTCATTCTGCCACAGCCTTCCCTACCTCTTCCCTGTTCTCTGGGTCTGATCCTGACACAGAGATTCCTGGAGTTCAGGAGGACATGAGGTTCTCTGCCCTTGCCTGCATGAAGAGCTTCATGAATCTTCTGCTTAAGAGTTGGATATTCAAGAGTTGGACCCTGCTACAGTGAGCTCTGGGACAGGGGGCAGATGAGTTTTTGGATGGTGCAAGCTAAGCATCTCTCCTGACTTCAGCTTGAGCAGCAGCATTATAACCTGTGTGACAAATGCTGGGCACTATTGTACAGCACCAGGAACCGTAGTATTTCTACAGGGCAGGAGGCAAAATCCCCCCTGGCAGCAATCTGCTCAGAACTGAGCGGGTCTGAGCTGGTGGCTGGTGCCACACAGTGCTCCAGCAGTGCCCCAGATGAACAGAACACAGCCCCCCTGAGCCAGGGGTGGGTGAAAAAGGCAGAGAACGATACTCACGTGGCATGATGCCTTGGTCTGCCAGCTGCTCACGGGTCCTTCGCTGTTGAAGCCGTAGCTGTAAAACTGAGAGAGAGAGAGAGAGAGTGTCAGGAAAAGATGCAGGATTGTATTGGGGTACTAATAATCTGTCAGGGACAATGTGTCTGGGGGTCTGTGTGTGCCACAGGGGTCTGGCACTGATCCCTGCTGCTGCTGGACCAGCCTTGGTGCAGCAGAGTGCTCCAGAGCTGCTGGAGCCTTGCACTAACCCAATCCTCCCTCTTGCAGACAGGTGAGCCAGGCAGGACTGCTTCTGGTGCAGGCAGCACCCCAGTGACCTGCCTGGCACCTGTAATGGGAATCTCAGGTCACCATGGCTTCAGCTCAAGTAATTGCTCAGCTCTGAACTCTGAAGCTGGAAGGTCCTCCCTCACCCCAGCACTGTGGGTTGAGTAGAGCTTTCCAACTCTGCCACTCTCCTGAGGAGCTGGCAGCACATTTTCAGACCTGCAAGGCTCTGTGCTGGATGCAGACATGCTTCCTCTGCTGAGGAGGCTGTAGGTAACGTGGTGAGGAGAGATTAGTGGAATCTGCCTCCCAACCCACGGCTCCAAGGACCTGCAGTCTCCAAGTATACCTTCCTCTTGGAAACAAAGCACTGAGCGGGATGGGAGTGATGGGAGTGAAGCACCGATCGGAGTCGCTGAGCTGCTTAGTGGCATGACCTCAGCTACAGAACATCAGTTAAGCAGCTAACACAGCAGAAACCTCTCAGTCTTTACAGCAGGCAGTGACAGCCCACCATACACCTGCAGCCTGCCCTGTGCTTGGCTGCAGACCTCTGCGTGGCCCATGACTGCACAGGTTAGTTCATCCTGTCACTCAGGTAACCCTGCGTATACTTTGAGTTAGTAACATGTTCTACACCTTTGTTCTTGCAAGGCAAGCAGCATCCCCTTTGCTGCCCTGAGAGAGCCAGTGTTGGAGGGGAAGAGAGGGAGGAACAGCTCTCCTGTGCTCAGGAGCAGCCTTATGAGCTCTGCCAACAGCTCATCCTGTGGGATGGAGCTGAATAATAATCCCTTCCGGAGGAATCCTCAAAGCACAAACCCCCTGAGATGCCATTGCCTGTGGCTTTCCCATGTCCTCTGTACCAACCATGTCTCATGCTCAGAACGAATGCTCAGCAAAGGCCTCATGTGAGACAATGATGTCCTGCCAAATCCCAGCACTCCTTACACCACAAAGGTTGATCCTTGCCCTGAGGAAGAATGTAGCCTCAGGACCTGGTGAAGTCTTCACACGTGCTCCTTCCCTTAGGCCAGAGTGGGGCTGGTGTCTAGGAGTCACTGTCTGCCAGGGCAGTCTGTAGCCCCCCATTGCCCCACGGCACCCCCCAGTCAGTGCTGGTTCTGCCCACAGACACAGACTCAGACCCTTGCACTCTGAGCATCTACATGGGGCCTAGTTACCTGCACCCCTTTGCAGGAGTCACCCCCTTGGGGGAGCTCAGAACCAAACCAGGCATTCCATGCCTTAGGAATCTCTTCTGTTTCTCCTTTTACTTTAATGGCATCCAGCCCCTACAGCCTTCCAGCCAGGGGTGCACAGTGCAGGGGACACTGTCCTACTACCACAGCTGGTCCGTGCTCCGCTCAGGCCTCGCCCTCATCTCCTGCATTAAGCACTGCTGACAGATCATCGCAGAGGGGGGCTGATATTCTCTCATGATCATTTTTCTGCAGGGAGAAAAGGTCTCCAAGTTGTTTCTGGTGCTGACCGGCGTGCAGGCTGCGACCCAGCAGCGGCACAAGCTGTTCTGAGAGGGAGAGCGGAGCTCTTCCACGGGTGAGTGGCTGTGCACCCATGCCATAGCAGCCTTCTCCAGCCATCTGGGTCCATCTTGTGCCATCCTGAGCTTACAAAGTCCCTTGCCCATTCTTAAGCCACACGGAAAAGAGGAAAAGTTTATCCAGCCTCGTGTCTGTCCACGATGAGCAGAGAGAGATGTGTGGACAGGAGTGTGCAAACACCGGCCTTTTCCAGGAGCAGCCCGAGCTTGGTGGAAGCCACTGGAAATTTATCCAGATCTGGACCCCCTCCTGCAATAGGATGCATGCCTTGTCTCCCAGAGATCTTCTATATGGATTTCCATATTTTGTTGCAAACAATCTGAAGAAGTATAGCTACAATCTGAAGAGGTGTAGCTGTGGACAGTGCCAGACAATAAGACTGAATGTCCTTGTGGGAAGAGGTAAAGCAGCCATGACTTGGGGCAGTCTCTGAGTTGCTGTTGCCTCTTGCAGCTCAGCGGATTCCAGCTCAGGGTTTGCACCCTTCTCTTACAAACCACAGGGCTTAAAAACAGGGCTGGAGGATCCTTGGCACCAGCCAGACCACCACCACTTAGGTGCTTCTTGAAGAGGACTTAAAGTCTGTGGGAGCTGTGTCTGACCCCAGCTACATTCCTACCCGTTACTCTGTGTCTGGAGGCCTGAGCTCTGAGTGCTGCCAGTGACTCACTTTGAGGATGCTGTCACTGACCCTGGCTGGGAATTAGGTTTTTCTGGAAAAATCTCATTTTTCAAGGAAAGGGCTTTGTTAACACTTCAGAGAACAGTTGTGCTGGTGAGACAATCTTGGTCTCGCACCCCCCAGCATCCTTGTTCCCTATTTGCACCAGCTTCAGTGATGAGAAGACCAGGATGATCTTTGTAGGTCATTTCCAACCCATTCTGAGTACCCCAAGGGAGCAGTCATGCACACTGGTGACCCTTTGGTACCACACAGTGCTAGCACTGTCAGCTCACATCAGCAGCCCCCAGCAAACCTGCTTCCTCCTACGGCACCCCATGGTGAGACATCCCTCCCAAGATGATGTGAGCGATGCTGGAGGTATTCCAGTGACTTGGCTTTTTCTCTTAGAAATAATCCTCTTTTCTACACTAGCACCAAGTCCCTTTCAGTAATACAGCTTCCAGAAACATCCTCTGCAGTGGGGCTAGCTCTGATGGCCCCAGCTCTGAGCTCTGCCCCTGACTTGCAGTCATGACTCAGCCTCCTGCCTAGGAGCTGACCTCAGAGCCTTAGAAAACAAAGAGGACAGCTTGGGTCTTGCCTGGCCTGGTGATGCACTGGAAAAGAAATGTTTGAATCTTCCCTCCACCCCAGCAGCAGACCTGGCCTTCTGCACCAGTCTGCAGAGACACTTTGAGTCCAATGCTCAGCAGCTGTCCAGGACAGGGCTTTTATCACCTGCATCAGAGCATCCCCAATGCTGGGGCATTGCCAAAGCCCCCATAGCACCCTCCTCTCTTCGGGGAATTGGCTTTGACAGCACAGAGGGCTGAGCACCATGGAGGCACGGTGATGGGATCAGCAGTTTGACAAACACCTGGAGCTGGCACTGCCCCTGAAACAAGCAGCCACACATCACGTCCCCCCTGCCAGCCGCCCCAGCAGCTCATCTCTGCCCTTCATGGTCCAGCGTTTTAGGAGCATGAGTGCAGCTGAATGGGGACTGGGGGGAGTTGGGTGCAAATTGGGAATGGAGAGATGGGGAGGAGGGACTCCTGTTTTCAGCAGCCTTGCTTGTCAGACAGCAGCCAAGTAAATGTGAAACACGTGTGTGCCCATGGCCATGGCGTGTACCAGAGGAGCCTGGCCACTCGCCCCTGCTCCTGTGCCGGGAACGGCCCTGTTTGGGACACTGACAGGCAGAACTGCTGCCTGCTTTGGAGCTGGCGTTACAGAGGGTGTCTGAGGCTTTCTCCTGTAGGAGAAGCTGCCCAGTGGGACATGCACATGGGACCTTTCAGCTGTCCAGAGTCCCAGCAGGACAGGGGCAGGGCTGGTTCAGTGGCAGGGTGCATCCGCCTGGCTTGTGGCTGGCTCAGGGCCGTGGCTGTTTGTGGCAGCTGCACCAGAACTGGTGCTCAAAGCAGGACATCCAGATATGTTGGGCAGCCAGGAGCTGCTCCATCCTGGCTGAGCAACGGGCTGACATCAAGCTCCTGATGTACTTGGGACAATGCGGCGCTGCTGAGTGAGAAGCCAGCCAGCCTCCTGGGTACCACCACTGCAGGGTGAAGCACTGGCTCAGCACCCCAACACAGGGACTGCTTTTCTGGGGCTGCTGTTTTGCAGAAACACCTTATGCAGGCTCTGTCCAGAGGTCCCATACATCCTCCTCCTCCAGCACAGTGAGGTATGTTTCAGTCTGTGCTGTAACAGATGCCCAGCTGACAGGGAAACACCTCTGTCAGCTAAAGCACCAAGAGTTAGCGTGCTGGACAAACCAACCCAAGCACAAGCTGATCTCCATCAGGCCAGTGTGTTACAAAAACCTCACGAAATCGCAGAGCAGCAGCATCACCAGTTGCAGAGAGGCTGTGGTGTGGACACACACACTGATTGTGAACTGCCTGAGTTCACCATCTGAGAGGAAACAGATGCACATGGTTCATCTTCAGACACCGGGAAGGTGAAAATCAAGGTTCTGCTAAAATGCCTACCAAGGCCTCCTCTCTCCTGCCTCTGCTAACCTGCTGATTTAGGTCCCACAGGCAGACAGAATAAATCCCTCTCCACCAGCTTCACTCACGTCCTGTGTGTAGGCAGGAATCCTTTCCTCCACACATACAGCTGGGCAAATCTTCTCTGCAAATTCACATGCCCACGATGAGGGCTGGGCATTACCCCACGCCAAGCCACGTGCAGCCATATTTAGAGTGTTAAACTTTCACTTCTCACCAATTATCTGAACTACCACTGATGTTATGCAGATGTCAGCCTTGTAAACTCGCTTTCCATATCACTGGGCAGAAAAGGTCAGAGTTAAGGTTAGTCTGCCTTTGCCAGCTTTGTTGGCTCTGCCTGATGACACCACCTCTCTGCTGCTGGAGTACAACTGGTCTGCGTCCAAAGCAGGAGATCTCCTCACATAAATGATCATCTCTGGGAAGAGTTAAATAGGGTTCTGGAGCAGCCCTTAGATGTCCTAGTTGATTTAGTGCATTCCCATTGATACTTGGAGCACATGGGGTAGCATGGCAGGCTTGAAGGATCATCATTCCTGCAAAATTTGTCAGGATGACCTCAGATCAGTCTATTTATCTCTGGCAAAACAGACAAAATAAACAGGCACACAAATACTCGAGGAAGGGGAGGGGGAGCCTGAAGGCCTGCAGCATGATAGTGGTTTGGTCCATCTCCTCTGGAGTCATTTCTGGTGCCCAGCACTGGGGTAGCTACCATCTCTCCACACTGCACAGCCATGCTGGTCCCTCACTGTGGACCACCAGGGAGAGAAGAGAAAACACTGGGGGTCTCAAGGGAGGATTGCTGGGCACCGTGTGAAAAACCTGCTGCCTCCACCACATCAGCCTTTCCCAGGAAAACTTTCTTATTCCTGCTACTGGTGCTGCCAGATGGGAGTGAGAGACTCCTAGGAAAGCCAACTCTTGAGCTCTGTCCTCCCTCCACCTTCATTCCACCTTCTTCTAGTTGCCACCTCCTCTCCCCTCTTTCTGCCTGCTGTGTGCCACAGAGATTAAAGGGATTCTGGGATGAGGAAACAAGCAGCAGGTAATAAATCTCTAGCACCCTTTAACAGACACACATGCAGAGTCACAGCTCTTTCAGCTGCTCAGTGTGTACAGGAGAGACAGCAATGTGAAGTTATTAAGATTTACCTCAGCTCTCATTAACCTTGGCCTGGGATCCTTCAGAAGGGATTCAGACTTGTCATGAGTCACGGAGCACAGCTAATCCTTCCCAAACCTGGGGAGCAAGCAAAGGCCTGCACCTGCCCGTGCAGCACCGGGTCCAAGGCAATGTGAAGCACGGGGCTTGGCATTTCAGGGCACGATCCCTCCTGGCCTGTCCTCCTCCGTGCAAGCCACACATCTCTCTCTGTAAGCTGCTGGCATGTCACAGCCCCTGAGCCACGCAGGGGCCTGTGGTGCAGGGCTGTGGGTTGTGGGAGAGGTTCATCCTGCTGCCAAGCACGTGGAGGACAGTAAATCTGAGCAGCACACCTCCTGCCACCCTCGTGGGACTTTATAGCTACACAGGTTGGAGAGGACACCCTGTCCCATGGAGACTCTGCACCCAAGAGGTTTGACCCCTTCGGCCACGAAATGTTAGCTTTTCCTTCTCTCTTCCCCACACCCCCCAAGCTCCAGCACGAACTGAAAGCACTGGGATGGTTTATTTGTGTTCCTCAGCATCCTCCTCCTGCGATGACCAGGCCTGTGCTTTGGCTGTGCCCCTCATTACCTGCAGCCACCCCGGCAGCGGAGCGAGCGGGGCACAGACAGGAGCTTGGGCTTTTGGCAAGCCCCACACGAACATCATAAACAGTTAGACCCGTCTTGTCAGATGGGAAATGGATCTTTCAGCAGGCATTAGCGAGGGATGGCAGCTGTGGGAGTAAGTCATGAACCAAAGAATGCCCCACGAAGCGACTGCCCTAGAAATGCTGAGAGGCAGGAGGATTTATGGAGGGAGAGGCCTGCAGAGTTTACTTTTACTGGAGAATCATTTGAAAAATATGTTTAGAGATCCCACTGTTGGTTCCATAATAAAGCCAGCTTACAAATAAACCAGAAATGAGCCTTAAAAACAATACTGGTTCATTTGAAAAGAATGCAGGGCCGGGTAAGGCAGCCCATCCTCCTTCCTCAGAAAGGTGGCAGTGTTGCTTTGTACTGCTGAAGGAGTTGTTACAGGCTGGGGTTTTTTTTTCAAATGAACAGCAACGTACCATAATATACCAACAAAATCTAAAGAATGACTTAATCTAATGAAATGTAAGATCAGAGAGATATGGAAACCACACCAAAGCCCTGGACCCAAGCTTTGTATAATTCAGCCAGACTAGGACACTTGTGTTTGCACACACACTCTTGGGTTCTCAACCAACTGCCAACTTTGTATTTGCTGAGAAAACAAAGTTTAAGTTGACCACCCAGCTATCTAAAAGATCCTGATAACACCACTCATATCTACCATCGGTATCATAAATCTCTAATTTCATTATCTACAATGTACAAGGAGGCAAAAACACCCACGGCACGGGTGACATGCCAGACAGGGTGCCTGTTCCAACGTGACTCCCCTGTCTGGTGTTACAGCGTCCCGTACGGCACACACAGTTGGTTTGTCTGAACATCCCCACAGATAATATTCCCAGGGAGAACTTCACCTCTGGAAAGGTCAGAGGAAGCCCCTCAAGGATATTTTCTGACTGCACCAGCGATGTTACACTATGTTATGCTCATTAAGAAGGTTCCAAGTAAAGATCCGCACTCACGAACACGGCATACTTACTATAAATACAGCCAGGGAATAAAGGCATGAACATCCAGCAGAGGCTCTGGTTTAGCAGGGACCGTCCCATAGTTCACCTTCACTCACCTTCACTCGCGCTGAAGCTCCTCTGAGAAGCCCCTTCCCAGTGCTGTCCCTAACGTAGGAGGCGGAGGCATGTTTTCCTTGCGAGCCGCCCGAGAGCAGCGATCAATCGTGTGGCTGGGGTTTTATTTCTCTGATGATGTCACTTTAAATACTTTTCATGTTCCATTTGTTATTTTTACTTCTAAAAATGACGCATTTCTTCAAACTCATTTTTCTCCAATTAGTCACAGCTCAGTGGAACAGAGCCAGCTGCCTGCCTGTCAGAGACAGCGTCGGGCCCATCCTCGCTCCCGTTACTGACAGAGCACCTGGAATACACTGATGGCTTCAGGCACCTTGTTTATCCCAGATGCCCTTCTGGCTTCCTGCCCAAACCCTTCACAGCAGGGCCGGGGCAGGAGAGCTGGGAACTCAAGTTTTACCGCTACAAACCACAAACACAAACCGAAGACAATGAAAAACCAGGGAGGGGGGTGGGGGTGGAAAGAAGCAACAGAGAGGAAGGAAGATGCGTCTCTCCGCTGGCAGAACTGCCTCTGCAAGAGCAAAGCTGTGACAGCTCCACGGCCCCCTGAACGTTCTGCTGGCACGCTGCTCCCAGGCACGGAACGCAGCCCAGCCCCTGGGTACCGCTCGCCGCAGAGAGAAGGTGTAAGAGAAATCTCGAGGTTTCCCCTACCTGATCTGAACTTGCTCCGAATCAGCAAGGAGTGCTCAGACCCCAGGAGCGTCATGGTGACTCGGGGCCCGGGTCCAGACGCCCCTCACTTAAACCATTAACTTCCTCCACAGAGAAAAGCCGGCCAGACCACGGCTAGTGCTCGGGATCCCCCCGGCGCTCGGGATCCCCCCGGCGCTCCTGGACTCGCTGGGGGCTTTTCCAGCCGGCCGGAAAGAAGCAGCAAGCGGCTCCTGGAAGGTTTGGTCCCATCCAGCACTGACCCTCGGCAGACACCAGCTGCTCCCCCTGGGCTGTGTCCGACTGATTAACGTGGAGCCTCCTCCTGCTCGGAGTTTACTACCAGCAGCTGGGTGTCCCGGCTGATGTCATCGTCTAGCGGGGAGCAGCGACTGTCGAAGGGGTCTCAGCAAAGGCACAAGTTTGATATCTGATCCTAATTACTACCGGCCGGGGCGCAGCCAATCAGGGCTCTCCCCGGCTCGGGACGACTTCGGGAGCTCGGGAATATCAACAGAGCCAGGGCTTAACTCTTTGCGGCGTGGGGCACAGCTCCAGATCCCTCCGGCTGCCGTTTGGGGGGTCTGCGTGCCCCTAGGGCAGCGGAAGGGCTGGGCTCAGGGCAGGTTGAGGGGATGGCCGGGTGTTGGATGCCCTTCCTATCAGGGAGCCAGAGGATGTGGCTGCTCAAACTGTGGGTGCTGCCGTGAGGAGCAGGCAGTGCCCTGGTGCTGCACTGGGAGGGGGTTGTGAGAAGTGAGCACAGGGGTGCTCAGGTCTCTCATCCACTCCTCCCTCCTGTGCTGCGCCCTGAGCATCTTCATCAGGATGCAGCTGCAGGATCACCCACCCGAGGTGCTCACACCCCCCCATGGCTCAGGGGGCACAAGCTGCAGGCACTGGGAACACAGGTCTCTCCTGGTGCACAGACACCCAGAATAATGCCAAATAGGTGAGGCAGGGCTGAGTCTTGACTTAACATTTCCTACACTACAGGTGCACACAGCAGTCCCAAGGAGGCTGGGCACAGCCATGTGCTGGACATGGAGGTTTCTCCACCTACCAAACACTCTCTCAGAGAAGGAAAACTTTCTGTGAACACACCAAGTAGAGACACAGACCCGTTGAGCTTTTCTGTCCCCAAGCCCACCTCTGGTTCACTGGAGCTAACTGGAAGGAGAGGAACCGATGGCACCTTTGGCCTTGTAAAAAATGGTACGAGTCAAGCTGAGTCAAGGATGGGTCTCAGCTTCCCTGACACATGGGTCTCACCTGGGGAACAGCCACTGCCTGCAAGTTCCCACCTCCAACCTTCTGAATTCAGTGGAAGAGGAGTGGAGTCTGTGACTCTCTCACTGCTAGTGCTGGGATCTCGACTGTGGGGCTCCAGTCTCCAGTCTGGCCATTTCTCTTCCCTGCTCTGTGTGTTACTTACATCTATTGATGCTGAATTTAATCTGATGTTGAATTTGATCTGATGGTATCTTTCAGGCATTCAGCACAGTTTGCAGGAGGTTTTACTTCCAACAGCTTTAGTCACATCGAATCATCAGCCCTTCTCCCTGAGGCTTCTGGTGAAGAACCTGCTCCCAGCACAGCTCCTTTGGCACTCCTCAAACAGCCTCACTCAGGTGTGAAAGATGCCAAGTTATTCCTGTCTTTAACAAGTCCTTAGAGCCTGGAAGGCTCTTCCTCTTACTGCCTGCAAGCGTGGAGCTAGGAGTGTCTGAGGGGAAATCTCATTGAAAGGCTGGTGGAAACCTACAGGCACTTCTGAGGGATTGAGGGACATGAGAACCCCCATACATAGAATTCCTCCATATTTCTGCTAAATCTGCTCAGCAGATTCACAGACTGGAACGAGTATTTACCCATTTACAGTTCCTTAGGCCCTCAATGGAGCTTTTTAAAAAATGAGTATCATATTTACTACTCTCCCCCACCCATGGCAGGTAAGGATGCTGGGTCTCACCCTGGGCTTAGCAGCAGAGACATTGTGAACATTGAATAATTCAGAGTTTTGCAGTTCTCCAAGACAACCAGGTTCCAGAGATTCATCACTACTCATTTCACATATTTCTTCTAAAATCACTTGTGATGCTATTTCAACAGCCCCTAAATTAAGTTTGCAGGAAAGACAGATCCCAGCTTACTACTGGCCCTGAAGCTCTTATTACCTAGTCACCATCCTTTCCACTGGTGCTGGCAATAGCTGCTCCTCTCTCCTTGGGATGCTCTACACAGCATGCCAGTTATTTATCCCAAATGAGGGCCCTGCCCTTACCAAGGCAGGTGAGAAAGGTAAGGTCAGTTGCACAGGTGCTTAGGGCAGAAGCAGGTCAGTTCATGAGCTCCACCAGGCACCCTCCTTGGGTTCCTACTGCTGGTTGCCCACCTGGCATCCTCTCTGAACCCCAGTGTGCTATTTAGTGCTCCATTTGATGCAGAGACAAGCCTGTGATAGAATTAAGTGACAGTGAAGGAAGCCAGTTGGTCAGACTGTTAAACACTGCCCCAGCCAGGTTGGGCCAGGAGAAACTTCTCCTGCCACCCTGTGATCACTGTACACGTGCTGCAGCCATGGCAGTACCTCCATGGGAGCAGTGACATGGGCTTCTGAGGTGGTGACAACTCAGAGGTGCTGATTCCAGGACCTGTGCTTAGAAATCCTTTCTCCTCTCTCCAGTGCAAAACCATGTTGCTGACAAAGGCTGGGAGTTCAGAAGAGCTGAAAGATATTTTCTTCTCCTTCCCTTCCCTCCTCCAGGGAATACCAGTGTCCAAACCTTGCAAGCCCTCAGTTCACTGCCCATGCTTGTTTCTTTGGAGATGATGCAACCTTTGTGAGAGGACTCATCCCCACAAATGACTCAACTGCTGAATTCACAGCCCAGAGCTGGTGTTTCCCTGTGCTGGTCATGACATGAAACTCAGCCCTGACCACGTGTGTCCTCAGGGAACAGAGGTAAGTTGTCCCCCACAAACCTCACCCTAGAGACAAGGAGGACAGGTGCTGAGATCACATACAGACTGAGCCGTTTTCCTCTGGCTATCTGCTTTCAATAGCCCAGGAACAGTAAAACCCTCCTCAAGGTCCTCATGTGTTTCCAGAGTTCAGACTGCCCAGTCCTCCCATGCCTTGGACACGTCTGCCACCCCAGTCACTGTTCAGCTCTGAAAAGGGCAGGCAGGACCACCAGCTGCCACCTTTCTTTGGAAGATGAAATAGGCACATGGGTACCAAAGGCCTCAAAGAGCAGTGCTGCTCCCTCTTCTGTTTCCAGCACTGCTATAGGCAGCAAACAGGCTCAGATCCACTTCATCAAGTGAAGCAGTGAGCCTTAAATACCAGAATAAATTAGTCATGATAGGGAATTCCTTTGAACTGAGAAGTCACACCCCAGAGCCATGAGGATATCAGCTCTGGTTGCTCACCAGATACCAGGAAGCAGTCCTCTCTAATCTCCCAGCACACCCTCTTGTTTATGGTACTGATTTATTTTAAAGCAGATTGTTTGTTTCTATGTCCATTGGCATCTGTGGGAAAAAGACCCAAATGAGCTGATGTTTCTGTGAGATCTCTCTGGGGACGTGGAGGGGTCAGTGTGTGACACTGTCTGTGCCACAGAAGGCCAGACTCCAGCAGGTCTCAGGGCTGTGGAGCTGCAGCCTTAGGGAGGGGTGTGTGCCAGACCCCCTGGGTGGTACTGCCAGGTGAGGCTGGGGTCTGGCTCTGCTCCTCCCAGCCTTGTGCAGGGGCTTCTCTTTGCTTGGGACACTGCTCTGCCGTTTGCTTTCTGGCTGCACAGATCCAGCCCTGCACCAGAGAAAACCTGCCATCTGACACGTGTCATCCAGTGGTGATGCCAGTGTCCTCCCTGGCACTGCCAGCACCAACCCCCGAGGCCAGCAAACCCAGTTCCCTGCAAGGGCTGGGTAGGAGGCCCAGCAAAAGGTCTCACAAACAGTTTTCAGCTGTCCAAGCAAACACTTTTTCCCCAAATCTGGTATCCTGCTGGTCACATCTGCTCAGACCATCCCCTCCTAGCCCAGTTTGCCTCTGGTTTCCCTCTAGCACCTGGCAGCTCCAGTTGGAGCAGAGCCTTCCTCTCATGGCCTTACTTCTTGAATCCCCCCAGCTCTGAGAAGATAACTCTGATGGGATGAAGTCAGGACCCTGACTCTCCACTAGTGTGCAGGCTAGTGATTATTTACTGCATGCTTGTGTAGCTGTGCTGGTGGAGGTCCCATGGGGAGCTCCAGCTCCACTGGCAGAGAGCTGTGTGCTGAATGTCCCCAGGCTGGTATAACAGGACACTGAAGGAGGAGGGAGGCTGGAGAGAGCCTTTAAGATATGCTTCTCAGGAGGAGTGTGTTCTACCATTCATAACCAGTACCACTCTGGTAAATGGAGCACAGCACAGGCATTACTGGGAAACCAGTAGCCAAGGCTCACACTGGACATCCTTTGAAGATACCTACTGTCAGAATGTCATCTCCTTGGCAGGGAGTGGAAGAAGCAATCTTTCCTTGAGGGAGACTTTTACAATGAGCAGGTGAACTGCCCATTAATGTGTCCCAATGAGGGAGACACGGGTCCCTGAAGTCACCTGAAGGTAGGGCAGGTATGAATCTCCTGCTCTGAGACTGCCCCAGCATAGAGCTCTCTGTTGGACATGATCTTCAGGAACCTGCAAAGAAATTAGTTTCTCTTTGCATGCCTGAGACAGCCCAGGAGCAAACTGCTCAGAGAAGAGGTCCTCTGGCTCCCACATGGCAAAGAGTCAGGATGCTCCTCTCCATGACCCGGGACAGGCACAGCTTTTCTGAGCTGGAGCCAACAAAACAGCAGTGTCTGTCACCATGAAGCAGAGATGTTCTCTGGGGAGTAGCTCAGAATGATCTTAGCTTGGTCCTAGCTCAGGACTTAGCCCAGAGCATGGTATTTCTTTGGCCAGGATGCTGTGAGCATGGATGGTCCAGCACAGCCCAGTCCTCACCTTCTGACTGCATCAGGCCCTGGCAAGCACCATCACAGCAGCATCTGCCTACCTTCAATGTGGCACTGCTTGCCAGGCACTGGACTGCTCTGTCACCTCCCTTTCTCTTCCCAGGGCTTGAGGGCAGGATTTTATGGGGGAGATGTCATGAGCTCTTCCCATTCTGACAGGCCTTGCTTGAATTTGAGCTGTGAACTATTTATCATAGTGCTGTGAGCATCCAAGCAAGGTCCCTTAATTTATGATGCTCCAGAAGATATTATGCAATTGACAACAAGGACACAAAAATCCTTCTGCACTTTCCTAAAGCTACTATGAAGCTGCACCATGTTTTCATCATAATATTTACTTCTTTGTAAATATGCTAAATTCTCCCATCCCAACAACAGAGAGATCAGAGAATGAAACTGGGGAGATGACAGAGCTGTTTAAAGATTATGTAAAATGTTTTTGTACTGGGATAAATATTTGATTGTAAAACTCTGCTGGATGTGCTTACTGAGCAGGGATGGGCAGTGAGTGCTGAGAGCTGCTGGGGTGGGGGCTGCCCCACATCCCTGCCCACCCCACCCCATGCAGTCCAGGCTGTGGGGATGGTGGGGGCACTGACAGGCATCCTCATCTCCCTGGCTCTGGGCAGCGTGGGGCTCACTGCTGAGACATGGACTGGTCCTTGGGCAGCTGTGGCTGCAGCCTCCCCATCATCCCCATCCTCTCCTGGGGTCTCAGGGCAGGCTGGATCCAAGGGGGTGAAGGAAGAGTTCAGGGCTCAAAGTCTCAGCCTGGTTTGGGTCTGGGGAGGTCAGTGGGTGGGGGGACACTCCCAGAGGGGACACTGGCCTGAGCAACAGCTCTCAGGTCAAGCAGTCTGTGCTAGCATCTCAAGGCACTTGGGGACCTCCCCTGTCCCTGTCCCTGTCCACGTCGAGCAGGCAGAAGGGCCAGTTAGACACAGCCTGTGCTGTGCAGAGGAGCAGCAGTCTGCTCTGTGGGATGGAAGATGCCAAGACCTGAGTCCTGACTCATGATTGTGGGGGGACACCAAGGTCAGGGTGCTGCCTTCAGCGGGAGGGACAGCACAGCACAGCAGCACCGTGCCCCTGGGATGGACCCACAGGCAGCAGAGGGTCTTGTCCCCCACATCCCTGTGGGGAGGGGGACTGGGGATGGGCTTTGCTGAGTCCCTGTGGATGTAACTGAGGGAGGTGTATGCTCTGTGTGTGCATATTTCCATGTCTCACAGCCAGGACAGGCACATTTCTACTTTCATCCACTGGAGATAACATTTTGGGGGTGGTTTGCAATGGAACTGGGCAGGGACAGCAGAGTCTGGGGACTTGCTTCCCCCAGGGGACATCTCTAGCACCCATGGCTGCTCTGACATCTCAGGCCACAAGCAGGCTGCCCACAGGTGCTGTGCTCCCCTGCAGCACCGGGCTCAGCCTCAAGTGCTGCACTCAGGACAGCAGGGATGTGCTTCCTCCACCCGTGAGTGCCCCTGCACTGTGCAAGCCAAGCCTGCAGCTGGCTGCCTGTGTCCTTCCTCCTGCACTCCTCAAGCTTCTCCTCTCTCTCCTCCTCCCTTGAGCATCCAGCCACACACCTCAACCCAGGCAGGGGTCCAAGCAGCCCTCACCTCCCCAGACCACGCTGCTAGATACAGTCTATGTGCTGTCTAGGCTGCAGGTCGACTGTGTGTCCCTGGAGGGGTGTCAGGGTGAACAGGGCTGCTGTTGCACACAGGGCCTGCTTGGCTCCCCTGCCTTTAATGCCAGCCAAATGTGCATCCCTTTTGGGCAACCCTCGCCCTGCCTCAGCTTTGCAGCACACTGAGGTGGCACTGGGTGCTCAGGAGCCTCTACCAAAGCACAGGAAGGGGAAAGCTGAGCCCACAGTGATACCTCTATGAGCAGTGACACCTCTTCCCAGCCAGCCCGTCTTGTGCAAGCTGCAGGACCTGTATTGGAGCAGTGAGGAGCATGAGAGCCTCCAGCCTGCCTTGGGGTGTTTCATGAGCAGCACTGACCTTTGGCTGCTCACTGGATGGCCAGTGCAGGCAGGAAAGGGTTTTAGTGTCTGGCCTGGCTGCTCCAAGCTCTGGAGGTTTGACAGCTGGCTGGAAATGAGGGAACAAAGCACTAGCAGTGCCAGCACTGCATCCAGAGCCCCCAGATTACATGTTTTGCTGACCTGTGCCCCCCTCACCCTCTGCTCCCTCTGTTTGCAGAGACATCCCCAGCAGTTTGCAGGTGTCTGGGGGGCTGCACAAGCCCTGTTAGTCCTCAGGAGCAGCTTGGTGGCCAAGCAGCACAGAGCCCATCAGCCTGGCTGGCCCACGGGAGACGTGCCTGAGCTCCCTGCTCGGTGTGGTGACCTGGTTTGTGTTCCCTCTGCAGCTGAACCTTGGTGGAGTCACGTCTTCTTTTGGTTTTGTTATCTCTAAACGGCAGATTATGGGGCTAACCCCTTCCTAAAGCTCTTGGAAATCTCCCACCGAGCAGGGCCAGATAAGAGCTGTATTGTTGTAAGCCCTGCAGCAGCTCCCAAGCCTGAGGTTCCAGGGCACAGCAGCCTGCCCAGCCCTACCCCTGCTCCAGGATGCAGGAGGGTGTCAGGGAATCCAGCATTCCCAGCCACATCCCTCCCCTCCTGCCCGCTCCCGCTGCCTGGGTGCAGCCACTTGTTCTGTGGTTCAGCCCTAACTGAGGAGCAGGCTTTTGGGGAGGGGGTGTGTGGGGCACTGCTGAGTGATACGAAGCGAAGCTGGGCCCAGGTTAGTGGTGAGCAGAGCTAAAGCCCCAGATATACATCGGATGGGCTGGGAGCATTATGTATTCCTGGAATGCCTTCTGGTCTTTATTAAAATGAAACCACAGCCAGCCCAAGAGAGCTCATCGCCCAGGCACGGGGCCAAGTATAAGTTACTTCTACAAATATTTATTTAACCATATCAATGACAAACTCTTTTGTATAAATGTTTTTATTTAATCATAATTTACCAATTATTTTAAATCAATTGTTTGCCTGGTTTCTAAACACTAATCAAGAGGCTTGCATTAGCATTACTCAGGAGGATTAGATGCATTATTTCACTGCAGCTCGTGCCATTGCTTCCCTGCCTTGGCCATGGAAGAGGGTGCTGTGGATGGATCCCACATTTCACTCACACTGGTGGATTCCTGGAGGACCCTGTCTGCAGTTACCCAGGTGACCTCTGTGCTCAGATGAGTTCCTCAGGCACAGGGATGCAGAGATGCTGATCCCTCCTGAGCCTCTCAGGACAGAGCTTTTCCCTGGTCTCCCTGGGCTAATGGTCCTTCCCTTGTGGAGGTGTCATCCCCATCACAGATGCTTTGAGTGCCCTGGCATTGCTCACCTCTCATGCCTGAGCCTGGACCTTTCACTGCTGTGGAAGTGGTTTCCCTCAGCCCAGGGTATCTGGCAGGAATACTGAGTGGTTTGGGCAGAACAGGAGCCTGTGGATGTCTCTGGTGTCCAACACCTTGCCCTCTGAGCTCCTTCACCTCCTCAGGAGCCTCCCAGGAATCATTTACTGCAGCTCCCTCACACATGGACCTTCTCAAGCACAATCCCCTCCCCTCCACCCCGAGATCAGACAGCACTTACAACCAGAGAACCTGGGACTTTCCTCAGAGCACCGTGAGACACGGTGAGGAGATGGGCACTGCTGGGCTCCCCGGGGCCAGCCCCCATCAGCTCACCCCAGGGACCCCACACTTTGGGGGGCAGCGGGTGCAGCCCCGAGGCCAGAGCAGGACTCTGCTCCTTGCCATCCTCTGCACTGTTTATTTCTACCATTTCAGGCTGCTCCTGTCCTGCACCCCAGCTGCAGGGAGCTGTGCCTGCTGCCAGCACCCAGCTGCAGGGAGCTGTGCTGCCCTTCACACAGCCGCAGCACAGAGCGTGTGGGCTGCAGGCTGAGCTCCCTGAGAGCACCCGCTGCCCCACAGCTCCCTTCTGCCAAAAAGCCACCCCTTCACCTGGGCATTGCTGTAAGCCCTGCAGCAGCTCCCAAGCCTGAGGTTCCAGGGCACAGCAGCCTGCCCAGCCCTACCCCTGCTCCAGGATGCAGGAGGGTGTCAGGGAATCCAGCATTCCCAGCCACATCCCTCCCCTCCTGCCCGCTCCCGCTGCCTGGGTGCAGCCACTTGTTCTGTGGTTCAGCCCTAACTGAGGAGCAGGCTTTTGGGGAGGGGGTGCATGCCTCCCTCCACCGGCCCCAGCAGGAGCAGGAGCGGTGCTGCTGTGAAGGCAGCAGAGCTGGTGCCCAGCCCTGCTCAGCAGCCTCCCCACGCCTCCCCCGGCCTGAGCAGGAGACAGAGCAGAGGCTCTGAAACGCTCCCAGCTGGGGAGGGATACGGAGGTGCCAAGGTTTGTGAAACGCAGATTTGGAGATGAATAACCTGAGGAAAGCCCCGAGTGCTGCTCTGCTACCGTGCTGAGCAGAGCCACTGAACTTCCAGAAACTCCTGCCAAGATGATAAAACCCAAATAAACAACGGGAGAAACTGGGGCAAGTTTGATCTAACCCTGGGGCTTTACCTACCATTGTAAAGCTTAGGAAGATAGCAATCAGGGCTCAGCGTGACCTTTTAACATCTAAGTGTTTTGGGGTTTTGAATGAGGAGAAATAGACCCGCTGCTGGAGACAGCACTGCACTGCATCCAGTGCACACAGCTGGGTGTCCCTGCAGTCCCACCTCCGCTCTGAGAGACCATCACAGCTCTGGTGATGGGGACAGTCCTACTGCTGACTTGTAAACAGTCAGGAAAGTGATTTGGACAGGGCTCTGAGCTGCTGTGTAAACACAGAGCTGATGCCGTAACACAGATGAAGAGGGAACTCTTGGAAATAAAATCATTTCACACATTGCTCTAAAAGCCTTTTCCTGCCCTTCCTGAGGGAAAATGAACCAAAAGGAGGTGTCTGTCCTTGTCTTTACCATATTCCATTCCTTACAAATATTCTTTCTGAAATCAGTTCTTTCTCTTTTTTCTTTTCTCCTCTTCTTGGAAGTATTGGGGGATTTTTCAGAGCCCCATGCCTCTGGAGAAGGAAAAGGCTCTGTGAGAACCCCCCACCTGACCAGTGCTGCCTGTGAGAGCTGATTCCTCCCTGTGCTGGTGGGAGGTGGCAGTCCTGGGACAAGCCTTTAACCCCCTTCTCTGTTGTGCACAGCAGGGCTGCTGGTCTGTGAGAGCCACATTCATCCTCCCAACTCGACAAATCAGGTGGAGGATTCCACTTTTGGGTCTCCTGCACAGGTGAAGGACAGAAGCAGATGCTGGCAGAGGGCCATCTGCTCTGCTTATCTTCCACCCTGAGCTCAGACTGGGGGGAACTGGTCTTTGTTGGAAACTCTCCCTTTACATCAAGCAGAGAGGAAGCCTACAAGACAGCTCAGATGAGATTCTAACCGTCAGATACCTGACGTGAGAGGAGATGAATCCCACCAGATGTGACCAAGACCAAGGGACAGAGAGGACAGTCGACCACTGGACACCATGGAAAGACCAGTGTGGACAAAATGGACTTGTACAGGCCACAGAGTGAAGTGAGAGCGATGCAGGGGTGTGGTAGGAAGAGAGCAGACTGGGACCTGTGGGAGTCAGGCACAGAGCAGTCATGAATGGTGGCATCAGGGAGGATGCACAACGGGGCAGGAAATCCTGGTGGCACAAAACAACTCCCTCAGGGAGCTGTAGGACATTTGTTCTGACTTAATCTGTTTGAAGGGTGGGCCTCAGGTCATCCAGCATCACACCTCTACTCCCAAACTGGTCATCCAGGCACATCTGGGAGTTTTAAATATACTGGGGGGCAAGACAGGGTTCCTGGGCTCGGGGCTCATTTTACACTGAGCATTTACATAAGATGCTTTTCTTCTCTATTTCCAGTTTTGTTTGTATGGTTGGGACCTAGAATGTCCCACTGTGCTTCAATAAACCTGAAATGTCTTAGGTGACAAAAAGAACTGTCATCTGCTGTGAGTGAAAATAAGGTAATAATGACATTGACTTGTGTAGTTAATGTTTCAGTGGATGCTCTCTGGGCAGATGTTGACTCATACATAAATTCTGGATTTGTGTTTCTTGAAAAAAACACATATATATATATTTAAGAGTTAGACATTTTAGTCTGAGGAGTGTCCAGACTATGGAAACTATGAATAAACCAGACAAAATAGATCTTCCTTCCAAAGGATCTAACATTGTCACTAACACTCCCCACCAGACAGATCAATACAAACATAAAACGACTTCCAGATGCCTGCCATGACCAGGGTTGCTGGTGCCCAAAGGTGGTGGGGTACAGGAATGAGCCTCCCAGCTCATCAGACCCCCCATGTGCCTACCCCAAACATGGGACCTGGTCAGGCCCCACCTGGAGTGTTGTGTCCAGTGCTGGGCTCCCTGGGAGAAAAGGGACAGGGATCTCCTGGAGAGAGTCCAGAGGAGGCTATGGAGATGATGAAGGGCCTGGAGCATCTCCCCTGTGAGGAAAGGCTGAGGGAGCTGGGGCTGTTCAGCCTGGAGAAGAGAAGACTAAGGGGGGATCTGATCAATGATTATCAATATCTGAAGGGTGGGACACAGGGGGAAACGGCCAGCCCCTTTTCAGTGTCTGTGGGGACAAGACAAGGGGCAGTGGCCTCAGGTTGGAGCATAGGAAGTTCCACACCAACCTGGGGAAGAACTTTTCCCCAGTGAGGGTGAGGGAGCCCTGGGCCAGGCTGCCCAGGGGGTGTGGAGTCTCCTTCTCTGGAGAGATTCCAGCCCTGTCTGGACACCGCCCTGTGTGCCCTGTCCTAGGGACCCTGCTTTGGCAGGGGGTTGGACACCATGGGCTCTGGAGGCCCCTTCCAACCCCTGTGATTCTGTGACCTGTCACCAAGCTGGGGACTGGCAGCCCCAGACCTGGCAAGAGGAAACCCCAGCAAAGCAGCGACTGAGGGGGGCCGTGAGCCAGGGGGACACCTCAGAGCGTGACAAGGGCCAGGAGGGGAAAGGAGCCACGTCTGTTGCAAGGAAAGGGCTTTGATTTTCTGTGAGGAGGGGGATTCTGTGAGTGATTGGGAGATCTTCCTTTGGGCTGAGCACAGGGAAGTTCATCACCCTGCCAAGCTGGGGGATTTAGATGCCTCCTTCAGAGTGTCTTTCAAAGAACCCACCTCTGAACGGTTGCTCCAGAGCAGAGGGACAGAGGGAGCATTGCAGAGACCTCAGATCAGTGCAAAATGAGGTTTACTGTGTTCCCAGCAAGTGTGTCTGTACTGAAGTGGGGACAGTGGGGACAGCACAGGGGCCTGTCCTGGCTCTGAGACTGATGCTGCAGGGCCTGGCAGTGTGGGATAAGGGAAAGCAAAGGTGTGCTCAGCCCTGTCTCCATCATACAGACTCAGAGGCATGAGCTCTGGTACCTGACCCCCTTTGGAAATGAAAATAGACAGGCTCTGCTCCTTTAATATGCCTTAAATATTCTGAAAATGAAAGGAGGCAGGTTGGCTTGATTTCGTTTACTCTGAGCTTTTATTTTAATATAGGTTTGATAACTAAATGGAAAACAAATGTGGTGCATTAAAGGGGAGGGAGCCCAGCCCAGCAGCAGGAACAGGAGCAGGGCAGGAACATTTTTCTAAAGATCCCTTCTGGAATGTTATTTTGAACTCTTCCAAACAGCAAAAGGTTTTTAGACGTTGGCTGTTTGGGTAAGTTTCCCCTTGGGAAAGCTGGGTTTAAAATTAGTCCAAGTCTCTCACTTTTTTAAACTCTTCCCTAAAATAGTGGATGTAAAATTTGGTGGGAATTCTGCTGAGAGCTTAAATTGGCCCAAACAGACGACCTGATGGAAATGACATTTGGGGAAAAAATGTAAAAAAAACCTGGTTTTTCTTTCTGGCTTCCAATGACATAATCAGGCCAGGGCAGGACTGCCTGCTCTCTGCACAGCCCTGACCCTGGGGCTCTGGTCACCAGTTTCCCTCGTATGGGAGAAGGAGGGAAGCAGCTGGGAGAGAGCTAAAAGAGGGAGATGACTGCTCTGGTACGGGACTGCCCGTCCTCCTTGGATGTATTCCTCCCTGGGCTGAGGCTCCTCACCCTTGGCGTGCATGACCTGGGGAGCAGGCCAGTGAACACCCTCATCTCCACCTAGAGGCAGGGGGTAGAGCTGTTGCTCGCTGTTGGGACACCTGTCTGGAGGGAAGGGTTCACCTTGGTGACACCCAGAGCGATGCTGAAGGGAGGTGTCCAGCCCAGGGGGATCTGGCTCATCTTCCAAGTGGTCACACCGCTACAGGTGAGCAACTTCTGTGTGACAACTCACATCAGGGTCCCAAGGAACCTGCTTCTGGGCAAGACTGTGACACCCTGCCCTCTGACTGCTCTCAGAGGGGTCTAATGTGCTGATTGCTGAGGTGTCTGCTCCCTGCCCTGGTCCTGTTGCTCTCTGTGGGGCAGGAGGCAGACTTGTGCTGGCACCACACACCCCTCTCCAGTGGTGAGCTGTGACAGCTCGAAGCATGCCCCAGAAACACTTCTGGGACCTTCCCCATCCCAGTAGCTTATTTACTGGAGGCATTTGTCACTTGGGGAGATAAAGCCTCCTTCAGACACCTCAGGTTCCTCTCAGTGCAGCTGGGAGATAAGGGCTGAGGGACACTGGCTCCTGCCTGCTGGGAGCCTGGGAGGAGAGGCCTCTTTGGGAAGCCACCTTCACTATCGCTCTGGGAGGTGTCAGCAGCCAGGCACAGAGATTAGCCAAATGCACCCCCTGCCCAGGGTGCATGGGCTCTCCAGGCAGCGCTTCAGAACACGGGATGGGAAAGGATTTTGAGGGGAGATAGGGGGCTTTGCTCAGAAGCAGCCTGGCTGAAAGACATCACTATCAGCAGCCCCTGCAGCCTTCACCCGGGGGGCCTTTCTGAGGGGAGTCTAGCTGATAGCAGGGAGGAGGGGCTGGTCTCCCATCACCCACCCCAGCTCAGTGCCTGGTGTGTAGGGGGTGGGAATGTCCTTTCTATTCTGCTTTCTGATCCCCAAGTCAGAGCAAAGCAGCTGCTTGAGAAAGGGACAATCCCTTTGGAGGAGCAAAGCTGCTGATCTCTTGCACACGTGTTACTGAGAAGATGTCTGATTTGGGGAATATCCATGTGTACATGGATGTTATATCAGCCAGAGAAACAGATGCTTCCACTGCTCAGGCACATTGGAAAAGCTACCCCTGCCCTGAGCCCTCCTCCCTACTCCTACAGAGCATGGAACCAGGCATGCAGAGGATGGGACCATGACCTGCAAGCAGCAGGGTTCCAAGGAGGTGGGATATGGCCTTGGGCAGAAGGAAAGAGATGAATCCATGTGTGGAGAGCAGGTTCTCCCAGTGATGGGACAGGCTTCCATGGAGGACGTGAGGACTGCTCAAGGAGAGACCAAGAGGTATCCAGGAATACAATGCAGTGATTACAGGAGTGTTGGGCCACCAGTTCCTGGGGGTGGTTGGAGAGGCTGGTTCAGGAGCTCAAGTTGGAGAGGCTGGTTCAGGAGCCAGCGCACTGGTTGGCACTGAGGGAACCTGCCTTTGCAACCCGCCAGCTCAGGGAAGTCCCTCTCCAGCAAGTCACTTCTGGGCCTGCTTCCCCTCCCACATGGGCTTTACTGAGATGCTAACTGGATGGAGGTGCCCCTTGTCGTGGCCTGTGCAGCTCTCACCCAAACACCTCCTGTTCTTCTTACCTCACTGTGGAGGGCGTTTCCTGGAACTTGTGCACAGTTGCCTGGCCAGTCAGGTCACCTGAAGCACCCTACAGCTTTCCAAGGGCTTTTGCTTGCCAGAAGTGTCCAACCCATACGCTGTAGTGCACAGCCAGGCACGGGAGAGGCACATACTCTGGGATGGATGGATGTATCCACGCCATGCATCTATTGTGGGGCCCATTCTGGTAGCACTGAAAACTGGTATTCCTCCTGGTACCCACATTTTCATGCCAAGCTAAACTTTCTTGTCCTTTTCAGGGATATTTATAGATGGGAATCTTGACAAGAATGAGTTTCTGTTTTGGAAGGAATAGCTTTACTTATTATTAACTCTGATGTGAGTGTGTGTGTGCTCAAAGGTGCAGACAAGTGACAGAAACATCACCTAAAGAACACAGCAAGGGAATCCTTGGGGTGAAGGGTGAGGGAAAACGGGACAGTCTTTGAGCTGGATGCTAAAAAGTGGTGACACAGGAGCACACGTGCTCCTCCTGTTGTGGATGGGGCCAAGGAGAAGGGGCAGGCAGTGCCAGCTGCCTCGTGAGCCGCTCGCAAGGGAAACCTGGCTGCTGCATGTGCCTCACTGGAGCAGAATGTGCCTAATTCCAGTCTTTTCCAGAAAGGAATTGGGTTTTTTTTCCAAAGGGAAGCGATTGGCTAAGAGGATTATATAAAGTTATCCTCAGTTAGAGCCACTGATGTCTCTGGAAGGCAAACAGAGAGGATGGGTTGGCTGGGGGCACAAGCTGTTCCAGCTGGGAAAGAGCAGAACCTCTCACAGATTTAACTGGAGGGTTTCCACCATTCCCCCAGTGACAGAAGGCACAACCAGCAGCCGTGCTGGGGATGACGCCGTGTGCGTTCCTGGCAGTAGCAAATCCTGGGAACACAAGATGGCAGGCATGTCCCACAGCCCCTGCCTCAGTCCCACCTCCATGTCCTGGATGGACAACCCACTTGACTTTCCTTTCTCCAGATCCTTAACACATCCAAGCACTTCTGCTTCCTGGTGCCTACACTCTCCCGCCCTTCATTCTAGGGCTGGAAAATACTCCTAAGCCTCAGCAGGCAGAGGTTGTCCTCCAGAAGGCAGTTCCATGGCATTATGAAAAGTAAACCTGAAAAAACCCCTGCTGAAACCAACTGAACAGCACCCAAAGCTGGGCTTGAGTCTCTGCTTGTTGGTGAATGCAACCAGTGCCTTCAGCAAACACAGAACTTCATTGCCACTGTTAGGCTGCTGTGGTGGACAGTTCCCATCCCTTCTTGGCCACACACCAAATGAGCAAGGGAAAATCTACTACAGCCTGGGAGGAAAAAAAAAAAAAGAGGTTTGGTTTTGTCTGCTTATGAAAGTCTCTGCATCTTGACATGAGCTGGGAGCGAGAGGAATTCAAGGAACTTGCCCAGCAAGAAAAAAAAAGGAAAACCCAACTGCTTGGAAGTATTTGGACTGCAGATTGCACAGGGAGCAACTGAAAACAAAGCACAAGTAGTGCAGAGGAGTGCAGAACAATGTTGAGAAGCCCAGTGAAAGGGGAGGAGCCTTCAAGCACCCATGTAAAGCACTCCAGGTGTCAAAATGCAGGTGCAATGCGGGGCTGCATCTGCAATGTGTGGGCAAGAGATGGCTTCTGGGGACTGCACCAAGAGCCAGGCACTGTGCAGCCCCACAGGAGTTAAGCAGAAGCTGCTGTAGCACAAGTATGGCAAGCAAGGCTTTCTCTCCCTCCCTCCTTCCAGGTAGAGTCTAGCTGTGGTGTAGTTGTGCTGCTGCCTGCTTAGTGGAACTGTCCTGGTTCCCATGCACGAGACCTCGTGCTTTGCCTTGTTGGACTTTGAGCAGTTCACAGAGGTCCATCTCTCCAGCCTGTCCAGGTCCCTCTGGGTGCCATCCCCTCCTCCAGTGTGCTGTTCCCAGTGTCTCCTGTTCCCACAGCACACTGAGTTTCCAGTGACTGCAACGAGCAAAGTGAGTTTGAAGTCTACAGCCAAGACGATGGGGTCTGGAGTCCTCCAAAGCTTTGAAACCAACCTGCCTTTCTCTTCCTGAGCACCCCACGAAGGGAAAGGGCCCTTAAGCACTTTGGAAGGATTTCAAATAAAGCCAGGACATTCAATGTGAGACAGAGCAAAAAGCAGTGGGACTTGCAAACAAGATGCTCCTGATGCACTGTGCCCTGGCTGGGAAGTCCCTTCTACAGATTTGCTCTCCAAAGGGAGAGAAGGAAACGGGAAGGGATCCCCAAGCTCAGATGAGGGTGGACACAGTTCCTCTGAAGTTTCCTCTTTATGTCCCTCCTCCCTTTGTGTCTCCAGGGAAATGGTTGGACATCTCAGAAAACAGAGACAGGAAAGACGTGGCTGAAGCATTCCTCTGGGGAGAACCAGCCCTGCAAGCAGGAGGCCAAGATGCCAACTTCCCAAGCAAGCGAAGACACCGTGACAGCTCCGGAATGCATCCCTTGTTATGATCCTAATCATGGCTTTTACTGGTCTGTATTGCTGTAGCTATTTCTAATATCATAAATATTTGTGTTTCCCTGATCTCCTTGGGTCCACGTCACAGTCTCAGCTGCCATCTGCTCACAGTGCCACCCCAGAGAGGTCACCCAGCCGAGCAGGGACTGCATGGATGAGTCCTTCAACCCCTCAGAGGACCTGTGCCAGCGGGGAGTCCCGTGAGGTAGGACCCATCTTCAGCTGCTCCTGCAGAAGCCCCCTGACATTATCCTCTTTACCTATGTACACTGGCAGCAGAAGTGTCTTGGGTAAGGGTCAGGTCCTGACCCTCTCCTACAAACATACCAAGCTCCAGGCTTTTGGCTGTAAACCCTTTCCTGCACCAAGATGGGCCAGCCTCCTCTTACAGGGGATCAAAGGTCCATGGGACCCTCCCTCTCCCCAGTCCAGTGAGGAAAGTGGTGATTTAATCCCCTTTGGGGGTGATTTGATACCAGAACTGGATCTCACCTGCATCCCTGGTAAATAAACACCAGCCACATTCTGTCACTGTCCTGCTACAAACCCTTGAGTTTCCAAGATGGGATGCTCAGGCAGCTCTGTCAAGAGGTCGATGCCATCAGGGGTGGGAATCACCTGCCTGATTACCCCTCACCAGCACGACTTAGGAAATATAAGCCCTGCCCTGAGTCCTTCTAGCTCTTCTGTGTTCCCACTGGCATGCTGCACAGCTCCCAGGGACACCCCAGGCTGCCCAGAGCCGCCTGCTCCTGCAGCTCCTGCTCACAGGGCTTTTCCTCAGCAGCATCCTGACAGCCCTGGGAGGTGAAGCTGACAGTGATTTGTGTTTGCAGGGGTGTGTAATGCAAACAGTCTCATGGACAGACAGCAGAGCTGCCTGCCTGGGGCTCAGTATGAGCTGAGCAGAGTCCTGGAGCAGGACTAGGGGATAAAACTGTGACTCTCTCAGCCAGAAGTCACCAGTGCCAGATGTCCGAGTGGTGCCAGGTCATCAGGAGGGAGCTGGGCTCAGTGTGCCCAGGGAAAAGGTGAAGGGATCAAGAGCTGCAAAGCTTTTCTCTGCAAAGGCTGCCCTGCTGTGAAAGCCAGGCTCCTCTCAAGGTGTATTGGGGCTGGAGGATAGTTGTCAGGCTGAGGGAGCAGTAACCCTGCGTGGCTGCACCCATGCTGATGCCCCTGTGCACTGGGGCTGACAGCCAAGCCAGTTTCCCCTAAGATAAGGGGGAAAGAGTCCCGAGCTCTTGGCACAGACGTGCCTTGACTCCTCAGTGGGAGGCAGGGGGCATCTGAAACCTTTCTGGAAGAAATAGTGTTCCCAACTCCCAGGCAGCAGAGGAGAGATGTGAAGCAATGAGCAGTTCACCCACGTGCTCTGTGCTTGCCTGCCGTCCTCACCCTCAGCTTTTCTCACCCAAAGCCCACCTTTGTCAGCAGGCAAGATGCAAATGCATCTTGAGGTCAGAGCGATTCTGAATTAGGAGATATCCACACCCGTGACAGCCATATGTGGTCAGGACCCCCATCCTGCTCTAGGAAGCGCCTGAAATGGGTTTCCTGTCCCTACAACTGCTTGTGGTTTCCTTGCCAGCCAGCATCAGTCCCTGTGGCTGCACTGCCTGGCAGCCTGACAGCCACACTGCCCTGCTCCAGCAGAGCCCCTCCTTCAGAGGTTACACAGCAGTTCCCAGGAACTCTCACAGCACTTCCTTGGAAAGCCAGTGTGCCCGAGCCTGCTACCACACTGCTTCCTCACCACAGTGGAGAGGAGCTCTGGCCCATGTCTGGTCCAGCAGCACACCACTGCCTCCCTGCCAGGCAAGCTCCCTGTCCGACACAAAGAGCAGGATTCATCCCTTGTCTGAGGTTACACATCAGTGTCTAGCTCCCTGTCTTCCCTGCAAGGACTCAGAGACCTGCAGCAGGTACCAGCTCCTGTTTCCAGAAGGCCTCTGGAGAGACAGGCTGAGACATTTTCAAATGGAGATGTCAGGCAGTGAGAAGAGCAGGGTACCTGGCTGAGGTGGGTCACTGCCCCACGGCTGCGCCTTCCTGCCATACCCTTTCTGCTCCCTCCAGGCAAGGCAGGAGTAGGGAGAGGTAAGGCTGCCAAGTTGGGATGCTTGGTAAGGGTGCTAAGGGATGCTGTTATAGCCACTGCATGTGGAGGCACTGCATCCCTCCTGTGCACACCTTTCCCAGACAAGAGGTGTGGGAGAAGGGGCTGTGGCACTGCGTAGGCATGCTAGCCACCGTGCTTACTTGCCCAGACAGATGCCATGGCTATGAATGCTTCCCACCTCTGCTTGGCAGCCTGGATGAAGGAGGTGGAGAGGCAGTGTCAGCAGACCTGGACAGTCTGTAACCAGTAGTGTGACCCAAGTTATCACAGCAGCAGTTGTCCAGTGCAGAGGTCACACCAAGGGTCTGAAAGCAACACTTCCTCCACGGGGAGATGAGCAGAAGAGATTACAAAGCTGACAAATAAAACAGGTCCAACTTGGGAGGGTACCTCCCCCTGCTCCCAGTGCTCAGTGCAGGTGCTCAGAACCCCCATAAAGAGCAAGAGCTTTGCCAGGATGTGTGCTCAGCATGGCTCAACATCCAGCTTGCTGGGATTTCTGGAACGTTGGGGCTCCTGGAGAGCACATGCTGGGGCAAGTGTTCACAAGGCCTAAGCACATGAAACCAATCCCAAGTCAATACTCATCTGATACTCCTCACCAGAGTGTATTTTTGGGTGTCTCCTTTTCAAAGCCCATCCAGTTAGGGAACAGAAACAATGGCAGATGATTTAAAGTATCAGTCACATCATACTAGCAAATCATGGTAGTTGTTTAGACTCCTTGCACATTGGCAGAGCCCTGGGGAGCAGCCTGATTTCTGGCTGTGGGGTCTTGGTGCTCCCCCTTGCCAACAGCCCATGTGAAGGGACCTGCTGGGTGTCACCAGGAAAGGGGAGTTAAAAGCTCCTCAGTGTGAGAGAAGCTGTCACTACTCTGTGCTAATGTGCAACAAACACATCCTTCTTGCCCTCCACTCACATCTCAGCAGGCTCCCACCTCTTCTCTGCCCTGAGTGTGTGATAGGAAGGATTTACTGAGTTCCCGTGTGGGATGTGCCTGTCTCTTCCCCCACCCCCATCACTGAGCCTTCCACACATTCCCTGGATCTCCCTACCTAGAAGTGGAGCTGGGACTCCCTGGGCTGTGCACAGCTGGGTTTCCTGGGGAGGAACTGGGATGACCATCTCCAGGAGCTGAGAGTGGCAGAGACATGCTGCCTGCCCTAAAAAAGATCCTTGTGGGGTCTGAGTGGAACAGAGATCGGTGGGGGTAACTTCTGAGAGTGCATTTGCTATTTACAAGGCACAGAGTGCTCCACATTTCGAGCAGCAAGTGCAGCTGAGCCAGGGAGCATGGCTCAAGCAGAGGCAAGGCGTCGGTGCCAGAGCCAGGCTGGCATCTCCCTCTGGAGGCTGCTCCTCAGGGCCTGCAGTGCCCGAGCAATCCTGCCCTGCTCACTGCCAGGAGGGCCCTGTCCTGTGTCAGTGAAGGCTGCTGCAGGCAGGAAGCAAGCTAAATAAAGCAGATAAAATCAGACTGAGAGTGGAGACCCGAAAGTGAGCCAGGTGAAGGTGAAGTGGGCTCTGGAGCCAGCTGTGTGTGTGGGGTTTGGATGGGGACCCTCTCCCCTCCTGCGAGCACATGCCGTTGGGAGCGCAGGCACGGCCCGTGCTGGGAAGGGCCCTTTTCCAGCTCATTCAATTGCACCAGTGCCAGAGCTCGGAGGGGGTTTGGGAGCCTCCCCCCTTGCTGCCTCACAACCTGGAGAAAATATTCCTTGCTGCTTCAGCATGAAAACCCAGAGCTGCCTCCTGTGAATCCTTAGGAGGGTAAAGAGGGTGGCACGGGCCCGTGTGGGGCTGGGTGGGGAATGGCAGGGACACCATCTCCACTTCTCTTCCCTTTACAAACAAAACACAGAGCACAGACCAGGGAAGGAACAGATTTAAAACTCGCCTTTGCCCCTTTCCTGGAGGTCGGAAGCTTCTGAACCAAGAGCACGTGCAGCTAAAGCCAGATGAACAGGAAGAACTGACCCAGCATCTTCAGGGGATTAAGGCGGCAGGCGTAAGCTATGCACCATGTAAGGCTCTAGCAGGGGGAGCCGAGCTCTTTAATGAATCACTGCGTGGTCTGCTCTCTCCTGTGCCTTTCCCTGCAGGATGAGGCAGTGATAAGCATTCCCTGACCTGCCTCAGACACTCAAACATCCTTTCATCGTTCCCCTCCCCACACTGCTGAGAAGCAGAACAGGGACACAGAAGCTGAGCAATGAAGCTCATGTCCTGCACCATGTCTTTGGGAAAGCCTTTTGTCCCCAACCACAGAGTGACACTGACTTGTCAAGCTTGAGACACCAGCTCTCATCTGCTTGAGAGATTGCAATGGCTCTGGAAGAACCTTGTCTACATGAACAGAGGTTTAAAAGCAATCAGGGAATTGAATACAGAGGAGATCTTGTCAACTAGCTGGTTCCATTAGCACTGTCAGGAACACTAAGAATATAGACATTACATGGCTTGAAAATGTTTCCAAGAGTTCTGTGTATTATTATGTTATCTCTGATCTAAACCCCTGTTAGGGATTTCATGCTCTTAGCCTTTGTTTGAGATTCAGCACATTAATCAGCGCGATCTCTCTGAGATGTGTCAACAAATTCAACCCGCTGTTCCCAGTTAGCTGCTCTGAGGGAAGGAGCATGGTGTTTAGGAGCAGCTCGAACCTGCGGGGTCTGAGTCACGCTCAGAGCAGGACCTCGTGAAGGAAGAAGATGTTCCAGAGTGCCTTCTGCCAGGGCACTGGAGATCACAAACAGACCCAGGGGGGACACAGTTCTTTCCGTACCCCCTGGCCGCTCCCCTCTTCACGTTGCTCTCTTAAGAGGTGAAAATGGAGTTTCAAAGAAGAGCAGCTGAATATCATGAGTTTGTATAAATGGAGTATTTGGATGTTGATATGAACCCAGGGAGGAGGAATGCTCCAGATGCCCCCAAGCCTGCATGCAGAGCAATGAAGAGACCAAGTGGGGACTTGCCCTCTGTGTCTTCCCTGGTGGAAGGAGAAGGACCTCTGCCAAAGGAACAGTGGCACTTGGGAGAAGGGAGTGGCAGATTCTGTTCCCCAGTGTTCCCACTCACAAAGCAAATGGAGGTGCAGCCACGGAGCCAGCAGAAAGGAGGACGTGATCAAAGGCTGTGAACTGTCTGTCCATCCATAGCTTGTGCTCCCTGCAGCATGGACAGCTGGGGAAGGGTCCATGAAGATGCATGGTTTGAGGTTTGGAGGGATGACATTTCCACCAGTCCCAGGAATGCACCTTGTGTCCTTTCTGGACACAGCCCAGAACATTAAGGCCAGAACACTCTGATGTGGCAGCAGACCCGTGCTGAGGGCAGCAGCACACCATGTCCATGGTGCAGGACCCGTGTGCTTTACTACAGGCAATAACATCCATGTAAGGTGTGAATGTTTGTGTGAGCACTCTGGCAGTGCTCAGCACACGTGTGCCAGTGGCTGTGTGAACATGCAAGGGAGACATCACGAGTTTCCACACACTGTGCCCTTAGATTTCATTTCCTCTCTAATGCAACCCATGCCTGGGAGTCAGTTGGCAACACGGTGCAGTGTGGTGCCCCCATGTACGCTAGGAATCAGGCCCAGAAGGCTCATTATTCTCCCTGTTGACCAACATTTCTGAGACAATAGAGAGATGAAAATTAATTGCAGAACTTATGTTTTTAACAGTAAATGGAATTAAGGGGTTTTTAAAAAAAAAAAAAAAAAAAGGGTTTCTCTGCCAAAATCTGATTTAGTAAGAGTGAAAGGGAAAATCAGTGGAATGTCACGGGACACACTGCTTTGTAACCCTGCAGCTCCCCAGCACAGATCACCTTGGGTACCAGCTCTGATCAAATCCACATTGTCCTAAGGAGGTACCACCATCAACCCGCTGGGGCAGAGCTCAGCCGGCAGATCCTTGGGAAGCAGCAGTACAGACAGGACTGGGGACCCGGCTCCCAGGAGCCTGTGGAGCCCTGAGCGGGCTGGCAGCAGCGGTCAAGCTTTGCATCAGCGCTGCAGCAGGCTGTGAGCAATCGTGGAATCATGGACTGGTCTGGGTTGGAAGGGACCCCAAGGATCTCAGAGCTCCAACCCCCTGCATAGGCAGGGACACCAACCTCCAGGCCTGGCAGTGTGTGAAAGCTGCATTAACCTGAGGTCTATCTTTAAGCAATCTCTGTGATGGCAACAGTTCTTCACCTGTGTATGTCACAGTGTTCACAGCATCACAGAACCACCAGGTTGGAAAAGACCTTTAAGATCACTGAGTCCAACCATTCCCATCCTGTGCTGACCCAGATCCCTGAGCACCTCATCCCCCTCTGTTAAACACACCCAGGGGGTGACTCAGCCCCTCCCTGGGCAGCCTGTGCCACAGCCCCACAACTCTGCTAGGGAAGAACTTTGCCCTCCCAGCTGAGCTGACCCTGCCCTGGCACAGCTTGAGCCCATTGCCCCTTGTCCCACCTCCTGTCCCCTGGCTGAAGAGACCAGCGCCCACCTCTCTGCACCCTCCTGGCAGGGCAGGGGAGGTGGGGAGAAGGTCTCCCCTCAGCCTCCTCTTCTCCAGGCTCAACACCCCCAGCTCCTCAGAGGATTTGCCCTCCAGCCTTCTTGCAGAGCAGACTGTGCATCCTCCACCCATCAGCAGAATTTAAGTTCTCACAAAAGTGTATAATCACAGCCTCAGTTAACACTGATTTGGGGGGTAAAGATGCCCCTGTAGTTGCCTTGATCCTCTGGTTTTGTTACATTCTTCTGCAAGCTTTTGGACAAGAATTTGTGCTTCACACTTTCCAGGTGCTCAGGGGAGCAGGAGCCTCTCAAGGACATCTCATCCATCACGTGAGCACCGGTGTGCCACTGCAACACAGGCAGGAAACAGCACTTCTGGCAGCCCTGAGAGATGGCACCAGAGTTTCCTTCTGTCCTCAAGAGGTGATGGCCCTGGGATTGACCCTGTACCACTGGAAGTCTGTCTAGAAACCACAGACAGGCAGAGATGGGAGCCTCTCCATGAAGAATAGAGCGATTCAGGGTGCTCTCCTCTTTTGGAGGGAGCAGCTGTCATGATCTCACCCTGCAGTGGCCTTTGCTTTGTCACTGTCACAGGAAAGCTGCACTGTCACCTGTCCAACAAGGCCTCCAGAGCGGGGGAGCTGTGGCTCAGCAGAGTGGGCATCCCTCTGGGATGGTGTGGGGTGTGTGGGGCAGGACCAGCTGCTGCCCTGCACGGATCCTGCCTCCCACATGGCTCAGGAAGGAACAGTGCTGAGCTCAGTTCCAGGGACAGACTCAGGACCTTTGAAGACATGACAGACAGCTCGAGCAGTGTCCATGCCACCTAGCTCCACAGTGGTTTTGGAAAAGTGAGAAGAGGGGGATACCCAAAATAATGACTTTTTTCCGAGCATTTATGCAAAACATAACAACAGATAAACTCCAATCACATGTTTCATTCAAATATTGGCATATTTATTCCAAATATGGTCCTGTTGCAATTGTATGATAAACATGAAAGCGAGAGTGCAGTTATTTATGTCCTGCCTTCAGCTCCTCAATAGCATGTTTAAGTTTAGGGTATTTATGCTCTTTCATCCAGCTGTCTGACTTTATCAAGTCCTGTACAAGTTGGGAGAGGCAACCATGCCAGCAGCAGACCTTGATAGGATGGGCTTCCCTCGTGGAAAGCACATTATGTCCCTCCTGCTTCTCTCCTGGCCCCCACGGAGCAGAACTGGCAGGAAACTGTTGTATTACACAGTCCCCTGGCAGGGAGGGAAAGCCTTTCTCCCTGGCTGGGGCTGAAGGAGCTTCCAATATCATTTAAATGAAACAATAACTTAATGGTAGCGAGTGAGGGTTATTTGGGGTGCTCCAAGAACGCACATACTGTGCCCAGGAGCAATGGAAAATTAGGCAAAGGGAAGTTTTGACTGAACAGCCAAAAAAAGCTCTTGGCAGGACCTCCTGTACTCTGTGGAGCCACCTCTTGCGTGGCAGGATGGATGCCCTCCTCAACTGCTGATCTGGAATGGATTCACACCTACTGGCATCACACTTCATGCTCTGCTGTGCTCTGGCCACAGACTGAGACTGTCAAGAGTCCCAAGGAGGGACAAGGCTGCCCAGCACAGATGTTTTCCTGGTCAGGCTTCAGCACTCAGCCTCAGAAAACAGGGCCTAGGAGTCCACATCTACCTGGCGGAGGATACTTGAGGGTGTCAGGGTGGGGTGGTGGAGGCTGGACAAGCCACAGTCACCTGAGATGAATGCAAAGCCCAGAGGGAAAATACATCCTCAGCTTGCTCCATCTTGGTTCTGAGTGGAGTACCTTAGAAACCCACTGCTGACTCTAACTAGTCTGAACTGGGGGCTCCAACACTGTGATTCTGGGGTCAGTCAGAGACCCTAGGGCTCTTTGCAAGTAGGAGTTTCCTAAGAGAAGCTTAGTAGGTGAAGGACTACTCGGGGGCAAAGCTGTGAAGACAAGAGCTGTTCCTCCTGACTTGCCAAGCCCCAAGAACAGCATCGTGCCAGCAGCCAAATATTCCAGGGATAGTCCAACTTCTACCAACACACAGGTACCAACAGGCACAGCAGGCAGGTGTCCCACCTCTCCAGGGGACAGAGATGAAGAAAGGCCACTGAGTACCACAAATAAGAGCAGACAAATCCCACCCAGAGTCACCCTGTGCATGGCCACGCACATACACCCACACACAGTGCTCCCCTGAGCCCTGCTCCTTTAAACACCCAGGTCTTCTGCCATCACCCCAAATCACAGATGTATTATTACATGACCTGCATGCCCAAGGAGAGCTCCTTGGGAGATCAGCCTCTTGAACCTGCCCGCAGCAGAAGGCGCAGTCCCACACACAGGCTGTGCTGGATGCTTTGCAGAGAACATAAAACTTCCAGAGGAAAATCAGACAAATAGTTCAAGTGAGTACTTTGCACTTTAAAGCAGTGTTGGAGAGAGCCTCAAAGCCCTAAATTTATCCCCTGAAGCTTCGTCACAGGAGATTTCTTATCCACATAAATGTGTGATGTGCTCATAAATGTGTGTGTTTCTGCATCCACAGCACCCAGGTTCTCCCCCACCTTTAACATGCTGTGTTGTAAATGCACTGGATGTGCCCAGCACTTGAATGATGCCCACAAAAAACCAAGCAGGAACCTCACCACGCTCTGGTGTTCCTCTGCTTTCCTTCAGGTTTTGGGTCTAAATACTGAGTCAGGTAGCTTGTCCCCAGGCAGGATGCTTCCTGCCCCCCATCCTTTCTACCTTCCTGTCTTCCCTCCCCTGAGGGGAGGTGACTGATCCATCCCAGCTGAGTGCCAGCCTTTCACACAAGCCTGTTGGAGGGTAAGGTTCTACCCTCAGGAGCACTAGAAGTAAGCCCATTTTTGGTTGCTTTTGCCCATGCTTTTTCCCTGACCTCTTGCTTGGACTCAGCATACGTAATTCCTTCGAATGCAAAGCTTTGCACCAGCAGCTCAAACATTCACTTGTCAGACTGACCCAAGTTTAGCTGGGTTCCTTCCAGTTTTGACTCAAGCCATATAATTTTCCAACACCTGCAATACTTTCCACTTCACTGTGAGAAGTCATCAGTGCATTATTTAATATTAATCTCATTAAAGCTTGTCCTCTCTCACAGATGTCCATCTGTTCTCCTAGGTTGGTTTTTGCAGGCAGAAAGACAATGAATGAAGAGATGGCTTAATTATTAGTTATGGGTGTACAAGAAGAGAACAACAGAGTCAAGGAACACCTGCTGGGATGCATGAAGAGGCTGCCTGAACTCTTGAACCACTGTGGGTCATGTAGAGGAGATAGGCTGAGGAAAGACCTCCAGGACCTGAAAATACAAGTCCACAGCACACAGAGCTGTGGAAACACTTTTCTGGGTGGGCAGAGTAGAAGGTCTGCACCATTTCTAGGTGGACAGACAAGGGCAATCCCACTTGCAGTGGGTTTGGAGGGCACAGTTTTGTCCTTTGCACCAGTGAGAGCATTCACATCACCCAGATATGCTTCAGGTCTGAACATGAAGAGTTTCAGAGCCATGCCTGCAGTCTAGGGGCTCTTCTGCATTCACCAAACAGAACCTCATCACCAGCTTATCCCACATCCACCCATGGGCGTGCTGCCCTGCTACACCAAGTACTCCTGCCCAGGCATCTCATAAGTCACAGTGAAAGCAAGGGGATTGTGCCGGCGTCTCTGAGGCTGGGATGTAAACCAAGCATCACAAAGTCCTGCACGTCTGTTGTTACTGATGGTGGCATCTCATCTGGAAGGAGCCCAGCATGTTTCTTACAGCCCAGAGTGCTGTGGTGCCAGCTATGGAAGACAGTTTGTCAGCTGAGGCCACTGACTATGGCATCTGCTTCTCCATCCTCTCCGGCAGCTGCACTAATCTTTGTGCTTTCTCCAGACCAGTGTTTCCCAGCCCTGTGCTGGGAAAGAGCAGTGGACAGCCTCCCTTGGCAGAGTTAAAACCCAGGGCTGGAGGCAGGGAGATAAAACCAGTTCTCCCACTGTGCTGTACTCAGCAGAACTAATTGAGGGGCCTATTAAGAAACAATATGCAGCAATATAATTTGTGCAGGCCAGAACCACACTTAAATACATCTTCCAGTTCTTTTGTCACCCGTTTCACTTCCAATCTAGGGAAAATGAGCAGCAACGGAAGCTAAGAACTTGCTGATTGCCTCAGATTACTCAATAAAGTGTCTCATTAGCTACCCTCCATCTGTGATCTCCAGGCAGTGTTAACATGGGGGATAAGCAGAGGGAATACTGCACATGGGGAGGTAACCAGATCTATTTATCTGGTAGAACATCAGAAGTTCTCTGCTAAAAGGCATTGCTCATGAAGGCTTTTACACTCCAGGCCAAGCAGAGGATCCCAAACCCTTTGAGTACCATTTACCTGCAGGAGCATTCCTACTGCCTGAGCCCTATTGCCTTCAAGAAAATAGCTGACCAGCAGCTTGAACAACTTAGAGACAACATTTGTCTTTGGCACATGGGAATTTGGGCTTCAAATCTGGTAAAGACGAAGCTGATAGTGGGAGCAAGAGCTTGAGGCTGAGGTGTGGTCAGTCTGTACAAGAGGAGTGGTAGGGTTGGAGATAAGAAAGAGTTATGCATGAAGTTAAAAAGCATGAATCAGCCTCACCTGGGAAGAAGAACAGGCAGAGAATGAAATAAGAGTTTGAAATCACATTGCACAAGAAAGAGGAAATGTGGCTTTGGAGAATCACCCTGAAAGGCTTGTCCTGAGTCCAAGAGAGTGACCCCTGCACCCTGGAGGGGCTCATCCCTGCCCCACTCAGCCCTTCCAGCTCTGGCACTGGGCAGGGGATGTGCTGAACCATGGCAGGGCCAGTCACGGCAAAGCAATCCCTTTGCCCTGCCAGTGGCACACTTTGTACCCTGGAGAATCATCCCCAGAGGAGCAGGGGATGCTCCAGGGATGTACACAACAGCAGCTGCTGCTTCCACGACATCAGCTGTGACATCACTGCTGTGCAGAAGGACACACTGCAGAGAGAAGGCATGGTGCCACAAGCTGGGGGCACGCAGGGATCCCAGGACAGAATCAAAACATCACAGGGCACCTTCCAGGAATGAGAACACTGGGGTGTGACACCAGGCTGTGAAGCAACCAGAAAAGAAATTGCAAGCAGTGGAGGGCAGCAAATCAAGTGGTTATCTCCAAAGGGAGCCCAGAGAGCCCAGGCTAGACTGAGATGGTGAGCCCGAAGCTGCCTGAGGTGAGCTGAGGTGAATCCCAACCTGAGATCCTGCAGCAGCCTGAGGGAGCAGCTGCCCGTGGGCCAGGAAGGGATGTGTCCTTTCTCCTTTTATTTGCAAGCCCAGAGCAAGGAGACAAATATTTACTGGGATGTTTATTTGAGAACAAGTTGGTGGGAAGAAGAGCGCGGCTGATATCAAAGGAATGCTCATTCGTGTCACAGCCTTTGGAAACAGTGTTTGTGATTAATTCATCTTTCTATGACCAGCACTATCCACAGAGTGTTTGCTATTTATTTATTCATTTATTACCCTTTTCTGTATCCATCAGGGTGATTTATAACATGTAATGAACCGAAGATCATTAGTGCGTGACTGAGGGACTGGTACAGGCTTATCTGCAGGACATTGCTCGGCAAAGCACCAAATTCTCTTCTGAATTTATTTTTCCCCATCAATGCATCATCTAAGATGTGGTGTTTTCTTCAGCCCTGGCCATTCCAAAGATGTTATTTCCCTTTGGGAGGCCCTGGTTGTTGGAATATTCAGCAGTTGACAGCTGCCTGGAACTCACTACAAAAGGATTAAAGCCAACAACATTTCTATCTTTTCATCTTTCTAGCCTGAGACTGGATCAGGCACTGGCTGCTACTTGTTGCTGCTATTCATGACATAGCTGGTGTTGCCGTGACCTTTTCTCTGTTATGGTCTTATCTGATGTTTGCAGGACTTTGTCTAATTGAGGGGTTTATGTGTAACAACGTTTCTGGGTCGTTTTCTCCCTGTTTCTGGAGGAATTTATCACTGGTGAAAGGTGTTGCAGAAATGACACCGTGGCATGAAATCCTCTGGGCAGCTATTGCAAGGAGCAGCTCAGCTCCTCCATGCTGCTCTGAGCAAGGCTGCCTCAGCCCTGGGGTGGAGAGGACAACCATGGGATGTCCCAAGATGAAGGAGGCAGAAGCTATGGTAAGCAGGTGGAAAGGGAACAACTCTTCTTGCTCCAGAGCTGTTCTCATCCAGCGGAGCCTCAATTGGTGATGGGATTGAGTGCAGCCTCAGCAAGTTTGTGGATGACACCAAGCTGAGTGGTGTGGGTGACACACCAGAAGGAAAGGAAGCCATCCAGAGGGATCTTGCCAGGCTGGAAAGGTGGGCCTGGGTGAACCTGATGAGCTTCAACACTGCCAAGTGTCAGGAGTTGCACTGGGGCTGGAGGAATCCCAGCCATAGGTACAGCCTGGGAGAAGAGCTCCTGGAGAGCAGCCCTGCTGAGAAGGACCTGGGTGTCATGGAGGATGAGAAGCTTAACACAAGCCAGCAGTGGCTCTTGCAGCTGGGAAGGGAGATGGGATCCTGGGCTCCATCAGCAGAGGGGTGGCAGCAGGGACAGGGAGGGGATTGTCCCCCTCTGCTCTGCCCTGGGGAAACCCCATCTGATGGTGCTAGGAAGGGGATTGGTGCCCAAGGGAACCACACACGGGAAGCCTGCTGCACCCCAGCACACAGGAGCTCAGACATCCCAGGGGATGAGCTGATGGAGGGGACGGATGGAGATCTCCACCCATTTCAGTCTGGGAGGACTGGTGCCACCCCGGCAGGTTGTGGTCTGTGCCAGAGGGTGCAGGAAGCTGGGTAAAGGCAGAAAGAATGGAAAATGTTCCCGGCTGTTTCTGTTTAACTTCAGGAACTGATCCAGCCCAGATAATAACAGAAGAGTTCGCTTTGCCATGTCAAATATGCAGGTACTTTGCAGTATTAAGATTTGATGCCCTGTTCTTATAAAGCTCACCCCTGCTGATTATGGGAAGAGAAAGTTGCCCATAAACAATCTTTTATTTCTTATTTAACGCAAATTCTTGGGCAAAAGGAGTCAATCAATTTTTCATAAAGTATAAAACAGAGATAAGTGCCTGGGATCATGTGTGAGTCCCTGTCAAACAGCACCGATAAGTCCATGATGCAGCACAGGGAGTGCTTAGCAAGTATTGTCCAAGTGACCTTTCCATTAGTTTGCCTTAAGCAGTTAATCTCTTTTTTCCAGGATACAGACTATTTTAAGTCCCATTACATCATACATGCATTTTAAATACTGATTTTTTTCCTCCATGTCATGCCTAGGAGGATTTGGTTGGTTTTTACCTTTTTTAACAAAGCCCTCCCCATCGTGCTGCATTTCCCAGCAGAGTCAGAGTTAAGGATCCTCCCAGCAAGAACTGAAAGCGCTTGTTTGCACTGAGTATGTGATGGCTGAGGGGCAGGATGTGATTTGGGAAACCCTGCCAGGCCAGAAGCAGGGGTTGGATGTCTCCAAAGGCAGCCCTGTGATGGCAAGGGAACTAGAGGGCCAATGCCTGGAGGCATTTACTGCCCGTGTGTGGGGCACCATAAACGGGAGGGGAGGCAGGAGGTGCTGAGCCAGCGCCTCAGCAGGGCTCCAGCTGCTACAGAAAAATACTTGAAAATGATTTAGAGGGAAAAAATGTGCTTCAAAAGTGTAGCTGGCATGTTGCTGGTTCTGACTTGTTAATCATGCCGAGCTCCCTGTGCCACTTGAAAAAAAACAACAAACCACCAAAAAAAAAGAGGTACCAGCTGCTCCCCCTGCCAAGGGAACTTTAAACCAAGGGATTCCCATGGGCAAGGGGTGTAAAAGATGCTTCAGCAACACCTTCACCATATTCCCATCTCCCCTGTATTTGGATTCACTGCTCTCCTAACAACGGAGCCCCCGGTGCAGAGATCAGCTTTGCATGAAGTTCCCACTTTATTCTTAGCCACAGTTGAAAGAACAAAAATAAATCAACTTGGTTCTTTTGGAGTTACAGGGAAAACAGAGACCAGGGGATTTCTAAGCGAGGTGCAAAGGGTGAAGCAGTGACATGTTCTGTGCATGCCCAGCAGTAACGCACACTGCTGAGCCCTGGAAGCCTGCACTCAGCAAAGCTTGCCTCTCCAAAGCTGTCTCCTCTGAGGAGCTCCAGCCAGGCTGTCCCTCACTTTGCAGAGTCATAACTCTGCTGCTGGGATCGCCCTGGGGTGGGCATCTCCCATGCTGGGGATCAGATGGGGTTCCAGCCCCTCACCCTGAGGAGCACTGTGCTGCTGAGATGGGGGACTGGCTCCTGCCCGCACACATGGACCCTGGAGAAAGCCTGGGGACCCTGTCCTCACCAGAACCAGATGTCTTCCAGGTCCTGCTCTCAAACCCAGTGTCACGGACAGCCTCTGTGGAAGCTCCCCACCACGAGATAACCCAGTGCTGGGAGCCCCTGTTTCTGCCTTGGGCATGCTTTCTGCTTCTCCTCAACCAAACTTTCTGTTGGAGACAGCATCTGTGGAAGCACCCCACCACCAGATGAACACAGCTTGTGTAAGTTAAAAAAATGTGTAAGGGTTTCTGAGACCAGTGAAAATCTAACACAGAATAGCTGGGCTTGCCTGCACCAAAGTGCCTTTCTCCAAACCTTCTGGAGGGCTGGAACTCATGAGACAATCACTTGCCATGGTCTTGTCCAAAAATGATCACCCAGCCATGGTGATCCCAGCGTTCTGAATCCAAAGTGAGGAATCAGGGACCTGGGGCCACATGTGAAACAAGGAGAGGAACAAGCCAGTGCTGCACATCTAGTTTGGCCCAGTCCCGTCTCATCTATTCTGGTTCCTCTGCCCCATCAGGGGGACTCTTCAGGACTCTCTTCTCTGGGTCTCAAGTATTTGGGATTGCTTCTGTGAACCTCCCACCTGGGACACCTCCAAGCCTAGATCTCACCATCTCAGAGCAGATCAGATCTGCCCAAAGAGGGTTTCAGAAGGAAGTTTCAGTCCACAGTGACAATGAAACAGCAACTGATTTAAAAAAGGAAAGCAAAGCACTTCTTGTGCTGGGCTGGGCTGAGCATCCAGATCTGATGTGCTGGCTGCCACACAGCAGATCCTGTCCAGTCCAGGAGTGCTTACACCAGGACCTCTCCCACAGCAATTTAGCCAACAGGAGGAGGGAGTTTAACTCAGAGGCACTTCAAAACCAGAAATACTTTCTGAACATGCAGCAAGTCAGCTGAGTGTTATCTCAAGCTAAAGAGCCAAACACAGTTCGTAGCTACTTGATGAATTATTAGCAAGCTGAACTTTCCAGGGCCAACTTGCCAGCTCTAGGGTCTGCCCAGCAAGCACCTCACCGGCCCTGCCCCTCAGCATCTCCTGCAGCACAGCCCTGCCACTGAGCAGCTACGCCGCCGCGCGTCGGATGCACCAGGAACATATGGACACGATCTCGTGCAGACTGTTGTGGCTGCTGCAAACACGTTGAAATGTAAATTGTGAAAGTGAAATTGCAAGGAGAGCTAATCTCCACATTGTATTAGACAAAATACCAGTGTGCATGCAGATAAGCACCAAGTGTGAAGTGTCCGGCGGGAGGAGGGTTCACATTCCGCCTGACTCAATGGAGACTTAAAATAGCACTTCCCACTGCAATACTTTAAACAAAGACATCCAAGGGATTATTAATACCAGGAGACACACACCAGTTTTATGTATTCCAACACAGATGGGCAGAAAGAGAGCTCTGCATGTTTAGGCCATGGACGGGTGCGTGTGAAGGCAGCTGCTGCAGGCAGCTCTGGCCTTGCCGAGCGCCGGCTCTGCCTGCGAGCAGGGAAGGAGCCTGGCTTGGATGGGCTGCTCCTGCCTGTGGGATCTGCCAGCCTTCCTGCAGACCCAGAGGAGGAGTGGGACAGGATGCCATGGTAGGCATGCTGCTGCTTCCACACGGCTCGTCAGGGTGTTTCTGCTCGGGGAGGGCAGGATGATGCTATTGCTACACTGGAGAGCCTGGTACTGGTCCATGTGGGCTCTGTGAGCTGCAGGAGGCACAACAGCTTGGTGTGTCCCTCAGCCCAGGTGTCATGCTGCTGTCTCGCATGCAGTCACATGAAGCAAAGAGTTGATGTCAACAGTAACATTCAGTCCTTCTGCCTTCTTCTCCCTTTTGCCAACACAACTGCTTGGGTGACAGGAGACACCACTTCGGCGAGGCGTAGGAGAGGTCAGGGAAATGGTATAGATTCATTTTTTAATTATTATTCAAATTTTTTTTACTCCAAACTACATCTGTGACAACACAGGCTAGAGGGGTGCTGTAATATGATTTCCTTCAGGCCTGAAAATCAATTCTCTCCACCATCACTCACCAGCCTTTGCAGTTATGAAACTCTGAATGATTAAACTTCACCAAGAGAAACATTTCTGAGTGGACTAGGGGAAGGATTAACAGGCTAGAGAGACAGGGTATCCTGGTCCATCACAGTTAATACATTGTATAAGATGCAATTAATAGACCCAGGGACACATCTGAATGAGCCCTTCTCAGCTAGCATTTACAGTTTCTTGTGATGCAGGTATGGGGGCAGGCACTTCTGACTTCAGCTCTTGCTTAGGGCTGTAGATGGGGTGGCATTGCACTGAGGGTCCTTCTGCTGCAACATCCCTGCCCACACCACAGTGCTGCTGCCTGGACAACAATGTGTTTTCAGGGACCTAAATATTTAGTCCAGTTGGGTTTAAGTACCAGGGCTTGATGCAACATCTTGGTGGAAAACCAACAAGGACAGTGACTGATAAGGCCTGTCAGATGTGACTCTGATGCAGGTACATCACACTGAGTCACAGACACACTGGTTTTTGTCACAAAAATTATCAAAACTTCTGTGCTGTGACCAACTTGTTCTTGTCCTTCAATTTCAATGTTTGGGGTGAGGTGTTTGGACCCGTGGTTCTGGTGAACATCTCCAAAAGTATGACTAACAAGGACCTGTGATTATTTTTCATGTAAAAAATATTATTTCCAGGTTAAAACACAGGACCTGTTACTACCTTAAAAACACGAAGCAAGGCAGAGTATTGTACACAGACAAGCAGAAAGTGATTTATAATAAACATGTATGGAACCAAAACTTCCTCATGGCTCCCTGCACTGCCTCTATCCACACAGGTCCCACAGCACTCACTGTCTGCGGTCCCCCCACTCCCCGGATCACAGGGCGCCCGTGCCAGCCCGCAGCACACCCTGACCTGCCCAGCACGTGGGCATTGTTCAGTGGCTGAGCTCCCAGAACACACGCTTTTCCCAGCTTGGATTCCTGACCCCGAGCACACTCCTGGGACTCAATCCAAACGCAGGCAGGGTGAAATCCTGAGCTGTCCCTGAGACGGCACCCGCAGAGCGACACACTGACAGAGACCCCGTGGAGGTGTTTCCAAAGCAAACATCTCACATGCAGCGATAGGATCTGAGCTGCAGCTTTTTTTTTTTTTTTGCTGGAGACAACCTTTGTTGTTTTCCTTATGGCAAATCCTACTGAGCTCAATGGTAAAATATGGCATTTCCCAAAGAGGGAGTCTCCTCCCCGAGATGCACCAGCTCCAGCACCGACCTGTCATCGAGCCGTCGCCTTTAATCACTCCACACATGTTTCCAATCCTCCTGGTCATATGGTAATAACTTCGCTCTATTAGTTTTCATTTGTCAGACCAAAACGCCCTTTAGGTTGGAGCGTGCTGTAGGACATTGTCCAGGCAGGTTATTCTTAGTAACAAATGAATTTACAAAGAAAAGCCAGGTCTGCAGTTCAGCCTTTGTTTTATTGCCTCCCCTCATGCCTGACCTGCAGTGTCTCCTCCAGGCCCTTCCCACCCCAGCAGCAGTTGTCAGCTCACCACTGTGCTCTGTGCTTTACCTAAAGTTACCACAAAACGCCAGGGACCTTCAAGCCCAGCTTCTTTGAGCCTGGGATTTCCCTTTCTGCTTCTTTCCACTACACCCGTGGCAAACAAAACCACGTGTCCCACCAAGACGCTGACAAATCCAGCAGAACTAGGCTTGTGGATGCAAAGGTACAACAGCACACGTTGCTGTGCCACTGCTGGGATGCACCAGGTTTGCCCAGTGTCCCCTTGGGCAATGCTTTGGACCTGAAGGCTGCTAGCAATGCAGCTTTTCCATAAATAAAGGCAGCAGGATGCTGGAGGTGAGTTCTCCACAGCCACACCACACTGAGGTGCAGCAGCACCATCATCCCAGGTAATTACAGCCTGTTCCTACTATTGCAAAGTGGGGAACTGCATTTGCTAGTCCTGTGTGCTTGTTACACAACAGAAATGTCATTCTTTAGCAGAGCAGGTTACTCTGCCAAAGTCCTCTCAGAAAGCAACCTCAGTGAGAACCACATCAAGGCTAAAGCTCTCCTTCCTGCTTCCCTTTGGGGCGTTGTATTTCTGAGAGGCAACTGTCTGCTCAGGTTCATGCAATTACTGCTCCGAGCATCACCCCTGCCAGATCTTCCTTCAACACCAACTCACTGCATCTCCTGAGCAGGAGGTGGTCTTGAAGCTGACACCCCAGAGGAACAAGTTCCAGACTGCCTGACAAATCACTGGTAGGATGGTTGTTTCATCGTGGTTCCTAATTGCTGCGCAGTGATCACAGATATCAGTGATATCTTCCAAAAGGCTATTTAAGCCTATATATGGTCAGAAGATCATTGGGCCTGAATACTTGTTTTGCTTTGCTAGAATCAGATAGCCAGGGCCCACCACTGACTCCAGTGGGGTGGGGAGAGAGCTCTGTAGACTGGTGACATTTCTGAAACCATGGAGCCTGTGAACTTGAAGAGGAGGAAATTATTTCTCCTTCTCAAAGAACAAATGCTGGGATGAAGGAGGGGAGTGAGAAAGAGCAGCAGAAATACCAGGGATAACAGAAAAGCTGAAGAGCCATAGCACAGCTCTCAAAGATGGACAGCAGTGAGCCAAAGTTGCCTATTCCAGTATGGGTAGAAAAATACTTCCCGGAGTTTTCTTTCTCTGTGTCACTGGATGCAGGAGTTCCTGGCTGTCAGTCAAGGGAGGATGCACATAGGGAGTTAATAATATACATTGGCCATGTCAGCTTAGCTGTAACCGATCTTTTCTTCCACAAGTGCTAAGTGTTACTAATCATGACATGAATTATTATGGCCTAAGTTGCAGCAGGACCAGGTTGCAGTTCTGCTCCATCACTGTCATCAAGGATAGACTGGAGAAGCGTCCCTCTCCCTGTGCCTGTACCAGCCAGCCCCTCGCTTCTTCCTGCTCCTGCCCCAGGGCCTCTTCCAAGCCCTGGGCTGCAGGCAGCTGCCTGTCCCTGGTCTCTCCACTCACCTATGAGCACCGCAGGGTTTGGATCTGCTGCTCATCCTCAGGGCTGATCTCAACCAACCTGCACAACTGCAGTGACCAGCAGCACCTTCCAAGGGCACCATGGGGACATGTAAGAGCAGACCCTCCCTTTCAGGTGCAACAGGGGAGGGAAAAACCCTGAGGGTCTGCTCTGTGCTGTGTTTCTCAAGGCATGCAAGAGCAGGGTTGTTGGGGAGTGAAGGGTTTACAATTAATAGACCTGGTATCAACCAGAGTTCTTGGACCTCCTCTGGCAACAGAGGTCCACGTCACTGTGCACTGCTACAGCCAACACAACTGCTGCACAGCATCCATATATATCTCCTTTCCAAGTTGAAGACCTCTTCTAGGTGAGACTTGGTGGGTTCCAGGTGGCTGGGAGGTTGGATGGCATGAATAGGCAGGAGCATGTAGGGGAAAGAAGCAGACTTATCTCGAGTCTACACTTGCTCACTTCCAAGGTTTTGCTCAGTGCTTGGAGTCTCTACCTGAGTAATACAACCTGGTTTCCAATCCACTTCTGCCCTTGTATCCTTGAGTGTTTAAGAGATGGCTGTCAGAAGGCACTGCTTGCCCTGGCAGTGTATTTCAAGGTGGCTCCTGGATATCACACAAAAATATCATCTGGTCCAAAGAATTGTGACTGGTTTGTTTTACACATCTTACATGAGCAGAAGTGCAAAATAAAGAATGACAATCTATTTGTGCCATCTCAAGTCCTAATTTGCCACAACTCTCCATTGCTGAATGAAAACCTAAATCAGTCCATCTTGGAAACACAATATATGCTGTCAGAATAAATATTTCTTTTTACCAAAGGGGACTCAGAGTGCACGTATGCAAACAAATGTCTCTCTGAAGTAAATCCATTAATATACATATTGTCAAAGCATTACATCAAACCACAGATATAAATCTGTCTCTGAACTGTCTCTGACATTAAAAAATGGAATAAGGGATTTGTTCCCTGTTTGTTAATAAGCAGAATTTTCTTTCAAGGACATATAATCCCATCCTATCATTTTCTGAGACACAATTATGCACAGTCTTAAAGCAGTGGTGTTTGACTTCCATGTTCTGATGGAAGCTAAAATGCAACTTTAGATAAATTCAGCCAGAACTAGCAGATTTTTGCACTGTTCTGCCCTTTCCTCAGTCTAAGGCTGTAATCTGTTGATTCCTCAGTGTGCCTGTAACCCAAACTCTGCCCAAGCCTTTGTTGCACTGCCTGTGCCCCAGAGAAGATCCCACAGCAGCCCCTGACTCCCTCCTCTGCTCCCTTCCCTTTCAGTCTCAGATGTCAGCTTCACACACAAGACACCCTGCAAATCTTATGTCCTTGGCTTCTCGGGATGTTCTAGATCCAACAATATCTACACATCAGTCTTCTTGAGAGACAAACTCCCTCACATGCTTTGAACCGGAGAGGATCCTTCCTCAGGCATCTCTGCTGGCCCTGCCAGACACTCTGATGGCTCTAACAAGGATGCAGGGAGCTGTACTCCAAGACATTTCTCCTCTTCAGAGGGACAATAAAGCCTTTTGGATAGCTTGATCAGATAAAGAAACAAACTGTGGAAGAGTTCCTTCTTTAGCTTTTGAGGGCCCGTTACCCACAGCAGCAGCATTCCAGACAGGTTATAGCTTACGCCAAAACAAGGTGCTAGCTTGGAATAGCATGTCCCTGTTGTCTCACCAGTCCACAGAGGCTTCTGAACAGGTGCCTGAAAGGGATCTGTGCAGAAACTGCACCTTAGTGTCATTTCTTTGTTGTGTTGTAACAAGGGGAGAAATCCATTGGCAAGCATCAAGAACTTGGAGAGGCAGGGGTGTTGGAATGACCTAATTTTACAGAAGAGAAGCAGGGTCAGAAGCAGAAAATGACTTCTCCAATATGCTGTGGGTAATTAATAGAAGATCTGGGACAACCAGCTCTAACTTCCTAATGGAAGGAAAGTTTGAATAATGTTTTGTTTAGGAAAAACTGGTTCAGATTTATTATTTTTCTGAGGCAAACTGGACCCTAAGTTTCCCTGACCCTGCCCTTTTTGTCCTCAGCCCTGCAAAACCCTTCCAGCAGCTCCTGAGCCAGCACGTTGGGCCAAAACAGACAATTGCCTTTAGAGAGCTCAGAAACTCCAGAAAAGTCAGAGAAAGTCCATGCAGGCGGCTCTGAGGAGGAGTCATTATAGACCATTGTTTCATTCTCCAGGTGAAGCCAAAGTGACACGTTTCTGGTAGTATGGGCCTTGCAGTCATGCACTACAAGCTTTCCCCAGCAATTATTACAGTTTGAGATGTATTTCCATGGATATACAGAGAGCTGCAGACACCCAACAAAACCAGAGCCTCTCTGTACTGTAACCAACTTTCCTCTGACAACAGACCAGGGAGAGGGATGATGGAAGGAGATCAAACCACAGATCACCATTACCAGCAATTTCACACAGCTAGCAGCATCCCTGCACCTTAGAAGAGTACATGCACCGAACAAAGCCCCCAGCAGACATGATTTATCTCTGAAAGGGAGTTTGTTTCTATTCGTGTTTCTGTAAAGTGGCTTTTCCACTGGACAAGCTCCTTGCCAGCAGCTCTTGCTCGTCCAGCTGCAGCTTGCTGCCTCGAGGGCCTGCTGGAGACTGTCTCCACAGCACTTGCTGCTCCTGTCTATAAATAACATTTCAGATGCCCAGGCCACACAGTCACACTGCAGGAAAGGTCAGGCATAATCGTCATCGCTCAGAGAGATCACTCTGCACGCCTGCCCCAGGGCTGAGGCCTGCTGTCTGAACCGCAGCCAGCGCTCTGGGCCTTATCAGAGCTGGATCGCGCTGGGAATTTTCTGATGAAACTATTTTATTGGAAAATGCTGATTCATAGACATCAAAATGTTTCATGGAAATGCACCAGTTTTTATTAATTTACAAGGAAACCCAGACATTATTTGGATGTACTAGTGACTGGTCGGCTGCCAGGGTATCCCATGGCTTCCAGTGTGTCTGCTTGCAGGACAGCTGTGTCCTCTGGACTGCTTCACACACAGGAGCCCGTGCACAGCTCAGGCCCCTGACGGCCTTGCTCTGATCTAGCTCTTGGCAGCCCTTAAACCTCAGCATGAGGCGGGCAGTGGGACTTTGGACACCATGCACTGAAGCCCTGGGGGAAACAGGTGCTTAGGGACCATGGGCTGCCACTGCCTTTCCTCCTGGGAATGCAGGGAAAACTAACTGCCTTCTCACCAGAAATATGGATTAATTAATAAATTAATTATCCACCCCCCTCCCAAACTACAACAATCCACATATCCTGGCACAGCCTTCCCACTCTGGACACACCACCTTCCACATCTCAGCACTTCCGTGGAGCAGAAGCTCTGCTGCACCCCTCAGCCTGGTGCAACAACCCTGCCACCTGCCTCCATGCCTCCAGCTCTGCCATGAATTCAATGCAGCACTGAGGCACAGACACAAATGCCTGGCTCACTTCCCCACCTTGAGGTCATCTGGGAATGGCCCAGCCATGAGCAAAGGTCACCCAGATTGACTCTGTCACCAACTTCTCAAGCTCCTTGTCCTTGGCAGCCCTTCCCCATCTGGACAGAGGAGCCCTCTGCTGCAGGACACCTCTGCAGTGTTGCACTGCCATGAAAAGCAGGGTCCTACACCCCTACACCGTGGTTTGGCTCAGCCAGAAACCATCTCTGATAAGACTCCTGTTGGGTGCAGACTCCCATTCACTCTGATCAGAGGATTTGCTGGTTGGTCCTTCTCCTCTCGGGAATTTCCCACCTCTGCTCCAGCACCCAGCTCTGTCCCATTTCTCCTCCATGGGCTCCCCTTCTCTTCTCATCCCTGCCCCAGGGACAGAAGCCAGGATATGGCAAACATCAGTCTTTCCCCTGCAGCCCATCTGGGGGTGTTTAACCAAACCACAACAACCAGCACTACCCTGAGCAGAAATCAAGCACCCCTTTTCCCCTTCCCTGCCCCTCTCCGCAGCTGGAGCATTGCCAGAAGGCAGAAATTCCCCTGGCCCTTGGGGCTTCTCTGTGGTAAGTCTGTGAGCAGAAAGGGAACTGATGATGCCAAATCCAAGCAATTGGGGATGGTGAACGAGCAGAAAGTATAACAACAAAATCTTTGCCATCTTGGAGTACAAAGCTCAGCTCTGGAGCAGGACACATTTGTCTCTGGTGGGGCTGGTTGAGGCTCTGCTCTCCAAGAGAGATGCCATGGACACATTCCACTTTTGCTCCAAGAAAAGCCTTTCTCATGCCTCCCTTAAGTGTGGGGAGACCCTTCTCTCCAAGGAACAGTGCAAACCTTTGCCACTATGTGCCATTTGTCAGCCAAAACAAGCAACTGTGTGCCATGAAGATGCAAGAGAAGACATCACTTGTTCTGGAGAGCTTAAGAGAGGAATTCCTTCCTGACATTTCCTCCACAACTTGTAAAACATGCAGGGAGACACATCTGTGGGAGATGGGGTGATGGGGCTCAGAGCAGCTGGTGCAGGTGTTTAGTACTGCACTGCAGCTGCTTTACCCCACAGCTCAGCGTTGGGATATCATGAGAGACAGAAACCCCATGGTCTTGTGGGGTGAAACCTAAGTGAAATGTCAAAAAAACCTGGCCGAGTAGCATCAGCGTGCTCAAAGCCAGCTTCCACGGGGCTGAGTGGGTGCTCAGGAGCTCAGACAGGTCCTACTTGTTCCTACATCCTGCTACACCCTCACAGCCTGTGAAATTCCTTATACCAAAGAGGAAAAATGAAAAAAAAGTCAAGTTTTCATCTTCCAGACACCACCATGCCAACACCTGAGGATGAATGGCACCCAGTCCCTTTGCTCTCCTGCTGAAGGACCTGCAGGGGAGACACTCCAGTACTGGTCACCACAAATACAGCTGCATTTCTCTGGTGATTATCTAATGTTTCTGCTTTCTTGCAGAGAAGAAACAGAGAGTATTATTGAGGAACTAAAACACAGCACAGAAAGTCACAGCAGCCCAGAGCAAGTGAAAGTCGAACTGTCTGGAGAAGGTGAAAAGTGCAGAGAAGGGTTTTTCTTACAAAAAGCAAAGATGAATAAATCTCCAAGATCACTAAGATACAGGCTGTTGGCCTCACTGCCAGGTTCCAGAGTTTGAGACAGTTTTGCTCATTCTGTCCTCCTTTTCTGTCTGTGAGGAGAGTGAGATGCAGTCAGCCAGACCTGCTCTGAAACACAGCACACACCTACACTGAAATGCCACAGGGGACTGAATTCAGGGCCAAATTTGTCCTGTAAGTGGGTAACTCAGGAGTAATCCTATAGTCTAATCCTTTTCCTGGGCTGGAGGGGCACCACTCCCATCATACCCCACACTGCATTCAGATACCTCCACACTACCACCTTAAAAATCACTCTTCTATTGCTGGTGGCTCCCCAGCTCTGTGAGGGTGACAGAGCCCTGGGACAGGCTGCCCACAGATGTCGTGGAGTCTCCTCCTCTGGAGACACTGAGAGCCTGCCTGGATGTGTTCCTGTGGGATTTAGTCTGGGTGACCCTGCTCTGGCAGGGGGTGGGACTGGATGATCTTTCAAGGTCCCTTCCAACTCCTAATGTTCCATGATTTGGATGCTTCTACCCAGAGTTGGGGGGAATGGATTTCTCCTCCAAACCACAGACAATCCACAGACTATGCACAGGAGTAGAAAGCTGAAAGGGTTGTAGCTGGCATCACAGGTGTGGGGGTTCAGCCCCAACCACTGGCTCAGCACCACACACCACTCAGTCTCAAAGGAGAGAGACAGAGCCTCCCTGGGCTGGGACAAGGGCAGTTTGCTGACAAAATCACTGTGAACATAGAACAATAACAGCCAGTTGCACTCACAGCCAGGGATAACAGAGTACCTTACTGACCTGATGAACGCAGAGTGCTGCAAGGACCAACTCAGACTGTCCTGGAGGCACCAAAGCCCTGCCCCTCCCAGCCAGCCCCTTTTATGGGCAGTGATGTCAGGGGGTGTGGAAACAGCCCAGGATAACTCAGCTCACCTGGGGTAACTCAGCTCACCTGGGATAACTCAGCTCACCTGTGCTGACTCAGCTCACCTGTGCTGGCTGCTTGGGGGGTTTAACCCTGGCCTGGCCAGAACCAGGACAACAGGAAAAGTGAATCTGACCACAGGTTTACCAGAGCTGGGGTGTGTTTTATTCCTTGTGGGTCAAGAGAAAGGGGCAATGCTTGTGAAGATGTGAGCTCCTCACAGGTTGGAAGGAAGAAATGTGGGGACCAGAGGGAGCTAAGTGAACAAGCAGCATCTGTGAGGAGATGCAGGAGGGAGTATGGCCTGCTCCTCTCTTCTGCTGATGCTGTCTCCCAGCCTGGCTTTTTGCCCCAGAGTACCATAACTCCATGTTCCCTGTGAGGGGGCAGTGGGACCTCGCAGAGCATGGGGATGTGAAATCACGTCCTGCCTCCTGCTTAAAATGCCCATATTTACCTGAATCCCATTTCACTGGAAGGGTTGTCAAGCCCTGGGACGGGATGCCCAGGGGAGAGGTGGAGTCACCATCCCTGGAGGGATCTAAAAGATGTGGTGCTTGGGGAAATGGTTTAGCACTTGGACTTGTCAGTGCTGGGGCTTCTTTGGTTGGACTTGATGATCTTAAGGGTCTTTTCCAACTTGACTGAGCCAATGATAAATCATCCCTGTACTCTGATAGCAGCATGCAGACCGTGCACAGCAACAGCAGGAGTTGCAAGGGGCAGGGTCAGTCCCTGTAAACTCCCCCACACGGAGGGCACTGACTCTTACACTGCCCTTCCAACAGCACCTCTGCCTTGGGAATACTGGATTTGTTTATGAAAAGGGAATTTCCAGCCTCCATGCTGCTCTTCCCAGTGCTCTCCTCTGCCTCTCATCAGGGTGTAGCATTGCAGGGGAATACCCCTTCGTGCAAAGCACATCCCTAAGCATCTGCCACTCGCCCATTGGGCCAACAGCCCAGGAAGGAGTAAGGCTTGGAAATAATCAGTCAAGGTGCAGCTTAATTCAGCTTTCCAAGGAATAACTGGGAGATGTACATCTATTGTCATTTTCTAAGTATTGGCAACTTAAAAGACACAAGGCTGGAAAAACACTCAGGGCTTTCAAAAATGCTAAACAGAGTATCTGGGTTTGAAAAAGGGAAATTATAGATCAGCCAGTTTAACAGCCATTTCCAGAAAAGTCCTGGGATAAATAATGGAGCCAGCAAATCAGGGGAAAGAAATAAAAACCAGCCAGTGTGAATGTGTCAAATCTAATCCTTCTGTGACACTTGTGGATAGGGAAGAAGCAGTACATGCCATCCATCTTCCATTTAACAAGGCTGTTGACACTGTCTGACACGACATTCTCAAAAGCTTATTGGGAAAACATGCTCTGTATGAAGCTGCTCAAGGTGGTGCAACAGATGCTTAGAAAGCTCTGCATGGGCCATGAAATGCCACAGGGACCCTTGTCCTCCATGTGTCCTTATGCAGGCTGCAATAGAAAATTGTTTTCTTCAATGAGAGATGAGGTTGGAAGGGGCACATGGATGTAGCAGGGGAAGGATTGCAGCTAGGAATTATTTTTACAAAGGATTTAGGATGTGAGGACATTTACAGAAGCAAACTCAATGAGAAGTGGTCAGGAATGGCCTGCTGAACATACACAATGTATAGAGCAAAACGCTCTGGAGCTGTTCTGTGGAAACAGACCTGGATCAGGAGCCAGGGCCAGACCACTGATGATGCTGGGCAAGGGGGAGAAGGGTTGGTACAGCACAGACAGCAAAATACATCACTCAGACCTCCTGCTCAGCTCAGTGTGGGCATGCTCTCAGCTTGAGCACCATGTTCTACTGAGATCAGAGGGGACAGCAGAGAGTCTGAAAGACAGACAGACCAGACATCTAGAAAATAAGACCTTCAAGGGAAGACCCAAACACTGAGGGTCTGTCTGGTGGAAACTGGGCTGAGAGAAACCCCAGCCAAGAGAAGGCTAGTGTTTTTTATCTGGAGAAGGCTTCTGTGGCAAGACATGGTATTTTACTCCCTGTATCCCTACTGGGTAGGACTAGGAGTTATGGGCTGGCCCTTCAGGAAGGAGCTGGATTGAAGATGGCTTGGGCAAGAGTTGGAGTATCCAAAGAAGGTTTTTAAGAACAGGGTGGACAAGCCTCTGTCAGGAGTGACTGAGGTAAAGCTGACCTTGGCTTTGGGCAGGAGAGGTTTCCTCCAGTGTGCCCATATGGATTTAGAGGGGGTGTGCAATGCTCAGTTCCAGGCTCTCAACAGCACTGTGGAGTTTTCTATCATTTCCCCCCAGATGCACACTCTCAGCTTTAACAGCTGAACGTTGTTCCTTGTCCAAGAGGACCCTTGTCCTTCAGCTCATCAGTGCTCCTGCTGCCTGCCCCATTTCTCACCCTGTAGAGCCAACCAAGAGGCACCTCAGCGTTATGAGAACCCTGTTTCCAACCTCAAAACAGCCTCACAGAAGCTTTTGTAAGCAACAAAAATGAGCAGAGAGCAGAGGCAGTGGCCAGGGCGGTGCAGCAGCCGTGGGAGGAAAGCTGCCTGTGGCTCTGGTTGTTGCAGCAGGGCTGTGATTTACACCCCTCAGTAGGCTGCAGCGGAAGCAGCAAATCACCCCCTTTACAGGGTTCAAAAGGCAATTAGACAAATCCATGGAAGAAATATCCACCAAGGCCATTAAATCTAAGGTCTTTCTGCTGGCTAAGGGAAGTCCTGCATCGCTCATTGCTGGGTGGGAGAGTTGCTACTGTGTCACTGTCCCGTTATCCCACTTTTTATGGCTCCTGGTGCTGTAGAGAGGAAGGTGAGCTGGAGCACCCCCTGCCCCAGCGCTGCCAGGACCATCCCTCTGGCCTTCATGCCATTCCCAGCGCATCCATCAGGCACAGCCACAGACCCTGGGGTTTATTAACAAACAATTGGAGGCTGGAAACAGGACAGAATCCCACGTCTCAGGCCACCTTCCAGGCTTGCTGTTTTCTGGATGAGGTTCAGGAAAAGCCAGGAGCCCTGTCCTGCCCTGACTCCTCCCTAGGTAAAGCCACGGGGTTGTGCTGCCAGGGGTCAGGACAGGATTGAACTCCAAACCTTCCTCTTCCAAACACATTCTCCCCTGCACTGGGCAGTGCTAAACCAGCAGAGCAAATGCCATCCCATGCTCAGAGGCGTGCTTTTATTTAACTAGCAGTAAAGTTTTCAGATGCAAATAGCTTATTGAGTTGGATAATATTCATGGCAATCAGTGTTCCTTTCTAACTTCACCCTACAAAAATATCTTTGAATAATAGGATTGCGTTTTTCCAAAACTATTCCTTCCTGATTTACAGCAGTATCACATTCAAGCAAAGCATTAGAGCTCCTTCATTAATGAAGTAAGACACACAAGTCTTATTATATTAGTGATTTTCACAGAGTAACTCAGTAAGCTATTTTTAATATTCTCATGGAGGCATGCCAGAAGCATAATATTTTCATGTTCTATAGCAGAGAAATACACTTTCAGACAGTTTTGACTGACTTTAAAGTCAGTCATGAATGCCCAGACATGTTTTTCATCCCTACAAAGTGACCAAGGCAAGAGGAGCTGTGAGCAAAACCTTAACATGATGGAATCCCAGCTGACACAGTGATAACAGAGCTCCCCACACAGCACCACCAGAGGTTGCAAGGAAGGAACAGTCACTCCTCCATCTCTGGAGGCAGTGGAACATGTCACTGCTGCAGCACTTTCCTATCAGGAATGCTGCATTTCACCCAGCTACAGGTAACTGAGGACAGACCTCTGCCCTTTCTCTGCAGCTGCCAATGGGATGGAAGCCCTCTCTCCTTACCCATCTTCCAGACTGCACTCACTGCACCTTTTCCAGTACAATTCTCAACCTTGTTTCTTTTCTCTTCAATCTCTCTCTGCTCTTTTTATACATATATATATTTGGTACTGTATCTCAAACAGGGAGCACCAGAACATTGCTGTCCTGGGTGATGTACAGCATAAGCAAAGCAACAGCTCTGAGCAGCCTGTGCACCTGAGGCTGGACCAAAGTGCAGGTACGACCTCAGCTTCCTTTCTGATGTTCTGTGACCGTTCCCCTTCATGTGATACCCATCCCAGGCAGCCCCATGTTGCAGAGGGCTATTTCAGGCCTAAGGAGGGGTTCTTACCAACTTTCAGGCTCATTTTCAGTGGAGGAAGGAGTGAACAGGATCACAACACACACCTCAGTGGCTGCCTGGGGCTTTTAAGGCAGACCAACACTTAAACCCACGTTTCCAACCCTGGCAGCCTCCTTCATGGGACCTTTGGGTGTATGGCAAAGCTGCTGATTGCTCCCAGGGCTCCACAGAGCTAAGGGAGCAGGCATCTATCAGTGGGATGTTTTAGAGGTACCAGCTGCATACTTGGATGACAGCAGTCTGTGTTTGGGCAAACCACACAATGCAGATGGGTGGATTCTGTGTCACCCTCTCTGTGGTTTCATCATAAATATCCCACAGGCTGGCAAAATCTCCCATTTTCTCTCTTTTCAGCTTTTCCTCCTTCCCTGCTGGAAAGGGTCTGTGCCTTCTTCCCTCCCTTGTCTGTGAGGAGCTCACCAGGGCAGCAGAACACTTTCAAAGTGATGCCCAGCCGTTAGCCCTGCACGACACTCAGCAGGGTCTGTAGGACACTGAGGTGACCTGCACAGCTTTCTCAAATCATGTCCACAGACCTTTATGCCCAACAGATAGAGCAGAGTAAGGATTAAAGTATGCTGCCAAGGCTTCCAGTATCCAGGCTGCATTTGCAAATTCTGGGAGCCAACTTAATGGAAGTTCTTATGTAGAGCAGTGACTGTGCCAGTACAGAGGGCAGGAGATGTCTGCAGGGCTGGTCCTTGAATCTGAGAAACCTCCAGTCATTGTCACATTCACATCTCCTTCTGCCTGCCTGGCAGTGTACCCATCACAGGGCTCTTCACTCAGCTTGACCACCACATCTTGGGATGATGCAGAGCCCCTGTTCCTTGTGGGAACATCTCAGCAGGACTGAAGGCACTCAGTCCAGGAGAAGCCTCTTGGCAGCACTGTCCCCTTCCAAAGGGGCCTCAATTGCAAACAGATGGTCATAGTTCTGAAACCCCAAGAACCACAGAACGAGGCTGCAGCATGCTTGAAAGCACCTTCAGGAATCTCTGGCGAGATCTCCAACGTGACAATGATGTTTATGGACCACATGCATCCATGGGGAAGGGATCTGTGGTGTTGACGTGAATGTTACGATTCCTCTTGTACTGACATCTCTGCTAGGAACAGTCTCCCTTCCACGCTGCTCTGGGGGTCTGCAAACACAGCCCTGGGTACAGGACGTGCAGTGCTTCTGCTGGCTTTACATTAGCCTCTCCTGAAACCGATTTGGACACAGACACTGTGACAAATGCACACCCACCTTGGTCTCCATGCCTGTCACTCTGCAGCAAACCAGGGCTGCTCATAGCTGCAGGCAACAGCAGCTCTGGCAGTCCAGAGCTCCTGCTGCTTGGGCCATGCTCCTCTGGTTGGGAACAGCCCGGAGCCTGTTCCAGGCTTGCTTTGTGGTCCTCCAGGACTTCTTGCTCCACAAACATAGAGCCTCACTGCTCCGTGTTTATGGGCACGCTAAAACTCTAGCCAGCCTCCTGATACCATCTAATGATTAACAGCATTTCTATGTCCTGGTCCTTCTTTTCCCTCTCCCCTTTAGCTTCCCTGGATAGCTGGAAGCTCTGCTTCAGCCTGAGCAGCGCTGCCCAGTGTTTACTTTCATGTCTCCAAACAGTCTCTTGCATCCTTCCCAGTTCAGCCATCCTTGGCTAAACCGCCTACCACTGAGGACAATGTCTATTGTCCTGGTGCTGCTGCCTGGCCAGAGGACTGCTTCACATCTGGTGTGAGCACTGTAGGACTGTGGCTTTGGGAGAAGCACCCAAAAAGGAACCCACCAGAGTTCATTGCTCCCAAGCTGATTAATGTTTAATGTCCACTGCTAACAGCAGCGTGTGCCATACCCCTAAAATCCATCTGCAATTAACTGCTCCAGCTCCTGCAGCTCTTTAGGTGCTGCTGAGCTCCAGAATGTTTAAGTGCTTGGAAGTGCTGTAATCAGCCCTGCAGCATCAGGAATATGGGGAGAACGAACACTGTGATGGTGGGAGAGCCTGGCTCTGTATTCACAGGTGCCCATGTCACCTGGTCAGTGTGATGCTGCAGCTGTGGCCATCATGATGGTTATCCATGAGATTAATTTTTCTGCCAAGACAGGAATCATCAGCCTGCAACAGGCCCTGACCCATAAGCCCATTTGGATGAAGCATTTTGGTGTCAGCCTTCCTCCTTCCCTGTCCCTGCAGTACACCTTCCCACATGTGCCCCACCTGGAAATCCCAGGCCAGAGGCAGCAGAGCTGGGCACCTCCCTGGGAAGCTTTCCCCATTGCAGGGGAAGCTCAACCAGCTTCTCCCAGACAAAACAAGTGCAAAACAGCACTGGGAAAAGAAAACCAGCTGCTGCCCAACCCATCCTGGAGAGAGGTTCACGAGCCCTAGTCCAGGAGATGTGAAAACCAGCAATGCTATATGGTTCATGGTGATAAAACACATTATTCTCTGGAGCCTCCAAGGGCTGGTGCTGTGGAAACAGGGCACTGAGTGTTACACAAGTACTCAGGGACTGGTGCTGATTGGTTTGCAAAATCTCCAGGTTCTTCATCTGATTTCTGATCCTTCATCTGTGTGGGTGGGACAGAACTCTGCTTACCAAACCCTAAACGAGGACTCACTGCAGCGATTTACATCCCTTACTGTGAAAATCAGACATCACCCATGAAAACAAAGTACCAGCAACACAGCACAACTGGGCATGAGGAAATGCAGAGTAAAACCAAGAGGTTTCCTAGATCCAACTATCAAAAGGTTCCTCTCCTAAGGAAGAGCAGAGTGATGCAGTGTGGAAGACTGTGTTGGGAAGGAGGATTTGTAGAGCAGAATCCTCCACAACACAGGATAGAAAGTACAGGTCCTACCCCAGTCCTGTGGGTCCAGAAAAGCCCCGTGAAGTGGTACCCACATTGATCTCTTGTGTCCCCACTTCACAGCCTCCAGCACTGCCTGTCCCTGAGGATTGAAGGGGATGGGGAACAAGGATGAAGCAGCAGAGACTTCCCATATCTTCTGAGAGACGGAGAGCAGGAGAAGCAATGTGCAGACACAGGGCTGTGCAGTAGCTAGGGAGAGATTTTGCTGCTGCTCAGCAGCCTCAGAAGGAACAGCCCTCTCCCTGCACCATTGTCTACACCCGAGCCAGAAACAGGCCTGATTTGGCCCTAAACTCATGTATAACAACGACACAGCTGTGAATTTCCTCTCTCCTTGTTTTAAAATATATGAGCTGGTTTGCACAATCCCAGTATGAAGCAGCTTTTCCCATCTGTGGAGCTGTTCTCCAGCCACCACCCCAGCAAACTACTGGGAAGATGCCACAGCCCTGAACATCTGTGTGAATGTGTTGTGCCAGATGTTACCAGAAGATGATGCAGAGCTGGGTCTGGAGATGGATTCCTGGAAGTGCCACCCCTTCAAGCCTGACCAGAACCAGCCCTGAGAAAGCAGGATCTCCAACAAACATGGGAACAGAGTGCAAGGGCTGCGATCACAGCCTGTCCGACCCCCTGGGAGATCTGGCTTGCCACACAAACAGAGCAACTGGGCACGCAAGGGAGCACAGGGGCAGGGGGAGCTGTTGGGACAGGAATGCCAAAGGAAGGGAGGAACCAGCCCCAGCCGGCCCCACACAACCAGCTCCCAGCAGGTCTCCCACAGAGACCTTTCTGGAGGATGGTTAGCCATGGGAGCAGGCTCTGTGCTTGGCATGATGGTCTCTAGTGCTCCCCAGCTCTCCATGAGGTTGGTGGGTCACTGTCAGCACACAAGCCCTGCCCAAGCAGCACCATGGGTCAAGATTTCCAGGCCTGAGTGCCTGCACTACCTCTTCCCAGCCCCAGAGCAGCCAGCATGGCTGCCCTGACTGCTCAGACCTGTCCTCTGGGCTTTGCCAGTGGGTGAAACACTGCACGTGAAGCTGCAGTCCATCCCCTCTGCGGGGAGCTGAAGGCCAGCCCCAGTTCACCCCAGATACTGGCTCAACAGTGGGGGTGGCCCTGGTTCCTTGAGGAGCCTGGCACCCTGCAACAGTCCCGTATCCCAGACCCTGTTCCACATGGGCAGCCCCTGGTTTGGGTCCAGCCGCCCTTCCCAGGCACTTGGCCCTGGGCTGCCTCTGCTGATGGAGATCTCCACGAAGTTAGTTAAAGGAGCTGGTGCTGCAGCGTGGAGAATGTCATGGGCACTGCGTGGTGCTGGGAGGTTGGGGTGCCATCCCTCAGCTGACGGTGCAGAGGCTGGACAGCCCTGAGCAAAGTGCCTGTGGGGCTCACAAACCCCCCAACGCTCACACACAGACACCACTGACGTACTCACTCTCCTTGTTGCCTCTTAATTTAAGAAGTCATTCAGAGGGAAAACATGTTTCCTCTTTGTGAATGGCCAAATGGAACACAGATGGTGCATTAACTGGAAACATCTTGTGTTCCAGGCCGGTCGTATATTCACTCTGTTCAAGGACAGGAGCCACCATTTGGGATCATCCCTTCAATGTTCCTGATCTGTACTGCTCAGCGATCCCCTACTAAAATCATCACCTCTCCCCAACTTGCCAGCACTGCAGACACACCGGTCCAAAGGCTGTCAGTGTCCCCAGTGAGGTATCAGTTAGAGCTCCATGCTGACACAGAGCAAGGCCGTGGTTGTATCTGGCTGTAACGAAGTCTGTAGTATTTTGTGTCTCCTGTGGCTGCTTTGGGCCTGCTGCTCACCAGCTGAGTGCTCTGAGGCAACCCACTATGAAACATGGGCCAGGGAAACTGCCCCAGATGTTTCTGCATAAATGTGATTTCCTTTTACATAAAGAATGGATCTTTTGGAAGGAACCAGCACGTCCCAGCTGAAAGACTCCAAGTGCTGGAGTATGCAGTAAGTCCCTAGGTAAACTGGCCTGACAGACAAATTACCCTGAAGAACTGTGTAATCCTCATTTCATGATGCCAGTTTGCCCAGGGACTTCCTGCACTGGGTGCCTTTCCCTTTCCCTCTGGATTCTCTCCTTGGGAATGCACACACATGCTCACTATGATGCTGCAGATATCACCACTACCTCCAGAAATACCTTTTAGAATCCTCCTGATTTTTGGTGTCAGTGAGATCAATGTGCTACCATGTCCCGGGGACTCAGCGTGCATGGAGCAAGCACAGTGTTCCTCTTGCAGAGGGTGTTTTCTTTTTATGATCTCAGGGCTGTCAGGTTTTATACCCCAGATCAACCTCAAAACCAAATTTCACTGTTCAGGTATCCTTCCCGTGCCATTCACCAGGCTTGATCATGAAATAAGGAACATGTCCTGAGTTGAACTTTACCCTTGACTAGCTAGCTCCCTTATGAGCTGCAAAAAACCAGGGAGATGCCAAGTGAAACCTGGCTGCAGGTGCTCAGAGCAACGGCCTCAAGAACCTGCAAATCATGAAAGCTACACAGAAACAACCACAGATGTTAACAAGATGAAACAAACCCAAACTGCACATGTAGGCATCAGTCCTCTTTCCCCAGTGCAGCAGCCAGAGGGAAGCTTATAATCACTGCCACGCTTGGTTTATTTAATGCCAGGCCTGGTTACACGGGAAGGACAACAGGCAGGGCCTGTGTGTGGAGTGTGAAGGCCGCTCTGACAATGGAGTGAGGAGACCCCCTCTCCTGGGGGCTCAGTCCTGAGCAATGGTCCTGAGCGGGGTGCTGGGCCTCACACCAGGAACGGGCTCACTGAAGGTAGCTGTGCCTCAGCACTGCTGTGATTTGCAGCACCAAGGCTGCCGCAAGCAGCAGGATGGGTTTGCTCATGGAAACATCAGGGGACCTCATCCTAAGCATGTGGAGATGGAACATGAAGGATCATGACGCCTGGCTATCCCCATTTGTCTCTAAAGAGACAACAAAGCTTTGAGTCACAATGAGATGAAGACTGTATTTAGAAACACCTTACAGGATACCTGAAAAAGAAATGGGAGTGACGAACTGACCCATCTCCCAGCTGCCATCTTCAGCCTGCACAAGATGTCCTCACCCAGCAGAGAAAGGACCCCACCTGAGGAGCATGGCCAGGGCCCCGCTTGTCTGTGGGTGTCTGTGCTGGGAGCTGAACTTGGGACTTGGCACCTGAGACAAGACTCGAGGTGACTCTCAGGCTGTGAGGTCGGTGGCTGCAGGAGGCAAAGGCCAACCTGCCTGTGAGGTGAGTGCTCTGTAGGATGGGCCACTTCTGTCTGAATTCATCCCAGTGTGAGAGGAACTGGGACAAAACCATCCTGCAACGTAGCCCTCTCTTGACAAGACAGTTCCTTTACCCTGCAGACTGCAGCTAGCAAGGGCCAGGAGCCAAGAGCAACACTGATCATGAGGTGTCAGGAAATGTTTGCCATGACTTTATCCTTAAAATAACCCCCGTAGACATTTTGATCAGCTAAGAAAGGTCCTACCCAACCTCTCAGTACACAAAGCAACACAGACCCCCAAGGAGGAGTGATGGGTCACTCAACAAATGCCCATTAAAATGATGACTAAACTCCAGACAAGGAATGGATTGGGACCACGACTGGCTGGGCTCTTGTCCTCCACCCCATCACTGCTCAGCCAGATGGAGAGCTTGTGAGGGGGTTGAAACACGAAGGCAAGTGGCTTCCCCCAGCTATCCCAAAGGAAAAAAGGAGATCGTAGGAAACAACCAAACCTCTCAGTGCCTTAACAGAAGAGTGGGGTGTGTGTGTGGTGCTTGTGCAAGCGAGACGCAGCTCAGAGCCTTGTTGTGGAAATTTTGCTCTGTGACAAATATGTTATGAATGACTGGTCTTGAAAGGCAGCCAACATGTTGCTATCACAGCATTCGAGGGCTCTAACGCACTGCGAACGCTCCTGCGATAAATCATGGAAAACCTTGCTTGTGCTATCTTTAGGCACTGCAATGTTTCACTCTCACAAGTCACTCACAGCTCTAAAAATACAGTTTATATCATTGGATTCCTGGAATTCCTTTAGTTCTTACATTCTGATTTAAGTGGCATTAAAGCTGGGCTGTGTGGTTCAGGGCTTCAGGCTGATATTTCCTTGGGGATTAGGTATCACCTGGGGTCAGGACAGTGTTTGCGAGATTTATTTGATTTGGATCCAAAGGTAATTTGGAAAAATCTTCCTGTAGATACACCTCTTACCTGGCTATGTGGAACAAGGGCTAGATTTTATTTGGGACTAGATAGTAATTTAATAACCATTCCAATATAGATTTAAACTAAAACACATGCTCACCACGAGAACCGAGTGGAGATTATGTGGGGTCTTCTCCCCCAAACCTGTAGGTATCTCGCCCCTTCTTGCCTATGCACTGTGATATTGGGATGACTTTTGGGTCAGACACTTCTTTCTCCCTCCCTTTTTTTTTTTCCTGTTTCACTTAGACATCTTTCATACTAGTTATTGATTCAGAAACACCAAGAGCAAAAAAGTCTTGACCTCCCACCAGCCTGTCTGGATTTGATTACCAGCTCACCAATGGCTGATAGTTTGAGCAGAATTTAATGCTTTCTAATTTTCCTTGATAGGGACTATGAAGCACGTTACTTTTTTTTTATCCCAACTGGCAGCTCAACAAAGCCCAGCAATAAAAAGCTCCATTTGTGTAATAAACTGTTGTACAATCTACTACTTTGAACACAGGCCCTGAAAACGTGCAACCTTTCTGCACATTACAGTAAATGCAAACCAGATGGGCACTGGAAAATCCTCCCCTTTGTTGCAAGGGGCTAAAGGAGCTGGTGGTCAGAAGGTCTGTTTCACTACACAAATAAACAGAAGAGTTTAAGGACATTATTTTCCAAAATCAGCAGTGGGAAACCTATGTGGAAACATTATGAGCAGTGAGAGAATGTACTGCAGAGCTGGGCGGGCACGATGGGGACAGCTCAGCTCCCCTAAGTGCAGTAGCCAGTGGCCTCTGGGCACGTGCCTTGGGATGGATCCATCACCTGCAGTGGGAACTCTGAGACCCAAACAGGGAGACAGGGATGCAGAGACAAAGGGGTACAACAAGTCTCTCCTCTAAAGAGTCTTGGTCAGAAGTGGTCATCCAAACTCCAATAGTCACTGGAGAGAAATGGGACCCTGCAGAGGGGACTGAGCCTATCCTGAGCACAGCTTCTAAGGCAGAGATCCTCCTCAGATCAGGCAGGATGTCTCACACTGAGGTAACTGTAAGTGAAATACATCTGTCTCAGAATCCTAGGGCAGGGAACAAGTCCTAAGCCAGGGACTTGCTGTCTCTGGACTGCAACAAAGGATGCCTAACTCCTCACACCCTGAACACAGTTTTTGAGGAGCTGTTTGATAGTAAATAGCTCCTGCTTGTGCTCAACCCCCTTTCTGGTGTTTATCATTAAACTCTTTCTGAAATCCACCTGGCACTGGGAGAGATGCATGGTCAGAGTCAACCACAGAGCCTGTGTCCTCTATGGATTCCTAAGTCCTACCCAATGAGCAGGAAACTCGTTTTATTGCAACCCAACAGTCTCGCTGCATGGACTGCAGGTGAAATGGGCTGTGCAGGGATTGAGAGAGTGAAGTCACCATGCTGAGCTCAAAGTGCCTACCTCCAGCAAGACAAAAGTGTAAGAGCCAGTAGAGCACAGGTCCAGTACCCAACCAAGGTGCATGCACAATGAGTAGGATGGGAGCTCTAGGCAGATCTTGTAACTAAACCCAGCATCGCAAAGGAAGGAAGATCCACAGCCATGTCTTGCCTTAGGCTTTTCCAAGACAATAATTCACAGCTCTTCCCAGTTCAGGCCAGTGTGGACCAGAACTTCTGAAGAGATGTCATTGAATATAAAAACACCATGGGCTGTGGGATTAGGCATGGTTGTGGTAAAAGGGCAGCATGACAGTGCACCATCCCAGGGGCAGAGAAGGACCAGGGCTTGGAGGTACAGCTGAAAAGGCAGATGTCAGGATTCTAGAGGAAACAGCCCCTATTTTCCTGGACCTATGCATCCAGTCCTGAGTTTTTGTAGGTCCTGCTGAATGGGCTTTCTGCTTGCTCAAAGGTGATTTATTTTTACAAATTTAAATGAAATCCCCTCAGCCATTTTGAGTAATACTAGAGTTAAAAAGACTATTTTCCTATTTAAAAAATATTATAGCTAGACTGTTTTTATTAAATCAAAATTAAGTCAAATAAAGCCTGCAGTTTGAAAGTTCAGGCTCATGCAGGAGCTAGTCCTCTCTGGGGAGCTGTGCCCTTGAGACACGGGTGTCTGTCCAGTGCCCACCAGCCCACAGCTGGAAAGAGCATGGGGAAGAGGCCACATCCTGCCTGTCTGAGGTGTGCACACCCTGTTACCCTCAGGAGATGGGATGGGATGTGACAGGGCAGGAGGGGTGGGGAGGGACAGGCAGGTGACACACCTTGCCCTTGCTTCTCCTTACATGCTCTAAAGACAACAGATGGGAGTTCCATCTCTCACCACACTCATTCCAGGGAATCGTCTCTTTCAGTGGCATCACCTTGGATGGTGGGTCCCTGCTTCCTCTTGCTGGTCTCCCCCATGTTTTTGTGGGATGAGGGAATGAGGGTGGCAGTGGTGAGCACACCCATATGGGTGCCCTTCATGGAGGTGGGATGTGAGGAGACACCTACATCTTGCTTTTTCCACCATGGCAATCCCAACCACTGACCACCCTGTGGTGGGGGGGATGGGGTAAAAGGTCCCTGCAGCAACAACCCAACACATGGTGCTGGGTGGGACAGGGGCAGGTCTGCTTCAGGACCCTGTGGTGTCCCACAGGGCAAGGGGAGGTGGCTGCTGTGGAGGGCAGCCTGTGGGGCCACGGGATGTCCCACTCCCTCTGTGCTTGTCAGGCTGCTCCACCAGCTCTGCAGGAGCTGTCACACCAGAGACTGACATCAAAGGCAGGCCTGGGTGCTGCATGACATGCATGACACTTGGTGGGCCCACCAGCTCCTGAGATGATGTGAGATGAACAGACCCGGCTGTTCCCAAACAGGGATGGCAGGAAGAGCCGAGCCCCTTCCCTGTCTGAAGTGTGAAAGAAAGGGAAAAGCAGCAAAAGGAGGAGAGCAGGGGGCTGGAGGGATGCCCAGACTGTCAGGGGCTCTTCTCATTTAGAGACTGCAAACAGCCCAGTCGAGGGGCTGCAGGGCTGAAGCCATGTCCTACTGGGCCACCAAGCTGACACCCCTGGGAGCACAAGGCCCTGGCATGGGGTCAGCTGCAAGGCAGATGGCTTGCAGTGCTGCAGGGCAGTGCAGTCAGTATCTGCATGTCTGCTGGTCATGCTGGGATGCAGCTTTTGCCTGTGGGCACCTGGAGATGTTTCTTCCTTTGCCTTGTGCCATAACAAAGACTATGTGAGAGAATGAATGGAAAAGCAAGGATGTGAAAGGTACAGAGAAAATGCCATCTCTTTACATCACCAAACAGTCTGCCTCTCTAGGAGTCTGGGTCACCTTTCCCATTGTTATCACATTATCTTAGGTGTACTCTGGGATCTGAGACTGTAGAAAAGAAGTGCCCTCAGTGGTGCGACTTAGTCTGACTACGGGCAGACCTGGGCCTGGTTCTCTGCTGTGTTACTCCAGTCTGACACCAGTACTTTGCCATGATGACATCATTTGGATTATTTCTGATTTATAGTGATTGAGAAAAATCGTGTCCTGTGCAGTAATGCAAACAGCCAACGGCACAGAGCAAAGCTAGCGCCGCCGAGCTGCACTCCACACCGCACGCTGCTCGGAGTGCTTACGTTGAGAGCCTCAGAGTGCACAGGAGGAATTTTCTCCATTTCATATATTATACAGTTGCCTGAAAGAAGTGGCAAACAACTCCTCAACCCCAGCATGCTTTGTGCAGGAGAGTTGTCCATCAGCTCTCTTACCAAGAGATCTCCACTGAAACTCAGATCAGGATCTTCCAGCAATATCTGGCCCCACAACCAAGGAACAAATGACCCTTGCAGAGGCCAAGGCCAAAGTTTTCACTGTCACAGTGAAGTAAATTTGCAGCAGATGAGGTTATCTGAAGCACCCAGTGCTCTGGGAGAGCAGAACAGGTCTATTGGTGCCTTTGCAAACCAGACGCCCTCTCCGTTTCTCTTCCCCTGATCACATCAGCCTGATTCACCAGCACACCTCGTTACTATGGCCAGAACACCAGCCTCTTCCTAAGACCTTGAAACGCCACATTTCAGCCAAAATTACACCAAACACTTGCACTAATCAAGGTAACTGCCCCAAGCCTGACAACAGCATTGAGAGCTGACCCAGAAAGACTGAGCCAAGGAGCCACTTCCATCAAATCTCCCAATGTTGCCATCAAACACCCTCAGAAGCACCACACACAAAAACAATGAGCTGCAAACCCTGCTTGGGGGAAGAGAAGCATTTGCCCAGCCTCACACCCCCTCCTGACACCGCTGCGCGAGGGACTCACCGTTCTTCCTCTCCGCAAAGGGTGGTGGCTGGAGCGTGGTGCCATCTCTCACTTGGCTGGCAGCCTTGTCTTTGGGTGTCTTTTCCTCTTCATTGTCACTTGGTGGGCTTTTGTGGTCCGAGCGATCCTGCTTGATCCCACCATTCATCACCGTGCCTGAAGGGACCCGTCCAGGTTCTGGGTGCTCGGGTTGGGAAGGAGACACCAGAGCGAGTTCTGGAAGAGAAGCAGAGCAGGTTAGGACAAAACCCCCAACCAACCCTTGGAACAGCAAGCACAGGCTGGCATTTGTGAAGCAATCAGGCAATTAACCAGACAGACAACTATTCCACCTGCTCTGTGCAGAGGAAGACCTCAGGGTTCCCTATGACCTGATGGATTCTGTTCACCTTGTCTGCTGGGTCTGCATCCTTGGCTGGAAGAATTCCCAGCTGTAAGCACTGGATATTTGCAGGAAGCCAGGGGTGTTATGGAAAAGCAGAGCCATGGGGCACCCACATGAGAGCTCCTGAACAGATAGAAATGCAGGACAGATCTACAAAGGAGAAGAGTCTTCCTTTGAAGAAGGCTCTGGTGAGCTGAGCAAACCAGGTGACAAGTGATTCTGCACCATGCAGAACAGACCACTAATTGCTTGATACAGAGAGCAAACGATGGATAGCTTCTCCACCAGCAAGTGTGCAAACACCCTGCAAAGCAAAGCATGACTGCAAACCTGAATCTTTCCTATCAAAGCCATGGTCAGCACACACAGCCTTCAGGAGGACTTGGACTGGGCCAGGTGAAATGTTTTCAAGGTCTCTGAAGGGTGAGAGGACTTGTCTGCTTGTTTGTTTACACACTGCTCTACTCCAAGGTTTATGTGAGGAGTACAGTCAAAACACAACAGGGAAACTCAGGTTTTATACACAAACTCAGGTTGGGTGTCTATAAAACATCTGACAATGCTTCTATCTCACTGGAAGCAGGGAGAGGAAGGACTCAGCTCACACCAAACGTATCTGCGGGATGCAGGAGCCTGACCCAGGAGTGCTGCTGGCGCTGAGCTCCGCAGAAGAAAGCTGCAAGGAGCACTTCAACAAAGCCTTGTCCAAGAAAACAATAACCTCCAGATGCTAAGTGAAAGTGAATGCTTGTAAGAATCAGCACCAGCTCCTAATGAGTCCCATCAGGAAAGAGCTGAGGAGAGCTAAAAAAGGTCATTTGTGCAGAACAAGAATAGAAAAGTGCAAGATTGATTCGGTGATAAAATCTGATTTAATACAAAAAAGTTACCAATTTACTGTATAAGGAAGTAAGAATAGTGCACTGGGTGTGATAGCATCTCCTCCATGCCACGTGTGCCAGCACTGCCTCACACCCCTCTTCCTACCCTGCACCAGCAGGGATTTTGCCATCTGCTTGCTCATCCCTGCCCCCCTCAGTGCCCACCCCCACCTGCCCTGCCCGTTTCCCCCTCGCTGCATCTCACACTGTGTCCGTCTGTCCTGCTTTACCCTGTGTGTTGTTCTGGGAGAAATTCCACGTAGGGTGCCCATGTGGTGGGGGCACTGGCCAGAGAGGAGATCCCAGGGTGACCTGTATCACTTTGCAGGTGGGACATAGACCCGTCCCCACGCACATCACACCCAGGACAGCCAGCATCCCCACCCAACCCCCTGTCCAGGCTCTGAGACAAAATGCAGACCATGTTGGACTCAAACAGTCCTTACCTGAGCAAAGCCCCACGTCAGACCTTCCCTTCTACTGCTGCCTTCTACACTGGCCTTTGCAGCCCTTTCCCCATCTCCTGTGCTCAGCTATTCCTACCAGAACCGTACATGCTGCCACCACACATGGAAACAGCCCCTCCAGGCAGCCAGACACGCCAGGGCTGTGTCATGTGCCACATCTTTGAACAGACAGTCTCAGTTTCCACCTCTGATCCAGCATTTCAGCTCCTCTGAACAGCTCGTTGTCGCATTTCTAGCGGTGACTGTGTACCATCACCACCACGATGGGCAGCTGATCTGCTGCACAACCACCCACGGGGGGCTGTAGGGCTGCAGACCCACTCTGGCACAAGCAGCACTACCCCCAGAGCTCTCCCTTTAATTCACAGCCAGCGTGGAACATGCAATCAGTGTTTACACTGCTGTTTAAAAATGCAGAGGTTTTCAGCTTCCAGAAGTGGCTGATAGGATGCATCTTCCCAGTGGAAACAGGGAGCGATGACAGGACAATCCAGCAAACTGCATCTGCTTACAAAAATGAGACTTTGTTCAGCTGAACACTAAATCTTTGATAAATTAGCCAGGGCTTTGGTGACGTACATGTTGAACCAATATGACAGTTTTATATGGATTATGATTATTAATGCTTTTGAAAAATAGAGAGAGCGTGAGCCAGACAGCCAGTGCTGAAGCCACAGGACCACCAGCAGAGGCAAGAGCCTTGCAGGAAGGCTTCTTGCAGGCGCTGTGCACGATCCTGCTGCACTCAGCATATGCAAGGCTTTAATTCGCAGCGAGCGTCCCGGGGTCCCCAGCGCCTGAGCCAGTGGGTCACGCCGTGACCCGGGACATGCATGCTTTCCCAACACATTCAAGTACCACTGGCTCAGTGGTGCTTTTTTCCCCCTCCCCCAAGTCCAATTTGGCCTCAAAACATCCCACATTGTTCACTCCCTTCAGCCTGAACTGATTGGCTTTACAAGGCTTTTGAGCCTCAGAGCACATCGCCCATCAGCCTCTGCTGCCAACAGTCAGGGCAGGGTGATGGGCAGCACGGGCCCTGTCCCATCTCCCTCTGCCTAGAAATGTGAAATGCAGAGTGCTGGACTACCATGGTAGCTCACAGGTACCTCCTTGTGTGATGGTGAGAGGCACTTGATATATAAATATAAAATGATAAAAATATAATTCACAATTAATATATAGAAATAGAAATAATAAATATATAGACTCTAAATAGCAATAAATTGGTAAAATATAAATAGCATTAAATAGATTAAATATAAACATATCATTATTAAAATATGAATAACAATAAAATATATAAATATAAATGTAAATATAAGTATAAATATCCTCTAGAGCTGATGATTGTTTTACAAGCCTCCCCTCTTTCAGTTGAGACAGCAGCATAGCATGGATCAGGATCAAATCTGCTCTCCCATAGATAGACCTGCCCAGCCAGGAATCCTGCCTGCTCTTCCTTAGAGCCACATCCTGCTTGGCAAGGCAAGAAGACAGCTGACTGCTTTGCTTGCACCCAGAGACCTTTTGCCTCTCTGAGACCCTCCCCGGTCTGCCAGGGAATCGCCAGGGCATGCTCTGCTATTATCTTCTTGTTTTCCTTGCAGACCGTGTCCCCGTTGGGTGATTCCCCTCACTGAACAACCTGATGCCTCCTCAGGGGCTCAGAAAGCCCCAGCCTGTGACAGCGCTGAGGGCAGCAGCAGGCACCCAGCCACAGGCTGTTTCCCACAGATGGGCAAGTTCCTCCCGTGCCCTGGAGAAGTGACCTGCTCACCACTTCAACTTCTCCTCCAGAAGCTGCAGCTCAGGAGAGGACCCCTGGAAAGGTGGCCAGGGGACTTCCCCAGTGAATGGAAAACCAGCCAAGGAAACCTGTCACAAGCCTTGATAGCCTCCTACCCCCACTGAGGAGTCATTCCCTGCAGCTCCTTGTGAAACCCCTCTGTGGGGCCAGTGCCAAGACCCGTGGAACAGAGCTGTGCAAACATGACACTGTCATCTCCACTCAGGGCAGACACACTCAGCATTTGGTCACACTGAGATCCCCACACTCAGCAAGGTTGGCCAACTGTTCCCACCCCAGGGGGTTTAGGATAGTATCTCCTTCCCAGCCTCCAGACAACCAGTGCTGACATCAGCTCCAGGCTGCCCAAAGGCCACTTGTGGCCCAAGACAAAAGAGCCCAGTGATGGCAAGTGGCAGCTGTCTTCATCCAGGACAGCTCCTGGCCTTCAACCTCAGGACGATAAGAGATAGGGGCTGTTCTCAGGAGAGCATCTCAGCTCTGGCCTTAGCCCCATCCCCTCAAGCTACTTTTGAATCATGGAATCACCTAGGTTGGAAGAAACCCTTTAGACCACTGTCGTAGGACCTAGAAGCTAACCAGCTAGTGTGGAGAGGACGTACCCTGTAGAGCATTGCAGATGATGTCATTATGTGGCAGCAAGGCAAGAAAAGCTCTGAAAATGTCAGAATTGAGAAGAACATTAAAGATCAGTCAATGACAGTGGTTTGGTACAAAGTGACCATCTTAAGAAAAGGAGGGTGCCAGGGCAATGGGGTGGCACAGTGATGTAGCTGGAGTCTAACATTTTGGCAGGAGGTTTCTCCATGGAGAACAACCACCTGATGGGTTTGATGATCAGCAGGACATCCCAAAGGGCTGCCAGCACTTTCTTCCTCCTGCTTCCAGTGCTGCAGAACTGAAGCTACTCTTATCTCCTTCCCTTGCTAGCAAAGTGCCCTGACATGGGATGTGTGGACAAGCCTGGAGAGCCTGCAGCAGGGATGGGATCTGGGTTGAGCCTGTGGGGACATTTCTGAGCGATGAGCTCCATGGAAAAGGCAAAGCATGCCTTCTGTTCCCTGTCTGCCTACTTCTCCTGCAGCCCTGGTGATTCTTAGAGAAATAATGGGTCAGTATTAACAGTCCAAAAGGTAACAGCTTGAAACCTTTGCTAAACAATGAGCTTTCTTGGGGGAACCAGGAGCAGGCCTGTGCTATGCAAAATCCCTTAGCTGACATCTGGGCAAAATCCAGAGTTGTGCCCACTGCCAGCTGTCTGATCAGACCCAGAGCACCAACAGTCTCCAGTAAACACCCAGGGCCTTGAGAACAGCATGTCTCAGGTCAGTGACCTGGTGCAGCATCCAGAGATCTCTCATCCATCTGACCAGACGTTGCTGTGCAAGCACTGGAGGTTGGCAGCCTGGGCTCCCTTTGCATCCACCAGGGTGAAACAGGAGTTCCTGGGGAATGGTCATCACGCCTGTCTCTGAGCTGAAGAGCAGGGTGATCCCATCCCTAAAGCACCTATTTCTTGCTACTGGCCTTAGAAAGACCCTGCATGAAGGACTCATAGAATCATAGATTGGCATGGGTTGGGAGGGACCTCAAGGATCACAGAGCTCCAACCCCCTGCCACAGGCAGGGACACCAACCTCCAGGCCTGGAGCTACTCAGATGGGGAAACCTAACACTAGCTGAGTGTCCACTCAGCACCATTTCCAGTGATTATTCCAGGGTGTCCAGTCCACAAAAGGATGCTCCTAACTCGGAGGATTGTTTCAGAATTCAGCTGAAATCCAGTCCCAGCCCAAACTTGCATTTTTCCATTGTCTGGTGAAATGGGGATCCCTGGTCTCTGAAGCTCCCCCTGGCACCAGCATCAGTGCTGCCATTAACACAGACACTGCTTCTACTACCAGGTCATGGCTCTGACAGCTCCATAATTAGCAGGTTTCTCATTTCAGTGTGGAGGATTCCTGAGGCCAGGCTGACCCATCCCATTGGGAGATTCATGAGCTCATGGGCACAAATGTCCAAAAGATCCAGGCTGAATTTTCTCAGAGCATCACATTGCATTGAGGACAAACCCTGCTGATGCAGAGACCCTGCTGACTCAGCAGCCTGGAGTCTTCCCCCAGAAGGGTGTCTGTGCCTTGCAAGGCTGGTTTGCCTGTGAGAGGCAGCACCAAGACAGGACACCAGCTGAGGTCCCCCAGCCCACAGGTAGGGCAGCTCCTGCTGGCCCTGCTCACGTAGCCTGACACAGCAGGGATGCCCCTTGCACTGGGTGTGTGCACTGAGCCCACATCCCAGGGGTGCCCCCTCCCCAGCACATCTGCTGAAGGCCAACAGAGACCAGCACCCAGCTCAGGTTCTTCCTGCACATGGATTCTGGCCCTGCAGCCACCAGGAAGGTCTAACTGTGGTCAGCCACCCCAAAAGGCTCTGCCAGTGACACCTGCACCCCTACCAGCAGCTGCCTCCCCACGTTAACACAGGCAGAAGGTCATTTGAATGTCTTTAGCTGGTGCTGCACTCTTTAACCACATCCTGATCCTGCAGCATTGGTGGTTTTGTCTGATCTGTCTCCTGGTTTGGTACATTTTAGAAATGCCATAAACAAAATCTTTCTGAAGGAGAGAAAGCATGGCAGAGACTTGAAACGGGAAGTGAGCACAAACTGGACCTGCACCCCTTTACTAGATGCCAGAAGGAGGGGAAGGGCCAAGCCCCACAGTGACAAACACTATTAATAAAGTGGCTGGAGGCAGAGCCAGCCCGCCAGCCTTGGACTATCCCTCTGCCCAGCACAGGGGCCTCGCCAGCTTGAGTTGGCACAGGGAGCATTCAGTGGGTGGGAAAGGCCACTGACTGACCTCATGGGGCTTTGGGAAAGGTCCCAGACTGCTGGCAGAGGACTCGTGCCCAGGGGGTGCGTTCCCACCGCAGCAGGGACTAACCTGAGCCAGACCTGGGACCGGACCCAGGCGCTGGGGGGTCAGGCTCTGTGTGTTGCCTCTCTATCCCTGTGGCCATGGGCTTCAGCACTGAATAAGAACACGTCTGATGATGGGGCTCACGTCCAATTTGGTGACCTGGAGCCTCTCTACCTTCAGCTACAGAACCACAGAATCATAGGGGCTGGAAGGGACCTCAAGATATCGAGTCCAGCCCTGCCTCAGGAAGCAGGACGCCAGGAAAGCTGTTGATCTCTGTAGACCCTAGCATCTCCTTGCTGAAGGTCTAGCAAAACTATGGGGCATGCTTGTCCAGACCTCTGTTTCTCTAGCCCTCCACTATCAGCATGGACAGCAGCTGGAGCAGACATGGTCCTGCTGCACAGAGGGCAGGGAACAGATGCAGAGGATCTGCCAGTCCAGCTAAGCACAGGATGCTGTGGGGCTCCAAGCTCACTGAGCATAGTACTGTCAGCAAGATACCCCACCCACAACAGACACCAGACAGGCAGCACATCAGATCCAGATCTCATCTCTAGCCAAAGTGCTATGAAAGACACCAAGCTCCTTTCTCCATCCCAAAAGCCAAGGCAGGTCAGAAAACGTACGGTTTCTTCAGACAAGCAACTGAAGCTCTGTGGCATGGGAAAGAGTAACAAGAACTGAAGAACCAATCTCTTTTTAGCAGTCTTCCAGAGACACTAGCAAATGAAACATTCATGGACCATTATCCCATGATTTAATTTTTCACTCTAGGATCATTCCTGTCATGTCATAAAATCACTTCCATTAGCTTATCAAGCTTCATCTAGAAACAACATAGGCTCCTTGCCCCTGCTTTCCGGTCTGGAAGGCTGCTCAAGAATGTCATTCTTCTACTGGCTAGAAATTTTAATCTACCCTCCAGTCTACATTTATCTACAGAATCACCCAGACTCAAAGACCAGGGCTGTGACCAAAAAGGGACATGTTTAGGTGAGTACAGGTGGAGTTATTTCATGAAGCAAGGCTTGGCGTTAACTGGAACTCCAGGTCCAGTTGCTAATCTCATCACTGGTCCCTCTTACTGCAGTCACCAGCTCCCTGGAACACCTGAGGAATCAGTTCCCTGTCTGTGTGAAAGGATCAGGACACACTCCAAAGCTGCACAGGAATTACAGATCTCTTTCATCACAGACAACATTAATGACAGAGAAGAAACTATTTGTTATCCCACATCAGTACAAGGACAGATATTTGGGGTTTCCATGCACAATCCAGATTCCTGTTGGAATATCCTTTCCAGAGGAGATGAGCTGGGCTTGGGAAGGACACACACACAGCTACAAGGCTAGATGCAGTGGAGTATCTCCAGTAATGGTTTTGTCTGTATCCTGGCAAGTAATATTTGGGAAGTGCTGTGACGGGCTGAACAAGGATATCATCCCAATCACATCAAACAGCCTAGAAAGGTCACCAGCTATGGCTCCCCCTGAGGCAATGGTGTTATATCAACAGATTCCCATCCCCAAACCTTAAACCACAACAGGTTTAAGCCTTGCCTATTCACAGAAAAATGGGGTCTCAGCACCAAAACTTCAGTAGGTGCAGCCAGGATCACAGTAGAGGAGTTCCAGATTGGGGGGCTCAAAGCTCAAACCCTGCTGTCTCCTCTGGACATGCTGATGAAATAGTAATGATAGAATGGCATGGGTTGGGAGGGACCCCAAGGGTCACAGAGCTCCAACCCCCTGCCACAGGCAGGGACACCAACCTCCAGGCCTGGAGCTACACAAGGTTGCCCAGGGCCCCAGCCAACCTGGCCTTGAACACCCCCAGGGACGGGGCACCCACCCCCTCTCTGGGCAGCCCCTTCCAGCCCCTCACCACTCTCTCTGCAAAGAACTTCCCCCTAAGATCTCCTCTAACCCTTCCCTCCTCCAGCTTCACTCCAGCCCCATTGTCCTGCCAGGCTCTGCCCTTGAACAAGCCCATTCCCCTCCTGTTCCTCTGCTCCCTTCAGGGACTGGAAGGCTGCAATGAGGTCCCCCCACAGCCTTCTCTTCTCCAGGCTGAACAGTTATGAAGAGTTAGGATGTATATGGTACAGGACAGACACAGCACCTCATACCTCAAGCCTACTAGAGCTAGGTAAAGACACCTGGATAAAGATGAGTTCAGGGATCTTGGATTTTCAGAACATTTCTGATAACCTGCCCCACCAAAAGCTTTTAAACAAACAGCTGTTACAGAATCTGAGTGCTTAGAAATAGTGAGCAAAGAGCCAGGTGGCTTTAAGGAAGGAAATTGTGCCTGGGCTTGTGCTGGTCAACATAATGACCCAGAGACAGAAATGTTCTTTATACTGCCCAATTACTCAGTGCCCTGAAACAAACCTGACATGGGGAGCTAGAGAAGGGCATCCTGATACTGAGTGGTAAAAAGGCAAATGCACAGTACTGTCTGTGGGGAAAAACAACCCACAGAGAGGAGCAACAAGGATGACCAAAAGAGAACTGACATGGGCTGGGACTGCCAGGCTGAAGCCCAGCCAGGAGTGGCCCAAATAGCATCAGTAGGAGATGGCTGTTCACTGCAGCGAGAATCAGGGAAGTGCTCAAGCATCAGGTCTGGAAAAGGCAAAGGAGGGATTTGCTCAATTATTTTCCAGTTAAACTCTGGAACTCTTTGCTGCACATGCCAAAAGGTTGGGTGGGTTCAAAGGGCACTCAGGCACATTTTTTGGGGAGAAAAAAAAAGAACTCCATCATGAGATACTAAAGAGAGAGGATGCTAGGCTTGACTCTGAGCCTCTGAGGCACAGATGTGAGAACAGACCCATGGTGTGAAGGGTCCCTGAGCACTCAGCAGTCTCCTCTAGCCATGTCCCCATGGCTGGTGACCAGACACTCAGCTACACTCACCTGTCTTTTGACCCAAAAAAAGGCATTCTTGTGTGGGAAATGGAAAAGCAGCCCTGGGAAAGAGACAGTTCTGCTTGTTGGGGAGAAGCTGCAGAAGCCAGAGAAAAAGCAGGCAGGAGGGTCTTGAGAGATGTGAATTGGTGCCTGGTTCAGCAGGGGGTGGCTTTGTCATGGTAAGGAAGGTGCAGATGGAAAGAGCCCCTGGGACAACCTTTTGTATAGGGATGTTGTGGTTCTGGTGTTAATGAAAAGTCCTGAAACCTGACTGGAGGCTGCTGCCTCAGCCATGAGAAGGGATCAGTTTGCTCAGTTGTTACTGAAGCTGCCTTCCGTCCCCCCAGTCTCAGTCCATCCCTTTCAATACCCCACATTTTGTTCTCTCTTCCACAGAGGAATGTGCCCCAGTGGCTGCCTGGCAAATCCAGTTTGCGCCATGGTGGAGTGCAGGTAGGGAGGAGAAACACATATGGAGCAGAGAAGGATGGAGGTTTGTGGCAAGGGCTCTCAAGACCTGGCTGAGACTCAGTGCGCCCAGCGTAGCAAATGCTCCCAGGCTCTGAGGAGCTCTGCGGCCCCACCACATCCCCGGCTGCCAGGGGACATTCCTCAGAGCTACTCACTAAATAATGGAACCTCAATTTCCTCCTTCTTGTGGCAAAGTTAAAAAAACATTAACATTAACCAAATTATACCCTGGGCTAAACAAAGGAGGGCTGGGGCTGCCAATCTGACAATTATCCCCAGTGGCTCTTAATACGACACAGAAATACTGTGCAGTTACCCAATGGAGCCAGGCTGCCCTGGGGGAAAGGAAGAACAATACACTGCAGGGGCCAGAGAGCCAGGAGATGAAGGATTTACACTGATTATCCCTGCTGCAACCCACACGTGGCAGGGGAGGGACGCAGCATGGGGAGAGCCCATCATCACCCACCCCTGGAGATGCAGGTGGGACTGTTCTCCCAGGAAGGGGGCACCAGCAATGGGGCTGTGAGGGGCTCTGCTGCCAAGGGTTTTGCAGCTGTTGCTGCCAAGGGAGCTGGGGGGTGGGCTAAAGGCTGGCTGCAAGGTGCTAGAACTGGCAATGCTGTCCTCTCCAGCATGGCTGCAAGTGCAGTGTGCTGTCCTGCTGCACAGAGAGCGTGGGACAAGCTGCCTGGGGCTGTGACAAATGCTGGTGGCATTGCTCACACAACATCAGCACGCTCTGGGCTGCTCCTGAGTCTCACACTCCTCTTGCAACCCACAGAAGTCATGCTGTGGGAAAGCACAGGTTGGAGTTCAGGGTGAGGAACCTCCAGAGCAGGAGGGGGAGGATGCATGGTACTCACCCCCAGAGTGCTCTGTGTGTCGAGCAGGGCCCTTAGATGGCTCTCAGCCACATGTGAGTGCTGGTATTCTGGCCCTCACTGATGCAGCATCACTTTGAGCATTTCCCCTTCAAAGATGGTATCTCAGTCTCCCACTCCCCAATCCTAGCTTGACTACAAGACCTGAAGAGGTCTGCAGGAACACTCCTGGTTTCTATGCTCTCCACATCCAGGATGTACGCACACGTACCCTTGGAGCACGGAGCAGAGCTGCTCCCCAGGAAGCAGGGTGCACACTGCAGCAGCTCTGTGGGATATATATTCCAAATATATATATTCCTGGAGACTATTCTCTGGCTTCTTTGACCATTGGGACTCTCCAGCCTTGTAAGTGTCCTCTGCTCTCTCAGGGGTCCTAAAGGTCCCCCTAAGGTGCGTAATGTGGATTGGGTTTTAGCAGGGGATCCCTCATGCATCCACAAGCCAGGCAGGAAAGTTCTCTGCTATGGATGAGAAGGACTGAGACCCACCCCTCAAAGGCAGGATCAGGCCCCTTGTTATTCCTCATAGAAACCACAAACCAGCTTTGAAACCATGCAACCTGAGTGCAAAATAACTGTGGCTCTGTATGGCTTGTGCAGGGGAGCCAGACCTTCCCCTCTGCACTCCACTGCATGTGCAGGGCCACCCTCTTCCTCAGCCCACTCGTCTCAGCAGACAGGGCAGGCTCTGTGCCAAGGGTGCCACCTTTCTGCCCATCCAAAAGGGCTCAAGGACATACCTGTGCCCTCAAGCTCTGGGTCTGGTTGGCCCCAAACTTCCTATCTCACTTTGCAAGGAGCCAAGGTGCTAAATGCTGTAACCATTAGTCCTGGAGCACAGGGAGGATAGGGACATCCCTACCTTAGAGACTCAGAGGGGTAATTGTCTGATTCATATCAGGACCAGACCTGGTGCTTTAGAATTACATCCAGGCTTGTTGTTTTGGTACAGTAACCAAAAGCAGATGCTGGATGGAGCAGCCAGTGAGAAGCAGAAGGACTCCTTGTGGGTATGCACAGCCCAGCACGCAGAAACAACCAGTCCAAGGAAGGATTTTCTTGCTACCTAAACCACCCTGCCACGTTCAGATCCGTCCTGAGCGACTGTGAGCCCTGCTGCCTCCTGCAGACTGGCCCTGTCCTCCCCTGTCTTGGCACCCCTTTGCCCCTTGGGGCTGACCCAGTGGCTGAGCACATCTTGCATCCTCCCTGGTGCTCCGCAGGCATTTCCTCCCCTGGCTCAGGGGGTGACTGGGGGGTGACTGCAAGGCCCAGGTGCAGGGCTGAGCCCACCACATGCTCCTCTGCAACACTCCAAGTCCTGCTCACAGAACCCGTGATGGAGCTTTGAGGTCCCCAGTTTCTAGTCCATGTTATCATGCATTTCTCTGGTCTGGTCACTGATCTCAGGTGAGACTTGTGTGTGCCTCCTGACCACAGGGATCCCAGCAGCACGCAGCAGAGCGAGGCAGAGAAAGCCTGTGCCCTGGGACAGGCTGATGCTGCCTCAGAAGAGTGAATAGTCAAGTGCAGACAGGAGGCAGTGAAGAAAAGGGATGATCACCAGATCACACGGTCCTTTCCCGGTGCGTGCTGCACCCCTGCCCGCTCCCAGGGCCAGCTCTGCCTCTGCTAGTCAGAGTACCTGTGCTGGGGAGGGAGCCCCTGAGCTTTCCTCTCCCACACAGGCAGCCCTGATGCCACGTTTTGCTGCTCTCAAACCAGAGCTGGGGACAGATGCTGAGGGCTGAGCCCAGGCTGCTCAGTGGAAACTCCATTGATTACTCGGTGTGGTACCTTCCCGACACCACGAGCACCTCAGCCCTGGGGGAAAATCTGGGTTCTATCAGCTCTTATAAGCAAGTGTTTCGAAAGGTTTACAGAAAAGTAAAGTAAACAGAGCTCTGAGTAACAAAAGAGCCCCGTTTATGCATTCTTTGATTCACTGTAAAGGATGGTGTAAACTGACTTTTTAACCAAGCATTAGGCAAGATTTGGGCCCCCGCCATCCTATAATAAACAGTGACATGGCTATATTAAAATATTTACTTAATGCACTGAAGTGACTTATAGTATGAGTGGCTACTCAATAGGATGGCCTAAGTGTTGAGGCGTCAGGTGCCATCGCCTGTATAAATATTCTGTGTGCACTTGTTTATAGGAAAACCCCATCTGGATTTGGCTAAAGCAGCAGACACCCTGCTGACCCCAGCTTTTGCTATTGGAAAATATAACACAAGTGTTCACTCATCTAGAATAACAGCAGCAGTTAAGTGCCATCTGACAGACAGAAGGGTATTGGCTTTTCTCAATAGACAGCAGGCTTGGTGCTGTGAAGGGCTTCACAGCAGCAGCTCCCCAAGATTTACAGCATCCTGTGGACCAGAAGCAGAAGGTTCTGCCTCCCTGCGTGGAGCCCTTGGCAGACAGGAGACACCAGGATGCCTGGGCACATGCAAAAAAAGGCACAGACATCCCCAAATCCTGCTGAAACACAGCGGTGGTGGGCTGTGCCACTGCGTGAGGAGACAGGAGGGCAGGTCTCCTCCTCCATCTGGCTAGGTGTAAAGCAGCTTCTGCTCATCTGTGGTGCCCACCCAGTTACATGCACCCAGCCTACTCCTGCCTGGCTGTGAACTTCTCCCCTCAGCCCATGATCAGTCACCAAAGCAGTAGATAACCTCTGGAAGCCCTCAGGGGTCCCTGCTGGGGACAGACCCCATTTGTCTCCTTCACCACAGTCCTTCAGACAGACACCAAATGCTAACAGCCACTGACCACCTCCCTTTGCACCCAAGCTCAAGGAGTCCCCCACGGGCTGTCTCCTGTCTGCACATGCACAGGGATGTCAAACAGGGTGCAAAACCTTCACACTGAGTTACAGGGACTGCTGCTCCCTGCCTGTAACACCAGCACACAGGAAAGGGGGTGTTCCCACAGGAGATTCTTCTTGACAAGCCTATGTCAGCTGGGGATACACCTCACCTTCTCCTACTCTAGATGTCTGCAAGTGGCACGTTTGATTATTTGTTCCAGTGTTTCATGGCATTGTGTGGATTGTCCCTTGTATCTGGATCCTTTTCTCCCCCCACCCAAGGACAGACACAATCCCATCTGTACTTTCGTTCTCAGGGATTGCTGCCCAGAGTTGTGGGATGACTTCAGTTCCCTAAATGATCCAGAGAAATTTAGCAGAACATCAGCAGGCCCAGCTGAGGTGAAAATAAGTGGATTTCACTTATTTAAGCACTCTCAAACAGCTTCATTTCTTATTGCATCCACATTTCTCCCCCTTTGTAGCTAGTTAATTGCATTAATCACTTCACTGAAGTTAATCACTCCAGCAACAACTGAAGCAGAGAAAGCATCAAATTCTTCAGCCCCACCATTTAATCTGTGGTTAGCTGCCCCCTGCCCTGATCCCAGGCTCCCTTCCTCTGGCCTTCCTTGGACATCCTCTGCCCAGCACCCTCTTTATCCCAGAGGGAACTGCAACCAGGCAGCCTTGCTGTGTACCTGAAGGAAGCAGAGCTCTCCCCATGAGGAAAGCCCCAGCAGCGTGCAGTGGGGAGGGCAGTGATGGACAGGCTCCCCCTGCATCCCTCCCCACGGTGGCCCCACACTGTCACCACTCTGGCCCGAGGTGCAGGCGCTGGTGCTGCAGCTCTGCCTGCGCCCTGGCCGGACCGCAGAGGGATGGGAGCTGTAACACCCCCAGAACCTGAGCCTGCAGCTCTTCCAGGTTTGTCCATCCCTTCCCTGCCCCCCCAGCACTCTCCCTTTTCCCTGTCTCCCAGCCTGTAATTATATAACAGCCCTGGTAGTGTAAATAGAGCCCAAGCCTCCCGCCCTGTCAAACAGGCAGCCTGCAGCGTGCTGGCACGCTGCTGCACACGCACGCCCTGCCTTGCACTATCTTTACGAGGAGGATAGTTTAGTCTAGTGCCCTTTCTGTTGAATAACACCATCACACAAGGGGTCAGGACACAGATGGCAGCAGCCTTACCTTGCACCTGGGTTATGAATTGATGAGACACCGCCTGAACTTTGGTGTGTGTCAGCCCTGCTGCGGGAGAGCAGATGGAAATCCTTAGGCAGGGATTTTGTGCTCACAGGAACCTGCTCTCTGTGGCTGCTGCGGCTGTTTGGAGGGGGGAATGGTGGGGGAGCAACCCCAGCAGAGCGAGGTGGGCATGGCAGAAGGGGGCAGAGATGCCCTGTGCTGCATCCTGCGCTGAGCTGGGAGGAAGAGCTGGGTTAGGGGTGGTGCACATCACCTCTTCCAGAGAGCTCCCCTACATCCGAAGTGGGTGAGAACTGACTTCTCAGGCAGCTCCTCAGGACACCTGGCCATCCTGCCTCACCCCAGTATCACCTCCTGCCCAAAGCATCATGGTGGGAGCGCTCCCTGCATCCCTGAGCACAGGGAAATCCTTTGGGTCCTGCAGCAAGGACATCTTACTCCAGCTGCATGAGCTGCTACAGCCAGGCTCTCACTCTGGGAAGACTGTGATTACCTGACAGCCACAGGCTTCCCCACCCCTTGGGGACAGCAGAAATCAAGAGCATCAGCTGCCTGCTTGGACCTAAAGTCACCAGCTAAAGATGGACCCTGAGGCTGGGAGCTGTGGATGCCAAGCACACAGGCTAGGTGAGCATCAGGTGGGTGGGAAACAGAGAAACCAGTTAATGGTGTGGCACAGAGCTACAGCGTTCCCATCACAACAGGCAGCCAGTGGCGAGAGCAGTGGCACTGAGGGAAAGACCAGAGAGTGTGAAGCTGGTGAGAAAGGCTGGGACACAGGAAAAACTGACATATAAGGGAAGATTAAACATGATTGCCCTGAGCACACTGAGCCCCAATTAGTGCTGCCCTGTGCCTTCTGTGAGAGCCCTCACTGGTGAGCACTGGAGTAATGCTGTCACTGGATAACACACTGACAAGATCCTCTGCAGAATATTGTTATTGAAATGAAAAACAGAAGCAGAAAACAAAACTCTTACTAATGCCACCTCAGAGTGTTTTTGTTGGCAGCCTCTGCTATCAGCTTAGCTGGAAATCAGATGTCAGGGTTAAGTTTTCCTAGAATTGCTAAAATCCCAGCAAAATCCACTCAGCCACTTGGAAATGGAAGGAGGAGAACAGCTGATGGGTTCTACCACCTCTAGAAGCTGATGTAGGGAACTTGCTGTGAGCCTGGGTAACAGAGAAGAGCCTCTTGGAAGTCATCTATACCACCACCCACATCTGGGTGAGCTACAGGCTGAAGGTTAACACAGATCTGAAGAGCTCAGTGCTGAAACTTCACTGGAAGGGTTGGGGATATACTGCTTGTGTGAGCAGAGTGCAGCCTGTGGTGCACCTACCCATCAGCTCCACTGACACTGTCCCAGGCAGAGGGCATTGGGACAGGGTGGGTGCTACAGAAGGGTCCCTCTCCCCTCTCTGCCACAACTGGTCCATGTGCCCTCAAACTCACCATGTTACCATCTGATGCCAACAGAGAGCCCTGTGTGCCTCAGGGAGCTCCAGAGATGCCATGGGAAGTGTCTCTGCTCCCCAGAAAGGCTTCTAATCCTTACCTGAGGGGACAACCCCCTTCTTGCAGCCAGACCCCAGCCCCTCACGTCCCTGTGCTCTGCCTCTTTGACCTGGCTGATACCTAGGAGGTCTCCTGCCCATCCCACCTCTCCTGTTGGGCTGGTGTGTAGAGCTGGAGCCCTGACTGGCCTGGGTAAGCCTTAGGGGCCATGTGGCTCTGTGCTGGCTGAGATCCCAGCCTTCCCCTTGTGTGCAGCCAGGCAAGCTGAACACCTTTGGTGGCAGATCTTTGCAGACAGCTCAGCCACATGGTAGGGAGGGGACAAAGATCCTCTCCCATTTCATATCCCTGAGGATCACTGGGCAGGGGTGAGACCAGCTGTAACACTCTACCAGCCTCCAGCTGCATTCAGCATGTTCCAGCTCTCCAGACCTAACACTTCCCTCCTTCCCCAGACCTGTCCTGAGCAGGGAGTGCTGCATCCTCCTGCCTGCAGCAAGTCCCCTGCAGCACACAGCTTCTCCTGAGGCACAGCAGCTGTGGGATATCCCCTTGGCCAGTGTGGGTCAGCTGTCTGGCCACGTCCCCTCCCAAGATCTCCCCCACCTCCAGTGTACTGCTGAGGGGAGAAATGCTGGAGAAACACCCCTGGTGCTGTGCCACTGCTCAGGAACAGCCAAAGCATCAGTGTGTTACCAACACCTTGGTCTAGCAACTGACACCCAGCTCAGTACTGCTATGGGGAAAATTAACTCCATCTCAGCCAGACCAAACACAGCAAGGAACCCTGGTCCTGAGTGCTCATCAGAGTTACAGACCCTTGAGAAGTGCTGAGTGACCTGAACTGCAATTACTACTCACTTGCTTGTCATTAACAAGAAGCCACACTTCAATCTTCAACACTAAATTTCAGCTTTAATTGCCCTGAACTCAGATTTGGTTTACTCCAGAGGCACCAGTCACTTTGTAAAGGGGGATGCTGATGCCAAAATCCAGGACATTTTGTGTAAGATGAGATCAGAGGAATTACAGTTGTCAAAACACAGCTCTCAAGTGCCATTGAAAGCATGCTTGGGCTGCCCAGATCAGGCAAGACAAGCCTGCACCCAGAACTGCACTGCCAGCCCTATGCCCACCCTGTGATGATGTTTCTTTCCACCTTCCAGCTGGAGTTTGTCCTGACCATCAGAATAACACACAGGTGACTGACCAGGTGCATCACTGTCCCTGGGCTGTTCTTGGCACATGCAGACTCCCCTAAGCACCAATGCCCACTGACATGCCCGGGCAGCTCCGCTCCCAGCCCAGCTCCCCACACCTACCCCTTTCTCACCTGGTTTCTGTAAATGAGCACATGGACACCACAATTAAAGGTGATCTCCAAGCCTAAGCATCTGAATAGCCCACACACCAACATCTAAAGCCCACCCTGTGTGGGTGTATTGCACACATCCTCTGAGACCAGGAGCACTCTGCTTCCCTCCCAGGCTGCGAGGCCAGACCTGAGTGCACCACCCCACCTCCAGTACCACCAAAGGGCACAGGCTCAGGTTTTGGGTACGTTTACAGCATGAGGATGTTTTGAGGGTGAAGAATTATTCAGTGACAGAGATTGGTTACAGATCACAGAGATTCAAGACAGTCACCACCTGCTTGCAGTCAAATCATAGGAAGATGCAGGCAAAACTGTCCCATCTGTTCAATAATTAATTATTGACCTTTCCTGCCCCTGAACCCTGGGAGCAATCCCTCTGCTGCTCCACATAAACACCCCGATGCTCTGTGTAGACTGAGCACCTCCCAGTGCTGTCAGCTCAGCTAGACATGCCATGCTTCAGACCGCTGCGGAACAGCTTTGCATTTCTATACCCATATAAACTTGTGTGAATGCAATTCAGCCTTCCATGGTGCATTCAGGACATGGGAAGCCTTGTTCCCCACAGCCCTGGGGTGCCTGGACCCACGACAGGGTGCTCTGGTGCCTCTGTTAGGCAGCACAAGCCTTTCCAGCAGCTACAGGAATTCCTGCTCAGCAGCCACCCGGTTCACAGCTCAGAGTTACTGCAGGGAAGAGAGTTGTCAAGCCAGGGATGCTGCAGGCAGCGCTGCCAAGATCAGTATCACAGAACCAAGCAAATTTCAGACTTATTTCACATTTACTGAATCTAAGTTTGTTGCTTCCCCCCATCCTCTCTCCTATTTTCTTTCCTACCTTTGTTTCCTCTGGAGTACCTTCACAGAGATGCCATCCTACATTTTCCCATCTGATTCCAGTCCCCGGGCAGTTTTCACACCTTTCTGTGCCTCCACCATTAGGACCAGGCTGTGGTGGCTGGTGCCTGCAGCATCTCTACTCCTCAGGACCACAGAGCACTCCAGTAGGTACCACAGAAGCAGGGGAAGTGCAGCCTGGTGATGGTCTCCTCCTTGACAACCAGATGAGCTGACTCCCAGTGTGAGTGCCCACAGCCAGACCACCTCCAGAGGGTCAGAATGTCTTCTTCACCCTGAGGGGCAGGCTCAGAGCGGAGCAGGAGTAGCACCGTAGCTTCACGAGCAAATGGGAAGGAGCTGTGAAGGGTCAGAGGGTGAAGATCACCCCAAATCTGGTCCTACTGAGATAGAGGATTCCCTTAATCCATTAATCCCTTCTCCAGTTCCGTGGTACCGTGGGGTCAGTGCACACTCAACATGATTAAAGTACTGCAGGAATGAAAAGCTAATAAATAACTTTTATATTCTTCATTTCTTCAGTTATGACATATATAAAAGAGATAAAACGAGCCCTCTGAGGATCCAGCCTTAGCTCTTATCTTCTGTTTGAACCGTTAAGTGCCAGCTTGGTTATTACTCATACTCTTGACATGGAAGTTTTTCCTTGAGCAGTAACTCTTGTGCTGAGGTTGCTGTGAGTAATCTCTGGGATTTAGGGAGCTGCATGCTCAGGCAGACACTCACCACACAGCCCAGCCACGACGCCTGCTCCCCTCTCCCTCTGCTCAGCCCCAGCAGAGCTGGCTTTGACCCACTGCCTCCACCTGCCCTTGGGGATGGGGAGCATCAGTGAAGTCAAGACCCCAGGGGCAAGGACAGCTAGGTCACCAGCCTGTCTTTCCTGGGTGAGAGGTAGGACAGCAGTTCACATACACAGCTGCCTGGTTCTGCCAGGCCAGGGGACATCTCCACTCAGAGAGCCAGGACCTGTGCCCCTGTCTCCATGGGCCAGCAAAGTTCACCTGCCTGGCTCAAGAGATTATGGGGGCCATGGTGACTAAGAGAAAACTGTCCTTCCCAGCTGGCTGGGGCACAGAGAACCACTTGGTGTTCAGGTTCTCAGTAGCACATCCAGTGGCAAGTTATCCTGTGTCAGAGATGTCCAGTTTATACAAGAGGTTTGAGAATCACCAGCCAGGACATCACCAGAATCCAAGGAGGTGCAGGGAAAATGAGGCATCTTTGGCTCATTTCCCAAGACACAAAGTCAGGTTGTCCAGGCTGGATGGGGATGAGGGCCCAGCTACCAGCCAGTCACTGGCCTGTGAGTTTAGGACAACTCTTCTGGCAGTGACCTACAAGGGGGAGCAGCAGCCCTGTATCCCCAGTGTTCCCAGCCCATGGATACTCCATTACACACTTTCCAGAGCAGATTCCAAAATCATTCTCACCTTCAGCCTTTAAAATGTATCTCATTGCTAACAAGTAAAGCAGTTTAAAAGGTACCTGTCTACTGCTGAAAACGTTTCAGAGGCTGTGCAAATCAGTGCTTGGCCATGTGTGAGGGTTCAGCTGAGCACCACACACCACTCACTCCCAGAGGAGAAACAGGCAGAGCCTCCATGGGCTGGGATAAGGACAGTTCACTGACAAATTCAGCATGAATGTAGAACAGTAACAGCCAGTTACACTCACACCCAGTGCTAATACAGAGTACCTTACTGACCTGATGATTAGAGAGTGCTGCTCCACAGGATGACCAACCCAGCCACACTCAGACTGTCCTGGAGGCACCAAACCCCTGCCCCTCCCAGCCAGCCCCTTTTATGGGCAGTGATGTCAGGGGGTGTGGAAACAGCCCAGGATAACTCAGCTCACCTGGGGTAACTCAGCTCACCTGGGATAACTCAGCTCACCTGTGCTGGGGGGTTAACCCTGGCCTGGCCAGAACCAGGACACCATGCTCATCACAGCTTCTAAACCACCCATCTTAGGAACCCAAGGGTCTGCTCTCCCTGTCAGTATGGGTCTGCTGCAGCCCATCCTGAGAAGGGAAGTCCCCAACACTCCAAAATGAGACTCTGCTCAGGACAGGACTCTGCATTGCCTGAGCTTCTCTTCCTGGTGAGGAGAGGAGAGCAAACATTCAAGCAGAGCAGGGAAACCCTTTGTGATGGGAAGCAGAGCGGAATGGGGACCTGACCATCCTGACTGCTCTACTTGCCTCTAGAGTAAAAGCTCATTCAGGAATTCATCTGAATTTCCTAGAGTATTAGAAATCAATATCCAGCCGCTTCCTCCTCTCCAGGGAGTGAAGCCAGGTGCTTCTTTCTGAAATGGTCTGTATTGGAGACACATTTTTCCAGCCATGGCAGTGGAGCCTGAAGTCTGTATGCTGAAAAGCTGCAAGAGAATCGATCATTTATCCAGAGCAGACAAAGCCCATCTCACTCTGTTGACTTCCTTCTCTTATCATTCCTGGCAGGAGGTGGTGGGTCCTGCTGACCTCATGTTTCATGGACAGAACAAATAGCCTCTCTAGCAGCTTTCTGCTGGCAGGTTTCCCTTCTGGAACTTCACCGGGCCCCATCTCTGCCACGAGATTAGTCCTTGCAGACCCTGTAAGTACTGTCCACAGCAAAACGAACTGCATTCCCTCTAGACTTTTCACCCTGCCATTGTAAATTCCCCCTGGCTTTGTGCCAAAACCTACTCTAGACACAACCATAATACAGTCATTTTTCTTCTCCATGTTGGAGAAGGAAACAGCAGAAATGCTATTCTTTCAAATAATTTAACAAAATACAGATCCCAGCTCAAGGTAGTTCTTTAACCTCTTCAGTGAAAGTCTTTGCTCGTGCCAGGGCTGTCCTGTCCTGCAGTCTGTCTGACCACAGCCACGTGCAGGGGGGTTCAAGGAGAGGAGCTCTGCACTGCTATCAGAAATCAGATCTGCTTACAAGTGTGCTGGTGGTGAGCAGCCCAGAGAGATGGAGTGATAGCAGCTGTTCCCTTGAGGCTTTTATGCAGCGAAAGGTTAGACAAATGGAGATGCTTCTGGGGAGAGCATCTCTCTTGAGGCTTGAGGCAGTCAATGAGGGGAGATGCTCTGTCAGAAAATGCTTCTGTCTCTCAACCCCTCTGGTCTGCAGCAGCAGCCTGCAGTGTCCCAGGCAAAGCCTGCTCCCTGTGCCTGCTCCTATTCACTCCAAAATGTGCCTGTGACATGCAGACCTGCACGCTCCTGTGCCTCCTGCCCACCCCCATGCACGCAGCGCAAGGGTTCATCAGCTGGAGCAGGTCTGTGCCCAGAGAAAGCAAAGCAGAGAGGACTTATCTCCATACTGTACATGGGCCAGTCTGAGCAACATCCTCAGATCACTTCAGAAGCATCTCCTGTACTAACTGGGGCACCACAGAGGGCACAGGCTCCTAAACAGGCAAGGGACAGCCCAGAATGGACTCAAGGGGTGGCAGTTTCCCGCTGAAGGCTGTGCTTCTCTCTTCCTCCAAACTGCAATCACTAAGGCGTTCTCTTTTCTCCATCTCTGCAAATACCAAGCCTTTGTACCACTGGAACCTGCTGTGATCCAGAAGCAGAATGAGCTGTGCTAGTGCTGACTTCATCTCTGGACTTGTAAGGCAAACAAACTTGTTTTTTGACCCTGACTTACAACTGTCTTGTAAACAAGGACTTTTCTCTAGAGATGCTTTGAAAGAGCCACTGGAAGGGTCTTTCAGCAGTCAGCATGTAAGAAGATGAGTGCAATATTTTTCCCTATTAGGAAAAATTTCTTCACTGGAAGAGTGGTCAGGCACTGCCCAGGGAGGTGGTGGAGTCACACATCCCTGGAGGTGCTCAAAGAACATGGAGACATGGCACTTAGGGACATGGCTTAGTACATTTGGTGGTGTTGGGTTAACAATTGGGCTTGATGATCTTAGAAGTCTTTTCCAACCAACCTTAAATACTTCATGTTAAAAGTCCACGAGAAAATAGGAGCTCAATTTGGACTAATCCAAAAGCCTGAAGGGGCCTGAAGGGAAACACCCCCCAGCTCAGCTGCGCTGTGCGGCCTGGTGCAGGGCCCAGCCTGGCTTCCCGCAGCCTTGCAGGCCGGCGCCCATGGGCCTCTCCAGCAGGACGGGCAGTCACAAGTGGCACTGGTGGCTTTTCAACCTATGACTGCTGCTTGCTGAAATGCCACCCACCCCGAGAGCCAGCAAGACTTGTGGAAAGCACTAGCAGGTGTCAGCCCAGCCCGTCCTGAGGAACACGGAGCAGCCCCGGTATGGACTGTTCATCCCTGCGATGCTCTGCCTTCCTCTGAGGGTGGCCCCATGACGCTGCCTGATGGCATCATCTCCTTGGCCCACATCAGCTCCCCCAAGACAGCTAACAGTGAACACTGCAGCTCCTTGTCTAGCCTGGACTTCACAGAACCTTTGAATTTCTGACCCCCCTGCTCCTTCCCTTTGAGGCTGAGCCCAATGACTCTTTGAGATGACACAGCTATGCAGCACAGCTGAGCCCAGTGGACCCGTGCAGAAATGACCATCAGATTAGGTGGACCATGGAAAACATCTTAGTTGCAGATAAGATGGTGAGTGATGTGCTTCCTGCTGTTTATATTTGAAAATAAAATCTCTAGAAGATGAGCTTTAGCGTTAGGCTAAAGCCACTCTAAGATGCCAAACTCTGAATTTCCAGATTACCCCTGAGTGCCAGGTACATGTTCCCAGCCACCAGGACCTCAGTGGGGACATCCAGTGATGGACAGTGTCCAGCTCAAACACCAAGGCAAACACTTTTTGAAATGGGGTTCCTGGATCTCCTCCTTACTGCAAATGTGAGCAGAGGATTGTGGCCCAAACCTCATTCTGTGGGAGGGCACAGGCAGACAACACTGTGGTAGCCAATTGCCCGTTTTCCCTGGCCCCCAGAGGAGTTCAGAGCATGGATGGCAACCTCCCTGTGCTTCCTCGGGTGCTCGTCCCACCCCTGCATCCCACCTGCTGCCCTGCAACAGCTCAGGAAGAGGGTGGTCAGTCTGGATGAGCTGCCCTCCTGGATCAGGTCACACAAAAGCAGGCACCTTCCCTGCATTTAGCAGGTGGCTTTGCTGGGGACAGCAGTCTGCCAGCTGCTCCTCTCCAGAGCAGAGCTGTTCATGCCCGTGTGTTGGTCTGGGCTGACAGAGATCTATAGCAGAAGCCAAGAGCCCTGCATGTGCCGTGTGGTGCAAGCTTTACACAGCCCAGAGATCCTGCCCGCACCCTGCAGACAGAAAGGGCTTTTCCAGGGAAAAACAGGGCAGGAAAGACCTAGTAATCCCCCAAAAGAAACACCAGCACATTCCTCCAGGCAAACAGTTACGTGACAGGCAGCAGAAACGGCTCCCCAAAGCCGCCGGAGAACCAGCCGACAAGGACCATGTGTGGAAGTTGCAGCTCCAGCTTTGCAGCGCAGGCTAGAGTCTTGTAGGAGGCGTAAGCCAGCCCTGCCAACAACTCGGGGCTCTGCTCCGCAGGCACAGGCGCTGTGTCTGCATGCAGCGTGCCCTCTGCCAGACCTGCCCTGCCTGTGCCCCAGCACAGGTTCCTGAGATGCCCGTGAGCCAGCAAGTTCTCCTGTCTCCTCTGCAGAGCACTGGCACGCTCACTGCACCTCCTGCCCTGCACACCCAGCAGAGGCAACCTGTGAAGCCACTCAGGCTGTAATAAGGATGGTCCCTGGCTGTCAGCGTGTCAGCGTTCTCAAGAGGGGGATGGATCTTGAGTCAGGGGGCACAAGGACTGGTCTCCAGCCCGGGTGTCCATGAAAGCCAGTCCACAGGGTGGTCCGGTCTGCAGAGCGTTTTGGGCAGAAAGGTGCCACGTGAAGGTGCCCAGCTGAAATGTGGGTCTGAAAATGTGAATCCAGTATCTCCTGCCTATGTCTGGAGTGTCACCTGAGCTGTCTCTCCACACCAGGATCCTGTTGCTCCATATACAACAGCAGAGGGGTTGTGTCTTGAGCGGGACCATCTCAGCAAAGCACCCCTGCTTGTTTTTCATTTAGAAATACAATCTGACACCAGATTTCTCCCCCTTTTCCCTCCCCCTGCCTCCCCTGCCACCCACCCTTGTACTTTCTGGGGAAAAAAATAAGAAAATCCAAAGAAACCTCCAACTCAAAAATGATCTCTGCAGCAACAGATGGAAAAACAGTGGAAGGACCTCAGCATCACAGCAGCTGGGCTGAGCTTCCAGATAAATGTCACCAGCTGTACTGCTTTCCTCCAGTGCACGGACTGTAGCTTTCCATGTCTTGTGTCTTCCCTTCTGAAAAGACAGTCCAGAAACCTTGCCCCTGCTTTATTTCTGGAAAAGCAAAGGGATGGGAAGCAGGTTCCTGGAAATGGGATGGGACCAGTGACAGGGCTGAGCGCCCTGGGTCGGGTTCAGTCACTTTAAGAACATCTCTGGGTGCGTGTGGTTTGGTTGCTGCTGAACATCTCAGTGTGGAAGCACTGAGATAAGTGCAGTGATGGGAAGCAGCACCGAAGGCAGGCGAGCAGACAGACAATAAAGAGGCTCTTTCTTCTTTCATGAGCTCTCATCCCTCGTGGCAGGTTTATAACGGTTGACTCCAGCAGTGCAGGACTCTGGAGAGCTGGAAAGTCGTTACCCGTCTGGGAGCTGGCAGGGCAGGGGAACATTCACCTGGGACGGGGCCCAGAGCGTCACCTTTCCAGAGCCTTGAACTTTCTGGGTGAACGACTTAGTTTAGATTAAAGGAATCAACAAAACCAAGCGCAAGGCATTCTCCACTGGTAAAACAGCATCAGCACTGCCAGCAGGCTCCTGGGAATTTAAAGGAGAAGCACTCAGAAAGCAAATGCTGGGGAAATACAGAGATCCCAGTGACTGGGTGATGTGCTGGGAGCAGGAGGATGCATGGTCAGAGAGGAGCAGGAGGATGCATGGTCAGAGAGGAGCTGTTTTGGTCTCCCAGACACACTCATGTTTTGATAGCAGGGTTACTTTTATTTTTCTCTTTCTTTCCAGTAACCACCAAGGAAAAAGAAACTGTCTGCTCAGAGATTATCTCTGCAGTGATATGTGGAAAGCAAAGCAGAGCTGTAAAATATCTACAGTTAGGGATCACAATCTGGAAGAAGAAAACAGGAAACATGAAACCAGTGGAAACCCAAAGATAAATGACCATCCAGA